>CM051242.1:24711317-25955977 GCA_027917425.1 Gastrophryne carolinensis | reverse complement strand
AGTAGGGTGGGATCCCCAAAGAGTAACAGTAACTACCGCCTGAAGTACCTTGCGGCCAAAAGCAGCATCAGCTGAGGCCTTAACATCAACCTTGGAAAACTTGGAAAAAGTATGAACAGAAGACCAAGTAGCGGCCTTACAAACTTGTTCAACAGAAGATTGGTGCTGAAAAGCCCAAGAAGCACGAATAGCACGAGTGGAATGAGCAGTAACCCGGAAAGGAGGTTCCGTCCCTTTAGCAGAATAGGCTTGTACCACCGCCTGACGGATCCACTTGCTGATAGTAGTTTTGGCCGGAGGCAAACCCTTCCTAGGTCCAGCAGGAAGAACAAAAAGAGCATCAGATTTCCTAAAGGACTCAGTAGAAACCAAATAAAACTTCAGTGCCCTGACAACATCTAGAGAATGAAGGGTCCGTTCCTTAGAATTAGCAGGGTTAGGACACAAGGAAGGTAAGACAATGTCCTGATTGAGATGGAAGGAAGACACAACCTTGGGCAGGAAATCCGGTTTAAGCCGAAACACTACCTTATCCTGATGCCGCTCAAAATAAGGAGGTTTCATGGAGAGCGGCGCCAGCTCAGAAACTCGCCTGACCAAAGTAATAGCCACCAAAAAGGCCACCTTAAGAGTGAGAATGGGCAAGGCAGCCTCACGCATAGGTTCAAAGGGAGGACCCTGTAGAGCAGACAACACCAAATTTAAATCCCAAACCGGTAGCATAGGCTTACGCGGCGGACGCACATGAGTAACTCCCTGGAAGAAAGTCTTAACAAGCCTGTGATTGACAAAAGATCTTTGGAAAAAAATCGCCAAAGCCGACACCTGCCCTTGAGAGTACTAAGTTGAAGGCCCGAATCCAAACCATGTTGTAAAAACTCCAGAATCCTGGGTATAGAAAAAACCCGACAAGAAAGAGACTTGGACTCACATCAGGCAATGTAAGCATGCCAGACCCTGTAGTAGATAAAAGACGAGGACTTCTTCCGAGCCTGAATCATGCTATCAACAACAGAGGCACCCTTGTCCATCAAGATGGAGGTTTCAGCAGCCAAGCCGTTAAAGCCAGCGTTTGTAAATTGGGATGGCGCAGCTGGCGAAGGCCAGAGGATCCTGTGACAGGGAGGCAAATCTTGGAAGCTTGCGATTGTGGCGGGACGCAAACAGGTCCACATCCGGCTGACCCCAGCGGCGACACAGGGAGTGAAATACCTTGTTGCTGAGAGACCATTCCCCCAGCCGAGACGTCCCCCTGCTCAGGGAGTCTGCCTCCTGGTTCTCCACCCCCGGAATGTAGACCCCGAGATGCAGGGAACATTCTCTTCCGCCCAAGACAGTATCAGGGGCACTTCTTTGTGAGGTCAACTGGGAGAGAACCAACCTGATCGCCTGCAGTTCTAGAATGTTGATGGGTGCATGGGACTCCTGGGGGCCCCACTGACCCTGGAATTTCAGAGACTTTCAAACTCCCCCCCCAACCGGTCAGACTGGCATCTGTGGTGACAATCTCCCAGCACGAAGGCAGAAAGGTCCTGCCCACTAGAAGAAGTCCAACCACCACGAGAGGGACTGCCTGGCCAGAGGGGACAGAACAAATTCCTGATCCAGGGACAACACAGGGTCCCGATCCCAAACTGACGAGAGATGCAACTGAAGAGGTCTCATTTGACACTGAGCAAAGGGAACCGCCTCGAAGCAGGACACCATCAGGCCCACTAACTGCATCCCCTGCCGAATTAAGGGATGAGGACACAAGAGCAGGGCCTTAGCCTGCATCTGAAGGCCCTCCACTTTCTGCTGAGGGAGAAATACCTTGACCTGAGAGGTATCCAGAGTCATGCCCAGGAAGGACCTCGCCAAAGACGGAGACAGTGAAGACTTGGGATAGTTGATCACCCAGCCGAAAGACTCGAGAGTGGACGTCACCACCTGAGTATCCCTCTCGGCCTGATGAAGAGACTGAGCAGCAATCCGAATGTCGTCCAGGTAAGGGAGGATGCGAATGCCTTGGTTCCTCAGAAGGGCCATTACGCCCGCCAGCACCTTGGTGAACACCCGAGGAGCCGAGGTGATACCGAACGGTAAGGCCACAAACTGGTAGTGCTGATCCTCCAGTGCGAACCTCAGGAACCTCTGATGACCTGGAAAGATTGGTACGTGAAGACAGGCATCCTTTATGTCCACGGTGGTCATGAAGTCGCCCGGCCACAGTGAACTGACAGCTTGAACCGGACAAACCTGTCGAGACCCTTCAAGTCCAGGATGGGCCTCAGAGAACTGTCCTTTTTGGGCACCGTGAATAGATTAGAATAGTACCCCTGACCCTGTTCCTGACGAGGTACTAGACAGATGACTCCAGACTCCAACAGGCGTTGAACTGCAAGGCGCAACCCCTGAGCAGACAGGGGATCTTGAGAAATCCGGGATCTGATGAATCTTGGGGGCGGCCTGAGATGCGAAGCTTCCAGACGTGAGCAAAGAGCGAAGCCGTCCTCCCACCCGGACAGGTGAGGGCACCTCCTCATTCCTGAGGGGCCTTGGGAGGGGGTTTAGGCTTGGATCCCCAAGAAAGACCGGAACGACTACAGGATCTGCCGCGCCCCAAGAGTCTCTGCGGCTACCGGAGAAGTGTGCGCCACAACCTCCCCTTGAGACACGAAAGGAGGAGGCGGAGGACCCCCGAAAGGGCCGGGACTGCTTCCTACGCTGAGGTAGCCTACCATCCTTGGCCAGAACATCCAGACGCTCACCAAAGAGACGGAGCCCCATGAAGGGAAGCCCAGTGAGGGACTTCTTAGCTGCAGTGTCAGCTGCCCACTGGCGCAACAAAACAGACCGGCGCATAGCCACCAAGAGGGCCGAGGCCCTACCGCCCAGCCGGACGGCATCATTCATGGCAGCCAGCACAAAGGCAACAAAATCAGAGCAAAGCAAGAGGTCCCTATAATCCTCCCTTCTCCTACCAGACATGGCGCCATCAGCAAGACGCTTGAGCTCCCTCTTAATGGCAATGGCCGTAATGGCCGCGGCGCAGATCGGACGTAGGCCTGCCCCTACAAAGGTGAAAGCATGACAAGCCAGCTGATCCATACGCTGGTCCGCGCTGTCACGCAGTGTAGTAGTTTTAGGGGACGGCATGACCGAAGTGTTAGACAAACCTAGAACAGGAGCGACCAGCGCTTCACCAGATCACCCGAAAAGGGATACCTTCTGTCCAATCCCTTGGGCACCGTGGGCAATCTGTTAGGACGTTCTCACTCCTTTAGCACCATATTGGAGAAATGGCTCTGCTCTGGGAACTCCAAGTGTTGTTTGCCAGGGCGAAAACGCTCACCCTGCTTCCTCTTCGCCGCCTTAGGGGGGGCGATGTGTAATGTCTCAAATATGGCTGACAACAGTCTATCAGTGTCATCAGGGAGCCAGGTATCCTCATCAGAGGAGGACCCCAGGTCACTGTCATAGCCTTCCTGATTGCCGCCAGAGGAGTCTGAATCATGAAAAAGCTCCCCCTCCTCTAGGGAGTCACGGCCGCCAAACACATCAAGGCCCTCATCCTCCTCTGCAAAGAGGGACGGCGCGGGGTCAAGATGCCGCTTCTTGCCAGAGGCCTTGCCCGGGTGGCTTTTATTAGCCCTTACCCTATAATGGCCTATTGTGCCTGTGATAATCATCATATGGGGGCTATCCCGCAGCACACGCCCAAACAAGCAAAAAGCCCCCATAGAAGACTCACGGACCAAGGGCACAGTGCGTGCAGCAAACACAGGCGACCGGAATACAGGCCAAGATCCATGGAGGGTAGATCAGGAGGATAGAGTCACCGCCGCAGCCCACGCTGACAAGGGAGCCTCCGGAAACTCAGTTCTCCAGCACGCAGCATGCAGGCAAGATGGCGCCGCGATCGAGCACCTCGAGGGGCGGGCCTCGGGAAAATGACGCGATATGCGTCATCCCCCGGCGCCGCCCCGCGCTGTCCTCGTGACCCTGCGCCCAGCGCCATGACAGCCTGTAGTAAAACAGCAGTAAAGCGCCGCCAGTAAAGCGGCAAGAAACAACCGCCGGGGGAACACACCACAACCGCCACCCGCCGCCACCACCCCCGACAACACCCGCACAGTCTAACGTGACCAGAGGGAAGGGAAGAGGGACAAGGGAGACACCCAACAGGGGAAGCCAAAAAACAGGGAAAACCAACACCAGTCCCCAAGCACAACTCATCCCCTACATAGGAACGAGGGCAGTGCAGATCTTCATCCCAGCAGGCTCACCATAAAGCCTATGGCCGGCTACCCTTTGTGGTACAGGGTCTGCGGCTTGGAGCAGCGCTCCCCGAGCACCTTACCCTAGTGCTCCTCTACCATCACCCGATCCGACAGCCGAGGCTGGGAGGCAAATAGGGTCCGGAAGCGGGTGGAAATAGACTTGCAGGGCCGCAGGCTTGGTTGCCCCGCTCGCCTGCGAAACATAGAGAGCCATCTTCTAGCTTCACAGTATGACTGCAGAGGAAACACTGGGGTTCTATGGTGATTCCTGGTTTTATATGGGACCGGGAGGAGCCACAAATCTACTGCAGTCCACTGCGCCACCTTGTGGCGGAATACCCAGATGTAAGGATTACATGAAACAGGCCGTGCTGTGCACTAGGAAAAATTTGATTTTTTAGCTGTCCACAATAAACCAAAAGTTAATTTAATGGTATATATTGGGGTCACCAGAACTAAAAGGTGGGTGACCAGTGCAAACTATGTGGCCACCCACTGCTTCTAATTCTTTTCCACTCCACCCAAAGCTAAAGGAAATGTTGGGATGGTGCTGGTAACCTGAGCTAAAGGCAGCTTCTGTACATTAAATCAGCTTCCCAGGCCTGGTCTGGAGCTAAGGTGTCCCCGAATATTTTGCTGGACCCACTCGATACCCATGATCTCTATGGGCACCCAAACTGTAGCAGGACCCCCCGACTTTCACTAGCAGGGAGAAAGCATACGGCTAGTGCTTTTCAGCCACATGTGAGGGGTAATAGGGCAAGTCACCCTACATCCAGGCACATGTGAGAAGTAATTGGGCAGGTCACCCTACACCCAGGCACATGTGAGGATTAATAGGGTAGGTCACGCTACATCCAGGCATATGTGAGGGGTAATAGGGCAGGTCAGCCTACATCCAGTCACATGTGAGGGGTAATAGGGCAGGTCATCCTATATCCAGGCACACATGAGAGGTAATAGGGCAGGTCACCCTAAATTCAGGCACATGTGAGGGGTAATAGGGTAGGTTACCCTACATCCAGGCACATGTGGAGGTTAATAGGGTAGGTCACGCTACATCCAGGCACATGTGAGAGGTAATAGGGCAAATCACCCTACATCCAAGCACATGTGGTGGGTAATAGGGCAGGTCACCCCACCTCCAGGCACACGTGAGGGTTAATAGGGTAGGTCAGCCTACATCCAGGCACATGAGGGGTAATCGGGCAGGTCACCCTAAATCCAGGGACATGTGAGGGTTAATAGGGTAGGTCATGCTACATCCAGGCACATGCAAGGGGTAATAGGGCCGGTCACCCTACATCCAGGCACATGTGAAGGGTAATAGGGCAGGTTACTCTGCACCTAGATGTATAAGGGGCAGGTTGTTCTATAGTTAGGCACATGTGTAGGGAGTAAAGGGGCAGGTGGCTCTACATCCAGGCCAAGGCACAAGTTAACAACCCATTATAAATGTGATTCATAAAGCACAAGCCTTAATGGAGAACATTGGTAAGATTCCAGAAGACCTACCTGACCAGGCTGGGGTCAGCATTGTAGGGTGGTGGTGGAGTACAGTGTGACCCTGATACCATAGATTGTGACGAGTGAGCACCATTCATGTCTCCATTAGCCTGCATGGAGTGATTGTTCAACATCCCCGAACCTGCAAGTAGTAAACGTGACATTGGAGCAATAATTCTGTGCCAAAATGATGTCCTCAATGTGCTTCGCTGACTTTGTATTTTTTAAATATTTTTTCTTATGTTAGTAAATGTCTATTTTGTGGAAGCAGTTTTCACCTGCAATCTGTTGTTATTGGCAACGTACACCAAGTCTGTACACCAAGAATAGAGAAGTGAGCCCTGTACACTGAGAATGCTGGTGTTATGGCCACTTCTCAGGGCCGGCGTCAGCAACCGGCAAGGTGGGGCAGCTGCCGGGGGCCCACTGACAGGTTCGGTCGTTGACCGGCATCTCATCGAATGGCGGGGTTCCACATAACAAGGCATCTCGATTTAGATTCCAGGGGAGGAAGTGCTGGGTTTTGTTCTGCTTTTAAGTTGCCCACCCCAGCTGATTTCCTATCCCTGGAGCATCCCAATCTGTGATACCCTACTGTGTGACACCCCCTGGGATCGCTGGCATACCCACTATGCAAGCAATTCCACCCCTGAGTTTTGGCCTGCTTTACAGGGGCATCTCAATTTGGGATGCCCCTGTTTGTGAAAGAACTTCTCTGGTTTGGCCATTAACTGGCGATCACACAGTGTATTCACTAGTTCGAGGAAAGTAATGAACAAGGGAGGGGTAACATCCAAAATCACGAGAATGTAGATTCGTTTAGACTCCAAGGTCAGGTTTAAACACTTCAAACTAGAATTTTGGTCCAAATAGCATGATCCTTAGGGGGCATCCAGACGTGGGACGTCCCTTGGAGATGTGATGCGACTCTTTACCACAAAGGAGGCCCACTGAGACCATGGCATCCAAGGGCCCACATAAACCTGGAGCCAGCTTTGCCACTGCTGATGCCGTCGAGCTTATTCACACCTACACATGCCCAGCCGCAGTGTTCTGTGTGTACAGGGCTCGCTTCTCTCTTCTTGTAGATCTTGGTGTATGTTAACAATAGCAACAGATTGCAGGTAGCGAAAACTGCCTCCATAAAACACACGTCATAATTCACAAATGAACTGTAGAACATTATATATATATTGGGATATATATTGGGATATATATATATATATTTAGGGTTAATTAAATGTCATTTAAATAAAGCAAACCTGTCATCCCCCTTGCCATTTCTCCTTACCTATAGGAATCATATTAGGATTGTTGTTTGAGTTGTGTTGATTGGGCTGCCCCACCAACTGGTTGACCGATGGCAATTTATTCATCCCGCCGTGGACTTTATTCATTGGTGATAGAACGGGACCGTATGATGCCTGCGACTGGATGTGCGCGCTGCAAAGAGAAGGTAACGTCACTGCTCACCAAACTTACCAAGAACACCAAAGCACTCTGACAGCAGAGGAACACTGCCCTCTAGTGGACAAGGTAAGGGAGTTTTTTTCAGTTATTATGACTCTTTACCCAAAAATAATAAAAAAAAATTAAAAAAGGCATAAGGTAATACCTATTGTGGGCTAACTGGGTATATTTTATGGTGCATTTTTGAAATTAATTAGTTCTCTTCATCAGTCATCATGTTAGATAAGGAGAATCAAGTATTCTCAAAAGGTCACCTTGAAGGGGCAGTCATGGCTTGGTTAAAGTGGACCAAAACCTATAAGATTCCCGGGCCGATGGGTTCCCTCTCCCCGGGGCATCCAAAATCGGGATGCTCCACTGTGTGAAACCCCCCAGGTCGCCACGTTCACTTACCTTCGTTCCCCGTCCAACGGCGCATGCGCGAGCTGCGACAGCATCACGATATCCCTCTAGCAGGGCGCGTGCCTGTGCCAGCCATTAGTGAATGGCGTGACGTCAGCGGCTCCGAGTTTGCTGATTGGACAAGCGGCCGCGCATGCGCCGTAGGACCGAGAAGAGGTGAGTTAGATTGGGCGATCTGGGGGTTTCACACAGCGGGGCACCCCAATCGGGGTGAAAAGACCAAAACCCAGGATAGTCAAAATCCTGGATTTTGGTCCACTTTAAAGGAGGGATCTTGTGATGGGAAGGTTGTAGGTTTGATTCCCAGCTGGACATAACTGAAGTGGTTTGGGCTGCCCACCACGCAAAAGCTATTTCTCTACATTCTCTGACTGTCCCATATGAATAATATGTATAACACATCACTGCTGGGACTGCTCATGAGTAGTGTCGAACCGCAAAGTTCGAGTCTTTGAGAGTTTGGGTCACCGAGCCCGGACGCAGACATCAGCCCAATAGTAAATCAGGTTGATGGGCTGCTTTTAGCCCTCCCCTCACCCAATTAGGATTGGCCAGCAGGTCGGTTGCTGTCAGATCGCTTGTCCGTCCGCGCTGATTGGGCGGCGCGGCCACGTGGGAGCGGGGAGAGGTGAGTTTTCCGGGTGATCGGGGGGGTTTCACACAGCGGGGCACCCCGATCGGGGGTGCCCCACCGAAGTGGACCAAGACCCAGGATAGTCAAAATCCTGGGTGTTGGTCCACTTTAAGGAGAGCAATCGCTGGAGTGGGAGCAGCTGAATAGGCCTTGTACAGTCTAGCAGCTATGATCTGAGGTGCGTTGGGAAAGCCCACAGGCTTCATATACTCAATTTATCTTACATCCAGCCACACGTGAGGGGTAATAGGGCAGGGTATTCTCAGATGAGAGCTGCCAAAAGGGCACCCTACTGTTCTGCTTACCTTCACCTGGACCTGTGGTGTTTTGCTCTCACGGGTGCCCTACTTCTGTTTTCCAGTCAGTGGGCATGTGCAGTGTACAAGGCCAGAACGAGGATCCCACTATGCTCTATGGACTCCCTCAGCTAAGCTGTATATATACCACTTGCCCCATCCAGCCAGCCAGAAGCTGGAAGTGTGGCACCCGGTTTCATAAATCAGGACTGGGGGAGAGCAAATGCAGCCACAAGACCAGATGAAGATTAGCAGGGAACTCTTGTGCCCCTCTGGCACTTCTGATGTGAGGTCTGTAGGGAAAGTCCACAAGAGTTTAAAAGAGTTGCCCCCTTCATACATTCATACAGTGATGTGACCTGCCTAGAGAACGGCTTACTTACTGTCTCTGTAGCAGCTGCTGCTGTTGTTGCCGGTAGGAGTCCACAAGCTGCTGCGGCACCAGTTCCACCAGTTCCAGGCTCTCCTTGATTTTCATTAAAATTTCAAAATTTTCCCGTCCGCGTACCTGAAAACACAAGAATATTCTTTAATCAGCCTGCTGAACAACAGCTCTTTACAACAGTAAGATGCCCTAAAGTGGACCAAAAAGTATACAAATTAGATTTCCTAGTGGCATCACAATTTGGGATGTCCTGCTGCAGTGTGAAATCCCCTGGTTTCCCCAGTATACTTACCTTGATCAACTGTGGATAAGCTTATCCACTCCCTCTGGTCTGCTGGGTGTGGGAGTGTGTAGAGTGAAAACCCATATATGCACTCTGGGATCAAGGTGAGGGAAACCAGGGGGTTCACATAGGGAGGCATCCCAAATCAGGTTCAGGGGAGGAATTTCACACAGCAATTTTTTTATACTTTGCTTTCACCCGGCCTCTTTTTTTAGACTCCGGAACTGGTGTGAGTGGGCTTTGGTACACTGCAGGGAGACCTGGATTTAGGGAAGTGGGACAGAGGGTATTGTAAAGCCCTCCAGTGATTTTTATTAAAGGGAACCCATACCTTTCTTTGCAATTCTATGCCAGGGAGGGTCCTAGCACATAACTCGCCTAACCTACCCCCTGATTTAGAGAGATACTTTAGAGAGATACTTTAGAGAGATACTTTAGAGAGATACTTTAGAGAGATTAACTTGAGAGATCAATTCAATAGGAACAGAAAACAGCTGCACACACATACAGCAGCCGCTCCTCCTCCAGCAGGAGCCATGCATTACTGCAGTGTGAGCATTTCCTGGTCTCTCGTCATGCAGAGCTTTATGAGGAAAAAGTGAGCATCTCCTACATTTAGGGCTTAAAGATAGCAAAAGTAAGTGGGTTAGGATTCCTGTGTGGATCATACCAGGCACTGAGATGGCTAAGTGTGTTAAGGTCCACTTTAAGTACCTTCATACTTTGAGGAAGTGGTCACTATGACCACGGAACGTGTGGATAAAGCTACTCCAGTGGAAACCAGCAGGTACACCATCTGCACTGTATTGAGGTGATTTCATTGCATGCATTTGGCTTTGCACACTGTCTGATTCCTCTTGATTGCATACTTATTGGATGGGCACTTTATATAGCACATTATATAAGTTTTCATGTAACATTTATTGTCCCTGACAAAGCCCCGGTAGGCGGGGCGAAACGTACGTCGGCGGCGGACGGCCGGCCCCCCCACGCCCTCCCCTGGCTTCCTTCCTCACACACACTGGCTGCACGTGACTTTGATGTGGGAGCGCTTGTGTCGGCAACGCGCGGAGTTTGAGATAGCGGAGACAAGCTGCAGCTGCCCCTCCGTGGAGAAGGTATTTGGCGGTCGAGTGGTGCCAGGTATAATGGCCCTCAGAGATGTGGCCTGACCTGTGCGTCTCCCGCCGGTATACACTGACTGTCGTTTAGTGCGCATATGAATTTGCCTGTGAGCATGCGCTTTTGGAGCTCTGTTTTAACACAGCCGTAAAACTGTTGCACAGGAAATCAACCAAATTGCTGCTATATGGGATAGGAGCCGTGTGCCTACACCGGCATTTAAAGCATTTGCACCTTATACATCAGTGTTTATCACAGCTGTGGAACCCCTACACGGAAAAATTAATTAATTTGCTGCTATGTGTGATAGGAGCCGCTTGCTGAAATTGGCATCAGAAGCATTTGCACTTTAATACTAGTGACGTTGGATCAGTGACTGCCCTTCCTTCCAACACAAGTTTCCCCATCCATTTACCTCTGTCGGCTGGCCAGCCATTTGACTATTATAGGTGTGTGGCTGAGAGGGATGAATGTGTGTCAGGGAATGTGGCTGAATGGGGGGGGCCCCCGTGTCTAATATGCTAATTAGCTTTTTAAAATTCTTTTAGGGATTTAGGGTGTCAATATTTTGTGTCTTTGATTCAATAAAAGTGTGTTTATAGCAGAGTATAACCCTTTTGTGGATTCATTGCTTAAGTGCCAGCCCTATAGGAACCTGCTTGTCTGTATGTGTATTGGTTGTAAATTGATTTTGGGTTCACGGGCGCCCCTCAAGTGAGTTTTGGGCAGAGCACCGCATCTATATTCTAGGTTCTCCCTGGGCATTTTTAGTTTTATTTCTAACATTTATTGTCACTTTATTATAGGGCTCATATATATGAATTTTGGATATATGTATATAGGTTTTTTGTGTATATAGTATGATTAGTATTTGTTATATGTGTTTTGTGTTTATTGTTTTGCACTAATGTGGATGGGATGCCCCTGCTGTGGACTTTTAGCTACATGTTGTATGTTATGTTTTTAATTGAATACATTTATAATGATTTGACTTAATTATCAGGTGACTTATTTATTGGGGTGATTGGTGGCGATTTTGGTTGTTGCCCACTTTGTGGTAGCTGGGGTCACATTATTTTGGATACCTTCATACTTACAGGAATGTAATAGATTTCATCTTCCCCGTGCCGCCTCTTCTTGATGTTGGAGGGCATCCCCGTCACTCCCGGTGGGCTCTGCTTACAGGCAGCTGCCGGGCCAAAACAAACACAGTTTAGACTTCATTAGGAACAAATATATCTGCAGCTGACAAGTGAGGGGCGTGATGATGAAGTAAATGAAGAATCATACTTGGCGTGCACTCACTGCGCTTGTTGCCGTTTCCATTTTTTGCCACATTCTCATTTAAAGCTGACTGTTCCCGAAAGTGGTCCTCGTCCGCTTTCCTGTCTCGGCCTGGACAGGCGCAGATCCGACCCTCAAACGACCTCCGGCCTAATACTTGTCCACTAGAAAAGAAAAAGTGAACTGATCTCATCACTGAGGTCACAGGCAGCCAATAAGTGCCCCCATCCGAAGCGATTAAGGAACAGGTGTGTTAGATAAAGGTCCTCTGCTTAGTGTAGGGGAAGGTGGCTGCACATTAAAAAAAAACTGGGCCAAAATTGGACCACCCACTGGGCCTTACCACCAAAGGGAGAGCGACCCACCCCAGGAACAACTGAAACGCCAATTACCTTGTAGATCAGGGGTACTCAACCGCTTCTTGTAAAGGTCCATTTACAGGCATCTGGTGAGAGGTGAAGGTCCAGGCATGGCATGGGGGGGTGTAAAGATTCCACAGGCAAAACTAAAAAAGGCTGCTTGCCCCACACCAAAATCCTATTGGGCACTGGGGAAAACAGCTTTTTGGGGGGCCTCACGGAACCTACAGCTCTGGCCTGCGGCACACCGATATTATTCCCCGTGCATTCTGTGCAGGCCGTTTACAGGGGTGGACTGGGGCCCAAAATAAAGGGGGCAGTGCTGAGCTTGGCAACACAGAAGCAACTAAGTGCAGGGCTGTCAGGACAGGAGTATGGCCGTTGTAGATGTACAGTAAGAGAGCTCTCCGCATAAGCGCTCCATTAGGGGTGTAACTATAGAGGGTGCAGAAGGTCAGGGGATCCCCATCATTGTTGCTCCTCCAACTTATTTTATCATATTTGTGCTTACTGGCATAACTTAGAGAAAAGCAGCACCATTTATCTATGCTGTTTAAGTCTTTATTTTTCTAGCTGCATCCATTTAAACATTTTACTCTATAAGCCTTGACAGGGCTCCATTTAGTATTCACACATGGAACCCGTCACATTTGGTTACGCCACTGCTCTCCATCTGAAGAGTTTATTGAAAGGTCACAAATGAAATGGCTCAATGGGAAGCTTGACTGTTGTTAGTAACGCTTGACCTAGAAGCAGTTCTACCCTCATTAAAAAAATGAGGGTCACATTGAGCAAGAGAAAAACTACATCGGTTCCACCCCTCCCTGTGTATCTAAACCTAATCCTTGTGGCTGGAGTTCTCCTAGAGTTACATCATTGGTCCTGATCAGGATCACCCTGGATGAGGCAGGAAGGACTCACTCTCTGGTCTCCAGTGTGATGATAATAAGGATCGGCCTTCTGTTCATTCCGCCCACACAGCTGCTGTTGCACATGAAGTTGTATAGTATGGTTGTATACTCTGTGCCCACCTATAAAAAGAAAAGTAGAGTTTAAAGCAGCTTTCCAATAATAATCCAGCTTTTTACTTTTTCATTTAAAAGACCTCTCCCCAAACTGCTACCAGAAATCCAGTCCTCTTGAATGTCATTGTTTAGTGGGAAAAAGGAGCGTAAACCCAAAAGGCAGCCCTAGCCTATTAATCCACCACCAAATTTTACAGCCAACACTCTACACCAGGGGTACTCAACCACTTTTTGTATAGGTCCATTAACAGGCATCCCATGAGAGGTGAAGGTCCGGACGGGGGGCTGTCGTGGGGGGGTGGATAGTTATAGTGCAGTGTAGTACTTCATATGACAATGCTAGGTATGCTAGGTGCCAGGGAGACTAAGCACTACATTGCTTATCAAGCGGCAGCTGATCAGGGGGCAGCTCTGAGCATAGCAACACATAAGAAACTGAGTGCAGGGCTACATGGAAGGGGTCCGAAAATCTGGCCCCGAGGTCCGCATTCGGACCCCGGTCCGCCAGTTGAGTACACGCTGGTGTCCCCCAATCCCAAATAATTCCATCACACTGCCAAGGATCCATCACTACAAAGAACATGTTTCCCATGAGTCCTACAGCAGCCCAACCGAGGCCTGGCATTGCACATGGTTATCCCTGGGCTCTTTTGCAAATGCTAGGCCAAAGAACATAGCTCATGATAAACAGTCCTTGTGCCGATGTTGCTACAAAGCCAATTCATAATTCAGTAATGAATGTTGCAACACATTCTTTTTACTCTCATCATTGGGTCCTTTTTAACTCCAAAAGAGTTAAGGAACATCCTAAATCAGAATGCACCGTGGCTCCTCAGAAATCCTATGGGCGGAACAAAACCTGGAATTTTCACTAATCCCGGATTTTTACCCTGCCCCACTATGTGAAACCAGATCACCCTCAAAACTCACCTTTCCGCCAGTCCCACAGCCGCTCGTTCAGTCATAGCCATATGCCCTGCAGATTAATGGTTACCAAACGGCTCTGTTTAGACATAGAGCTCAGCAATCAGCCCTACTCGCCCACCCCTAGAAACAGCCCTGCCAGTATCTCAGTGATTCTCATTACAGTATACGTATAGTCATAGGCCCCTTTAAGCAATGTCCCAACCAAAGGACTGGGACAGCTAACAAAAACTTTACAATTTGACGACAGTTCCTTGAGTACTTTTTTTTTCTTCTTCCTTGTTTTTCTTTCAAGTTCAGTTTTAGCAGCAGTCATCCTTTAACCTTTTTACACCTGTGGTATGGCTGTAGAAGAGGCTACAACGAGGAGGCTTACAAGATACCCATGGCTGGAAAATGGTTCATACCATTTTAACATAAATTCAATTTATTCTGTAGGAAAGAGCTCAGCCCTTATCAAGCGCCACTGCACCCAGCGGTATGAAAGGGTCAATTGACTATGGTCAGTATTATGCCGTCTGACACCCCAATTCTGTTATAAAGGTGCCCTAACCTGCGGGGGCTCATACGGCACCAGGACGCTCTGCCTTCCGGTCACGGGGTCATCGACATACTGGGATAGGTTATTGCCCTCCACGCGGATCAAATGACTGGCCGGGGCTGACTGGCCTAAAAGAAAAAAAGTTCATATTAGATTGTTTGTATACAGATCCATCAAATTCCATAATAGCTGAAGGTCATAGGAAGTGCCCTTGCCTTCAACCCATCACTTTACTACATAAAGCAGAGCACATTATCTTTATAGGTCGATGATAAATCCTTTTAGGGCCCAAGAAAACATCATCCGCATCATTAAGTTACCAGGATGGTAAATGGAGAGCACACTCAAGTTAATGTTGCTGGGGAAGGGATAGGCTAACTGTGGAACTGCACAGGGTCCAACATAGTAGGGTCACTGGGACCTGCCTCTGGGGGGGGGGGGCCTAACGTGATAATGCACTAAAAGGATCACAATTAATTGAATCTTGCCGGGTAATGGATAAAGGACTATAGACCTGCACAAGGTGCCATTCCTTTATGGATACTGGGTGCACTGCGCCCGCCACTGGGGGCCCCAGCACAGTGATACACTGAAAGGACTGACGAAACAGGGGATCACAATTATTTTAATGTTGCTGAGTAAGGGATGTGGGGGGAGGAATGATAAATGAACTATAGAACTGCACAGGGTGCCATTCTTTCCTGGATACTGTGGGCACTGGGACCTGCCACTGGGGGCCCCAGCACAGTGATACACTGAAAGGGCTGGTGTAACAGGGGATCACAAATATTTTATAGTTGTTTGGTAAGGGATGCGGGGAGGAGGAAGGATAAACTAACTGTGGAACTGCACAGGGCTCCACTCTGTTGGGCAAACTAGGGACACTGGAATCCACCTGGGGGTCCCGGCTCAGTGTTGTACTGAAAGGACTAGTGTAACTAGGGAGCACAATAATTAATCTTGCTGGGTAAGGCATAGGGGGAGAAAAAGGGATAACCTTACTATAGAACGGCACGGCTACTAGGGAAACTGAAACCTGCCCCTGCGGACCCCAGTACAGTGTTGTAATAAAAGGACTGGGTTCCGCTCCTGGTTCCCGCTCTTGGTCCACCGAAAGTTGATTGATGGACCAGATCAGCGGGGTGGGGACTGAAAGATGAATGAGGAAGTGATTTCCCTCAAGAAGGAGACAGACAGTAGATGAAGGACAGTGTGCAAGCCACTGAACTGTACTACTGTTGTAGTGTGCTACTGATATTTATTTTGTAACTTTTGACTTGCCAAACACTTTCATTCCTTACTTACTGGGCATCCCATGGAGGACTCCAATGGCAGCCAATAGGGTTCACCATGTAGAGCTAGAACTGCTAAACCTGGTCCTAATTAGGGGAAGCCCCAGGCTTTACTCAAGCTAAAAACTAAACTTTACTGATGAACTTAAAGGCAATAATGGTCAGACTGGGGATGCAGGAGAATGTTAGGCCTCCAGAAAGGGTGAGTTAGGAGAGGCAGCCTGTGATTGGCTGCCATGGGCAGTATAATTGATAAGTTTGTTGTGTTCCCTACCATCATTCAGGTCTCTTCCAAGCTCATGGTTGGGGCAGCGCTTGACAACCTCTGTTACGTGCTCGGCTTTCTTATATACAGGCATGGCCCGAATCACAGTGCCCGGGGGAGGTGGGCTGGCGACCTTGATCTGGATCGGGCACGTCTTGGCGATCTGGCAGTAGAGTTTCTTTAATAATGGTGAAAACTGCAACACAAAACAGAGACACAATAAATTACCTCCTCTTTCCTTATCAGAGACATAAAGACTAAGCGTACGGGGATAAGACAAACTCCTGACTCTCAATATGGACATCACAAAATCAACAATAAATTAAAAAAAGGAAACATCTAATTTAATACAGGTGGAGGGTTTTTAAAGCTGAAAGCCGAGTTGATATTATCCACTTTTTGGAATTAAAAACTTTTTTTAACTAATAAGAAGGATTCATCTGTAAAAATAAGTGATACTGGGCAGTGTTTGCTCCCACAGATACACAGTGACTGTGGCAGGACACGGACTGGGTGAGCAGCCAAGAAAAGTACCAGATTGCCAAAGAGCGGTATCAGAGGAATTACTGTGAAGGCGACCTACAGAAAGTCTGGGTCAAGGGGACCCAGAACAAGGGTAAGTGCCAAAAACCCTTTTTCTGATATACCCCATATTAAGCAATTGGTGGGATTTTGATGGCATGAAGAGAAACTGCACAATATGGCAGTTGGCTCGGAGAGGAAATAAAGGGTGGTAACAACTAGCAGGCTCGCTGGCCTATTGATGACCAGTATAGCATGCTTAGGATACCAACGCACATTTGAGGCTTATTCTATAAAGAAGATTTGAATATCCAATGGAGAAGTGACAAGAGAATATTTTATAGACTTTTAAGCATGGAGCATATATATATAATAATCTGTTTATGTTTAGTCATGTTTGTGTCTGAGTCACACAGAACCCTTCATTCAGATTACGCAGCGAACCACAGCCGCCGTCATAGTGATATCAGCCCGCATTAAAGATTATCCCCCTACCCCCACCCAACACGCTGGGACAGGTCAGCCTCCTTATAAATGAGCCTGGAAATTTACCCAGAGCAGCAAAAATGTGTTAAGGCATGCTAGGCATAAACTACTGCTAATAAAGGCTATTATTTATTAGAAATAAAAATATATATATCTATATATACGCACACATACACACACTATATATAGTAATTAGATATATATATATATATATATATATATATATATATATATATATATATATAGTAAGCAGTTAGCGGGATTGGTCCTGGATTGGAGATATGTGCCACTGAGGCTGATGCTTTCAGTGACATAAGTCCCGGGTAAAGCTACTGGCTGGCAACAGTTAGGTTGTCAAGCAGTTTGTTTAAATTGGACTTCTGCTGGAAGCTAGAAAGAGCCAGCGTCTGCCTGAAAGCTTGTTATTGGGTGGAATTATGTGTTTGACTTGTTTTGGTGAAGAACGCATCATTTGTTTCATGGACTTTTGATGCAATGCTGAACTGGAACGGGCGACTGTTCCTGAGAATAAACATCCTGTGTTTGCACAAGGACGTACCTGCCTGTTTTATGCCAGTCGGCCTACTATATATATATATATATAATTAAAGAGTATTTCCAGGTAACGGGGGAAACAGGCAGGCTGATTCATTACTAACGGCAAGTACCGACAGATGAGCGTCAGTAGCGCGGTGCTCAGAGTGACCGCTAGTGGTCGCTATGATCTGCTGTGGGTCGCTATTACAGAGCACCTCAGTCGCTGTAGTAACCTGGCCGGCATTGATGAATGAGATGTATGTTGGGCATTCTAACACCAGTATAGCACTGCAGGGAGCGGCAGCGACTGCTCAGCATGACTCTCAGCGACTCACACCATATTCATCAAATAATCACCCTCACACAGCGGCAGCGCTCAAAATTGGTTCAATATAGCCTAGAGCGCCAGACACTGTGTGGTTAAAGTTATTTTTTGAACACATATTCACCAGTAACAAAGCGAAAACACATGGAATGACATTTTTTTAACATTGTGACATTAAAACTTTAGTGCCAGACCTGTAATTACAATTCTGCATAAAAATTAAAAAAAAAAAAAATTAAAAATGACTTTTTCGAGGCCAGGAGATGTAATACAATTATTTGAGAATAAAAAAAAAAATTGGAATCGGGAAAGGGATTTGAAGGAACGTCCATTGAAATGTATGTACGACAGGTCTTACCTGGCACTCTGGAAGCTAGAGCTCCAGCGCTATACGCTGAGGCGCCTGTAATGATGAATCTTACGCTACATGGAGCTGTTCCAGTCGCTCACCAGATTCGCTTTGATAAATGTGGTATAGCGTACAGCGCCCAGCGTAAACCAGACGCTACCTGCCGCTACGAGTCACTATCTTCCTTGGCTGACCCTGTGCAGACCACCCTCCCCTCTGGGCGGTGACCCTATACAGAGAAAAGCCGCTAATTGACAGCTAATTGGCTATTAGCCTTTCTGCTGTCATCCTGGCCTGGGGCTTTGCAGATCTCTTCTAGCCCTACGGGGAGGCCGATTCATCAATAGCGCCAGGTAGCGACAGATGAGCGACTGTAGCGTGATTTTTTCAGCGCCAGCCAGTATTCGCTGTGCTTGGCCGGCGTTAGCTTGATGACAGCGACTCAGTCGGTGTGCGGTAATGTTGAATACGGGCTGGGGGGTCGCTGTTTCACAGGTCCAGCGTTGTATGTGAGCGCCTGACAACGAATGGCCAGAGCGAACGGCTAGCTTCATATTCATCAACAAATCACGCTCCGAATGTGCTGTCGCTGTCCATTCCTTGTTTAAACCCCAGAGCGCTGGCGGCGATGTGTATTAACTAGTTTTTAACCCCTAAACAACCATATTTTTTGAATGTAACATTATACATGTTTTTAGAATCATTTTGTAATATGAATACATTAATCTCAGACCTGTGAGATCAATTCTGCACATATTTTTTTTTTTTTTTTTTTTTGACTTAAAAATAAATCCTAACATTGCAGAAGTGTTCTCCGATTTTTTGACATTAAAAAAAAAAAAAAAAAAATTATTACCAATTAATTATGAATAATTATAGATTGCTCCATTGAAATGCATTGGACAATGCCAGGGAGCGACAGCTCATACCTGGCGCTGTGAGGGAATTTGCAGCGGCGCTGTTCGGTCCAGGCGGCTTCATGATGAATGCCGCGCTAGCCGTCGCTCTCGCCGGCGCTAGCCTCATTTTGCTTGATAAATGCGTCATTGTGACCGCCGCCGGGCGTACTTGAGTCGGTAGTCGCCGTTAGCTGCCGCTACCTGGCGCTCGTCAGACACTACCTGGCGCTATCGCTTGATGAATAAGGGCCTAAGTATTCATACCCCTGACCCCCCTTCCCTTCAAAACCCAGCACCAGACAATGTTTGTTTAGTTGTTAAATTCCCAATTTTCTATTCTTTTTACAGTTTTTGCCTCATTGTGAAAATATGGCCCCCACATCCAAAATCATTGGGCATCACAGTGACCAGAGGGGTCTCGCTGCATATCCATTTGATGTCACTCATGCCATTTCTGTTTAGCAGACTTCTGGTTGCTGAAGACGAGCAGGAATTGGGCTGAAAAGATGTTTCCTTTTTCCTGTTGGATGAGGCTCTGCTAGGAAAAGGTGAGCATCTCTCTAATGCAGGGCTCAGCAATGGCATAAGGGGCAGGCTTTGTTAGTTTAGTGTCCCTGAACATAAGGACCTTTGATAGTACAGAGTCGCAAAGGAGGTTTTTGGTCTACTTTAGAGAGGACCAAAACCCTTGACCGCTCGGTGTCATGTTCCTTGGCAACCCAATTTGGCACGGCCTGCTGTGTGAAATCCTCCATGTCACCCAGTATACCTCCTGATCCAGCCATCCCATGAAGCATGAGTGGGCCACAGTCACATACTTTCAACTATTGTGCCCCCACAGTTGAGGGAAACACCAGCTCCAAGCACTCTATGCCGGTTCTGAATAAAAATATTAGTCTATGCCATTTACTCATATGTATAGTATTGAACCCTGATTGGATGAGAGTCCACACATGAGCCGTGGGATCACTGGCAAGGTAATTATACCTGGTAAACCGGGTGTTTTATACAGCAGGAGTATCCCAAATCGGTATACCTCCTACAAAAGTCAATACCTGGAGGCTTAACATAAGGGATTTTGGTCCTCATTAATAAGAAATTAGTAGGATCTCCCAAAAATATATACTTACCTGCCCCCTCTTTCCCAGTGAATCCTGGGCAAGATTTTGGACTTCCTCTTCTTACATCAATGGAGGAGCCACTGCAGCTAGAGGTCTGATCACGCTGATCTAGTGTGACCAGAATATGTCATTTTCCTGATACAACAATGGGATATTTATCAGAACTTTCCATTCCAGGACAGCGCACTTTCATCCATGACAGCGCACTCGCTCCTGTGACGCCACACTCGCTCCCATGACGCCACACTCGCTCCCATGACAGCACACTCCTTAACCTGACAGCACACTCCATAACCTGACAGCACACTCCTTACCCTGACAGCACACTCCCTATCCTGACAGCACACTCCCTATCCTGACAGCACACTCCATAACCTGACAGCACACTCCCTATCCTGACAGCACACTCCATAACCTGACAGCACACTCCCTATCCTGACAGCACACTCCATAACCTGACAGCACACTCCCTATCCTGACAGCACACTCCATAACCTGACAGCACACTCCCTATCCTGACAGCACACTCCATAACCTGACAGCACACTCCCTATCCTGACAGCACACTTCCTATCCTGACAGCACACTCCATAACCTGACAGCACACTCCATAACCTGACAGCACACTCCCTATCCTGACAGCACACTCCATAACCTGACAGCACACTCCATAACCTGACAGCACACTCCCTATCCTGACAGCACACTCCCTATCCTGACAGCACACTCCATAACCTGACAGCACACTCCTTACCCTGACAGCACACTCCCTATCCTGACAGCACACTCCCTATCCTGACAGCACACTCCCTATCCTGACAGCACGCTCCTTACCCTGACAGCACACTCCCTATCCTGACAGCACACTCCCTATCCTGACAGCACACTCCCTATCCTGACAGCACACTCCCTATCCTGACAGCACACTCCTTACCCTGACAGCACACTCCTTACTCTGACAGCCCACTCCCTACTCTGACAAGACAGCACAATCGCTCCAGTGACATCACACTCCCTCCTGTGACAGTACACTCCCTTCAGTTACAGACCACTTCCTTCCATGACAGCACATTTCCTCCCGTGACAGCGCACCCCCGCCATCCCATGACAGTGCACTCCCTCCTATGACAGCGCACATGATCCCGTAACAGCGCACCCCCTCCTGACAGCACTCTTCTTCCCATGACGGCACACTTCCACTTCACATTTCCTACTGTAATGACTTCTTTCTTTGAAAAATATTTACGAAGGGTTTATTTTTTTGGGGGGGATGGGGTATGTAAAAATGGGCAACTGCAGACTTCTTATTTGTAATAACTCCATTTCTTCTCTTTGTTTTTCCTGATAATCTTGGCTAGTCCTTCTCATCATGGCCAATATCAGGCCACAGCTTACAGCTCTCTACCACAGTGTAGCCCAGACTAATCCCCATAACAATAAGTACATAATAAATTATATATCCTAGGGCAGAATCAAATAATACCAGTAAATGTAAGATATGTGGGGAAAAACACTGCCTACAAAATGTCTACTTTAATGAGTGACAACACTCCTTCCTATGGTACTAAATTTCCCCCAGCCTGCACACGCCCCAAATTATATCTTATAGCCCAAAAGTAACAACACCGGATGGCACTCCCAAACGTGTACAAATATATCCTAAAGACCAAAAATTCATAGGGAGGCACACCAATATTTATAAAAAAAAATCAATACATTGACAAATGACATGTTAAAACAATCTAAAATATAAAAATCACACAGGACAAACACAGGGCACAGGACAGGGTGATTTTTTGTATTTTAGATAGTTTTAACATGTCATTTGTCAATTGATTCATTATTTTCTATAATAAAGATGTAACTTATTTTTTATATATATATATTGGTGTGCCTCCCTATGAATTTTTGGTTTTTAAGATATATTAGCACTCCCTTCTATGACAGCACACTGCCTCCACAGTGCACTCCCCACTGTGAAAGCACACTCCCCACCGTGACAGCACACTTCCTTCCATGACACCACACTCCCATCCATGAAAACACACTCCCTCCTGTGACAGCACACTCCCTCCTGTGACAGCACACTTCCTTCCATGACATCACACTCCCATTCATGAAAACACACTCCCTCCTGTGACAGCACACTTCCTTCCATGACATCACACTCCCATTCATGAAAACACACTCCCTCCTGTGACAGCACACTCCCTCCTGTGACAGCACACTCCCTCCTGTGACAGCACACTCCCTCCCTTTACAGTGACAGCACACTCCCTCCCATGACAGTGTACTTTCTTCCTTGTTTTTCCTGATAATTTTGGCTAGTGCTCCTCCTCATGGCCAAAATCAGGCCACAGCTTACAGTTCCCTCTTACAGTGTAGCCCAAACTAATACCCCATAATAGGAAATATGTAAGAAATTAAATATTCTCGGGCAGAATTAAATAGTACCCGTAAATGTAACTCAGATAGGTAAGGGAAAACACTGCCTACAATATGTCTGTTTTTTTAGAAGACAATGACATGACAATTATGAAGTCAGATATGTGGGTTGCCTACAATATGTCTACTTTTTTTTTTTTTTTTTGCTTTTTCCCCAAAAAAACACAACAATACAAAACCAATGTACTACAAGCACCTTACATACACTTTTGCACCCTATCCCACTTAGACATCCATGCACACACACATTCATACTTCGGACTCAGCCCTTAGTAGGTAGACTGTCAAATAGGAAACTTTGTTCATACATCTTACATCATATGGAGGAGAAGAAGGGGCAGGCGGGCGGACGATATGTCTACTTCAATGAGAGCTTTCATTTAAAGCTGATGTCTGCCCCCCTGTATGTGGCCACAACCCCATTATGTAGTCTGGTCTGCCAGGAGAAGAGCTATGGGCGGAACACTCCCCGCGATGTCGTCTGTTTAGGGGCTGTGTATGGGGATAGTTGTGCCGGCACTACCTTAGTGGACTCCCTGTATGCTGATCTTCCCTTTTTCCTAAAGAACAGGTCCATTGACCAAGTGGGGTGTGATGCGGTATTGAAAGTTATTTTGAAATCTTTGGTATTTTTCTTTTTTAATATTCCTTATTTAGTTTTGCATAGTACAGGATGAATTTTAGGGTATAAGAATGTCTGTAAACTCAGATCACATATAATTATTTGCAACATATAGAGTATATTCACATATCAAACACCACACTTCTCGCTTGGTACCTTATTGAGCCCGTGCTGCTCTACCACTCGATCAGCCTTCTAGTTTGTCAAATATTCTTAGCTTTCACTTTGTCTATTGCCGAGAAGTGGCAAGTGTCTGATGGTACGTATGTCCTGCTGTCCCACGTCTCCAGCATCCCTGCCTGTGTACCTGCGCTTTTCTCCTCATTGATACCCATCCTATCGTCCTCGGATCTAATCAGACATCGGGTGTGGGTAAGGTGACTAATGGGGGGTAAGGGGAAAAGGGGGGATACATTAGGGTGGGGGGGAGTCCCCACTCCTCCTGCCCCTCATCAAAGTTACTTTTTGACATTCTTTGGTCTTTTTCAATGGCTTTGTTGACTTCAGTTAACTTATTACAGTGTGTTATCACTCAGCATCAAGTTGCTACATCTGTATCTTTCTATCCTGTTATCTGATCCGATATCCATTTGATGGGTCCTCTATCTCTCCATCTATCTATACACACACACACAGATAAATCATTTGTTGGGTCTGAAACATGAAAGCTGACAGGGGAACCTCTTCCTGTCCAGGTGTCGGTGGCCTGTCAGGCTGTGTGAGAAGCCTCTTTACATGTCAGCCATTCCCAGACAATCCCGGACATGCCTGGGATTGGAACCCTTCCAGGAGAAGAGCTGCGCACGGAGGAATGGAGCGAGCGCTCGTTATGCCAAGTTGTGACACGGAGAAAGCTGCGCTCAACAGCTACCCCAGCGCCTCCAGGAATGACACCCCACACAGCCCAGCACAAACGCGTTCCGGCTCAAAGAAGGATCGTGCCCCGACACATCGCACATCCTCCTGTCTCATTCATTAACAATGGGTACAAGCGGCCCAACAGCTGCAGAGGAACTACAAGTCCCAGCTTCCTATGCTGAACCCCAGGGGTATGAAAGACTTTAAGTCCAGAAAATATAGGGCCAGCCAGCTTTATAAGCAAATAAAAAGTCCAACTTTATTTCCACGAGGTTAAAAGGCCATCCCAGCGGTCACAGCAGTATAAAAGGCATTTTAAGCGCGGGTCTCTCTGTCAACGCATTTCGGGCAGTAAGCCCTTACTCATGGGTAAGGGCTTACTGCCCGAAACGCGTATATTTTCTGGACTTTCGTTGCATATAAGCATGAGCACTCTGAGCCGCTGCCGACATTTATGAGCTTTAATTGAATATTTTTCTGAGGTAAAGCTGGCAACCACGCTTTTTCTGTATGAAAGCCTTTACTCTATTGCACAGTATATGCTGGAACATATTTAGAGTTCGTGCTGCACAGAGAACCCTATAGGCTGCCAACGGACTCCTATTTGGGATGCCTGGTTGGTGAGGGAAGTGGGGCATCCTCATGTGGATTCCCCAATCCAGCAAATTAAATAAGCCCCCCCATCCTGCAATATTAAATAATTCGCCCTCCCCCATCCAGCAACAATAATTAGCCCTCTGCCATCCAGCAACATTAAATAATTAGCCCTCCCCTATTTAGAGACATTAAAACATTATCCCTTCATCTTCCTGCATCATTAAATAATTGTCCCTCTCCTTTCCAGCAATGTTACATAGCTATCTCCATCCAGCAACATTAAAGAGGAGCAACCACCTATAGGACTCAAGGGCTGGTGGTCTTCCTCTCTGCATGGCATCCTGATTTGGGGTGGCCTCCCGTTTGAACGCCCCCTTTCTTTCCGATGAGCTGTGCACGCCTGTGTCAGGCCTATCTGAATGACTGGCGTGCGTACCCAGAGTGGCTAAAGGGATTCTTCCTGCCCCCGTTTATTCTATGCCGCTCATTAATATGCATGGCCTATGCACCTTGGAAAGGCTCCCTTTATTCGGTGGTCATGTCAGAAACCTCTTACCCGAGTTAAGCAGGGTCATTGTGGGGACGATTTTTTTTTGAACTCCTATTGTCTATTTTCTTTTTATATTTTCCTATTTTTGTGTTTCATTTTGTATTTTATTCTATCTGTTTTGTTTCTTTCTATTCACCTTTCTCCTTTCTTGCTTTTCATCCTTTCTTTCTATATTTTCTTTTTTTCTTACTTTTGCTCTTCTATTTACTCATCTCTTCTTTCTATTTATTTATTCCCTATTTCTGTTTTTTATGTATTTTTTTTTCTATTTTTTTTCTCCTTTCTATGTATTCTTTCATTCCATCTATGTATTCCTTCTTTTTTCTTACTATTCTTTCTATTTTTTATTCTGTCCGTTTATTTATTTCAAGTATTTTTCCTTTCTTGCACTCTTTCTATCAATATCTTGTTTCTATTCTTTTTTCTGTTCTGTCATTCTAAATTTAGGCTATATATATCTTTCTTTTTATTCATCCATTTTTTCTCTCTTCTTTCTATTTACTCATCCCTTCTATGTTCCTCTTTCTGTTTATTTATTCTCTCTTTCGGTCAGTTTTCTTCTACGTATTCATTTTTCCCCCCTTCTTCCTACATATTCTTTCATTCTATTTATGTATTCCTTTTTATCTTCTTTCTATTATTATTATTGTTTATTTATATAGCGCCATCATCTTCCCTAGCGCTTTACAAGATATAATTACAAACAAGGTAAAACATACTGCACAGGGACCAAAACAAACTAGATGCTACAATGTTCAAATGTGGGGCCTTATTTAAAGCGGAGCTTCACTCTGATCTTATCTATCTTATATGTTTCCCACACCCTGTACATACAGATTGCTCACATTAATCCGGACCTTCACTCTGAATAAGAGTCTATCTTATATGTTTCCCCCTGTACATACAGATTGTTCACATTAAAAATCATCCTACCTGCATCTACTGCATGTTATGAGCCTTTAAACATCCAAGATGGCGGCTTATGGAAGCCGCCATCTTAACAGGCAGCCTGCAAACAGGAAGTGCCTCCTGACTGTGCTGCTCTGCATTCTGGGATTGCTGACCTTTACCTGACACCAGCTCTGCTCTGTCTGAGCAAAGCACAGCTATAACCCGTCCCCCCCTGTACCTTATCCCACTCTCCTCTCCTCAGTAAGTGTGATGCTTCCGAGTCAAGATGGCGGCGCCCGTATCCTAAATTCCAGAACAGAGTTGCAGCCCAGTGGGCGAAAGAATAATAAGTTAGTGAATAAAAACGTAAAATATATTAATGTTTAGATGCTGGGGAACCGTTTTTTAAGAGTTTGGGCTTTTCATTAAATCACACTGAAGGTCCGGTTTAAGAAACGCTAATTCCACGTAGAGGCGGCTGCTTTTCATGAGCGCCACCAGCAAGTCATATTTATGATGCAAAAAAAATGTCTTTAGAGAGGATTTTACCTGAAATAGTGTGAAATATTTTCTTTCTTTCAATATTGCCTATATTTTCTTTTCTATCTTCTTTTTTTTAATGTTTCCTATCTAGCTTTTTTCTATTTTTTCTTTCTATATATGTATCTTTTTTAATATTTTTATTTATTCCATTTCTTTTCTGTTTTTATTTAATATCTTTAGCATATATTATCTATTTATCTATCTATTATTTCTATCTATCTAATAATCTATATTTTCTTTATTGCATGGCACGGCCTGCTTCGGTATTCATAACAGTTGGATTATTCCGCCACAAGGTGGCGCAGTGTACTGCAGAAGAGCTGTGGCATCTCCCGGCCCCCTATAAAAACGGGATTAACCATACAGTTCCCAGTGTTTCCTCTGCAGTGAAACTGTGAAGATAGAAGATGTCTCTCTTCTGCGCAGGTGAGCGAGGCAACCAAGCCTGCGGCCCTGCAAGTCTATTTCCACCCGTTTCTGGACCCTCTCTGCCTCCCAGCCTTGGCTGACAGATCGGGTGAGGGTAGAAGAGCACTAGGGTCAAGTACTCCAGGAGCACTGCTCCAAGCCGCAGACCCTGTACTACAAAGGGTAGTTGGCCATAGGCTTTATGGGGAGCCTACTAGGAATGTGGACTTCCTGTCCTGGCTTCTGGGGGTGAGTGTTTTGGGGACTGTGTCCCCTTCTTTTCCTTCAGGGGTCCCGGGGTCCCACCCCCCCCCCCTCCTGGCCTGGATACTCGCCGCTGCCTTCTCGTCTCTCTCTCCCCTCCCACTCTCTGACTATGTTGGGGGGGGGGGGGGGGGTGGTAGCGGCGAGTGGTGTTAGTTGAGGTGTTTTGGCGTTTACAGTGTGTTTTTTACCCTCCGCGCCGCTTTGTACTGCGCTCTGCGGCTGTGGGCGCTATAACCTGTGGCGTTTTTGCTTTGTCATGGCGCCGGCGGGGTCACGTGGGCGCCTGTGTTAATCACCATATAGAGGCTTCTGGGGATAGCGTGCTCGGGGGTCCTTCGGG
Source organism: Gastrophryne carolinensis (assembly GCA_027917425.1). Classification (NCBI taxonomy): domain Eukaryota; kingdom Metazoa; phylum Chordata; class Amphibia; order Anura; family Microhylidae; genus Gastrophryne; species Gastrophryne carolinensis. Next base: position 25,928,167 of record CM051242.1, on the reverse strand, counting down.
GCAGTTCCATGTGCGGGGTATCCCCTATCAGCAATGATGTCACGGTGTGCGTGCCGTGCGCTCAAAGTGTCCTTGCGCTCCAGCTTGGATTGCCTGCATCGCTTCCCAGCTCTGTGCCCCCTTCGGCATCACCTACCCCCCCAACCGCTGCAATTAGCTCCCAGTGAGGGGGATGCTAGAAGGGGGTCACAGTGTGATCTGGCACTTCGTGTGGCCAACATTGAGAAGCAGCTTGCCGGGCCTATTCCTAGGAAGGTTTCTGGCAAGAAGCGGCACCTGACTTCCACACCCTCACGCTCCACTGAGGAGTATGAAGAGTTTGATGCCACTGGGGGACTTTATTCCCCAGAAGAAGGGGAACTGTTCCAGGACTCTGACTCCTCTGGGGACCAGCAGGGGGGGGTTGCATTAGTGACCCTGGGTCTGCGTCCGGGGAGGAATCATGGTACCCTGAGGACACTGACAATCTGTTGTCACAAATTTTTGAAATCTTGCACATTGCTCCCCCTGAGGTGGCTAAAAGAAAGCAGGGTGAGCTTTTTCGTCCTGGTAAACAGCGTCTGGAGTTCCCTGAGCAGGGACATTTCACTTCTATGGTGCTTAGGGAGTGGGAATGTCCTAACAGGCTGCCCGCTGTGCCCAAGGGATTGGATAAGAGATATCCCTTTCCTGCTGATCTAGTAAAGCATTGGTCCTGTTCCCCTGAGGTGGACGCTCCCTTGCTAGGCCTGTCTAATACTTCGGTCATGCCTTCCCCTGACACTACCACTCTGAAGGACAGCGAGGACCGGCACATGGATCAGCTGGCGTGCCATGCTTTTACTTGTGTGGGGACTGGACTGCACCCGGCCTGTGCTGCTGCCATTACTGCTATTGCCCTTAAGAAACTGCTCAAGCGTCTCTGCCATGGCGCTATGGCTGGTAGGAGGAGGAGGATTATAGGGCCCTCTTGCTTTGCTGATTTTGTTGTATTTATCATTACTGCCATGGCTGTGAGGCTGGGCGGTAGGGCCTCTGCACTTTTGGTGGCTATGCGCCGCTTTGTTTGGTTACGTCAGTGGGCAGCTGCTTCTAAGAAGGCTCTCACTGGGCTCCCCTTTGCGGGGCTACGGCTCTTTGATGAGCGTCTTGATGTTTTGGCCAAGGATGGCAGGCTGCCTCAGCGTAGGAGACAGCCCCGGCCTTTTTGAGGGACCTCCGTCTCCATCCCCTCCCTTCGTTCGAGAGAGTCTTGGGGCCGTGGCAGATCCCGTGAACGTCCCGGACTCTCCTGGGGTTCCAAGCCCAAACCCCCTCCCAAGGCCCCTCAGGCATGAGGAGGCACCCTCACCTATCTTTGCTCACATCTGGAGGCTCCACGTTTCAGACCAGTGGATTCAAGAGGTGGTGTCCTCCGGTTACAAGATAGAGTTTGCAGCCTGGCCACCCCCAAGATGCATCAGATCCCAGATGTCTTTAAACCCCCTGTCAGCTCAAGGGTTACTTTCGGTGGTTCAATGCCTCCTGGAGTCAGGGGTCATTTGTCCGGTGCCCCATCAAGAACAGGGTCAGGGGTACTATTCCAATCTCTTCACGGTCCCCAAAAAGGACGGCTCTCTGACGCCATTCTGGACTTGAAGGGCCTCAACAAGTTTGTCAGATTCAAACATTTTCGCATGGAGATGCTACGCTCTGCTGCCGGTACCCTTCGCCCCGGCCGACTTCATGACCACCGTGGACATCAAGGATGCTTATCTTCATGTGCCTATCTTCCCAGGTCATCAGAGATTTCTGAGGTTCGTGCTGGAGGATCAGCATTACCAGTTTGTGGTCTTACCATTCAGTATCACCTCGGCGCCTCGGGTGTTCACCAAGGTGCTGATGGGAGTGATGGCTCTGCTACGGAACCAGGGCATTCGCATCCTTCCCTATCTGGACGATATCCTCATTGTGGCTCAGTCCTTTCATCAGGCTGAACAGGACACCCAGGTGGTGATCTCCACTCTGGAGTCCTTCGGCTGGGTGATCAACTTTCCCAAGTCTTTACTGTCCCCGTCCTTGGTGAGTTCCTTTCTGGGCATGACACTGGATACCTCTCAGGTCAAGGTGTTCCTTCCTCAGCAGAAGGTGGAGGGCCTTCAGCAGCAGGCACGGGCTCTGCTCTTGTGTCCTCATCCTTCCATCCATCTGGGGATGCAGTTGGTGGGCCTAATGGTGTCCTACTTCGAGGCGGTCCCCTTTGCTCAGTTTCACATGAGACCTCTTCAGTTGCACCACTTGTCAGTTTGGGATCGGGACCCTTTGTCCCTGGATCAGGAATTTGCTCTGTCTCCTCTGGCCAGGCAGTCCCTTTCGTGGTTGCTGGACTCAAGGAATCTTCTGGTGGGCAGGACCTTCCTGCCCCCGTGCTGGGAGACTGTCACCACGGATGCCAGTCTGACGGGCTGGGGGGGCTTTTGGAAGTCCCTACAGTTCCAGGGTCTTTGGGGCCCCCAGGAGGCCCATGCTCCCATCAATGTCCTGGAACTGAGGGCGATCAGGTTGGTTCTGTCCCACCTGACCACACACCTTCGGGGTTGGGCTGTTCAGATACGCTCAGACAACCAGACGGTGGTTGCCTACATCAACCATCAGGAAGGGACTCTTGGGCGGAACAGAATGTCCCCTGCATCACAGCGGTATACATTCCGGGGGTGGAGAACCAGGTGGCGGACTCCCTGAGCAGGGGGACGTCTCGTCTGGGGGAATGGTCCCTCAATTACCAGGTGTTTCTCTCCCTGTGTCACCGCTGGGGTCAGCCGGATGTGGACCTGTTTGTGTCCCGTCACAATCACAAACTTCCCAGGTTTGTCTCCCTGCCACAGGATCCTCTGGCCTTCGCCACGGATGCACTGGCAATGCCTTGGACGGAGTTTCGGCTTCCCTATGTGTTCCCTCCGTTCCCTCTACTGGGCAGGGTCATGCGCAAGATTGCCCAGGAGGGGGTGTCAGCCATCCTGGTGGCCCCCTGTTGGCCAAGAAGGGTGTGGTTCGTAGACGTCGTGCAGTTGGCAGTAGACCAGTACGTCTTGCCCAGGAATCCAGATCTTCTCACTCAGGGACAGCTACGCCATCCCAATTTACAAACGCTGGCTTTAACGGCTTGGCTGCTGAAACCTACATCTTGTCAGAGAAGGGGTTGCCTACCTCTGTTATGGATACCATGATTCGGGCTAGGAAGAAGTCCTCGTCCTTTATCTATTACAGGGTCTGGCATGCTTACATTGCCTGGTGTGAGTCCAAGTCTCTTCCCTGTCAGGTTTTTTCCATTCCCAGGATTCTGGAATTTTTGCAACATGGTTTGGATTCTGCCCTTTAACTAAGTACCCTCAAAGCTCATGTTTCAGCTTTGGCAATTTTTTTCCAAAGATCTTTTGCCAACCACTGGTTGGTTAAAACTTTTTTCCAGGGTGTTACTCATGTGCGTCCACCTCGTAAGCCTATGCTACCAGTCTGGGACTTGAATCTGGTGTTGTCTGCTCTGCAGGGTCCTCCCTTTGAGCCTATCCGTGGGGCTGCGTTGCCCATTCTGACTCTTAAGGTAGCCTTTTTGGTGGCTATCACTTCTGTAAGGCGAGTTTCTGAGCTGGCGGCGCTTTCCATCAAACCTCCTTATTTTGAGAGGCATCAGGATAAGGTGGAGTTTCGGTTTAAGCCAGATTTCTTGCCTAAGGTGGTGTCTGCCTTTCATCTCAATCAGGACATTGTCTTGCCTTCATTGTGTCCTAATCCTGCTAATTCCAATGAGCGGACACTGCATTCTCTGGATGTGGTCAGGGCTCTGAAGTTTTATTTGGTCGCTACTGAGCCTTTCAGGAAATCTGATGCTCTTTTTGTTCTCGCTTCTGGACCTAGGAAGGGTTTGCCTCCGGCTAAATCCACTATCAGCAAGTGGATCCGTCAGGCGGTGGTTCAAGCCTACCTATTCTGCTAAGGGGAAGGAACCTCCCTTTAGAATTACTGCTCATTCCACTCGTGCTATTGGTGCCTCTTGGGCTTTTCAGCACCAAGCTTCTGTTGAACAAGTTTGCAAGGCGGCTACTTGGTCTTCTGTTCATACTTTTTTGAAGTTTTACAAGGTTGATGTTAAGGCCTCAGCGGATGCTGCTTTTGGTCGCAAGGTGCTTCAGGGGGTAGTGACTTGAACTGCCGGCTGTTACTCATTGGGGATCCCACCCTATTTTTGGACACTGCTTTTGGATGTCCCAACTGTTATGAATACCGAAGCAGGCCGTGCCATGCAATAATAAAAAAGCAATTCTGTGAGTACTCACCTGTAGAATTGTTTTTGTTCTTGCACGGCCTGCTTCGACCCACCCTTGTTATCGTTATTCTTGGTTGCCTCTTTATGGTGATTGTTCCAAGTTAATTGGGTTTTTTTACCTTTTTTACATTTTTTACCTTTATTCTCTCCCGGTTTCTTGTCTCACAGCTGGGAACTCTATGGTTAATCCCGTTTTTATAGGGGACCGGGAGATGCCACAGCTCGTCTGCAGTACAATGCGCCACCTTGTGGCGGAATAACCCAACTGTTATGAATACCGAAGCCGGCCATGCCATGCAAGAACAAAAACAATTCTACAGGCGAGTACTCACAGATTTGCTTTTTCTTTCTTTCTTTCTTTTTTTCTGTTTCCTATCTAGTTTTTTCTATATTTTCTTCCTGTCTATCTATTATTTCTATCTATCTAATCTTCCTATATTTTCTATCTATCTTTTAACTATTGTTCTTTTTTTCTGTATTTGCTATTTTTTTAATCTGTTCATTTATTCCATGTTTTCTTTCTTTTTTCTTTCTGTATTTTCTATCTTTCTTTTTTGCTGTGTTTCCTATGTTGCTTTCTTTCTATAATTTTTAACTATATATATTGCCTGTCTTTATTTTTTTTCTACATTTTATCTTTGTATTCCTTTCTTGTGAGATTATGGTAGCAAATGGCACAGGCTAGGAGCAGCCTGTGGTGATATGGCTTTAACGGGTTAGTAAGTTGGTGAGATTAGCCACAAAACACTACGGTATATATTTTTTATTTTATTTATTTATTTTTTTTTTTCATTGGAGGCTGAAAAACAAAAGGTGCCAGTTTTTTTTTTGCAGATTTTACCATAGACCCAGTGTCCGACAACCTCGAAATGTCACACACCCCCCTCCATCCACATTACATTTTACTCAAAGCCCTCAGCCCTCCGCAGCAGCATCAGCAGCAGATCCGCTAGCCGATGTGTCCCAACACATTCAGAGCCGATAAGCCAGCGGTTATCTTCTGATGGCGGTGAGGCGGCGTCTGGACTTGTCCGGGTGATTTGATTCCATTATTTTTTTTTTCTCTTAAATGACTTGATTTGCCCAAACAATTCCGCCTCCCCCACTGTGCATTCCAGTGCCTGCGAAACGGACCGAACGCGACTTGCCTGCGAGTGTCATCAATGGATCCCGCCGACTGCGCATTTGGGGGGGGGGCGCACCAGATACGCCGCTGCGGGCGAGCCTTTATTTTTATTCTCCTACCAGGCAGCTGTATGTGTGTCCCAGGACAGGTCGGGACAAGACGCAGCCACAGAAGTGATAATTATTTGTCTGTCATTCTCCGCTGGCGTGTCGCGTCTTGCAAACCGCAAATACCGTTAACTGGCCTGAGTGAATCTGTTACGACAGATCCTGGAAGATGCCGGCGATAGCAGAACGCAGATTTTTTTTTTACCTTGTTTGGTATTAGACTGAAAGTGCTTGTGAGTGCGGCGAGAGAGGAAACAATCTACGGAGGGGTTATGGTGTCACTGCCTGCGACCCCGCTGCAGCTTTTTTAATGTCCCCTCTGTAGTTCGTTCCATCTCTGCATTCCCTCTGCAGGTCTCTTTTTCCTTGTCTCTGTATCCCTTGTTCACTAGTGTTGGGCGAACCCTAAGCCCAAAGTTCGGGTCCATACCAAACACAGTGTTCGGCCTGAACACAGAAAAGTTGGTTGATGGACTTGGGTGCCCCGATCCGATCCCTGGTCCATGGTCAGCATTCTGGCTGTCAAATGTGCTATGACTGGGGCTACAGAAAGATGGCCGTCGCTCCCATGAGGGAGGACACTGGCAGCTGGCCCTACAAGTGTCCTCACTCACTCTGACGAACTTGCTGAACTACTCTTCACCTCTCTTCTCATCTTTGCACCCCCCCCCCAAACAGATAGCTTTCTATCTGTGTATCCTCTTTGAAATATCTCTGTATCCCTTCAACAGCTCATTCTTATCTATTTATGCCCTCTACTGCCATCTCTCTTATGGCCTAATAGCTATCACTTATCTCTGAATTCCTCCTGTTAGCTCCCTTTTTTATGATGTGGGCTTATCACATGGCCAGCTAATAGAGAAGCCTGTATTGGCCAGGGCGTGAGTTCATCACATGGCCAGCCAATAGAGAAACCTGCATATACCAGGGTGTGGCTCATCACATGGCCAATCAACAGAGAAGCCTGCAAAGGCCAGGGTGTGGGCACATTGCATGACCAGCCAATGAAGAAGCCTGCATAGGCCAGGGTGTGTCTTATCGCATGTCCAACCAATAGAGAAGCCTATGTTGGGCAGGGATGGACAGGGTGGGGGCTCATTACATGGCCAGCAAATAGAGAAGCATGTATTGACCAGGGCATTGTCTCATCACATGGTCAGCCAATAGAGAAACCTGCATAGGTCAGGATGTGGGCTTATCACATAGCCAGCCAATAGAGAAGCCTGCAACGACCAGGGTGGGGGATTCATCACATGGCCAACCAATAAAGAAGCCTACATAGGCCAGAGCGTAAGCTAATCATATGGCCAGCCCATAGAGAAGCCTTCAAAGGCCAGGGCAGGGCTCAACACATGGCCAACCAATAAAGAAGCCTGCATAGGCCAGAGCGTAAGCTAATCATATGGCCAGCCCATAGAGAAGCCTTCAAAGGCCAGGGCAGGGCTCAACACATGGCCAACCAATAAAGAAGCCTGCATAGGCCAGAGGGTAAGCTAATCATATGGCCAGCCCATAGAGAAGCCTTCAAGGGCCAGGGCAGGGGCTCAACACATGGCCAGCCAATAAAGAAGCCTGCATAAACCATGGTGTGGGCTCATCACATAACCAGCTAATAGAGAGACCTGCATATACCAGGGTCTGGGCTCATCACATAACCAGCCAATAAAGAAGCCTGCATAAACCATGGTGTGGGCTCATCACATAACCAGCTAATAGAGAGACCTGCATATACCAGGGTCCGGGATCATCACATAACCAGCCAATAGAGAAGCCTGCATATACCAGGGTCCGGGCTCATCACATAACCAGCCAATAGAGAAGCCTGCATATACCAGGGTGTGGGCTCATCACATGGCCAGCCAATAGAGAATCCTGCACGTGTGTCGGATGAGTTGGGGTCGGAGTAGCACCCCCATCAGCAGAAATCCCCCAGACACATGATAATGGAGTAAATTTGCCGGGTTAATTTTCAAGAAATGTTTAGATTTCGAAATAATTAATTATATTCATTACTTATTAATAGTAATAGCTGTAAGTGTTTCATTCTGCCATACTGCTTGCACAGCTGTTTATCTGTGACAGCGCTGTGCAGAGGGTGTAGTGCATATAATGGAGACGGGAGGTGCTGGCCGGGAATGCCTGCAGGGAGCTGTCCAGCACATCAGCACCAGCAACATGGAGGAGCATTGGAACACAGCAGTCACTAACTTTTCCCTTCTAGCTACTCCATAACATAACTGGGATTCTGCAATGAGAAAACCAGTGGAATGATTTGTAAAATGTCTTCAAGAAACATACAGAAAGTCCAGTTGCCTCGACTTTTACTATAGATATGCAAGGGCCTGGATGAATGAGAACCTCCACAGATTACTTTTTAATTTTTGAGAAGCCAACAGATGCCCCCCAGATGGGGTGCTGCTGCTCCTTTATAAAGTAAGTGGAAGGAAGAGCTGCTGTTTTGTAATCACAACTGACATTGATAATTGTACGTACCTAGGTGGTGGCAATAGCACTTTCACCTCTAAGAGAAATGGGGGGAAGTTGGATGCAACAGAGCTGGGGAAGGAGTTTACCTGGATGCAGGTACAGTAATACCCCTGTACACATCACCACCCCACTGGAAAAAACATACAGATTACAGGGGGTGCAACAGAGGGCTACTGAATTATTAAATGGAATCTCTGGTAGCAGCCAGCCTCCAGCCCCAATGCCATAAGTTATGGGTGAGGATGGAGGTACTGTATTCGTACAGGGAGTATTAGAAAGCCACCTGTCGACATACCGTACCCTTTTAACTAGTATAGGGGTCCCTGGATGCCGGAAAGTGACTTTCCACACACATGCTTTATTTTCCTCTCCAGTTTTCTTGCCCCATCCGTCTCTCCCTTTATCGCCTCATGTCTTTCTCTGTTTTCTACCTTTCCATTGAGTGAATGTGTCCTGTGGCCCCATCCTGAAATCTTGCAAAGGGCAACATTTTCCTTTTCGTATTTCTTCCTTTGTTTCTGTCATTACTTCTATTTCTTTATTTCTCTTACTGTAATTCCATTACTGCATTCTTTTTTTCTGTCATTCCCTCTGTTTCTTAATTCGTCTATACCTCCTTTCAGTCATTCCTTCTATTATTATTTTAATTCTATTCTTTGGCAATATTCACCATACATCCAACTTTACTACCATATATGGAGTATTATACCGCACCGCACTGCAGAGACGCTATCGCCCATGGGCCCACGTAAACCTCGGGTCAGCCCTACCACTGAGAATCTCTTATCCCGAGGGCTCCACATAAACCTGTAGCCGGCCCTGCCACTGAGAATCTCTTATCCCGAGGGCTCCACATAAACCTGTAGCCGGCCCTGCCACTGAGAATCTCTCTTCCTGAAGGCCCCACCTAAACCTGTAGCCGGCCCTGTCACTGAGAATCTCTTGTCCCGAGGGCCCCACATAAACCTTTAGCCGGCCCTGCCACTGAGAATCTCTCACCCCTAGGGCCCTACATAAACCTGTAGCCGGCCCTACCACTGAGAATCTCTCACGCCTAGGGCCCTACATAAACCTGTAGCCGGCCCTACCACTGAGAATCTCTCACCCCTAGGGCCCCATATAAATCTGTAGCCGGCCCTGCCACTGAGAATCTCTCACCCCTAGGGCCCCATATAAATCTGTAGCCGGCCCTGCCACTGAGAATCTCTCACCCCTAGGGCCCCACATAAATCTGTAGCCGGCCCTGCTACTAAGAATCTCTCATCCCAAGGGCCTGACATAAACCTGTTGATGGCCCTGCCGCTGAGAATCTCTCATCCCAAGGGCTCCACATAAACCTGTTGATGGCCCTGCCACTGAGAATCTCTCATCCCAAGTGCCTGACATAAACCTGGAGGCAGCCCTAGTGTCATTCAAGTACAGAAAGCAAAGGCTAAACGCCATAACATGGTAGAATAAAAACCAAACAGGGCATCTAACCCTTTCCCAGTCTATAGCTTTGGAAAGCGCTGTCAGTCATGTAACTCTGCGCACAGCCCGAGCGACATGAACTGATGACAAAAGATGAGCGCTGTTTATGTAAAAGGCAAAACAGAGGCGAAGGATCCCAAGAGATCTGTCATCGCTATGACAGAAATCGTGCACTTTGTACTGATGGCAAACTCAAGGCAACACTACAAAGCGAGAAGATGTTTACACGGATTAGGCTCAGAAAACACGCTCACCTTACTCAGGATAATCAGCCGGGCCGGGTGCAAGCCTGAGCAGCTCCGCATCCAGCTCCCATGGATCCCAACGCGGATAGGGGGCTGTGCGTGTCCCATCCTGCACGCCGGGGGAAGATGGCTTCACTCCCTATAACTAAGGAAGGGGGGGGGGGGTGAGGTGCCAGAATGTAATTTGCACTGTTTGTAGCACCTCAGCCCTGACTGTTGTTAGGGGATGTATTCAAATGAACATCGGAAAAAAATTCTATAGATCCTCCCGCCATAGTGAGCCCCAGTGTGTCAGTATTATTACTATTATTACTATTCATCTACAATGCCTTCCAAATGATTATGCACATTGGATTTCGGTGTCACATAGATAGTTTTCCAATTATATTGTGTCGCAGTGTTGTGCAACCCTGGATGGTCCAGATGGATGGAGTAGTATATAGTTGGTGGATGGTCACCAGTGTTGGACTGGCCCACCAGAGGAGCATATGGTGGGCCCCAGGGCCATCCTGAGGGAAGTACAAGAGAGCTAATACTTAAATGGCATTTTTTGCTTGCCTGGAAAGTTAAGAGTTTGTTATTTCTTCAGTGATTTACATTTGTTATTAAGTTAATAAACATCAGAATTTATATAACTACAATCCAATTGTGTTTTAGCTGTAGGGTGGGCCCCCAAGAATGATTTCCTCTGCTGGCCCCTAAGAATGATTTCCTCTGCTGGCCCCTAAGAATGATGTCCTCTGGTGGCCCCTAAGAATGATTTCCTCTGGTGGCCCCTAAGAATGATGTCCTCTGGTGGACCCCAAGAATGATTTCCTCTGGTTGGTCGCTAAGAATGATTTCCTCTGGTTGGTCGCTAAGAATGATTTCCTCTGGTGGCCCCAAGAATGATTTTCTCTGGTGGCCCCAAGAATGATTTCCTCTGGTTGGTCGCTAAGAATGATTTCCTCTGGTTGGTCGCTAAGAATGATTTCCTCTGGTTGGTCGCTAAGAATGATTTCCTCTGGTGGCCCCAAGAATGATTTTCTCTGGTGGCCCCAAGAATGATTTCCTCTGGTGGATCCCTAAAATTATGTCCTCTGGTGGGTCCCTAAGAATGATTTCCTCTGGTGGGTCCCTAAGAATGATGTCCTCTGGTGGCCCCAAGAATGGTTTCCTCTGGTGGGCCATAAGAATGGTTTCCTCTGGTGGGCCATAAGAATGGTTTCCTCTGGTGGGCCTAAAGTGCTCTAGTCTGACCCTGATGACCACCATGTCCCAAAAGAGTAACAGTACCTCCAAATGAGGGACCATTAGGGGGTATATCCCTGTGTGGTGTCACCCGATGATGGTTCCCTTGGGGCCTCAAGAAAGATTTCCTCTGGTGGACCCCAAGAATGATTTCCTCTGGTGGCCCCAAGAATGATTTCCTCTGGTGGCCCCAAGAATGATTTTCTCTGTTTGGACCCCAAGAATGATTTTCTCTGTTGGGTCTCTAAAAATGATTTCATCTGGAGGCCCCAAGAATGATTTCCTCGGGTGGGTCCATAAGAATGATTTTCTCTGTTGCGTTCCTAAGAATGATTTCCTCTGGTTGAACCCAAGAATGATTTCCTCTGGTGGGTCCCTAAGAATGATTTCCTCTGGTGGGTCCATAAGAATGATTTCCTCTGTTGGGTCCCTAAGAATGATTTCCTCTGAAGGCCCCAAGAATTATTTTCTCTGGTGGGTCATAAGAATGGTTTCCTCTGGTGGGCCTAAAGTGCTCTACCCTGACCCTGATGACCACCATGTCCCAGAAGAGGGACAGTACCTCCAAATGAGGGACCATTAGGGGGTATATCCCTGTGTGGTGTCACCCGATGCATGTTTTGAAGCTGTTGGAGGACCGATGCTGGGATAGCTGATACTTATTTTCGGTTCAGCTTTAAGTGTGAGAAGTTATTTTGACCATTGTGGCTGCATTTCGGGTGCCATGTGTAGTTCTCCGACCCCTGCCGTGAGTTGACTGCCAGGGCCTCCATAAATCAGGCAAGCAGACATGACTTCTCTGCAGATTCTAGCTCTGAACCTCCGCCTCCCTGTGTGATGTCATACCATGCTTGTTTTAGGGCCACCTGGAGGTCAAAGGCAATGCCGATACGTCTTTGTCTGCCCAACTTATTTTCTGTGGCCCTTTATGGGTTAGATGTTAGACTGGTCACACGCCTTATGTGGTTCTTCGATCCCATGCATGGTTGGTTGGACTGCCTGGGGTTTGTGAGTCAGGTCCCAATAAGTAACAGTAGATCAATCGGACGAAGAAGGATGTGTGAAACCCCATTAAACACCTTCCCCGGTCCTCTGGCACATGCGCTGGATCGGCGAAGGATTAATCAGCACCACTGCCGAGTCTAGCAAACAGAGCCACATTCCCGCTACTGGATGTTTGCCCGAGCCGGGCCATTCACAGATGCCTGTCACCGGCGCACGCCCTGCTAAAGGTAGAGCAGATGGCGGCCGCAGCTCACGCATAAGCTGTTGGACTCCAGGGCCTTTCTTGGTCCACTTTAAAGCAGAACAAAACCTGGGATTTTCACTATCCTTGGTTTTGTTCCTAGCCCTTGGGGGGCATAGCCAGCCTTTGGAGTGTGGGAGGTGTGCAGTTGCACAGGGCACCAGCCCAACCTTTCTGTAAAGGAGCGCCAGGAACTCTGGACCTGCCCCTTTTTTTTTTTTATAATTCGCTTACCTTTTTCCTTCTTGAATTTCCCTTTCTTTTCCTTAATTTTCCTTTCTTTCCATAACCCCTCCCTTTTGTAATGTTGCTTCCACATCCCCGCCATCTTTCTTTTGTCCCCTTTCTTCTGTCTGCCTTTTTTTCCACGTCTTCACATCTTCCTCCTTTTTTACCTTCATCTCTCTTTTCCTGTTTATTTCTTTCTTTCTTTTTTATTTCATTTTCTCTTTCTCCTTTTTATAGATTTCTCTCATTCTCTTTCTTTCTCTTTTTCATTTTTTTTCTCTTCCTCGCTTTTTTCCTCTTTCTCTTTCTCTTTTTTTTCCTCTCTCTTTCTGTCTCTTTCTCTTGTTTTTACTTCCGGCCCTATTCAACGCTCTCTCTCTTTATCTCTCTTTCTATGTGAGACCCCCCCAGTTCACCACAACTTACCTTTCCCCGGTCCCACGGTGGATGCGCATGCTCTCATCCAATCAGAGGCATTTGCTGCGCATATTAATGCTCGCCAAATGGCTCTGTTTAGACGCAAAGCTCAGCAATAGGGAGCGGAAGCAGCTGCATCTCCGGTTTCCATGAGGTTGGGGGTTGGAGTACGCCTCAGCCCAGAGATGCTGGGGATGTGACCAAAATTTTTACCCCACTGTGCGAGCCAGGAAAAAGGTGAGTTTGCGGCGAACGGGGGGGGGGGAGCATCCTGAAGTGGGAGAAGGCCAGCAGGCGGCAACGACATAGCGACTAGCAAGCTGAATGGATCCCGGGTTCGCTCCCGGATGCATCTCCTCTTACCTCTAGGGTGGGGCGTACCTGGCGCGGGTACTTGCCTAGCTAAAAGTATACCGAGATGGCACATGCACCATTGGAAAGTGGCTAGGAGAGTTGTTGCTGCAATTTCATGTCGGTTCACACAGAGAGGCTGAGCATCCCAACTTGAAACGTAGGAATTGGGCAAGAAGATAGATGTTCCTCTTTAAAAGCAGACCTAGACCCATGTAACCTGACTCTGTAGTCCAAATGACAGGGTACAGCTAGGGATGCCCTGCTGTGTGAAACCTCCACCACTACTATGTTCCCACAGTGCATGCATAGGCTCCTGGTGGCATACCTAGCACCCCTCCATCTATTGCTCCTCCATATCTGAATGGCTGGCGGCAGGTGCGTAAAGCCAGGGGGAGGCACCTGGAAATGTATTGATTCTGATTTCATTTCTGGACATTAATGTGGACTTATCACCAGGATTTGTCCTTCCTGGTAATCAGGCCACTATTTAAAACCTTGCCAATCGCTTCTCGTTGGCATTGCATTGCTTGCACAGGCTTTCAACCAATCAGTGCTTTATGCCACGCATATTAATATTAATTTTAAGCCATAGATACAACACTGGTCTCCGGTGCACTCCCGTTCTGAGCCTATCTAAATGGCTGGGTGCGGAAGCACGCCTCAGCTACAGGATGCAAGGGATACGGCCACTGCCTGCAAATGCGCTGTGAGCCCGCCAGAAAGTCTGGGTCTCCCCCCCCCCCCCCCGTTTCTATCGTACTAAAATGTATAAATACAATTTATTTTGTCTGAGCCCCAAAAAATTGAAGCCTGCTACCACGTCAAGGTAGGCTCTTGGAAGGGCCCTGTAATGTTTATTATAGCTGAACGAAAAGCCTATAGCATTTCCTTCCCATAATCAGTAATGTAATGCTGGATTTTGAAAACCCAGGATTTTCATTAACCCCGATCTCGGAAGGCACTTTAGTAGCAGATGCGTGCACCTTCCACCAGCATGTCTGAACGGCTTGTGGCAACTGCGCGCAGCAGAGGAGAGCATCCAGCAGTGTATTTAAGTAGTTAAAGGAGCAGTATCGCGAATTTTTCTTGGTGACTTATATTTAAATGGTACCTTGAATGTAGGTAAGTGTTGGAGTAAGAATTACAAATTTAGAAAACAATTATGTGTGTGTTGAGCAGCTGGAGACTAATCTAATCTAGCTCATGTTTAAGTCTTCTGAGTGTTGGGACCCGACACTCTGGCCTGTTCCACGCTGAGGAGAGGGGGAAACAATGTATCAAAGTATCAGCTGTTCAGTGCTGGCAGCCGTCCAGCATAAGATAACAACATTGTAACATTGCCTGGCCAGAACTTATATATCTAAAACAGAGAGAAAAGCTCTAGAAGTCATTTAGCTGATTTTGAGTTTTCCCTTCATGTTGGCTCTGCTGCAGAATCTTTCAGTTTACCATTTTCTCTTTCATATTCTTATTTTTCATTTTTCCAGATGATCTTTCTTTCAGCTTTGTGTGTTTTGAGCAAAGCCCAACCCAGGATTTTCACTATCTGGAGTTTTGTTTTGTGCCCCTAGGGGCATCCTGACTTGGGATGCCCTGATATGTGAAATCCCCAAGTTCGCCTGTGAAAACGTACCTTTCCCTGTCCCACAGCGCATGCGCGGGCTCTCATCCAATCAGCTCTGTTTGCACGCAGATGGGGAGCCTGAGCAGTAACCTTCCTGGCCGCCCGGCCTGTCTAAATGACTATCTGCGTGAGGGCGCCAGAAAAATGGGGGGATCTGTGGTTATCCAGGGGTTGTTTCACACAGTGGGGCATCCCGATTTAGAATGCCCAAGGGGCAAGGTCAATGGCCGGGTCTTATAGACTTCAGGGTCGCCACTCAGTGTTTTGTTCCGCTTTAATACCTTTAGATTTTCCTGCACAGTTATTCAAAGAAGAATTTCAGTTATTTTCAGTCAGTTTAGTTTATTTTGTATAGATTTTACACATTTGAGTCACCTGGTCTCATAACAAAAGCAGCACCTCACACACACACAGCCGTTACCACTGATTACAGTGTCAGCCTCTGAGGTAAAGTGTTGCTAGGAGACCAGTGGGCTAAATGAAGCAGCTCACTAAATACAACCCAGCAGATCCCCCTATTCAGCAAATGGACTGATCCATTGTCATTATACAATTTAAAAGAAAGGCAGATATTTTTTCCTTTTTCTATCGCCAGATTATTTATACACATGTTATAAGCTATTGTGTGGCTATTTAATTATTTATCTTTTTTAATGCAAATTTCGCGATACTGCTCCTTCTCCTAAGGAAGGATTCCTCATCGTAAATTGAATTATTCTGTTAAAGGAAACCTGTAGATTAACATAGGGATGTTTTAAAGAGGGCCAGCCACATGTTGTGCCAGCCTGGAATATAAAAAACTCTAGGGTTGACCAATCCCCATTTGGAATGCCCCACTGTCTGAACACTCGTAATCGCCATTAATTGCATAAATTAATGTGCGCTGCATACAGTGCTGACTGGACAAGAGCCTGTTCATGTGCCCCATGGACAAGGACCAGGAAAGGACCTGGAAAGTCCCAGGTTTTGGTCCACTTTAAAGAGGAGCTCTAAATTTAAATACAGGTGTATCAAAGGCATAAGAGAGCAGATTATTTTTTCACTGTGACATATGGTGACATATTATCCTATTTCATAGCATTGCAAAACCTGGCAGATCCCGGTGCTTGAGATATAGTTTTGAGGTGTAAATGGATAATATGCATGGCCCTGCCCACTGCAAGGGATTCTGGGAGGAATTTCATTATCCTTGGTTGTATGCCTCATACAAATACTTTCCATTTTAGGAAAGCACCTACTGTCTTGTACCTTTAATAGAGGGCTTTTTGATCCCTATACCACAATGGGGGGGCTCTAGCATCATTTCATGAATTTTCTAAAGTTATATGGCATTTCCTTTATACTATTCCACTTTCAAATACAGCAGTTGGCTAAGGGCTTTTTTCATCAAGGGATAGCGGCAGGTAGTGCCTTGTAAGTGGCAGGTAGCGTCAGGTGAACGCCGGCCGCTGCACGCAATACCAAATTTACGAAGGCGATTCTGGTGAGCGCCTCTTATAGCGACCGATTCATCATAACAGATAACTCAGCGGATCCTGGCGGCGCTCTGGCTTTCAGAGCGCCTAGTATTACCTGTCGCTACCTGTCGCTCTCCCATACATTTCAATGGAAAATACATTTATTCTCTTTAAACCGGGTTTTCTTTTAATATTTTTTTTTGTTTTGTATGAAATAATTGTCACCTCTCCTGGCCTAATTAAATACATTTTTGAAAACTTTTATGATTTTTTATTTTTTTAGGCAGAATTGTCATTATAGGTCTGGTATTAAAGTGTTATTGTCCCAGTGTTAAAACAATGTCATTCCATATGTTTTCGCTTTGTTACTGGTGGATATGTGTTCAAAAACAGACTTTAATCACACAGCGTCTGGCACTCTGGGCTACAGCGACACAATTTTGAGCGCCGGCGCTGTGTGAGGCTGTTTTTTGATGCATATGGTTTGAGTCGCTCACACTGACCAGTCGCTACCGTTCGCTCCCGTATAGTGCTGTACTGGTGTTAAAGTGGACCAACACCCAGAGGTGATCGGCCTGGGAATCTATAAGATCGAGATTGAGACCGAGATCGGGATGTCCCGCGGGGTGAAACCCCAAAAAAACCTTACCTTATCCTCTCTAGACGTGCGCGCGCCCGCGCCGGCCGTTTGTGAATGGCCGGCGCGGGCACGCGCCCTGTAAGAGTGACGTGCGGGAGGCGGCGGCGGACGCGCTGTCTTGTCCATCGCTGTCACCCGCTTGTTCGTCGGCGGGGATTGGACGGCGCGGTCACGTGGGAGCGTGGTGAGGTGAGTTTTTGGGGCTTTCTGGGGGGTTTCACACAGCGGGGCACCCCCAATCGGGGTGCCCCCCGAAGTGGACCAAAACCCAGGATAGTCAAAATCCTGGGTGTTGGTCCACTTTAAAGCGACTCACACATCAAATTCATCAATGCCGACAATGTTACTACAGCGACTGAGGCGCTCTGTAATAGCGGCTCACGGGCGACCAGAGCGAACACTAGCGGTCGCTCTTAGCGCCGCTGTACAGACGCTCATCTGCCATTACCTGGCACTAGTAATAAATCAGCCTGCCCAGGTGACCATAAACAAGTCAGCCTGGCTAATTTGTGCCGTTGTATTCGCGGTCATTTAGGCATTCCTCTGTGCCTCCTGCACTGGTGCATGATGATGTCATAGAGCTTTGAAGTGAGATCACTGGGTGTCGGGGCTCCAGGCCTCGGGCAAGGTAAACACACAGTGAATGGAGCTGTCACTTGTGTCTTGTCAGAGGAAAACAAATGTGTGCGTATTGCCCTTGCTGGATTCCACACAAACACTGGCGCTGGAAGTTGTGGGTCTGGTTACAAAACAACACGAATACGAATACTTTATTGGTCGCCAAGTAGGTACAGAATACAAACAGGGAATACTTTTTGGAAGGGGTGTTCTCCATAGAGCTTGAACATTTGTTAGACACACAACTATATACATCAATGGGGGGTTTAAACATTTGCTAGTTATACATATTTACAAGGGATTTAGTTACATACGATATTCCTTTAAGTAACTGGTGATGCGCTGAGGACCGAAAGTTTTTTCCAGGATTCTTAGGCCCTTATTTAACAAGGGATAGCGACAGGTAGCGACTGGTGAGCGACCGGTAATGACGGGCCCCGCCACGAGAACGCCGGCTCCCCACCACAATCACACATTTATCAAGCCAATCCTGCTTAGCGACTGAGATAGCGCCAGATAGCCACTCATTCATCATTATTCCAGCCTCAGCCCACAGCGCCAGCGTCCGACCTTGAACAGCGACAGGTATGACCTCTCGCTACCTGGCGCTCTCCAATGCATTTCAATGGAACAATCTTTAAATATTCATAATTAATTGTTATTAATGTTTTTTTTTTTTTTTTAAATGTGAAAAATTCTGTGACCACTTCTGCCATTTTAAATAATTTTTTTAAGGAAAAAAAAAAAAATGTGTGCAGAATTGATATTACAGGTCTGATATTAATGTATTCATATTACAAAATGTTTTTAAAAACTTGTTTTTTTTGGTTTCCAAAAATATGGTTGTTTGTGGGTTAAAAAACTACTTTTAACCCATCGCCGCCAGCGCTCTGGGGTTTAAACAAGCATTTCACAGCGCGAGAATTTTTTGAGCGTGATTTGTTAATGAATATGGTGGGAGCCGGTCACTATGGCCAGTCGCTATCATGCGCTCCCATACAGCGCGGAACCTGTCAATTAGCGACTCCTCACCCAATATTCAACATTACTGCACACCGACTGAGTCGCTGTCAACAACCGAACAACGGCCAAGCACAGCGACTACTGGCGGGCGCTGTGAAAATACTGCTACAGTCGCTCAACTGTCGCTACCTGGCGGTATTAATGAATCGGCCTCTTAGAGTTTATTATGCAGTGCTTTAACAGCAAGTGGGAAGAAACTGTTTTTATACGGAGAGGTCCTGGACGAGAGAGCCCGGTACCTTCGTCCAGATGGTAGGAGATTGAAGAAGGGGTGACCTGGGTGTGTGGGGTCTCCAACTATTCTTTTTGCCCCTGAACGGATCCTTTCCTTGAATTGTTCATCTAGGTCAGGTAGGGGACATCCTATGATCCGCTCAGCGGTCCTGGTGATCCTCTTCAGCCTGATCTTGTCCTTGGCAGTGATCCCACAATACCAAGCAGTGAAGGAGGAGCTCAGGAGTGAGCCTACTGCACCGATGTAGAAGGTCTTCAGGATCCTTTTAGACATTCCGTATTTCGCAAGTTGTCTTAGGAAATACAGGCCCTAATTTATCAAGGGCTAGCGCCAGGTAGTGTCTGACTAGCGCCAGGTAGCGCTAGCTATCGGCGGCTACCGACTCCAGAACGCCAGGCGGCGGACACAATCACGCATTTATCACGCTAAATGAGGCTAGCGCCGGCGAGAGCGTCAGCTAGCGCGGGATTCATCATGTAGCCGACTGCAACGAACAGCGCCGCTGCTAATCCCATCACAGCGCCAGGTATGACCTGTCGCTCCCTGGCGCTCTCCAATGCATTTCAATGGAGCAAGCTTTAAATATTCATAATTAATTGATTTTAAATTTTATTTTTTTTTATTTGTGCAGAATTGATATTACAGGTCTGATATTAATGTATTCATATTACAAAATGTTTAGAAAAACTTGTTTAATTTTTTAATCAAAAAATATGGTTGTTTGGGGGTTAAAAAACTACTTTTAAGCCATCGCCGCCAGCGCTCTGGGGTTTAAACAAGCATTTCACAGCGCGAGAATTTTTTGAGCGTGATTTGTTAATGAATATGCTGGGAGCCGTTCGCTCTGGCCATTCGCTGTCAGGCGCACCCATACAGCGCGGAACCTGTGAAACAGCGACTCCTAACCCCGTATTCAACATTACCGCACACCGACTGAGTCGCTGTCAACAAGCGAACAACGGGCAAGCACAGCGAATACTAGCGGGCGCTGTGAAAATCACGCTACTGGCGCTCATCTGTCGCTCCCTGGCGCTATTAATGAATCGGCCTGCCCGTCTCTGTTGAGCCTTCTTTAGGACAACGGTGGCTTGCCTACTCCACTTCAAGTCATTAGTTATCACCGTGCCGAGGAATTTTGCGCTGGTAGCGATATTGACCTCATCCTTACCCATGGTGATGGGACGGTGCGCTGGGTGGGACCGCCTGAAGACAAACAACTAACGTGTGTGATGCTGAGAGGAAGCATCAGCACCTCACCAGAGCAAGTGAGGAGCACCAGCCAAGTAGGAACAGATGAAATCTGATTGGTTCCTCCCTGGGCCATCTGAGTCTCTGTCCTTGGGGCTTCCCGATGCCCCACAGTGTAAAACCCCTCAGATGCCCAGATCCACTCACCTTCTCCCGAGCCCTCACCACGTCTCTGCACTGCAGGCGCATCCCTGCTCACCTCTGGCCGTGCACATGCCCAGCCTTTCTGAATGAGCGGCGTAGGTACGCCACGGATGCAAGGTGGGAGGGGGATGCGGCTGGCGCCACTTGGGTGCTTGTCCATCAGTGGCGCCGAAGGGAGCGACAGCGAGCGTGCCACTCAGCCAATCAGCGCACTCGCTCTCTCTTGAGTCTGCGCCGTGGGAGCAAAAGAAGGGTGAATGTATGGGGCGACCTGGGGGGATACACACAGCGGGGCATCCCAATTCGGGATGCTGCCACACGGAGGAACAACACACGGGAAAGTGAAAATCCTGTGTGTTGTTCCTCTTTAAAGCCATTATAACAAAAAAAAAAAAAAACTCTGCCTATAATAGGACTTGAATGATACATTTTAGTCTAACAAATAGCCACTAGGAGGAGCACCAGCCTAAAAGGCAAAACAAATGGGTAGTGAAAATGAGGAAGCTCTTTTAAATGGAAGTTTTTCATTTCTTTTTCATTACATTCAACACACACACAACAAACTTCTTACTTACAGTAATGTCTCTTTAAAGCAGAACAAAACCAAGGGCGACTGGCCTTTCGCCAGGCCGACCCAAATTAGGATTCTCTACTGCGTGAAACCCCTCATATCACCAGTATCCACTCACCTCTCCCCGATCCAACGGCACATCAGAGCCGTTTAGCATGCCTGTCATTTGGAAAACGGCCCTGATTGTTAACAATGTAGAGCGAGAGCCAGGGCCTGCCTTAGGGAAAGTGTCGCAATGTGCAAGATATCAGGATGGCGCCCCCTAGAGACACACAAAAATGGACAGAGGACGCACGGAAAGAGGGACAAGAAAAACAGGGAATGCAGAAGAAAAGCCTGACGGTAGAGTGAAATAAGAGGACGTGTGGAAAAGAGAAGGAAAAAGGAATTTAATATGAAGAGAAGGTGAGAGGATGAAGGGAATGGGGAAAAGAGGAAAAACATAAAAAGAAAGATAACAAATGAAAGACAGAAGAGAGAGAGTGAAAGAAAGAAAGGAAAGAAAGAGAGAAAGAAGGGGAGAAAGAAAAAAAAAAGGAAAAAGTAAAGAGAAGGAAAGTAAAAAGAGAAAAAGAGAGAGGTAGAAAGAATACAAGAGAGCGAGAGAGAGAACATTAATAAGAATGAAAATGAAAGAAAGAAAAGAGAAATAGACGAAGAAAGGAGGAGAGAGGGTGAGAGAAAGAATAAAAAAGAGAAAGAAAGAAAAAGAAGGAAAGAAAGCAAGAAACTGGAAAAGAGGGAAGGTAAAAAGGAGGAAAAGAGCTGAAAAGAGAGGATGAGAGGAAGGTGATAAGAGAAAGATGGAGGGCGTGTGTAAATAACATAAAACAGAGGGGGAGGGGATATGGCAAATAGACAAAAATTGGAGCATCATGAAATAACACAGCAAGAAGGAGAAAGGGAAATTCAAGGAGAAGGAAAAAGGTAAAAGAGAGTAATAAAGAAATGAGAGGGTTTTGCTGCTGCTCCAGCTTTGAGCTCCTGGCGCCCCCTAACAGAGAGGTTGGGATCCCCTGCATGCTTTGTCTATTTGTCAAATGACATAGGCCCTTATTTAAGAAGGGATAGCGTCAGGTAGCGCCTGGTTAATGAGAGGTAGCGACAGGTAGCGACTGGTGAACGCCGGACACGGCACGCAATCACACATTTATCAAGCAGAATCTGTTTAGCGACTGGGATAGCGCCATGTAGCATCCGATTCATCATTTTCACAGCCTCAGCGAACAGCGCCAGCGTTCAGCCTTGCACAGCGCCAGGTATGACCTCTCGCTACCTGTCGCTCTCCAATACATTTCAATGGACGATCCTTTTCTTCTCTTTAAATGGGGTTTTTGTTTTTTTTTTTTCAAAAAATCACAAATAATTCTGTGACCTCTTCTGGCATTGAAAAAGCAGTTTTTTTCTCATTTTTTTCATTTTTTATATATTTCTTCAGAAATGACATTACAGGTCTGCCATTAAAGTGTTCATGTTACAATGTTGTTACAATGTGATTCCATATGTTGTCGCTTTGTTACTAGTTGATAGATGCTGAAAAACAGACTTTAAACACACCGCCTCCTGCGCTCTGGGCTCCAGAGAAGCATTTTTCAGCGCCAGAGATTTGTGAGGCTGTTTTTTTGCTGAATATGGTGTGAGTCGGTCGCTATGAGCAGTCGCTACCGTGTGCTCCCATACAGCGCTGTACTGGTCAAATAGCGACTCCTCACAATGTATTCAACATTGCTGAACAGCGACTGTGTCACTATGAAGTAGCGACTCACGGCTGAGCACTGCGACTACTAGCGGGCGCTCTGAAAATGCTGCTACAGGTGCTCATCTGTCGCTACCTGGCGTTAGTGATGAATCAGCCTGCCAGTCATGGCAAACAGCTCTGATTGGACCAGAGCTGGACCATGCATCATTGGACCAGGGAGAGGTGACATTTTCTGGGCGTTCTAAGGGGTTTCGCACATCCCAATTTAGGATGCCCCTGGGGCACAGGATAAAATCCAAGATAGTCAAAACCCCGGGTTTGGTTCTGCTTTCATTAATGTGATAACTGACTCAAATTGCGTGTTATAAATCTCTGCCCGCATGTTAGTGAATCAGTGTGAGCGGGGATCACTAGTGAATCTGTGAACGCAGAAATCTCAATTGTGTTGTGTATCTGCCATTGTCGCGCAGTAATGATTCAAGGCAACTGCACTGTATTTTTGATGAAGATGTTTCACTTGTCATCCTTCTGGCTTTCCCGATTGAGGATGTCAGTCCAAAGACTAGCTAAACGTCTTCGAGAAAAATTCAGCAAGTCCAATTATCTTGATTTATTATTATTATTAATAAATTAATAAAATATACCATGACCTGGATGAAACTGTTAAAACTTTCTTCAGACAAGTTAAACAAACCCAGTTGCCTTGATTTATTACTAATGATATACCATGACCTGGATAAAAGAGACACCTTTAAGACCGCTTAACTTTAGTGTTCCTGTGAAACGGACCCTCCTTCTTACTTTAAAGCAGAGCTAAACGCTCCCTGGCAACCTTGTGCCAGGTGGGGTCCAGCTCTGCTAGAACAGTAACCCACCTAACTCCACTGCACATGAGATCCCCTAGCTTTCTAATTCAGGGCTCAATGATGATGTGGCCCAAGAGTTTCCCTCCCACTTTAAAGTGGACCTTAACCCTTGTTTGTTTACGCAACCCCTATTCACTTGCTGACATCTATGGACTATTTTTGTTATATTCTCTGGAGCAGGCGATCATTCCATAGAGTTTGAAGGGAGTGTCCCTCTTTTGAGCCCATGTCCCCCTGTCCCTCATCGTTCTTATTTGTCCCTCTTTGAGGTGTAACATGCAGATCTGCACCAATAAATGATTCATTTGCCTATTCAAAGAGGCCGATTCATTAATAGCGCCAGGTAGCGACAGATGAGCGACTGTAGCGTGATTTTTTCAGCGCCAGCCAGTATTCGCTGTGCTTGGCCGGCATTTGCTTGATGACAGCGACTCAGTCGGTGTGCGGTAATGTTGAATACGGGCTTAGGGGTCGCTGTTTCACAGGTCCAGCGTTGTATGTGAGCGCCTGACAACGAATGGCCAGAGCGAACGGCTAGCTTCATATTCATCAACAAATCATGCTCCGAATGTGCTGTCGCTGTCCATTCCTTGTTTAAACCCCAGAGCGCTGGCGGCGATCTGTATTAACTAGTTTTTAACCCCTAAACAACCATATTTTTACATTAGACATGTTTTTAGAATCATTTTGTAATATGAATACATTAATCTCAGACCTGTTAGATCAATTCTGCACATATTTTTTTTAATTTCTTTTTTGACTTAAAAATAAATCCTAACATTGCAGAAGTGGTCTCCGATTTTTTGACATTAAAAAAAAAAAAAAAAAAAAATTAATACCAATTAATTAGGAATAATTATAGATTGCTCCATTGAAATGCATTGGACATCGCCAGGGAGCGACAGCTCATACCTGGCGCTGTGAGGGAATTTGCAGCGGCGCTGTTCGGTCCAGGCGGCTTCATGATGAATGCCGCGCTAGCCGTCGCTCTCGCCGGCGCTAGCCTCATTTTGCTTGATAAATGCGTCATTGTGACCGCCGCCGGGCGTACTTGAGTCGGTAGTTGCCGTTAGCTGCCGCTACCTGGCGCTCGTCAGACACTACCTGGCGCTATCGCTTGATGAATAAGGGCAAAAGTGTTTATAGTGTAACATTATACACCGTGTTACAGCCTATGTCCTATCCATCCCTCAATGAGGGGGCGTGGCTTAATTTAGCGATTGTCCCTCTTTTCCGTCTTGAAAAGTTGGAAGGTATGCCTTTAGCTAGATGCGAGGAATGGCGATTGATGGCACACCCACAGCTAGACGCGGGGGTGAGCATGTGGCCAGCAGCGCTTGATCCATTCTGATATCCTTGATGCAAAGGAAATCTGAATGGAACCAGCGCATCTGATTGGCTGAGCAGCCTGCGCATGCTTTGTGGGAATGAGGAAAAGATGAGTCCCGGGCAATCCCGGGGGATACACACAGTGGGGCTTCCCAAATCAAGAGATACAAAACCCAGACCTAAAAGGGCTTGAAATCCCTTTGTTTCATTCTGCTTTGTGATGCCGCTCCCATTAAATAACTCTAGCAAACCCCAAATTAGACTTGAAGCTCTGTATGATGATGGAGGACCAGCTGCACATTGCAGTAATTCATGTCTTCTATCGGAGGAGTCTGAGGCATCGCGTTTTCATGCATTTCCTGTCCCCCATTAGCAAGCACGTTGCCAGGAAAAGAGAAGTTTCCTTTCATGCAAGATGGAGCAAGCTTAGTTTATTGTCCCCATGGACCAGGACCCCCCCCCCCCCCCCCCCCCGGGGCGAGGATTAAAAAAGGGGCACAAAGTCATTTTTTACTTTTGGTCTGCTTTAAGGTAACAAGCACAAGATCTAACAATTGAATTAAATGGCATTACCAGAGAATTAAAACCACAGATCACAAACACTTCAAATGTGTTTCTATTTTAAGAAAATGAGGATTATTCTTTCACTTGAAAATGATTTTGTTTGTTAAAATGGACCAAAACCCATGGTGATCGGCCCAAGAATCGATCGATTTCCTCCCCCTGGGGCATCCAAAATTGGAATGCCATACTGTGTGAAACTCCCCAGGTCACCCAATACACTTACCTTGCTTCCTGGTCCATCGGTGCATGGCGAGCCGAGGCCGCATCCCCGCTATCCCTCTAGCAGGGTGCAGGCATTTGTGATTGGCCAGCGCAGGCCATTAGAGGGTAGCAGGGGATGCGCCCATCAGCACGCTCGGAGCCGCTCTGGCCTTAGACGAAGCCTTAGCCTTAGATAACATGACGTCAGCGGCTCTGAGCCCGCTGATTGGATGAGCAGGCGCACATGCGGCGAAGGATCGGGAAGAGGTGCGAGTTGGGGGATTTCACACAGTGAAGGGGGGGGGGAACCAAAACCCAGGATAGTCAAAATCCTGGGTTTTGGTCCACTTCAGAGGCTACCTCTAGATTCAGACACAGATGTATTAAAGACATAAAATAGGGATTATTCTTTCACTGTAAAAATGCATTATTTTTTTTAAAGGGGACCTCTAGCATTAATTCAAAATTATAGCTAGTATATTATATCTTATAACTAATTATAGTTAGAGGGAATTTCCTCTATTCTATGCCATTTTCAAAAACACCTATTGGTTTGATTTTTGATCCGCTTTAAAGTAACAAGATCTAACAGAAGGATTAAATGGCATTACTAGAGTTCAAACTACAGATCACAATGCAAACACTTTTTTTAAAGGGGACTTATAGTATTAATCCAAAGTTATAACTAGTATATTATAGCTTATAACTAAAGGGCATTTCCTCTATCCTATCCCATTTTCAAAAACATCTATTGGTTTGACTTTCGGTCTTCTTTAAGGTAACAAGATCTAACAGTTGAAAGAAATGGCATTACTAGAGTTCAAACTACAGATCACAATACAAACTCCTTTAAAGAACATGAGGGTCAACTTACAGTCCAGGTAGCGGATTTGGCGGTGCTGGATTGCTGGAAGGTCACCTCGAAGTTGTGCGTCCCCGGGTAGTCGGTGTTGGAGGGGATGACGGGCGCGGGCGACATGGCATCAAAGGTGGAGCTGGGCTGCGAGTAGGGCGAATGCGTGGGGACATTGGCACCATGCTCGGGGTTGTACGGGCTGGTGGAGGCGGCTCGGCTGCCGATGCTCTGATCCATGGTGCTGCTCAGCAGATTGAACGGAGACTGTGGCGGGGAAGGGGAGGGGAGACAAGAGGGAAACACACAGGTAAGGCTGGAGCATCACACAGGTAACACAAGCATTTTAGGATCAGGGGTGTCTGGTTACAGGATTCTTAAAGGACTTTTTTTTTTTTTTTCTTCGCTGGCTTGGGAGACATTCGAAAAATTTCCCGGGGCTCTTTCCATTTTGGGAACAGGTCAATACTTGTAGCGGGATGGAGTGACAGCTCTGTTGTTGTGAGGCAGCTCAGGAATACCTCTGTGCTACTCAATACTGGCTGCGCTACCAAGCCCCAGAGCCTGGGAAAAAAACATCCACACGCTGCCCTTCCCATCCTTGGAAGAGTTCTTTTAAAGCGCACCAAAAACATCCCCCCCTTCCCAGCTAGAGACTCTAAAAGACACTGGGACCAGTCATGGTCTGGCCGAGATATAACTGAAATGCTCTTGAGCAATTGCTACCCGAGTGCTGTAGTTAGCGCAGACCATTGCTCCAGCATGTGTGCACAGATGAGTTAAAGTGGACCAACACCCAGGATTTTGACTATCCTGGGTTTTGGTCCACTTCAGGGGGGCACCCCGCTGTGTAAAAACCCCCAGAAAGCCCCCAAAACTCACCTCACCACGCTCCCACGTAGCCACGGACAAGCGGGTGACAGCGGCGGACGCCGCCTCCCGCGCGCCCCTCTGACAGTGCGCGCGCCCGCGCCGGCCATTCACAAACGGCCGGCGCGGGGGGCGTGCACGCCTAGAGATGAGGTACGTTTTTCGGGGGTTTTGGGGGGGGTCCCTCACCGCGGGACATCCCGATCTCGGATGTCCCGCGGTGAGGGAGGTGATCGGCCCGGGAATCTATAAAGTGGACCAAAGCCCAGGACTTTCACTATCCCGGGTTCTGGTTCTTGCCCCCGATTCGGGATGCCCCACTGTGTGAAACCCCTGCAGTTTGCCACAAAAACTCACCTTTCTCCATCCCACGCTGCTCTCATCCAAACAACACTATATGCCCTGCATATTACAGTATATGACAGTATACATATATATATATATATATATATATATATATATATACAGTATATTACAGTATACATATACCTTCTATGCTTCTATATTAAAGGAGCACTATCGCGAAAAATTAGCCCAGTGATAAAAATCCATATAAATATGCAGGATGATGGGAGGAGAGGTCACTTATACACCCAGCATCAAGAAATATCCAACTAGACTTTTTTTTATTTTAACAGACGGAAGAGGATAGATAGACTAAACCGGTCACCTCTGGATCTTATTCCTATAATGAGAAAATAAACCGCAAGCTTGGCTGGAGTTTTATTCAGTTCGGGTGTATAAATGACCCCTCCTCTCATTAGCCGATGTGTTTATATAGATTTTTAATATTACACAATTTCGCGATCATGCTACTTTAATGACTCTGATTACACACAGAACCTGGCATACAACAATTGCATCCCTGGCACCTCTATAGCTGAGGAACGCTCCCAGCTTGGAGTGGGAGTGGGTCGATCTGGGGGAGGCTCACACAGCGGGGCATCCCAAACTGGTTGACTGTAACAGCAGGCCCTGAAATCTTTTAGACTCGAGGGCCACCGTACATAGCGGTTGGATGCCCACCTATGTGAGACCAGAGTCGCCATTTGGACAGCCAAGAACCCAGTGTGGAGCCCGAGAGGCCTGGTGGTGTTGGTAGCCCTGCACTGAGCCCTGCTGGCAGCGTGATGATGATTGAGTGCGTACCACCCCTCCATATAACCTAGTGTCATGGCTGAGCTCCTAGTTTGGCCAGACTGGTTTTCCTTGGGTCACAGTTCAAACCAGTGACCCAATCATCACATATGGGTTATAGGGGGATAAAATTCAGTAGCTACACTGTTGCGACAGAGAAGACCAGGAGGGATCAACTGTGCAGGAGGTATGGTGCGTATGCTTTGATTTTACACTTGACTTACAGATGCCCTATAAACAGAACTTTATTTTTTTTTTCTTTCGTATATATTTAAAATTAGACTCTTTATCAACTTCTATTTTGGATATTTTCATTTTCAATCATTTTTATGCTTCTTAGATATAACGTTCATAGGTGAAATGACAGCATTATAAATACAAAAAATACAATTGCAGGAGAAGGAACAGGCTAACAAAAGAAGTAACAGTAAAATGTTAATGACCTTAATATGAAATGTGACAATTTTATTAGTATAGGTAATATTTTTTTTAAAAATGCCAAGAAAACTCAGCATCATCATGGCTAATGAAATCAACTACCAAGTTTAAAAAACGCATTCACCCTTTTGGAATAGTAAAAATATTTAACTTTTATAAATGAAAAAAAAGGAGACAGTTGGCTATTTAGCAGTTTTCATATTGGGGGAGAACCCTCTTCATTCAATGGTTGTCACCAGGGCTGCGTCAACATATGGGCAAACAGGGTGACCGCCATAGGACGCCAGGACCGTTGTGCATGTGGGAGGCACCTTTATCACAGCCGTCCTAATTTGTGCAGAATTGTCAGGACCACTGTTAGACGTATCAGCAATACGCTAGGCCCCTCATCCCCCACATGATGTTCCCAGTCATTGGCCTGCTGCTAAGTATGGGGCACAGCATAGCACATAACTGTATGGGACAGCAACAGCACCATAACATGGGTGAGAGGGGGCAGATTCATTTTTCATTTCTGCTCTTAGAGCAATTTCACATAGAAATTGCCATTGTTGTCAGCAGAAAGTGCTGTCACAAGCAAAACATTTTGGGGACACAGGAACTGATGGGTTAATAATCCAGCTGGGTATATAGGTATATGATCTATAAAAAATGTAGGTAAGCAGTTATTGTATTAACACCTGGGCCATGGTCCACATTCTCTTGTTAAAATACCGAATCCCTTATAAAGTATTGGGGTCCTTTTTTTTAACTTGAAAGCACCCTACTACCAATTCACATGAATGTAGTGGATTCTTCCTAAAAACATCCTCTGAAAATGTAGGTTAGCAGTTATACCTATTAGCACATGATCTGCATCCTCTGTTCCCTAAAATATGTTATCCACAATTTTGGATCCTCTCTTGACCTGGAAAGCATCCCACTATCCGTACATCTAGAAATAGGGGCATCCTCCAGCAAATGGGTGTGGAGTTATTGCTCACTGGGGATCCTTCCATGATAACAACCTTTTTGTTTGTAGATCAGTGGGACAGGGTGTAATTAAGTCTATGTCAAGAGAGTATCAAAAAAAATGTAGACATTTTTGAGAGGTGGTAGAGAAGGGAAGTTATTCTTTGAAAATGTTGGTAAGCAGTTGCTGTACACCTGTTAGCACATGGACCTTGGTCTGCATGCTCTCACTTAACCTAGAAAGTACCATCAGTCCACCATAGGGGAGTGTTCCAGAAATGATCCTCTGAAACGTAGGTTAGCAGTTATGGTCACTAGCCATGACTTACATTATCTCCCACCAGTCCTTCCTTGACCTTAAAAGCATGCACAGAAGTCCATGCTTTTTACTACCACCATTGAACCAAAGAGCCAGAGCATTTGTAAACTACCCAACATTTCCACAAAGATTGGTAGTTCTCTCTTGACCAAGACTGTATCACACCCGTCTCCCTTGATCTACAAAAAAATCCCTGGTGAATTCAGGAGAGTGATTACTCCACTCCTAACAGCTCCAAGCCCTAATGGGGTCACCAAAGCACCCAGATGAAATTAATAAGCACCTCTGCTGAGTGTTGAAGTGTCTTCAAGAATGCACACAAGTCAGCAGCTTTTGTCCTACTATTAAAAGATATGGCATGACCTGGAAGATGGTAAAGCTTCGTAAACACATGTAAGGAGACCACACATCAACGGTATTGAATTACATTCCGCAGGTTTTGTGACTCATACAACACTTTTGTGACAGACAATGACAATGGATTAGGGGTAAGTGCAGTTTATTTGTCCAAGTGCCTACAGGGAATTAGACACAGCGTAGAATGCAAGAAACTGGTCACTTAATGGGTCTTCTGGTAGGCTACCTAATCCAGTAAACTGGAAATGTTTAAAAAAAAAAGGGTTATCTCTCAACTATGTAACAAGAATGTAGTAGCAACTCAAATTTCCAGTATTTTCATTAATGCTTAGTTTGTTAGCACACAAAGGTGTTGCTTTGGGTCCTCTTCTGACCAGAAATATATTAGGACTGGTCCTGTTCCAAGGGTGCCCTTTAGAAATGGCCTGGTCTACAAGGACAAGTTCTAACAGGCTGATTCATTAATAGCGCCAGGTAGCGACAGATGAGCGACAGTAGCGTAATTTTCACAGTGCCCGCTAGTATTCGCTGTGCTTGGCCGTTGTTCGGCTGTTGACAGCGACTCAGTCGGTGTGTGGTAATGTTGAATACGGGGTTAGGAGTCGCTGTTTGACAGGTTCCGCGCTGTATGGGAGCGCATGACAGCGAACGGCCATAGCGAACGGCTCCCAGCATATTCATTAACAAATCACGCTCCAAAAATTCTCGCGCTGTGAAATGCTTGTTTAAACCCCAGAGCGCTGGCGGCGATGGGTTAAAAGTAGTTTTTTAACCCTCAAGCAACCATATTTTTAGAAAAAAAAACAACATGTTTTTCAAAATATTTTGTAATATGAATACATTAATATCAGACCTGTAATATCAATTCTGCACAAATTTGTTTTTTTTTTTTTTAGCTTAAAAAAAAAAAATCTAACATTGCAGAAGTGGTCACAGAATTTTTGACATTAAAAAAAATAAAAATAAATAAATAGAAATTAATTATGAATATTTAAAGTTAGCTCCATTGAAATGCATTGGAGAGCGCCAGGTAGCGAGAGGTCATACCTGTCGCTGTTCAAGGTCGCTCGCTGGCGCTGTGGGGTGAGGCTGGAATAATGATGAATGATTCGCTATCTGGCGCTCTGTCAGTCGCTAAGCAGGATCGGCTTCATAAATGTGTGATTGCGGAGGGGAGCCGGCGTTCTCGTGGCGGTGACCGTCATTACCGTTCGCTCACCATTCGCTACCTGGTGCTATCCCTTGTTAAATAAGGGCCTAAGTCTCATAGAAAGCACTGTTGTTGTAAGGGAATCCTTTAGCACCTGTCACACCTGGTCAGTGGGGGAATTCTGATTGCTGGGAACCAGAATCTCACTTCCATAAGCAATAGTTGTCAGAAACTACTGTCCAAAACCCATCCTTATGTAGTTGGTAACATGAAAGTGAGCAGCAGTAATAACTAAAAATGAAGGGAAGCCATCAAGAACTTGAATAGGTGTTACTAGGATGTGGGGGTTGTACGGGGCAGCTAAGAGGAAGCCAATCCCATGTTCATAAGGGCATTCTATATGTTTGTAGATCAGGACTTTGGCAAGGTGTAGTTTTACTAAAACTGAATCGTAAGCTTCCTTTTTAATCAGAGCAGATGTAAATAGCTCAGAGGAGTGTCATCGTCTTAGACCGGTGTCTCCATTACGGTGAAATGAACCATGCAAACTATTTGGCTGTCTAACATTACACGCTCAAACCCTGTAAAATCTCTTTAAAGTCCCAGAAATGATCCCTCACTTGGAAAACTGTGTATGCCTCGTTTAGTGCGAGTTATGGCTGCACTCTCCCTCGCTGAACAGATTGAGTGAAAGCCACATGTACTCGGAAATATTAGGAGATAGAGATCTCTTTACTATGGACCAATTTAGCTCATACATATTAAACACCTTTCCCAAATGACCTACCATAGAATTTGAGTTAAACCCCAGCCAAACCTCTTGGTTCCCTTTACCTCTTTTGGGCAAACTGACCCTCAGTCAGACAATAGGTAAAGTTTTCCAACAGTAACAGCTGTCTGCAAAAAACAGGTACCATCCCTACTTTACTAAATTTACCATGACACTTTAAACCATGCAAGTCCCTTTACTTACACTTTAGGATTTACTAAAGCCCAGAAATTTCCCACATGTGATTCATGTATTCTTGTTCAACTTTCAGGCCTTACCCTCATCATAGACAGGTTGTTGTACTGTAGGTATTACTTTAGAGCAGGGGTAATAGAGATCTCCTCTGGTGGTACTCAAGGCCATTGGGAGGACATGAAGAACTACAGACAAGCTACTGCTCCAGCACTACAAGCTACAGGATTAGAGCATTATGGGATAACTACATTGCTGGCAGTGGCACTTGCATTATTGGGCCAGTATAGCATCTCCCGTGGAAGCCTGTATTGGTGGTGGTCTGGGTGATAGTAAAGATAAATGGAAAGTGGTATCCCATTATTATTTAGGACCTCTTTTCTTGAAGCCATCCAGACTAGGATTGTCATATTCTATATCTATCCAGGTCCCAGAATCTACAGGAGCTCATTGAAAGTGGAAGTGGACTGGTCAATGGGACCACCTCAGGTCATCCACCAGGGGAACTGATTGAAGGGTGAAATGCTTAGCCTAATGGCGGCCATGTTAAAAAGAAGACTCCATTTTGTATTCTATAATCTGATTAGCTATATAGAAATACATGTAATATGTTAAGTTCTGGGCATAAAGCTAACAGACGTTTTAGTGTGTAGGAATGTCCTTCTCTCAGTGATTTATCTAGATGTAGGTCATGGGAATCCCTTGAACTTCATTATCAGCAAATGTATAGGAAAATGTTTCCCATAGGAACCATGAGATTTATTGCCAACTTTATGTGTGAAGGTTTTTAGTTACATCACAAAGGTGGGGGCTAAATACTCCTTTTTGTGTGTGACATTCTGTATAAATATGCATTGATTTCTGAATAAACTTAGATCAGTCTTTGAACCGTACCTAGTGTACAAGCTCGTGGTTCTTAGTACCTGATCTCAAGCAGCTGCTGACAGAACACTGACAGACCTTGGGCGAGGGAGGCCAGACAACCCTTAGAAACCTCAACACTGATGCCTGGATATCTTCTTAATTTGCTACTGTTAGTTCACTTCTGTTCCTTTGCTCTAGACCAGGGGTCCCCAACCTTTTTTCATCAAGTACCACTTTCCATTTACCAAACATATTAAGTATCACCTGTGTGGTGTGTGTGGGTTTTCACTCGCCCAAGCCCCTGGTAAAAAAACGCACAAAACAGCCATTTGTATCACCTTTTGTAGCAGCTTTGTATTTATGGAGAAAATCAGGTTTGGGTAAAGTATAGGTGGCAGAAGATCAGATTGGGGTACAGGTCAGGCTGCAGCTTTGTCCAGTACCACCTCCTAAGATTTCAAGTACCACCAGTGGTACTAGAACCACTGTTTGGGAAGCCCCTCCCTAGACCCAAGCTTTGATTTCCAAGGTTCTCCTGCGGCCCTGTCCACCCGAACAATCAGCGGCTCTCATGAAAATCAGGACATTTTGTTGATTCTGAGACTTACGGTAGTTAGTCTGATGTTCCTATACTTCTCCAAACTGGGCTTGCTCATTCAATAACATGAGAGCCTTTAGAAAACCAAACACACTTTGTCCATCCCTAGAGTCTAGGCAGGGCAATTCTCTGTCCTAGGGTTATACAAATGCGGGATGCTCCGCAGTGTGAACCCCCCTGTTTTCCCTTTATACTCATCTACTCACTCAGTAGATGAATGCCTCATCTGCATCGCCTGCAGGTAACATGGGCATAACATAACAATTATGTCACTGATCTGGACCGGAGGACAGGAAGCAGAATGCAGGAGCCGGAATGTGTATACTCCCTTTGAGTATATGAGGAAACCAGGGTGTTTTTTTCTGTTGTGTCTTCAATCATTTGCCATGCCAAATTCCTCATAACATTTAGCCCTTTTTCCATTTGATATCCTGTAGTCTCCTTTGCCTTTAGCAGACCCTCCAATAGTATTCAAGGCTATATGCATATTAGAAATCAACATTCCACTTTAAGAGTTTAAGACTTTAAGACCCCAATACCAATTACCCACTAACTAAAATGACCCACCCTTACCCACCCCCTCCCCTAATAAGCCATCCGGGTCCCCCTAAACCTCCGGGACTAATGACCAGCCCTACTATCCTGTAACAAGTCATTAAAAAAGTAAAAGCATTAGAGGGTTGTGAGGCATTTATACAACTAAGACCTTTGGCAAGGTCACAGCCGTCAGGTTATTGAGGTAAATTTGGGGCCAAATACTGGACCTATACCTATACTACTCCATTGTCACCCAAGAGATTAGGTGGAAATCAGTTGATGTTTGTTTTATGATCCTAAGAGTTTGTTCTTAAATACCACCCAAGACTTTTTAGCATGAGGCCAGACACAAACACTTTAAACGTGTGGATAAATAAAGTATTCATGAGGCCGTCATTACTCATCATGGCAGATCATTCTTGAAGAGAACCGTGTTCCCGCCTTATCTTGATGGCAATATCTGTAGAGACCTGTGTGAGCGGACCCTTATTTACTTTCTAATTATCCAACAATTGAATGTTCAAAGTCTGGGAGGGGTAAGGGTTCCCTGCCCAAAGGCGAAATTTTACAAAGCAATTTATCAGCAGAAACCATCAGTGGTATAAAGACCATCGTCTGGATGACATTCAAGAGGTCTCGCTATCTGCGCTGTCACTGCAGCCTGGAAACAGAGGAAGGGATGGTGGCAATGCAAGACCTGGAATCTAGAGATGGCCATTGAAGTTTCTATAGCCACAGACAAACTTTGGACTTCGACAACAGAGGTCATACTAGTACGCAAGTCACCAATGACTGGAACATTTTTAAACCCCCCCTATGGCTAGTGGGGCTGGATTAAGTATGGGAAAGGGCCTCTGGGCAGAAAGTCTGGTGGCTGTCTTGGCCCTGACCTGGCCATTTGATGCATACAATTAAAATGCCTTCTGTGACAGAACAGTTGTAGTTGGAACCAGGGCAGGTTCTAGGGAACAAAAACTGTGTGGCAAGAAAAAAATCTGCCCCTCCTCACTCATTCTATGGTGTTGTTGCTGTCCCATAGCAGTGTGCACCATGCCAAGCCTCTACCGTAGCAGTAGGCAGTGCCCCTACCCATTACTGAGCCCAATATGGGGGGATAAGGGGCCTTTTTTATGGCCTGCAGCACTAATAGTTACCCCGACTCATCTTCAGAACACAGGATAGCTGGGATAATGGCACCATCAATGGCCTTGATGCTCAGGGCAATTGCCCTGCTTTCCTCCCCTAGAAACAGCCCTGGCTGGGAGGCAGGGACATGTGGTGTAAGCCAGTGTCAGACTGGGGTGTCCTTGGCTCACCAGTAGAAATGACTGTGGGGGCCCGCCT
The DNA here is from genome assembly GCA_027917425.1 of Gastrophryne carolinensis. Lineage (NCBI taxonomy): Eukaryota > Metazoa > Chordata > Amphibia > Anura > Microhylidae > Gastrophryne > Gastrophryne carolinensis. Next base: position 25,892,377 of record CM051242.1, on the reverse strand, counting down.
CATGGCTTGAGATGCCCTGATGCACTTTCACCACCCGAAACACCAAACACCCCACTTACTCTGCTCCTCTAACATTGGGGGCAAACAACAGAAAAGCCAGCACTTAATTCATGAAAGCTTGTATTATGCAAAAGTCCATTCAATAAATAAAAATCCATAAGTTGGAATGCACCATTGCTTGTCAGTAAGTCCAGCGTTTCAGGGCTTTAATGCCCCTTCATCAGGGACCAACACAGCAAGACAAGATAGCAACAAACAAGCAGAGTGTACGGCCCATAGAGTTTAAATGGTCAAAGGTCAACCAGAAATTAAATCATCACCCGAAACGCCAGAGCCCAGACAGCCCATACCTGCCACTCTCACAATCTCTTGCCGTCCATTGTGGAGGACCCAGGGCAAAGCCTCTTGTGTCCACTTCTTAAAGTGGACCAAAACCCACCCTGGAGTCTATGAGTCTCTAGGGCAGGCATACTTGCTCCCCCTGGGGCACCCCGATCTGCTGTTCCCGATCCAACATGTGGGAGCAGCGGACGCATACACGCTATTCCTTTAGCAGGGTGTCACGCAGGCACGTTCCCTGTTAAAGGACAGTGGGGGGTGCGCTCTGATCCTGGATGAAGGGGCTTGAGCAGATCCGAGTGCGCTGACTGGACGAGAAGGCTGCGCATGCGCCATAGGACCAGAGAAGTGAGATCGGGCAAGCTGGGGGGTTTCACACAGCAGGTTGTACCTGGGGGGGGGGCAAAGGATAAAACCTGGGATAGTCAAAATCCTTGGTTTGTTCCACTTAAAGGGCTTAAATCAAGCCCTGATTGCTAGTGATATTGAGTGAGGACTTCTTTATATATGGTGCCCTCTCATCAGCCTGGAAATACCAAAAATGACTTCTATACAGTGTATACACTGTAGGTCCACTAAGACACTTCTACAATCCATTCTACAAGTCTCAAAAATATATGTTCCCTCTAATTAGGCCAGAAATAATGGCAGTAAATACTTTGAGTCTTGTATGAAGGTCAAAAAAAGGAGCAGTCCACAGCTCATCCCCTCCACATTGAATTTCATTTTATGATGTAATAGCATTTCTGTTTTTATCACACTTGAGCTGGATCCCAATTTGATTGCATGTGTGAAGGTCCAGCCAAAAGGTTTCCCAAATGAGGACCGGTCATGGGCAACATTCTGAAATATCCTCATCAAGTCACTGCAAGCCATAGGCAGGGTTCAGGAAAGGAACGTTAGGCGGCTGAGTGGAACAAGCATAAGTATCTGAGACCAGGGTTTGATGATTTTTGATGACCAAGGATGATTTTTAATATAGATAATCTGTATGTACAGAGTGGGGGAAACAGACAAGATAGGCTCTTTTTCAAGAAGAAGGTCAGGATTAAGAGGTTTAAGAGGTACCTGTAACAAGGGGCAATATCCACCACACCTGCAGCTTTAGCTTCATGTGTGTCACAACACAACGCAAAGGGGCTCACTGAGACTGTCACCCAGGGCCAACATAAACCTGTAGCCAGCAGTGGTTGGGAGGTATAAAACTAGGAACGCTATTTCTTGGAAAGCGATTTGTCAGAAATTAGGCATCCTATGACAGTGCTATGAGTTACTGTGCTCCTCAGCTGGGGACATTCTAGAGGCTGCAAACAAGACTTTATTTTCCTGCTATTGATTGGTGGGCAGTAGATGCACCCAGACACCTGGTAGAGCGGACCACTTGAAAATATGACTAAACAGGAGGCAGCCCGGGTAATTTTCCGGAGATGTCCCAGCAAGCCGCCATTCAAGATGAGAGCTGTTCCAACACATAATCCTGCATTCTTTCAGACCACAAGAATTAATGTTACTCGCTGTGTCAATAAGGATTTTTAATAAACCAGGCCAAGACAATCGGCTCGTTCATGTCAGATTCCCGGGAAACCAATCCCCCTACAGATTTTAGATGCACCGCAATGAAAGAAAGGTGGGCTACACCCCACTTACTCTGCTCCTCTAACATTAGGGGCAAGTAACAGAAAAGCCAGCACTTAGTTCATGAAAGCTTGTATTATGCAAAAGTCCATTCAATAAATACAAATCATTAAGTTGGAATGCACCTTTGCTTGTCAGTAAGTCCAATGTTTCAGGGCTTTAATGCCCCTTCATCAGGGACCAACACAGCAAGACAAGATAGCAACAAACAAGCAGAGTGTACGGCCCATAGAGTTTAAATGGTCAAAGGTCAACCAAAAATTAAATCATCAGTGATGTCAGAGGGTCACTAAACATTTTCCCATAGTGTCAGTAATATACAAACGCAGTCAAACAGTAGAAAAGTATACAAGTAATAAATGTATACAAGTAATAAAGAGGAGGTGCGCAACCCGCCCACTGGGATTTGGGCAGTGACAGAAGCTCCGCTCGACAGCTATCCGCCAGAGCGGAGCTGAGGGGGACGGGAACCCACGGTTCCAATTGGGGCGCAATATTCCAATATCACTGACACTGTGGGTAAATGTTTAGTGACCCTCTGACATCACTGATGATGTCATTTCTGGTTGACCTTTGACCATTTAAACTCTATGGGCCGTACACTCTGCTTGTTTGTTGCTATCTTGTTTTGCTGTGTTGGTCCCTGATGAAGGGGCATTAAAGCCCCGAAACGTTGGACTTACTGACAAGCAACGGCGCATTCCAACTTATGGATTTGTATTTATTGAATAGACTTTTGCATAATACAAGCTTTCATGAACTAAGGAGTGCTGGCTTTCTGTTACTTCATGAATAAGCGGTACCACCACTAGCCATTGCAGCCAGACATAATACTTGGTAAGAGTGCCTCTTGATTGATATTGGGGGCAACTACGACAGATCCCTGTCTCTTTTAATAACACACAATGAACAGTCTAGTTGGGGGTTACACAATAATGATATTGATTATTAAAGCAGAACAAAACTCACTGTGGCTGTCCCTAGAATCTATAATATTCCAGGGCCAACCGCTGGCATTCCTAGGGGACATCCCCCTTAAGCACTCTTGGTCTAGTTTGGTCCACTTTAAAGGATCACTTTAAAAAAAATGCCAGCATTTAAAAGAAACTTCTAACTCTGCCATATAGCAAAATATTGTCATTTTCTAATCTATTGATTTAGTTGTTTTATTTTTTAGCTAGTGCTATTGATCGGTTGTATATGAAAATAATAAAAGTTTACCAAAACCTGGAATTTTGGTCTGTACCATATTTGGGATTCCCCGCTGGGTGAAACCCCACCCGATATACCTTATTGATGTTCCTACGACGCAGACGCAGCTCTGCTCCAATGTTCTTCTTCAGACGCGCATATTAATGTGCAGCTAAAGAAACTGAATAGGAGCTTACGTGTGACACGCCCTGCATCCCTCTATGGCTGTGTGTTATCATGCCAGCCATTCAGTTACAACAGACGAGGCTGCACACAGACCCAGACAGATAAAAGATATGCCACTACTAGCCGAGCATGTGCCGGTGGTTTGCTGGCAAAGTAAGAATATCGAAAACTAGTGGGTTTCACACATCAGGGCATCCCCAGGGGCAGATATATAAATGGACCTAGAATCTTATAGACACTAGGAGGCCGATTTATTAATAGCGCCAGGTAGCGACAGATGAGCGGCAGTAGCGTTATTTTCACAGCGCCCGCAAGTATTCGCTGTGCTTGGCCGTTGTTCGGTTGTTGACAGCGACTCAGTCGGTGTGCGGTAATGTTGAATACGGGGTTAGGAGTCGCTGTTTGACAGGTTCCGCGCTGTATGGGAGCGCATGACAGCGAATGGCCATAGCGAACGGCTCCCACCATATTCATTATCAAATCACGCTCAAAAAATTCTCGCGCTGTGAAATGCTTGTTTAAACCCCAGAGCGCTGGCGGCGATGGGTTAAAAGTAGTTTTTTAACCCCCAAACAACCTTATTTTTTGAAAAAAAAAATAAACAAGTTTTTATAAACATTTTGTAATATGAATACATTAATATCAGACCTGTAATATCAATTCTGCACAAATTTTTTTTTTTTTTTTTTTACCTTAAAAAAAATATCTAACATTGCAGAAGTGGTCACAGAATTTTTGACATTTAAAAAAGAAAAAAAACATTAATATCAATTAATTATGAATATTTAAAGATTGCTCCATTGAAATGCATTGGAGAGCGCCAGGTAGCGAGAGGTCATACCTGGCGCTGTGATGGGATTAGCAGCGGCGCTGTTCGTTGAAGTCTGCTACATGATGAATCCAGCGCTAGCTGACGCTCTCGCCGGCGCTAGCCTCATTTAGCGTGATAAATGCGTGATTGTGTTCGCAGCCTGGCGTTCTGGAGTCGGTAGCCGCCGATAGCTGGCGATACCTGGCGCTAGTGAGACACTACCTGGCGCTATCCCTTGATAAATAAGGCCCTAGGTCTGGTTTTTGTCCACTTGAATGTCCCTGTGCAGGCTGGGCTGAAAAGAAAGAGATACTTACCTCTTCTCCCCCCACAGCAACAATGTCCGCATCTGTAAAACTTACTGGATCCCAAGACTGGGTCCCCCAGTTTTCACGTGCGCCTCTCAAACCTTGTACCTTGCAGCCAATGGAGCGGGTGGTGAAATAGCGGGGATGACCCACCCGCCATCTCATTCTTACATGTGGAGGCTGATTCACTACTAGCGGCAGGTATTGCCAGATAAGCGTCTGTACAGCGGCGCTTAGAGCGACCGCTAGTAGACGCTGTAGGGTGTCAGGCGCTGTAACAGCGTTGCGGTCGCGGTAGTAACCTGGCTGGCATTGATGAATGTGATGTGTGTTGGGCGCTCTAATTCCAGCACAGCGCTGCAGCGAGCGAGAGGTAGCGCCAGCTCAGTGCTTCTGGCACCCGGCGCTCCACACTATATTCAAGAAAAAGCTACACACACAGCGTCGGCGCTCTGGATCTGGGTGCTATAGCATAGAGTGCCAGACACTGTGTGATTAAAGTCTGTTTTTGAACACATATAAACCAGTAACAAAGTGAAAACACATGGAATGACATTGTTTTAACACTGTGACATTAACACTAGTGCCAGACCTGTAATGACAATTCTGCATAAAAATATAAAAAGTCAAAAAAGTTTCTAAAAGTGTTTGTTTGCAGCCAGGAGAGGTCACACAATGATTGGAGCAAAAAAAATGCCAAACATTATACACAACTAATAAAGCCCCATTGAAATGTATGGGAAGCGCTACAGAGCGACAGCTACTACATGGCGCTCCTGAGCCTAGAGCGCCAGCGCTATACACTGAGCCGCCTGTAATAATACATGTGACGCTACATGGCGCTGTTAGAGTCGCTCACCAGGGCCCTTATTTAACAAGGGATAGCGACAGGTAGCGCCTGGTGAGCGACCGGTAATGACGGGCACCGCCACGAGAACGCCGGCTCCCCACCACAATCACACATTTATCAAGCCGATCCTGCTTAGTGACTGAGATAGCGCCAGATAGCCATAATTCATCATTATTCCAGCCTCAGCCCACAGCGCCAGAACAGCGACAGGTATCACCTCTCGCTACCTGGCGCTCTCCAATGCATTTCAATGGAACAAATCTTTAAATATTCATAATTAATTGTTATTAATGTTTTTGTTTTTTGTTTTTTGTTTTTTTAAATGTGAAAAATTCTGTGACCACTTCTGCCATGTTAGATATTTTTTTTAAGGTAAAAAAAAAAAAAAAACTTTGTGCAGAATTGATATTACAGGTCTGATATTAATGTATTCATATTACTAAATTATTTAAAATACTTGTTTTTTTTGGTTTCCAAAAATATGGTTGTTTGGGGGTTAAAAAACTACTTTTAACCCATCGCCGCCAGCGCTCTGGGGTTTAAACATGCATTTCACAGCGCGAGAATTTTTGGAGCGTGATTTTTTGATGAATGTGGTGGGAGCCGGTCGCTCTGACCAGTCGCTATCATGCGCTCCCATACATCGCGGAACCTGTCAAATAGCGACTCGTCACCCCCTATTCAACATTACTGCACACCGACTCAGTCGCTATCAACAACTGAACAACGGCCAAGCACAGCGACTACTAGCGGGCGCTGTGAAAATACTGCTACAGTCGCTTAACTGTCGCTACCTGCCGCTATTAATGAATCGGCCTCCAGATTCGCTTTCATAAATGTGGTTTCCCATACAGCGCCTGGCGTTTCACCAGATGCTGCCTGCCATTACAAAGCACTACCTGGCGTTATACGTTCTTAAATAACCCCCTTATACTTTTTTGTTTTACCATCTTCTACTGATTGGACCATTAGGGATGACTGTAGGCCATGATGTAGCAGAGAGAAGTAAGCTGTGGCCTGATTTCGGGACAACAGGGGGAGCAAAATTTGAAGGGGGTTTATTAGAACTAGGGAGCCTTCAAGTGGACCAAAACCTTTGACACCTGTCCCTAGACTCTATCCAAGGGCATCCTGATATAGGATATTCCACTGTGTTAAACCCTAGGGTTGGCGGGTAAACTTACCTTGTTCCTTGCTGGCAGCATCCCCCCCACATCCCTCCGTCTGCTCAGTCATATCTGAACGGTTGTGGGGGGCACCCAGCTGGAGGCAAGCTAAACACTCTATGAGGTTCATTCATATGCATGGCACAAAATGCTAATTGGAAGAGGGCTACCCATGTGTCATGGGACTGCAGAATAGGAGTAAGTGTATGGCCAACTGCTAGGTTTTACACTGCGGGAATGCCCCAGGACTGAACCCTGAGGAACAACCATCTTCTAGAGTCTATAAGGGCTGGTGGTCTCCCTCAACAGATGAGTTTAATGTTGATCCCGGAGTTTACACATATCCCCAATCGGGATGCTCCGATGAGTGTAATCCTTGGGATTGGGAGTGTAACTCTTGGGACTGCCATGAAACTCACCTTTCCAGCTGCAACAGAAGCTCCCTCTGGCTGTTGCATGAGCCGGTGCCAGGTCTATCTATATGGCCAAGCACAGCTGGAGGGAAGCAGGGATGCCCCTACATTCAGCTTTCTATGTAGGTTATCCCTACACATGTGTTGTGGGATTGCTGCCGGGCTAAGAATTCTCATCTTTCTTTTATTTTACACACAGGGCATCTCTGGAAGTGGTCCTCTTGGATTTCCAATACTCCTCATGCTACATTATTGTGTTACATAAGTGGCAGAGAACTGTGTGGCTGCCCATATACATTATGATTCCTGGATTCAATGATTGATTAAGAATGAAACTAAGAGGAGGTTCTTCACACACAGATCTTCTGAAACTCAACCCCCCACCCCCTAAACTCTAAATGAAAAGATGTGGAGCTTGGTGATGGTCTCAGAGATATGATAAAGAGAGATCCAAGTGTGTTTATAAAGCACACAGACGCTTTGCAGGCATCCTCTTGGGCAATTATGACAATATAGACAGGCAAATCTGGATGAGGCCTATTGGGGCCTAATCCTCAGCCCCCCCCCCCCTCCTTGCATTGTCTGGTCCTTTTCCTGGGTGGATCTCTTACTACCTTTGCATACTATTTTATTCTTACTTACTGAGACACAGGCTCTTCCAAGATGACCACAGCTGTGAATCGACAATCATAGACATGAACACAGCTCATCAAATGTGCACTAGAGGTGCTGTAGGCAGGGCCACCTTTGGAAAGTTTCAGACCCCATACAACCTTAACGCTAGGGTCTCCCCCAGGCCAATGTGCAACCTCAACATCAGGCCCCCTTCCTGGCCAACCCAACATACAACCTCAACATCAGGCCCCCCCCCCCAGGCCAACATACAACCTCAAAGTCAGGGTCCCCCCCCTATGCCAACATACAACTTTATCAACAGGGACCCCCAGGCCAACATACAACCTCAACTCCAGGGTCCCCCCAGGCCAACATACAGCCTCAATGTTGGGGTCCGCCCCAAAGCCAACATACAATCTCAATGTCAGCCCCCCAGGCCAACATACAGCCTCAATGTCAGGGTCCCACCTCAGGCAAACATACAGCCTCAATGTCAGGGTCCCACCTCAGGCAAACATACAGCCTCAATGTAGGCCATTCCTACATAGTTTTCCATAGATGTGTCAATGACATGTCTGCCACAGCACTGATGTTGATAAGAAAATAGGTGGCTTCAGCAGGCCTTTTTATGTGCATCAAAAGGTTTTACACAATAGTCAGGGGAAAATGCAAGAAACAGAAGAGGGGATGATCAATGGAGCATTGCAATAGGTTAGGAGTCCCTGGTTTCCCTGAAAGAATGGGAGCAGGTAAGCAATTATAGAGCTGCCAGCGGCCGAACCCCCTGGGCGACGGGGCCCTATACAGGTGACATGTTGCCCTTTAATATGTAATATACAGAGCATATGTAAGCAAACCAGATGATTGAGCCCAGAAATTGGTCCTGTGTTTCAGTAGCGCACAGGGCAGTTGAAAGACCCTGCTGGTGCCTAATGGTGATTCAGTGTGAGGCACTACACATGCTGCCATACAGTACACTGAACACTAGAGGGCGCACATTTCATTTTAGTAAGTGGAAGGTGGCTAAGTCATATATATAGAGAAATGGTTGGAAACAAACAGAATTATAGAATCAATGAGAGTGAGGCCTATTTGACCAAATGCAGCAAGGGGGCCATAATGTAAAAGTACATGATGTACATTTTTCAGGTCTTAGGCATCCCTATCAAAAATGCCCAGGGAGTGGGAAAACAGCGCCCTGTGAGGAGGGATGTGGAATGGACCTAAGCAAAGTCTGCTTTAATAAATATTTGTACAAGGCATTACATCACACCAACTTGCTTAAGAGCCTCCTTTGGTCGTGAGCCATCTATCTGCTAAGGACATATGAATGTGAAATAAGTGCAGGACTAGAAAAAAAAATCATATGGTGGAGTGCGTCAAGTTAATTTATATATAACAAATATATATATATATATATATACACACACACACACACACACACACACACACGGGGGAGAGGGCTGAAGAGTAGCTATAGGGTTGTAAGAGTTATACCAAGGTCTTTATTATTTATTATAAATGTTTTATTTTGTTTAATAAATATTTTAATATATTTTATGTCTTTTATTGTTTTGCTTATACTTATTTAAAATTATTACATAAAAAAATAACATTTTATATAGGAAAATGGTAATGAATGTTTCTGTTATGAATTAAATAGTTTATGAAATAGTAGCATTAATAAGACAATACGTATGGAAGCACAGTGGGATTAGTGGTTTGCAAGGATGCCTTGCAGCAACTGGTTCCTATGGGAGCTCTGGTTGCCTCCCACAAACCAAAAACATACTGAGAGAGTCATACTGTTGGTGTCTGGCTAAATGAATAAATATGCCGGGGAGATTGTAAGTTCATTTGAAGGACATGGACCCAGGTGAACGCTCTAATACAAAGAACAAAAAAGTCAACACTCTCTATCATCAATAACTAAAGCAAACTACTTATTTTTGTTTCAAACTGAATGAAATTAAAATGTTCATGTTATGGGTGTAAGAAAAAAAAAATAATAATAAAAACTATATTTGTCAGGCCAAAATAATAATCATTGTTCACAATTAATATAGCTACTACTAATAATAATTAATAAAAAAATAATACAAATATAAAGATAAAACTTACAAGTAAACAGTAAACACCATCTGCAACACTTACACTCGTACAGGTGTGTAAGCTAAATAGTCCAAACATAGCAACAAAGCTTAGTAATATAAAAATACAAGTAAAAAAATGTAAAATACCAACAGCCATTGCAAAGAAATACTAGCACACAAGAAATTGGTATGCATGATGGCATACAAAAAAATAACGTTCTGATATAAGCAATTATAGATACAAAAAAAATAATTCTAAAATTAAAAAAATAAAAGCTAATCTAAATATAGCCAGGATATTATTATTATCATTATTATTATTATTATTATTATTATTATTATTATTATTAATAATAATAATAGTACTAATAATAATGTTGCTATAAAATTTTATATATTAACCATATATTTTTAAACACAACTGTAGTAGAAAAACTTTTCCGAAAAGTGGGTGTATATAAAATTCAAGTATACAAAAGTATACTTATAAATATTATATATCTATAGTAGATAATAATATATACATAATATCTATATATCTATTATATACATGATAATATATACATAATATCTATATATCTATATTATCTATAAATAAATAAATAAATATATATATATATATATATGCATGCATATATTATATATTTTCATTTATTTATTCATATACTATATAAACCTAGTTTTTCTAAATAAATACAGTAAAATGATTTAGAATAAGTATCTGCCAGCACCAGAAAAATAAAAGGCTCTCATAAAATGAATCATATGCAAACATTACAATTATGGCACCACATAATACATAATACTACATGCAAACAGGACATATACCATAAAACATGTAATGAGAAACTTTGGCATTAATGTCATTGTGTGCTATCTTTCCTAATGGAGATAAAATTAAGACCAGCAAACTACAAGTAAATTTTCTAGAAATCTGATCCTGTCATTTTTTTTATTATGAAGAAAATAAAGTACTACCAAGGGAAGCCCCTAATTTCCTAAACTGACAGACTGGAGTAGCAACAGGTAGGAAGATGCTGGAGCCATGGCCGAGGATGTGACCAGAGGAAGGTGGATCACAGGCAATAGCAGGCGTTACCTACCGTGTACGGCTGCATGGGGTCACTAATATATAGCATCTTACTCTTCGAGAGATACAAGTGCAAGAGGGAAAAGTCCCAGCAGAGGAGTCATGGGGTCAGATGTGCGGGCCAGGTAGGAACAGAAAAGGTGCAGACGCCACGCAGGTACACAGCGCAGTGCATGGCTCTCAGAGGATGCTCGGGTACATGTAAGCGGTTTGTTAGGATATATTTTTCTTTTTTCTCATCTCCCTGGGTTCTGTCAACTAGCTGCATCCAACAACAAACTCGGGCCCTCCCCCTCTCGCTTTCCTCATGACTATTCATTAAAGCAGCGGGCAGGCCCAGGCTTGCCCAGTGTTGTATTGGACTGAACCAAGTGTCCCACCGTGGGGGGAAGCCGGAGCTCCTATTATTACTAAACTCTGCTGGCTTTAACTCTGTATAGCTGCGCTCTGGCAAACAAGCGGTGACCCAACCAATGCCAATATGCAACTAGAGCCAAGAGTCAAGAACAAGGACTAAACAAAGGGGCCACGGCAACTTTGTTCAGGTCCCGCAAGGTTATTGTTAGGCTGACACTAATAGGTCTCATCATTAGAACAGTAAAACTTGCGTCTATTTCTTTGGTTAACCAGCACTGCTCTGTTGACATACGGAGAGTGCCAAGACATTAAGCTTTCCAAACACTGTATCCTTGGAAATAAGATAAAGGCACATTGATCTATTTTTTTGATTGATTTATTGCCATGATTGTTCATCGTCGATCAGCAGGATTTTGAATGGGTTACGATTTCTGTAGGACACCAACATGCCACGTTTTTGGAAGGAGCTAAAAACAGGTTGCAATAATTTTGGGGTTGTCAAAATTCTCATAAAAAGCCCACTTTAGCACCCTAGTATTGTAACAACTAGACTTCGCCAATTGTTGTGTGGCCTGCAACATTAGAGTGGGATCCCAATTTCAGCTCAGTTCTCATAGTGGACCATTTGGGCTAGTCATGGTATGGCTGCTGGGCTTCATGTCAGTGCATCCAGTAAGCAGGGGCAGTTAAGTTGTGGGTGTTAGATCTTCCCAACCAACCATCCAAAGGGTTGCAACTATTCCACTTCTACTATATCTCACTTTTTTCCTACTCTATCTACTTTTTGGTTGGGACATCTCCAAGTGGTGCATTGTTATAGCTGCCTAGGTATAAAGCTTCAGATCTTTAACCCTATGCGGTGCACTGGAAAGAACCTGCTACTACCTCCCTGGTCCGGGACACTTTAAAGTGGTGCACTGGAATGGCTGCCTTCAAAAGAATTGATAGTAACCTGATTGATCTGCTACCCATTTTCCTGTCCCAGATCTCCTCTGAGGTGGCATCTTGAAATGAATGTCTGCTCTGCCTGCCTAGGCAATTTGCTCCTGGATCAAGGCATCACCTTTAACCCACTGCCCCAATGTATACCTTGAATGACCTTCTACTCACTTTTCCGAATGGTCCTTTCTTCCCATTTATGGAACTCTCATCTCTAGTCAATTTGGTGTTCCCAGGCTGAGCCTACAAGGTATCCTCTTGATTCAAATCTGTGTTGCTCTACCTTTTAAAGTTCCCCTTTTCCTTCCTTCTCCATTTCTTGTATGTATGTAATGCATAGAACTGGTTAACAATACAGATTCTGATATTGGTGGTTCAGTGGGCCTGGTCTGCTGACAGACTGTGTTTCTTGAGAACATTAAAACAGTCCTATACTAGGTGAGGGGAAGGTGATGGCACTGACCGGATAGGGGGGAGGCGACTTTCCATGCTGTCTATCTTTTTCTCTTTTTTTTTCTCTTATTTCTCCTAGCTCATACTATTCACTCTCTTAAAGCGGACCTTCACTCTGAATAAGAGTCTATCTTATATGTTTCCCACACCCTGTACATACAGATTGTCCACATTAAAAATCATCCTACCTGCATCTACTGCATGTTATGAGCCTTTAAACATCCAAGATGGCGGCTTATGGAAGCCGCCATCTTATCAGGCAGCCTGCAAACAGGAAGTGCCTCCTGACTGTGCTGCTCTGCATTCTGGGACTGCTGACCTTTACCTGACCCCAGCTCTGCTCTGTCTGAGCAAAGCACAGCTATAACCCGCCCCCCTGTACCTTATCCCACTCTCCTCTCATCAGTAAGTGTGCTGCTTCTGAGTCAAGATGGCGGCGCCCGTATCCTAAATTCCTGAACAGATTTGCAGCCCAGTGGGGGAAAGAATAATAAGTTAGTGACTAAAAACGTAAAATATATTAATTTTAGATGCTGGGGAACGTTTTTTTAAGAGTTTGGGCTTTTCATTAAATCACGCTGAAGGTCCGGTTTAATAGAGTTTATATGGATGGGACTTAACCTAGAACTTTTAAAAGGAATACGATACTCTAGTCATACTCTCTCTGTCTTATGGTTTGCAATTCCAATAGGTTTAATCTTAATGTTGATGTTCATTTCCATATAAGTAACATAGGGGAATAATGTACAATGTTATCTGTGTATCTATGTATTACGTATTACACATGTAAACCTGGATACGCTGAGATGGAAGGATGGATGGGAAGAACTAGAAGGACAGGAATGAATGGGCAGAGCTGGGGGGTAGATGACAAGAGCTGGAAGAAAAAGTAATGGATTGGCAAAGGTGGGAGGCCAGGGATTGGATGGGCCAAACTTAGAGGACAGAAATGAAGGGGGCAGAGAGACTGGGCTGGATGGGGCAGAGCTCAGGGCACAGGGATGAATGGGGCAACGCTGAGTGGACAAGGATGGATAGGGCAGAGCTGAGGGGGACAGGGATGGATGGGGCCGATATGGTGGGACAGGGATAGATGAGGCTGAGCTGGGGGGGGGGGGGGGGTGGGACTGGATGGGGCAAAGAGACCGAGAAACAAAGTTTGTGTGTACCTTGCAATGCCACTTCCCGCCCCTGCATTACTTCATATTGCAATGCTAGATGCCAAGGAGACTAAGCACTACATCGCAGACCAATATTCTTTGTATAAATTCTGTCCCCCCAATAACCTATATGTGATGGCTTGGTCTCTATTTTGAACTGGGCCCCAAGGCAAACCAGCCTGGACAGGGTGCAGACACCCTCATTTATCATTAATGGCAGGAGCAATAGTGTGGCATGCAGGGGATCTCAGGTCAGGGTGGCCATGAGGGCCACCTGGCAAGGGGCCCCTTTTTCATGGCTCTCCTGTCCTGATGGCCGCCCTGTTGGAAGCTAAAGGAGTTTCTGAGTTGGCCAAGACCATAAGTATAAACTGAGAAGAGTAGAGGTCCAAGAATGAAACCCTGTGGTACAGAAAAACGGAAGGTGGGATGTGCTCATCCAGTCAATATATGACAATCAAGGAGGTGCTATAGGGGCGTGACCACACTCTATAAACAAAAAGCTATTTACCCTCTGCAAACTCATTGAAAAAGCTAGCTAACACTTGTTAAATGCATGGCTGTTAACAAAGATTGCACTAAATGTAAAACCGAGCTAGCCACGACCAGGCCATCCAATTTGTTACTTCTTTACTTGTGTAGGCAAGCGAAGCAATTTAAGAACCCGCCTGTCTAAAGACAGTACAATATCTTACGTTGCTTGCACGTTGCTTCCGTTGCTTGCACACACACAATGATAAATGCTTTAGGTAAAGGCCATTTGGACTCCCGGTTGCATTGGGAGAGCTACAATCCAGCAGATCTGGCCACTGACCTGCGAATGCTACAGCAAAAAGGCTGGTTCATGAATTGCATTGCTTGTGCATACACTAGTAAAGAAGTAGCAATGTCTGAACAACCTCTTGTAGCCTAATGCTGGGTTTACACAAGCAGTGGTTATCAATGGTACACACTCAGATTGGATCACTGTTACTAGCGGAGTACCACAAGGGTCAGTTCTGGGACCAATTCTCTTCAATATATATATAAATGACATTGGGTATGGATTAAACAGTAAAGTCTCAATCTTTGCAGATGATACTAAGCTGTGTAAAGTCATTAAAACAAAAGAGGACAGCAGGCAGCTACAAACAGATTTAGATAAATTGGAAGCATGGGCAGTTAAATGGTAAATGAGGTTTAACACAGATAAATGTAAGGTTATGCACATGGGAAGTAGAAATCTGTGTCATGATTACACACTAAATAAAGAAACACTTGGTAAAACAACAATGGAAAAGGACCTAGGGATTTTAGTTAACAATAAGCTCAACTGTAGTAATCAATGCCAGGCAGCTGCTGCCAAAGCAAATAGGATCATGGGGTACATCAGGAGGGGCATAGGTGCTCATGACCAGAGCATCATTTTACCCCTGTACAAGTCACTGGTCAGACCCCATATGGAATACTGTGTACAGTTCTGGGCACCTGTGTTTAAAAAGGACATATCAGAGCTGGAGCGCGTTCAAAGAAGGGCAACAAAGTTAATAAAAGGAGTGTGGGGGCTAGAGTACCCAGAAAAATTGTCCAAGTTAGGTTTATTTAGTTTAGAAAAAAGACGCTTGAGGGGTGATCTAATAACTATGTATAAATATATTCAGGGTCAATACAAAGAGCTGTCCCACAATCTATTTATACCCCGGAGTGTAACCATAACCCGAGGGCATCCACTAAGGTTAGAGGAAAGGTGCTTTCTCCACCGACATAGGAGGGAATTCTTCTCTGTAAGAGCAGTGAGACTATGGAACTCGCTGCCAGAGGAGGTAGTAATGATGGATACAGTAAAAACTTTCAAAAGTGGCCTTGATGCCTTCCTGGCATGTAATAACATTTCCAGCTATGGCTACTAGACCACTGGAAGGAGATAAACTGGCTGAATTGGATGGACTAAAGTCTTTATTCAGCCGCACATACTATCTTACTATGTTAGATCAATTGGCTTTTTGCTCAGAGATCGAGCGACCATACAAATCTTCGGCTATTGAGCGACTATGTTCAGACGCTGAACATTCGTTGGTCAGTCGGTCGCTAGAACGATCACTAATGCAATCGCTCATGATGCTCTTTCTCATAGCAAAACACACTGATTTGA
Source organism: Gastrophryne carolinensis (assembly GCA_027917425.1). Taxonomy (NCBI): domain Eukaryota; kingdom Metazoa; phylum Chordata; class Amphibia; order Anura; family Microhylidae; genus Gastrophryne; species Gastrophryne carolinensis. The sequence continues at coordinate 25,876,640 of CM051242.1, read as the reverse complement.
AGGCAACTTTTGTTTACACACTCAAACCATCAAGCGATGAACGAGACATTTTTGGTCAGCCAAAACTTTACGATGGTCGAGCAATTAACCAGTACTTGTTCATCGCTTGGTCGCAGCAGCTGTTTCCACGGAGCAATTATAGCAAAATTGCGGAACTTTAACGAATTCTTGCTTGATAACTGCTCTGTAATTGTACGGCCTTGTTGTGGCTACCTCGCTTTTACATTCATTGCAATCTATGTTAACTAACAGCCCGTGCTTTCAACAAGTGTTAGCTAGCTTTTTTAGTATGAGTGTGCAGAGGGTTTAATTTCTTTTTAGTCTATGGAACCATGTGGTACCCCGAAAGATAAAGGGCGAGGGAAGCAGACAGTGCATAAACTGTCATTCAGCAGCTCACCTCATCATGGCTGTGCTCTCCCTTCCTGTCAGAAAGCAGGCGCTCCTGAAAGTAGAAAGGCAAAGAGTAGTGGCGAACCCCCTGAATTCCTTTGCCATAGACCACCAATAACAGAGCTAAGCTGGTGGTCTAAAGCTCTGCATCATAAGACTGTGGACACTGTGAGAGAGGGGGAACAGCCAGGGTGATAAGAATGCCTGTCTTACAGACCCCACCCATTATGCTGATTGTTATGCGGCATCACAGAGCCAGGCAGTTTTAAATCATGAGGTGAAACTGTAAGCCTTAAGATCTCGGCCATTTCTTCTTGAATTTAAAAAAACGGAAAACAGTTTAAGACAGTGGCTAGGGATGAGCGAACCGGTTCGGACGAACCGGAATTCGCTCCGAATTTCAGGGAAAATTCGATTTGGCACGAACCCGAATTTATTTTTGGTTTGTGCCGATCGAATTTTCCCTGAAATTAAAAAAAAAATGCCGGCATGGTGGGAGCGGGCAGCCACTTACCTGCATGGTTGGAGCGTGGAGGCCGGCGCCGCTCTCAGGCGCCCTCTGATGACGCGTCCTCTGATGACAGCTGAGAGCGGCGCCGGCCTCCACGCTCCGACCATGCAGGTAAGTGTTTGCTTTTTTAAAAAATGCCGGCATGGTGGGAGCGGGCAGGCCGGCTGTGCTGTCAGCGGGCCGGGAGGTGGGCCGCTGACAGCGCAGCCGGCCTGCCCGCTCCCACCATGCCAGCATTTTTTTTTCAGATGAGCGATTCGTGAAAGTTCGATTCGGGCGAACCCGAATTTCTTGAATTTCAAGAAGTTCGCTCATCTCTAACAGTGGCAAACATAGCCAGACGCAATGGTGTAACAATTACCTTTGCCTTCTGTATCCCTTTAACCTGGAATACCCTAAATGTGTTATCTGAAAGGTAGGAACAGAGTCATGAAAAGGCAAGATCTTGAATTTATTCGAAGGCAAATACAGTGTCTCTAAGGAGGCAAGCGTTTGAAATAGAAGAGAATGGTCGACAGTGTCAAAAACAGAGAATAGGTGGATCAGTAGAAAAAGACTCTACGGTGACTCCTCCAGGGATAGGGAGAGGTAAGGGAATGAAGCTTGGCTCCAGTTACATTGAAGAGTCTTCAAGCAACATGCCCCCTCATTGTGTTTAAGGTGTTGTGTCGACTCTTTCCTGGCAAGCAGTAACCATTCAGGCTGGAGACCCTTCTTGGTCGCTCTGGCAGACCCCGCTAATTAAGCTTCTGCTATGGCGTCACAGTGTGAATGCCACAGCTCAGGGAGTGATCAAGCTGCAATCAGAGGCTTGGCTTGCCCTGTAATTAGGATTCCGCCTCCACCTGATCCCACTGGCTGACTTTAGCTAGTTGTGACAACAAAAGCAGGGAAAGAGTTGAGAAGCCAAGCGATGAGCGGGGCGGCTATAGTTACAGGCCAGGAGACACAATAAACAGATAGGAGGAGCGGGGTTGTGCTGCTTTGCTGAAAAAGAGTGTAAAGAGCAACGGCGAGGAGCCAACTGTGGGAACTCATCAAAAAGGATCATATTAGGTGCTTCTCTGGTGACCTGCTCCTCATGTTACCATTACCCATCGCAACTCATCTGAACATAAATACTCAAGCTAGACATTCAGTACTGTAGATTAATGCCCAGAGGATTCCATAACACCGCAACATCTTAATTGAATTAAATTAGAAAGATCATAAACCACTGCAAAGGGGTCACGGAATTACCATCACCCCTTTTAATGTTTTTTTAGAAATTAGGATACGAGTAGGTAAGTTGCAGGGATGGTACTGAGGGAACCATGGACACTAGGTGTCACCTTCACTACACAGGGAAAGAGTAGGACCCAGTACAGAAGTGGACAGCTTAAGCCTATTGGTTGGTTCCCAACAGGGACAGTTAGACAGTCTGTACAAGTAAGAAGTGTTGTAGCATGTTGAAGCAAGCACACTAGGCTGACCACCTGTGTTATCTTGGATTAACTGGACGAGGGAGTACCTCCTCTGAAAGAGGAGGAGGAGAAAACCGTGGCGAGTCGGAATCCTGGAGTGGGATCTACCAAGGGAGTTGGCTTGGACAGAGCCTTGAGTAGCAGGGGTCCTACTCAGGATTGTCCTGGTGAAGTGGAATAAAAGACTTTTGGTTGAAATCCAAACCTGCAACCATGTGATTTCTTCAAGTGTGCTCGGAATTAAAAAAGGCCCCACCAGAGCGAATACCCTGCCTGTCCATCCAACATACAGGAAGGTCCCCTTTCCTAAACGTGCCTTGGTCTACAAGATCACCTCTCAGCTCTTCCTAAATCACACCCTAATCACTGGGATGTCCCTTTTACACCAACAAAATAGTTTTGTTTTTTAATAATCAAATACTACTTTACAGTTTCTATCTTTTAAGAGAGGGCTTCCCTACCAAGGGGCACAGAGATGGCTTCCCGACCAAAGCTGGGGTGCAAAGATGGCTTCCTGCCCAGGGTCCAGGGCACAGAGACAGCTTCCCACCAAGGGCTCAGGGCGCAGAGACAACCCCCCCACCCAGGGGCCAGGGTGACGAGACAGCAGTTAGATTATGGGATATCCAATAATGGGTAAGATTTAAAGTTGGCATTAGCTCAAATACATAGCTATACGTGAAGAGAAGCTACCAGACTCAAAAAAGGCAAAGGACCCTTTGAAAGGTGTTTTCTTTGCTTGGTCAATAGGTGATTGAACCTTACAATATGTTTCTTATACTCAAGTCTCTGGTAAGCCCAAAATGTATAGAGAATATTTTATATTTAAGCATGGGTCTTGTGTAAGCTAAGGCAGCATTTTTTTTGCTCTAAGGACCAGTTACACTTCTACCCCAGCTATAGGGTTCAGGATAAGAGTAGGGTTCAGCTACCATATATTGGGTGAGGTTTAGATTAAGAGTAAGATAAAGGCGCAAGTAAGGTCCAGGTGAAAAAAAATGAAGTAAAAATAAACTAATTTAAGAAGTCCTGAGTTCCAATGAAATGAGGAGAAGCTCAAAAGGTCCTTCTGTGACTTCCAATGGCCAGAAAAACACAGCAAGAGGTCCTTCTGCTAGGTCCAATGACCAGAGCAACACATTGATCTTTCTGTGAGCTCCAATGGCCAGAAAAAGCCTTAAAGCGGTCCTTCACTCTGAATAAGAGTCTATCTTATATGTTTCCCACACCCTGTACATACAGATTGCTCACATTGCTCACATTAAAAATCATTCTACCTGCATCTACAGCGGCCAAAGAAACACCTTAAAGGTCCTTCTGTGAGTTCCAATGGCCAGGGAAAAATCTTAAAATGTCCTTTGGAGCACTCCAGTTGCAAGAGAAACAGATTATGAGGTCCTTCTGTGTGCTCATGGCATGAGAAACACCGTAAAGGTCCTACATGAATTCCCAGCATGAATAGTATAGTAGTAATAGTAATAGTAGTAGTAGTAGATAATAGTAAATATCATGCCAGAGCCTGTAAATTGTATTCCAGGCTGTACATGAAAAGCAAGCCCTCAAGCGTCCTTCAGTGCACCCCAAATTAAAGAGGAACATATTAGGAGGTCCTTCTGGGTGCTTCATTTGCCTGAGAAACACCTTAGATGTCCCCATTCTCTATAAAGCATGATTTTAAGAGGTCCTTCTGTATGCTCCACGTTCATGAGAAACACCTTCTTCTCTCAAAAGCATGAATATCCCAACATGAATGAGGAATGGTAACTGCCATGCCAGAGCCTGTACATTGTATGCCAGGCTGTACATGAATGGCAAGCCCCAACATTATTATATTTATCCCCAAAAATGCATTAACACATGCCAAAGACAAATCACCTCCCAAGAAAAACACAGCACATCTCAATACCTTTTTAGAGAGTGATGCACACCAAATTCTTAAAATAAAACAAGAAATATGTATTTATCATGTTTGCTTTGTACATCCAACATGCCCATACCAAGTCAAATCACAATCCGCATTTTTTTTCCCGGCGTTCTAAGACACAATGTATGTGTGCGTGTGCCAGCTCTGCGTGTTGGAGCACAAACTTCACTCAAGTATCTCAGGATGACTGCACTACCTTATGGGAAGCCATGCCAGCTTCAAGCTTGGACAAGGCCCTGCCTCAGTGTTATTGCCTTTTGTAGGCCTTAATGGATGCACAACGCCCACATAGGTCGAAGGAAGCCATTTTGTAGGAATGTGACGAGATTCATTTTTGTTTCTTTGTTTTAGAGAGAGGAATGTAAAAGTGTCTACGCAGCCATGCTGTACTGAGTTGAATTTCAGGAAAACTTGACAAGGCTATGGAGTGAATGGCCTAGGTTAGAGGCTACAGGGTCATGATCAGGGGCGGACTGGGGCTAATAAACGGCCCGGGGCTTTTTGGGGCACACCGACCCTGCTGCACTGTTCCTGGCCCAGTAATAGTATCTTAATGTCACTATATATACACCTTATTTTTGCTCCATAAGAGGCACCCAGAGTTTAACGGACAAAAATAAAAAAGAAAATATTCTGAACCAATTGGTGCTAAAATCCCCCCATTACAGGCAGTGCACAGAGTCCCCGATTACAGGCAGTTATCAGTATCCCTCATTACAGTGAGTGACATCCCATAGAGGCCCCCAGTACAGCCAGTGGGAGCATACTTCAGTACAGCCACATAGGAGCATCCCTCAGTACAGCCACATAGGGGTATCCCTCAGTACAGCCACATAGGGACATCCCTCAGTACAGCCACATAGGGACATCCCTCAGTACAGCCAGTGGGGGTATCCCTCAGTACAGCAAGTGGAGCATCCCTCAGTAAAGCCACATAGGGGCATCCCTCAGTACAGCCACATAGGGACATCCCTCAGTACAGCCAGTGGGGGCATCCCTCAGTATAGCCAGTGGGGGCTCAGTTACAAGCTAAACTGCCACATGAGGTGTAGGTGGCAGTTTAGCTTGTAGCCCCTTTCAGATATATTGCTGTTATAATAACTGATAAGGCTGACCCTCAATACTGAGCTGTGTGTAACTGAATGAATCATCACTGGAAAGCACTACGGGGTGCTGCTGCACAGCCAGGGAGTCATACGGCCCCCATTCAAACATCAGACTGCATCCTGTTAATATTTTTTTGAATATTGGCCAAAGGCTTTAGTTAAAAAAAATAAATAAATGTGGTGTTTTTGGGCACTGGGCTGGGAATAGAAGGTGACTACATAAACTTTCTTTCTGGGTATAGGATCACGTTATACAGGCCAAAGCCTCCAAAGAAAGAAGTGGGAGTACAGCCATTACCTAGCCAGCAGGAAGCAATGTTTGGTCAGCTGCCCCTACGTAACAGTCTGTGCCACCCACCCACCGGGGTGCACTTTTTTTCGAGGGCCATACTTCCCAAAAGGCCTGTGCCTAGGCTGACCTCCTGCAGGGGGAGCTGTAGAGTTTACTATACTATAGTAAGAAAAAAAAAATACAGTTTTCGATGATTTAGTGACCTGTCACAAGCATCCCCAGCCACAGAAAGACAGAGACAGTGTGTATGTGCGGAGGGGGGAAATAGTGCATGCAACCCCTTGTACCCTATTCCTCTCCACCACACACACTGTCTGCTTTTAATCCATTGCACTTATACGCACAAACCATGACCTGACTAAACAAAAGGGGGCGCAAGTGTGCCTAGGGCAGCCTGAACACCAAATACAACCCTGCTTCGGTTACACGATGTGTAACTCGCACAGTGCAGTATAGACACGGCAATACAGGGGTGGGGGACGTGATTAGGAACAGCATGAGGGCCAGGGGGCTGGGTGGGGTCCACATTTAGCATTGTTTAGGGGACACTCAGATTTCTGTACTAAATAGAGTAACTATAAAGCTGTTTATATGCAATATGGTGGGCAGTGTGCTATACACTTTTCCGGTGGCTAATGTCTGGCATTAATTTGGCCTTAGCTGTATGTGTATCACACCACAAAATGGGGAGGTGCTGGGGCCACCATCCGAATGGCCCCCTGGACAACAGCCACCTGAATCGTTCACAACACATAGAGTGTAGGGGGCGTGAATAGTAAAAGTGCATAGAGCAGCATGAATCCTAAAAGAAAAGGACCTTCTGTACAATCTCTACCTCCCAAAACAAATGGTCATGTCACCTGGTTGGTGTCACTTTTCAGTAATTCAGCATAGTATCTGTTCTAGTAATCACCAGCGAGTGTCCCTTGGAGCTGATATGGCCATCAGCCTTCATTATTAACTGCACCTTGCTGGGGAGCTTTATATACTTGCCACTCCCCTAGCCATCAGCAACAGAGGGCTACTAAGCTTTTATCTTGTCCCTGAGCTGGCAGGCCTCAATGGTCCTGGGGATACTAGGCTCATATCCTGATCTGCAAGTTAGCAGGCCTCAATGGTCCTGTGGATACTAGGCCCGTATCTTGATCTGCAAGTTAGCAGGACTCTATGCTCCAGGGCATACTAGGCACATATCCTGATCTGCAAGTTAGCAGGCCACTATGCTCCTGGGGATACTAGGCCCGTATCCTGATCTGCAAGTTAGCAGGACTCTATGCTCCTTGGGATACTAGCTGGTATCCTGATCTGCAAGTTAGCAGGACTCTATGCTCCTTGGGATACTAGCTCCTATCCTGATCTGCAAGTTAGCAGGACTCTATGATCCTTGGGGTACTAGCTCATATCCTGATCTGCAAGTTAGCAGGACTCCATGCTCCTTGGGATACTAGCTCCTATCCTGATCTGCAAGTTAGCAGGACTCTATGCTCCTGGGGATTCTAGGCCTGTATCCTGATCTGCAAGTTAGCAGGCCTCTATGCTCCAGGGGATACTAGGCCCGTATCCTGATCTGCAAGTTAGCATGACTCTATTCTCCTTGGGATACTAGCTTGTATCCTGATCTGCAAGTTAGCAGGCCTCTATGCTCCAGGGCATACTAGGCACATATCCTGATCTGCAAGTTAGCAGGCCACTATGCTTCTGGGGATACTAGCTCGTATCCTGATCTGCAAGTTAGCAGGACTCTATGCTCCTTGGGATACTAGCTCCTATCCTGATCTGCAAGTTAGCAGGACTCTATGCTCCTTGGGATACTAGCTCCTATCCTGATTTGCAAGTTAGCAGGACTCTATGCTCCTTGGGATACTAGCTTGTATCCTGATCTGCAAGTTAGCAGGACTCTATGCTCCTTGGGATACTAGCTCCTATCCTGATCTGCAAGTTAGCAGGACTCTATGCTCCTTGGGATACTAGCTCCTATCCTGATCTGCAAGTTAGCAGGACTCTATGCTCCTTGGAATACTAGCTCCTATCCTGATCTGCAAGTTAGCAGGCCTCTATGCTCCAGGGGATACTAGCTCCTATCCTGATCTGCAAGTTAGCAGGCCTCTATGCTCCTGGGGATACTAGGCCCGTATCCTGATCTGCAAGTTAGCATGACTCTATTCTCCTTGGGATACTAGCTCGTATCCTGATCTGCAAGTTAGTAGGACTCTATGCTCCTTGGGATACTAGCTTGCATCCTGATCTGCAAGTTAGCAGGACTCTATGCTCCTGGGGATACTAGCTCATATCCTGATCTGAAAGTTAGCAGGACTCTATGCTCCTGGGGATACTAGCTCATATCCTGATCTGCAAGTTAGCAGGACTCTATGCTCCTTGGGATACTAGTTTGTATCCTGATCTGCAAGTTAGCAGGACTCCATGCTCCTGGGGATACTAGCTCCTATCCTGATCTGCAAGTTAGCAGGACTCTATGCTCCTGGGGATACTAGCTCATATCCTGATCTGAAAGTTAGCAGGCCTCTATGCTCCTTGGGATACTAGTTTGTATCCTGATCTGCAAGTTAGCAGGACTCCATGCTCCTGGGGATACTAGCTCCTATCCTGATCTGCAAGTTAGCAGGACTCTATGCTCCTGGGGATACTAGCTCATATCCTGATCTGAAAGTTAGCAGGCCTCTATGCTCCTTGGGATACTAGTTTGTATCCTGATCTGCAAGTTAGCAGGACTCTATGCTCCTGGGGATGCATTCTCATCCAGTGACCCAGCAGGCGTCCTATTCTGCTTCTGAAGCTTTCGCCACAGTGTGAAACCCTCTGGTTCGCCATATACTCCATTAGGGGAACCCACAGTGCATGTGCTTCTCTTTGGCAACATCCCCGCTCTGCATGCTATATGTGAACTATGTGTCCAGCAGACCCTAATGTTTGGAATCCCGGGATGAGATGAGTATATGGTAAATAGGGGTGGGAGGTTCAGAATACAGGGCATCCCAGATCAGGAGTGAGGATTACCCAATTCGGTCGCTAACTCCCAAAACAAACGGTCATGTCACCCAGTTGGTGGCACTTTTCTGTAATTCAGCACGGTGTTTGGTCTAGTAACCACCAGTGGGTGTCCCGAGCAGCTGATATGGCCAACAGCCTTCTTTATTAACTGCTGATTTTGTCATCTTTAAGGTTTGGGTTCTATATTGTATTTTCTTGTTTGCGGTAAATTCTAGTCAAGTCAACTCATGGCTCTGCTGCAGTCAGTCTGGCCCAATCCTCATCCCAGTGGAAATGGTCTAAATTGCATTTACCCAGGGGGCCCCCCCTCACCCCCCCCCCCCAATTCCTCTAAAGACTTGTGCTCCCTCACCAGTACATGCCCCCCATGGTTCCATAAAGAGCAGGATTGCCTCCTACAGCTCCTCTCCCACCCACCCCACTAAACACTACTCACCCCTTCCTAGACCACAAATACGGGATGCATGCTCTTGGTTTAAACCTGCTCAGCCCCAATCTCCCAAATTCTAACTGGCTGCTTACACTTTCTCTACTGCAATTTGCTCCAAGTACTAACTTGGAATGGCTGCCTGGGAAGATAGCTTTCAATCCTCATCTCAATAACTAGTGGTGGTCCCGGGCCAAAAATCAGTCTGGAGCATGGTCCAGGGGTCTGGTGGAGCACATGGCTGCTACTGCATTAGGGAATGTTTAGCAGCAATGAACAGCCAGGCAATGACTATGGGCCTTATTCATGAAGGGATAGCGCCAGGTAGTGCCTGTACAGGGGCAGGTAGCAGCAGGTGAATGCCGGAGAGCGCCTGCGATGTTTGAGGCTGTTTTTTGATGAATGGGGTGTGAGTCAGTCGCACTGAGCTGGCACTACCGTTCGCTCCCATACAGCGTAGTACTGCGACTCACACATCTAAAGGCACTCTAAAGCTAAGAACCGTGGCTGAGCCCAGGGACTACTAGCGGTCGCTCTGAAATCCGCGCTACAGACGCTCATCTGTCGCTACCTGGCGTTAATAATGAATCAGCCTGCCCGTAGCAAGTGAGAGCAGCACTCAAAAGAAATCGACGACAGGGAAGAGGAGACGGGAGAGGGGACATGGGAACCGCAAGTTCATGGTGCACAGGACACATTTCAGCAGGGGGACCGAGCAGATACAATTCCTGGGTGCTCCACTGTACTTGGCAACAATAAATCTTATTCTGATGTTACTACAGATTTTATTGCAAAAAGTATAATACAACTTAGAGGCCGATTCATCAATAGCGCCAGGTAGCGACAGATGAGCGACTGTAGCGTGATTTTTTCAGCGCCAGCCAGTATTCGCTGTGCTTGGCTGGCATTAGCTTGATGACAGCGACTCAGTCGGTGTGCGGTAATGTTGAATACGGGCTGGGGGGTCGCTGTTTCACAGGTCCAGCGTTGTATGTGAGCGCCTGACAACGAATGGCCAGAGCGAACGGCTAGCTTCATATTCATCAAAAAATCACGCTCCGAATGTGCTGTCGCTGTCCATTCCTTGTTTAAACCCCAGAGCGCTGGCGGCGATCTGTATTAACTAGTTTTTAACCCCTAAACAACCATATTTTTAGAATGTAACATTATACATGTTTTTAGAATCATTTTGTAATATGAATACATTAATCTCAGATCTGTTAGATCAATTCTGCACATATTTTTTTTTTTTTTTTTTTTTTGACTTAAAAATAAATCCTAACATTGCAGAAGTGTTCTCCGATTTTTTGACATAAAAAAAAAAAATAAAAAAAATAATACCAATTAATTATGAATAATTATAGCTTGCTCCATTGAAATGCATTGGACATCGCCAGGTAGCGACAGCTCATACCTGGCGCTGTGAGGGAATTTGCAGCGGCGCTGTTCGGTCCAGGCGGCTTCATGATGAATGCCGCGCTAGCCGTCGCTCTCGCCGGCGCTAGCCTCATTTTGCTTGATAAATGCGTCATTGTGACCGCCGCGGGCGTACTTGAGTTGGTAGTCGCCATTAGCTGCCGCTACCTGGCGCTCGTCAGACACTACCTGGCGCTATGGCTTGATGAATAAGGGCATTAATTATAGTTTCTAGATTTCTGGGTTGCAGAGTTTATTTATCCAGGGCCAACAGTCTTGAATTTTCAGGGAAAAGCCATCTTAGGATTTGAGGCAAACATTTTCTAGGCACGCCAACATCCACCACCTTCTTATTTTTAAATGAACTAATATGAAATGATGACACTCCCTGCCGCTACAACTTTAAAGCGGACCCAGGATTTTCACTATCCCGGGATTAGGTCCGACCCCTGGGGCACCCCAGTTTGGAATGCCCCACTGTGTAAACCCCCAGATTGACCATTGCTCTAACCTTTCCTCAAACCCATGGTGCAGGTGTGGCTCCTGTCCATTCAGCTTTCCCAGCCACACATATTAATGTGCGGCTGGAGAAGATGAACGGAATCCCAGCGGCACACATGAGAGCAGCTTGTAGCATCACTCACATCCAGGGGCGCAGCTAGGGGGGAGCAGGGGGGGGGGGCACGTGCCCCGAGTGCAGCAGGACAGGGGGGCGCGAGCACAGATGGGGGGTACCAATTCGAATGTTTGCCCCGGGTACCAGAAAGCCCAGCTACTCCTCTGCTCACATCCTTCGACTGTGCAGGCCACGCACAGCTATTTAGTTATGGCAGGCGTGAGCCGGAAAAGGATGAGAGTGATGCCACTGCCACCGGCTGCGTGTGAACCATCGGTGGAAAGGTGAGCATACAGGACAACTGTGGGGGTTTCAGACAGCTGGGGATCCCAAATCAGGATGCAAAAGGGAATCAGACAGCTCTGAATTCTCATAGACTCCAGAGCAGCCTTTGGTCCGCTTTAGGTTCATTTAGTTAGCAACTGCCAACACTAGGGCTCAGAAAATGTATTGGATAGTCAACCAGGTACTGGAAATGCAAATCAAAATATTACATTTATCCCTTTATTCCAGCCAGATCTGATGACCATATCATACTCACCATCATGGTTTCATTTAGGTTCCTCATCTGGTAGACATCCATGTTGACTTCTGTCCGATTGGCAACGCCGCTGTTTGAGTGACTTGACTGAGGAAGGTCAAAGTAATTACTGTCTGGTTCCCTGAAAGCAGAATAAAATAAACCAGGAGTTAACATTGGATCGGTCATATTATAGATCTATTTTGAATGAATACAAGTGGGACATTTTTAGGGTGGTTGCTAAGACGGGGCCCCTTTTAAAAGTTTTGTGCTCCTCAACAACAGACAGGATTTAATTTTACAACCTCCAAAAATAATGCTGGATTACCCAGAAGAGACAAATCAGTAGCCAAGAAAATCCCCAAATAAAAAAAAGTCTTACACTTAAAATGTAGAGGTCCTACTGATAACAAATCCAAAATCCTCACCTAAGGGTCATTACAGTACATGGAAGTATTAAGGGGTTGGGGGAATGCTTATGGTCATCTCTATACTGGTATCACCCAAGGTCCAATCTCTTGCCCTAATGGATATTGAGACAAAAGACTTACAAGGTACTCCAGAGGTGCTCAAATGTTGTCCCTTCATCAGCCGGGGACGAATGGGACATCTTCACCGAGGGGGAGTCAGACAGGGGATAGATCACTCTATGACCAGAACACAGAGACACACCATTATCAGTAACAAGTCAGCATGGACATTCTTAACACGTATCCATGTATAAATTCATGAATGCTCATTAATTAGCTTCAGGTAGTAAATACGTAAAAAAGGTCAAATTGAAAAAAAAAAAAGGCAAAAAAAATCAAGGCACTTAAGGAATTGTGTCAGATCACCAGTATTAAAGCGGATGAAAAACCTTACGGTCTGGCCCTGGAATCTAAAAGACTCCAGGGCATCCTATAGCGGGATGCCCCTCTGTGTGAAACGCCCAGGGTCACCAGTAAACTCACCTTTCCCAGTTGCTCCCGGCACATCCTATGCTTCTCTGTAGCTGTGCTCAGATAGGCTGGGCTTGGTAGCATGCACCCAAATCGAAAGTCGCGGATGTGGCCTACGGCATCCGGAACTCTTGAGATCAGCCAATCAGCAGAGTGGGCGTGGCTTTGACGTGGAAAAGCCTGTTTTTTTTAAAAACAAGGCCACTGTTGAGGGAGCAACATCGTCCAAGGTACTCGGGCAGGGAGGGCAGGTGGAGCACACAGGGTGCCCCAAGAAGGGTTTTGCTCTGCTTTAAAGTGGATCGGCCCAGGAATCTATAAGATTCCCGGGCTGATCAGATCCCTCCCCGCGGGGCATCCGAAATCGGGATGTCCCGCGGGGTGAAACCCCCCAGGAAGCCCAGAAACCTTACCATAACCCCGTACCAACGGCGCATGCACGCGGGCCGCAGCCGCGTCTCGCGCTTCCCTCTAGCAGGGCTCGAACCCGCGCCGGCCGTTTGTGAATGGCTGGCGCGGGCGTGCTCCCTGTTAGAGGGAAGCGCGAGACACGGCCTCCAGCGCTCAGAGCCGCTGTGGTTAGACGCCGCATACGTGCATACCACAGCGGCTCTGAGCGCTCTGATTGGACGGGCGTTCTGGGGGGTTTCACACAGCGGGGCACCCCCGGTCGGGGTGCCCCACCGAACCCAGGATAGTGAAAATCCTGGGTGTTGGTCCACTTTAAAGAGAAAGTCCACTTTTGATTGGATTTTTAAAAGTGCATAATTTTTGTGCCAAAAGGATGTTCTCAAGATGCTGAGCTGATCTAGTTTATTCTGATTTCTAGTCTATTTTTACATGTTTTTTATGTTAGAAAATGTGTGTTTAATGGAAGCAGTTTTCACTATCTGCAATCTGTCGCTATAGGCAATGTACACTAGGGGTTTATTCATGAAGCTCTAGCGCCAGGTAGTGCTTCATATTGTCTGCTGAACGCTGGGAGCTGTGCGCAGTACCACATGTATGAAAGCGATTCCATGACTGGAACAGCACCATGTAGCATATAATTCATCATTACAGACGGCTCAGCGTATAGCGCTGGCACTCTAGCTTCCAGACCTGTAACTACCGTTCGCTCTCTCATACATTTCAAAGGACGTTCCGTCTAGTCCCTTTCCTGATGTCATTTTTTTTTCCTCTCAAATAATTATTAGATCTCTCCTGACCTGGAATTATATATTTTTGAAAATATTTTCATTTTTTTACAATTTTATGCAGAATTGTCATTACAGGTCTGGCACTAAAGTGTTAATGTCACAGTGTTATAACAATGTCATTCCATGTGTTTTCGCTTTGTTACTGGTGGAAAAAAATCACTTTAATCACACAGCGTCTGGCGCTCTGGGCTACAGCGAAGCAAATTTGAGCGCCGACGCTGTGTGAGTCTGATTTTTTGTTGAATATGGTGTAAGCCGCTAAGAGTCGGTCGCAATGAGCTGGCGCTACCTTTCGCTCCCTGCAATGCTGTACTGGTGTTAGAGTTACTGGTAGCATCAGGTGAACCCCGGGCGCGGCACGCAATACCACATTTATGAAGGCGATTCTGGTGTGCGACTCTTACAGCGACACGTAGCGACCGATTCATCATCACAGACGGCTCAGCGGATCCCGTCGGCGCTCTGGCTTTCAGTGCGCCTGGTATTACCTGTCGCTACCTGTCGCTCTCCTATACATTTCAATTGACGTTACCTCTACTCTCTTTAAACAGGGTTTTCTTTTTAAAATGTTGTTTTGTTTTGTATCAAATCATTGTGTGACCTCTCTTGGCCTATTTAAATACATTTTTGAAAACATTTTTGATTTTTTAGATTTTTATGCAGAATTGTCATTACAGGTCTGGTATTAAAGTGTTAATGTCACAATGTAATAACAATGTAATTCCATATGTTTTCGCTTTGTTACTGGTGGATATGTGTTCAAAAACAGACTTTAATCACACAGCGCCTGGCGCTCTGAGCTACAGCGACACAATTTTGAGCGCCGGCGCTGTGTGAGGCTGTTTTTTTGATGAATATTGTTTGAGTTGCTCACACTGACCAGTCGCTACCGTTTGCTCCCATATAGCTCTGTACTGGTGTTATAGCAACTCACACATCAAATTCATCAATGCCGACAATGTTACTACAGTGACTGCGGCGCTCTGTGATAGCGACTTGTGGCTGATCAGAGCGTCCACTAGCGGTCGCTCTTAGCGCCACTGTACAGACGCTCATCTGTCGTTACCTGGTGCTAGTAATGAATCAGCCTGTTGGTGTACAGTTGTTAATGGCAACAAATTGCAGGCAGTGAGGACTGCTGTCATAAAAAATTCAATTCCACAAGTGCTCAAGTTCTTCTAATTCAGTAAATATTACATTATTAAGTTACAAAAACAAATTGGGGGGGGGGGGGTGGCACTACAGGAGGTGGGTTACTAGGGGCATTTTAGAAGGGGCCACATATTACTGTATATTACTATAGAAGAAGGTAAATACATGTAACTGGGTAAATTCTAAAAACGGGACTAGTAATGGGGTAGTTTAGGAGACAGCACAAAACAGAGGAATGATAGAAGAATTCAGTAAATGTTTCGGGGACAATTATGGGTGCATCCTAGAATAAGGGACTATTATGGGTGCATTCTAGAATAAGGGACTATTATGGGTGCATCCTAGAATAAGGAACAATTATGGGTGCATCCTAGAATAAGGGACAATTATGGGTGCATCCTAGAATAAGGGACATTTATGGGTGCATCCTAGAATAAGGGACAATTATGGGTGCATCCTAGAATAAGGGACTATTATGGGTGCATCCTAGAATAAGGGACAATTATGGGTGCATCCTAGAATAATGGACTATTATGGGTGCATCCTAGAATAAGGGACAATTATGGGTGCATCCTAGAATAAGGGACTATTAAGGGTGCATCCTAGAACAAGGGACAATTATGGGTGCATCCTAGAATATGGGACAATTATGGGTGCATCCTAGAATAAGGGACTATTATGGGTGCATCCTAGAATAAGGGACATTTATGGGTGCATCCTAGAATAAGGGACAATTATGGGTGCATCCTAGAATAAGGGACTATTATGGGTGCATCCTAGAATAAGGGACTATTATGGGTGCATCCTAGAATAAGGGACTATTATGGGTGCATCCTAGAATAAGGGACAATTATGGGTGCATCCTAGAATAAGGGACAATTATGGGTGCATCCTAGAATAAAGGACTATTATGGGTGCATCCTAGAATAAGGGACAATTATGGGTGCATCCTAGAATAAGGGACAATTATGGGTGCATTCTAGAATAAGGGACTATTATGGGTGCATCCTAGAATAAGGGACAATTATGGGTGCATTCTAGAATAAGGGACTATTATGGGTGCATCCAAGAATAAAGGACAATTATGGGTGCATCCTAGAATAAGGGACTATTATGGGTGCATCCTAGAATAAGGGACAATTATGGGTGCATCCTAGAATAAGGGACTATTATGGGTGCATTCTAGAATAAGGGACTATTATGGGTGCATCCTAGAATAAGGAACAATTATGGGTGCATCCTAGAATAAGGGACAATTATGGGTGCATCCTAGAATAAGGGACAATTATGGGTGCATCCTAGAATAAGGGACAATTATGGGTGCATCCTAGAATAAGGGACTATTATGGGTGCATCCTAGAATAAGGGACAATTATGGGTGCATCCTAGAATAAGGGACAATTATGTGTGCATCCTAGAATAAGGGACTATTATGGGTGCATCCTAGAATAAGGGACAATTATGGGTGCATCCTAGAATAAGGGACAATTATGTGTGCATCCTAGAATAAGGGACTATTATGGGTGCATCCTAGAATAAGGGACTATTATGGGTGCATCCTAGAATACGGGACAATTATGGGTGCATCCTAGAATAAGGGACAATTATGGGTGCATCCTAGAATAAGGGACAATTATGGGCGCAGTTGTAGGAAGCATTCTAGAAGAAGGCACAAATGACTTACAGTACACGTTACTAAGGGAACTAAAAAAGAAGGAACTAATGCTTGGGGACATCATGGAAGGCACCGTATATAACTGAAAGTAAGGGCAACACCAACTGATGCTTGCTAGTCATGGGCTTTGGAACCAAGCCGAAGCTAAGGGCCTTATTTATCAAGGGATAGCGCCAGGTAGCGAATGGTGAGCGAACGGTAATGACGGGCTCCGCCACGAGAACGCCGGCTCCCCACCACAATCACACATTTATGAAGCCGATCCTGCTTAGCGACTGAGAGAGCGCCAGATAGCGAAGCATTCATCATTATTCCAGCCTCACCCCACAGCGCCAGCGAGCGACCTTGAACAGCGACAGGTATGACCTCTCGCTACCTGGCGCTCTCCAATGCATTTCAATGTAACAATCTTTAAATATTCATAATTAATTGTTATTAATGTTTTTTGTTTTTTTTTTAAATGTCAAAAATTCTGTGACCACTTCTGCAATGTTAGATATTTTTTTAAGGTAAAAAAATTGTGCAGAATTGTTATTACAGGTCTGATATCAATGTATTCATATTACAAAATGTTTATAAAAACTTGATTAATTTTTTTTGTCAAAAATATGGTTGTTTGGGGGTTAAAAAACTACTTTTAACCCATCGCCGCCAGCGCTCTGGGGTTTAAACAAGCATTTCACTGTGCGAGATTTTTTTGAGCGTGATTTGTTAATGAATATGGTGGGAGCCGTTCGCTGTCATGCGCTCCCATACATAGCGGAACCTGTCAAACAGCGACTCCTAACCCCGTATTCAACATTGACTGAGTCGCTGTCAACAGCCGAACAACGGCCAAGCACAGCGACTACTAGCGGGCGCTGTGAAAATGACACTACTGTCGCTCATCTGTCGCTACCTGGCGCTATTAATGAATCGGCCTCCAAGACTAGGGGGTAAGAAAGGGATAGAAGGAAAGGAACAATGAATAAAAGGACCGACAGAAATAATATAAGAAAAGAAGAAAGAAAGTAAAAAGGAAGAAAGAAAAGGAATGTCAGAAAGAACAAATGAAAGAAAGAAACAAAGAATTGAAAGGAAAGAAACAAAGAATAGAAAAAATGAAATAAAGAAAAAAAATCATAGAAGGAATGACAAAGTATTGAAGGAATGACAGAAACAAAAATAAAGAATGAGAGAACCGAAGCAAGACTTTAAGACTTAAGAAAAACAAGAAAGCAGGAAAGAAAAGAGAGAAAATGAATGATGAAAAAAGAGAGAATAGATAAAAAGAAATAAAGAGATCTAAGGAAACAAAAAACAAAAGCACAGAATGACGAAAACAAAAAACGAATGAATTAATGAATGCCAGAAACAATGAAAGACAGAGACAGGCAGGAAAGAAAGAGAGAGAGTTAAGGAACGGGAGAAAATTAGAAAATGGAGAAGGAATGGGAGAGAAAAAGAAGAGATGGAAGAAAAAAAGAAAGAATAGAAGGACTGAATGAATGAATGAATGACAGAAAAAAATACTGTAATACAAGGGAAGAAGTAGTAAGGAAAAGGAATGGCAGAACAAGCATGAAAGAAAGAAAACGACTAGGGAGGGACTAGGGAGAAAGGGATAGAAGGAAAGGAATAACGAATAGAAGAACTGACAGAGATAATATAAGAAAATTCGAACGAAAAAAAGAAAAAAGGAAGAAAGAAAGGTAACGTCAGAAAGAACGATTGAAAGAAACAAACAAATAATAAATGGAAAGAACGAAAGAAAGGAATAGAAGGAAAGAAACAAATAATTGAAGGACTGACATAAAGAAAGAGAGGCTGTCCCAATGGGGCCAATCTGCCCCTGGCTGACAGTCCTGGTTACTGCACGGCCCTGCGTCCTGTGTAGGGGCTGCCCCAGGTAGAGGGAATGAGGTTGGCCCTCCCAAGGTGCAGGGCCCCCGGCACCTGTCCGAGTATGCCCAGGGCTGTCGCCTGCCCTGATAGTGGAGTAACTCAGGGCTACCGACTGCATATGGGGCTCATAGAAGAGCTCTGCACAAAGTTGCCATGACAAAAAAGGCTTCAATTTTCACTATATTATCAGAACTGGACCTCCACTGGAGTACAACAACAATAAAAATAATAAACCCGACTCATACAAAAAGAAATGGAATAAGGATCTAGGAAAAACCTTAGGGGCCTTATTTAACAAGGGATAGCGCCAGGTAGCGACTGGTGAGCGGCCGGTAATGACGCTCACCGCCACGAGAACGCCGGCTCCCCACCACAATCACACATTTATCAAGCCAATCCTGCTTAGCGACTGAGATAGCGCCATATAGCCACTCATTCATCATTATTCCAGCCTCAGCCCACAGCGCCAGCGTCCGACCTTGAACAGCGACAGGTATGACCTCTCGCTACCTGGCGCTCTCCAATGCATTTCAATGGAGCAATCTTTAAATATTCATCATTAATTCATATTATTTTTTTTTTATTTTTTTTTTTTAAATGTCAAAAATTCTGTGACCACTTCTGCAATGTTAGATATTTTTTTATGGTAAAAAAAAAAAAAAAAAAATGTGTGCAGAATTGATATTACAGGTCTGATATTAATGTATTCATATTACAATATGTTTTTAAAAACATGTTTTTTTTTGTTTCCAAAAATATGGTTGTTTGGGGGTTAAAAAACTACTTTTAACCCATCGCCGCCAGCGCTCTGGGGTTTAAACAAGCATTTCACAGCGCGAGAATTTTTGGAGCGTGATTTGTTAATGAATATGCTGGGAGCCGTTCGCTATGGCCATTCGCTATCATGCGCTCCCATACAGCGCGGAACCTGTCAAATAGCGACTCCTCACCCAATATTCAACATTACCGCACACCGACTCGCTGTCAACAACCGAACAACGGCCAAGCACAGCGACTACTAGCGGGCGCTGTGAAAATACTGCTACAGTCGCTCATCTGTCGCTACCTGGCGCTATTAATGAATCGGCCTCCCCATTTAAAGCCCGGAAATACCGCAAGAAGATGTCAAGCACTTCTTGAGGCCTTTCTGAATCCGTAGAAATCCATAAATTCATTGTGAATGGATATAAGATATCTTTTACGCATCTACCTGTCCCACCGACCAATAGATTAACTGGCACTAGGGGAGGGGGGGTAATGATCTTCTTATCATTTGTCTTTCTTCTTTCTTCACTTCCTTATTCTTCTTCATTTCTTACACTTTTTCTGCGTTCTTCTTTTTCTTCCACATGCTTGGTTACCATAATGTAAAAAGGGGAAGGGAATACCTTTACACCTAAGATAAACCTGCACTTAATTTTTTGCCTTCCCATAATGATGTACTTTACCATGATCTTAAAGCTCATGATAAGAAATGATTATCGGGCGACTTAACAGGGAGGCCGATTCATTAATAGCGCCAGGTAGCGACAGATGAGCGACAGTAGCGTTATTTTCACAGCGCCCGCTAGTAGTCGCTGTGCTTGGCCGTTGTTCGGCTGTTGACAGCGACCCCGTCGGTGTGCGGTAATGTTGAATATGGGGTTAGGAGTCGCTGTTTGACAGGTTCCGCACTGTATGGGAGCGCATGACAGCGAATGGTCATAGCGACCGGCTCCCACCATATTCATTAACAAATCATGCTCAAAAAATTCTCGCGCTGTGAAATGCTTGTTTAAACCCCAGAGCGCTGGCGGCGATGGGTTAAAAGTAGTTTTTTAACCCCCAAACAACCATATTTTTGAAAGAAAAAAAAAACATGTTTTTCAAAACATTTTGTAATATGAATACATTAATATCAGACCTGTAATATCAATTCTGCACAATTTTTTTTTTTTTTTTTACCTTAAAAAAAATATCTAACATTGCAGAAGTGGTCACAGAATTTTTGACATTTAACAAAAAAAAAAAAAAACATTAATAGCAATTAATTAAGAATATGTAAAGATTGCTCCATTGAAATGCATTGGAGAGCGCCAGGTAGCGAGAGGTCATACCTGTCGCTGTTCAAGGTCGCTCGCTGGCGCTGTGGGGTGAGGCTGGAATAATGATGAATGATTCGCTATCTGGCGCTCTGTCAGTCGCTAAGCAGGATCGGCTTGATAAATGTGTGATTGCGGAGGGGAGCCGGCGTTCTCGACTCAGTGAGCGTCATTACCGTTTGCTCACCATTCGCTACCTGGCGCTATCCCTTGTTAAATAACGGCCAAAGATCACTACTGAATGGGAAAAAAGAAGACAAAAAAAAAAGAACTGGACCTCCACTGATTGCCAAGGGTTTGTCTTTTCTAATGAGTCATGTTTTCTGCTTCATCAAATGGCTGTTGACACTTCAGACGAGACTCATCAGAGAACAAACAGCCTGCAATCATTGCTGGAGGAACACAAGCTAGTGGCGGTAGCGTTAAAATATATTTAAATATATTTTATCCAAGTAAACTGGAGTTTCAGAGCAATTTAATCCATTTCTTATTGGCTACCAGACTCCTACTTGGGAGCAGAGCATGCTGGGATATCTCATATGGCTACTCGGTGATTAGGAGGGTGCGAGGAGAACTCGGCAGGAGTCAATTACATTAAAGTGTTGGCGCTTCCGTCACAAGCTCGAATACACCAGCAAAGCCTCCAGAGGTCTGCGCCATGCGAGGGACCGAATTACAAGTTGCTCTTCCGATTGTTAAGATGTGCAAAAATGGACGAGCCCGGGCCTGCCAGGCGCTGGCCATAATATGTCACTTTACTACCTTCATATCCTATGTCTAATGCGAATGTTAGGCTGCCAAGAGGCCTCTGATTGGAAGATTTTGCAACGCATACAGCGGTAGAGGCTGTAAGGTGGCTCCCTGCCGAGAGTCCTTGTACACAAGCTAGGCCCGATGCCCTCCGGAAAGAGAAAATTAGAGTTCTCTTATTAAAGGGTCACCATTAACCTATTCTAATGCCCTTATTCATCAAGCGATAGCGCCAGGTAGTGTCTGACGAGCGCCAGGTAGCGGCAGCTAACGGCGACTACCGACTCAAGTACGCCCGCGGCGGTCACAATGACGCATTTATCAAGCAAAATGAGGCTAGCGCCGGCGAGAGCGACGGCTAGCGCGGCATTCATCATGAAGCCGCCTGGACCGAACAGCGCCGCTGCAAATTCCCTCACAGCGCCAGGTATGAGCTGTCGCTCCCTGGCGATGTCCAATGCATTTCAATGGAGCAAGCTATAATTAATCATAATTAATTGGTATTAATTTTTTAATTTTTTTTTTTAATGTCAAAAAATCGGAGAACACTTCTGCAATGTTAGGAATTATTTTTAAGTCAAAAAATTTAAAAAAAAAAAAAAGAGCAGAATTGATCTAACAGGTCTGAGATTAATGTATTCATATAACAAAATGATTCTTAAAACATGTATAATGTTACATTCAAAAAATATGGTTGTTTAGGGGTTAAAAACTAGTTAATACACATCGCCGCCAGCGCTCTGGGGTTTAAACAAGGAATGGACAGCGACAGCACATTCGGAGCGTGATTTTTTGATGAATATGAAGCTAGCCGTTCGCTCTGGCCATTCGTTGTCAGTCGCTCACATACAACGCTGGACCTGTGAAACAGCGACCCCCCAGCCAGTATTCAACATTACCGCACACCGACTGAGTCGCTGTCATCAAGCTAACGCCGGCCAAGCACAGCGAATACTGGCTGGCGCTGAAAAAATCACGCTACAGTCGCTCATCTGTCGCTACCTGGCGCTATTGATGAATCGGCCTCTAAGTCAGACAAAGGCAAAACATCTGTAGAATTATGTCAAATAAAGTTGACCTTAAAGGGCCTCTATCCAAAGGTACAGGAGATATAAATGTTACTGGGAACATTATAGAAGGTGGTGCGTGTTACTGATGGCATTATAAGAGGTGGTAAATGTTACTGATTACATTACAGAAGGTGATACATGTTACTGGGGTCATTATAGAAGGTGGTACATGTTACTGATGGCATTATAAGAGGTGGTGCATGTTACTGGGGATATTATAGAAGGTGGTACATGTTACTGATGACATTATAGGACAGGGGTACTCAACCACTTCTTGTAAAGGTCCATTTAAAGGTATCCGGTGAGAGGTGAAGGTCCGGGCATGGGGCTGTCGCAGGGGGTGTATAGTTAGAAATCAGCACACTGGGGGAGGGGCTATAGATTTCCCAGGCAAAACAAATAAAGGCTGCTTGCCCTTGCTGGGCTGGATGGGGCAGAGCTGAGGGGACAGGGATTGGATGGATAAAGCTGGGAGGACAGGAATGGATGGTGATGGGATGGATGGAGCAAATCTGTTAGGAATGGATGGGGCTGAGCTGGGGGGGGGCGAGATGGTGGGACAGGGGCAGATGGGGCAGAGCTGGGGCAGCGGGACAGGATTGGACAAAGAGAATGATGAACAAGGTTTGTGTGTACCTTGCAATGCCACTTCCTGTGCAGTACTTCATATTGCAATGCTATGTTTCAGGGAGCCATGACATTGGCCGGGAGACTAAGCACTACATCGCCGATCAAGGGGGCAGCTCTGAGCACGTCAACACAGAAGTAACTGAGTGCAGGGCTGTCTGGGCAGGGGTCCGGAAATCAGGTGCCAAGGTCCGCATTCGGACCCCGGTCCGCCAGTTGAGTATCGCTGTTATAGGAGGTGGTGGATGTTACTGAGGGCATTATAGAAGGTGGTACATGTAACTGGGACATTATAGAAGGTGGTGCATGTTACTGGGACATCATAGAAGGTGGTACATGTTACTGATGGCATTATAAAAAGTGGTAAATGTTACTGATTACATTATAGAAGGTGGTACATGTTACTGATGACATTATAGAAGGTGGTACATGTTACTGATGACATTATAGAGGCATCATAGGTCATAGATACAGAGTGATCTATTTATGTCCTGTTTGTGTAAGTGGGCTCACCTTGTCTATTCCCTCTATGTATGACCCACAAGATATTACAGAGCACGTTTAATAAAGACCAAAAATTAAAATTCTCTCTAACTATCCTAATACTTACGAAATGATTTCTGCCCACAGACCACTTTAATAATGGCTGCAATACTAGAAGAATACTATGCTGCCCCCCTTAGGCATTACTTAGTAATGCATGTACCATGGCAGTCTTTTACTTGGAGTGCTTCCACATTAGGTAGCAATGCTACTATAACCAAAAATACAAGAAAACAAAGGTAAATACCTATCCTAAATTCAACTTTTGAGGGTTTTGGTCCGTTTAATTTGGCCAAAGCAGGATTTCATACAGCGAGGCCCTTATATCCTAATAAATTGTTAGCTCTTCTCCTTCTGTATCCTCCCTTATATCCTAATAGATTGTAAGCTCTTCTCCTTCTGTATCCTCCCTTATATCCTAATAGATTGTAAGCTCTTCTCCTTCTGTATCCTCCCTTATACCCTATTAGATTGTAAGCTCTTCTCCTATATCCTCCCTTATACCCTAATAGATTGTAAGCTCTTCCACTTCTGTATCCTCCCTTATACTTAATAGATTGTAAGCTCTTGTACCTTCTGTATCCCCCTTGTACCGTAATAGATTGTAAGCTCGTCTCCTTCTGTATCCCCCCTTATACACTAATATATTGTAAGCTCTTCTTCTTCTGTATCCTCCCTTATACCCTAATAGATTGTAAGCTCTTCTTCTTCTGTATCCTCCCTTATACCCTAATAGATTGTAAGCTCTTCTTCTTCTGTATCCCCCTTATACCCTAATAGATTGTAAGCTCTTCTTCTTCTGTATCCCCCTTATACCCTAATAGATTGTAAGCTCGTCTCCTTCTGTATCCCCCCTTGTACCCCAATACATTGTAAGCTCTTCTTCTTCTGTATCCTCCATTATACCCTAATAGATTGTAAGCTCTTCTTCTTCTGTATCATCCCTTATACCCTAATAGATTGTAAGCTCTTCTCCTTCTGTATCCTCCCTTATACCCTAATAGATTGTAAGCTCTTCTTCTTCTGTATCCCCCTTATACCCTAATAGATTGTAAGCTCTTCTTCTTCTGTATCTCCCTTATACCCTATTAGATTGTAAGCTCTTCTCCTTCTGTATCCCCCTTATACCCTAATAGATTGTAAGCTCTTCTCATTCTGTATCCTCCCTTATACCCTAATATATTGTAAGCTCTTCCTCCCTCTGACCCCCTTATACCCTAATAGATTGTAAGCTCTTCCTCCTTATTTATCCTCACTTATACTCTAATAGATTTTAAGCTCTTCTACCTTCTGATGGTCACAGTTACCCAAAACCTGTTGGTGGCTTTGTGTGCTTTGGTTTCTCACCAACATACCACCCCCACCTAAATAATAATAATAAATAAATATATATGTATATATATATATATATATATATATTTATTTATGTCAAATTAACTCCTTCATTGCCAACAGACAGAAATAATAATCACCACTCTTTGAAAAACACAAACTATCCAACAGATGACTGAAGTGCTTTTGAGCAAGGCACCTAACCCCCTGACTGCTCCCCGGGCCCCATAATTAGGGCAGCCCACCACTCCAGGCATATGTACACTCTCTGCACAGATGGGTTTAATGTGTGGGAAGAATTCCTATGTGACCGCAAGCATTTTTACAGGATCTGATCAAACAAAATAAAACAATATTTATTAAAGCAATCCATCAAAAGAAAGCCTTAAACAGGCTGCAAAATCAGTTCCGATTAGAAGAATGATTACAAACTTATCGCAAGCCAAACGGCTATATATATATATATATTCTGGATATCTGAGCCATCGGTCTTGAAGGGGTTAAAACATTGAAACACAATGGCCGAGCCCTCGCCACCACTAAACATCACATACAAATATTTGAAAACAATTGCGGGTTCGATAATGCGTTTTGGAAACTGTGAACAGTGTCGCCATCTTAGAATGCTTCCCCTTATTCCAAAGGAGGTTCCCTGCCCCTTCTGCACTCGTTTCCAAAATGGCGGAGGACCAATAAAGCGGAAGCTACCGGACCGGATGATTGTTAATCGTTTTTTAGATGTCCTGTTGTACAATCGTAACTTTTTGGTCCGATTTTTTTTTTTCTATTAATAGAACATGCCGGGTTCACCTTGAGAGATACGCTGCTCATTTTGCTTTAAAAAAAAAAATGGAAAAAGAAAAAAAAATCAAATTTTGTGTCAGTTTCGGTTTGATCGCGATCTGGCGGCTCATCTGTGTGGTCAGAGAACGCTGCAGGTCATGTGACTTCATTCATTGGAAGGAACTCCCTTTTAAGGTGGTTTGCTGAGTTATTCACAGCAGCTACTGAAATGATTACTGTCCGAGCTGTCTGCTGCAAACAATTGGTTTTGCTTCAGGTTCAAATCTTTTTCCCCAGTTTAGTTTTTTTCCCAGAGTATCTGGGTTTAGAAAAGCTGAGCCTCTGATGGTGGATTTTTCCCAACTTATGTTACCCCTCCACCCAACATAGTGCCCATAGGCAATACAGAATCCAGCACCTCTCCCTTCAACAGGAGCCCACCCTGGAAACCTCTTCATCTAGCAAGGCGTCCGAAGTGCACTCATACATTCAGCGCTTCCACGTAACATTAGCACAGGACACCCCTACATCTAGCAAGGCTCCAACTCTAGTAACCCTACAACCTATAAATTCAGCAAGGCCCTGCTACTAGGCCCTCATACATCCAATATGGCCCCACTTCTAGAAACTCCTAAATCCAGCAAGGCTACACTTCTTGGAAGCCCAACATGCAACAAGGCTACACTGCTAGGAATCCCATCATCCAGCAAGGCTTCACTTTTAAGAACTCCTACATCTAGCAATGCTGAAATTTCAGTAACCCTACGACCTCTACATTCTGCAGGGCTCCACATCTGAAACCTCTACTTCCAGCAAGGTCCTGCCTCTAGGCCCTCCTACATCCAACATGGCTCCACTTCTAGGAAGCCCCTCCAGCCAACAGGACTCCACTTGTAGAAAACCCCTACATCCAGCAAGGCACCGCTGATAGGAATCTATCATCCAGCAAGGCTTTACTTCTAAGAACTCCTACATCTAGCAAGGCTGAAATTTCAGTAACCCTACGACCTCTACATTCAGCAGGGCTCCACATCTGAAACCTCTACATCCAGCAAGGTTCTGCCTCTAGGCCCTCCTACATCCAACATGGCTCCACTTCTAGGAAGCCCCTCCAGCCATCGGGACTCCACTTGTAGAAACCCCTACATCCAGCAAGGCACCACTGCTAGGAACCCATCATCCAGCAAGGCTTTACTTCTAAGAACTACCCTACATCTAGCAAGGCCCCAATTGCAGTAACCCTAAAAACTCTACATTCAGCAAAGCTCCATTTCTAGAAACCCATCATCCAGCAAGGCACCATTGCTAGGAACCCATCATCCAGCAAGGCTTCACTTCTAAGAACCCCTACATCTAGCAAGGCCCCAATTGTAACCCTATAAGCTCTACATTCAGCAAGGCTCCACATCTGGAACCTCTACATCCAGAAAGATCCTGCCTCTAGGCCCTTCTACATCTAACATGGCTCCACTACTAGGAAGCCCCTCCAGCCATCAAGACTCTACTTATAGGAGCCCCTACATCTAGCAAGGCTCCACTTCTAGAAAACCATCATCCAGCAAGGCTTTACTTCTAAGAACCCCCTACATCTAGCAAGACCCAACTGCAGTAACCATATAACCTCTGCAATCAGCAAAGCTCCACATCTGGAACCTCTACATCCAGAAAGGTCCTGCCTCTAGGCCCTCCTACATCCAACATGGCTCCACTTCTAGGAACCCCTCCAGCCAGCAAGATTCTACTTATAGGAACCCCTACATCTAGCAAGGCTCTACTTCTAGAAACCCATCATCCAGCAAGACACCACTGCTAGGAACCCATCATCCAGCAAGGGTTCACTTTTAACATAGTAACATAAACATAGTATGTAAGGCTGAATAAGACTTTAGTCCATACAGTTCAGCCTGTTTAAGAACCCCTACATCTAGGAAAACCCAATTGCAGTAACCCTATAAGCTCTACATTCAGCAAGGCTCCACACCTGGAACCGCTACATCCAGCAAGGCCCTGCTTCTAGGCCCTTATACTTTGAAGATGGCCCTAATTCTAGGAACCCCTACATCCAGGACACCCAGGCCAGGACAGATATTTGGCACCCCTTTATCCAGCACAGTCCCCTTCTAGAACCTCAGTATCCAGGACAGTCCACTTCAGGAATCTCTCCATCCAGACAAGTCCTGTTCTGAGATCATCCATCTACCACAATCCTTTCATAGCCCATTTCTGTTCTGACCCCTCACCCACCCAATCAGCCTATCCCTGTTCTAGAACCCCTCAACCCTCCATGCAGCACATTCCACTCCAGACCCCTCCATCCAGTCCATCCTGTTCTGGAACCTCCCCATCCAGCACAGTTCCCTCCCAATCCCTCTATCTGGTCCATTTTAGGTATACCTCCAACAAGCTATATAGGTATACCATGTTTTTGAAAAGGGAGTTACTAAACTCAGGTCCCGGTGACACCCATAACTTTTGCTAGTGACACCCTGACTACTGTGCACATGTTTACCTGTTTGTCTTTAATTAGCACAATGCTCCTCAGACATTTGGTGATCTTCCCAGGTAATTAGGAGGGCATTTGGTTGTTTTCTGGAGGCCACAACCCAGGACCACCATAAATAAAGCAGAAAGCCAATGGTCAAAACAGTCCATAAAATTGCACATTTATTTAAAGCCTTGTTAAAAGTTCAATCCATGATAAAGCAGGTAAAGCTCTCACTATAATGAAAATATCAGGGCAGATGAAGGCGGGTGCCCCCCCCCCCCCCATAGACTTTAATAGCGATGGATTTAGGGCCCAACTGCATCCAAACTGAACAGCGCCATATTAGCAACACTACGGACAGGCTGATTCATCACTAGCGCCAGCTATTGGCAGATGAGCGTTTGTACAGAGGCTCTAAGAGCGACCGCTATTAGACGCTGTGATCGGCTATCGGGTGCTGTAACAGAGCGTCTCAGTCGCTGTAGTAACCTGGCCGGCATTGATGAATGAGATGTATGTTGGGCGTTCTAACACCAGTACAGCGTTGCAGTGAGTGAAAGGTAGCGCCAGCTCAGTGCGACCGATTCTCAACGACTCACCACATTCAACAAAAAATCAGACACACAGCGTAGGCGCTCTGGATCTGGTCGCTGTAGCATAGAGCGCCAGATGCTGTGTGATTAAAATCTGTTTTTAAACACATATCCACCAGTAACAAAGCAAAAACACATGGAATGACATTGTTGTAACATTGTGACATTAATACTTTAATGCCAGACCTGTAATGACAATTCTGCATAAAATGTAAAAAATAATAAACTTTTTCTAGGCCAGGAGAGGTGACACAATGATTTGAGAGAAAAAAAAAACATTAAAAACAAAAAACCCTGTTTAAACAGAAGAAAAGGAACCTCCATTGAAATGTATGGGAGAGCGACACTGAGTGAAAGGTAATACCTGTCGCTCTGGAAGCTAGAGCGCCGACGCTATGTGCTGAGCCGCCTGTAATGATGAATCGGACGCTACATGGCGCTGTTAGAGTCACTCACCAGAATCGGTTTCATAAATGTAGTTTTGCGTACAGCGCCCGGCGTTCACCAGACACTGCCTGCCGCTATCCCTCGATGAATAAACCCCAATATATAGATGCAGGACAGGTGTCAGCATCCAGAACTAAGGACTGTCAGCCAGGGACAGATAGGCCATTGGGAGAGACTTTCTTTCTGTCAGTCCTTCTATTCTTTGTTTTTTTTTCCTTCTATTCTTGTTTTTTTTTTCTTTCTTTTTATATATTCTTTGTTTCTTTCATTTGTTCTTTCTGTGATTCACTTTCTTACTTCCTTCTTTCCTTCTATTATTTCTGTCAGTCATCCTATTTGATACCTTCCGTTTTTTTCTTTCCTTCTAGTCTTTTTCTTTCTGCCATTCCTTTTTTCTTTCTGCTTTCCTTCTATGATTTCTGTCATTTCTTCTATCCTTTCTATCATTCATTATCTTTCTTTTCTCTATTTTTTTATTACAGTCCTTCCATTCTTTCTATTCGTTTTTTTCTTTCCTTCCATATCTTCTTTTTTTCTCCCATTCCATCTCTCTCTCTTTTCTGCTTTTTTCTGTCATTCCTTTTTTTCTTTCATTGTTTCTGTCATTCATTCAGTCTCTTTCTTTTTTTCGGTCATTCATTCTATGCTTTTGTTCTTTCTATTTATAATTTCTTTCTTCGTGTCATTCCTTTTCACCTTTTCCTTCCTGCTTTCTTTTTTTTTCTCCCATTCCATCTCTTTCTCTTTCCTGTTTTCTTTCTGTCATTGCTTTTTCTTTCATTGTTTCTGTCATTCATTCATTCTCTTTCTTTTTTTCGGTCATTCATTCTATGCTTTTGTTCTTTCTATGCATTTACTTTTTAGATTTTTTATTTCTTTCCCTCTATTCTTTCTTTCTTTCATTATGTTGTTTCTTTTCACTTTTTCTGTCCTGCTTTCTATTTTTTCTGTCATTCCTTCTATTCTTTTGCTCTTTATTTCTTTCTCCCTGCCATCCCTTCTATACTATATATTATAATTTTTATTTCTTGATATTCTTTGGCAGTATTATCCATACATGCAACTTTACCACCACGTATGGAGTGTCATACCACACTGCAAGGGGCCCACTGAGACTCTATCACCCAAGGGCCCACATAAACGGGCAGGCTGATTCACCATTAGCGGCAGGTAGCGACAGTTGAGCAACTGTAGCGGCATTTTCAGAGCGCCCGCTAGTAGTCGCAGTGCTCGGCCGTGAGTCGCTAGTGTATAGCGACTTAGGCCCTTATTTATGAAGGAATAGCGACAGGTAGCGACTGGTGAGCAGCGGGTAATGACGGGCCCCGCCACGAGAACGCCGGCTCCCCACCACAATCACACATTTATCAAGCCGATCCTGCTTAGCGACTGAGATAGCGCCATATAGCGACTCATTCATCATTATTCCAGCCTCAGCCCACAGCGCCAGCGTCCGACCTTGAACAGCGACAGGTATGACCTCTCGCTACCTGGCGCTCTCCAATGCATTTCAATGGAACAATCTTTAAATATTAATAATTAATTGTTATTATATATATATATTTTTTTTTTAAATGTGAAAAATTCTGTGACCACTTCTGCCATTTTAGATAATTTTTTTAAGGGAAAAAAAAAAATTGTACAGAATTGATATTACAGGTCTGATATTAATGTATTCATATTACTAAATTATTTTAAAAAATTGTTTTTTTTTGGTTTCCAAAAATATGGTTGTTTGGGGGTTAAAAAACTACTTTTAACCCATCGCCGCCAGCGCTCTGGGGTTTAAACATGCATTTCACAGCGTGAGAATGTTTTGAGCGTGATTTTTTAATGAATATGGTGGGAGCCGGTCGCTAGGGACAGTCGCTATCATGCGCTCCCATACAGCGCGGAACCTGTCAAATAGCGACTCCTCACCCAATATTCAACAATACGGCAAACCGAACAACGGCCAAGCACAGCGACTACTAGCGGGCGCTGTGAAAATGCCGCTACAGTCGCTCAACTGTCGCTACCTGAATCGGCCTCTCAGTCGCTGTTCAGTAATGTTGAATACATTTGTGAGGAGTCGCCAGTACAGCGCTGTATGGGAGCGCATGTTAGCGACTGCTCATAGTGACCGACTCGCACCATATTCAGCTAGAAAAAAAATCTCTGGCGCTGAAAAATGCTTCTCTGAAGCCCAGAGCGCAGGAGGCGGTGTGTTTAAAGTCTGTTTTCCAGCATCTATCCACTAGTAACAAAGCGAAAACATATGGAATTACATTGTAGCAACATTGTAACATGAACACTTTAATGGCAGACCTGTAATGTCATTTCTGAAGAAAAATTAAAAAAATGTGAAAAAACTGCTTATTCAATGCCAGAAGAGGTCACAGAATTGTTTGTGATGTTTTGGAAAAAAAAAAAAACACCCCGTTTAAAGAGAAGAAAAGGTTCATCCATTGAAATGTATGGGGGAGCAACAGGTAGCAAGAGGCCATACCTGCCGCTGTGCAAGGCTGAACGCTGGCGCTGTTCGCTGAGGCTGTGATAATGATGACTCAGACGCTACATGGCGCTATCCCAGTCGCTAAACAGATTCTGCTTGATAAATGTGTAATTGCGTGCCGTGTCCGGCGTTCACCAGTCGCTACCTCTCATTAACCAGCCACTACCTGACGCTATCCCTTCTTAAATAAGGGCCTTAGAGTCAGCCCTTTATAGAAGCCACGTTTTTCCGAGATTACAACACTAATCTGACAATTTCCCCCTCCCCCCGGCCTGGTTCTGGCCTCCATTTTGACCGCGCGCCACGTGCTCCTCACAAAATAAGTGGCAATTCAGCGTTTAATCTCCTATACATCATGGTGAGCAATGCTCTGAGCTTTCACAGCACAACAGAGAAGCACACAGCATGCCAACCCGTGAAAAAATGCTGCCACGTGTGCGGCCGGGTCAACAGAGCTTACAATCTTGCGAAAACCGTTACCCGTTACGAGCGACCCGATTGGCGGCACAAAGACAATGACCATGTGCCCAAACAAAACCACCTTAAATTTCCTTAAGCAAGCTTTCCATCCGCCGCCATAGACGGCCTGTTATCGAATCGGAGAGCCCCCACAAATTGCTACAATGATCATTCAATCGCTCACCCCGTTTCCATGGATCGCCTCTCAGGGGCTGGAAATACCCTTTTCGTGGGTCCAAATTCTATTTAGAGCGCCTGAAGCCGCCCAATTTTATACTGAGTGGGCGGCACAGTCACCGAATAAACCACGTGACCTTATTTGTCATCAAAAGTTTTAAGGAGGTTTTGAATACTTCCACTTTTATGCCGCTCTCGTGGCCCGACGACGATCATCACAGATAAAATAAGAACTAAAAAAAAATAAATAAATGTTTTTGTTGTGTAGGAGCTGTGTCATGCTTCTCGGTATTAGTCGAGATTTCGGGCCCGCAGCTGGGGGGGGGGGGGGGGCACCCCGATGGCTCATTTCAAGACTAACTTTCTCAAACAGTACTATCGCTTTAAAGAGACACACAGATATGAAGAGGGACACCCGCGTGAGAAGCTTTAGATAGATGTCGCACCGTATTAGCGTATAATCATTTCAGCAGCGCTGCTCCTACTACTTTCACTGACCATAAAGCGTTAATGTGCTAAAATGATTCAACACCCGCTTAATTTTTTTACCCTTATGGTAGCACTTGAATGAGACAGCCAAGAAGAGGGACGCCTGTTATAAGTTATTATCGTATATACACGTCAGTAGGTCTGCTCTTATTTACATTCATGGACCATAAAGAGTTAATGTGCTAAAATGATTCAACACCCGCTTCATTTTTTTTACCGTTATGGTAGTACTTGAATGAAATAGCCAAGAAGAGGGACGCCTGTTATAAGTTATTATCGTATATACACGTCAGTAGGACTGCTCTTGTTTACATTCATGGACCATAAAGAGTTAATGTGCTAAAAGGATTTAACATCCGCTTTATTTTTTTTTACCCTTATGGTAGCACTTGAATGAGACAGCCAAGAAGAGGGACACCCATCTGAGAAGCCTCGAATAGAAGTTACACATTATTATTGTATATACACGTCAGTATACACGTCAGTAGAACTGCTCTTATTTACATTCATGGGCCATAAAGAGTTAATGTGCTAAAATGATTTAACATCCGCTTTATTTTTTGACCCTTATGGTAGCACTTGAATGAGATAGCCAAGAAGAGGGACACCCATCTGAGAAGCCTCGAATAGAAGTTACACATTATTATTGTATATACATGTCAGTAGAACTGCTCTTATTTACATTCATGAACCATAAAGAGTTAATGTGCTAAAATGATTCAACACCCGCTTCATTTTTTTACCCTTATGGTAGCACTTGAATGAGATAGCCAAGAAGAGGGACACCCGTCTGAGAAGCCTCGAATAGAAGTTACACTTTATTATCGTATATACACGTCAGTAGAACTGCTCTTATATACATTCATGGACCATAAAGCGTTAATGTGCTAAAATGATTCAACACCCGCTTCATTTTTTTTACCGTTATGGTAGCACTTGAATGAAATAGCCAAGAAGAGGGACGCCTGTTATAAGTTATTATCGTATATACACGTCAGTAGGACTGCTCTTATTTACATTCATGGACCATAAAGAGTTAATGTGCTAAAATGATTCAACATCCACTTTATTTTTTTACCCTTATGGCAGCACTTGAATGAGATAACCAAGAAGAGGGACACCCAGCTGAGAAGCCTCGAATAGAAGTTACACTTTATTATTGTATATACACGTCAGTAGAATTGCTCTTATTTACATTCATGGACCATAAAGCGTTAATGTGCTAAAATTATTCAACACCCGCTTAATTTTTTTTACCGTTATGGTAGCACTTGAATGAAATAGCCATGAAGAGGGACGCCTGTTATAAGTTATTATCGTATATACACGTCAGTAGGTCTGCTCTTGTTTACATTCATGGACCATAAAGAGTTCATGTGCTAAAATGATTTAACATCCGCTTCATTTTTTGACCCTTATGGTAGCACTAGAATGAGATAACCAAGAAGAGGGACGCCCATCTGAGAAGCCTCGAATAGGAGTTACACTTTATTATCGTATATACACGTCAGTAGAACTGCTCTTGTTTACATTCATGGACCATAAACAGTTAATGTGCTAAAATGATTCAACACCCGCTTTATTTTTTTACCATTATGGCAGCACTTGAATGAAATAGCCAAGAAGAGGGACAACTGTCTGAGAAGCCTCGGATGGAAGTTACACTTTATTATCATATATACACGTCAGTAGAACTGCTGTTATTTACATTCATGGACCATAAAGAGTTAATGTGCTAAACTAATTTAACATCATTTTTTTCCCCCTCTGTAATAGCAATTGAATGAGTTAGCCAAAAAGAGGGACAGCTGTCTGAGAAGCCTCAGATGGAAGTTCCACATCACTAACGTATATGCTCTTTAACAGGACTGATCTTTTCTACATTTGCGTACTGTAAATGTGCTAAAATAATTCAACATTCGCTCCTTTTCCTCTATAATAGCACCTGAATGAGTTAACTGAGAAAGAAGAGGGACAGCTGTCTGGGAAGCCTCAGATGGAAGTCACACCATGCTATTGTATGTACACTTCAGCAGAACTGCTCTCTCTATAGTCATGGACCATAAAGAGTTAATGTGCTAAACTAATTCAACATCAGCTCCTTTTCCTCTATAATAGCAATTGAATGAGCTGGTAAAGAAGAGGGACACGCGTTCGAGAAGCCTCAAATGGAAGTTACACTTTACTAACCTATATACTCTTTAGCAGAACTGCTCTTTTCTACATTCAAGACCATAAAGAGTTAATGTGCTAAAATACTTCAACATCAGCTCCCAAAGGGCCCCTTAAAGGGGCAGTCCAGTCTGTAAAAAAAAAAAAGTTTATTGTATGAGCCTTGAAATGGCCCCATTTAATGTTCATACCTGGGCCCAGTCACATTTTGTTAGGCCACTGGGCCTGACCCAGACCCTGAAAGTTTACCAGCGTCTATGCCCTTCAGCCCTGGAAGAGCACCAGGTCCATGTCAATGGCCACCATGCTAATCCTCACCCCTGGTGTCCAGGAGGGGTTACAGGAAGCAGTGAAGCCCCTCTGCTGTCTGAATGAACTATAGAAAGATGCCCCCCCATCAAATACTACACTACCCAGTAGCGTGCTTAACCACTATGAGGCCAATTCATTAATAGCGGCAGGTAGCGACAGTTGAGCGACTGTAGCAGTATTTTCACAGCGCCCGCTAGTAGTCGCTGTGCTTGGCCATTGTTCGGTTGTTGATAGCGACTCAGTCGGTGTGCAGTAATGTTGAATACGGGGTGACGAGACGCTATTTGACAGGTTCCACGCTGTATGGGAGCGCATGATAGCGACTGGTCAGAGCAACCGGCTCCCACCATATTCATTAAAAAATCACTCTCAAAAAATTCTCGCGCTGTGAAATGCATGTTTAAACCCCAGAGCGCTGGCGGCGATGTGTTAAAAGTAGTTTTTTAACCCCCAAACCACCATATTTTTGGAAACCAAAAAAAAAAAAATTATAAAGAATTTAGTAATATGAATACAATAATATCAGACCTGTAATATCAATTCTGTACAATTTTTTTTTTTTTTTTATTTACCTTAAAAAAATTAACTAAAATGGCAGAAGTGGTCACAGAATTTTTCACATTTAAAAAAAAAAAAAAAAAAAAAAAAAAAACATTAATAACATTTAATTATGAATATTTAAAGATTGTTCCATTGAAATGCATTGGAGAGCGCCAGGTAGCGAGAGGTCATACCTGTCGCTGTTCAAGATCGGACGCTGGCGCTGTGGGCTGAGGCTGGAATAATGATGAATGAGTCGCTATATGGCGCTATCTCAGTCGGTAAGCAGGATCGGCTTGATAAATGTGTGATTGTGGTGGGGAGCCGGCGTTCTAGTGGCGGGGCCCGTCATTACCGGCCGCTCTCCAGTCGCTACCTGTCGCTATTCCTTCATAAATAAGGGCCTATGTATACCATGCAAATGCATGGGGCCCCCACCTGCCAGGGGCCCCAAAGGCAGGGTCAGAATCTGCACATGCACTGTAGGAAGGGAAAGTTGATTTTGAATGGGTGACCTGGGGGGTTTCACACAGCGGGGCATCCATTTCCAGGGTGCCCCCAGGGCAAGGACCAAAACTCAGGAGGGTCAAAATCCCAGGTTTTGGTCCACTTAAAAAATCCAGAAATTCCTAAAAAGCTGCTGGCATACATCATGATTAAACATAAAAGCAGACCTGGAATCAGAATGGAGAAGAAAATTTGTGGGTTCCTCCTCTCAGTGACGTAACTAGTCCCATAGGCCCAAGAGAAATTGTCAGCATTATGTACAGGGGAAAAGGGACAGCTGTTGCCTATAGCAACTGGTTTGGTTATCATTTTTCTGCATAGTTGCTGGTTGGTTGCTATGGGTAACAGCATCCACTTCCTTTCTGCAGGATACTGGATTGTCATGTATATATGCAGACTCACCTAGAAGGAGCTAGAGGCAGCCCAGAAGCATGCAGACCCCCTGGGCTAATAGGCACAACTGCTACTGCTGGGTAAAGGTTGCCCTAGACCATCCCGGAAATGACTACAGGGGGCGCTCAGTAGGCGACATATTAAGTTCAGGAAGAAAATGAATATAAATAAGAGCTGTTAGAGCCCCAAATGGCGCTGTTTACTATAGATTATCATGGGCCCGACCACCTCATTCCTCTGGGCACTGTAGTAGGCGCACCCCCCTATACCCACAATTGGTATGAATCGGATTCACTCTTTATAATTAAACTGATCCTATACCCAGGACATGTGGAGGCTGATTCATTACTAACGCCAGGAATCGGCATCTGCGTCTGCGTCTGTATAGCAGCGCTTAGAGTGACTGCTAGTATACGCTGTAAGCTGGTATCGGGTGCTGTAACCTAGCACCTCAGTCGCTGTAGTAACCTGGCCGACATTGATGAATGAGATGTATGTTGGGCACTCTGACACCAGTACAGCGCTGCAGGGAACGATAGGTAGCGTCAGCTCAGAGGCCGATTCATTAACAGCGCCAGGTAGCGGCAGTTGAGGGACTGTAGCGGTATTTTCACTGCGGCCGCTAGTAGTCGCTGTGCTTGGCCGTTGTTCAGTAGTTGATAGCGACTCAGTCGGTTTGCCGTAATGTTGAATATTGGGTGAGGAGTCGCTATTTGACAGGTTCCGCGCTGTATGGGAGCGCATGATAGTGACTGGTCGGAGCGACCGGCTTCCACCATATTCATTAACAAATCACGCTAAAAAAATTCTCGCGCTGTGAAATGCATGTTTAAACCCCAGAGCGCTGGCGGCGATGGGTTAAAAGTAGTTTTTTAATCCCCAAACCACCATATTTTTGAAAACCAAAAAAAAAAGTTTTTTAAATAATTTTGGAATATGAATACATTAATATCAGACCTGTAATATCAATTCTGTACAATTTTTTTTTTTTTTACCTTAAAAAAATTATCTAACATGGCAGAAGTGGTCACAGAATTTTTCACATTAAAAAAAAAAATCATAACAATTAATTATGAATTTTTAAAGATTGTTCCATTGAAATGCATTGGAGAGCGCCAGGTAGCGAGAGGTCATACCTGTCGCTGTTCAAGGTCGGACGCTGGCGCTGTGGGCTGAGGCTGGAATAATGATGAATGAGTCGCTATATGGCGCTATCTCAGTCGCTAAGCAGGATTAACTTGATAAATGTGTGATTGTGGTGGGGAGCCGGCGTTCTCATGGCGGGGCCCGTCATTACCGGCCGCTCACCAGTCGCTACCTGGCGCTATCCCTTGTTAAATAAGGGCCTTAGCCTATAATTAAACTGATCCTATACCCAGGACATGTGGAGGCTGATTTATTACTAACGCCAGGTATCGGCAGATGAGCGTCTGTATAGCGGCGCTTAGAGCGACCGCTAGTATACGCTGTAAGCTGGTATCGGGCGCTGTAACCTAGCACCTCAGTCGCTGTAGTAACCTGGCCGGCATTGATGAATGAGATGTATGCTGGGCGCTCTAACACCAGTACAGCGCCGCAGGGAGCGATAGGTAGCGCCAGCTCAGTTTGACTCTCAGCGACTCACACCATTCTTCATCAAAAAACTACAAACAGAGCGGTAGGCGCTCTAAATCTGGGCGCTATAGCAGAGAGCGCCAGACGCAGTGTGATTAAAGTCTGTTTTTGAACAAATATCCACCAGTAACAAAGTAACAGCACTTCCTGTTTGCTGGAGGCCTGCAGGTCCATTAACCGCCGTTTTGTTTTTAAAACTAACCACAGCAGGAGTTAGAAAAAGGTAGATTAATTTTGATGTGCAGCAATCTAAATTGTCCTGGGGAGGGATGAGCACTGTTGGTGTTGGTTCGGTTTAAGGCATTTTTGATTGTTGGTCCTCTAAAGGGTTACTGAATTTCCTGAAAGAGGTTTTGCATTTGTTGAAGGATGCAGTTTTAAATGAGGGTCTTGTTTGGGGGTTTTCTGACATATAGGCCTCGATTCAATAAAGGTAGAAAAAAATTCTCACAGTAGTAAAAGATTCAATTCATGAGAAAAAGCCTGAGAATGTCACTGTTACTGAATCACTAGATAAAAAGACAATGAAAGTCAATGGCACTTTTTTACTCCTAAGGAAAGTAGAGAACTGTTTCCTCCTTTCTACTCTGTAGTAAAAGCTGCCATTGACTTTCATTGTCTTTTTATCTGGTGATTCAGTAACAGTGACATTCTCAGTTTTTTTTCTCATGAATTGAATTTTTTACTACAATGAGAATTTTTTTCAACTATTATTGAATCGAGGCCAATGTCCCCCTGGAGTCATTCAGATTAACGTAATCCCAAATCTTATTGTGGTGGGAAGGGGTTAAGGTCACAGCTTTCGGCTGCATTTTGCCTGCTTAAACCGGACCAACGCCCTTTTTATTAACGGGTGTTGGTCCCGCAGACAGCGACCAAGAACAAGCTTGTGGGGGGGCATTCAGAATGCTGAAGCCCCCCCCCCCCCCCCCCGAATGCCTGATATCCTTACCTTCAACTTCCGGAAAGGAGTCCCGCGTTTGGCCGCCGGCGGCGAGAACGTGACCATGGCCCTCGTGACCACCCAGCGGCCAATCATGGGACTCCTTCCCCGGCACTGGTTTAAGGTAAAAGTAAGTATAACGGGCGTTCTGGGGGGGGCTCCAGCATTCTGGATACACCCTGAGCTTGTTCTTAATCGCTGTCGTTAAAGTGGAGCAAAACCCAGGATTTTGGTGCTTTCCCCGGGGGCATCGGGCGTGACGTCAGCGTGAAACCCCCCAGATTGCCCAATCTAACTCACCTCTTCCCGGGCCTACAGCGCATGCACGGCCGCTCGTCCAATCAGCGTGCTCGGAGTCGCTGACGTCACACCATCTAAGACGGCGTCTAAGGCCTGCAGCTCCGATAGCGCTGGCCTGCCGCATCCCCCGCTTCCCTCTAACGGAGCGTGCCGACCATTCACAAATGCCTGGCGCCGGCACGCGCCCTGCTAGAGGGACAGCGGAGATGCGGCCGCGGCTTGCGCATGCGCCGTTGGACCGAGAAACAAGGTAAGTGTATGGGGCAGGTTTCACACAGCGGGGCATCTTGATTTTGGATGGCCGAGGGAGAGGGTATCGATAAGAATCTATAAGATTCCCGGGCAGATCATGGTGGGTTTTAAACAGGACCTTCTCCCGAAATAAGAGTCTATCTTATATGTTTCCCGCACCCTGTACATACAGATTGCTCACATTAATCTGGACCCTCACCCTAAATAAGAGCCTATCTTATATGTTTCCCGCACCCTGTACATACAGATTGCTCACATTAATCTGGACCCTCACCCTAAATAAGAGTCTATCTTATATGTTTCCCACACCCTGTACATACAGATTGCTCACATTAAAAATCCTCCTACCTGCATCTACTGCATTTTCTGAGACTTTAAACATCCATGGAGGTGCAGGCAGCCTGCAAACAGGAAGTGTCTTCTGACTGTGCCGCTCTGCATTCTGGGATTGCTGACCTTTTTCTGCACTTTTGAACCCTCTCCTCAGTATGTGATGCTACTGAACCAAGATGGCGGCGCCCGTATCCTAGAGTGCTGAACAGAGTTGCAGGCCAGTGAGGGAAAGAATAAAAAGTAAGTGACTAAAAATGTTAAATATATTCATTTTAGATGCTGGGGAATAGTTTTTTAATTGTTTGGGCTTTTCATTAAATGATGCTGAAGGTCCGGTTTAAAGTGGACCAACATCTATAAGATTCCCGGGTCGATCACCTCCCTCACCGCGGGACATCCGAGATCGGGATGTCCCGCGGGGTGAAACCCCCCAAAAACCTCACCTTATCGCCCCTCCAGACGTGCGCGCGCCCGCACTGGCCGTTCGTGAATGGCCGGCGCGGGCGCGCGCCCTGCAAGAGTGACGTGCGGGTGGCGGACGCGCTGTCTTGTCTGTCGCTGTCACCTGCTTGTCCGTCGGCGGGGATTGGACGGCGCGGTC
The DNA here is from genome assembly GCA_027917425.1 of Gastrophryne carolinensis. Taxonomy (NCBI): domain Eukaryota; kingdom Metazoa; phylum Chordata; class Amphibia; order Anura; family Microhylidae; genus Gastrophryne; species Gastrophryne carolinensis. The sequence continues at coordinate 25,835,815 of CM051242.1, read as the reverse complement.
ACGTGGGAGCGTGGTGAGGTGAGTTTTTGGGGCTTTCTGGGGGGTTTCACACAGCGGGGCACCCCCAATCGGGGTGCCCCCCCCCAAAGTGGACCAAAACCCATGATAGTCAAAATCCTGGGTGCTGGTCCACTTTAAAGCAGATCAACACCCGTTTTTTTTTCTTTAACGACGTTGGTGCCGCAGACAGGCGTTCGCTGTTGTTAAAGAAAAAACAGGTGTTGGTCCAGTTTAAATTGCATTGCAGCCCCTAGAAGTGGAATAAGCCAATGTGGCGCTTGGACCAATAAGGGTTGCACACCACTGTGTTGAGTAAATGACACCAGAGGATTTGGGTAAGGTGCTCGTCCAATCGCCCACCGGGAGTTCCCCCCATGCTTCCTACAGCCAGTCCACCCCTGAACACAAATGACAGGTCACTGCTACACTGTAACAAGCTGCCTTATCTCTAACATATAAACTATGATGTCATCATTTCCAGATCAAATGTTCTCGCTTATCCCCAGTTTATAGAGGCGGAAACCCCAAATCCGGGCATGGCGCTGGGCCCTACCTGTCCTCCTTGCAGCAGAAAGATCCGGAGAAGCCCGTGTAGACAGGAGCGGCATGTTCTTGCGAAACAACGTTTCCCTGTAGCGTCTCGGTCGCCTAGGCGATGACAGTGAGACGGCTGACGGAGAGAGGTGGAAGCGTGGCTGGGTTTGTATGCTTTTCCTTGGAACAGTGAGCACACACAAACTGGGAGTGTTACGCTCGGCTTAGGAGAATTCCTCAGCACATGCCAAGGTCGGAAGAAAAAGAAACGCGCCCGACCTGCGCCAAGAGAGTGAGTCCAGGGCCGGCAATGTGCGGCCGCCACTAATCCATGGACTGGACAGGAAGAGCTGGTTTTGTTTGAGGAAAGCCAGTATTGCTCTTGTGTGGCGGCCAGGGCCGTGCTTAGGCCCAGGGGCGGACTAGCCATAGGGAGATCCAGGACAATGCCCGGTGGGCTGCACTGATTTGGGGCCAGTTGGGTTGCTATTTTTAACATTCAGTCCCTGCCATGTGGAGGCTGATTCATTACTAGCGCCAGCTATCAACAGATGAGCGTCAGTATAGCGGCGCCTAGAGTGACCGCTAGTAGACGCTGTAAGCGGGTATCGGACGCTGTAACAGAGCGCCTCAGTCGCTGTAGTAACCTGCCCAGCATTGATGAATTACATGTATGTTGGTCGCTCTAACACCAGTACAGCGCTGCAGGGAGCGAAATGTAGCACCGACTCTCAGCGCTCCACACCATACTTATCAAAATAGGACACACACACACAGCGTCGGCGTTCTAAAGCTGGTCGCTGTAGCATAAAGCGCCAGACGCTGTGTGATTAAAGTCTGTTTTTGAACACATATCCACCAGTAACAAAGCAAAAACACATGGGCCCTTATTTAACAAGGGATAGCGCCAGGTAGCGACTGGTGAGCGAACGGTAATGCCGGTCACCGCCACGAGAACGCCGGCTCCCCTCCGCAATCACACATTTATCAAGCCAATCCTGCTTAGCGACTGACAGAGCGCCAGATAGCGAATCATTCATCATTATTCCAGCCTCAGCCCACAGCGCCAGCGAGCGACCTTGAACAGCGACAGGTATGACCTCTCGCTACCTGGCGCTCTCCAATGCATTTCAATGGAGCAATCTTTAAATATTCATAATTAATTGCTATTATTTTTTTTTTTTTTTTTTTAATGTCAAAAATTCTGTTACCACTTCTGCAATGTTAGATATTTTTTTTAAGGTAAAAAAAAAAAAAAATTGTGCAGAATTGATATTACAGGTCTGATATTAATGTATTCATATTACTAACTGTTTTGAAAAACATGTTTTGTTTTTTTTTTCTAAAAATATGGTTGTTTGGGGGTTAAAAAACTACTTTTAACCCATCGCCGCCAGCGCTCTGGGGTTTAAACAAGCATTTCACAGCGCGAGAATTTTTGGAGCGTGATTTGTTAATGAATATGCTGGGAGCCGGTCGCTATGGCCATTCGCTGTCATGCGCTCCCATACAGCGCGGAACCTGTCAAACAGCGACTCCTAACCCCGTATTCAACATTACCGCACACCGCCAAGCACAGCGAATACTAGCGGGCGCTGTGAAAATAACGCTACTGACGCTCATCTGTTGCTACCTGGCGCTATTAATGAATCAGCCTGCTACATTCAGTCCCTGCCATGTGGAGGCTGATTCATTACTAGCGCCAGGTATCAGCAGATGAGCGTCAGTACAGCGGCGCCTAGAGTGACCGCTAGTAGACGCTGTAAGCGGGTATCGGGCACTGTAACAGATCGCCTCAGTCGCTGTAGTAACCTGCCCCGCATTGATGAATTAGATGTATGTCGGTCGCTCTAACACCAGTACAGTGCTGCAGGGAGCGAAATGTAGCACCGACTCTCAGCGCTCCACACCATACTTATCAAAATAGGACACACACACACAGCGTCAGCGTTCTAAAGCTGGTCGCTGTAGCATAAAGCGCCAGACGCTGTCTGTTTTTGAACACATATCCACCAGTAACAAAGCGAAAACACATGGAATGACATTGTTGTAACACTGTGACATTAACACTTTAGTTGTCAGACCTGTAATGACAATTCTGCATAAAAAAACAAAAAAATCAAGAGTTTTCAAAAATGACACTTTCTAGGCCAGGAGACGTCACACAATTATTTTAGAGAAAAAAAAACCCTGTTTAAACAAAAGAAAAGGAACGTCGATTGAAATGTATGGGAGAGCGACAGGTAGCAACAGGTAATAAGCTAGAGCGCCGGCGCTATACACTGAGCTGCCTGTAATAATACATGTGACGCTACATGGCGCTGTTAGAGTCGCTCACCAGATTCGCTTTCATAAATGTGGTATTGCGTACAGCGCCCGGCGTTCACCAGACGCTGCCTGCCGCTACGAGGCGCGACCTGGCATTAGACCTTCATGAACAAACCCCTTAGTCTCCCTCTCGGCCCCCTGTACCCACAAGCCAAGGAACCCCAGCCCCCAATGCTATAGCCCCGGCATCATGGTGGGGGGCCTCAGCAAGGATGTCTTGGGCCGGCCAGGGGCTGGTAAAATCCAGGGATGCTTTTTGGCTCCAGTCTGCCACTGTCAGGACCTGATACAAGGGAACAAAGAAAAAAAGAGAGCTGAAGAGATCATGGAAAAGAAGAGGGGACACAGAAAGTGATAGAAAGACAGAAGTAAGGTTGACAAAAGAGAAGGGCAAGTGAATGTAGAAAAGAGAGAGGAGAGAACACAGGAAGAAAATAGAGAAACAGAAAGGACACAGATGAGAGAGAGAGAGAGAGAGAGGTGAAGGGAACACAGAAAAGAGAGAGACAGAGAAAATAATGCAGTACAAAAAAGAGGGAACACAGAAGGGAATGCGAATGAAAAAAGGGAAAGGGGGAACCATCAGAATGAAAAAAAGAAAAACTAGAGTAAGGTGAAAAAGAGAGAGGAGGGGGCACAGGAAAAGGAGAGAGATGACACAGGAGAAAGACGTGAATAGAGCAAACATGCAGGGGAAAATAGGAAACACAGAAGAAAAGGCAGAGATGGAAAAGATAGAGAAGTGGGGAAATAAGGAAAAGAGAGAGAGAAGAGGAAGGAAAATGTAAAAGAGAAAGTAGGAGGGATTGTTTAAAAGAGAGAAAGAAAGGGAGGTATTGTGTAAAAGAGACACCAGGAGGGATGGAATGCCAGAAACGAAGAGAAGGAGGAAATGTGGGATATATAGGGAAATAAAAAGACATGGGCAGGCTGATTCATTACTAGCGCCAGGTAACGGCAGATGAGCGTTTGTACAGCAACCGCTAGTGGTCGCTTTGATCGGACGTGAGTCGCTATTACAGAGCGCCTCAGTCGCTGTAGTATGGAATTACATTGTTATTACATTATGACATTAACACTTTAATAGCAGACCTATAATGACAATTCTGCATAAAAATATAAAAAATCTAAAAAGTTTTCAAAAATGACATTTAATAGGCCAAGAGTGGTCACACAATGATTTAAAAAAAAAAGAAAACCCTGTTTAAAGTGAAGAAAAGGAACGTCCATTGAAATGTATGGAAGAGCGACAGGTAATACCAGGCGCTCTGAAAGCCAGAGCACCGCCGGGATCCGCTGAGCCTGTGATGATGAATCGGTCGCTCACCAGAATCTCCTTCATAAATGTGGTATTGCGTGCCGCGGCCGACGTTCACATGCCGCTATCCCTTGATGAATAAAGTCCCAAGATAGTAAAAGAGCCAGAGTGGACTGAGAGGCCGATTCATTAATAGCGGCAGGTAGCGACAGTTGAGCGACTGTAGCGGTATTTTCACAGCGCCCGCTAGTAGTCGCTGTGCTTGCCCGTTGTTCGGTTGTTGATAGCGACTCAGTCGGTGTGCAGTAATGTTGAATACAAGGTGACGAGTCGCTATTTGACAGGTTCCGCGATGTATGGGTGCACATGATAGCGACTGGTCAGAGCGACCGCCTCCCACCATATTCATCAAAAAATCAGGCTCAAAAAATTCTCGTGCTGTGAAATGCATGTTTAAACCCCAGAGCGCTGGCGGCGATGTGTTAAAAGTAGTTTTTTAACCCCCAAACAACCATATTTTTAGAAACCAAAAAAAAAAATTTTTTTAAGAATTTAGTAATATGAATACAATAATATCAGACCTGTAATATCAATTCTGTACATTTTTTTTTTTTTTTTAACCTTAAAAAAATTATCTAACATGGCAGAAGTGGTCACAGAATTTTTCACATTAAAAAAAAAAAAAAAAAAAAACATTAATAACAATTAATTATGAATATTTAAAGATTGTTCCATTGAAATGCATTGGAGAGCGCCAGGTAGCGAGAGGTCATACCTGTCGCTGTTCAAGGTCGGACGCTGGCGCTGTGGGCTGAGGCTGGAATAATGATGAATGAGTCGCTATCTGGCGCTATCTCAGTCGCTAAGCAGGATCGGCTTGATAAATGTGTGATTGTGGTGGGGAGCCGGCGTTCTCGTGGCGGGGCCCGTCATTACTGGTCGCTCACCAGTCGCTACCTGTCGCTATTCATAAATAAGGGCCTGTGTCATGAGAGAAAAGTTAATGGCATGTGGAAAATAGAAGACGAAGCAATTATAGAAAGAGAAGGAGAGGGACCTGTAAAAATGAGTGTGATGAGGGAATGTGGACAAAAAATGAAAAAGAGGGATATGGAAAAAGAGAAAGAACGAGGGATCACAAAAAAAAGACTCACACATGGAAAGGCAGAAATATGGAAAAAGGGGGAAAAAAATACTGGAGAAAAAGAGAATATTGAAGATTATATGCAAACCAGAGAGAAAGAGAGAGAAGGAAAAAGCTAAGCCAAGAAGAGAACCTGAGAAGGTGAAGGAGAAAGTAGAAAGACAGAATAATGTAGAGGGGACAAAAAGAGAAGGAGACGCGCACGCGCACACACGCACCTCTAGCCATGCGCATGTCCGCGCCTGCCCATTGTAAATGAGCGGAGCAAGCGCGTCTTGGCTGCAAGGTGAGCGGGGGATGCGGCTGGCTCCCTTCGGCGTCTCTCGGGTGTTTCGCTGTCCAGGCAGCCTATCCGTCAGCAGCGCCGAAGGGAGCCAAGGCCCTTATTTAACAAGGGATAGCGCCAGGTAGCGAATGGTGAGCGAACGGTAATGACGGTCACCGCCACGAGTACGCCGGCTCCCCTCCGCAATCACACATTTATCAAGCCAATCCTGCTTAGAGACTGACAGAGCGCCAGATAGCGAATCATTCATCATTATTCCAGCCTCACCCCACAGCGCCAGCGAGCGACCTTGAACAGCGACAGGTATGACCTCTCGCTACCTGGCGCTCTCCAATGCATTTCAATGGAGCAATCTTTAAATATTCATAATTAATTGATATTAATGTTTTTTTGTTTTTTTTTTTAAATGTCAAAAATTCTGTGACCACTTCTGCAATGTTAGATATTTTTTTTAAGGTAAAAAAAAAAATATTAAATTTGTGCAGAATTGATATTACAGGTCTGATATTAATGTATTCATATTACAAAATGTTTATAAAAACTTGTTTATTTTTTTTTTGCAAAAATATGGTTGTTTGGGGGTTAAAAAACTACTTTTAACCCATCGCCGCCAGCGCTCTGGGGTTTAAACATGCATTTCACAGCGCGAGAATTTTTTGAGTGTGATTTGTTAATGAATATGCTGGGAGCCGTTCGCTATGGCCATTCGCTGTCATGCGCTCCCATACAGCGCGGAACCTGTCAAACAGCGACTCCTAACCCCGGATTCAACATTACCGCACACCGGCTGAGTCGCTGTCAACAACCAAACAACGGCCAAGCACAGCGAATACTAGCGGGCGCTGTGAAAATACCGCTACTGTCGCTCATCTGTCGCTACCTGGCGCTATTAATAAATCGGCCTCCAAGTGACAGTGAGCGTGCTGACTCCGCTCAGCCAATCAGTGCGCTCGCTTTCAGCTGAAGCCTGCACCACGAGAGTGAGTGGAAGGTGAGTTGATCGAGCGACCTGGAGGAATACACAAAGCGGGGCGTTCCAATTTGGGATGCCGCCACACGGAGAAACGACACGCGGAAAAGTTAAATTCCTGTGTGTTGTTCCTCTTTGGAGGGTAAGTCCACTTTCGATGGGATTTTTGAAAGTGTATATTTTTTGGATGCCAAAAGGATTTGCTCAAGAAGCTGAGCTGTTTAGAGGCTTATTCATTACTAGCGGCAGGTATCGGCAGATGAGCGCCTGTATAGCAGGGCTTAGAGCGACCGCTAGTAGATGCTGTAAGCGGGTATTGGGCGCTGTAACAGAGCGTCTCAGTCGCTGTAGTAACCTGGCCGGCATTGATGAATGAGATGTATGTTGGGCGCTCTAACACCAGTACAGCGCTGCAGGGAGCGAGAGGTAGCGCCAGATCAGTGTGTCCGGCACTTGGCGCTCCACACCATACAGGTTCTACAGGATGAGAGTAAGTACATGCACCGTTGAAACGTGGAAAAGTGAGTTTTTACGGGCTAACTAGGGGTTCACACAGTGAGGCATTCCAATTCAAGATGCCCCAGGGGCACAGAACAAAACCCGGGAAAGTCACATTCCCAAGGTTTTGTTCCGCTTTAAATAGGGACACAGAAGGGGGAGTGGTATTGGAGGGGGGCATTGGCAAATAGAGGGGGCTTGGAGAAACACAGTGACATTGATTGTACACGCTCATCATAAGGTTGAGCACTCCTGTTGTATAGTCCACCCCCACAGTGAGGGTGTGATATGGCATTGTGCAGCTATCTCCAGGTCCCCCATCAAAAGACCTTTGTGGAAGGGGGCCCAGAGATTTAAAGCGGTCCTTCACCCTGAATAAGAGTCTATCTTATATGTTTCCCACACCCTGTACATACAGATTGTCCACATTAAAAATCATCCTACCTGCATCTACTGCATGTTATGAGCCTTTAAACATCCATAAGCCGCCATCTTATCAGGCAGCCTGCAAACAGGAAGTGCCTCCTGACTGTGCTGCTCTGCATTCTGGGACTGCTGACCTTTACCTGACCCCAGCTCTGCTCTGTCTGAGCAAAGCACAGCTATAACCCGCCCCCCTGTACCTTATCCCACTCTCCTCTCCTCAGTAAGTGTGATGCTTCTGAGTCAAGATGGCGGCGCCCGTATCCTAAATTCCTGAACAGAGTTGCAGCCCAGTGGGGGAAAGAATAATAAGTTAGTGACTACAAACGTCAAATATATTAATTTTAGATGCTGGGGAACCGTTTTTTAAGAGTTTGGGCTTTTCATTAAATCAGACATTTTCATACCTTTTCAGGGTGGGAAAGAGGGACAATTTTTAAATTAAGCCACACTCCCTCCTTGAGGGATAGATACGAGATTGGTTGTAATAGTTACAACATTATAAACACTTTGAATCGGCAAATGAATCATTTATTGGTGACAAATAAGAACAACAAGGGAAAGGGGGACATGGACTTGGAAAAGAGGGACAGTTGGGAGGTGTACATTTCTGATGCTGGTCCTGTCTAGGCCCCCCCCAATGTTTCCGATCCAATGCCTGATCTATCACACCCTGATCTGCAACCTATCCGTATTGTTTCCTGATCTGCAGACCACCCCCATCACCAGGCCTGGACTGGCTCACCAGGTTACCAGGGAATCAGGGCATCCACTCTGGACTCACATGGTGATCATAGAATATGAAACAGGACAGGGACAGGTCTCAGTGAAATAGTGTTGATGTGTTATAGCCATTGGCAGGGTGTAAAGCAAGCTGTGCCACCTCGGGGAATCCAGCAATCTCACACCATCTTACTCCTCTCTAAACAATTAGCGAGAGCTGGCGTCTGGGGGCATCTGGGAGTGAGCTGATTAACTGATCCATTACAGGACAAATCCCTCATCCAAGTGACAAGGATCAGCTCAGAATAAGCCGGACATGCATGGCAGAGGTCTTCATAGACACAATGGCATCTGCCTATCTGCTACTACTTTACCTCTGACTATATACTTCTACATCTGACTGAAGATTAGCATGGCTATGGACAATTCTTCCAATCCAATAAGGGTGCATCTACTTGAATCCGAATAGAAGGCCCATAAATCTGTCTAATCTAAAATCTTTATCTACGATTAAGGACCCACTGTGCCCGAAACGCGTCAGAGGATCTTAAACCTTTCTGCTTTGGACCTGGTAATTACTGTTTTTAGTGGCTATTGTTTGTGGAGATGCTTTTAACTATATTTGAATAAATGATGGACTTTTATGGAGTGCCTGTATGTTCACCACTCCACCGCTAACCAATGGCGTCTGGCATTGTGCCCGGCTAACCCCATTGGCCACAGGCAGTCACAAAGCTGTAGCTAGGCTTTCTGGCACTTGAGGCAAAGATTCAAAATGGCGCCCTCCACCTGTGCTCAGGTCCCTCTTTGGAGCCCCCCTGACCTGCTGCATCCGGTGCACATGCCTCCCTTTGGGCAGTCACATGGAATGTGCATACAGAACTGACCAGGTGAGTATTTCTAATGATGTTTAGGTTTCCTAAATGAATTGAAGCAGACATAGATCCTAGTTGCACTCCCTAATTGGTTAACAGCAGGAGCGGACTGGCCCTAGGGAAACCCATGAGAATTCCCAGTGGGCTGTTCTGCATTGGGGCCAGTTGGGCTGCTGCTTATTACACCTGCATCCAATTCCTGGCTCCCTAGTCTCCCTCCCAGCACTCCTGTAGCTGACCACACTTTAGCCTCCTAAGAGTCCTAACCAAGAGACTCCAGCTCATGCCCTGCTCCAAATGCTACAATGCTACTAAAGCTTCAGAAGCTTTGAGTTGGCCATATTCACACCACACCAGTCCATGACCTGTCCCTGCAATGATATAGGCCTCCATTCATTAAGAGTTAAAAAAAATTCTCATGGTAGTAAAAAATTCAATTCATGAGAAAAAAGCCTGAGAATGTCACTGTTGCTGAATCACCAGATAGGAAGACAATGTAAGTCAATGGCAGCTTTTACTACAGTGTAGAAAGGAGTAAACTGTTCTCTACTTTTCTTGGGAGTAAATCAAGTCCTTAGTACTCCTTGGTACTCATGCTTAGGCTACATTCATATCTGTCCGAATGCATTTGCGTTTCGTCATTTTGCAGGTCTGCAGAAAAAGTCAAATGATGTATCTTCTATGGCCCCTTTCACAGCTCTCCGTTTTGATGCAGTGCCGTTGGAACGTAGCAAAAAAAGTTCTATTTCCTGCGTTCCAACCCAACTTCACATGCAGATCTTTACTGTGTCTATTCTATGGAACTGCAACTACAAAAAAAAAAAGTTGAAACACGCAGTTCAACTGCAAAATGCAAAACGCACCTGCATAGTGTGAATGTAGCTGTCACGGACCGGGTGGAGCGGACTCGGGTGTGGATCCGCTTTAACTGTGGGACCGATGGCGGGTACCGTGTCAGGGGAGCGGAGTCTAAGGGGCCACCGGTATTCACCAGAGCCCACCGCAAGGCAGGTTGGTCTTGTGCGGCGAGTGACCTCCAGGTCGCTACCCCACAAAAGCGGCCCAGTCCCACAGGCAGCCGAGGTTCAGCGAGGTACACAAGTGGCAGGCAAAAGGCGTAGTAAGTACAGGCAGAGGTCGGGGCAGGCAGCAAAGGTTCAGAGTCGGGGACAGGCAGAGGTCGGTACACGGGTGAGCAATCCAAGAATGTCTGACTTTCAACAAGCATGGAGAGACCAAGATCCGGCACTGAAGGAAGGAAGTGCCTCTTTAAATAGGAGAAGTGGATGCAGGATTGGATGACCAGGCAACAATCAGTGCTGTACAGGCCCTTTAAATCTCAGGAATCTAGTGCGCTTGCCCTCTAGTGGACGGAGACATGCGCGCACCTGAGCATGTGAGAAGGAAGCATTGGGGGAAGGGAGACAGCTGGGAACAGCCATGAGGGAAGTGCTGCAAAATGGATGATGGCTGGATGCAGCCATGGAGGTAAGTGAAGTGTTGCTAGATGGGCGTGCAGCGCTCGCCCTAACAGTAGCCTTAGCAAAGGTTTTATTGTCACGGTTTGCTACTCATGGTTTGGCAAATTTCCTAGGCCAAATATTGGCCCCAGTCTGATACTAGATGTTTTTTAAACAAAAAAATCATGGGTGTCTTCTGGATTAAAGCAGGCCCCCAGTTAAGAATGACTGAAGATCTAGCAACTCCCACACCACTAGTTAGCAGTATTTGGGAAGCCTAAAGCCTTAAAAATGGACCTACACCCTTTTGGCAACTGTATGTTGGGTAAGGTCCCGGTCCCCAAAGACCACTTAGAGCTCTGAATTTAGGAGATATTTGCCTTTTTCTTTGAGGTCTGTATATCAGGGGGGCCAGGCACACTGCAGTATTGCATGCCTCCTATTGGCTACTGCATGTAAAACATGTTGACCAACCCCAAATATCTTGTGCTAATGACAACCATGTCTGTCAATAAGACATAAGATAAGATCAGAGCCGCTATAAGGGCAGGGCAGGCAAGACTCCAGTATGGGCCCCAGCTTAGAAGGGGGCCACACAGTGGTGTAACTAAATGTGATGGGGTCCTGGTGCAAACATTAAGTGTGGCCATTTCACAGCTCATGCAGTAAATATTTTTCTGTCTTTAAAGTAGACCAAAACCCAACGCGATTGACCCGGGAATTATTATTATTATTATTATTGTTTATTTATATAGCGCCATCATCTTCTGTAGCGCTTTACAAAGGAGTAATTACAGACAGGACAAAGTAGTAATTACAGACAGGGAATCTATAAGATTCGATTGATTCCCTCCCCCTGGAGCATCCAAAATCAGGATGCCCCGCTGTGTAAAACCCCCCAGGTCACCCCATACACTTACCTTGTTTTCTGGTCCAACAGCGCATGCGCAAGCCATGGACCTATCCCTGCTATCCCTCTAGCAGGGTGCGTGCCTACATCAGGAATTTGTGAATGGCCGGCGTGGGCATGCTCCCTGTTAGAGGGAGGCGGGGGATGCGGCCACCAGCGCGCTCGGAGCCACTGGCCTTGGATGAAGGCTTAGACGGTGTGGCGTCAGCAGCTCCAAATGCGCTGATTGGACGAGCGGCCGCGCATGCGTCATAGTACCGGGAAGAGATGAGTTGCGCTCAGCGATCTGGGGGTTTCACACAGCGGGGCACCCCCAATCGGGGGGGAAAGGACCAAAACCCAGTATAGTCAAAATCCTGGGTTTTGGTCCACTTTAAACTAAATTAGATGCAGCTGGATAACTAAAGCCCCAAATAGCAGAGACAAATTGTGCTTCCTTTCCCTAAACCATGCCAAGGGAGTGCAAATATGATAAATAAGGTGAAGAAGCAACAATGATGGGGCTCCCTGACCTTCTGGGCCCTGGTGCATCCCCTCAAGTTACGCCTTCAATCAAGTTCACTTGCGCCTTCAATTGATTGGATTTTAAACGCTTTTCTTACTTCTATGTTTACTCACGTTTGAGAGACACTTCGTTTATAGTGGCATCTATCTAAAGAGCCTGGCCCCCATTAAAGTGGACTGTCACCCACCCCTGATCGGCCCGGGAATCTATAAGATTCCCGGGCCGATCACCTCCCTCACCGCGGGACATCCGAGATCGGGATGTCCCGCGGTGAGGGACCCCCCCCAAAACCCCCCAAAAACTCACACTCATCCTCATCCCGCGCGCTCCTCTAGACGTGCGCGCGCCCGCGCCGGCCGTTTGTGAATGGCCGGCGCGGGCGCGCGCCCTGTCAGAGCGACGTGCGGGAGGCGGCGGCGGGCGCACTGTCTTGTCCGCCGCTTGTCCGTGGCTACGTGGGAGCGTGGTGAGGTGAGTTTTTCGGGGTTCTGGGGGGTTTTACACAGCGGGACACCCCTAATCGGGGTGCCCCCCTGAAGTGGACCAAAACCCAGGATAGTCAAAATCCTGGGTGTTGGTCCACTTTAAGGGCACTTCAGATGGAAGTTGTGATGAATTAGGATGCAGCGGTTTTATTTAACTAAAGGCCTGTAGTCCTCTACCCTCTGGTAAGCAGCTCCCTTATAAGGTGGTGGCTAACGCATCACGCTGTTGTGAGAGTGCATGCACCGCCGGATCCCGTCTCTTTGCCGTATAACGTGCTTTGAGGGAGATTTTCTGAATACACTTTGCTCTGTTGTTCTCACCATCGTGTTCAAAAACAGACTTTAACCACACAGCGTCTGGCGCTCAATGCTACAGCGCCCAGCTTTAGAGCGCCAACGCTGTGTGTGTCCTTTTTTGATAAGCATGGTGTGGAGCGCTGAGAGTTGGTTGCACTGGAGCTACCTTTCGCTCCCAGTAGCGCTGTACTGGTGTTATAGCGCCCAACATACATCACATTCATCAATGCCAGCCAGGTTACTACAGTGACTGAGGCGCTCTGTTACAGCGCCCGATACCTGCTTAAACTAGCGGTTGCTGCAAGCGCCGCTATACAAGTGCTCATCTGCCGATACCTGGCGTTAGTAATGAATCAGCCTATATATATATATATATATATATATATATTTATATATATATAGTAAGCAGTCAGCAGGGTTAGTCCTGGATGGGGGATATGTGCCACTGAAGCTGATGCTTTCAGTGACATAAGTCCAGCGTAAAGCTACTGGCAGGTGCTGGTGGCGCTTGTTAAAAGCACCTGCCGCTACGTGGCGTTAGTATTTCTTAAATAAACCCCATAGTTTTGTCTTCTAAATAACTGGACATTACAGACATGTTCAACCCTAAATTACCAGTTAGCGTTGGGCAAAACTCCACCCTAAAGCTCAGGCCCTTTTTTCCCCACTAAACGATTTTATCTGTAAACAAATTAGGCCCATGTTTGCCCATGTCAGCTTGGTAATTTGCAGCCTCCTGAAATGATGACAAGTCTGCGATAACGCAAGGAAATAATTAGCCCGAGAGGTGTCTGAGGGTAGAAATTAAGGAATACGCAACATGTCGGGGCACGCTCATATGAAGAGAAATAAAAATACAGAGAGGAGCCTTAATTAGCGTTGCAAATTGTTGACGGAGTTGTGACTACTGGGAGAATAATAGGTGGAAATAAAACGAAAATGACGCTCTAATCGCATCAAGGCTGCCTGACGACACACCCCATCCGCGCTGCCGCCATTACATTGTAACATGCAGAGCCGCTGTTGGCAATTGTTGGGTTCTGTACTGGCAAATTCAACCTGGAAATTGCAAGAAATGGGCTTAGTTTTATAGTAAGAGGTGTGGGCCCCATAGATCTTAATTCTGAGGCTTCAGCCTTGGAATGACAGCTGCAAGGCAGGGAGTGGGTGTGGTTTAATGGTAAAGGGTGTGGCCTAAGTGCTGCAGTGCATGGGGTGGATGTGGTTTGATGGCGAGGAGTGCGGCCCCCATATAGTCTAATTCAGAGCTATCAACCTAGGTGAAGGAGCTGTGGGGCAAGGAGTAGTTTAATGGTAAAGGGCCCGGCCCCTACATATCCTAGTTCAGAGATTTCAACCTAGGAAAATGAGCTGCAAGGCAAAGAGTAGGCGTGGTTTGATGGAAAAGGGTGTGACCTGGGATCTGCAATGCAAGGAGTGAGTCGGGTTTTATGGCAAGATATGTGGCTTCCATAGTGTCTAATGCAAGAGGATCAACCTAGAAGATGGAGCTACAAAAGGTTGGGTGTGGTCCAATGGTAAGTAGTGTGGCCTCATACAACTTAATTCAGAAAATTCAACCTAGGAGAATGAGCTATGTGGCAAGGAAATTGCTTGATTTCATAGTAAGGGGTTCGATCCCCTTTCAGTCTAATTCAGAGATGTCAACCTAGGAGAAGGAGCTACAAGGCAGGAATTGGCTTGATTTCATAGTAAGGGGCTCGATCCCCTTTCAGTCTAATTCAGAGATTCAACCTAGGAGAAGGAGCTACAAGGCAGGAATTGGCTTGATTTCATAGTAAGGGGCTCGATCCCCTTTCAGTCTAATTCAGAGATTCAACCTAGGAGAAGGAGCTACAAGGCAAGGAATTGGCTTGATTTCATAGTAAGGGGCTCGATCCCCTTTCAGTCTAATTCAGAGATTCAACCTAGGAGAAGGAGCTACAAGGCAAGGAATTGGCTTGATTTCATAGTAAGGGGCTCGATCCCCTTTCAGTCTAATTCAGAGATGTCAACCTAGGAGAAGGAGCTACAAGGCAAGGAATTGGCTTGATTTCATAGTAAGGGGCTCGATCCCCTTTCAGTCTAATTCAGAGATGTCAACCTAGGAGAAGGAGCTACAAGGCAAGGAATTGGCTTGATTTCATAGTAAGGGGTTTGATCCCCTTTCAGTCTAATTCAGAGATGTCAACCTAGGAGAAGGAGCTACAAGGCAAGGAATGGGCTTGGTTTCAAAGTAAGGGATGTGGTCCTCATACAGTCTAATTCAGAGATGCCAACCTAGGAGAAGGAGATGCTAGGCAAGGAATGGGCTTGGATTCAGAATAATGGGTGTGGTTCACATAGAGTCTAGTTCCGAGACTTCAACCTAGAAGAATGAACTATGTGGTAAGGAATGGCATTTGTTTCATAGTAAAGGGTTCAATCCCCATACAGTCTAATTCAGAGATTCAACCTAGGAGAAGGAGTTACAAGCCAAGGAATGGACTTGGTTTCATAGTAAGGGATGTGGTCCTCATACAGTCTAATTCAGAGATGTCAACCTAGGAGCAGTAGCTGCAAGGCAAGCAGTATGCGTGGTTTGATGATAAAGTGTGTGGCCTCGGAGCAGCAATTGGGTGTGGTTTTATGGCAATATATGTGGCCTCCGAGACTATGTCCGAGACTACGAGAAAATAATAAAAAAATATTTACCTGGGGGGATCCAGACCCCCATGGCTGCCCCTGTACCTAACTCACCAATAGAGATACCAGATGCATGTATACCAAAAACATGAGCAAGGTAATGGCTGAATAGTTGTAATGCACTGCCAAACCAAATAATACAAAATATATCAATTTTCAAAAGAATACACTAGACACAATCACAAATGACTGTTAAAATGACTAAAAAAAAAGGGTACAACAACGGACAAGGACACAAGTGGCCAGGACCTCTAAATAAATAACCCCTGCCTAGCCGAATCATCTAATAATACTTTTATAATATATATAGTGCTGCAATATACTGAAATAATATATACAATGAATATTAAGTGTACACGATTCCCCAAAAAATATAAGGTGCTATTGTGAAAATGAAGTGCGCATAGCAACAACCAGACCCAGGCAAGAGAACAAAACTAATGTAAAAGTTAACTAATATAATACTGTATATAGTAATATATAATATCATAAATAAGGTTATCGAAGGATGTTACAGAATCATCAGTACAATACCAATCCTAATCTTGGCATCCTCCACCAACCTCAGCCATCCAATCAGTGGAACAACCACTTAATCGGGCTAAAGGTTCTTCTCAATCCTAATTCTATATGTCCAGAAATTATTGAAACATTAATTACACTTAATAGGCTCCAATACAGCACAATTGTGAGATATTAACCTAGGAGTAGGAGCTGCGATGCAAGGAGTAGGTGTGATTTGATGGTAAAGGGTGTGTCCTAGAAGCTGCAATGCAGGGAGTGGGTGTGGTTTGATGGTAAAGGGTGTGGCTTAGAAGCTGCAATCAGGGAGCGGGTGTGGTTTGATGCTAAGAGGTGTGGATCCTAATAGACCTAATATAATAAGGGATGTTGCCTACCCCTAGAACCTGATCCTGAGATGTCAGCCTAGGAGAAGGTGCCGTAAGGCAAGGAATGGGCATGGTTTCATGGTAAAGGGTGTGGTCTAGGAGCTGCAATGCTGTAAGCTGGTGTGGTTTAATGGTGAGGGGTGTGGACCCCATACAACCTAATTCAGAGATGTCAGCCTTTGAGAAGTAGCTGTGAGGCGAGGAATGGGCTAGGTTTCACAGTAAGGGAGGTGGCCCTCCTAGAACCTAATTCTGAGAAGTCAACCTAGAAAATGGAACTACAAGGCTGGGAGTGGGCTAGATTTCATAGTAAGGGACGTTGCCCCCTGTGATTTAAAGGTAACGGGTGTAGAATAGGAGCTGCAATGCAAAAAGTGGGTGTGGTTTAATGGTAAAGAGTGTTACCCCATACAATCTGATGTCAGCCTATGAGAAGGAGTAAAGGGTGTGGCCTAGGAACTGCGCTGTAGAAAGTGGGTGTGGGTCAATGTGTGGGTCAATGTTAAGGAACCCAGGGCCGACACAGGGCAAACCCGGGCAATTGCCAGGGCCCCTGGCATCTTCAGGGGCCCAGTAAGGCTCACACTTGCCCATGGTATTATTTTACAGTGGACCCAAAGCACTGAATGCCGGTTGCTGTGTGTAGACCTGCTCATGGCTGGTGTCAGCATCAGAGGATGATCAGCAACAATGGAGGAGGTGGAATGGAATGGAGGGCAATTGATGGAAGCTCAGAAGGTGGCGAGAACCAGGTGACAACTGACAAGGACTGGAGAGCGATCAGCAACAGGAGATCACCCATTTGTGGCAGCGGAGCTGAAAGGTGACATCATGTGACTCACTACTTTGGGGCCCACTAACCCTCTTGCCCAAGGACCCCCCACAAACCTGGAGCCGGCCTTGAAGGAACCTATACAACTTAATTTACAGATGTCAATATAGGAGAAGGACCTACAAGGAAAGGAGTGGGCATGCTCTCATAGTAAGGGGTGTGGCCTCCATGAACATTAATTAAGAGATATCAGCATATGAGGACGATTGGTAAAGCAAGGAGAGGGCGTGTTTTAATGGTAAGGGTGTGGCTTACTAATAATGGATTCAATAATGGGTAAAAAGGCACCCAAAGTGATTTTTTTAAGGTCCTTTTAAAATGTTGCCGAGAAGGAGCACGCAATAGAGCACGTAGTTAAAAAAAAGAGTATACAGAAAAAAAAAGTCTCTATGTTTGACGCATTTATTGCCTTCAAGAGCCAATAGCAGCCAGAGCTCCCTGTTGAAGGATTGCTAGCAGAAATTGATCCTGGAAAAAGGTGGGGTGACAGCTGCAGGAAAGCCTGTCATGGTCAGGCTTCCTTTATCCAAGTGAACTGCTTACTAGTGGCATAGCAGAGGTTAATGGCGTGTAGCTTTCTTTGCAGAAACTGCTGTCAGTACATTCTGGGCTGAAAACACAGTGTGAACACCTGCTGTGCCGCCTGTGCCCCTCCCAGGGGGCAAATTCCCAGGGCACCCCTTTCACACCATGGATCGCGCGGGAGGCAATTAACTCAATAGACACAGCAGGGGAACGAGGAAAATTGAATCTCCAGATGTAAATAAGTCAGAGGGCAGATGTTCTTATGTGCCGAGAGGCTGATAACACCTGACAGTGCCGGGAAGTGGGGGGGGGGGGGCAGATGAAGAGGGACTGATACATTTCCCCAATATTTGGCTTTTTCCTTAAAGTGATAAAATCCTGGGTTTTGGTCCTTTCCCCCCGGGCACCCCGATCGGGAGTGTTCTGCTGTCTTAAACCCCCCAGCCAAGCGTAACTCACCTCTTCCCGGTCCTACGGTGCATGCGCGGCCTCTTGTCCAATCAGCGTGCTTGGGGCCACTGACCTCATAAAGTCTAAGGCCA
This sequence comes from Gastrophryne carolinensis, assembly GCA_027917425.1. Taxonomy (NCBI): domain Eukaryota; kingdom Metazoa; phylum Chordata; class Amphibia; order Anura; family Microhylidae; genus Gastrophryne; species Gastrophryne carolinensis. The sequence continues at coordinate 25,817,645 of CM051242.1, read as the reverse complement.
GCACCTCCAAGCGTGCTGGCGGCCGCATCCCCCGCTTCCCTCTAACAGGGTGCGCGCCCTGCTACAGGGATAGTGGGGATGTGGCCGCGCCTCGCGCATGTGCCGTTGGATAGGAAGCAAGGTAAGTGAATGGGACGACCTGAGGGGTTTCACACAGCGGGGCATCCCGATTTTGGATGCCCCGGGGGGAATCGATCAGCCCGGGAATCTTATAGATTCCTGGGCCGATCACGCTGGGTTTTGGTCCACTTTAAAGTGAGACATAATCCGGAGGTTTTGTTCCTTACAAATTTACTTTTCCCCGGCCCCTCGGCGCATGCGAGGGCCCTCATCCAATCACTTTTACTGTTTGGCCCTGTGCTCTGCAATCAGGAGCGAGAGCAATCGCATTCCCAGACATGGTCGCCCCTGAATTTCTGGGGACGGGATTGCACCGTAAAAGGTGAGTTTTGCGGCAACTTGGGGAGTTTCACACAGCGGGGGATGCTGATCTGGAATGCCCCAAGGTAAGGCCAACAGGTGGCCCTGGAATGTATTAGATTCCAAGGCCAGCCGTGTTCAGTTTTGTACTAGTTTAAAGAGGAATAACACCCAAGAAAATTACTTTCTTGGGTTTGGTTACCTTTGGCAGGACATCCTGAATTGGGATGCCCTGCTGTGTGTACCCCCCTTACCCGTATACTCACCTTTTCCCTGTTCCTATGGTGCATGCGTGGGTCTCTCAGCTAATCAGCGGTCCTCGTTCCATTCAGATTGCACAGACGTCAGTGCGGCAAGTAAATCTGTATGGAGGGAGCACCACCATCCGCATCAAAACCTCTAGCTGTGGACATGCCAGCACCTGCCATTTAGGAAGGCCTGGTGCGGGTTTGATACAGTGATCTGGGGGGTTTCACACAGTGGGGCATCCCAATTCAGACCATCTACATGCAGTGGCGTAATGACTGTGGTTGCAGGGGTCACGGCTGTGGCAGGAGCCAGGGTCAGGTGGTCACGTGGGAGGGGCTGGCCAGCCGATCCCTGCGACTGTGGTCTTCACACCACCGGCACCTTTAAATCCCCACCCAGGGGGAGCCATGTTGAGGTGCATGTGAAGGAGGGAGGCAGCTGTCCTATGTACAGAGGTGGAGGATGGAGGGGAGCGTTCATATTTACAAAAGGCTCCTGCATGCTGCACTCCATCCTATGCTGCTCAGACACGTGACACACGTGTCACATGACAATTTATGTCACTTGTCTGAGCTACATAAGATGGAGTTCAGCATGCTGGAGCCTCTTGTAAGCATGACTCCCTCCCTGCCCGCTCATCCTTCACTGCCCTCTCTGTACTTTGAGAGCCACCTTATACTGGGCTCCTAAAGGGGGATATTCCACACTGCCTATTATTTGACTCTGGGAGGATTCTGTCACACTGCCTATCATTGGGCTCCTGGGGGAGTGGGTCTGCCACCCTTTATATTATTGTACTCTGGGAGGAGGGGGTTCTGTCACACTGCCTATTATTGTACTCTGGGGGATTGGGGTCTGTCACACTGCCTATTATTGTACTCTGGGGGATTGGGGTCTGTCACACTGCCTATTATTGGGCTCCTGGGGGAGGGATTCTGCCACACTTTCTGTTATTGGGCTCTGAATGAAAGGGGGTTCTGCCACTCTGCCTATTATTGGGATCCTGGGGGAGGGGGTCTGCCACCCTTTATATTATTGTACTCTGGGAGGAGGGGGTTCTGCCACACTGCCTATTATTGTACTCTGGGGGATTGGGGTCTGCCACACTGCCTATCACTGATCTCCTGGGAAGGGGTTCTGACACCCTTTCTATTACTGGGCTCTGAATGGAAGGGGTTCTGCCACACTGCACAGCTGGGAGCCCCAGTGCAGTGTTTTGGGGCCCATAGGATTGTAGTTACGTCTACATGCAAAGCTCCCATCCTTCAAGGATCACGGCTTACCCCTGATAATCATCATGTGCTTGTCCTCCAGCTCTGAGAGCGCGGTGACAGAACCCCTCATCACTCCCCTCCCCAATCACTGGCGGCCGCTCTAACATGCCGGGACGCCGCTCACCTGGGCCGTGCAATCCATGCTGGCAGATTGGAGAAAATGTTCTGTCATCAGCAGCATTCTGCCGCGTGCACGTGCATTGTGCAACTGGCAGAGGAAAGGCATCTCACAGGCTTCACCTCTACATTACTCACCTCCCCCCTCCGCACTCTTTGAAGTTTTGGGAAACCATGTCACCACTTCATCCCTCTTTTTTATTTTCTCCAATTCAATGCATAGTTGAGAGTAAAGTATGTCAACTTCAAAGTGGACCTAAAGTCAAAAATGATGGGGAGGCCGATTCATTAATAGCGGCAGGTAGCGACAGATGAGCGACAGTAGCGTTATTTTCACAGCGCCCGCTAGTATTCGCTGTGCTTGGCCGTTGTTCGGCTGTTGACAGCGAGTCGGTGTGCGGTAATGTTGAATACGGGGTTAGGAGTCGCTGTTTGACAGGTTCCGCGCTGTATTGGAGCGCATGACAGCGAATGGCCATAGCGAAGGCTCCCAGCATATTCATTAACAAATCACGCTCAAAAAATTCTCTCGCTGTGAAATGCATGTTTAAACCCCAGAGCGCTGGCGGCGATGGGTTAAAAGTAGTTTTTTAACCCCCAAACAACCATATTTTTGGGAAAAAAAAAACATGTTTTTACAAACATTTAGTAATATGAATACATTAATATCAGACCTGTAATATCAATTCTGCACAAATTTTTTTTTTTTACCTTAAAAAAAATATCTAACATTGCAGAAGTGGTCACAGAATTTTTGACATTTAAAAAAAAAAAAAAAAAACATTAATAGCAATTAATTATGAATATTTAAAGATTGTTCCATTGAAATGCATTGGAGAGCGCCAGGTAGCGAGAGGTCATACCTGTCGCTGTTCAAGGTCGGACGCTGGCGCTGTGGGCTGAGGCTGGAATAATGATGAATGAGTCGCTATCTGGCGCTCTGTCAGTCACTAAGCAGGATCGGCTTGATAAATGTGTGATTGCGGAGGGGAGCCGGCGTTCTCGTGGCGGTGAGCGTCATTACCGTTCGCTCACCATTCGCTACCTGGCGCTATCCCTTGTTAAATAAGGGCCAATGTGTCTCCTTTAAATGGTCTGTCCAGTCCAAAAATAAAATCACTCACATCTTGCGTCTGGCAGCTATTTTGTGTTGCTTTAGTTGAATAAAACTTTCCAGGTTTTTCTGGTTCCCGAGATCGAGTCCTGAGGCATCCAGCTGTTTCCATTCATTGTGATGGAGGGGACGCACCAGGCCTCACACGTTCTCTCCATTTCAGACTTGTCCTACCGTTTGCCAGGATGTCGTTTTAAAGGAAAAGTCCCTTTTTGGTGTTTTGCCTTATTTTTTCCCTCTTTTGGAATGTAAAATAATCCTGTGTGTTAGGATTGTGCTCCCAGACCTGTGATTTACTTATCCGCATGCTGCCTCTCAGTTACTCATATTCCCGGGGGTCTGTCTTGCTACATTGGTGGTGGTTTATATGGCCTTGAGTAAAAACAGTGGACTACAAGTCCCAGAATTCCTCCAATATAACAGGTGAGCCAATCTGCAGCTTTGGCCAAGTCTAAGGGGTGAACGCTGCCTGTAACCCTTTAGCTAATGAATCACAAAATTGTGAACCTCCCCGATGCGATAAACGGAAAGTACTGGGGGATAGAAGGTGAATATGTTTGTTTGTTTTTTTTTGCCTGAACAGATCCTTTAATCTCCATCCCCCAGGAATCCTGAATTTACAATGTCTCCATGGCAGAAATATTCACCAGGTCCACACGTGCTGCACATGAATGCCAGCAGCCAATAGAGTCTAATGGGCTGGGGGTGTGTGAAAAATGTATGCATGGATGCAGGGCCGGATTATGAGGGGGGCACAAGGGGCTCAAGCCCCGGGGCCTCCACCACTTGTCCTTCAAAGGGGGCCTCCACCAACCTTTGGGATATGGTCTGTTCCAGGAGGCTTTTCAGTCTTTGGTCTGATGGGCTGTGGGGCCAGCAACAAAGCTATCGGTGGCAGTGGGGGCGCATCTGGACAGCCAAAGCCACCACAGGGCAGGATGGAGAGTCTAGAGCAGCAAAGACGCCGTTAGCAACGCTACAGTGATGGGTGCAGAACTGTCACTGCACATAAGCCACCAAGCACAGCCGCTGGCAGCTCAATGCAGGGAACCAGCCGGGCGACTACACCACCCCCCACCCAGAATGGCAAAGCAGGAGTTCCCGAGCAGCACGCACCCGCACAAGGGGGGCACAAGGGACTCCATCTGATGCTCCAGTAAGTGGGCGGGTGCCAGACAACCACCAATCAGTTACTTGGCTGGACTATTATTTTAAAGGGAAAAAATACTGTATCTGGGGCCTCCACCAGATTTTGTGCTCAGGGGCCTCCACCGCACTTATTCCGGCCCTGCATGGATGCGCTTGTTACACCTTTTCTTTGTGGAGTTCTGCATGGCTCAGGAAACAGCTGCACACAACAGTGCTGTATGCCTCTTAATGTGTGCAGAGGTTTACTATCCCCACTCGGATGGGAATCCACTAGGAAAAGTTGAGAATATATTTAATGCAGGGCTCAGTGATTGTGTGAGGAGGTAGGTTGGGATGGTGTCCCTGTGGACCAGTACCCTCCCTGGCACAGAGTCACGAGGGAGGGTTTAGTTCCACTCTAAAGTGGACCAAAACTCTATCTGACCCTAGACTCTAAAAGCCCTCGCCGCGAATCTTACCTTATTCCTTAAAGCGGACCAACAGTCAAAAATGACTTAAACCAGACCAAGACAACAAACAGTGCTCATATGCATCCCTCCCCAGGGCAATTCAGATTGCTGCACATAAACATTATTTTACCTTTTTCTAACTCCTACTGTAGTAAAGTTTAGAAACAAGATGGTGGCTCATGCATTTGCAGGCCACCTGCAAGCAGGAAGTGCTGTTTCTGTGCATTGTCAGTTATGTCAGTTGAATCCAGGCAGCAGCATGGCTGAGATGCTGGGAGAGGAAGCTCCAAAATGGCCGCTACCTTTCTTTTCCAACTGTGCCAGGCTGTTGGTCCAGTTTAACCCCATGGCACATGCACAGGTCACTGGCAGCATCCCCTGCCCCCAGAAATCGGAATGCCCCATGAAGTGGACCAAAACCCAGGATGGCTAAAGTGTGCACCACTGCTTGTCAGCAGGAACGGGGACCGCGGAGCAGGGAAGCAGATACTTAAAGTGGACCAACACCCAGGATTTTGACTATCCTGGGTTTTGGTCCACTTCGGGGGGGCACCGCTGTGTGAAACCCCCCAGAAAGCCCCAAAAACTCACTTCACCCCGCTCCCACATGACCGCGCCGTCCAATCCCCGCCGACGTCCAAGCAGGTGACAGCGACTTCCAAGACAGCGCGTCCGCCGCCGCCTCCCGCACGTCACTCTTACAGGGCACAAACGGCCGTTCACAAAACGGCCATTCACAAACGGCCGGCGCGGGCGCGCGCTCGTCTAGAGGGGCGCGCAGGAGGCGGCGGCGGCTGCTGCCGCCGACAAGGTAAGGTTTTTTGGGGGTTTTGGGGGGGTTTTACCCCGAGATCCGAGATCGGGATGTCCCGCGGTGAGGGAGGTGATCGGCCCGGGAATCTTATAGATTCCCGGGCCGATCACCCCTGGGTGTTGGTCCACTTTAATAGTTCCACATTCCACTTGACCGCGAGCAGCCAATCGGGTTTGTCTGGGGCCATTCACATTACTGTGCTCCATCCACTGGCCTGGTGAGCCTGATAGGCTGGTCTACGCCTGTCGTGGGAGAATAGGTGAGTATCAGCGTTTCCCGGGTGCCTCCGTGCTGCCTAATTAAGGGGAAGTCCAGTCATCAGGATGCCCTTTCACGCATCAACATTCCTTAAGAATGGGGCCACAATACTCACCTCTTCCCGGATCCTTTTACTGCAGCTGTAGATCAGCCTATCAGGCTTGCCATGCTGCTGGGAACACAGTAATGCTGAGGTTACAAAGTGTCAGTTCCCTATGCCTAAAAGCACCAATGCACAGTGGTGCCCCCCTTCTGCCTAATTAGGAAGTCAATTTATTTTTGACTAGTCTTCCTTCTTAAAGTGTACCAAAACCTAGGATTTTCACTATACCAGGTTATGGTCCTTGTCCCTGGGGCATCCTAATTTGGGATCCGCAGCTGTGTGAAGCCCCAGTGCACCCCATGCGCAGACACTTGTACATTCAGCGCCGTATGCCGTGCATGTTAATGATTGGCATATGGCCCTGTTCAGACCACTGCTCTGGCATAAGAAGATGAGAGCGGCAACATCCCCGTTACCCCTGCACACCAAGCTACACCACCTATCTGGGTGACGCACCTCAGCTACAGGGCTGCTGGGGTTTCGGATGTGGCCAGCGAGCGCAGCATGGGAGCGGTGAGAAAAGGTGGAAAAGGTGAGAGAATATGGGCCAATCTGGGGGGCTCATACAGTGAGCATCCTGAATCAGGATGCCCCAAGGTTGCTTGATCGCCCCCTCACAGAGTCTTTTAGACTCCAGGGCCAGCCAAGATGGTGATCGGTCCACTTTAAGCAGCGTTCTAGATTTAATAAAAGTCTGCTTAGGATGACTGGGCCCCCACAGAGCAGCTTTTTGCCCAGGCCCAGGGCTGTTTCTAGAGGAGGGCGAGCAGAGCAATCGCCCCGGGCGCCAAAGTCTTTGGGGGACACCTTTAGCCCAGCCATCCTGTTTTCTGCAGATAGATTAGGGCCACTGTTAGTGGTACACAACATGTAGAAAGTCAGCTCTACCTTAAATCCATAGTCATCCCAGGTGAACTCACGGACCCTCGGCCATGGCTAAGAGTGCTCCACTCAAATAATCCTCACAGTAAAAAGAAAAAGTCGCCAGCCAGCTGATCCACTGAAAAAAAATTGTAGCCAAGCTTTATTGTATCAAAACAGCATAAAAAAAGGCAAAAGGCCAATATTCCAGTAAAGATAAAACTTGAAAGCGTCTACGCGTTTCAGACCGACACCCTGCCCTGTTATTGGTGCCAGCCATACACCAAGCCCCTCATCCCCCCATGGGCTTAGTCACATGAAGGGGGCACTGTCTGTGGCAAAGGTAGAGGCACAGCATGGCACATACCGGTATGGGGCAGCAGGATGGATGAGAAAAGGGCAGAATCTTTTCCTTCCTGCACTGGGTGCTATTTTGCCTAAAAGCTGCCCTGCCCGGGCCCCATACAGCAGTCATCATGCCTGTACTACCCTGATGCCCACTTTGGGTCAGGTAATTGATAACACATCACCATCACGGTTCTCCTACAAACTAGTCAGCTCCGGTGAAGCCTGTTATTAAAGCAGAGAGAGGGGAAAGTTGCTGTGTTTGGCATGGCCTCACCTGTGGCCTACTCTCAGTCAGCTTGACTTGCTGCTATGGCGACAACCATAGCAACCCGATGCAGCTCACTCGGCTACCGGTGGCGTTTCCCATTAGGATTAAGCGCACTGGGAGGCAAAATGTTACAAGACCGGCAAATAATTCAATGAGGCACGTGACCCCCCTCCACGTCACGGCTCAGGCCTCACTATAAGAGGGGCTTAAAGGAAACCTCCCCCACTGTCCTATATCTACAGGGACTCTTTCCAATCCAAATACTTATGGCCCCCTTTGCTCTTTAACTGTCCCTCTTTCAAGGAAAGAGGAAGAGCTTATAACCTATTAGAGTGTACAGGAAGAGTTTACAATCTGCTGGAGTACAGTATGAGCGAGGATACAGGAGGGGAAGAGCTTACAATATGTTAGCCTATAAGAGAGGAAACAGACACTGAGGAGCTTACAATCTATTAGGGTATAAGGGAGGATACAGAAGGAGAAAGCGCTTATAATCTATTAGGATATAAGGGAGGGTACAGAAGGAGAAGAGCTTACAATCTATTAGGGTATAAGGGAGGATACAGAAGGAGAAGAGCTTATAATCTATTAGGGTATAAGGAGGATACAGAAGGAGGAAGAGTTTAAAATCTATTTGAGTATGAGGAGGATACAGAAGAAGAGCTACAATCCATTAGGGTATAAGGGAGGATACAGAAGGAGAAAGTGCTTATTATTAGATTTTAAGGGAGGACACATAAGGAGGAAGAGCTTACAATCTATTAGAGTATAAGGGAGGATATAGAAGGTGGAAGAGCTTACAATCTATTATGGTATAATGGTGGATACAGAAGGGGAAAAGCTTAATATATATTAGTGTATATGGGAGAATACAGAATTACAATTTATTAGGGGATAAATAGGATTCAGAAGGGGAAGAGCTTACAATATTTTAGGGTATTCCATTCAGATAGGCTAAGGGGAGCACACCCAAATCTAAAGGGAACTGGGGAGGTGTCCATTCCCGCTTACTCTTCCCATGTTCTGCTTCTAAACAGAGCCGTATCATTAAGATGCACAGCATACAACATTGGATGATAACCAGCGAATATGCTGTAGGAACGTGGAAAGGTGCGTTTTTATGGACGATGGCAGGTCATCCCAAATCAGGATGCCTCCAGGGCAAGGAACAGATCCCAGGATATTGAAAATCCAGGGTTTTGTTCTGCTTCAAAGTGGACCAAAACCCATACCGTAATCTTATACATTCTAGGACCGCTAGATTCCCTCCCCCTGGGTCATCCAGATTCAGGGTGCCCCACTTTATGAAACCCCCCAGGTTGCCTGGAAACTCACCTTCTTTCCCGGTCCAACAGCGCATCCACCAGTAGCGGCCCTATCCCCGCTATCCCTTTAGCAGGGCGCATGCCCACTCCAGTCATTTGTGAATGGCCGGCGCGGGCACGCTCTTTGTTAGAGGGTAGCGGGGGATGTGGCCAGCAGGCTTGGGTCCTTTAGCCTTAGACGAGCTCTTAGACTAAGGGGCAAGACCAGATCTGAGCATGCTGATTGGATGAGAGGCTGCACATGCGCCGTAAGACTGGAGAGGGGTGAGTTAGATTGGGGATTTCACACAGCAAGGTTTCACAGGGGCAAGGACCAAGACCCAGGATAGTCAAAATCCAGGGCTTTGATCCACTTTAAGAAGACTCATTTAATTCAATTCAACCACTTCCAAATTAACCTTCTATCATTATGATGCAACTTATACAATGTGTGTAGGCTGCCAGGACCAACCACCTTTTGTGTGTGTGTTAATTATTTCATATATAGATATATTTGGTTTGTGAGTTACTAAAGTGGTCGCATTTATTTCGATACAATCAGCTCTATATTTGCGCCTATCAATGATATGACTAGTGCTTGGAAGTTAAAACTTCCAAAATCTACCCTCTTGTGTTTCATTGGAAAAAATGTATATGTTTGTTTTAGAGTAATTTACTTTAATACAACCATCTCTAGTTTAACTCCTAACATAATGATAAAACGTACAAATAGTGTATACCCCTATGACTGGGAGACTGGGATCAAAACCCTTTTGTGTGTGTGCTATTTTTTCACATAAATATATAGAGGTTTGTGTGTCGCTAAATTGGCCGCATTTACATCCACCCCCATATCCGCTCCTAACAATATGACACAACTTACATAACCAGTGTATAGTGCTACATAGTTAAAACATGACAAATTAACACATCAGGATCAACAATCGCGTGTTTCACAGAATAAAAATTGGTGTGTGTGTCTATTTACTTCAATATAACCACCTCTAAACCAATTCCTGTCAATATGATATAACTTATACAATTAGTGGTGCATACAACCTCACCGGGATCAACACACCTGTGTCTCACACACAATACTGTATACTGTGTAATAGCGTTGTGTGTTTTTAAAGTGAAGACCTCCTTACGATAAAACTTATACAATTAGTGCTACATACAACCCCACCAGGATCAACACACTGTGTTTGTATATCACATACACACACAAAAGACAGTGTATAGCGTTGTGTGACTTTAAAAGCAAATACCTTTTTACAGTAAAATCACCTCCATAACAATTCCACCATAACACATTTTATACAATTAGCGTATACTGTCATGCCTGCCAGAATCAACATCCTTTTATGTGTGTGATATAGATAATATATCACACAAACATAATATACTGTATATATAGTATTCTGTGTTTTAAAAGTGAAGACTAACTCCATAACAAATCCGATCAAAATGATGCAACTTACAAAATAAGTGCTACATACAACTCTACCTACATGCGTGTGCTTATATCACATCCACATATATAATGTACTGTGTATTTGTGTTTTTTTATTAAGAGAAAAGCTTTTTTTTTTACTACAACCACCTTCATATCAGCTCCTATCACACACTTGTGTGTGTTTTATATGTCACACCCACACATATATTATACTGTACATTTAGCATTGTGTTTTTAAAGTAAAGACTACCTTCATAACAACTCCTATAAATATGATACGAATATACAATTAGTTAATTAGTGTCACATCCACCCCCCCCCCCCCCCCCCCCCCATCCACCCACTTGTGTATGTTTAAATGTCACACACACACAGACGCGCATTTAATATACTGTGTATATAGCGGGGTGGGTTTTTTAAGTGAAGACCTTTTTATTACAAACGTATTCAAGTTTATACAATTAGTGCTGCATACCACCCCACCAGGATCAACACACTAATGTGCCTTTATATGTCACACCCACATATATAATATACTGCATATATAGCGTTGTGTGCGTTCAAAGTAAAGACTACCTCCATAACAACTCATCAATATGATACAACTTACACAATTAGAGTATAGTCAATGTTTCCAAACGCACCAGAAGCAATATCATGCATGTATAATATACATAATGGGGGGCGGGGGAGAGAAAACTCACTCCTTTTTTAGAAGAGAAAACTGCCATTCACTTTAATTGTCTACTTGTTGCTGAGTCAACAAGGGGGGTGTACATTTTAACCTGGTGTTGAATCAGCCCCAAGATAGCTAATGAAGGTGAATGGAAGTTTTTTCCCTTAAAAAAGGAGCGATTTTTCTCACCTGGCTCTGAATAGACCTGTCTGTAGTTACTACTTTGTAAAGCGCTACGGAAGATGATGGCGCTATATAAATAAACAATAATAATCTGTGTGTGTTACAGCCACCTGCACATGAACCCTATATATATATATATATATATATATATATATATATATATATATATATATATATATATCCTACAGTATAAATGTGTATGTGTTAGTATAAAAGAGTAGAGACTTCAGTATAGCCACCTCCATGCTAACCCCCTTCCCAGGTAAATGATACAACTTTAGTCTGAAGTTTGGCACCACAATGGAGGTGTACAGTGTGTGATCCCTCACTGTCACCAGCAATGACAACACAGACACCGATCTGGTTGGTGGCAGTTTGTGGGTATGGGGTCACGACCTGCCCCCCCCCCCCCCCCCAGAACACTATAGCTCAGGACACACACACACACACACACACACACACACACACACACACACACACACCGGTGTACCTGAGATCCCAGTCTGTGGTGATAGTCCTGTGTCTGATCACTGGCATGAAAGTGGTCGGTGGGCTCCGGTGGGCAGTGGCGATAGTCCCGGCTCCGGTGGTGCACTGAGCTCGTCTGGCTGCGAAGATCCGAACCTTCCCCTTAACTCTTGCCTGGCCAGCGGGCAAGAGGTGGCACCTGTCTGGCAGTGATCAGCTGCTGCTGGTGGTGGTGGTCGGGGTGGGGGGCATCTCTCCAGTGTCAGGGCTGAGACAATTGGAATGCCGGGTCGGGGCTGCCAGCAGTAGAAAGGGGAGGAGGGAGGCACCGGGCGCCGATTTACTAACACCAGGCGGGAAAGGCAGCGCTAGAGGAGGAAGGGGAAGGCGGACGCCGAATCTATTGCTCCTGGGACGCTGCGCAAGTAGGACTCATCTGATTGAGTCAGTGGACTTACCTGAAAACCTGTACTGAGGGTAGAAACTTTACTGTCCCGCTGGAAGCACCCTCTACCTGCCCCCTGGTTGGGGGTAGATCTGTCCAGGCGTGGGGGAAGACTGATGGCTTCTGTAGGGGGTGACCCTTATCAGGCGTTTCCACCTTGTTCTTTTTGCTATTTGACTATCCTGGGTTTTGGTCCATGCCCCCAGGGCACCCCGATCAGGGATGCCCCGCTATGTGAAACCCCCCAGATCACTTGAACAAACCTCGTCCCGGTCCTATGACCATGGTGCCCGCTCGTCCGTGCTCGGATCTGCTCAAGCAGGGCCGGATTATGAGAGGGGCTCAAGGGGCTCTAGCACCAGGGCTTCCACCACTTGCCCTGCAAAGGGGGCCTCCACCAACCTTTGGGTTATGGTCTAGTCCAGGAGGCTTTTCAGTCTTTGGTTTGATGGGCTGCAGGGCCAGCAACAAAGCTATCAGTGGCAGTGCCCCCCCATCCCCCCCGTGCCTGGACAGCCAAAGCCACCACAGGGCAGGACGGAGAATCTATAGCAGCAAAGCCGCCATCAGAAACGCTACAGTGTGGTTGGGTGCAGAGTAGTCAATCGATGGCCGCTCACTTTACATCTTTACATAAGCCTTCTGCTTATGTTTTCTGCTGGACCAGCTGGGTGACTACCCTACCCCCCCATCCAGAATGGCAAAGCAGGAGTTCCCGAGCAGCACGCACCCGCACAAGGGACTCGATCTGAAGTTCCAGTAAGTAGGCGGGTGCCAGACACCCATCAGTTAATTGGTTGGACTATTATTTTAAAAGGAAAAAAATCTGGGGCCCCCACCAGATTTTGTGCCCAGGGGCCTCCATCACACTTAATCCGGCCCTGCGCTCAAGCCCCTGCACCCAGGAGCTTGTCAAATGCATATCCGAGCGCACTGGTGGCCGCAGCCTCCGCTACTCTCTAACGGAGTGTGCCCGCGCTGGCCATTCACAAATGCCTGATGTGGGCGCGGATAGTGGGGATGTGGCCGTGGCTTGCGCATACGCCGTTGGATTGGAAAAGAAGGTGAGTTTATGGGCAACCTGGGGGGTTTCATACAATGGGGCATCACGATTTTTGATGTCCCACGGGGAGGGAATCGATCAGCCTGGGAATCTTATAGATTTCTGGCCCGATGTCCGTAGGTTTTGGTCCACTTTAAAGTGACTAAAACCTGGGATTCTGACTCGTGTTTTGGTGACTGCCCCCGGAGCACCCCGATTCAGGATGCCCCGCTGTGTGAACCCAGGTCGCCCAGAACCTTTCCCTGCTCCTATGGTGCATGCACAAGCTCTCATCCATTCTGCTCCTCAGAATCAGCTAAAGTCAGAGTCTAGCTGAGCAGAGCTGAGCACACCAGCAGCGACATCCCTGATACCCTCCCCGAGGCAGCCATACACAAATGCCTGGCACGGGTGCGCACCCTGCTAAAGGTATAGCAGACGGTGGCCACAGCTGGCGAATGGACAGGTTGGATTGGGTAGAATGTGAGTTTTACAGGGGACTTGGGGGTTTCATACAGCAGGGCATCCCAAATCTGGATGCCCTGGGGTGGGAGTCTTGTATACTCTGGGGCTGCTTTTGCTCCACCTTAAAGAGGAACAAAGGATTTTCACTATCTCACGTTTTGTTTCCATATTTGGGATGCTCTGATGTATGTATCCCATAGGATCGCCCGAAAACTCACTTTTTTTCGTTTCCACAGTGCATGCTCAGGCCACTTTGCCAATCAGCGGCCCATGTTCTATTCAGATATTCTTTGCTGCTCTGAGCTCCGAACACTAACCATTTAGATATACTGGTGAGAGGAGTGCACATCGATGGAGGGCCGCACATACATTGTCGAAGCGAATAAACCAAGAGGTTTCACACAGCGGAGCATCCCAAGTTGGGGAAGGGCTTTCATCCTGCATCCATTCATTTCATGGACCAAAACCCAGGATTTTCACTATCTGGGCTTTTGATCTGCACCCTTGGTGCATCCCAAATTGGCCGTTTGAAACCCCACTAGTCGCTCAGTATACATACCTCTCTAGTGTTCCTATGGTGCAGGCACAACTCTGCTCCGATTGGCTTCTTTGTCCGCACATATTAATGTGCGACTAGAGAAACAAAATAGGAGCTTGTCCGCACTTGCGATCAGCATGCACTACCCCCTGCATTCCTCTATGGCTGTGCATGGCCAAGCCAGGCACTCAGTGATGGAGGCAGGGCTGCATGCTGTCCATGGTCCATTGGCGAGGTAAAGATATAGGCCCTTATTTATCAAGGGATAGCGCCAGGTAGTGTCTCACTAGCGCCAGGTAGCGCCAGCTATCGGCGGCTACCGACTCCAGAACGCCAGGCGGCGGACACAATCACGCATTTATCACGCTAAATGAGGCTAGCGCCGGCGAGAGCTCCAGCTAGCGCGGGATTCATCATGTAGCAGACTGCAACGAACAGCGCCGCTGCTAATCCCATCACAGCGCTAGGTATGACCTCTCGCTACCTAGCGCTCTCCAATGCATTTCAATGGAGAAATCTTTAAATATTCATAATTCATTGATATGAATGTTTTTTTTTTTTTTTTAAATGTCAAAAATTCTGTGACCACTTCTGCAATGTTAGATATTTTTTTTAAGGTAAAAAAAAAAAAAAAAATTGTGCAGAATTGATATTACAGGTCTGATATTAATGTATTCATATTACAAAATGTTTAGAAAAACTTGTTTAATTTTATAATCAAAAAATATGGTTGTTTGGGGGTTAAAAACTACTTTTAACTCATCGCCGCCAGCGCTCTGGGGTTTAAACATGCATTTCACAGCGCGAGAATTTTTTGAGCGTGATTTGTTAATGAATATGCTGGGAGCCGTTCGCTCTGGCCATTCGCTGTCAGGCGCACCCATACAGTGCGGAACCTGTGAAACAGCGACTCCTAACCCCGTATTCAACATTACCGCACACCGACTGAGTCGCTGTCAACAAGCGAACAACGGCCAAGCACAGCGAATACTAGCGGGCGCTGTGAAAATCACGCTACTGGTGCTCATCTGTCGCTACCTGGCGCTATTAATGAATCGGCCTCATAGAGTGACTGTTATGGTGTCACACAGTGGTGCATATTATATTGCCCTGGGGGGTATCTAACTGGACCTGAGAAGGCCGCCTCACATGACCTTATTACAGGAGCACATCTGTATGTACCCCAGACAGAGGTATAGTAGGGATTCAGCCACATGTCTTTTAAACTCCAGAGAGGCCGATATTTGTCCTTAACGTGGACCAAAACCCAGGAATTTCACTGTCCTGGGTTTTGGTCCATGTCCCCAAACCATGGTGCCCCGCTGTGTGCAATCCCAGAGTAAACTCACCTTTCCTCAGCCCAACGGCACATGTGCGGCTTCTGGAATCCCATATCAGCGGCGCACGTCATCACTCCTCTGCATCCTTTGCCACATGTGCCGTGGGATATTCGAACAGGTAAGCATATCGGGTAACTCGGGGGGGGGTTTACAGAGTGGGGCATCCCAGCCTGGGATGTCCCAGGGATATGGAATCAGCCAGCCCTGTAGTTTCATAGACTCTAGAGCCGGTTTTGCTCCACTTTCAGGTGTGCCTGAGCCAAAGAATGTGAGGCCCACATGCACCGAGGGATCACTGGAAAGGTGCGTTTTATAGCGATTCCAGGGGGATATAACACAGCAAACAACAAATGGGATGCCCCAGGTAATTGGCTGGCCTGCATTATTTTAGCCTAATAGGTTTGTGGTCCACTTTAAATACAACAATAGCGTTGGGGGTTAAAAGGGGGGGCAATTTCCTCATTGTTCCCTATTGAAGTCAATGAGAGCCGTTTGCAGAATGAAATAAACAGGGGGAACTGTCTTCTGCTGGACCAGCTGGGTGACTACCCCCCGCCCAGAATGGCAAAGCAGGAGTTCCCGAGCAGCACGCACCCGCACAAGGGTGGCATCGATCTGCCTTTCCAGTAAGTGGGCGGATGACAACCACCAATCAGTTGGTTACTTGGCTGGACTATTATTTTAAAGAAAAAATACTGTATCTGGGGCACTCACCAGATTTTGTACCCAGGGGCCTCCACCACACATAATCCGGCCCTAGTCTGGGTGGTTTACAGCTACTCTGACTCTTTGGTTGAGTGGTGGTAGTGAAATGCATGTACTTCTGAGCATTGGCACCAGCATCTTTGATGGACCAAATATTCTTAGAGCATGTGACCCATAATTAAGCCACACCCTAAAGCACACCTCTACCACACCCATCACCCACAAACCCACGTTGAGGACCCCAGGAAATGGTTAGTTTGGTGTAGGCACAGATTGAGGTGAGCAGGGATGCGGCCCCTGGCATTGCAGGAAAAGTGAGGTTGAATCATGGGGGTTTCACAAATTAGAGAAATCCCCAGTTGGGATGCCCCAATGAAGAGCGAGACCACTGCCATAGAGTTTTATCAAGGCAAGGATTGATACATGTGCAGCCTAATTTTAAAGAAAGTCGGAAAGGAGGCACATGGGTTCAGGTTGGAGACAAGTAGGAAGGACAGTTGCTTTTTGTATCAATTTTCTCCATCAGTCTTTATAGATACAGGGTGACGTCATAATTACTTTGTTACACTGAACCATGAACTTCAAGGCCAAGTTCATCTAACCTGCGCCTATGCTAGTTCAAACTAATAGAAGGAGGGACACTGAACTGAGGAGGAGGGAGAGTGGGGCGTATTCTAGATAATGCGCATAAATCGTACAAAAGCCTCTATAGAATAGAGAACAAGTTCTGGAGCCTCTGTACCCTGGGAGGGTCCATCTTACATAGTGGTCATGTGATCCATGGTGATGTCTCTACCTTGGCATCAAAAGAGCTCATCCAATCGTTCAAATTTACTACTCTTTATTCTCTCTGGTTCGTTCTATTCTTTTTGTTCATTCTGTCCTTTTATCCTTTCTCTTATACATTCTAATATTTCTTTCTGTGTTTCATTGTTTTTCAATTCTTCCTCGTTTATTATATTCATTTCTTTTCCTACTCACATTCATTATATTCTTTCTGTTATTCGATTGTTCTATTGTTTTTTCTTTTATTCTGTTTATTCATTTTCCTCTTTTTCCTGCTTTCTATTCATCCTTTATCTTACCTTTATTTTCATGTATTTCTTGTTTCTGGCTTTCTTTTGTTTATTCCTTCAGCTTGGGTTTTACTCTTTCTTTCTTTTTGCTTGCTTTCTATGTATTCCTGGCTTTTAGTCATTCCATCTATCTATCTATCTATCTATCTATCTATCTATCTATCTATCTATCTATCTATCACAAATGGCACAGGGCGGGAGGGGGGCAGCCAAGTATAGGACTGATTGCATTTGGTAAGTAGGTGCCAGTTTTGCCAATATTCACCATACATGCAGCTTTACCCCCACAAGGACCCACCGAGACTGGCCCAGAGATTAACATAGACCTGGAGCCAGCCCTCTCTGTATCAACAGCAAAAAAAAAAAGCTGCTGCATCTTTCTTGGAAATTTCATCCCTTCGGGCTCTGTAATTCAACAATGATATATAGCCAAAACAATTTAGCCTTGTATTTTTAATACACACACACACGTATACCATTTTCGTTTAGAAATATATACAAATTACTATTTTTTTACGTCAAAAGTAGATTGAATGCAAAACAATAAAATATTAAAAATTAAAATAATATATAATAATTATTAAAGAACTCGGTATAACTCTTTATGTACTTGTGCCTCCCTTTCCTGCCCCATGTATACAGTATCACAGCTGTTAGTGAGTGTCTTTACCATTAGCGACATAAACTGATCCATCATACTATGCATTAATAATATCATATCGGTCTATGGGAAGATTTTTCTCTGTGGCCCCTTTTCTATTAATTATAACAATGGGCAAAAAAGCAGTGATAAGGATAACACAATAACGTTCCCTTTTTAGTGTATTAGGACCGTGTAAGAGTAAAAATAAAAAAAAAAACTGATAGAGGCATGAAAATGTCCCCATTTTTTATGTATTTATAATTATTATTACTACTATATTATTATTAATAATAATAATGAACATAATAAATTCGAAACTATTTAAATGAAACTTTTCGTTACAATAAAAACAATCTACCCCCTTGTGCTTCACCCATTCAGCTATGGACCATTAGACTCTTCTCTACAATACAATTATAACAAACAAAATAATAAAATAATAATCCTCTTTCATTAAGTAATAAAATACTTTAGGATGCAATGGATAGTTTTTCTTCTGGGGACAGGGAACCATTTTTTTATTAATAATGATAAAACATAATATATGTTAAATATGATCCGTTTATGTTCTGTACTGTTATATTTGTGGTATTACTACCACTACTATTGTTATGCAACACCCCTATATAGGATTCGTTCTTTTCTTATATGGATATATAAATATACACACATATATGTCATCAATATATCAAATGATCTCAAGAAATCGATATATCACCAATGTATAACAAGAAAATAATCTTCGTCTTGGGGAATGAGACCATGCATTGTTCTACAGTAGTTTCTATAGCGCTAACTCCTCCCGTCGCGCTGTACAAGGTGATAATTACAGAGAAAGGTAAGGCACAGGTTATTATTACAGGTGGGTGCCACAGGAATGCAGAGAGATCACACACGTTACAAAGACGAGCCCTGACCATAACAAAATGCTGCCAAAATACAAACTGCAAACAATGTTATAGAATAATAAGCAATAATTATAATTTATGACAATATCAATATAATAACAAAATGTCAGGCGTTTCCCTTTGGGGAAAGGCAGCATAATTAATACTAATAGCAATAATGATAATTTAATACAGGGGTAATGTTGGAGTGCTGTCTCACATAACAATGTACTCTGTAGGATGCATATCACCTTTTTCATGAAACCGTGTAGCAATAATAATGAATAATAATATCCTATAAAACGCTACATGATGCAGGCATCTCACGTTTAGACATCGTATAAGGATGCACAGCATGTTCATCATACGAATATGATTATTACCACCACTACTGGCATTATTAGTATGATATAAATATATAAAAATATAAATGATATAAATTGTTTCAATAAGATAATGTTCGGTATTTATTATTTGATAAATAATAATAAATATTTTCAGAAATACTGAAGGATGAAGAGGTGGTGTTTAGGGCACTGGACCCTTCCTAATGATATAAAGACAATGTACTATAGGATGCATAAAATGTTTTTATTTTGGAAATAAATAATAATAATGTGATATAAAATACTGAATGGTGCAGGGGGTGATGTTTATAGCATTGTTATTATATAACAATGTTCTATAGGATACATATCAGGTTTTTCTTTTAGAAACAATTTATTAAGACAATAATAAAAAAATGTTGTTTAATATAAAATACTGCATGATGCAAGGGTGATTTTTGAGGGACTGGACCCTTCCTAATTCTGTAACAAGGTACTATAGGGTGCATATTAGACTTTACTTTTAAAAACAATGTAATAATAATAATAGTAATATCGAGTTAATAGGATATCGCGTTAATAAATAAAAAAAACAGGCAGTGCCGATGCGGCCACCAGCTAACGTCTTATTTATCACTAGCACCAAAAATTATGCAGCGCCAGGTGCTCTGGTTGGCGCTGTAGGTCGAGATCCCATAGATCACAAAGGGCAGAACTGGGCAGAAAGTGTTTAATGCTTAATGAACATTACACGCAACTTGCATTGGGACTTGTCAGTAAAACAGGACCTACCCTGTTTCCCAGAAAATAAGCCCTAGTAAGATTTTTCAGCATTTTTTGCTAATGCGTGAAATATAAGCCATTTCCCGAAAATAAGCCCTAGTTACAATTCATAAACCAGCTGCTGGGCTTCACAGGGGGAGGGGAGCATCTGTAAAGGAGGGTGAGGACACATCAACAGGCTGATTCATGAATAGCGCCAGGTAGCGACAGATGAGCGTCAGTAGCGTTATTTTCACAGCGCCCGCTAGTATTCGCTGTGCTTGGCCGTTGTTCGGCTGTTGACAGCGACTCAGTCGGTGTGCGGTAATGTTGAATACGGGGTTAGGAGTCGCTGTTTGACAGGTTCCGCGCTGTATGGGAGCGCATGATAGCGAATGGCCATAGCGAACGGCTCCCAGCATATTCATTAACAAATCACGCTCCAAAAATTCTCGCGCTGTGAAATGCTTGTTTAAACCCCAGAGCGCTGGCGGCGATGGGTTAAAAGTAGTTTTTTAACCCCCAAACAACCATATTTTTAGAACAAAAAAAAACATGTTTTTCAAAACATTTTGTAATATGAATACGTTAATATCAGACCTGTAATATCAATTCTGCACAATTTTTTTTTTTTTTTTTAAGCTTAAAAAAAATATCTAACATTGCAGAAGTGGTCACAGAATTTTTGACATTAAAATAAATAAATAAATAAATAAATAATAGCAATTAATTATGAATATTTAAAGATTGCTCCATTGAAATGCATTGGAGAGCGCCAGGTAGCGAGAGGTCATACCTGTCGCTGTTCAAGGTCGCTCGCTGGCGCTGTGGGGTGAGGCTGGAATAATGATGAATGATTCGCTATCTGGCGCTCTGTCAGTCGCTAAGCAGGATCGGCTTCATAAATGTGTGATTGCGGAGGGGAGCCGGCGTTCTCGTGGCGGTGAGCGTCATTACCGTTTGCTCACCATTCGCTACCTGGCGCTATCCCTTGTTAAATAAGGGCCCAAGTCACACAGGTAAGCTTGTCTGCCTGGAGTAAAATGTCTGATCTTGCTGGTTTTACCCCAGCCTGCCACCATGCCGGGCACATGGCTGAATCCCCCGCTGCCAGTCGGCTCTGTGCATGTACTGTATTGGAGCTGCTGTACTGCTGCCACCATCTTGCCCGCTGCCATGCGGCTATAAGACATTCCCCAAAAATAAGCCTAGCACCAATTTTTAGAGCAAAAGTTAATATAAGACCGTATATCTTATTTTCCGGGAAACATTGTAGATGTCACTACATTTTGTTTGGGGGGGCGTTATTAAAATTGATCACAATGGCTTCTTTTGCTTAGCAATGTATAATTTGGACACCAACAAGTAAAACACAGCCTAAACACACTGTAAGGTTTGTCCGTAGTAGTAATTTCTTGCAACTGTAATGTTTGTGCAGAAAAAATACAGCACCAAAGATTTCAAGGAGGAAAAAATTCATAAATATGCTGTTGAATGCAGGAAAAATTGCACAAAAAGTGGTACAAAGTGGCGCTCGCTGGCGCTGGGATAATTGGCAGCCGGGTCCAACAGGCGTTGAAATAGGCCAGCCAATACTTTAGCATCATTTTTGTGGCTATAGTGCCAGCTTCAGAGAGCCAGCATTCCATCCAATCTTATCTGGCGCCATGCTGTGTACTACATTGGCACTAGTAGTCGCTGTGTGGAACTCTACTAATTAGCTTTGTTGTACTGAGGTATTGGCCGGCCTATGTCAGTGCCTGTTGGACCCACTGGTCGATTATACCAGCGCCAGTGAGCGCCACTTTGTACTGCCGTTATTCTGATGCTCCTTGGAATGTTTATGAATTTTTTCCTCCTTGAAATCTGTGGCGCTGTATTTTTCCGGCGCTGGTTGGTGTTTCATCATTACAGTTACAAGAAATCACTGCTGGGGGCAAACTTTACTGTCCTTTTAGGCTGCATTTTAGTTGTTGGTGTCCTATTTACACAATGTCAAACGAAAGAAGCCATTAAAGTGGACCAACACCCAGGATTTTGACTATCCTGGGTTTTGGTCCACTTCAGGGGGGCACCCCGATTAAGGGTGCCCCGCTGTTTGAAACCCCCCAAAACTCACCTCACCACGCTCCCACGTGGCCGCGCTGACCAATCACCGCCGACGGACAATCGGGTGACAGCGGCGGACAACACAGCGCGTCCGCCGCCGCCTCCCCTCTGACAGTGCGCGCGCCCGCGCCGGCCATTCACAAACGGCCGGCGCGGGCACGCGCACGTCTAGAGGGGCGCGCGGGAGGCGGCGGCCGCCGATGAGGTAAGTTTTTGGGGGGTTTTGGGGGGGGTCCCTCACCGTGGTACATCCCGATCTCGGACGTCCCGCGGTGAGGGAGGTGATCGGCCCGGGAATCTTATAGATTCCCGGGCCGATCACCCCTGGGTGACGGTCCACTTTAATATCAATTTTAAAGTGGAACAACACCCAGGATTTTGACTATCCTGGGTTTTGGTCCACTTCGGCGGGGCACCCCGATCGGGGGTGTCCCGCTCCCTGAAACCCCCCAGAAACCCCCAAAAACTCACCTCTCCCCGCTCCCACGTGACCGCACCGTCCAATCCCCGCCGACGTCCAAGCGGGTCACAGGAACGTCCAAGCCGCTTCCACCGCCTCCCGCGCGACACTCTCGGCGCGCTGGCCATTCACAGACGGCCGGCGCGGGCACGTCTAGAGGGGCGCGCGGGAGGCGGCGGCGGCGGATCAGGTAAGGTCTTTTTGGGGGGTTTCACCCCGCGGGACATCCCGATCTTGGATGTCCCGTGGTGTGGGAGGTGATCGGCCCGGGAATCTTATATATTTCCGGGCCGATCACCCCTGGGTGTTGGTCCTCTTTAATAACACCAAAAAAAAAACATTTGGGCCCAACTAGGTCCTGCGTTTCTTTTACTGACAAGTTACAATGCAAGTTCTGTACAAATAAATGTGTTTAATATTAATTATAAGCATAAAACACTACTTGAGCTACAGTGCCAGGTTTCATCTGGCGCTGCTCCAAATAGAGCGCATGTGCTGCATCATTTTCTGCGATGCTAGCTGGCGGACGCAGCACAGCTCCAGAAAGGAAAAATGGCGCTATAGCCACCAGATGCTAAATGGTGCACATCATAAATAAGGCCCATTGTGGAGGCTTATTTATTATTATTGGTGACTAGTCCAAGATGTTTAGTAGCACCACAGCGTTGGCTTCAAGCTGGCGGTGCCGACAGTTGTAGCGCTCCCGGTCAGGCAGTGTTCGCAGTGCGCGGCTTATATAAGCCTATGCGCCAGCTGAGAGCGCTGCAAGCTGAAAAAGGGGGTTATTTAAGAACGGGTAGCGCTTTGTAGCGGCAGGAAGTGTCTGGTGAACGCTGGGCGCTTTACGCAAAACCACATTTACGAAAGCGAATCTGGTGAGCGCCTCTAACAGCGCCATGTAGCATTGCATGTATTAATCCAGGCGGCTCAGTGTATAGCGCCGGCGCTCTAGGCTCAGGAGCTCCATGTAGTACCTGTCGCTCAGTGTAGCTCTCCCTTACATTTCAATGGGGCTTCATTAGTTATGTATAAATAGCGTGTTTGCCAATTTTATTTATTTATTTATTTTGCTCTAATCACTGTGTGACGTCTCCTGGCTGCAAACAAACACTTTTACATTTTTTGGGGACTTTTTCTATTTTTATGCAGAATTGTCATTTCAGGTCTGGCACTCACAGCGTTATACAATGTCATTCCATGTGTTTTTCGCTTTGTTACAGGTGTATTTATGTTCAAAATCAGACTTTGATCACACAACGTCTAGCGCTCTAGCTTTAGAGCGCCAACACTGTGTGTGTAGCTTTTTCTTAAATATGGTGTTGCGCGCCGAGTGCCGGACGCACTGAGCTGGCGCTACCTCTCGCTCGCTGCAGTGCTGTACTATTGTTAGAGCGCCCAACACACATCACATTCATCAATGCGGACCAGGTTACTACAGCGACCACAACACTAGGTTACAGCGCTCGATACCCGCTTACAGCATTTACTAGCGGTCGCTCTAAGCGCCGCTATACAGACGCTCATCTGCCAATACCTGGCGCTAGTAGTGAACCAGCCTCCACATGTATCAAAAAAATACCAGGCGCTCCAAGAGGTGTTTAAAAAAAGGGAATTCAGGCACACAGCACCTGTTGAATTCCCAATGTTTTATTTTTTAGGTTTTTTTTTTTTAATTACATGACATAGGGACAAACATGACTTAGCTTTCTCGTGGCCCAAATCACAAGTTTGCTGCACAAAAACAATTGCTAAAAATGCAAATAAAAAAATCTGAGCGATGGTGGCCACATCCCCTGCTTCCCTTTAAAGCGAACCTTCACCCTGAATAAGAGTCTATCTTATATGTTTCCCACACCCTGTACATACAGATTGCTCACATTAACAATCATCCTACCTGCATCTACTGCATGTTATGAGCCTTTAAACATCCAAGATGGCGGCTCATGGAACATCAGGCAGCTGGCAAACAGGAAGTGCCTTCTGACTGTGCTGCTCTGCATTCTGGGATTGCTGACCTTTTCCTGACCCCAGCTCTGCTCTGTCTGAGCAAAGCACAGCTATAACCCGTCCCCCCTGTACTTTATCCCACTCTCCTCAGTAAGTGTGATGCTTCTGAGTCAAGATGGCGGCACCCTCATTGGACCCTTCCTAGTTTTACAACAAAGCTTTTCTTCTTGAAGTAAAATATTATTACTACCACTACAATTAATAATAATAAATGCTGCACGTTTGTCATCACAATAATAATAAAATAAAAATTCATGCTGCAGGGGTCCAGTTTGCGGCATTGAACCCTTTTTAAAGCGGACCTTCACCCTGAATAAGAGCCTATCTTATATGTTTCCCCCACCCTGTGCATACAGATTGCCCACATTAATCCGGACCTTCACACTGAATAAGAGCCTATCTTATATGTTTTCCCCATCCTGTACATACAGATTGCTCACATTAATCCGGACCTTCACACTGAATTAGAGTCTATCTTATATGTTTCCCACACCCTGTACATACAGATTGCCCACATTAAAAATCATCCTACCTGCATATTATGAGCCTTTACAAAATCAAAGATGGCGGCTCATGGAACATCAGGCAGCCCGCAAACAGGAAGTGCCTTCTAACTGTGCTGCTCTGCATTCTGGGATTGCTGACCTTTTCTGCTCTGTCTGTGCAAAGCACAGCTATAACCCAGCTCCCTGTACTTTATCCCGCTCTCCTCTCCTCAGTATGTGTGATGCTTCTGAGCAAGATGGCGGCGACCGTATAATAGAGTCCTGAACTGAGTTGCAGACCGTTGGGGAAAGAATAATAAGTGAATAAAAACGTAAAATATATTAATTTTAGATGCTATGGAATAGTTTTTTAAAGGTTTGGGCTTTTCATTAAATCATGGTGAAGGCCCGGTTTAATTCTATACCTATGCACCAGATAAAATAGAATAATACAACGTAAGATATTTTCCTAAACATTAATCATTTTACAGTAGCAAAAACTATATCGAATAGTTTAAAGCGCTAATTATGCGTTAATAAGAATAGTAATATTAATACAATTAATGACAATAGCAATAATGAAAATACAGGAGCATAAACGCCGTGTTAGAGGGGGTGTGAATACGCCTATGTACTAACGGGCGCCCTCGGGGACGGCGAGGCCGGGAAGGCGCCCGGGAAGAGCTGTGACAGGCCGGCTCGCGCCACACTTCCCGCCTCTTTCCTCAGCGCGGGCCTTCGCCGCCTCTCCGCGCTAGCCCCGCCCCCCGCTCTGTCGCGGCCATCTGCTGCCTTTTCGCTTTACATTTACATACCTGTCAATCATAAGTTGGCCACGCCTCCAACACAGCCTTTTTGCTTTGTAGCGAAGCCAGCGCTGACAGGTTTTCCCGCCTACTGACGTCAGCGCGCAGTAGTGAGGTGAGCGTGCCCCGCCCCCTTTCCACTGTAGTCTGCCGGCTGATGTTGGGGATGAAGCACTCGCGATGAATTTCTCTGAGGTGTTTAAGCTGTCCAATCAGCTGGGCCGCTTCTCTCCCAACGGGAAGCATGTGGTGAGTGGGGGGCCTCAGCCCTGCATGAGGAGGGGCCTGTTTCTGACTGGCTGTAACCCATAGCAACCTGCTCTGGAAAAGCGGGAGCCGGTCAGACTTCTTCGTGACTGAACCCTGCTTTACCAGAGCAGGTTGCTATGGGTTACAGTATCCTTTACTTCTACTGAAATGCTTTGTTAATATGGCACAGTTATCAACAACTTTCTCTACAGCCCTTAAAGCGGACCTTCACCCTGAATAAGAGTCTATCTTATATGTTTCCCCCCTGTACATACAGATTGCTCACATTAAAAATCATCCTACCTGCATCTACTGCATGTAATGAGCCTTTAAACATCCAAGATGGCGGCTCAGGGAGCATTAGGCAGCCTGCAAACAGGAAGTGTCTTCTGACTGTGTGGCTCTGCATTCTGGGATTGCTGTCCTTTCCCTGACCCCAGCTCTGCTCTGTCTGAGCAAAGCACAGCTATAACCTGCCCCATGTACTTTATCCTGCTCTCCTCAGTATGTAATACTTCTGAGTCAAGATGGCGGCACCCGTATCCTAGAGTCCTGAATAGAGTTGCAGCCCAGTGGGGGAAAGAATACGTAAGTTACTAAAAACGTAAAATATATTAATTTTAGATGCTGGGGAATATTATTTTAAGGGTTTGGGCATTTCATTAAATCATGCTGAAGGACCAGCTTAAAGTGGACCAATACCCACCTCTGATCGGCCCGGGAATCTATAAGATTCCTGGGCCGATCAGCTCCCTCCCTGCCTGCGGGCACCCCTGTTCCTCGTTCCAGTGGCGCATGTGCGGGCCACCGCCTCGCGCGCATCCCTCTAGCAGGGCGCGCACCCAATCGGGGTGCCCCGTGGAAGTGGACCAACATCCAGGATAGTGAAAATCCAGGGTGTTGGTCCACTTTAAGTGTAAGGGGGCATCGGTTACATATGGAGCAGAAAAGGGTTAGTGTAAGGGGGCATCAGTTACACTTGGAGCTGGGAAGGGTTAGTGTAAGGGGGCATCAGTTACACATGGAGCAGAGGAGATTCTGTCATGTGGAGGGTTAGTGTAAGGGGGCATCAGTTACACATGGAGCAGAGGAGATTCTGTCATGTGGAGGGTTAGTCCAGGGTGTTGGTCCACTTTAAGTGTAAGGGGGCATCGGTTACATATGGAGCAGAAAAGGGTTAGTGTAAGGGGCTTCAGTCACATATGGAACAGAGGAGATTCTATCAAAAGAGAAAGGGTTAGTGTAAGGGGCATCAGTTACACTTGGAGCAGAAAAGGGTTAGTGTAAGGGGGCATCAGTTACACTTGGAGCTGGCAAGGGTTAGTGTAAGGGGGCATCAGTTACACTTGGAGCTGGCAAGGGTTAGTGTAAGGGGGCATCAGTTACACTATGGCGTTTGCGTGGCTGCTCGTCCAATCAGCTCGCTGGCAGCCGCATCCCCCGCTTACCTCTAACGGGGAGCATGCGCCCTGCTAGAGGGATAGCGGGGATGTGGACCGCGCATGTGCCATTGGACCAGGAAGATAGGTAAGTGAATGGGGCGACCTGGGGGCTTTTACACAGCAGGGAATCCTGATTTTGGATGCCCTGGGGGAGGGAATCGATCGGCCCGGGAATTTTATAGATTCCCGGGCCCATCGAGCTGGGTTTTGAGGGGGCATCAGTTACACATGGAGCAGAGGAGATTCTGTCATGTGGAGGGTTAGTGTAAGGGGGCATCAGTTACACATGGAGCAGAGGAGATTCTGTCATGTGGAGGGTTAGTGTAAGGGGGCATCAGTTACACATGGAGCAGAGGAGATTCTGCCATGTGGAGGGTTAGTGTAAGGGGGCATCAGTTACACATGGAGCAGAGGAGATTCTGTCATGTGGAGGGTTAGTGTAAGGGGGCATCAGTTACACATGGAGCAGAGGAGATTCTGCCATGTGGAGGGTTAGTGTAAGGGGGCATCAGTCAGCCGCTGAAGATTTTGTGCCGCTTTAAACCGGAAAAAATGGGTGGGGTTTCCTGCATGGGGGGGGGGGGCATCCCAATTGCCAGTGCCCCCCCCCCCCGCTCTAAAGCTTACCTTTTAAATCACTCCCCTGGTGAAATCAAGCCCCTCAATTAGCTTTCATAGTCGCTGATGGCCTCCCCTGTTTATCCGGCCACCGGCGACCATGTGACTGCAGCGGCCAATCGTGGGGCTCTATTTTGCCGTAGGAGCAATTTGCAACGGCGGCCTGCCACGCAGGGTGGTGTTTGATATAGAGACCAAAGTCGCCTAGTTGTAGTGGTCCAAAACCTACAGCCCTGAAATCTATAATATTTCAGGGGCATCCAGAATCGGGATGTCCCACTGCAAACACCCACCCAGGTCGCCCGGAAACTCGCCTTCTTTACCGGTCCAACGGCGCATGTGCGAGCAGAGGCTGCATCCCCGCCATCACTTTAGCAGGGTACGTGTCCGCGCCAGGCATTTGTGAATGGCTGGTGCAGACATGCTTCCTGTTAAAGTGTAGCAGAGGATGCGGCCGCCAGTGCGTTTGGCTCCTCTCGGATTAGACGAGCTCCTGGATGAAGGGGCTCGAGCAGATCCGAGCGCGCGGATTGGATGAGTGGCCGTGCATGCATCATAGGACCAGGAAGAGGTGAGTTTGCTCAGGTGTCCGGGGGTGCCCTGGGGGCAAGGACCCGAAACCCAGGATAGTCAAAATCTTTCTTAAAGGACAAGTATTTGCCAACTGCTCTGGGTTTATTTTCATTAATGGCGCTCCTCTGACCCTCAGCTGATAAATGCCTTACTTCTAGTGCAGGGGGAAGCTTGTTACATTTAGATACATATGTAACCGAAATTAAAGGCCTCCTGCATCTAAATGTAACAAGCTTCTCTTGCACTTGAAGTAAAATTTCAGCTGAGAGGCAGAGAAGTGTCATTATTGAAAATAAACCCCAGAGCAGTTGGCAAATGATACTTGTCCTTTAAATACAGGCCAAGAATATCCTTCTTTACCTATGATTCTAAGCAGTGAACGGAAACATACAGATAAACTTTTTGTCTTTGTGATATGTCACGCTCCTAGAAAGAGCATATCTTAGATTTCAATAGCTATCACGTGTTTCAGGCTAGTGGCCCTCATCAGCAGAAGGCTGGGAGTGATGTCTGTATGAGGAGTAAGACTTCTTTCCATGAAGCTGTACAAATTGAAGCAGGTCAAAACCCATGCGGCCAGGCCTGCCCCCGAGACGTCTTATAGCTGGATACCCTGCTGTGGGAAGCCCCTGAGGTCCGCTTCCCTGTAGCTGTGCATGCTGAATGGCTGTGTGCAGAAGTGCTCGCTCCCACACTGGACGCCGGGGATGCGACCAATCAGCTGCACCTCATCACAAAAGCACCTTTGAGATCAGCCAATCGGCGATCTCAAAAGTGCTGCAGGGCATTGCTTCCGCGCTAGGCATACCCTGCCAACAGCAGCGTTTGAGATACTGGGTGGCGTGCAGGGGGTTTTAATCTGCTTTGAGTTTTATTTAAGCTTTATTCTTTTAAATGACTAGTTTGTCATTGTGTTGTGCAGGCATCATGTGTGCAGTACAGGCTCGTCATCCGGGATGCCGGCACCCTGCAGATACTACAGCTCTATACCTGCCTGGATCTCATCCAGCATGTGGAGTGGTCCTCGGACTCCATGTTTATTCTGTGCGCCATGTACAAGAGAGGCATCGTACAGGTGGGTCCCTGCTCTTCATTATATACTGTATACTGCTATAGTTTGGACTACTGCGTGTTACGAGAATATGTGACTCTCACCAGAGATAGAAGTCATGTGGTCAGTCAGGAATTTGAGAGGTTTCTGAATTGGAAGGAAGTCTTATCTATTCACACTAGATGGGAGGAGGGGATGCGTTCTAAAGCTGGCCTCAGAGAGTGGTGGGATAAGTAGGTGCGTTCCTATTTCCACCCATCTGTCAGCATAGGTTGCCTCAATGGAAAGCTCTGGGGGAAAAATAATTTTTAAGGAAGGGACCAGAGCCTCAAACAATATATCTATTCTTCTTTCCTGATTTCAGTGGTGACTGAGGACTCAATCCCTGGTACTAGGGACTGTGAATATTAGGGTTGGAGCTGTCCACCACCCATCAGCTGCCCAGGAGGACTGGGGTTTGTGTGTTGTGACCTCTGGCGGATGACTGTTTAATTTGTGTTTTTTTTTTTTCAACTCCAGGAGGTGCCTGGGGAAGTGCTAACCCCCTGGCTATAGTTCCACTGGGCAGGGGGTCTGCTGGAGCACCACATCACCTACCTGACTGGCTGCTAATATCCTGCAGTAGCTACCAGGCTTGCGGTCCGGGCCAGCGTGAGCCTCCCTCTGGTGACGTTGGTGCTTTGGTTGGTGTCCCCAGGTCTGTGCCTCAAGAAGGAAAAAATGGGGGCTTGCACTATACCCTATTCAATCTGTAAGAGGTGCCATTCCCAAAGCTGCAAAAAAGCTCAAACAAGGAACAAAAAAAGCATGTAGGGAGGCACTCTCCAGCAGGCCAGCAGCTGGAATATCGGCACCCAGGTGAAGTGGTTTTAGACCACGCAGCGCGTAGGTGAGGTAAGTGGGGAAGACTAAGGGCGTTATTGAACACAGTGATTGTTCAGAGAATATGCATTTATAGCTAATATTGACATGTATAGCTGATGTTAATAGAGATATATAGTATCACTGCACAGTGATTTAGATTGCACTTAGGCACTTGGCACTTTTTCATTGCACTTTTCCTTGTTAATTTGCACAGCTTTTATATGATTAATGGTTTTAGTTATTTATACTCATTTATTGAGTAGCACTGCTTTATAGTTAATACAATTCAATCACTTTGTCCTTGATGGGCTGCACTGGCACTTTATCTTCTTAGCATCAGCATATGTATGTTTTTATATTTAAAAGCCATACTTTATATTTAAATTGAATTAATTGGGTGGTGTGATATTGATGGATAGTATATGAATATGTAAGCCCATATGTTCCTCCCCACTTTGGGTTTTTAATTATGTGTTTTTTTTTTTATGATGTAATGTGATTGTCATATATGTGATATACACATGGAATTCTATTAGATTAATAAACAGTATATTATTGTGAAGTAGTGTGCAGCCTGATTTGTGAGGATATGGTGGTGGGCTAGCCCTGGAGTCCCACCTAGGAGTGCAGCTTAGTTTATTAGGGAGGCACTCTCAACTCATAAATTGATAAAAAAAAATAAATTTTTATTAACCTATCACTACATACAATACACTCAACATATTAAAATCCCTTAAAGTGGACCAACACCCAGGATTTTGACTATCCTGGGTTTTGGTCCACTTCGGCGGGGCACCCCGATCGGGGGTGCCCCGCTGTGTGAAACCCCCCAGAAACCCCAAAAAACTCACCTCTCAGCGCTCCCACGTGAGCGCCGCAGCCAATCCCCGCCAACGTCCAGGCGGGGATCAGGAACGTCCAAGACGCTGCCGCCGCCTCCCGCGCGTCACTCTCGCGCGCGCGCGCGCCCCCGCCGGCCATTCACAGAGGGCCGGCGCGGGCGCGCGCACGTCTGGAGGGGCGCGCGGGAGGCGGCGGCGGCGGAAGCGGCGGCGGATCAGGTAAGGTGTTTTTGGGGTTTCTGGGGGGTTTCACCCCGCGGGACATCCCGATCTCGGATGTCCCGCGGGGTGGGAGGTGATCGGCCCGGGAATCTTATAGATTTCCGGGCCGATCACCCCTGGGTGTTGGTCCTCTTTAAACACATAAATGGGACAATAACGCACAGGACAAACCAACATGAAGGTGTGTAGGCGATGGGGAGAGTCTCACCACACTAATTGATATCAAATGCCTAAATATATATGTGCTAAAATCATTCAACAAAGTGATCCAACAGTGCAAATCCTGCCTATAATCCGGATCACTACAAAATGTATACATTTATAAAGTGCAAGTGCTACTAGTCAAACAATCAATTAAAAATTCATATTCCCAACCATAACAACTCATAAACATATCAATCTACTATATTCACCAATGAAAATATTATCACCTGTATATATTATTTAGGCATCCCAAAGGGGAACCACTGATATATATCACAATACCAATCAAAAATTATCACAAAAAAACATCACCAGAAATCAAGCCACGGTGTCATGAAAATAACATGTGTGAAGCCTCCCCGCCACCTACCACACCAGGAGCTACGCGTTCCGTGGGCACATCACCCACTTCATCGCCTACACACCTTCATGTTGGATTGTCCTGTGTGTTATTGTCCCATTTATGTGTTTTTTTTTAAGGGATTTTAATATGTTGAGTGTATTGTATGTAGTGATTATAAATATGTAATTAATAAAAATGTATTTTTTTTAATCAGATTATGAGTTGAGTGCCTCCCTACATGCTTTTTTTTGTCCCAGGTCTGTGCCCCAGACACTTGAAGATGGGGAGGGGAATCTGGCCAGGCACGTGGTGATCTCAGGATGCTAGTGTGCTTTTTCTGTCAAGTTGGTACGGTCTTCCCTCTCGGTGGCAACGTGGGTGGCGCTTGGTTTTGTGTTCCCAAGTTTCCCCTTTTTTTCGGAGGTTGGGGAAGCGGGTGTGCAGGCTCGAGTGGCATACTGATCGGCGCTTGCAGCCGGGAGTCGGAGGGCAGGACTGGCCTAGACGCGGACCACGTGTTAACGCGCCTCCAGGTCCAGGGGTTGCTTCTGGGGCATGGCCTTGGTACTCATGCGGTCCAGCAGACTGGAACATGTGTGGCCGGCTGGCTTCTATCTTCAACAAAAGAGCCTGGACTGCGGCGTTGTGAATCCTGGAGCATCTACAGCAGAGGAGCTAAGCCATGAGGATACCTCTTCAGGAAAGTTGGTGAGGTGCAGGGCCAGATTAAAGGAGGGGGCGCAAGGGGCGAGAGCCCCGGGGCCTCCACCACTTGCCCTGAGGGTGAGTGCCTGGGGAGGACAAATAAAAAACGCTGCTTTGCTTGCTGCAGGTCCAGAGAAGAGAAGACGCGAGGTGCGTGGGGCAGACACAGCTGCCTATGATAATACGCAGCCCGTCCCGCTCCTGAATGTCTCTGCGTCTACATGTACAGCAAGTTAACACAGCTGTGATAGCAGCACAGACGTTTTCCCGCCATGGCCAAAGCAATGACAGAAGAGAGATAATGTTTCGTCTAAATCCTGATTGAGGAGCGTGTAGCTGTGGCAAGGAAGCTTTAATACACATGCTGTGGTGTGGATTCTCCTGTCTTACTTACAGTCCGGTCACATGGGGGGGGGGGGGGCACCAGACTCCATAGCAGCCTGTCACTTCTGCCTCCTTCACATGTTCTAGGTGCTCTGTGTGGTCACCGTGCCGCCGCCGCCGCCGCTGCGTTACTGCCAGTCAGCCTCTGCAGAGCCTCCCAGTGTAGGTCCCCCCCCCTCCTCCTCTAGATGTCTGGACGGTCATGTGGAGGAACAGATCACAGGCTACAGGTACAAATCACTTTATCAAACAGGTCAGAGTCTTCTGCAGTAGAGATTGAAATGTGTTTGTTAGGATGTGAGATGTGCTAAACTAAACATTCATTAGTTTGTGGATTTACTAAGTGTGGGACTGTAGAGGCTAAAACAACTACCATGCTGAACTCTAAACAGGATGCCATTTTGTCTGTCGAGCTGTATGTACAGTACTATAGCTGTTCATTAATGATCTTCCTACGATGGGGAATCAGAAACTGCAGCACACTGCAGCAGCTGGCAACTGTGTTTGGGGTCCTGCAGTTTATCCCCAGCAGACTGACCTGCAGTGTCTCCTTTTGCTGGTTACTTCTTGACTATCTTTGGGACTAACTGCTATGCTCTCTTTGTTAATTTTTTTTTTTTGTGATTGTAGCATCTACTGGCATTTATTGTGCAGTTGTATGTTTGGGCAGTGGAGTGACTGAAATGAGGGTTGGGGGGGGGGGGGGGGTGAATACTTGTGCAAGCATTACTGCCATGGGGTCTAGCCATTACCACAATATGTGTGTGTTATGGGGGGATTTGACTCATATATCTACTTTGTAAAGCGCTACGGAAGATGACGGCACTATATAAATAAATAATAATAATAAAAAAAAAAATATATATATATATATATATATATTTGTCCTAAATAGGTAATGCCTCTGCCTTAAAGTGGAAAAGCCACTCGTGTGGCTGGCCCTGCAGTCTTTTACGCCAATCGACCAATCTTGGGGCATCCCGATTCAGGATTCCCCACCTTTTCCAGGGCTCCCACATCCTGCTCGCCAGCCTCAACCACATCTCCGGCAGCTGATGTGTTCTCCCTTGCCAAATTATTCCAATAGGTTGAGGGAAGGTTTGATGTCCATGAGTCACCTGTTATTATTTGTTATTATCATTCAGCACCATGCACTTTAGACAATGCTTAACCATTTAGATGTCATATATAAATTTTTTGTTTTTATGGGTTAAATATTTTGCATTAACTGTATAGGGGTTTTACATTATTCATATTTTTTTATTTAGGAACACGTGAGGTTAGGGGCACTGTGTGTTCCCCTTTTTTTTTTTTTCTGTTTTTTGTGCCGGAACAAAGAACATTTATGTATTGATTTTTTTCATTTATTGAATATGGTTTAATCACTGATTTTTGGGATATTGTGTTGTGATTTTTTTAGGACACTATTTCAGGTTTATTTGTGTGCACTGACAATGAGGATAGAATTATAACGTACTTGATATTGGCTACAGCCTCATATTGTATGGGTCATTTTGAGGAAAGAAGGTGATCAGGGCCAGCATGGGGTTTTTTTTTTAATGTGTCTGATGTGTTGGTTTTAAATGTTTTTTGTACACACACACACACAAAAAATTTCTTGAATAAATATTTTGTAGACTTTTGATTGGTTGTGCTCCCGTCCTTTTTGATTCGTGGGGATACAGTGTACCCCAGGTTTCATTTTACTCATCTGGTTGAGGGAAGGAGCACGTCGCACACCACAGGGAAACTGCAGCCGCTGTCACTCCTGCCAGAAAGATGAGTTTTTTGGGGTGATCTGGGGAGGGGGAAGGAAGTTTCACACAGTAGGGCATCCCAAATCGGTGCAAGACTAAAGGAACCAAAACCCAGAAAGATGAACAACGGCCTCCCTGGAGCCCCCAGAGCCCTCCAAAAGGCTGCGGGGTGGTCGATGTCTTCATCCCTGGCAATGCCCCGCTGGAGAGAAACAACACCCGGGAGCGTAAAAATCCCAGGTGTACTTCCTCTTCTTCTCTTATTATATGTGGTGGCTGAGCACCGTGACAGCAACAGTCACATCATACTCTTAACCTGCAAACCAAGTCCTTGTATAGGCATGAAAACTATAAATGTATATGAACCTCATATATATATATACAGCCCATTTGGTCTCTGGTGAGCTGAAACTTACTAGAGGCAGAAGAACAGATCCCTTGATGTTCTGGGGTGCTAGCTTACATGAAATTAAAGCGGACCAAAACCCACCAAACTTGTGAAATACATTTGGCCACAGCCCCTGCTGATATTCTCTTCTTAGGGTGTAGAACTGGAAATGGATAATCTTGCTTTTCGAATCATCCTGGAACACTTTTTTTTGTTGCTGTCTCTCTCTGTAAGATGGCAGACGATCAGTCATTGCATTGGTGTGCCAATGACATCATTGGCAAACACAACAATGGTAATAAATAGAGGAGGCGGAGCTTTACAGCTAAAACAAGGGCCATTATCTGGGATTAGAGTGAAGCAGGAGCACTAAAAATTGGCAAAAGGTTCTCCTCATGGAGGAAGCAATTCAGGGGATGCTAGTTAAAAATGTGGGTTTTGGTCTGCTTTAATGTTGGGAAGGGGAAGCAGGCTGTATGACTTAATTGAACCCTTTTACAGCAGGATATGGGCCTATACAAGAGCAACTACCAGTCCCTCCTAGGAGCAATACATACAAGCCTCTCTCTGGCTAGCATATTTGATGCAGAAAAAAGTTACCCTATTCCAATGCTTCTCAAATCCAGCACTCGCCTATATGATTCTTCTGCTGTCCTGCCTATATCAGGACCAAACCAAATTGGGATGCCCTGCTGTGAAACACCTCATTGTGCCCCGGTAATCACTAACCCTTCCCCGATCCAGCAGTACATGTGCTGGCTCTCGTCCAATGAGAGCTGTTTGCCATGACTATGTCATTCTGCTAACGGCTCTCATTGTTTTCAGTGGGAAGCACATGCTTCTGCATCCCCAGCGGCATGCATGTGATACCGGCCCAGCCAATTAGGCTGTGACAGGAGCGCACATGTTGCGGGGGATGTGGTAGCGCATGCTAGCCATGGAAGTCACTGAGAGCCATTTGCCAAATGACATAGTCACAGCTGGATGAGAGCCCACACATGTGCTGTTGGATCGGGGAAGGGTAGGCTTTCTCTGGGAACAGAACAAACACCAGAGCACCAGGACTGTATATAAAGTGCAGCACCAGACAATGCATGGAATTTAATGCTACTGTTACTTAAATAAAATGGAGACAAATTACTGTATAGGGGCCTCCACCAGACTTTATGCCCAGGGGCCTCCACCCTGGTAAGGCGTATACATTCGCTGTTCTTTGGGGGGTTCACATGTATTTGGTCTTTTCTACATGTCCCCTTAGTCTACCCTGTCCCTTTAAACTTCCAGCCTTTATACCCGGTTGCTGTCTATAAGGTGAAGGACAAGGAGGGCCTCCTAGGGCTACAGAAAACTGAAAGGGTTAGACTCCGCCTGCACTATTTCACCATTTTTTGTTGAAATCCTGGACAAAATGAGTGAAGCTGCCAGTTTAAAAGGATACCGCATTGCTATGCGCATATGCTCTCTTCACTGTATATTTGCAGACCCAGAGCATCCCGGGGCCCTCCTCTCTCCTACTCCACTGAACAAAAATCATTTTTGGATTGCACGGCTTTCCTGGCCTTCCACTGTAACAGGTGAACTCGGCAGTAGCTTTGGCTAAATCACACAGCAGTCATTACCTCTCCAGGTGAGAATGCTGCAGTAACCCTTTAGCTTCTGGTACACAAGTTTGTGAGCCCCCTTATCTGCAGAGTTTGAAATAATACAGAAGGCGTTAAATCTGTCAATGCTGCAGCCAATCGGAAGATTCGCAAGACAGGAAGTCTCAGAGTCAGGAAGTCTCTGATATATACCTCCAAAACACCGTTTTGTTTTAAGGAGGTCCAGGAGGTCCAGAGCATCCCGGGGCCCTCCTCTCTCCTACTCCACTGAACAAAAATCATTTTTGGATTGCATGGCTTTCCTGGCCTTCCACTGTAACAGGTGAACTCGGCAGTAGCTTTGGCTAAATCACACAGCAGTCATTACCTCTCCAGGTGAGAATGCTGCAGTAACCCTTTAGCTTCTGGTACACAAGTTTGTGAGCCCCCTTATCTGCAGAGTTTGAAATAATACAGAAGGCATTAAATCTGTCAATGCTGCAGCCAATCAGAAGATTCGCAAGACAGGAAGTCTCAGAGTCAGGAAGTCCCTGATCTATACCTCTAAAACACCGTTTTGATTTAAGTTGCTACAGAAAATGTTTTTCTTTTTTTTATCACATTGTATCACGGAGTATATAAAAGCTTAAGATGAGAACGGACAACCAAGGTATAGAATCTGCCCTGTTGATGCATTGGATCATAGCTGCATTGTCAGCAAGGAGAAGTATTTTCCTTTTCCAGGGCTTAATGGAAGAATTACTTTTAAAGATATCTTTGCCTAGAAGCATTATGCTGACGCTGAGCATAGTGTCACCCAGCCAGTAAAACCTTTTGGCCACCAGGGGTCACTTGGGACTCAAGTCCGGACCTAGTGAGTTATTTGCTCCAAATTCCTGGTAACTAGAGGCTTGTCATTTAAACCCTCTCTAGTTTCAGACTATGTCAAAGCACCTAGAAGCTTAGGTTATCAATCTTAGGGGTTACTTCAAGTATACACCCCTAGGCAGGTATGTCTATGTACGCCAGGACCATGTCACCCTTGTAGCATCTTGTAATTGTGCAGAACCTGGCCTACTCCTGTTTGTTTTGTTCTTGTATCGTCCGATTATAGCCAATAGGGAAAATATAGCCAATGTATAAAAATGTAGGTGGTTTTCCTTTCCTAAAGGAAACCTTATGTTTGATTTTGAATTAGAGGCTATACTCTCTAGTTCACCAGGGAAAACCAAATAAACAGTGGGTGTCGCAGAACAAGCCCAATTTGTAATCCACCCACTCAGGCAGTCAGATCGCGCCCTAGTGCCAGTTATCCAAAGGTGAGACGTCCCCACTAAAAGCAGGGGAACCTTCTGATTGATTACAATCCTAGAGACCCTGTTTGTTTGTGGGAGCACATACATACATGCATGCATACATACATACATACATGTGCCTTTTGCGGCCACACTACATCTCGGAAGCGGTGTCGGGCCTGATCGGTACTTGGATAGGAGGCCGCTTGGGGGCCACTCCCTTTTTGGGATATCCTCTGCCCCCTGAATCTTTAAGAAGATTCTGGCCAGGGTGAGGACTGTCAGGAGCCAAGAGGATTTTTCCATTATGCCTTATCTTGATGACCTCCGGTTATTAGCCAGTACAGAGGCGATGTCTCAATCTTACTCAGTAAATTGGCTCCATCCAGAGAGTGCAGACTTCAGGGCTATACTAAGCAGCACACTACACAAGACTTCGCCATAGGCGAGTTGGTTTACCCCGCATGGATCTTAATGGTTTATCGGCAATGGTGTAACTTAATGTGAAGTGGCCCCAGTACAAGGTAAATTAATGGGCCCCCCCCATCATGGCTGATACAGCCAAAAAGTTTCCTGTCATTGTAGCTAAATTGGAGACCTAATAATGATGTTTGCTTTTCTATACGTGATGGAATTAGATCACAAATATAAGAAATAAAGCAGAAAAACAATCATGGGGCCCCCTGATCTTATGGGTTCCAGCAAGGCCGCAACCTCTGCACCCCCTATAGTTAAGCCCCTGGTCCTAAAACATCCCGGCGATTACCTGGCCGTAACATCGCTACTGGCAGTCACAAGCCTTTTTCCCTACAAACCTATGGTCACTCCCATTGGGGAACACCGCTGCTTACCCAAGCTATCAGGGTAAGCCTGAAAAGGTGTTTGGATTTTCTAGTACTCCAAGGTAGTCATTAGAGACAAGAGGTCCCAGTGATCGCAACAGATTCCATTGCTTGGGCATCTGAGCACATCTTGCCACATCCAGGGGCATAGATCAAATCATCAAACTACAAAGAGCAGCAGTTGCTTATTCTCTGAGCCACTTTGATTACCAAGTGGATAAGTGGCATATCTGAATAACCAGGGAGGTACCACATCAGTAGCCTTTCAGAATCTGGCCTATGCGTTTCCAATAAGCAGGCAACTACAAGTAGAAACTTTATTTTGGCGTTCCTTGGATTCCTGCATAAAGGGATTCAAGTTAAAGACTCAGGCTTCAGACTTAATGGTCTTGTCAAAGGTCTGAATTTGTTCCCCATCAGATTTGTTGATGGCACAAGATCCCGGTGGCTTGCTGATTGTCCTTCCTGGGATTTGTTAGATCCTAAAGGGCCCTCAACTTAAGATAACATCTTACAATTGAATCTAGTTTATGGTTGAGGGTCTCCTTATCTGGGAGGTTTGGTGATTAGTCATTCCTACTGTTCTATCCTCCTGAATTAAAGCAGACCGAAACCCACTGAACTTGTGAAATACATTTAGCCAAAGCACCCGACGATATTTCCTTCTTAGGATGTAGAACTAGAAATGGATATTTTTGCTTTCTGAATCGTCCTAGAACACCGTTTTCTCAAAACATCTCCGGGCAGTGTACATTTCAGACCTCGTGTCTCCGCCTCTTGATAGGGAACACCTGACCACCAGATTAGCATAAAATTGTACTCCTCCTTCCAGTCTCCAGTTGTTTTTGTGTTTCTCCGTGAGGTAGGAGCCAGACCATTAGCTCCTGAATCAGGTAGGTTTAGGTAAGTAACCGGTGCTGTGGGCTTCGACAGGCAAGTCTATTTCTCGGTCCTGGAGGTATACTCTGGCCAGGGGCTGGGATACTTCTTGCACACAAGAGTTAGTTATCCCGTCCTCTGTGTTCTTGGAGAACATTTTATTTTATTAGAAAACACTCCAGGTTTTCTTCACAGATCACCTGCTTGTTTTCTATTCAGAAAGGAATAGGCGACTAACTACTTCTAAAGCCAC
Organism: Gastrophryne carolinensis; assembly: GCA_027917425.1. Classification (NCBI taxonomy): domain Eukaryota; kingdom Metazoa; phylum Chordata; class Amphibia; order Anura; family Microhylidae; genus Gastrophryne; species Gastrophryne carolinensis. Next base: position 25,777,547 of record CM051242.1, on the reverse strand, counting down.
TAAAGCTATGGAACATACAGGCCAGATCCTGGGCCTACACTTGTATGTATGTTTCTGCACCATATATTTCGACTTATTAGTTTCCACTTCCTCAGGTGAAAAAGCAAAAGCTTTCGTAGAAGAATTTTGCTTGACTACTGCTAGGTCTACACCCCACACGTTCTTTGATCACTACCATTGAAACATTTTATCAGACAAATATGCCACTGGTAGAATTGGACTACAGGCGGTACCCCCACCCTTAGAATATCAATTTCTTGATTGTCCTCTCAGTGGCTGTTCTGAAGGACCATGGGAGAAAATCCCTGTTAGACATACCGGTTATGATATTTCTACGAGTCCTTCAGGGCGGCCCTTACCACCCTCCCTTAAATGTTTTCTTTGTTCCTTCGGTTTAATATTTTTTTTCTTGCCCAATACTGAGGACTGGAGGGAAGGGGCTTTAAAACCTGTCCCAGTTTGTGTTTCCTCTCTAGGGGAGTAGCCTCTCTCTCTCTCTCCATAGCCATTCTGAAGGACTCGTAGACCATTACCGATTATTTTTTCAATTACTAGGGGATTTAAATAAAAAAATGTTTTAATATTCCAGCCTTCTAGCAGGTAACTATTTCAGTATTGATTTGATTTTTATGATTGTGTTTTGTAGTCAGATGGGAGGGATTGTAGGCACACAACCTTTTATTTGGTTTAAGGGCTACAGAGGTGGAAAGAGAAAAAGTGCTAATAGGTGGGGAGAAGTGAGGTGGGAAGAGGTGAATAGAGGTAAGCAGAGGTGTGCTTGAAAGAGCTGGGGTAGTAATAGGTTATGTACACCATAAAACACCATAGAGCTGGTGCAGTAATAATATATATATAAACCATAAACATACCTACCAATATTTCACATTGGGAAAGAGGGACATTCGTTAAATTAAGCCACGCCCCCTCATTGAGGGATGGATAGGACATAGGGTGTAACTGTTACAAAACTTTGAATAGAATGAATCATTTATTTATGCAGATCTGCATGTTGCACCTCCAAAGAGGGACAAATGAGAACAAGGGACAGGGGGACATGGACTTGAGGGACAGTCCCTCCAAATCAGGGCCACTTGGGAGGTATGCATAAAGACCATAGACCACTAAAGTACAAAAATGCTCCAAAATGCAAGTAAGGCTAGGCTATGGTCTCAAAGGTCACAGACCACACTAAACTTGTTTCAGCACCTAAAACACATCTCACATTCAGACAAAATAATGTTACATACTATAATGTACATAATAAATAATGTACATACAAAATAATGTACATACAAAATAATGTACATACAAAATAATGTACATACAAAATAATGTTACAAACTGTTGACACAATGCTGGCAGCCTTTCCCTGCACTTTGTGTCACTCACATCCACAGAGAAGTTCATCGGTGCCTCACTTCTTGCTTCCGGAATTAGCAAGCAACTTCTTGCACTAAAGGGGAGGCCAGACATGCTCGGCCTTCGGACTCCCGAGGGATGCTGGTGGGCCGCCACTAATGGGGCACATATTGTTTATCCCTGCCCCAGTACATCGGTGTAACTAAGGCGCTGTTTTCAGGCCTGAAATTCGTCACATCCACCAAAGGGAGGGACAGCGTTTGCTTTTTTTTTTTTTTTTTTTTTTTTTTTGTGGCATGCCACCGTGTTTCCCCCAAATAAGACAGGGGATTATATTAGTTTTTGTTCTAGAAGATGCACTAAGGCTTATTTTTCCATAAACAATATTCATCTGTTCTTTATTTTAATTCTAAAATAGATAGAGCTGCCATAATATAACAGCCCCCCCCCCAATGTTCTTGGTGGATGTCACTCTGTACCAAAATGTTAATATGAACTATAGGCCTTAGTGCATACATAGTGGGATTTGGGATTTGGGTCAGGGGAAGGTGTGCTGTGTACTTCCAAAGCCTGGCTCCTGCATGCAGCTCCACAATATGACAAAGGATGTCATGTTTTTTTACTAAAGCCTTTACCCAATTTTCATAAGCACACCAGAACCGGATGCAGTGGGCCGTATTGCTTGCTGACTGAGCAGTCCCGTCCCCTGATGCTTTCCTATGATGGTGCAGTTCAGTTATAGAACACACAGCTCAACATTTGTTGGGGGGGGGGGGCAGCCTTATTGGTTATAATTGCAATATATCTGGAGGCAGTACAACCTAACTGCCATTGTGTGACAATTTAGCTTGTAAATGAATAGGCACGTGGCTGCCATTTGGATATCCTACTGCGTCCTGCTAGTGTTTTTATGAAAAAAAAAGAAAAACAGGCCATTTTGGGGCACTGGGCTGAAGATAGAAGGTGACGACATAAACTTCTTTTCTGGGTATAGGATCACTTTAAAGTGGGCTCAAATAAAGGACTTGTTTTAATGGATCCCAGGAGTGCTGGAACTATTTTGGATTATAAAATATTTAATGTGTAAGCTCTCAAGCCAAACTGAGCAGAGGCAAACAAATAAATCCATTTGCATTTTATGCCATTCATTTGCTGTGTGCTGTTGTTTGTAGCCCAATCTACAAAGTGTAGTTAAAGCTGACCTAATCCCACTGCTGCTGGTTCCAAAGTCCAAAAGTCCTCCGGGGGCCTCACAGCTTTGAATGCCCCACTTTGGGAAAGCCCATTACTAGTATCGCTAGATACTAGTAATGGTCTTTGGATCCACGCTTAAGCTATAATGAACCTGGATCTTTCTGATTTGCTCCAGTTTACCCCCCCCCCCCCCCCAGATACTGGCAAGATGCTGGCAGATGGCATGCCAGACATTACTACCTGTGAACTGTTATAGGGGCAGCTGCAGAGAGGACAAAGCCCAGCAGGGGACAGATTAAGGAAGAAGCGTCAGTGGTTCTTTGAGAATCACTTTGGTGGCATCCCTAGCATTCCTAATGCAGCAGAGGGAATCTTCCAGCGGGAGGCGTCCGGCAATCCGTTAAATCAGAATAGATTGCCAGGAACCTGGGAACTACAGACCGGTAAGTATAACATCTGCGGTGGGCAAGCTGTTTGAAGGTTTCTTAAGGGATATTATCCTGGAGCATCTTGGGGAAAATGATATTATTACTCCATATCAGCATGGATTTTTAAGGAATCTCTCCTGCCAGAGAAACCTAATCAGCTTTTATGAGGTGGTAAGTTCAAGATTGGATCGGGGGGAGTCATTGGATATCTTATATCGAGACCTTTCTGAAGCTTTAATACTGTGCCACATAAAAGACTGGTACAAAAGATGAGAATGCTTGGACCGGGGGAAAACGTAGTACATACTCAGATTGGGTCACCGTTACTAGTGGAGTATCACAAGGGTCAGTTCTGGGACCAGTTCTCTTCAATATATATAAATGACATTGGGTACTGATTAAACAGGAACGTCTCAATCTTTGCAGATGATACTAAGCTGTGTAAAGTAACAAAATACAGCAGGCAGCTACAAACAGAAATTGGAAGCATGGGCAGTTAAATGGAAAATGCAGTTTAACACAGATAGATGTAAGGTAATGCACATGGGAAGGAGAAATCTGTGCCATGATTACACACTAAATAAAGAAGCACTTGATTAAACAACAATGGAAAAGGACCTGGGGGGTTTTAGTTAACAATAAGCTTAACTGTAGTAATCAATTCCAGGCAGCAGCTGCCAAAGCAAACAGGATCATGGGGAGCATCAGGAGGGGCATAGGTGCTCATGACCAGAGCATCATTTTACTCCTGTACAAGTCACTAGTCAGACCCCATATGGAATACTGTGTACAGTTCTGGGCACCTGTGCTTAAAGATGTATCCGAACTGGAGCACGTTCAAAGGAGGGTAACTAAGTTAGTAAAAGGAGTGCGGGGGCTACAGTACCCTGAAAGATTGTCAAAGTTAGGTGTATTTAGTTTGGAAAAAAGACTCCTGAGGGGTGATCTAATAACTATGTATAAATATATTCGGGGTCAATACAAAGATCTGTCGCACAATCTATTTATACCCCGGAGCTTAACCATAACCCGGGGGCATCCGATGGTGTTAGAGGAAAGGTGCTTTCTCCACCCACATAGGAGGGGATTCTTCTCTGTAAGAGCAGTGAGACTATGGAACTCGCTGCCAGAGGAGGTAGTAATGAAGGATACAGTAAAAACGTTCAAAAGTGGCCTGGATGCCTTACTGACATGTAATAACATTTCTAGCTATGGCTACTGGACCACTGGAAGGAGATAAACAGGCTGAATTGAATAGACTAAAGTCTTTATTCAGCCTTACTTACTATGTTACTATGTAATGCGTGCTGTAATCTATTGTGATTGGACGTGAGCCCATGTATGCATTGTGGGAGTGAAGTAATAAAACTGGAGATCCCGGGATTTCACACACACAATGCTCTTTGAAGTGGACCAAAACCCTGAAAAATGTATCGGTAAAAGGGGCCAATATTAAAGATCTACATAAACGAGTGTGTTGGTGAGGGAAGAGCTTACTTTTACACTATGTGTGAAAATAGTAACCGGCATCTACCTCCGGCCCAGCACTTGCGATAGCCATCTACTTTGGGTCCTTCAGTCCTCTGTTTCAGCAAGGACCAAGGGAAATTACATGAAGAAGGTGGCTATAGCAAGCGCCGGACTGGCGGGCAGAGGCCCATGACATTGGCGATTGCCCGGGAGGTCTTGGCAAATATGGCCCTTTTTACTGTATCGCTGGTAAAGCACAATACATTTGCTTTACCTGTGGTGCCCAAGGACTTCTATAGGCTATATTACAGATGTGCTGCGGGCAAAACACTGTGCACTGATGTGAAAAAGGCTAATTTCTTTTCAAGGGCTGCGTTTTCTTCCACATTGTGACTAATTGGAGTATTTTGACTCCAAAGTGACGCAAACGGAAAGGTGTGAAATGGGCCTTAGCCACAAAGCATTGCTAACTGCCATCGCCTTTGCCACAGGCATTGAAAAGAAGTCAAAATATTGCAAAAAAATGTGAAAAAAAGCTTAATTTTTTTGAAAAATAGTTCTGTGCAAAAATAGTGGATCAGTGTCTACTAAAAGCCAACCTCTATTCAAATGAAAGGCAACCAGCCCTAGATGGTGCCCATAGCCAAACTTGCTGGCTAGTCTTACATTGGAACACAACCCGGCATTTTGTCTATCCTAGGTTTAGATTCCAGGGCTGTCTGTAAGCAAGTGAGCTCCCTCACCTCAGCATTGGCCATAGCCACAGTGTTCTCTGTGTGCAGGGATTGCTTATCTCTTGTAGATCTTGGTGTACAGTTGCCAAAAGCAAACGGATTGTAGGTAGTAAAAACTGCCTCCTTAAACACACACATTTGCTAAATTAAGAAAAAATAAAAAATACTTGCAAAGCTCAGCACCCTGAGGACGTCGTTTTGGAAAACAAATGTACACTTTCAAAAATGCCATTGAAAGTGGACTTTCCCTTCACTCTGTTCTGATCGTTGTGTAATTATTTAATCCTAACACACTATAAACACGGAAGCTGACGTCCACCAAGCCTGAATGTTTATGGTGAAATGACAGTATATATAAAAATCTATGGTGTGATGATTAGTTCATTAGGTTGGTCAAACCTGAATAATGCAATAAATTCTCTTTAAATAATTAAATGATTTCTAATGACTAATGTGGTTCTTACTTCTGGAGCGGGATCCAGCGCCAGTCCTTCATAGCTGTTGATGTTCAGTTTCTTTGGCCACTTCCTGTATATCCTGACTCATAGAATTGTGTCTCTCTCTTTCAGGTCTGGTCTCTGGAACAGCCCGGTTGGCACTGCAAGATCGATGAGGGCTCGGCGGGGCTGGTGTCGTCCTGCTGGAGCCCGGATGGCCGTCACATTCTCAACACAACAGAGTTTCATGTAAGCGTGGGCTGATGCCTCCTCCACCCGGTATCGAATGTTGATGTCTGCTCGCTCCCTTTCTGAAAATAAATCCCAGTGGGCTCGGGGGTATCGGGTTCCCTAGGCGGAAGTGCAGGACGGTAGTTTTCCTTTTTTAATATAGCTGTATCATTTCTCTTTGAGGAGCCCTCCCTTGCCTTGCTTACTTCCCGGGATGTCCTACTGGACGTTTGGAGGGAAAAGCAGCTGTTAAGGAGAACCTGTCATGAGAAGAGTATTGGGCTGTCTGACTGGCCGTCTCTGACCTAAAAGAGCATCCCCGACCTTCCCTGACTTCTGTTGTGGTAACATGGCAAAGCTAGACAACTAGTATAAATCAAGACAGCAATTTTCTAATGTGGCTCCAGCAACCACTGATAAAATAACAACCCACAGCACCTACCCTCCAAACAATAAATTAATTCACATAACCAAAAAATCCCAAGTATTCATCTTTATTAAAATCTAAAAACTACATACACACAATATAAAAATATCAGCAAATGGGGCATACCATCCGAACCCACAATCCACATACAGCTGTTGGATTTTATATTGTGTTTATGTAGTTTTCACGACATCCAGTCCAGGTCATCCCAGAATTAATGACATGTGGGTATTCCACCGCCAGGGGGCACTCGACTGCAAGATCAAAAGCTGTCGCTCCTCCCCGACCCCTATAAAAACAGATGTCTCACTATGATTTCCCAGTGTTCATCTTGCAGTCTCGCTGCTAAGGATCGTTGGATACTCTCTCCTGGATATTGCAGCTGAGCGGGGCCTCCTAGCCCCTTGGCCGCTGTGACCTTATTCCCACTGTTCCCGTGGACCCACTGTTGCCTCCCAGCCTTGGCTGATCGGGATGGTGAAGGTAGGGAGAACACCGGGGTCAAGCGTTGGCAGAGCTAGGCTCTGGGCCGCAGACCCTGACTAAAGTAGCCGGCCATAGGCTGATGGTGAGCCTATAGGGGAGGGGGGAACCACTCATGCCCACGAGGTTTCATAGCCCTCCCTGCCCCACAAGCTTTATTATGTGTTGTGCTTGGTGTGACTGCAGAGTCCAGATGTCAGTGCATAAGAAGACAGAGTCCTTTAACTACCTGTATATGCACTATGTTTGGGCAGACTTACCTCCCTCGCTCCCTCGAGGTTCCTGCTCCTCTCCCCTCTCCATCTGGGCTGCTGCGATGTGGGGGGGGGGGGGGGCGCGCGGCTCGGCAGAGATGTCTTTTTTTTTTGTTTTTGAGGCTGCGGCCTCTGCTACTTGGTGCGTGCGCTCGCCGCACGGCTGTGTGGGGGCCCCTCCGTGGGCCGCCCTGCGTCTCCTGGCTCTGGCCCCTTGATAGGCTTCCCCCTCCATCTTGGGGGCGGGCGCCTTTTTTTGCGCCGTGGGCGGGGCCACGCGATGACGCTTTTCGCGTCACGGCTGTGCGGCCCGCCCCTCGAGGAACACGTTGTGCTGCCTGATCTGCGCAACCTTGTCTCCTGCACGCTGTCTGGTACCCCCCCCCCCCCCAGCTGCCTGTGCTGTCGATGTCGTCAGTCCCTCTTGTTAAACGTCTTATGGTAGTGTTGTATTGTGCATACGCTGTGGGATGCTTATGGTTTTTTCTGTTTGTGTCTTCTAGGTGGGCCCCCTTGATAGATTAAGGGTTGTGGTTCCTCTCGGTCACCGACCCCCCCCCCCCGCCCCTCCCTCCACGCCCTCTCCCTATTAAGAGGGACCACTAAGAGGGACTAATTCTGAGGGCTTATTAGTTTGGGCCGGCAGTGCCTTGTAACCTGTATACCATTACTCTAATCACCATAATGGAGGCTTCTGGGGATAATGATCTAGGGGCCCCATCTGGGCGGGTGAAGCTCTGCCCCATGTGCGGTGGTCCTCTGGGTGGACTCAGCACGGTTTGTGTTACTTGCTCCAGGAGAATCTTTTTGGAGCATGATCGGGCGGGCGTATCTACCCCTAGCCCGTTATTGCCCGCGACCTCTCCAGAACCCCCGCTACTGCATTCAGCCCCCAGCGAGGGGGAAGCCAGCAAGGGGCCCCGTGTTGATTTGGCATACCGGGTGGCCAGCCTTGAGAGACAGATCTCTTGCACAGCTCCTAAGAAGGCCACGAGTAAGAAGCGCCATATCGAGCCCGTTTACTCGGATAACGATGATTATGATCTTTTTGGAGGTCTGGACTCCATGGAGGAAGGCGAGTTGCATGAGGACATTGTGGATTATTCTGCCGGCTATGACAGCGGGCCTGGCTCTTCCTCGGGTGAGGATATGTGGCTTCCTGATGATACAGTGAGGTTGCTGGCTGCAGTGTTTGAGACGTTGCATATTGTCCCTCCTAAAGCGGCTAAAAGGAAGCAGTGTGATTTATTTCGGCCTGATAGACAGAGACTTGTCTTTCCTGAGCAGGCCCATTTTTCTAATATGATCTTCAAGGAGTGGGAAAGGCCTAACAAGCTACTGTCGGTGCCTAAGGGCCTGGACAGGTGGTATCCCTTCCCTGAGGAGCTGGGGTCCCGTCCCCCCGAAGTGGATTCCCCTGTGTCGGGGTTATCCAACACTACGGTTATGCCATCACCCGATACTGCTTCCTTGCGTGATCCAGCTGACAGGCGTATGGATCAGTTAGTTTGTCATGCATTCACCTTTGCTGGTGCTTGGTTTTGCCCTGTGTGTGCTGCGGCTATTGTCTCCTTAGCCATCAGAAAGAAGGTGAGACTTCTTGTGGATATTGCTAAGTCTCGCAAGCGGGCGGAGGAGTATAAAGAACTCAAAGCTTGCGTGGATTTTATTGCCTTTGTTACCTCTGCCATGGCCGATGGCGTCCGGCTCGGTGCCAGGGTTTCAGCCCTGCTTGTTGCGCTCTGTCGCCCGCTCTGGTTGCGGCAATGGTCGGCTGATGCCGCGGCCAAGAAGTCGCTCATTAGTATCCCCTTTGTGGGGCACAGGTTGTTTCGGGGAGCATCTGGACCTGCTGGTCAAGGATGGTAGACTCCCTCAGCGACGGAAGCCTGCGCGGCCCTTTCGGGGTTCTTCTGCCTATCGCTCCTTTCGAGGAGGAAGAGGCTCTTCAATTTCAGGTGGCCGCAAAGAGTTTTGGGGACGAGGTAGGTCCCGCGGTCGACCCTATCCCTCCTGGGGATCCAATTCCAGTCCCCTTCTCTCACTGTCCCCCCCCCCCCCCCCCGACCAGACTGTCCCTCGTGTGGTGGACCCCAGAAATCTGTTGGGGGGCAATTCCTTTCTGACTCCCCGGTGGGAGATGGTTACCACAGATGCCAGTCTGACTGGCTGGGGAGGTGTTTGACAGATGCAGAGACTCCAGGGTCAGTGGGGTTCGCAGGAGAACCACTTGGCCATAAATCTCCTGGAGCTGAGAGTGATCCGGTTGGTGCTTCTTCACTTGACTCCCCATTTAAGGAGTCGTGCGATCCAGGTTCGCTCGGACAATCAGACGACTGTCGCCTACATCAATCACCAGGGTGGTACTCGGAGCAAGCGAGCCCTCAAGGAGGTGACCCAGATTCTGACTTGGGCAGAGGAGAATGTTCCCTGCATCTCTGCGGTTTACATCCCTGGGGTGGAAAACCAGGAGGAAGATGAGCAGGAACGCCTCACGCCTGGGGGAATGGTCCCTCAGCAACAAGACCTTTCAAGCTCGGTGTCTCCGCTGGGGTCAGCTGGACGTGGACCTGTTTGCGTCCAGACACAATCACAAGCTCCCAAGTTTCGTCTCCCTGTCAAGAGATCCTCTGGCCTTTGCCACAGATGCTCTGGCAATTCCTTGGATGGAGTTCAGGCTCCTTTACGCATTCCCTCCGTTTCCACTCCTGGGCCGAGTGCTGCGCAAGATAGCCCAGGAGGGGGTACCAACCATCCTGGTGGCTCCTCGATGGCCAAGAAGGAGTTGGTTTGCAGACATAGTTCAGATGTCAGTGGATCGTTACATCATGCCTGACGACCCAGGGCTTCTCACACAGGGGTCACTGCGGCACCCCAATTTAGACGCTGGACCTCAATCCTGATGGAAAAGGGCCTGTTTGCCACGGTTGTGCGTACCATGATTCAGGCACGGAAGAAGTCTTCTTCCATGATTTATTACAGAGTTTGGCATGCCTATATTGCTTTGTGTGAATCCAAGAGTTTCCCTTGTCGCACTTTCTCTATCTCTAGGATCTTGGAGTTTTTACAACACAGTTTAGATTTGGGTCTCTAGCTGAGCACCCTCAAGGGCCAGGTCTTTGCCTTGGCTATTTTTTTTCCAGAGATCCTTTGCCAATCATAGATTGATCAAGACCTTTTTCCAGGGTGTTACCCACGTACGTTCACCAGGTAAGCCTGTATTACCGGTGTGGGACTTGAATTTGGTGCTTTCTGCTCTCCAGGGGCCTCCCTTTGAGCCCCTGTGCGATGCTGCCTTGCCTATTTTGACCCTCAAGGTGGTCTTTTTGGTAGCGATAACCTCGGTGCGTCGCGTATCTGAGCTTGCTGCGCTTTGTAAGAAGCCTCCTTATTTTGAGCTGCATAAGAATAAGGTGGTTTTTCGTTTTAAACCTGATTTTTTGCCTAAGGTCGTGTCTCCCTTTCATCTTAATGAGGAAGTTGTATTGCCTTCCTTGTGTCCAGCACCGACTAAGGCTAAGGAACGGACCCTCCATGCCTTGGATGTGGTCAGAGCCGTTAAGTATTACCTGGTTGCGACTGAATTCTTCAGGAAATCGGATTTGCTCTTTGTCCTAACAGAGGGCTCTAGGAAAGGTTTACCACCGGCCAAGTCCACCCTCAGTAAGTGGATCAGACAGGCGGTGGTGCAAGCATATTCTGCCAAGGGAAAGGAACCCCCTTTTCAGATTACAGCTCATTTTACCAGGGCTATTGGTGCCTCTTGGGCTTTTCAGCACCAGGCATCTGTTGAACAAGTTTGTAAGGCCGCCACTTGGTCTTCAGTTCATACATTTACCAAGTTTTACAAGGTGGATGTCAGGGCCTCAGCTGATGCTGTCTTTGGCCGAAAGTTGCTTCAAGCGGTAGTGAAATGAACTACATGCTGTTCCGCACTGGGGATCCCGCCCTAAGGCACACTGCTTTTGGATGTCCTACATGTTGTCCTTAAGTTTTGTGTTGGAGAGAGTACATGCTGAAGCTGTGTAAAGTAACATGGTTTCTTGGCCTCCCAGCTTGTCTCTTTTTCTTACTGCTATTTAACCACTGGGAAATCGTAGTCAGACACCTGTTTTTATAGGGGGCGGGAGGAGCGACAGGTTTTGATCTTGCAGTCGAGCGCCCCCTGGCGGTGGAATACCCACATGTCATTAATTCTGGGACGACCTGGACTGGATATATTCAAAAACAATTCTACAGGTGAGTTTCACAGAATTGTATTTTTTAGATTTTAATAAAGATGAATTCTTGGATTTTTTGTTTATGTGAATTAATGTATTAATTATTTGGAGGGTAGTTGCTGCAGTTGTTGTATTTTCAGTGGTTGCTGGAGCCACATTAGACAATTGTTGTCTAACGTATATTAACGGCACCTGTAAGCACACCACCAATTTTTGATTGATAGTAATTGTATAATTGGTTAGTTTATGTAGTATGAATCAAGAGGCGAGGGTTGTCAACTCTTGTCTTTGCTCTACAAAATATCCTCTAAAGGGGACCTCTTGTTTAGTGTATCGCCCCCATAATTAAAGCAGACTTAAACCCTTCCCTGCAGCTATGTGCCAAAGAGGGTTCTGGTCTACATGGGTGGGGGAAACAGGTATACTATTATATTGGTCTATCTATCTGTTGGGCGCTCATGGACAGTTAAAGTGGACCAAAACCCAGGATAGTGAAACCCCCAGATCGCCCGACCCCGCTTACATCTTCCTGGTCCCACGGTGTGTCTAAGAGCAGCGGCTCTGATGGCCACATCCTCTGCCTGCCTCTAACAGGGAGCGTGCCTGAGCCGACCATTACCAAAAGAGGAGAAAGTGTGCTGGGTTCAGGTGATCTGGGGGGTTTCACACACCAATCGGGTGCCCCCAGGGAAAGGACCAAAACCCAGGATTTTGACTATTTAAAATTTAAAGTGATTTATCACTTTAAAGTGAATGGGATTAACAATCTAATCACCATGAGCTCATTGAGGTGGACCAAAACTGGACCTAGTATCTGTACGATGTTCGGTCTGGTTAAAGAAGAACACCCTAAAATTTCACTCTCCTCTCAGACATGGCATCCTGATTTCCGATGCCCCACTGCATTTTTCCCTCCGGAAACTCGCCTTTCTGGCGTTCCCATGGTGCAGACGTGGGCCGCACTCGGTTTCACATGGCTCTATTTGGCTCAGTTAGCCGCACAGCAGCTCTGTGCAGGTAGTCAATCCCAAAGGAGCAGAGTGCGCCCGTCGTGCAAATTCCCACTCGCTTCTCTCTGTGGGTGTGCCTGCGCCAGTCATTCAGAAAGGCCTGGTGTGGGCATACACCACAGATAGAGGTGAGTGGGGATGTGGCTTTGAGACGTGGCAAAGGCTTCGGGAACAGATGAGTGGCTCATGCAATCACAGGAATTCCACTTGGGGATGCCCCAGCGAGTGGGAATAGGACGGCCCCCCCAGGGCCTCTGATGTTCTTTAAATACCCACCCCTCTGGCGCAACACAAACTGGGATGCCTTGCTGTGTGAAACCAATGTTCCTTCCTTGACAGCGAATCCACGCCACATAAGTTGCATGCAGCAGGATCACTCGTGCTTTTCTATGTCTGTGCGACGCCCGTGGTAATAGAATGGCTGGTGAGGCAGCCATAGTGGGACGCAGAGGGTGCCGTGCACTGATTGTGAGGACAGCAAAGCTCTCATTCAGATTTTTTAGCAACACATTAATGTACACGGCCAAAGTTCAGAGCAGGGCTGTGCAGTGGGAATGCCGGCAAATGTATATGTATATCGGGCTACCAGTGGGGTCTAACATATATCTGGATACTGAAAGTCTTGGGTTTAGGTCTGTGTTGAAGTGAACGTCCAGGCTCTTCTCAACCTTGCTGCCACTCTCCTCTGGTGCGAGTGACGGGAAGGGGGGCGGTTAAAAAATAAAAAGAATTAAAAACATACCTCACCCAGAATCTATTGTGGCCATCAGTTGGTGGTCGACGCTCTGGGCATCCTCTCTAAGATGCCGAGGGTCATAAACGCCAGTGGTATGGTGCTAGATTCCAGGTGAGGTAAGTTATTTATGTATATAATTTTTTTTTTTTTCTTTTGTAATCTACCCCCCTCCCCCTGTCCTGCCACAGAAGCACGGGGATGGGGCGGAGCATTAAGAGACCGAACATCACTTTAAAACCTCCCCCAAACCTCACCGGCTATCCCCCCCCCACCTCTCGGGGATCCATGTTATAGGTTCCCCAGATTCCAGGCAACCTCCCGACGGGGGGCACCATCTTGCATCCCATCAGGCACTGCACGCGCCCCCCCAATCTCGCGCCAGCACAGTGCTCATGCATGGGATGCAATGGAGCCTCCCGAAATCCTGCGAGACTTTGCGGAGCTGCTAGATCGCTGTGCTAAGCGGGTGGTGGGGTGAGGATCGGCCCTGAAGCAGCCAGATGCAGCAGCAGCAGGCAGTGGCAACATCCAAAAAGTAGGTGGGGGCGGGGGAAATCGGCCCATTTTTTAATTTTATGTCTGATTTTCCTCTTTAAATCGCACAGACATTTTTTTCTTTTGCTGTAAACTGGATTGCTCTGCAACTAAACAATTAGAAATCTGTATTGAATTACACCCACCCTGCCATGACCCCAAACTGCACATTAAGGTTATTAACCTGTCCTTGTGTGGTCTAGTGCTGGGCCAGTGCCAGAAATCCAGGAGGGGCGATATTTGGCCGTCTCCACTTCCTCCCTCAGTTCTATTGACTGGTATATGAGCTGTCATGGAGGAGGCAAGCACCTTGGTGTGGACTGCAAGTGATAACACTCCCCACCCTATGAACGCAGGATAGAGGCTTGCATTGCAACTCTTTGCTGCCAAGGTTAGTTAATATGAAGACGTAAAAAAATTGAATAGAAAAAGTAAGAAAAACAAAAAAACTTTCCCTTCTGGTTAGGCAGATAATGTCGCCAGCTTTTGGGGTCGGTGACTGCTGCTTTTTCATGAAGCATTTCTGATCCATAGCAGAAACCGCGGTTCTTCAAATCCCAACTGACCAGGCCTTACAGCTCCCTCTAGTGGTCGAAGCGAGCAGGTGGATTAAACCGGACCTTCACCATGATTTAATGAAAAGCCCAAACTCTAAAAAACGATTCCCCAGCATCTAAAATTAATATATTTTACATTTTTAGTCACTAACTTATTATTCTTTCCCCCACTGGGCTGCAACTCTGTTCAAGAATTTAGGATACGGGCGCCGCCATCTTGACTCAGAAGCATCACACTTACTGAGGAGAGGAGAGTGGGATAAGGTACAGGGGGGCAGGTTATAGCTGTGCTTTGCTCAGACAGAGCAGAGCTGGGGTCAGGGAAAGGTCAGCAGTCCCAGAATGCAGAGCAGCACAGTCATTTCCTGTTTGCAGGCACTTCCTGTTTGCAGGCTGCCTGATAAAATGGCGGCTTCCATAAGCCGCCATCTTGGATGTTTAAAGGCTCATAACATGCGGTAGATGCAGGTAGGATGATTTTTAATGTGAGCAATCTGTATGTACAGGGTGTGGGGGAAACATATAAGATAGGCTCTTATTCAGGGTGAAGGTCCGCTTTAACGCTGGTAACGAAGTAGCCCATGAATTTGCTTGAAATGAGAAGAGGTGTAGGCATCGCTGCTCTGTATCCTCCCTGTCCTCCTAATTGATTTTGCACTGGTACTTTATCTTCTGTATTTATCTCTTTGGATTTTTTTTGGTGCTTGTGTACTCCCTCTAAATTCTTCGGCTTAGTCCTAATTAGAACTTTTTAGGGCACTGTTATCCATAATAGAAGGGCGGGGGGCTCTCGTCTTGCTGATAAATTTCAATAGAATATGGTACTTATCTTACTTATATATAAAATCTATAAAGTGGACCGAAACCTACAGTATTTTGGCTGACCCTAGAGAATAAAATATTTAAGGGCTGGACAATCTCTTCTCCCCAAGGGCAGCCTGATCCCGCTGTGTGAAACAGATTTCCGCAAATAATTCAACAAGCCACTAATCCCTCAGTGCGGCCCCACTATACCTTTAGCCAGACGAGTACCCTCCACTCGTGAATGGCCGGCGCAGGTATGCCCCACAACTAGAGGCTATGGGGTAATGCACCTGGCGGCACACTCAACATTGGTAAACCCCCCCCCCCCTTCTGGTGCCCCCACAGTGCAGGTGTGGACGGCCAGCCAATTGCCATGCTTAGCTCCTTCCAGCTTATCTTTGCTGTACTGATGACTGTGCAGTGAAGAGCAGCTGGATAGAGAGAATTAATTTACCTTTTTATAACTCGTGCTGTGGTACATTTTAAAAACAAAATGGCTGCTCATGTATTTGCAGGCCACCTGAAAACAGGAAGTTCTGCTGGGCTTCCTGTTACTGTGCATTGTCAGTTGTGTTAGTGGAATCCAGGCAGCAGCATGGCTGAGATGCTGGGAGAGGAAGCTCCAACATGGCCACTACCTTTCTTTTACTACCATGTCAGGCTGTTGGTCCAGTTGAAGGGGAGATTCTACAGATGCTCCTCGTTCATGGTCTGGAATTCTCTTGCCACTATAGATGCCGGTGGGGCGGCTGCAGGATCGGCTACCTGCCATTGGCAGACCAGATGGGAGCACCTGACCTGGCAGACCCGCAAAGAGGGCGTTGCTCGGCTGGAGGCAGATAAAAGGACACAGTAACGGGGAGTCCTTTACCAGTACACAGGGTAGTGATGGATGGCATGCCAGCAGTTGCAGGTGGCATGCTGGATATATTAACCTGGATCTTGCTGGCATCTAGGATGAGGCGAACCAGATAGAATGCACAAGAACCAGGTGGAAGCTGGCTTTGACCCACATACAAAGACCATTACTAACGGGACATACCACCCTTAGAACTGCAACCTCGTCTACAGACCCAATGTTCCATGGACGGGAGAGGGCTGCTATTGTAGCTTAAACCTTTTGTAGAATCCTTTTGCCAAGTTTGAAAATGGCTACTATACATTTGCATCTTGGGTCACATGACTCATATCTATACCCATGAGTAGTCCAAGGGTTAACGGGCCTTGTCTCAGCTTCGCGTTTTAGGTAGCAGCTGGAACATGACTGCAAAGCATGCAGCTCCACTTCTCCATCAGCGATTACAAGCACGCACTTGTTCCAGTGTGTAAACTATTGCTCAAGAGGACGTAATAATTAGCCCCCCCCAATTCCTCACGCCTTGATTTTCATTGTTTGAGTAATTTTCTGTCCCATGTTTGGATACGGCTTCGGCCATTCGTCACGCTGTTTGTTTTTTTTCTTTACGATTGGTCGGGAGCTGCGTATGTCGGATTCCGTGGCCAAGTTTCCATCATACAGTCTATAAAACGTAATTGGTCTCCGATCTGCGCCAGTGATGGGAAGAACAACTTGGAAGATGAATGTGTTGAATCGATTTCGGGGGACGTATAGAATCTGCATAACCGGACCCAGGCGATGACACGCCAACCGCCAGTCACATCAGGTCAGCGCCTGGAGTCAGGCGAGTTTACAGGACATTTGACGAGCCGAAGCTGAACAGACGATAAACTATGTGTCTTATTAAGTCAGTGCGAGCTCCTAATTGTATCCAACAGTTGTGCTTCTCCTTACCACAATTTAATGCTTATCCAGTGGCATCTTGGGAGATGAGAGATGTTGCGGATCATGTCGAGGCTCGTTTGCAGCTTTCCTGCTAATTGCCGAAATTGAAACTGGCGAGCGAGGATGACTTATGTCTGTTTTTAGAATTCTTTCAGGAGAAAAATAGGGCCCATTGTTTACTTAGGGAGGGCAGCCTAAACGTTTAGCCGCAACCTACTTGTGGTGCCTGCTCGACCCCCACAACCCATCTATATATCTTCAACACTGCGGTGGAAACACACAAACGCAACATGATTTTGTGCAGGTTTTGATCCACTTGGAACAAAACCCCATGCAGCTGGCCTTGAAGTCTCAGCCCCCCAGGTATCCCAAATCAAGATGACCTGCTGTACAGCAGTGCATCCTAAATCGGGATGCCCACTGGACACGAAAATGGGCCTGGGATACTCAAAATCACTTTTTTTTCTGCTTTAAAGGGGCTGTAAACCCAGTGTAAGTATTAAGACGGCAAGCTGCTCACTAGATGCCTGTCTCGTGTGCCTCTCCTCCATTTCCTGCAGTGCTGGTAGAAGCCGTAGCAGGGCTCCAAAGTTTCCCCCTCCTTTTGATTCCATTTCTCCAGCACCACGCGAAGAAGTGGTCTAACAGCCTCTCAGTCTCTTGGTGCTCTGAGTGAGCGAGCACAGCAAGCCACAGTGGTTCGGCAGCTGTCTCTGACCCCTTGAGAGCACATAAATGATTCCTAAATCTGGGCCATGACATGTCCTTTCCAGCTCAGACATGACCCAGAAATTAAAGCTAACGAATCGGCTTTGCCTAGAATACACAAGGTTTTCCAGGTGTACAGCATGGCTTGCTTCATTTCTATTCTTTACATGTGGGTAATCCACCGCAGGTAGCGCAGTCGACTGCAGGAAGACTTGTGGCCCCTCCCGGCCCATAGAAGGGCCAGAATTACCCAGAAGACCCCAGTCTTCTCCTGCAGTCTGACTACGAAGATGGTCTTTCTCTCTCTCCATGGACTTCGCAGATAAGCAGGGCATTACTAGCCCGTCGGCCGCTGCAAGCCCTATTCCCACCTGCATCCGGGACCCTTCTTGCCTCCCAGGCATAGCTGCGGATCAGGTGCAGGTAGGGGAACGCCGCGGGTCAGGCGTTCGGCAGAGCTATGCTCTGGGCCGCAGACCCTCTATAAAGGGTAGCCGGCCATGGGCTATGGTAACCCTATGGGGGGAGGACCAAGATTGCCCGGGGTTATGCCCTTATCTGTGCCCACATGCTTTATTGTCATGTGTTGTGCTTTTTACTTCACTTTTACTTAATTTTTACCTCAGACTTTGTTGTTGCTGACAGCTGTGTGGAAAATTGCCCGGGGTTATGCCCTTATCTGTGCCCACAGCTTTATTGTCATATGTTGTGCTTTTTATTTCACTTTTACTTCATTTTTACCTCAGACTTTGTTGTTGCTGACAGCTATGTGGATACTCACCTTTCCTCGTTCCCTCACCTCTTCCTCTTCCCCTCCATCTTGAGGCTGTGAAGTGGGGGCGGGAGCGGCGCTTGAGACGAGACCTCGACATGTGGTGCGGGGCTCCTCCTTGGGCCGCCCCCCCCCCTTCCTGCGCTCTCGGCGTGGCGCCCCTGTTCGCGCCTGCAGCAGGGGGCGCGCGGAGACGCGTTTTTGCATCATTGTTGCGTGGCCCACCCCTTGAATTTTGTTGCGCTCGGGCGCCATTTTCTGTGCTGTTTTTTTGTCAATTGCGGACCCTGCCGAGGGTCCCCACGGGCTGACGGGCATCAATTTCACCACTCACTGCCTGCGTTTTTTTTCTGGTGCCTGCCTTCCGGACCCCCCGCTACCTCGCCGGTCAGGTCCATGAGTTCCTCTTTCATCTGTGTAATTTTTTTTTGTTCATGTGCTGTGGGGTGCTCATGAATACTTCCGCTTCTGTCTTCTAGGTGGCCCCCCTCCCATTGCCAGCTGAGGGTTGTGGTCCTCCTGGTCTCCTACACCCCCCCTCTCTCTCCGCACCCTCTCCCCTTAAAGAGGGATTACTAAGATTACTAAAAAGCGTTTGCATATTGTCCCTCCTAGAGCGTCTAAGAGGAAGCAGAGTGATTTTTTTCGGCCTGAGAGACAGAGGCTTGTCTTCTGGAGCAGGCCCACTTTTCCAATATGGTGTTTAAGGAATGGAAAGACCTAACAAATTGCCATCGGTGCCTAAGGGACTGGACAGGCGGTATTCCTTCCCTGAGGAGCTGATCTGCCTCTGGTCCCGTCCCCCTGCTGTGGATGCCCCTGTGTCAGGGTTATCCAGCACTACGGTTATGCCGCCACCCGATACTGCTTCCTTGCGCGACCTGCTGACAGGTGCATGCATCAGCTGGCATGCATTCACCCTTGTGGGTGCTGGGCTTCGCCCTGTCTGTGCCGCGGCCATTGTTTCTTTTACCATCAGGTAGAGGGTGAGACGCCTTGTTGATTTTGCCAAGTCTCGCAAGCGGGCGGAGAAGTATAAAGACCTCAAAGTCTGTGTGGATTTTATTGCTTTTGTAGTCTCAACCATGGACGATAGTGTCCGGCCTGGCGACAGGGCTTCGGCCCTGCTTGTTGCGCTTTGTCGCTCACTAGTATCCACTTCCTTCAGATTATTCGGCTTCACTTTCTGGTGGCCGCAGATATTACTGGGGACAATGTAGGTCTTGCCGCCGACCCAATCCCTCCTGGGGAGTTAAATCCATACCCCCTGCCAAGCCCTCTCAGGCATGAGGGGACGCCCTCACCCACCTGGGTGGGGGGACGGCTTCTGCTTTTTGCTCACATCTAGACACAGCACGACTCGGATCGGTGGATTCAGGAGGTGGTTTCCTCCTGGTACAAAATAGAGCTGGCAGTTTGGCCACCCTCAATATTTCTTCGGTCGCCGATTTCCCAGAACACATTGACAGCGCAGGGCCCAAGAATGGCCGTTCAACGCCTTCTGCTATTAGGTGTGATTTGTCCCATGCCTTGCCAGGAACGGGGTCGAGGGTTCTACTCCAATCTGTTCACGGTGCCCAAGAAGGACGGAACGCTGCGACCTATCCTGGATCTGAAGGGTCTCAACAAGTTTGTCAGACATTACCACATGAAGACATTATGGTCTGCTGTGAGCCCGCTTCGGTCCGGCGACTTCATGTGCGACAGTGGACATCAAGGATGCTTATCTGCACATCCCGTTTTTTCAGGGACTTCAGAAGTTCTGAGGTTTGCATTGAAGGATCAGCATTACCAGTTTGTGGCACTGCCGTTCGGAATATCCTCAGCCCCCGTGTGTTCACCAAGGTGCTGGCGGGCATCGTGGCTATCCTGAGGAACCAGGGCAATCGTGTTCTTACTTATCTGAACGATTTGCTGATTGCTGCTCAGTCCCTTTAGCAGGCCGAGAGCGACATCCGGACGGTGTTATCCACTCTCGAGGATTTCGGATGGGTAATCATTTACCCCAAGTCTTCTATCACTCCCTCAATGGTGAGGTCCTTTCTGGGCATGACGTTGGACACCTCTCAGGTCAAGGTATTCCTGCCCCAGCAGAAGTTGGCGGGCCTCCAGACGCAGGTGCAGGCCTTACTGTCTTGTCAGCGGCCATTGATACGTCTGGGGATGAAACTGGTGGGCCTAATGGTGTCCTGCTTCGAGGCAGTGCCCTTGGCCCAGTTCCACATGAGACCTCTTCAATTGAATCTGTTGACTGGTTGGGACCGGATGCTGGAGTCCCTGGAACAGGATTTTTCACTGTCCCCCCTGGCCAGACAGCCCCTCTTGTGGTGGTTGGACCCCAGAAATCTGTCGGTGGGCAAGTCCTTTCTGCATCCCCGTTGGGAGATTGTCACCACGGACGCCAGTCTGACCGGCTGAGGAGGTTTTTGGCAAACGCTGAAATTCCAGGGTCAGTGGGGTCCGCAGGAGGCCCACTTGCCCATCAATCTCCTGGAGCTGAGAGCGATCCGGTTGGTGCGTCTTCACTTGACTCCCCATCTCAGGGGTTGTGCGATCCAGATCCGCTCAGACAATCAGACGGCGGTTGCCTACGTCAATCACCAGGGCTGGACTCGGAGCAAGCGAGCCCTCCAGGAGTTGACCCAGATCCTGACTTGGGCGGAGGAGAATGTTCCCTGCATCTCGACGGTTTACATCTCCGGGGTAGAGAACCAGGAGGCAGACTCCCTGAGCAGGGGGGCCTCTCGTCTGGCGGAATGGTCTCTCAGCAACAAGAACTTTCACGTTCTGTATCTCCGCTGGGGTCTACCGGATGTGGACCTGTTTGCGTCCAGACACAATCACAAGCTCCCAGGGCTTCTCACACAGGGGTCGCTGCGGCACCCCAATTTACAGATGTTTGCTTTGACAGCCTGGCTATTGAAACCTCAATCCTACGGAGAAGGGGTTGTCTGCTAAGGTTGTTCAGACCATGATTCAGGCTCGGAAGAAGTTTTCTTCCATGATTTACTTGGCATGCCGACATTGCTTGGTGTGAATCCAAGAGTTTCCCCTGTCGCACATTCTCTTTTAACATGGCTTAGCCTTGGTTCTATAGCTGGGCACCCTCAAGGGCCAGGTCTCGGCCTTGGCCGTCTTTTTCCAAAGATCCTTTGCCAATCATAGACTGCTTTGTTCTTTTTTCCAAGGAGTTACCCTTGTACGTCCACCGCGTAAGCCTGTATTAGCGGTGTGGGATTTGAATTTGGTGCTTTCTGCTCTCCAGGATCCCCCCTTTGAGCTTTTGTGCTGCCTTGTCTATCCTGACTCTAAAGGTGGTCTTTTTGGTAGCCATCACCTTGGTATGCCGGGTGTCAGAACCGGCTGCACTTTGTATGAAGCCCCTTTACTTTGAGCGGCATAAGGATAAGGTGGTTTTTTCGCTTTAAACCTAATTTTTTACCTAAGGTCATGTCTCCCTTTCATCTTAATGAGGAGGTTATTTTACCTTCTCTGTGTCTGGATCTGTCTAACTCTAAAGAAAGGGCCCTTCGTTCCTTGGATGTGGTCAGAGCCATTAAGTACTACCTGGTTGTGACTGAATCCTTCAGGAAGTCGGATTCTCTTTTTGTCCTCTCTGAAGGTGTTAGGAAGGGTTTGTCTCCGGCTAAGTCCACTCTTAATAGGTGGATTAGACAGGCGGTGGTGCAAGCCTACTCTGCCAAGGGGAAGAATCCCCCTTTTTGTGTTAACGCTCACTCTACTAGAGCTATTGGTGTTTCCTGGGCTTTTCAGCACCAGGCCTCTGTTGAACAAGTTTGTAAGGCCGCTACCTGGTCTTCGGTCATACCTTTACTAAGTTTTACAAGGTTGATGTTTTGGCATCAGCTGATGCTGCTTTTGGCCGAAAGGTGCTTCAGGCGGTAGGGAAATGAACTACATGCTTTCCGCTCTGGGGATCCCGCCCTATTTTGGACACTGCTGTTGGATGGCCCACATGTAAAGAATAGAAATGAAGCAAGCCGTGCTGTACACCTGGAAAAATACAATTCTGTGATTACTCACCTGTAGAATTGTTTTTACGGTGTATAGCACGACTTGCTTCATCCCACCCTTGTTATTGCTGTTCTCTTTTGCCTTGTTATGGTGATTTTGTTGAGAGAGTAGCCTTTTTGTGGCCTATGTTTTTACTAACCTGGTCCTTGCCTCCCGGCTTCTTGCGTTACTGCTTTCAAACACTGGGGTCTTCTGGGTAATTCTGGCCCTTTTATGGACCGGGAGGGGCCACAAGTCTTCCTGCAGTTGACTGCGCCACCAGCGGTGGATTACCCACACGTAAAGAATAGAAATGAAGTAAGCCGTGCTGTACACCGTAAAAACAATTCTACAGGTGAGTAATCACAGAATTGTATTTTTACCATATAAGTGGAGATTTTGAAATGCTTTTGGGATAGCTCATTTTACACTGTTTCTACGGGAGGATAAGGTGGGAGTAAGTTGGTTGTGTGCTGGCACAGGGCCCTTTAAATATTGTTCTTTAACTTTGCCTGTGTCCAAATCGGATTCTCCCCTGTGGTCTTCTGGCAAACACATTGGCACAATCTCAATCCATTCTCAACTCGCTTCATCCTCTCCACCTCTCCTCTTGTTTCTCCAGTGCTGTTCTCCCGTTCTACTGGCTGCTGATTTTGGTTGAATCTCTAACCTTAAAGTGATACTGCAGGCAAAGGTAATTGTTAAACCATTGTCTTGGGCTATATTTGGCGCTGTCCTTTAACTGTTTTCTGTTTTTAAATTGAAGCAGAAATAGTCTAGATATCAAAGTTTACAGGTTCAGCCAATGACATTCTCTTTTTCATCCTGTCCCCCAATCAGCTCAGTGGAGCGGGACAGGATTGCTGGTCCCTTCCTCCGTTGCCTCCTCCAGATTTATCACATTGCTGTTGGCGAGAGCTGATTATTATGCAGCATCACAGAGCCAAGGGCCGTGCCCACTTTCTTTCAGAAGAAAAATCATGAGGTGAAAATGTAAACCTCGATATCTCAGCCGTTTCTTCTTTAATATAGAAACAAAACCGTTTGGGACAGTGGCAAATATAGCCCAGCACAATGCTGACAGCCACATCCCCCGCTACCGTCTAACAGGGAGGGTGCCCGCACCTGGGTTTTGGTCCTTTCCTCCAGGGCACCCTGATCGGGAATGTCCCGCTGTGTGAAACCCCCCAGATCGCCGAACGCAACTCGCCTAATCCCAGTCCTACGACACATGCGCGGCCACTCGTCCAATCAGTGCGCTCGGAGCCGCTGACTGAGCGGAACAAGTCCCTGGAAAGACAAATTCATGGGTTTTGTTCTGCTTTAAGGAAGTATACAGGAGGAGGAAGAGCTTACAATCTATTAGGGAATATGGGAGGATCTAGAAGAAGAGCTTACAATCTATTAGGGTTTAAGGGAGGATATGGAAGGGGAAGAGATGGGTCCTTTAGACCTTAGTTTTGATCCACTTTAATCGTTTTTTGTGGAGCTGATGGATGGTTTCAGTGTTGGGGCTAGGTTAGGGTTACATTTAGGGGTAGAATGATATGTAGGATTCCACTTTGGGTGCAGTATATTAGTTTAGATGTGTCTTAATGGACTTGCTGAGGTAACCCTTTGGGGGCAAGTGATATATTTACCTGTGATATAACTATATAATACATATATATATATATATATATATATATATATATATATATATATATTTTTTTTTTTCCCTTTAAAATTCGAATATCTGGCTTAAAAAATTGTGCTTTCTGAATTTCAGTTCCCATGAAAACCCATCTTTACCCCAAGCCGCTGAATGGCAAATTGTGAGTGGGCATATAAGGCTATTGCCCTTCAGCGGGTGTTCTGTGGCACAATGCAGACAGTCTGCAGACAGTTTGAGGCCCAGTGTCAGACATAATGTCTTCAGAGGAATTTCCCAGTTGTTGGAGACACATTCCAAAGTCCGACGTTAAAGTCCTGTGTGCTCGGTTACCTGTCTGTGGCCCTATGCATCAGATCCCCGGCAGCACATGTGTGTATTTCTGGCTCTCTGTTAGAAACTCTCCACCCCCCCCCATCCCCCGATGGTTTCATTAAGGTTCTGCCAGCGTGGCATCTGTGCAGGGTTAGATTTACTCTCCAGCTGTAAACAGGTTGCAAAACGAACCCCCTTCAGGCAGCTGCCGAAGTCATGTCTGTGTCGGTCTGCGCTATTGCTCTCAAGTCCATTGAGAGCCATCACTGGGCATTACCCTCTACCTCCAGGGCCATTAGTACTCTCTTAAGACATCTCAAGTACTGAGAGCTCTCCATGGTTGTGGGGTTTAAGCTTTAGAAAGGACTGTTGTTAGAGTCTGGCACTTGTGTCGCCGCCTCTCCAGAGGACGAGGTCAGTTGCCTAGAGGTCAAAGAGCGAGAACAGAGACTGCTAAATGATAACGCTAAATGCGTCTGGGGAAAATGTCGCTCTGTATAAGATTTCAGACACACAGGTTCACACTTAAAGTGGATCTTCACCCTGAATAAGAGCATATCTTATGTTTCCTCCACCCTGTACATACAGATTGCTCACATTAAAAATCATCCTACCTGCATCTACTACCTACTAGCACCTATTACATTTTATGAGCCTTTAAACATCCAAGATGGCGGCTCATGGAGCATCAGGCAGGCTGCAAACAGGAAGTGTCTTCTGACTGTCGCTCTGCATTCTGGGATTGCTGTCCTTTCCCTGACCCCAGCCTTGCTCGGTCTGAGCAAAGCACAGTGCGGAAAAGCAAGAGAGGCGTAGGGGACGCGGAAAAGCAAGAGAGGCGTAGGGGACGCGGAAAAGCAAGAGAGGCGTAGGGGACGCGGAAAAGCAAGAGAGGCGTAGGGGACGCGGAAAAGCAAGAGAGGCGTAGGGGACGCGGCAAAGCAAGAGAGGCGTAGGGGACGCGGCAAAGCAAGAGAGGCGTAGGGGACGCGGCAAAGCAAGAGAGGCGTAGGGGACGCGGCAAAGCAAGAGAGGCGTAGGGGACGCGGCAAAGCAAGAGAGGCGTAGGGGACGCGGCAAAGCAAGAGAGGCGTAGGGGACGCGGCAAAGCAAGAGAGGCGTAGGGGACGCGGCAAAGCAAGAGAGGCGTAGGGGACGCGGCAAAGCAAGAGAGGCGTAGGGGACGCGGCAAAGCAAGAGAGGCGTAGGGGACGCGGCAAAGCAAGAGAGGCGTAGGGGACGCGGCAAAGCAAGAGAGGCGTAGGGGACGCGGCAAAGCAAGAGAGGCGTAGGGGACGCGGCAAAGCAAGAGAGGCGTAGGGGACGCGGCAAAGCAAGAGAGGCGTAGGGGACGCGGCAAAGCAAGAGAGGCGTAGGGGACGCGGCAAAGCAAGAGAGGCGTCGGGACGCGGCAAAGCAAGAGAGGCGTCGGGGACGCGGCAAAGCAAGAGAGGCGTCGGGGACGCGGCAAAGCAAGAGAGGCGTCGGGGACGCGGCAAAGCAAGAGAGGCGTCGGGGACGCGGCAAAGCAAGAGAGGCGTCGGGGACGCGGCAAAGCAAGAGAGGCGTCGGGGACGCGGCAAAGCAAGAGAGGCGTCGGGGACGCGGCAAAGCAAGAGAGGCGTCGGGGACGCGGCAAAGCAAGAGAGGCGTCGGGGACGCGGCAAAGCAAGAGAGGCGTAGGGGACGCGGCAAAGCGATTTGGAAACTGGTCCTGGGCCACAATCAATAGGTGACTGTGCTGCTCTGCATTCTGGGATTGTTGTCCTTTCCCTGACCCCAGCCTTGCTCTGTCTGAGCAAAGCACAACTATGACCCCGCCCCTGCCCTTTTGTCCTTAGTATCAAGATGGAGGTGCCCGTATCCTAGAGGCCTGAACAGAGTTTCAGCCCAGTGGGGGAAAGTATAAGTAAGTGACTAAAAACATAAAATGTATTAATTTTAGATGCTGGGGAATAGTTTTTTAAGGGTTTGGGCTTTTCATTAAATCATGCTTAAGGTCCGGATTAAGCAGCCATCCACTGTGGATACGTTTCGGGGTGTTGCCCCCTCATCAGCACAAGGCACAAACAGTAGTAGTGTACCTTTTTAATACACAGCTTGTTAAATTTTCTAAATCTGAAACCCTATTGAATGTTTTCATTGGCTGATCCAGCACACAGTTATAGAGAGCCGCCAGGTTAATTCTTTTCCGGGAGCCAGCCGCGAGCAGCGCCCATGTAATAGAGACGTTGTTCTATCACCTCAGATAACCCAGGGCAACATTTTTAGATGAGAAGGGTCCCGGTGATGACAATGTCTCATTAATTGGCCAGGGTATAATGTCCCACCTGTCGGATCCTATCCCAGAGCCGATCTCGCCCCCTCCAGCCTGGCCGCCTTACTGACCTGACAGATTTATAACTGCCATCTAATCCCCTGCGAGCACAGCTACTTCTAGACTGATTTATACACTCCTATCCAATGCCCGGCAATTCTAGATTAAATAGTTTTTTTTCTCTGTTGCCTTAAAGAGGAACACAACTGGGGATTGTTTTTATCCTATGTTACGTTCCTCTTGCCTGATTTGGGAGGCCCTGCTGTGTATTCCCATTAATCGCTCGTAAACTTGCCTTTCCTTCGCTCCCACGGCACATGCGCGGGCTGCCAGCCAATCACCGACACGCATTACATTCAGACTCTGCTAAATAGAGAATGTGCTGCTGGCCCGCTACCCTGCCCCATGCTTGGCACATACCCACTTAAAGCGGATCTTCACCCTGAATAAGAGCCTGTACATACAGATTGCTCACATTAAAAATCCTCCTATCTGCATCTACTGCATGTTATGAGACTTTAAACATCCAAAATGGGGGCTCATGGAGCATCAGGCAGCCTGCAAGCAGGAAGTGTCTTCTGACTGTGCCGCTCTGCATTCTGGGATTGCTGTCCTTTCCCTGACCCCAGCTCTGCTCTGTCTGTGCAAAGCACAGCTATAACCCCGCCCCCTGCACTTTATCCTGCTCACCTGTGATGCTTCTGAGTCAAGATGGCGGCACCTGTATCCTGAACAGAGTTGCAGCCCGGAGGGGGAAAGAATAAGTAATAATAATATGTAAGTGACTAAAAACTTAAAATACTTTAATTTTAGATGCTGGGGAATAGTTTAAGGGTTTGAGCTTTTCATTAAATAATGCTGAAGGTCCGGTTGAAGGATTTTCTTATTCGCTCGCGCAGATAGAGGTGAGGGGTAATGTAACCGTGGCATTGGCCAAAATGTTTTTTTTTTTTTTTCGATGCGGGCTTTTAAACATCAACAAAGAGGGTGACCCCCTAGCCCTAGAGCAGAGATGCACAACCTGCGGCCCGTACTGCTGTAAGTAGCGGCCCCAGCACCTCTGTCGACCTCTTACCCAACTCGGCTTTCCTCTGCCAATATCTGTCTGCATCACCTTATCTCACCATTGCCTCTTTCAACCACACCTAAGGCCAGCTCACCCCTGCCCACTTCTTCCCACCGTACCTCTTCCTGCCTCACCTCTACTCTCCTCACCTCAGCCGTCTTCTTTCCACTCCTGCCCACCTTACCTTTACCCATTTAAAGCAGACCAAAACCCACATTTTTAACTAGCATCCCCTGATTTGCTCCCTCCATGAAGAGTACGTTTTGCCAATTTTTAGTGCTCCTGCTTAATTCAAATTTCAGATAGTTTGTTTTAGTTGTAAAGCTCCGCCTCCTCCATTCATTGCCACTGTTGTGTGTGGCAATGATGTCATTGGCACAGATATGCAATGACTGATTGCCTGACGTCCCACACCAACAGCAAAAAACAGCAAACGGCAAACGACAGCAAATTCAAAAAGTGAAAGTGTTTTTTTTTTAGTTCTACACCGTAAGAAAGGAGTATCGGGAGGGGCTTTGGCCAAATGTATTTCACTAGTTCGGTGGGTTTTGGTCCGCTTTAACCTCAGCACAGCTCAGCCCACCTCTACCCATCCCACCGCTGCCCAACTCTTTTTTTTTTTTTTTTTTAACTTCTCCACTTCCTGCCTCAACTCGCCTTTTCCCACCTCAACCCTTGGCCACTTCTTACCTCCATCCTCCCTGGCCACTTTTTTCAACCCCCCCCCGGCCAACTTATTTATATGACCAACCCATCCTACACTGTTCCAGACACTTTTCTCTCAGCCTGGCTCACCTGTCCAAATGATGTACCTGTGTCATGGCTCCCTATCACTGCTTGTGCTGTGCCGGCACCCTGCCACCCATCAGCACTCCTCCAGGAGCAAGACGTTCCAGCTCCCAGGACAGGAGCCCGGCCTGGCCAGCAGCGTTGTCTGCACAGAGCAAAGCGTGGACAGCCAAGTATGTTTACCAATGTATTGGCAGGGCTTCAAGGCATTCCTCTGGTTTAAACTCCCTACCAGTGGACCAAACTCTAGCTCGATCGGCCTGGGAATCTATAGGATTCCCAGGACGATCGATTCCCTCCCCCGGGGCATCCAAAGTCGGGAATGTTTGCCGTGTGAAACCCCCCACTTTGCCCCGGTCACTTACCTTACCTCCTGGTCCAACCGCGCATGAGCCACGGCTGCATCCCCGCTATCACTCTAGCAGGGCGGATGCCCGGGGAATGCAGCTGCCAGCGCGCTTGGAGCCGCTGGCCTTAGACGGTGTCTTAGATGGCGTGATGTCAGCGGCTCAGAGTGTGCTGATTGGACGAGTGGCCGCGCATGCGCCATATGACTGAGAAGAGGCGATTCTTCGGGCGATATGGGGGGTTTCACGCAGGGGCCGACATCACAATTTTAGGTGCCCCATAGGAAGTCCTGAAATCTGCCATTAGTAGTCACCTGGTCTGCATCCTACAGGGCCACTGATGATTGCGTTCACCATGCAGGCAAGTTTAGAGCCACATTTGATCCTTCCAGCAATTCCTATTGTTTGCTGACGGTGATGGGAATTATTATTATTGTGGTTATCTACTGTATAGAAAGTAGAAATTACAGCCAGGGTCAAACAAATATATGTGAAACCCACCGGATCAGCCATAAAAACATACTACTTTGCCAGACACACGGCACATACAGTACGCAGGCTCTCGTCCAATCTGCGTTATATGCCGTTATAAGCGGACCTTCACCCTGAATAAGAGTCTATCTTATATGTTTCCCTGTACATACAGATTGCCCACATTAAACCGGACCTTCACCCTGAATAAGAGAATATCTTATATGTTTCCCTGTACATACAGATTGCTCACATTAAAAATCATCCTATCTGCATCTACTGCATGGTTTGAGCCTTTAAACATCCAAGATGGTGGCTCATGGAGCATCAGGCTGCCTGCAAACAGGAAGTGTCTTCTGTGTCGCTCTGCATTCTGGGATTGCTGTCCTTTACCTGACCCCAGCTCTGCTCTGTCTGAGCAAAGCACAGCTACAACCCCGCCCCCTGTACTTTACCCCGTTCTCCCCTCAGTATGTGATGCTTCTGAGGCAAGATGGCAGCACCCGTATCCTAGAGTCCTGAACAGAGTTGCAGCCCAGTGGGGGAAAGAAAAATAAGTAAGCGACTAAAAACTTAAAATATATTTGTTTCAGATGCTGGGGAATAGTTTAAGGGTTTGGGCTTTTCATTAAATCATGCTGAAGGTCCACTTTAATGCTTAGCATATGGAACTGTTTAGACACAGAGCACGGCAGTAGGGAGCGGGAGCGTTCCTCTTTAGATTGGGGATCGCTCCGATCTCCAGCCTATCTGAATGGCGGGGGCAGGAGCATACCTCAGCCCAGAAATGCTGGGGCAAAGGTGCATGTGGCGGAGCATTCCGATTTGGGATGCCTCAGGAAAAGGCCAACGGGCAGCCCTGGCCAGGGTTTTGTTTCTCTTTAAGCTGACCAAAACGTAAGAAAAATTTTACTCGCCTGTGTTTTTGCCTGCCTTACAGGGGCATCCCGCACCCATAGCACATGTGCAGGCTTTTTGACCTATCAGGAGTTACTGCGCTGCATATTTATGCCTGGCAAGCAGTTCTAAATGAAATGATTTTGGGAGGGTTCGAACAGGGGAAGGCCAGTGGCCGGCCCTTGAATCTTTTAGAATCCAGGGTCAGCCGTGTTTGGTTTTGTTCCGCTTTAAACCGAGCATGATTTAATGAAAAGCCCAAATCCTTAATCTATTCCCCAGCATCTAAAATTAATATATTTTAAGTTTTAGTCACTTACTTATTATTCTTACCCCCTCCGGGCTGCAACTCTGTTCAGGACTCTAGGTTACGGCCGCCGCCATCTTGACTCAGAAGCACCACATACTGAGGAGAGCGGGATAAAGTGCAGGGGTGGGGTTATAGCTGTGCTTTGCACAGACAGAGCAGAGCTGGGGTCAGGGAAAGAACAGCAATCCCAGAATGCAGAGCGGCATAGTCGGAAGACACATCCTGTTTGCAGGCTGCCTGATGCTCCATGAGCTGCCATTTTGGATGTTTAAAGGCTCATAACATGCAGTAGATGCAGGTAGGAGGATTTTTAATGTGAGCAATCTGTATGTACAGGGTGTGGGAAACATATAAGATAGGCTCTTATTCAGGGTGAGGGTCCAGATTAATGTGGGCAATCTGTATGTACAGAGTGTGGGAAACAAATAAGATAGGCTCCTTATTCAGGGTGAAGGTCCGCTTTAACCCTCTCCATAACCAGGCTTCTGCAGCAATTAGCGAGCGCAGGTCCGCCTGCAGGAAATGTTACCGTTCAGCAATGGCCACCCCCTGGCGTGCGGAGCAGATGCTCTAATGCGACGCCTGCCGCAAGCCTTGATTAGCGTTAATATATTAATGACAGGCTCCGATTTAGCATGAAATTAACTTGGATGTTTTTCATCCCAGCGACTCGGCAATTAACCCCTCGGTGCGACGCCTCCGCTCTAGCCTCCTGCCACCCCCCTACCCCCCGGAACAATCCATTGTAATTGTTCCAGGCCCCCGAAGCCTGGAGTGAGATGCTTTGTGTGGAGGAATGCTCCGGGAGTAATCCCCAGAAATCCGGCGCTGACAGACGCAGCTATGTAAAGGGGCCCCGTGAACCCAGTCAAGTCTGGGACACAATCTGACCCGTCACTTGAGAAGCCGGCCTCTGGAAAAGCCACTCTCGTACGCTCGAAATCGCCAGCCGCTCCCACCTGCCGCCGGCCGTCAAGGCGGGAGAGCTCGGGACGCGTTGTAGCCGTGGCGGGCGTGCTTCATCACATTACCGTCTCCATTCTTTCTGTTTCTCAGCTGTTTTCTAAAGCTCGGCTATTTTAGCAACACGCCGGCTTCCTTCACCCCTGTGCCCTACAAAACAGCAGCTGGCTGCCCCCGGGGGGGGGGGGGCATTGTTCCAGCCGCAACGTTACCTGAAGGCTTAGCCCAGCTCTACCTGTTCACACATATCTCCCAAGTGTCCCTGAATTGGAGGGACTGTCCCTCTTTTCCCATTGCATGGCACGGCCTGCTTCACGAAGTCATTACATCTGGGTTATTCCGCCACAAGGTGGCGCAGTGTACTGCAGAAGAGTTGTGGCTCCTCCCGGTACCATATAAAAACGGAATTACCATAGACTTATCAAGGATAGCCGGCCATAGGCTTTATGGTGAGCCTGTTTGGGATGCGGAGTTCCTGTCCTAGCTTCTGAGGGGGTGAGTGTGTTTGGGGACTGTTTACTTGTTCTGGTGTTTTGGGGTCCCCCCTATCCTTGGCCTGGGCTCTGGCAGCTGCTCGCTTGCTTTCCTCTCTCCCTCCACGTCGTGTGCTCGGGGGGGGGGGGGGGGGGGTGGTAGCGGCGAGGGTGTCTTTCTTGCTGGCTTCAATCTGTTTTTTACTATGTGTTTAACTGTTTTTCGCCGCCTCACCGCTTTGTACTACGCTGAGGTGTACGCTCCCGTGCTCAGGCTGTCCAACGCCTCGGTCATGCCTTCACCTGACACTACTACACTGCGGGACAGTGAGGACCGGCGCATGGATCAGCTGGCCTGTCATGCTTTTTGCGTGTTTGGGGGCTGGGCTGCACCCGGTCTGCACTGCTGCCATTACAGCTATTGCCCTTAAGAGACCGCTCAAGCGTCTCCTGGAGGGCCCTTTTATAGGTCCCTTTTGCTTTGCTCTGATTTTGTTGCCTTTGTCCTTACTGCCATGGATGATGCGGTACGGATGTGTAGTAGGACCTCTGCCCTTTTGGTGGCTATGTGCCGCTCTGTTTGGCTGCATCAGTGGGCGGCTGATGCTGCTGCTAAGAAGGCTCTCACTGGGCTCCCCTTCACGGGGCTGCGGCTCTTTGGTGAGCGTCTGGATGTTTTAGCCAAGGATGGTAGGCTGCCTCAACGTAGGAGGCAGCCTCGGCCCTTTTGGGGGCCCTCCTCTTCCCTCTTTTCATGCTCCCAGGGGAGGTCGTGGCTCCCTCTTCTCGGGTACCCGCAGAGATTCTTGGGGCCGTGGCAGATCCTGTGGTCGTCCCGGTCTCTCATGGGGCACCAAGTCTAAACCTTCTCCCAAGCCCCCTCAGGCATGAGGAGGCGCCCTCACCCATCCGGGTGGGGGGACGGCTTCGGCTCTTTGCTCACGTCTGGAGGCTACGCGTCTCAGACCGGTGGATTCAGGAGGTGGTGTCCTCCGGTTACAAGATAGTTTGCAGCCTGGCCGCCCCCAAAATTCATCAGATCCCAGATGTCTCAAAACCCTCTGTCAGCTCAGGGTTTGCGACTTGCGGTTCATCGTCTGTTGGAGTCAGGAGTCATTTGCCCGGTGCCTTCCCAGGAACAGGGTCGAGGGTTCTACGCCAATCTGTTCACGGTCCCCAAAAAGGACGGGTCCCTGAGGCCCATCCTGATCTTGAAGGGTCTCAACAAGTTTGTCAGGTTCAAGCATTTTCGCATGGAGACTACGCTCGGCGGTCAGTACCCTGCGCCCGGGCGACTTCATGACCTCAGTGGACATCAAGGATGCCTAACTTCACGTGCCAATCTTTCCAGGTCATCAGAGATATCTCAGGTTCGCTCTGGAGGATCAGCATTACCAGTTTGTGGCCTTACCGTTCAGTATCACCTTGGCCCCTTGGGTGTTCACCAAGGTGCTGGCGGGCGTGATGGGTCTGCTGCGGAATCAGGGCATTCGCATCCTTCCTTACCTGGACGACATTCTGATTGCGGCTCAGTCTCTTCATCAGGCCGAGAAGGATACTCAGGTGGTGACCTCCACTCTCGAGTCCTTCGGCTGGGTGATCAACTACCCCAAGTCTTCACTGTCTCCGTCTTTGGTGAGGTCCTTTCTGGGCATGACTCTGGATACCTCTCGGGCCAAGGTATTCCTGCCTCAGCAGAAGGTGGAGGGCCTTCAGAAGCAGGCACAGACTCTGCTCTTGTGTCCCCATCCCTCCATCCGGCAAGGGATGCAGTTAGTGGGTCTGATGGTGTCCTGCTTCGAGTCCCTTTTGCTCAGTTTCACATGAGACCTCTTTAGTTGCACCTCTTGTCAGTTTGGGATCGGGACCCTGTGTCCCTGGATCAGGAATTTGCTCTGTCCCCCTTGGCCAGACAGTCCCTCTCGTGGTGGCTGGACTCAATGAACCTTCTAGTGGGCAGGACCTTTCAGCCGTGCTGGGAGGCTGTCACCACAGATGCCAGTCTGACCGGTTGGGGGGGGGGGGGGGGGTTGGAAGTCTCTGAAGTTCCAGGGTCGGTGAGGCCCATGCTCCCATCAATGTACTGGAACTGAGGGCAATCAGGTTGGTTCTGTCTCAGCTGACCACACATCTTCGGGGTCAGGGTGTTCAGATCCGCTCGGACAACCAGACGGCGGTTGCCTACATCAGTCATCAGGGAGGGACTCGGAGCAAGTGAGCCCTCAAGGAAGTGTCCCTGATACTGTCTTGGGCGGAAGAGAATGTCCCTTGCATCTCGGCGGTTTGCATTTTGGGGGTGGAGAACCTGGAGGCAGACTCCCTGAGCAGGGGGACGTCTCTGATGGGGGAATGGTCCCTCAGCAACAGGGTATTTCACTCCCTGTGCCACCGCTGGGGTCAGCTGGATGTGGACCTGTTTGCGTCCCGTCACAATCCCAAGCTTCCCAGGTTTGTCTCCCTGTCGCAGGACCCTCTGGCCTTCACCACGGATGCGCTAGCAATGCCTTGGATGGAGTTTTGGCTCCTCTGTGTTCCCTCAGTTCCCTCTGCTAGGCAGGGTGCTGCGCAAGATAGCCCAGGAAGGGGTACCAGCCATTCTGGTGGCCCCCTGTTGGCCAAGGAGGGTGTGATTCGCAGACTTCGTGCAGTTGGCAGTAGATCAGTATGCCCTGCCCAAGGATCCAGATCTGCTCACTCAGCGACAATTGTGCCATCCCAATTTTCAAACGCTGGCTTTAACGGCTTGGCAGCTGAAACCTCCATCTTGATGTATAAGGGGTTGCCGGCTTCGGTTGTTGATACCATGATTAGGGCTAGGAAGAAGTCCTTGTCTTTTATCTACTACAGGATCTGGCATGCTTACATTGCCTGTCTCTCCCTTGTCGGGTGTTTTCTATCCCCAGGATTCTGGAATTTTTGCAACATGGTTTGGATTTGGGCCTTCAACTTAGTACCCTCAAGGGACAGGTGTCTGCTCTGGCAATTTTTTTTCCAAAGATCCTTTGCCAATCACTGGTTGGTTAAGACTTTTTTCCAGGGAGCTACTCATGTGCGTCCGCCACGTAAGCCTATGCTACCTGTTTGGGACCTGAATCTGGTGTTGTCTGCTCTGCAGGGTCCTCCCTTTGAGCCTATCCGTGGGGCTGCTTTGCCCATTCTGACTCTTAAGGTGGCCTTTTTGGTGGCCATTACTTCAGTCAGGCGAGTTTCTGAGCTTGCGGCGCCCTCCATCAAACCTCCTTATATTCTAAGTATGTCACACACCCCGCTTCAAGATATCCATAACATGTGGGTAATACCGACCTGAAGGGGCGTTCCTGCAGAGATGATAGCAAAAAAGAAAGCCCCTCCCTGATCCATAAATACCTGGGACCTCCCACTCATCACCCAGTTTTCCATCTCTGCAGACGGCGAGCAAGTCAGAAGATGATGGCTCCTCCTTGCACAGGGGGATTTCAGGTAGCCGGGATGACTCCCGGCCCGCTATTCATTTATTTCCGTTTGGACCTTTTTTTCCCCAGAACTCTATATGCCTCCCAGCCTCGGCTGAGGGTCCAGGCGAGGGTATATCGGCACCTTAGGTGCTCAGGAGCTATGCTCCACCGTGAGACCCTATATGAGAGGGTAGGCGGTTACTCCGGGTTGGTGACCCCGGTTTGGGATGCCCTGTCCCTTACTTAACATCCAATGGCCCTCCCAGGATCCCCTTTCCATAGGTGGGGTTGGGGAGTGTGGGTCCCTTCTTAATTAATTCTTTTCACAGGACAGCATACTTTTGAGGGTGTGTGTGAGTGTAGTGTCTCTTTAAATGTATTCACCGCCGCAGCCGTTTTACAGGGCCTGTGCGGTGCTGACCTGTCTTTCTTCCCCCCATCTTCCCTCTGCTGGTGTTCACTTTTATTAATGGCGGAGGTATTTACCTCACGCCATGATACTGTGCTTCTAGGGGGGGGGGGGGGGCGGACCGGACCGTCGGCGCGGGGCCGGGGCTCGTCCCTCCCGTTTTCACATGTGTAATATGTGTGTGTGTTATGTGCATGTTTTTTTATACTAGCCGGGCCGGCGACCGCTCTTTACTCTGCGGCGCCGGCCGGCTCTGGGCGCCATTTTCTTCTGAGGAGATTCTCCTCACGCTGACTGGGGGGGGCGGGGCCGGTGTGGCGGCGCGTCACCGCTGCCCGCCCCCATCCTTCGCTGGCGCCGCTGCGGAGCTCTGACTGTGTGGAGAGGAGAAGGGGGGCGTTGCCCGGCGTCGCGCGCGTCCCGCGCTGGCCACGCCCCCTTCTCCCTTTCTGGCTGCAGCTCTGGTGGATTCTGGCTCGGTCCTCACGGTCGCCATTTCTTTCTGTCGGTTATGTAAGTGGCCTCCGGCCATTCCCCTTTTCTCATCCTCTGTATGTTAGATTTTCTATGTCTTCATTAGCCTTATTAGCCCTTCTGTTCTGTCTTTCAGATGGTGGTTCAGGAGGTACGCCAGTAGCATTTAGGGGGTCCCTCCCGATCCTTTATCACTGGGTTCATTATTGTTATAAATCCTCCCACTCGGGACATTAAAGGGGCATCCCGGGTTGTCTAGCGGCGTAATTCCCTGGGTCATAGCGACTATTCATATAAAAAGTTCACCTTATGGAGGCATCCCCGGATACTGGGCTCGGGGCCCCTCCGGGGCATCCCCGAAAGTGTATGTTGTGTGGGGTATCCATTTCTGGGGACGATGTACTTCTGTGTATACCATGTGCACAGCAGACCATCACGCGGCAGTCCGAACCCCAGGCGTCTGGGTCAGCACCGCCGGTCGCTTCATCTCCCCCTCCCGCCTTGACACGCACCCCGTGTGACGTCGTCATGGGCAGGGAGCTGCAATCTGAGATGTGCGCCAGATTGGCTAACCTTGAAAAAATTATCTCCAGCTCGGTCGCCCGTAAGGCTCCGACTAAGAGAAAGCATTTGTCGCCGGCTCCGCTGGTGGAGGACCAGGAGGATGTTAATAATCTGGATTGGTCTGATTATTCCCAGCTAGAGGAAGGGGAAGTTTATGAGGATTCTGATTTTTCGGACGATGAGCAGTCCTTTGGCGCTGAAGCCGAGCTGGGTGACTTGGGGAGATCCTCTGATACTCCCCACGCTCTGGCTCTGATGTTAGAGGTACTGAATATTTCCCCTCCTGAGGAGGTGTCACAGCAGAAGGGTGAATTGTTTGAGGAATCCAGGCCGCGCTTGGAATTCCCTACACAAAGGCATTTTGACAAAATTATTGCTAAGGAATGGGACAGGCCGGCTCGGCTCCCTGGCATCCCTCAGGGATGGGATAGGAAATATCCCTTCTCTTCGGAGGCGGTTAAGCGCTGGGCATCTCCCCCCGAGGTGGATGCGCCGGTTTTGGGGTTGTCCAATTCCTCGGTTTTAAATAGACCTGATTGTTTCATTCTCAAGGATGGAGAGGATAAACGTATTGACCAGATGGCTTGTCATGGTTTTGCTAGCGTTGGGTCAGCCATGCTCCATTCTCAAGGATGGAGAGGATAAACGTATTGACCAGATGGCTTGTCATGGTTTTGCTAGCGTTGGGTCAGCCATGCGGCCCGTTTGCGCATCGGCACTAATGGTGTTGGCTGCCAGGTCCGTGGTTAGGGACCTGTTGACTTCTTCCGGGCTGCGTCCTGGTAGCGCTGAGTTCCTTAGCCTTAAACGGTGTGAGTTGTTTTTATCTTTTGTGTTGACAGCCTTGGATGACACTTTGATGATGTGTGGTAGAACGTCGGCGCTGCTGGTCACTATTCGGCGTTCGGTGTGGCTGCGCCAGTGGGCGGCAGATTTTATGTCCAAGAAGTCACTAACGGCTCTACCCTTTGTTGGATTACGGCTTTTTGGAGAGACATTGGACTCTGTTACCAATGGCGGTAGGTTACCTCAACGCAAGAAACAACGCCGTCCCTTTCGGGGGGCGCCTTCCTTTACCCCCTCCTTTCGTGCGGCCAGATCTGGCAGGGGATTTGCATTCCCCTCTTCCAGAGGAGATTCTGGGAGCAGGGGCAGAGGACGTGCCCGTCCAGGATTCAGTTGGGGCTCTAAGCCCAAGCCGGCTGCCAAGCCGGCTGAGCAGTGAGGGGGCGCCCTCACCCTTGCGGGTGGGGGGACGGCTGCGACTCTTCTCCCAGGTCTGGGATCAAGAGGTCTCGGACCGATGGATCCGGGAAGTGGTGTCTTCCGGTTACAAGCTGGAGTTCGAGCTCCGCCCCCCTTCCAGATTTTTCAGGTCTCGGATGCCTTCGGAACCTCTAGCGGCGCAGGGGCTCCTGTTGGCAGTGCAGAACCTTCTGGACATGGCTGTCGTTTGCCCAGTGCCCCCTTCGGATCAGGGCAGGGGTTTTTATTCCAAT
Source organism: Gastrophryne carolinensis (assembly GCA_027917425.1). Taxonomy (NCBI): domain Eukaryota; kingdom Metazoa; phylum Chordata; class Amphibia; order Anura; family Microhylidae; genus Gastrophryne; species Gastrophryne carolinensis. The sequence continues at coordinate 25,739,413 of CM051242.1, read as the reverse complement.
CTGTTCACGGTACCCAAGAAGGACGGATCGGTCCGACCCATCTTGGATCTGAAGTTTCTCAACAGGTTCATCCGGCCACGGAAATTCCGCATGGAAACGCTGCGTTCGGCCATTCACTCTCTTCGTCAGGGAGACTTTCTGACGTCCATAGACATAAAGGATGCTTATTTACACGTTCCAATCTTTCCAGCACACCAGAGGTTTTTCAGGTTCGTGGTGGAGGATCGCCATTTTCAGTTTGTGGCACTCCCCTTCGGTCTCACCTTGGCTCCTCGGGTGTTCACCAAGGTGCTAGCGGGAGTGATGGCTCTGCTGAGGGTTCAGGGTATCCGCATTGTGCCCTATTTGGACGATCTTCTGATCATGGCCTCCTCTTTCAACCAAGCGGAGTTGGACACCGGAGTGGTGGTGTCCACCCTGGAGAGGTTCGGTTGGGTGGTCAACCACCCCAAGTCTTCTCTTTCTCCGTCCAGAGTAGTGACTTTTCTGGGAATGTCTCTGGACACTTCGCAGGCCAGGGTGTTTCTGCCCCAGGCCAAGATTCTTTTGATTCAGGATTTAGTTCGGCTTCTCTTGTCGGTCCCTCGTCCGGCCATCCGGCTAGGGATGAGGCTGGTGGGGTTAATGGTGGCCTCATTCGAGGCAGTTCCCTTTGCGCAGTTTCATACAAGGACGCTTCAGCTTCATCTGTTGAAGGTTTGGGACAAGTCCCCTCTATCGTTGGATCAGTCCTTCCTGATGACTCCCCGAGTTCGTCGATCCCTGCAATGGTGGATGGGGTCGGTCAATCTGTTGAAGGGCAGATCTTTTCTGGCCCCGTGTTGGGAAACTGTCACCACGGATGCCAGTCTGTCAGGTTGGGGGGGTGTTTGGAAGGACCTCCAGTTCCAGGGTCTGTGGGGCCCGCAGGAGGCTCACGAGCCCATCAATGTTCTGGAATTGAGAGCTATCAGGTTGGTTCTGTTTCGCTTGACTCATCAGTTGCGGGGCCTGCCTGTTCAGGTTCGGTCGGACAACCGGACGGCGGTTGCTTACATCAATCACCAAGGGGGGACTCGCAGCAGGAGTGCCCTCAGGGAAGTGTCTTTGATTCTGGACTGGGCGGAGAGCCACGTCCCGTGTATCTCAGCAGTCTACATTCCGGGAGTGGAGAACACGGAGACGGACTCGCTGAGCAGGGCCTCCTCTCGTCAGGGGGAGTGGTCTCTCAGTCCCAAGGTGTTTCGCTCGATCTGTCTCAGGTGGGGGTTCCCAGCGGTGGACCTCTTTGCCTCTCGTCACAATCACAAGCTTCCAGTCTTTGTGTCTCTCTCGCAGGATCCTCTGGCTCTGGCAGTGGATGCCATGTCTCTGAACTGGAGGGATCTGGGGTTTCTTTACCTGTTCCCTCCGTTTCCAATGGTAGCCAGAGTGGTGCGCAAGCTGGCCCTGGAGGGCGCGTCAGCGATTCTGGTGGCACCAAGGTGGCCAAGGCAGGTTTGGTTCGCAGACCTAGTAAGACTGGCAGAGGATCAGTTCGTTCTGCCTCTACTGCCGGACCTGCTCACTCAGGGTCGGCTGCGCTATCCCAATTTACCTTCGCTGGCTTTGACGGCGTGGCTGCTGAAACCGCCATCTTGAAGGAGGAGGGTCTTTCTGACGCGGTGGTTCAGACTCTTATTAGCGCCAGGAAGCGCTCTTCCTCTACTATTTACTATAGGACTTGGAGGTCCTATATTGACTGGTGTGAAAGTAGGTCTTTCTCTTGTCGGGAGTTCTCCATTTCCAGAATTCTGGAGTTTCTTCAACATGGTCTGGATCTGGGGCTTCAACTTAGTACCTTGAAGGGGCAGGTTTCTGCCCTGGCGGTGTTCTTTCAAAGGTCCTTTGCACTTCATCCCTTAGTCAAGACCTTTTTCCAAGGAGTTACGCATGTACGGCCTCCTAGGAAGCCTTTTGTTCCAATTTGGGATTTGAACCTGGTTCTTTCTGCTCTTCAGGGTCCTCCGTTTGAGCCCTTGAATGAGGTTGCTTTGTCTTCTCTTACTCAAAAGGTGGCCTTTTTTGGTGGCTATCACTTCGGTTAGGCCTGTTTCTGAGTTGGCAGCTTTATCTATTAAAGCTCCGTACTTTGAGAGGCACCAGGACAAGGTTGTCTTTCGTTTCAAGACGGATTTTCTTCCTAAGGTGGTCTCTGCCTTTCATCTGAATCAGGACATTGTTCTGCCTTCTCTATGTCCTAATCCCAGCAATGACAAGGAAAGGGCGCTGCATTCCTTGGATGTGGTTCGTGTTGTGAAATATTGTCTGGTGGTTACGTCTTCCTTTCGTAAGACTGATGCATTTTTTGTGGTGCCCTTTGGACCTAGGAAAGGTTTGGCTCCTGCCAAATCTTCCATTAGTAAATGGATTCGTCAGGCCATCATTGGGGCCTATTCTGCCAAGGGGAGGAGTCCCCCTTTTCGTGTTACTGCTCATTCTACTCGTGCGGTTGGAGCGTCCTGGGCTTTCCAGCACCAGGCCTCTGTTGAGCAGGTTTGTAAGGCCGCTACTTGGTCCTCTGTTCACACTTTTTCCAAGTTTTACAAGGTTGATGTTCGGGCCTCAGCGGATGCTGTTTTTGCCCGCAAAGTTCTGCAAGCTGTTGTGGTTTAAGTTGTGCATTGTTGCCTTGTTTTGGATCCCCGCCCCTTTTTATGGACATTGCTATTGGATGTCCCACATGTTATGGATATCTTGAAGCGGGGTGTGTGACATACTTAGAATAATACCATTTTGTGAAATACTCACCTGTAAAATGGGTATTATAAGTATGTCACACACCCCGCTTCACCCGCCCTTCTTGTATTCTGGATCCTTTATTTTGTGAACTTTGCGTTGTTATGACTTATATTTGCCTCTTCCTGGTCCCTTACCTTACTGCTTCTATATACTGGGTGATGAGTGGGAGGTCCCAGGTATTTATGGATCAGGGAGGGGCTTTCTTTTTTGCTATCATCTCTGCAGGAACGCCCCTTCAGGTCGGTATTACCCACATGTTATGGATATCTTGAAGCGGGGTGTGTGACATACTTATAATACCCATTTTACAGGTGAGTATTTCACAAAATGGTATTTTTGAGCGGCATCAGGATAAGGTGGTGTTTAGACTTAAGCCGGATTTCTTGCCTAAGGTTGTGTCTGCTTTTCATCTCAATCAGGACATTGTTTTGCCTTCTTTGTGTCCTAAACCTGCTAATGCCAAGGAGTGGACCATTCATTCTCTGGATGTTGTCAGGGCTCTGAAGTTTTATTTGGTTGCTACTGAGTCTTTCAGGAAGTCTGACGCTCTTTTTGTTCTTCCTGCTGGACGTAGAAAGGGTTTTCCTCCTGCTAAATCCACTATCAGCAAGTGGATCCGTCAGGCGGTGGTACAAGCCTATTCTGCTAAGGGGAAGGAACCTCCCTTTAGAATTACTGCTCATTCCACTCGTGCTATTGGTGCGTCTTGGGACGCACCAAGCTTCTGTTGAACAAGTTTGTAAGGCCGCAACTTGGTCTTCTGTTCATACTTTTTCCAAGTTTTACAAGGTTGATGTTAGGGCCTCAGCTGATGCTGCTTTTGGCCGCAAGGTACAGGCTGTAGTGGTTTAAATAGCCTGTTGTTACTCTTTGGAGATCCCACCCTACTTTATGGACACTGCTTTTGGATGTCCCAGATGTAATGACTTCGTGAAGCAGGCCGTGCCATGCAATGGGAAAAAGACAATTCTGTGAGTACTCGCCTGTAGAATTGCTTTTGCCATGAATGGCACGGCCTGCTTCACCCCACCCTTGTTATCGTTGTTCTTGGTGGCCTCTTTATGGTGATTGTTCCAAGTTAGTTGGGGTTCTTTTACCTGTTTTACCTTTATTAGCTCCCGGTTTCTTGAAATAACTGCTTGTCAACACTGGATAAGTCTATGGTAATTCAGTTTTTAAATGGTACCGGGAGAAGCCACAACTCTTCTGCAGTACACTGCGCCACCTTGTGGCGGAATAACCCAGATGTAATGACTTCGTGAAGCAGGGATGTGCCATGCATGGCAAAAGCAGTTCTACAGGTGAGTACTCACAGAAATTGTCTTTTTGAGTCCATGTCCCCCTGTTCCTCGTTGTTCTCCTTTGCCCCTCTTTGAGGTGTAACATGCAGATCTGCATCAATAAATGATTCATTTGCCTATTTAAACTGGACTTTCAGCATCATTTCATGAAAAGCCCAAACCCTTGAACTATTCCCCAGCATCTAAAATAAATATATAGGAAAGTTTTTAGTCATTTACTTATTATTCTTTCCCCCACTGGGCTGCAACTCTGTTCAGGATACGGGCGCCGCCATCTTGCCTCAGAATCGTCACATACTTAGGAGAGGAAGGGGGGTAGGCAAGTGCAGGGGACGGGTTATAGCTATGCTTCGCACAGACAGAGCACAGCTGGGGTCAGGAAAAGGTCAGCAATCCCAGAATGCAGAGCAGCACAGTCAGAAGACACTTCCTGTCTGCAGGCAGCCTGAAAATCCACAGCAGGAGCTCTAAAATTTGGCAAAAGGTGCTCTTCATGGGGAGAGCAATTCAGGGGATGCTAGTTAAAAATGTGGGGTTTGGTCTGCTTTAAAGTGGACCTAAACCCAGGATAGTCAAAAGTTTTGACTATCCTGGGTTTTGGATCTTTCCCTCGGTGCACTCCGCTGTGAAACCCCCCAAGACGCCCGAACGGACTCGCCTTTTCCCGGTCGCGGCGCGTCTTAAGAGCAGCCTCTCTGACGGCTGCATCCTCCCCCTCCCTCTAACAGGGAGCGTGCCCGCACCTGCCATTCACAAATGCCTGGCACGAGCACGCGCACTGCTAGAGGGAAGCGGAGGATGTGGCCATCAGACACTGCTCTTAGACACACTGTGGGACCGGGAAGAGGTGAGTTGGCTGCGGCGATCGGGGTGGGGGGGGGGTTCACACTGGGAAAGGACCAAAACCCAGGAAAAGTCCACTCTCAATGGCATTTTTATAATTTCCATTATTGAGTGCCAAAATTATGTCTTCGAGGTGATGAGCCTGTCTTTTTTTTTTTTTTTATATTTGTTTGTAAGTCTGTTATAAAAGAGAAACATTTTCTCTAGCAACATGTGTTTATCACAAACTGGTGCGTTTGTTGTACCTGGCAGATACGCCCTGACTCTGGCTTGCTAATCTTCTGATTGGCTGAGACAAAGATGACACTCCACATTCCTGAACTCACAGATTTCACCCCTCCTGCTCTGATTCAGCCTCTTTAGCTACTGGAACACAAGACACTGATCCCACATGTAAAGGGTTACCGGTAGCGTTCTCACCTGGTGGGATCATTACTGCTTCTTGATTTAGCTGCTGATAAGCTCACCTGTTACAGTGGAAGGATTCTGGGATTTGTAGTCAGTAGTTTTTACTCAAGGCCAGGAAAGCCGCTCCCACTTTAGGATCACCGACACACAGGTATATAAGAAGGCCCCTACTTACCTTTTGGATTCCGCTGCTGCCTGCTTATGTATTCACCACTTTTTTTTCTTTTTTTTTTTTTTTTAAAGCAGTGAAAGCTGATCTGATACAAAGAAGTAGAAGAAAGACAGACAAAGCAGGGAGCAGCTATCCTCCCCTTCTCCCACATGCGTCGCTGTATCCCACAATCTCAAGGGGCGGAGATAGGTCCACCTCAATGCTTAGAAAAAAGCTATAAAAATCTTAAACCTGAACAAAACCCTCTAGTGGCCGGCCCTGGAATCTTTTAGATGGTTTTTCCCTGCCCCACAGTGGGACCTCCCAGGGCACCCATAACAACTCAACTTTCCCCACTTGCGCAGGGTCTTGTCCAATCAGAGCCCTTTGCCGTGTTTTACTTACTTTTGGCAATGGGCTCTGATTGCTGTGAATAGGGAGCGTGCACAGCCTTATCCCCCCAATTCGGGATGCACCAAGGCCACAGAACAAAACCCAGGAATGTCAAACTCCCAGGATTTGTGAGCGATGCTTTGTTTTTACATCTAGCCCAGACAATCCCTTTTAATATTCTGTCCGTTCATTTATTTCTTGTAATACAGGTCTGCTTCTGATCTTGATGCTTGTATGGATAGACTGTCCTGGAGTTATTTCCCATAGTCCTCTCTGGGGTGGGGGTCAGGGTCCACTTAATGAAACCTAAGCCTGGAAACATAGGTTGGGATGTCTGATTTAGTTCATGGCATCCAAGCAATGCAGCTGTGTGGGCTGCTGCTTCCGACGGGTCACCCTGTGTACAGGCTTTATATGGCTTTAGTAGCTAACTGGTGTTTGGAACAAACCCTCATTCCAACATGCTGGTGTTCTTTAAAGTAGACCATGATAGTAGCCTTTTAAAGCAAAACAAACCCCACCAGCATCTAAAAGATTCCAGGGCTAGCCTTACTTTTCCCTGGGGCAAAGCCCCCCCCCAGAGTGCCCCTAAAAATTAATCTTTCTCCACTCCAACAACGCATGCATGAGCTCTTGTCCAATCAGATCCGTTTGCCAGAAGGTTTACAGTTGGGAGCACTCTCTGCCGCATCCCTGGTGGCAAGTGCGAGCTCCCCATTGATTTCAATCGGAGCCCCTTGCCAAATGACGTAGTCAAGGCAACAGGCTCTAAATAGACAAGAGCCCAGCGCATGCGCTGTTGGAGTGAGGAAAGGTGAGTTTTAGTGCTTGAAATGAGGGGGTTTCACATAGTGGGGCATGCTGATTCGATATACCCCTGGGGCACGGTACAAATCCCGGGAAAGCCATATTCCTGGGTTTTGTTCCACTTGGTTTTGTACATGACATGTAGTGTGAGGAAAAGGGTCTATGACTGGTGATGAAGAGAAGCTGGGGATGCGGCCTTTGATGTTGACAACGCTGTGGAAGCTGCCGGGAAGGTGAGTTTACTGGCGACCCGGGGGGGGAGGGTCACACAGCTGGGCATCCCTATTTGGAATGTGCCGGGGGAAGGCCAGCAGCCGGCCTTGGGGTCTTTTATAATCCGTGGCCAGTCGCTGTGAGTTTTGTCCTGCTTTAAAGGGATATTCCAAGCAAACCCGGTTTCAGCTCTTCTCAGGTTGGCTGTCCGGGGCTGTATCTTTCATCCAGCTTTCATTTAATCTGCTTAATATTTCTCAAATTAAGCCAGTAAACTCTACCTTCTGCAGTGCCTCCTCAGCAACAGATGACTCATCCATTCATGTTTTAATATGAAGGATCCTTCAGAAGTTGGGTGGAGTGAAAGATGCTGCCCCTCACAGACAGCATGGGGGCAAGCAGAAAGCAGACAATTTTAAAGTGGACCATCACCCTCGGGTGATCGGGCCGGGAATCTATAAGATTCCCGGGCCGATCACCTCCCTCCCCGCGGGACATCCGAGATCGGGATGTCCCGTGGGGTGAAACCCCCCCAAAACCCCCAAACCCCCTTACCTTAGCTTCGGCGGCGGCCGGCCGCCTCCCTCGCGCCCCTCTAGGCATGCGCGCGCACCGGGCCGGCCGTCTGTGAATGGCCGGCGCGCGCGCGTCAAGAGGGACGCGCGGGAGGCGGCGGCGGAGGAGCCACGGACAAGCGGCTGTCAAATCGCTTGTCCGTCGGCGCGGGGAGAGGTGAGTTTTTCGGGTGATCGGGGGGGTTTCACACAGCGGGGCGATCGGGGTGCCCCACCGAAGTGGACCAAGACCCAGGATAGTCAAAATCCTGGGTGTTGGTTCACTTTAACCCTTTGCCTGGAATGTCCCTTTAGGTACCTGTTCTGTGTGTATTTTATTAGTTTATAGCTCACATTAACAATGTTGTCTTTATATTATACATTGATAGTTTTTTTTTTTTTTTTTTTTTTTTTCACAGCTCCGAATAACCCTTTGGTCACTCAGTGCGAAGTCCGTGTCATACATAAAGTTTCCCAAGGCTTGTCAGAAAGGTAAGTTGATGATTGTCCTTCTTCCACAGTCTCTTCTCTAAGTTTGCAGAGCAGCAATAACTTGCTTTACAACTAGTGTTGTAACCCCTAGAGGAACCAGACTTTGAGAGTTTAGATTCACGAACACGGACTTCAGCCAGAAGTCAGTGTTCGACACCTCACCACAACCTTATCCCTGATCTGTCTGCTGTGTTCCTTGGTTTCATGATTCTGATTGATCACTAATGTTCTCTATCAAACCTCTGAGGCCTCCACAGAACAGCTGGAGTTATACCGAGAAGAAATGACATCCAGGTACAGGAGTCTATTTACTAATGAGGGTCTTCTGAAGGCAATCAGAGTACAGGGGCTGAATACATATGTGTGTCGCACCTTTTGTTTTCTTCTTTGAAGTGGAAAAGCATGTATCATTTTTTCACACTTCACAAATGCTCGCTACTTTGTGTTGCTCTATCACATACGTTGTAGGAATAACTTTTCACTGTATAGTCTAATCAGGAGTTGTAAACAGTTCGAAACCCAAACCGCAAAGTTCGGGTTTGTACCAAACTTTGCGAGTTTAGGTTAACGAACTTCAGCCAGAAGTCAGTGTTTGGCCCTAATCCCATCAACCAGCGTAACCTAATGCAGAGGGTGCAGCAGGAAGCAGGTAGACACTTACATGATCCCAAGATTTGGTCCACAGTCCCGTTGTCAATTTGGCTACGACCCGGGCTCCAGAAAGATGGCCCATGAGCAAGGACGCTGGCACTAGAAGTGCTGCTATCTGCTGCCAGTGTTCTCAGTCATGGGAGCAGCGGCCATCTTTCTGGAGCCCAGGGCATAGCCAAATTGACAGTGGGACCCCGGATCAGATCACCGACTCACGTAAGTGTCCAGCCGTTTCCTGCTGCACGCTCTGCAATAGGTTAAATTCCCCCCCCCCCCCCCCCCCAGTCCAGGTGGCGATTCTGCTTCTGGGGGCCCAAGTTCGGGTAGCCGTACCAAACTTTGTCAAACCCGGTCCCCATGGATATAAATGGGGACCCAAACTTTGGGAGGCAATTTTCTCTGCCACCCCCAACTCCTCACCCACCTGGACTGTAAAGAAAATAAAAAATTGTGGGGGCGGGGGGGATTTAACCTATTGTAGAGTGTACAGCTGGAAGCGGCTGGACACTTACGTGAGTCGGTGATCTGGTCCGCGGCTCTGCTGTCTATTTGGCTGTGCCCGGGCTCCAGAAAGATGGCCACTGCTCCCATGACTGAGAACACTGGCAGCAGCTAGCAGCACTTCTAGTGCCAGCGTCCTCGCTCATGGGAGCGCCCGTCATCTTTCTGGAGCCCGGGTTGTAGCCAAATTGACAGCGGGACTGCAGACTGAATCGCAGGATCATGTAACTGTTTACCCGGTTCCTGCTGCACCCTCTGCATTAGGTTAAGCTGGTTGATGGGACTCGGGTCGAACACTGACTTCTGGCTGAAGGTCAGTAACCTAAACTCGCAAAGTTTGGTACAAACCCGAACTTTGCGGTTTGGGTTTCGCCCAGAACTGTTTACAACTCCTGATTAGACTATACAGTGAAAAGTTATTCCTACAACATATGTGATAGAGCAACACAAAGTAACGAGCATTTGTGAAGTGTAAAAAAACTAAATGCTTTTCCACTTCAACAAAGAAGAAAACAAAAGGTGCAACGCACATATGTATTCAGCCCCTGTACTCTGATTGCCTTCAGAAGACCCTCATTAGTAAATAGACTCCTGTACCTGGATGTCATTTCTTCTCGGTATAACTCCAGCTGTTCTGTGAAGGCCTCAGAGGTTTGATAGAGAACATTAGTGATCAATCAGAATCGTGAAAACCAAGGAACACAGCAGACAGATCAGGGATAAGGTTGTGGTGAGGTGTCGAACACTGACTTCTGGCTGAAGCTCGTGTTCGTGAATCTGAACGCGCAAAGTTTGGTACAACGGTTTGGGTTTCGCCCAGCAATGCTTTATATCAAATCATATTCATGTGTAGGAATGGGCCAGTCACAGCATAGACCTAAATCTCAGTGACAATCTGTGGCATTACATGGAAATTAAAAAATAGTGTTAAGAAATCGCGCTCAAATTCTTTAGGGAAGGACTAATAATGCATATATAACATTAAAATTAACAATATTATAGTCCTTATCGCAGGGAGAAGAACAGAGTGGGTCACCAACACTCCCAACAATATGTATAGACAGGCGCACTAAAATAAGTGCATCTCCGCGGGACAGTTTTCAATTCAAGTATTTTTCCATTTCATCAATAAAGTGCTTCTTTGTGTGTCAAATCACCACGTGAATTTCAATCTAATTACTTGCAAGTGTATCCACCACCTATCACACTCCGCACGTACCAGATAGCAAATGGCAAAAAAGCGCTTCTCTATATATCCGTGGCTGTTTTCTTATCCAATAATTTCCAAATCGCCAAGAGGATGATTTATCTTTATCTCAAAAAGGATTCCTTTTCCTCATATATCCATCCAAAACTCAATTTATATAGTTATTTCCTCATTTATTTATGTTGCACATGTAATACAAAACAAATGGCCGCACATAGCGTGATACTGTATCAACTGTTTCCTATGCGCAAACCAGCTAAAATGCTTACCAGATTAAAAACAAATAAGCGTGTTATTTATAAGATACTTCATATAAAAGATCAGATGATCTAGCTTCTATTCCTCCAATTTCACCTGTTTTCACGGTTAAAACGTTCTCAGACGCCGCAACGCATACTTTACCGAGACCTAGGCCTCTGGGCTCGGCTGCGTCGGCTCTGTTCGGAGGTCACGTCCTAAAGTGACGAAACGCGTTGGGCGGAGCCTACCTTAACCACGTGACTTCCGAACAGAGCCGACGCCAGCCGAGCCCAGAGGCCTAGGTCTCGGTAAAGTATGCGTTGCGGCGTCTGAGAGCGTTTTAACCGTGAAAACGGGTGAAATTGGAGGAATAGAAGCTAGATCATCTGATCTTTTATATGAAGTATCTTATAAATAACGCGCTTATTTGTTTTTAATCTGGTAAGCATTTTAGCTGGTTTGCGCATAGGAAACAGTTGATACAGTATCACGCTATGTGCGGCCATTTGTTTTGTATTACATGTGCAACATAAATAAATGAGGAAATAACTATATAAATTGAGTTTTGGATGGATATATGAGGAAAAGGAATCCTTTTTGAGATAAAGATAAATCATCCTCTTGGCGATTTGGAAATTATTGGATAAGAAAACAGCCACGGATATATAGAGAAGCGCTTTTTTGCCATTTGCTATCTGGTACGTGCGGAGTGTGATAGGTGGTGGATACACTTGCAAGTAATTAGATTGAAATTCACGTGGTGATTTGACACACAAAGAAGCACTTTATTGATGAAATGGAAAGATACTTGAATTGAAAACTGTCCCGCGGTGATGCACTTATTTTAGTGCGCCTGTCATTACATGGAAATTGCTGTCCAAACACTCTCCAGCCAATCTGACTGCGCTAGGGAAGAATGGGCAAACATGTCGCCCTCTAGATGTGCAAAGCTGCTAGAGACCTATCGCAACTGACTGCAGCTGTAATTGCTGATTAAAAGTGGTACTATAAAGTATTGACTTGGGAAACTGAATACATATACACCACGCTTTCCAGTTTTTTACTGTTCTTTTTAATTTGGAAAAACATTTTTCTTTTACACTTCACAAATACTCATTACTTTGTGTAGCTCTATCACATAAAATCTCAATAGAATACATTTGAAGTCGGAACAAAAGCCATGATTTTGACTAACTTGGGTTTTGTTCTGTCCCCCGGGGGGAATTCTGAATTGCGATGCTCCGCTCTGTGAAACCCCCCAGATTGCTAGAGTTCACTCACCTGTTCCTGGGACAACTCGCATGCGTGGGCTGTCACCCAATTGGGGACATTTCTGTGACTATGGCATTTGTCATATGGCTCTGATAGGATTCAATGGGAAGCAAGATTGCGCACATTTCTGCCCCAGCCTATATGAATGGCTGGGGTGGGAACACGCGCACTGCCCGAGGATGCAGGGGATGCGGTCACTTTCGATCCCCATTGTAAACAATCAGTTGTTTGCCAAATTACCTAGGCACTGCAAATGCCTCCGATTGGATGAGAGCTTGCACATGCGCCAATGAACAAACCTCATCTTCCCCCTTGCACCATCAATAAAGAGATACTGGCTTTTATCCAGCAGAGCTGTCTGTTGGAGGACAGGTAATGGCTACATGTGTGGAATCTGCAGCTCATCCAATAGATTTGCTTCGCTGAAGTGCGAGCATTGACTTGGGGGACTAAATACATATACACCACACCTTTTCAGTTTTTTTTATTTGGAAAAACACATTTTTTTTTTCACTTCACACATACTCATTACTTTGTATTGCTCTCACATATAATCTCAATAGAATTCATTTAAAGTGGAACAAAACCTGGGGTTTTGATTAACCTGGGTCTTGTTCTTTGCCCCGGGGGAATCCCAAATTGTGATGCCCCGCTGTGTGCAACCCCCCAGACCACTCAGTTCAACTCGCCTTGTCAAACGGCAAAAGAAAGGGATAGCTGGCACCAGTAACAAATATAATATTGTTAATGAGGTTCAATGCTCTATTATTGACCAAAATATAAATAGCTAAGGATGGGGGGGGGGGGGTACCCCACTATGCTCACCCCCACAAGGTATTAAATAGTCTTATAACTGCACCACAAAGAGATAAAGTTAATATATTTTATTTATTAATCTCAGTCCAATGTTAAAAAAAAGTTCATTTTTTACATAGAAGACAAACTGTTAAAAAACACATATACTACAGGCTAAAATACATACTGCCACGAGGGGGCGCTAGACAACCTTACTGCCATAGTGTTCAATGTGAATAGGAGAATTCATATATACAGTGTATTAACATCTACAAAACTACAAAAAAGTGCCAATGCTATTAAAGTGCTAAGTGCTAGCCCCAACAGTACATCAATTCCTGATAGAGCTCAGTGCAAAAGGATCCCAACAAAACCCTGCATCAGAGGGCAACAACACAAATCAATTAAATAAGCAGTGCAAGGTGAAAGAGACCATTACTTATCAATCCAGCAGTGCAGAGCGGCAGCAGGCGTCCCCCTCGTTTTGCACAGGCCCACGCGTTTCGAGTCAAACGGCACTGATAGGTTTCAATTGGAAGCAAGATTGCGCACAGTCCCGCCCCAGCATATCTGAATGTGTGCATTCTTGCTTCCCACTAAACACAGCCCGAGGATGCAGGGGATGCGACCGCACTCGCCCCCCCCCCCCATTGTAAACAATCAGTCATTTGCCAAATTATCTTGGCACGGCAAACGCCTCTGATTGGATGAGAGCTCGTGCATGCGCCAATGGACCGGGGAAAGGTAAATGAATACCCTGGATCTGGGGGGTTTCACCCAGAAGGGCATCCTGAATAATTCTCCTGAAACAATCTCACATTCTTAAACGTTAAAATAACAAACTTAAAGTGGAATAAAACCCAGTTTACAAATGTGGATTTGCTTAAGGACAATGATTACTTTTCAAGGCACTGTAAGTCGTTTTAACCCCAAATCTCCATAAAACAAAAAAATATGTAATAACGAGTCAACCAATTTGTTTGTTTTGTATTTGACAACTTTATTATTCCAAAATGAACAGAACATTGGTAAAAAAACACCGTCTGACCTGTGCTCTCCTCTCCCCCACAGGGATCTCCTTCACCAAGGATGGGCGGCACATGGCCGTAGCAGAGAGACGGGACTGCAAAGATTACATTAGCATATTTGTGTGCAATGACTGGCGCCTGCTAAGGGTGAGAAATGCCTGCGCACACGTTGTGCCCACCGCCGAGCATGTAATACCTTCGTATCTTAGTACTTAGTTTGCAGAATTTACTACACTGCTTTCAGGGGACTTTCCCAGATTCTTTCCTGGCAATAAACAAGGTGTCTAAACATAGCGCCTGCCGCACGCAGTGTACGGGGTCACTAGAAGAAGCACACACACTCCATCCTGAGTGTTAAAGGAACCTTGCTGTTTTATCTTGGTCCACTTTACAGCATGCCCCTCATCCAATCAGAATAGATTGCCGGGTGACGGCAGCCAATAGGAATAGATTGGCAATCTATTCTGAATGAATGGACCGTTGATGGCCTCCTGCCATACACTCCACTAGCTGTGCACCAACCATTCGGACAGACCTGGGGGGCGATTAGCCGAGGGCTGCTGGTGAAGCCGCGCTGTGGGGTCGCTGTATCGGTAAGTGTCCTGTGGTGAGGCTTATAGGTTTTGGTCTGCTTTAAAATATGTGCCCAGGCATAGTGGTTGAAAGAATAAATAAACTACGCTTAAAGCGGACCTACACTCTCTTGCAAATATGTTCCAGGTTGGGTCTTGGATAACAGGTACACTAAACAAACCTCACCTCCCCCCTTGCACCATCAATAGAAGGACTGGTAATAGCTACCTGTGTGGAATCTGCAGTTCATTGAAATAAATGATGGATAATAAGCACACCAAAGAACATATACATATAAAGTGATCAAAGATAACCAGCTATGGGTGCAAATGTCCCGACGTACCCCACCACAATGTACCTCAATATATCAATAGTGTAAAGAATTGGGAAAGATGCACTCCAGACCAAAAATTTTTTAGAAATGCAAAAAAAGCTGTATTAGTTTATATACATACATTACATAAATCAGTGCTGTACAGAATAGTGCAGTATGGTAAACAGGTACAACTATGAATAGTGACACTCAAGTATACAACCTATAAAAGGATATATTGAGAGGAAGTCCCTGTGTGGTGCTTGGGAGGCATTCCTGACAATTGGTGCAGCCATACATTGAAGTAGTATGTGTTATCAGTTAAGGATCCTTAACTGATAACACATACTACTTCAATGTATGGCTGCACCAATTGTCAGGAATGCCTCCCAAGCACCTCTTAGATTTACATGGTAACTTTTTTACCTTACTATAGTGCTGTTGACTGATACCGTTAGAGCTACAGATACCGTTACTATATTCTCCTTATTTTTTGAGGTGCAAGGACTATCCTGACGACGGTTGCATGGCCACACAGGGACTTCCTCTCAATATATCCATTTATGGGTTGTATACTTGAGTGTCTCTATTCATAGTTGTACCTGTTTACCATATTGCACTATTCTGTACAGCACTGATTTATGTAATTTATGTATATAAACGAATACAGCTTTTTTTGCATTTCTAAAAAATGTTTGGTCTGGAGTGCATCTTTCCCGAATCTGCAGTTCATCCAATAGGACATTTGCTTCACTAAATTGTGATTAATGCCAAGTTTTGGCTACCAGTGGATATTTAACTGTAGAGGCAGCTCAAACTGGGATGGCCCAAGTGGGTAAACCTGTGGGGACCTGTGTGAACCCCCCTTGGGTCCCCCAGTAAACTCCTCTTTCCCCAGTCCTATGACGACTGCTCGTTCAAGCTCGTCCAATACCGTTGCATGGCATAAAGACGTTGTTTTGATCGGCTTGTTGGCATAGGGTGCGGTGCCATGCACATCCCTAGCTCCCCTGTGGGAGTCTACCTGAATTCTGGGCATGGGGGCGTACACAGCTGTAGTGATGCCAAGGATCCTGCGGTGGCCTGTGATCGCACCGAGGGCTCGGGGAAAGATAAGTGGGTGATCTAGGGCAGCACACACGTTCACTGAGGTATGTGGTACTTCCCCATGCACGGAGGCCACACCCACTCACAGGCCCTGCTTTTAATACAGCCTCTGAATGATTGTGCCTAGTGGGTGGCAGGTAAGTGGCAAATCTTGTGCCCTATGGCACTAGCTGATCTGTGGTCTCCTTTTGATGATCTTCTTGCCACCAGTGCCAAAGTGACTGAGAATCAATCCGGTTGACCGGGCAGGCATGTGAGGCACCATGGTGATCCTGGTTAGTTAATGGCTGTCACATGGGGAGTGGCTTAGGGACCAGGAGATATTGGGCTATAGGCAATATATAACACAAAAACAATTCCTAGAAATCTGCTTTGAACCTGGAAATCGTGTGCGTCAGAGGTGGGGAATGCTCCGTGATCCCAGCTGGTGTAAATACAGGCATTGCCTGCCGGCGTCTAGACCGGACCTGTCAGTCTGTGCGTCACTCTTCTCTTGTTTTGTCGGCAGCATTTCGAGACGGACACTCAGGACCTGAGCGGCATCGACTGGGCCCCCAATGGCTGCGTGCTGGCGGTGTGGGACTCCTGTCTGGAGGTAAGGAAACCCAATCTTCCTATTTACTGGCCCACCACACTGTTAACCTGTACCTCTTTGATTTTGTAAAGTGTTGCACATTACTGTGTCCAGTAAGGATGTGAATTGGCAAGAATCTGGCGATACGATACATGATGATGATACAATATATTCCAGTATATCTCGATTCTGTCTCAAAGACAATATATTTAAATTTTTTTTAAAATTACATTTTAATTTAAATTAAGAAAATAAAATGACATAGGGTCACCCCTTCCCCCCAAAAATAGCATGAGGTCCGGCCCGGGACCAGCTATGCAGGGCTTGTGGAACAGGGTGCAGGGTCAGCTTTGGTGGCCTCTGTCCCTGCAGGCTACAAGCCGGCATAGCCTATGGCCACAGGCTCTTCTGTCCCCCCTGGGCTTTGGGGAGGCAGGTAATAGGGGGTTTGGGGTTAATGGCAAGTCACCCACTAGCCGCAGGGGACTTGCCAGACCCAGAGTTCTGTGAACTGGTATAGGGGTCACACAGTTCACAAACTAGGGGTCAGGTGAGTGGTTTTTTTACTTTTCTTTTACTGTAAGGGGGGGGGGGGAGGTCAATTCTGGAAAGAAAAAAAGCAATTCTAGTACCGTTGAATGAAATGTCACGATACTTGACCGGATCAATTTTTTCTGACACCCTTAACGTCCATGGGTAGAGCCAGACTGAGGCCATTTTTAGGCAGAATGAGCGATAGTCCTGCTCTGAGCTATTACTTTAATCATTAAAGTAAGTTCTGTTTTAACCTTTTTTTTGCTGGATTGGAAGGACCTGTGCTTACCTATTTTTGGATTCACATTACTATTATAGGTGCTTAGCAGCAGCCCTTCTCGTGCACAAAGGTTTGTGTCCCTCTTTGTGGACAGATAGGCTTATTGGAGCTGCATATTTCCCTAGGACTGTTATTTGTCACAATGGCCGATAGACTTCTCTTACAGCTTGGAACAGACCTAAATCCTCCGTGGCAACTGTTTACTAGGAAGGATGCTAACCGGCCACCTACTCCAGCTTCCCATGATCCCTTGCCTATACTCAGAAAGGAATTTTATGTTGTCACCTTTTAACCCCTAACAAATATGATGTTCGAATGGCGGCGGTATGGCTCCCTAGCTATGCAGCACCCCCCGGTGTTATTCAGTGATGATTAATTTACACGCAGTCCAGCAAATGAGTGTCAACTGTATCCATTAAAATATAAGTTTAGCCTGTAACCGAATGAATAATCGCTGAGAAGCGAATACAGCTGCGCGACCAGGAAGCCGTACTGCTACCATTCCAACAGTGTTTTTATGAAGTTTTGGCAAAGGCTTTAGTAAAATAAAGAAACGCAGGCTGTATAGAGGCACTGGGCTGTGGATAGAAGGTGATGACATAAACTTCCATTCTGGATATAGGATCATTTTAAACAAGGGTTAACCCACCTTTTCCTAATGCTACTCTGTGGTGAGGGGGGCAGAGACTGCAGTGCCGGCTGCTGCTTGTGAGTGCAGCTGTCTTCCTGTCAGATGAAGTACTGCTAGGAAAAGGTGAGTTAAACTCTCAAATGCAGGGCTCGCTAAAAGCATCGGGGGGGGGGGGGGTTAGGTTAGTTTAGTGCCTTTGAAACTCCAGGTAGGGTCTTCAATCCCAAAGGAGCAGGATAGACCGCAGTAGTAGTAAAAGGTGCCCGTATGGTAATGTTGTTCTGTAGGTCTGATGGGAAAGTCCATGACAAAGTCCATGACAATTCTTGTTAAAGTGTAATATTAGAGGGAGTATGTGAGCAAAAAATAAAAACAGGGGTGCTTACCTCCTGACCCCCCTCCCCCTCCACAGCAGCTGGTGCAGTGTCCCCCTCTGTGAAATGTACCTGATTTGGAGGAAATAGATTTATGGGTACTGATTACTGATAGCTGCAAGATGAGTGGACAGTGTAGCCAGGCAGTGGGAAAAGCAAGCAGGATGCTGGGCTGCATAGCTCGAGGCATCACCAGTAGGAAGAGGAAGGTTGTGTATAGAGCCCTGGTGAGGCCACAGCTAGAATACTGTGTGCAGTTCTGGAGACCTTACCTGCAAAAAGACATTATTCAAATAGAACGGGTCCAAAGGCCGACAACAAAAATGGTGGAAGGACTTAAACTTAAAATTTATCAGAGAGACTTAAAGAGATTAATTTGTACAGTCTGGAGGAAAGAAGGGAGAGGGGGGACATGATGGAGACCTTTATTTATGTGAAAGGATTGAATAAGGTTCAGGAGGGAAGTGTTTTTAAGAAGAAACTTAATGATCGAACAAGGGGGCCCAACCTGAAGCTAGTCGGGGGGAAGATCAGGAGCAATGTTAAAACATATTATTTTACAGAAAGAGTAGTAGATGCTTGGAACAAACTTCCAGCAGAGGAAGTTAATTTACACATGCATGGTATAAGCACACATCTATCCTAAGATAAAGAGAACATACACTATACACATAAGGGCAGACTAGATGGAGCGTATGGTCTCCTTCTGCCATCAACCTTCTATATTTCTATTTGGAATACGGGTCCTGCAGCGTGTATGCATCTTGGGATTATTTGGGAGGTAGTCTATCATTCACAAGCAAACTGATGGGCATGACTCCTCCCCCCAGTTCTGTCACAGTCTTAAAGCGGACCAAAACCCACATTTTTACATTTTTAGCTAGCATCCCCTGAATCCCCCCCCCCCCATGAGGAGTACCTTTTGCCAATTTTCACTGCCCCTACTTCAATCTTATCCCAGATTATGGCACCTGTTTTAGCTGTAAAGCTCTGCCTCCTCCATTCATTGCCACTGTTGTGTGGCAATGAATGGAGGAGGCCCTTTGCTTACCCCCCCCCCCCCCCCATGTAGTGGCCGAGGGGGTGAAAGGCCTGTTGGGTTGTTTAGTTTTGCTACAATTTGAGCTTAATGATGATGATTAGATGATTGGTTGGGGGCAAATACATATGCACTGCAATACATGTTTGTTTTATTTTGTATAGAAGGCGATATAGAGGAGTCCACTTCTTTCATGCTGATCTCTGCTTTTCACTGCACAGTACAAGATGTTGCTCTACTCTCTTGACGGCCGCCTGCTCTCCAGCTACAGCGCCTACGACTGGTCCTTGGGCATTAAATCTGTCGCCTGGAGCCCCAGCAGCCAATTCCTGGCCATTGGCAGCTACGATGAGAAGGTATGTACAGACGTGACCGGCTTTGCATTCCCGGAGTAATTATAAAAGCGCCTAATCTTTTGTTCTCCTCTACAAGGTTCGGATACTTAACCACGTTACATGGAAGCCAATCACAGAGCTGCATCATCCCGACACTGTCTCCAGCCCAAAAACAGTAAGTGCCCTGGCTCTGTGTCCCTTCTGGGGAGTCAAAATCTGAGTTACTCCTGTGACCCCCACCCCCCAATATAGTGCTGTAGATCAAGAGATTTTCCCAGGAACGCTGCTCCGTGCCCGGATGAGGAATTCCTTCATCGCAGGATTATCACAACTGATAGAAGCAGAGCCGGGGATCATCGGCTGCATCAGAGCTTCATTAGCACTGCCACTGGCTCCTATCCGAGGGTTTTGATCTAAAAGCGCCTTTTGACTATCCTGGGTTTTGGTCCTTTCCCTGGGGGCACCCCAATCGCTGTGTGAAACCCCCCAGATCGCTGCAGCCAACTTACCTTATATCCGGCCCACGGCGCGTCTAAGAGCAGCGGCTCTGACAGCCTCATCCTCCGCTTCCCTCTAGCAGTGCGCGTGCCCGCGCCAGGCATTTATGCATGACCGGGAAGAGGTGAGTTGCTGTGGCGATCTGTGTGTGTGTGTGGGGGGGGGGAGTGGGGGGTTCACACAGCAGGGCACCCCCGGGAAAGGAGCAAAATCCAGGATAATCAAAACTTTTGACTATCCTGGGTTTTGGTCTACTTTAAAGAGGTCCCAGACCCTGTTGAGTGGTGTGGGGCTACTGCTCATATCTGTGGGCATCCCAATTGGTAATGCTCCAAGGAGAGTTTCCTTTTCAACTGTGCCAGGCTGTTGGCACAGGGTGGATTCCGGCTGCATCCCCAGCATCTTGCAGCTGTGGCGCGCTCCTGTGCCAAGCCATTCAGATTGGCTGGGGGTAGTAGTGCTCCCACGTCTAAAGAAAAACTGGGGACGCACCAGCTCCCTATTGCCGGGGTCTGTGTCTAAACAGAGCCGTATGCTAGGCATTAATATGCACGACATATGGTGCTGATTGGACGAGAGCCTGCCCCGCTGTGTGAAACCCCCCAGGTCGCCCCATACACTTACCTTGCTTCCCGGACCAACGACGCATGCGTAAGCCGCGGCCGCTATCCCTCTAGCAGGCATTTGTGAATGGCCGGCGCGGGATGCGTGGGAAGCGTGGGATGAGGCCGCCAGTGCCAGAATGTCCTAGGGAGTGTGGAGGGATTTCTAATTGTTAAAAAGGGAAGTCATTTTCTGATTTTAAGGTCCACTTTAATGCCCCTCTGTAGGCAAAAAATAAAACGTATACCCTTTCCCTTTTTCCTGTCCTGCAAAGTAGGGAAGGCTTTTATATTACAATGTAAACCCGTGTGCCAAACTGGTTTCCAATTCTCTTCAGTTGAGGAAGCGGTCGGGCTGCATGAACGTTCGTTAAAACGGACCAATACCCACCAAACTTGTGAAATCCATTTGGCCAAAACCCCTGCCGATAGAACTAGAAATGGATTTTCTCGCTTTCGAATTGTTCTGGAACCCTGATTTATTGGCTAGATAATAATGTGGGTTTTGGTCCACTTTAAATGGATTGACAACTTTAAATGCCAACTTTATGTTCTGCTTTCAGTTCTTATCCCTTTGTTATGTTTTAGGTGGTGTATCGGGAAGTGGACAAATGCCAGAGCACCATTCCAAGTCAACTCACCTTTCCTCCCAAACGAGGGGTTCCCAGCAGCCTCTTCATTGTGCATAGTAAATGTAAGTGGTGTAATGACGCTCCTTTAAAGTGGACCTGCACCCATATGGTACATGAGAGGAAGTCTGTCACAGCGGGAAGTCTCTTTGCCACCTTGACCCTCCTGCTGCAGTGTTACTCATACTTTCCTCATCCAGGCTTGTGATGGGAGGCTGGAAGCTGCAGCACACACTGCTACAGCTGGCGTCTCCTATTGGTGGAGTTACTGCTTCAGTGTTTGTGGACATTCCCCACAGACCTCAAATAGGAGCATACTAGAGGGTATTGTAAATAAGGGGCCTTTATGGAAAATCAGTATTGTTAATAATGTTGCATATATAAATATAGGAATATACAGCAAAATAGTTCATGGCCTGACAACAGTGGGAAGCTGCTTAGAATACCAGCAGGCCTAGGGCAGGGACTGTATTCAAAGTAGATAGTATCATCATTCTGGGACAATAAAACATTATAGGGCCTTATTCATGAAGGGATAGCGCCAGGTAGCGTCAGGTGAATGCCGGAGGCGGCACGCAATACCACATTTATGAAGCCGAATCTGGTGAGCGACTAGAACAACTCCATTTAGCGCCTGATTCATCATTATCCCAAGCTCAGTGTACAGTGCCGGCGTTCATTCTTGCAGAGCGCCACGTCTAACCTATCTTTACCTGGCGCTCTCCCATACATTTCTATGGACGATCCTTAAATCCCTTTCCTGATCCCAATTTTTTTTTTCCCCCCAAAAACCCACAGACCTTCTGACATGTATCCTGGGCAAGAAAATGACATTTTCCTGGTGTCCTGCTCGTGTCGCTCCATTCTTGACAATTGGGTTATCCGCCACAAGGTGGCGCAGTTGACTGCAAGATGAAACTTGTGGCTCCTCCCGGCTCCTATAAAGGCATCTGTCTCCCTAAGAATCCAGAGTTCTCTTGCAGTCGGACTGTGAAGATGGAATGCTATCTCTCTATGGATATCGCAGGCAAGCGGGGCATCCCAAGCCTGTCGGCCACTGCAGCCCTATTCCCACCTGCTTCCGGGACCCATCCTGCTTCCCAGCCTCGGCTACGGATCAGGTGACGGTAGGGGAACGTCGAGGGTCAGGCGTTCACAGAGCTAGGCTCTGGGCCACAGACCCTGTCCTAAAGGGTAGCCGGCCATTGGCTATGGTGAGCCTATTGGGGGGGAGGAACCACCTAGGGACCCATTATGTAGCCCACATGCTTTATTGGTCTGTGCTTATTCTTTGTGTCTGGTGTTTTTACTTGTTTGTCACTTTGTTCCTATACTCAACTTCCTCTCTCCTGCCCCTCTCGCCTCCCTGGCGTTCTGGCGTCGGGGGTGGGGGGGTGGGTTAGACGCCACCCTCTCACATGAGGGTGGCGGACCTGCGGCGCTGTCGTCTCCGCACGCTGCGGGCGCGGACTGCGCTCTGGGGTGGGGGGAGGGGGGGACCCTCCCTGGCTTTTCTTCTCCGGGCGCCATTTTCGCCTTCCCTGGTGCACGAAGTTAGCGCGCTGCGGGGGGGGGGGGGGGGCACACAATGATGCGTTCCGTCCCTCGAGGTGCTGCCTGGGGCCTTTTTTTCGGCGCCATTCTCCCTCCTGCCTGCGTGTGACACACTGAGCCTCGCGGGGTTTCATCTGGGCCACACTGGTCTGCCTGTTGTCTGTCGGTAAATCCATCCCCTGGTCCGTGAGTTCGGTCTAATATTTTGTAATATATTTTTTTATATATTATTGTGGTGCATACGCTGTGGGATGCTCATGCGTGTTTCCCCTTGTGTCTTTCAGGCGGGCCCCGTATTACTCATTACTGTGGTTCCTCCCGGCCCATCCACCCCCCCTCTCTCCCCTCTCCCCCCTCTCGAGTTTTAGAGGCTATTATTGGGGGATTGTCCGGGTTTGGGCCGTTAATGCCTTATAACCCGTTTTGTTTGGCTACTAATCACCAAAATGGAGGTTTCTGGGGATAGCGAGCTTGGGGGCCCATCGGGGCGGGCTAAGCTTTGTCTCATTTGTGGTACATGCCCTTTAAGCAGCCGCAGTGCTGTTTGTGTCCCCTGCGCCCAAAGCTTCATTTCGGAACAGGATGGGGTGAGCGCTGCTCTCCCCAGTCCTATCTTGCCTACGGCCTCGACTACACCCCCGTGCCTGCATTTAGCTCCCAGTGAAGGGAAGCCAGCAGGGTGTCTAAATCGGACTTGGCGTTACGTGTGGACAGCCTTGAGCGACAATTGTCCCGTCTGGCTGCCGGCAAGGCCGCGGGTAAGAAGCGGCATTTGGAGCTGGTTTATCCCCTTTTTGCCGATGATGAGGTTGATTTTGAGGCCTTTGGTGGCCGAGACTCCATGGAGGAGGGTGAGTTATTTCTTGATTTTGACTCCTCAGGGGACTGCCCGGGTGGCTTTGATAGTGACCCCGGGTCCTCCTCGGACGAGAACATGTGGCTCCCCGACGACACAGAAAAGTTGTTGTCCTCGGTGTTTGATACGCTGCACATTATCCCCCCTAAGGCGGGCAAGAGGAAGCAGGGGGGACCTTTTTTGGCCTGAGAGACAGCGTCTTGTTTTTCCTGAGCAAGTTCACTTCTCCAAAATGGTTTTTAAGGAATGGAAGAGGCCCAATAAATTGCCTTTGGTGCCTAAGGGCCTGGACAGACGGTATCCCTTTTCGGAGGAGTTGATTCGTCTATGGACCCGTCCTCTGGAGGTGGATGCTCCTGTTCTGGGGCTCTCCAATACTTCGATTATGCAGTCTCCAGATACTACTTCCTTGCGTGATCAGGCCGATCGGCGCATGGATCAACTGGCATGTCACGCTTTCACTTTTGTGGGTGCTGGCCTTTGTCCTGTCTGTGCCGCGCCCATTGTCTCCATTGCCATAAAAAAGAAGGTGAGACGCCTTGTGGATATCGCCAGATCTCGCAAGCGAGCAGAGGAATATAAGGGACTCTTGGCTTGCGTGGATTTCATTGCCTTTGTTATCTCGGCCATGGATGATGCTGTCCGGCTTGGCGGCAGGGCTTCGGCCCTGCTGGTTGCTCTTCGTCGGTCTATCTGGCTGCGACAGTGGGTGGCCAACGCCGCCCCCAAGAAATCCCTCACGGGGATTCCCTTCCTGGGACTTCGTCTGTTCGGGGAGTGTCTTGATCTCCTGGCGAAAGATGGGAGGCTTCCTCAGCGTCGGAAGTCTGTGCGGCCCTTTCGGACCTCTTCTTCCTTTCGCCCTTTTCAAGGGGGAAGAGGCTCTTCCTTCTCTGGCGGCCGCCGAGACTTCTGGGGACGAGGTAGGGCCTGTGGTCGTCCCAATCCCTCCTGGGGGTCCAAGTCTAAGCCCCTTGTCAAAGCCCCTTAGGCATGAGGAGGCGCCCTCACCCATCCGGGTGGGGGGACGGCTTCTGCTATTTGCTCACGTCTGGAGACGGCACATCTCGGAGGATTCAGGAGGTGGTGTCCTCCGGCTACAAAATTGAGCTGGCAGCTTGGCCGCCCCCAAGATTCCTTCAGTCGCGGATATCCCAAAGCCCATTGATGGCACAGGGCCTAAGAATGGCTGTTCAACGTCTTCTGTTGTCCGGGGTGATTTGCCCTGTGCCCCTCCAGGAACGGGGTCGAGGGTTCTATTCCAATCTTTTCACGGTGTCCAAGAAGGACGGTTCTCTGAGACCTATCCTGGACCTGAAGGGGCTCAACAGGTTTGTCAGATTCAAACACTTCCGCATGGAGACCTTACGGTCAGCGGTGAGCTCACTTCGACCAGGCGACTTCATGACCACGGTGGACATCAGGGATGCTTACCTGCACATTCCTATATTTCGGGGACATCAGAAGTTCCTGAGGTTCGCACTGGAGGATCAGCACTACTAATTTGTGGCACTGCCTTTTGGAATTTCTTCAGCCCCCACGGGTGTTCACCAAGGTGCTGGCGGGTGTTATGGCCCTGCTGAGGAACCAGGGCATTCGTGTTCTTCCTTATCTGGACGACTTGCTGATTGCTGCTCGATCTCTTCAGCAGGCCGTGAGCGACACCCAGACGGTGTTGTCCACTCTCGGAATTCGGCTGGGTGATCAATTATCCCAAGTCCTCGATCACTCCTTCATTGGTGAGGTCCTTCCTGGGCATGACGTTGGACACCTCTCAAGTCAAGGTGTTCCTCCCGCAGCAGAAGGTGGAGGGTCTTCAGACGCAGGCGCGGGCCTTCCTGTCATGTCCACACCCATCCATCCGTCTGGGGATGAAGCTGGTGGGTCTCATGATGTCTTGCTTCGAGGCTGTGCCCTTCGCCCAGTTCCACATGAGACCTCTTCAGTTGAATCTCTTGACCGTTTGGGATCGGACACAGGAGTCCCTGGAGCAGGAGTTCTCTCTGTCCCCTCTGGCCAGGCGGTCCCTCTCGTGGTGGTTGGACTCAAGAAATCTTCTAGTGGGTAGGTCCTTTCTGACTCCGCGTTGGGAGATTGTCACCACAGACGCCAGTCTGACCGGTTGGGGAGGTTTTTGGCAATCGCTGAAGTTCCAGGGCCAGTTGGGCCTTCAGGAGGCTCATGTGCCTATCAATCTCCTGGAGCTGCGAGCGATTCGGTTGGTCCTGTTTCATTTGACGACTCATCTACGCGGCCGTGCGGTCCAAGTCCGCTCGGACAATCAGACGGCGGTCGCCTACATCAATCGTCAGGGCGGGACTCGAAGCAAGCGAGCCCTCAAGGAGGTGACCCAGATCCTGTCTTGGGCGGAGGAGAATGTTTCTCTGCATCTCAGCAGTCTAGATCCCAGGGGTGGAGAACCAGGTGGCGGACTCCCTGAGCAGGGGGACATCTCGTCTGGGGGAGTGGTCTCTCAACAACCAGGTGTTTCTCTCCCTCTGTCACCGCTGGGGTCAGCCGGACGTGGACCTGTTTGCATCCCGACATAATCACAAGCTTCCAAAGTTCGTCTCTCTGTCAAGAGATCCTCTGGCCTTCGCCACGGACGTGCTGGCAATTCCTTGGACGGAGTTCCAACTCCTCTATGCCTTTCCTCCTTTCCCTCTCCTGGGTCACGTGCTGCGCAAGAAGCCCAAGAAGGAGTACCGACCATCCTGGCGGCCCCTCGTTGGCCGAGGCGGTGTTGGTTCGCGGACATAGTCCAGATGTCAGTGGATCGCTACGTCATGCCCGACGATCCAGGGCTTCTCACTCAGGGTCTGTTACGCTACCCCAATTTACAAACGCTGGCTTTGACGGCTTGGCTGCTGAAACCTTCATCTTGACGGAGAAAGGGCTGTCTGCCCTGGTCGTGCATACCATGATTCAGGCTCGGAAGAAAGCCTCCTCCTCCTGATTAATTACAGGGTCTGGCACGCTTACATTGCCTGGTGTGAGTCTAGGGGTTTCCCTTGTTGCACATTTTCTTTTTCTAGGATTTTGGTGTTCCTACAACATGGTTTGGATTCGGGCCTCCAGCTGAGTACCCTCAAGGGGCAGGTTTTGGCCTTGGCTATTTTCTTCCAAAGATCCTTTGCCAATCATAGACTTATCAAGACTTTTTCCCAAGAAGTCACTCATGTACGTCCACCGCGTAAGCCTTTGCTACCGGTGTGGGATTTGAATTTGGTGCTTTCTGCTCTCCAGGGTCCTCCCTTTGAGCTCTTGTGTGATGCTGCTTTATCCGTTTTGACTCTGAAGGTGGTCTTTTTGGTAGCTATCACTTCGGTGCGTCGCGTCTCGGAGCTGGCAGCGCTTTGTATGAAGCCTCCTTACTTTGAGCAGCATCAGGATAAGGGTTTTTTTTGTCTTAAGCCTGAGTTTTTACCCAAGGTTGTTTCTGCCTTTCATCTCAATGAGGACATTGTCTTGCCTTCCTTGTGTCCCGCACCTTCTAATTCTAAGGAGAGGACCCTCCATTCCCTGGATGTGGTCTGAGCCCTTAAGTACTGCCTGGTTGCTACGGAATCCTTTAGGAAGTCTGATTCTCTTTTTGTCCTTCCTGACGGGCCTAGGAAGGGCTTGCCTCCAACCAAATCCACTATCAGCAAGTGGATCAGACAGGCGGTGGTGCAAGCGTATTCTGCCAAGGGGAAAGAACCCCCTTTTCGGATCACAGCTCACTCTACCAGAGCTATTGGAGCCTCTTGGGATTTTCAGCACCATGCTTCGGTTGAACAGGTTTGTAAGGCTGCTACTTGGTCTTCAGTTCATACTTTTTCTAAGTTTTACAAGGTTGATGTTAGGGCCTCAGCTGATGCTAGTTTTGGCCGTAAGGTGCTTCAGGCGGTAGTGTCATGAACTACGTGCTGTTGCTCTCTGGGGATCCCACGCTTCTTGAACACTGCTTTTGGATGTCCCAATGGATGTCAAGAATGGAGCGACCCGAGCATGACACCAGGAAAAATACAATTCTGTGAGTACTCACCTGTAGAATGGATTTTCGTGGTGTCCTGCTCGGGTCGCTCCATCCCACCCTTGTTCTGTTATCCTCTTTTGCCTTTTTATGCTGAGGCTGTGTGAAGTATCATGGTCTCTGGCCTCCCGGCTTGTCTCGGTTTTTTACTGCATTTCAACCACTGGCGATTCTTAGGGAGACAGATGCCTTTATATGAGCCGGGAGGAGCCACAAGTTTCATCTGGCAGTCCACTTCGCCACCTTGTGGCGGATAACCCAATTGTCAAGAATGGAGCGACCCGAGCAGGACACCACCAAAATCAATTCTGCAGGTGAGTACTCACAGAATTGTATTTTTTGAAAACTTTTTGGATTTTTATTTTTATGCAGAATTATCCTTACACGTCTGGTATGTTCATGTTACAATGTAATAACAATGTCATTTCATATGTTTTCGCTTTGGTACTAGTGGATACATGTTCATAAACAGACTTTAATCACACAGCTTCTGGCGCTATGGGGTACAACTACGTGATTTTGAGCGAATACTAGCGGGCGCTCTGAAGTTTGCTCTACAGACACTCATCTGTCTCTACCTGGCGTTAGTAATGAATCAGTCTGAAAATCTGTTTCATTCTAACAAGCAAACAGGTTGGGACAAGGTTAGAGTAGACAGACTAGGAAGACCAGTCATCAAAGAGGAGGAAGACCAGTCCTCAAAGAAGAGGAAGACAGAGATCAAAGGGATATTTGGTATATATCGGGGGGGAGAGAAGAGAGCTAGGGAAGTAAGGCTGCCAGCTTGACAGTCCGCTGGTGGGTTCCCGGGTCAGGATGGTAATTGTATGAGTTGCTGGTCAGGTAATTGCCTTCATCATTAGATATATGTATATGCCGGTCATAGAACTCTGATCATAGCGAGTTGTATTTTGTTGTAAGATTTGATTAGCATTTTGTGCTATTTTATCAACAATATATCTCTTTATTTACTATTTTCCTCGGTGTCCTTCGTATATACCGGAAGTCAAAAGAATCTACAGTCTTTTGCGTGTATCCATTGTGTTATTATTGGCCAGATATTGATATTTATATATTCGTTTGCCTATTTTAATCGAGCCGGGCAGGATAAATATATATCATATTATTGATATTTAGTTACTCAGGAGTAAACTTGGGAACCATTCAAAGAGATATTAGGTTAAATTGTTTACAGTATGAGACTCCCCTCTTACAGTACCTGCTACCCACCCCCGCTCCTGCTAACTCAGTCGCAGTAACATAGTGACATGCAGTAGTATGTAAGGTTGAAGGCATTAGTTTATCCAGTTCAGCCTATTTATTGATGGTGAAGTAGCCATAGCTTGTAATGTTATTCTATGGATTCCACTTTTTTACTCCTTTACTATATTCTTCATTACTACCTCCTCTGGCACAGAGTTCCATAGTGTCACTGCTCTTATAGAGAAGAATCCCCTCCATTGTCGATTTAGAAAGGGACTTTCCTCTTGGTGGATGCCCTCGGGTTATAGTTACACTCCGGGGTAGAAATAGACTGTGGGACATATCTTTGTATTGACCCCAAATATATTTATACATAGTTATTAGATCACCTCTCGGGCATCTATTTTCCAAACTAAATAAACCTAACTTTGACAATCTTTCAGGGTACTCTAGTCCCGCATTCCATTTATTACAGAGTAGCTATGGCCAAAAATGACTATAGTTCCTCTGCACTATATAGTACACTATACACTATACACTATATACAGCACGACCCGGGCTGCCCTGCTGCGCTTTTTCCTCTTTTAAGGCTACCATGATGTAGCCTATCCGCTTTCAGAACCAGTGGTGAGAGTGTGACGTGCCTATGTCACCACAAGCAGCCTATGAGTGCTGTCAGGCGCTGGCTCTGAAAGCTGATAGGCGGCTCCATAGCAAAAATAGCGGAGGAATCGGTAGTATCCAGAGTATCCGGACGGCCGGTTTATTGTTTCACTATATAGTACAGAGGAACTAATTTTTGACCATAGTTCCTCTTTTATTTAGTTGCCGCCTTTGAACGAGCTCCAGTTCTGATATGTCCTTCTTATGCACTGCTGGCCATAACTGTACACAGTATACCATATGGGGTCTGACCAACTACTTAGTTCTACAGGGGTAAAATGTTGCTCTGGTCATGGGCACCTATGCCCCTCTTGATGCACCCCATGATCCGGTTTGCCTTGGCAGCTGTTGCCTGGCATTGGCCACTAAAGTTACTATTCTAAGTATGTCACACACCCCGCTTCAAGATATTCATAACCTGTGGGTATACTGACCTGAAGAGGGCGATCTGCAGAGATGATTGGAGGAAAGTAAGCCCCTCCCGGTCCATAAATACCTGGGACCTCCCACTCATTACCCAGTCTTCATCTCTGCAGGACGGCGAGCAAGCAGAAGATGATCTCTCCTCCTTGCACAGGGGGTTTTCCAAGGTAGCCGGGTCTACCCCCGGCCTATATTATTTTATTCCCGCTCGGACTTTTTTCTCCCCTATTTAATATATTTACATGCCTCCTCAGTTTTGACTGCGGTCCGGGTGATGGTACTTTAGCACACACGTGCTTAGGAGCTAGGCTCCGCTGCAAGACCCTATTTAGAGGGTAGGCGGTTATGCCGGGTTGGTGACCCCGGTTTGGGATGCCCTGTCCTTAATAATTTTCCCTTAATAATTTTCCTTCATTTGGCCACCCCCTCCCTCATAGAGTGGAACGTATAGGAGCAATCCCTCAATGACTTGGTTACACTGCTCTTTATTTTATGTGTGTCTGTGTATTTGTAACTTTTTCCTTTTGCAACATTGTTAAGAACAGGCACCGCGGCGGCTATTGCCGAAGGCGGAGGGGAGGGGCTCTCCCCTCACGCTCTTTTGTCAGGGGCGGGGCCGGGCCTCTTGCAGAGGCCACGGCCCGCGCCCTGTCTGACAAGCCGGGCAGCGGCTCGCAGGCAGCGGGCCGCTGCCGGTTTCAGGTGCGTCGTGCGGGTCCCCGCGTCTCCGGCGGGTTCTGTTACAGCGGAGGGGAGTTTTCTCCCCTCACGCGCTGTCATTGGGGGCGGGGCCGGACTTGCGGCGCGTCGCCGCGGCCCGCCCCCTATCTTTCCCGGGCACCGCTGAGGAGCTTTGGCTCCTATCTGCTCTATGACTAGGGGGGCGGGGCCGGTAAAGCGCGCGATCCGCGCAGGCCACGCCCCTCTTCTCCGTCTCTCACTCTGGCTGCGCTGCCCTGACAGTTACCTCACGCAACTGGGCTGCATGCTGCCGGGCCCTGGTCTGGTCCGGAGGTTCTGTGAGTGGCCCTGTGGGCCTTTGTTTCATTCTATTAGTTATTCAGTATATAGCTTCTGGCTTCTAATTAATTTTTGTCTGTGTTTTTAGGTGATTCTTCACGGAATTGTTATAAGGGGGTTTCTCCTGGTTCTAAGTCCCTGGGTACTTTCACTGGGTTTCTTTCCTACAAAATTCCTCCCACTTAAAAAGGACACTATAAGGGCATCCCGGGTTGCTTCATAGCGTAATTCCCTCTGTCATAGCGACTCATTTAAGGTCACCTTATGGAGGCATCCCAGGAATCCGGGCTCCCCTCGGGACAATCTCGGAAGTGTTTGGGGTGTGGGGTATCCCTAACTGGGGATGATTTCTTTTTATGTATATCTTGTGCACAACAGACTATTACGCGGCAGTCAGGACCCCAAGCTTCTGGGTCAGCACCGCCGGCTTCATCCTCTTCCCCCCCCCCCCCCCCCACACTTTAACCCGTGCTCCATGCGATGTTGTCATGGGGGGGCAGTCGCAATCTGATGTATGTGCCAGATTGGCCAGTATTGAAAAATGTATTTCCTCTACGGTAGCCAAGAAGGCATCGGCTAAGAGAAAACATTTGTCCACGGTTTCTCATTATGAATATGATGACACGGATGGTCTGGATTGGTCTGATTATTCCCCTCCAGAGGAAGGGGAGGTGTTTGAGGATTCGGATAATTCCGAGGATCAACAAATTGTTGGCACTGATTCTGATCGGGGGTCAGGAGGTTCCTCGGACACCCCTAATGTTTTGACTCAGATGTTTGAGGTTTTGGCTATCTCGCCTCCGGCGGAGGCCCCTCAACAACAAGGGGAGTTTTATGAGGAATCCAGACCGCGCTTAGAATTTCCTAATCAAAAGCATTTTGATAATATTATTTCCAAGGAATGGGAGAGGCCAGCTCGGCTCCCAGGCATTCCTCAGAGTTGGGATAGAAGGTATCCTTTCCCTGCGGACACGGTTAAGCGCTGGGCTTCCCCCCCGAAGTGGACGCCCCAATTTTGGGGTTATCCAACTCTGCCGTTTTGAATAACCCTGATTGTTCCTCCCTCAAGGATGGTGAGGATAAACGCATTGACCAGATGGCTTGTCATGGTTTTGCCAGTATTGGGGCAGCTATACGGCCAGTTTGTGCCTCATCACTGTTGGTGGTGGCTACTAGAAAGGTGGTCAGGGATTTGCTATCCTCGTCCGGCTTGGATCCGGACAGTGATGAATTTCTTGGACTGAAACGTTGTGAGGTTTTTCTATCCTTCATTTTAACTGCTCTGGATGATTCATTGATGATGAACAGCAGGGCCTCTGCTTTAATGGTGACCATTAGGCGTTCAATTTGGTTGCGCCAGTGGGCGGCTGATTTTGGGTCCAAGAAGTCTCTGACGTCTCTTCCCTTTGTTGGTCTAAGGCTTTTTGGAGAAAAATTGGACTCAGTAGCTAAAGGTGGAAAATTACCTCAACGTAGGAAGCAACGTCACCCCTTTCGAGGGGCGGCTTCCTTCACCCCTTCCTTTCGGGGAGCTAGAGCGGGAAGAGGTTTTGCCTTCCCTTCTACAAGAGGAGACTCCTGGAATAGGGGCAGAGGTCGTGCCCGTTCAGGATACAGTTGGGGTTCTAAACCCAAGCCCGCGGCCAAGCCCGATGAGGGGGCGCCCTCACCCGTGCGGGTGGGGGGACGGCTGCGACACTTCTCCCAAGTCTGGATTCGGGAGGTCTCGGACAGATGGATCGGGGAAGTGGTATCTTCCGGTTACATGCTGGAATTCGAGTCCCGCCCCCCCCCCCGCGTTTTCTCAGGTCTCGGGTATCCCCGGACGTGCAGGCTGCACTGCAACTCCGGGCGGCGGTATCGAGTCTTCTAGATATGGCGGTCATTTGCCCAGTGCCCCCATTAGAACGGGGTCGGGGTTTTTACTCAAATCTATTCACGGTTCCCAAGAAGGACGGCTCCGTTCGGCCCATCCTGGACCTAAAGATTCTCAACAGATTCGTCAGGCTGCGAAAATTCCGCATGGAAACGTTGCGTTCCGTCATCCACTCTCTTCGTCAGGGGGACTTCATGACGTCTATAGACATCCAGGACGCTTACCTCCATGTTCCCATTTTTCCCGCGCACCAGAGGTTCCTAAGGTTCGCTCTGGAGGATCAGCACTTCCAATTTGTAGCTCTTCCCTTCGGTCTCACCACAGCTCCAAGGGTTTTCACCAAGGTGCTTGCTGGGGTGATGGCTCTTCTCAGAGCTCAAGGAATTCGCATAGTGCCATATCTGGACGATCTCCTCATATTGGCATCGTCATTCAGCCAAGCGGAATTGGACACCAGGACGGTCCTATCCACTCTGGAGAGATTCGGCTGGGTGATAAACTACCCCAAGTCCTCCCTCCACCTGTCCAGGTTAATATCCTTTCTGGGGATGTCTCTGGATACAGATCAGGCCAGAGTGTTCCTTCCTCAGTCCAAGGTTCTTCTGATTCAGGAGTTGGTTCGGTCGCTCATGTCCATTCCTCAACCGTCCATCCGGCTAGGGATGAGACTGGTGGGTTTGATGGTGGCCTCCTTCGATGCAGTCCCCTTTGCTCAGTTTCACACAAGGACACTACAGCTCCATCTGTTGTCGGTCTGGAACAGGTCTCCTCAGTCGCTGGATCAATTCTTTCAGATGTCCCCCCGGGTTCGCCGCTCGCTTCGGTGGTGGCTGAACTCAACCAACCTGCTGAGGGGCAGATTCTTTCGGACTCCCCAGTGGGAGATAGTCACCACGGATGCCAGCCTCTCAGGATGGGGGGGCTTCTGGAAGGATCTGCAATTTCAGGGTTTGTGGGGTCCCCTGGAAGCCCACGAGCCTATCAATGTTCTGGAATTGAGGGCCATCAGGATGGTTCTTTTTCATTTGACTCATCAACTGCGAGGCTTGCCGGTCCAGGTCCAGTCGGACAATCGGACGGCGGTGGCCTACATCAATCACCAGGGAGGGACCCGCAGCAGGAATGCCCTCAAGGAAGTGTCTCTGATTCTGGGTGGAGAGCCATGTCCCGTGCATCTCGGCAGTTTACATCCCGGGAGTGGAGAACACGGAGGCGGACTCTCTGAGCAGGATGTCAGCCCGCAAAGGGGAGTGGTCTCTCAATCCCAAGGTCTTTCACTCAATTTGTCGCAGGTGGGGGTCACCGGCGGTGTACCTCTTTGCCTCCCGTCACAATCACAAACTTCCGTCATTTGTGTCTCTGGCGAAAGACCCTCTGGCTCTTGCAACGGACGCCATGTCTCTGAACTGGAGGGATCTGGGTTTTCTGTACCTGTTCCCTCCGTTTCCCATGGTGGCCAGAGTAATGCGCAAGCTTGCTCTGGAGAGAGCACCAGCAATCCTGGTGGCTCCGGTCTGGTTCGCAGACGTGGTAAGGTTGGCAGAAGATCAGTTCGTTCTGCCCCTGCTGCCAGATCTACTCACACAGGGTCATCTTCGTTACCCCAATTTACCAACGCTGGCTTTGACGGCGTGGCTGCTGAAACCTCCATCTTGAAGGAGGAAGGTCTTTCGGATGCTGTGATTCGGACTCTTATTAGTGCTAGGAAGAGGTCTTCATCGTCTGTGTACTATAGGACTTGGAGGTCTTATATTGATTGGTGTGAAACCAGGGCCTTCCCTTGTAGGGAATTCTCTATTTCTAGAATTTTGGAGTTCTTGCAACATGATCTGGACCTAGGGCTCCAACTCGGTACTCTTAAGGGACAGGTGTCTGCCCTGGCGGTGTTTTTCCAAAAGTCTTTTGCGCTACATCCTTTGGTTAAGACTTTTTTCCAGGGGGTTACACATGTGAGGCCTCCTAGGAAGCCTTTGATTCCGGTTTGGGATTTGAATTTGTTTTTTTCCGCGCTCCAGGGTCCCCCCTTTGAGCCTTTGCATGATATTCCTTTGTCTTCCCTTACGCAGAAGGTGGCCTTTTTGGTAGCTATCACTTCCGTTAGACGTGTTTCTGAGTTGGTGGCTCTGTCTATTCATGCTCCATATTTTGAAAGACATCAGGACAAAGTGGTTTTCCGTTTTAAGACGGACTTCCTTCCTAAGGTGGTTTCGTCCTTTCATTTAAATCAGGATATTGTTCTGCCCTCTCTGTGTCCTAATCCCAGCAATGACAAGGAGAGGGCCCTGCATTCTTTGGATGTGGTTCGTGTTGTGAAGTATTATTTGGTGGTAACGTCTGCCTTTCGCAAGACTGATGCGTTCTTCGTGATGCCATTTGGGCCCAAGAAGGGTCTAGCACCCACAAAGTCTACCATCAGCAGGTGGATTCGTCAGGCCATTGTCGGGGCCTATTCTGCTAAGGGGAGGGATCCTCCCTTTCGTGTTACAGCTCATTCTACTCGTGCGGTTGGGGCTTCCTTGGCTTTTCAGCACCAGGCCTCTGTTGAGCAAGTTTGCAAGGCCGCTACCTGGTCTTCTGTTCACAATTTTTCCAAGTTTTACAAGGTTGATGTTCGGGCCTCAGCGGATGCTGTTTTTGGCCGCAAAGTTCTGCAGGCTGCAGTAGTTTAAGTTGTGCTTTATACCTTGTTTGGATCCCCACCCCTTATGGACACTGCTTTTGGATGTCCCACAGGTTATGAATATCTTGAAGCGGGGTGTGTGACATACTTAGAATAATACCATTTTGTGAATACTCTCCTTGTAAAATGGGTATAAGTATGTCACACACCCCGCTTCAACCCGCCCTTTTGTATTCTGGATCCTTCATTTTGTGAACTTTGCGTTGTTATGACTTATGTTTGGCTCTTCCTGGTCCCTTACCTTACTGCTTTCTTTATACTGGGTAATGAGTGGGAGGTCCCAGGTATTTATGGACCGGGAGGGGCTTACTTTCCTCCAATCATCTCTGCAGATCGCCCTCTTCAGGTCAGTATACCCACAGGTTATGAATATCTTGAAGCGGGGTGTGTGACATACTTATAATACCCATTTTACAAGGTGAGTATTCACAAAATGGTATTTTTCCCTGTGTTCGGTCCGGGCTGTCCCAGTTATCCATATACGCGTGGGCAGTCTGCCACCAGGTGGCGACAGTTACTGCAAGATCCAAATCTGTAAGTCCCCCCCCCCGGCCTCCTATAAATAGAGCCGTTTCCATGGAAATCCCCAGATTTGTCTTGCAGTAGCTACTGCGACGATCGTCTGGAAACTCTCTCTGGAGAATGGCAGTTGTTTGTCTGCCGCCCTATTACCTCCCAGCCTCGGCTGACGAGAACAGGTGAAGGTAGGGAGAACGCCGTGTTGGGCGTTCACAGAGCTAGGCTCTGGGCCGCAGACCCTCCATAAAGGGTAGCCAGCCGTAGGCAATGGTGAACCTATTGGGGGGGAGGAACCACCTATATTGCCCGGGGTTATGCCCTTATCTGTGGCCACAAGCTTTATTGTCATGTGTTGTGCTTTTTACCTCCGTTTTACTTCTTTTTTTATCTCAGACTTTGCTGGCAGCTGTGTTCATACTCACCTTCCCTCTTTCCCTCGCCTCTTCTCCTTCCCCTCCATCTGGTAGCTGTGAGGGGGGGGGGGGAGCGGCGTTGTTGAGGCCTTCTTCTACCGAGGCCGCGTCCGGGGGGTTCCTCCGTGGGCCACCCCCCCTTCCTGCGCTCTCGGCGCCATTTTAGGTGCTGCGGGCGCCTCTTTTCACGCCCGTAGAGGGGGGGCAGGGCCGCGCGCTGAGGCGTTTTGCGTCTTTGCTGCACAGCCTGCCCCTTGAGGTTCGGCCTTGCTGCACTCGGGCGCCATTTTCCTTGCTGCTCACTGTGTCATTTGCGTACCCTGCCGAGGGTCCCCATGGGCCGACGACCACAGTTACACTGCCTGCGCTTCTGGTGCCTGCCTCCCGGACCCCCGCTACCTCGCCGGTCGGTTCTGTGAGTACCTCTGGTTTTTTTTTGTGCTGTGGGATGCTCATGAATCCTTCTGTTTGTGTCTTCTAGGTGGGCCCCTCCATTGCCAGCTGAGGGTTGTGGTTCGTCCCGGTCTCCTACACCCCCCTCTCTCTCCGCACCCTCTCCCCTTAAAGAGGGATTACTAAAAAGAGGGACAACATTGGGGGTCACTCAGGTTTGGGCCGTTAGTGCCTTGTAACCTGTATTTTTTATCACCATAATGGAGGCTTCTGGGGATAATGAGCTAGTGGCCCCTTCTGGGCGGGTGAAGCTCTGTCCCATGTGCAGTACCTGCCCCCTAGGCGGACTCGGCACGGTTTGTGTCACTTGCGCCAGGAGCGTATTGTTAGAGCATGATAGGGCGGGCGTCCCTGCCCCTAGCCCTCCTTTGCCTGCGGCCTCGCCAGCCCCCCCCCCCCACTACTGCGTTCAGCCCTCAGCGAAGGGGAAGCCAGCAGGGGGTCCCAAGCCTATTTGGCTTACCGGGTGGCCAGCCTGGAGAGACAGTTATCTCGCACGGCTACGGGGAAGACCACAAGTAAGAAGCGGCAAATCGAGCCGGGTTACTCTGAATTTGCTGATGATGATGATCTTTTTGGAGGTCGGGACTCCATGGAGGAAGGAGAGTTGTTTAGGGCCTCCACTTCCTCAGGGGATCGGTTGGTTGGCTATAATAGCGAGCCTGGTTCCTCCTCGGATGAGGATATGTGGCTCCCTGACGACACCGAGAAGTTGCTGTCTTCTGTCTGAGACTTTGCATATTGTTCCTCCTAAAGCGGCTAAGAGGAAGCAGGGTGATTTATTCCGGCCTGAGAGACAGAGGCTTGTCTTCCCAGAGCAGGCCCACTTTTCCAATATGGTGTTTAAGGAATGGGAAAGACCTAACATTGCCATCGGTGCCTAAGGGCCTGGACAGACGGTATCCCTTCCCCGAGGAGCTGATCCGCCTCTGGTCCCGTCCCTCCGATGTGGATGCCCCTGTTTCGGGGTTATCCAACACTACGGTTATGCCGTCACCCGATACTGCTTCCTTGCGCGACCCAGCTGACAGGCACATGGATCAGCTGGCTTGTCATAAGTTCACCTTTGTAGGTGCTGGGCTTCGCCCTGTCTGTGCCGCGGCCATTGTCTCTTTGGCCATCAGGAAGAAGGTGAGGCGCCTTGTTGATTTTGCCAAATCTCGCAAGCGGGTGGAGGAGTATCATGACCTCAAAGCCTGTGTGGATTTTATTGCTTTTGTAGTCTCGGCCATGGACGATAGCGTCTGGCTGGGTGCCAGGGCTTTGGCTCTGTTGGTTGCGCTTCGTCACTCGCTCTGGTTGTGGCAGTGGTCGGCTGACGCTGCGGCCAAGAAGTCGCTCACTAGTATCCCTTTCCTGGGGCTCAGGTTATTTGGGGAGCGTCTGGACTGTCTGGCTAAGGATGGAAGACTCCCTCAGCGACGGAAGCCTGAGCGGTCCTTTCGGGGTTCTTCTGCCTATTGCTCCTTTAGAGGAGGAAGAGGCTCTTCATTTTCAGGTGGCCGCAGAGATTCGTGGGGTCAAGGTAGGTCTCGTGGCCGACCCAATCCCTCTTGGGGAGCTAAATCCAAACCCCCTGCCAAGCACTCTCAGGCATGAGGGGGCGCCCTCACCCATCCGGGTGGGCGGACGGCTTCTGCTATTTGCTCACATCTGGAGACAGCACGTCTCGGATCGGTGGATCCAGGAGGTGGTTTCCTCCGGGTACAAAATAGAGCTGGCAGTTTGGCCGCCCTCAAGATTTCTTCGGTCGCGGATCTCCCGGAATGCATTGACAGCGCAGGGCCTAAGGATGGCTGTTCAGAGCCTTCTGCTTTTAGGTGTGATTTGCCACGTGCCTCGCCAGGAACGGGGTCGAGGGTTCTACTCCAATCTGTTCACGGTGCCCAAGAAGGACGGAAGGCTGCGACCTATCCTGGATCTGAAGGGTCTCAAAAGGTTTGTCAGAGTCAGACATTTCTGCATGGAGACCTTACGGTCTGCGGTGAGCTCGCTTCGGCCCGGTGACTTCATGACCACGGTGGACATCAAGGATGCTTATCTGCACATCCCGATTTTTCAGGGGCATCAGAAGTTCCTGAGGTTTGCGCTGGAGGATCAGCATTACCAGTTTGTGGCACTGCCGTTCAGGATATCCTCAGCCCCCCGTGTGTTCACCAAGGTGCTGGCGGGCATCATGGCTATTCTGAGGAACCAGGGCATTCGTGTTCTTCCTTATCTGGACTATTTGCTGATTGCGGCTCAGTCCCTTCAGCAGGCCGAGAGCGACACCCAAACGGTGTTAACCACTCTCGAGGATTTCGGATGGGTAATCAATTACCACAAGTCTTCTATCACTCCTTTAATGGTGAGGTCCTTCCTGGGCATGACGTTGGACACCTCTCAGGTCAAGGTATTCCTGCCGCAGCTGAAGGTGGAGGGCCTCCAGACGCAGGTGCAGGCCCTACTGGCTTGTCAGTGGCCATCTATTCGTCTGGGGATGAAACTGGTGGGCCTCATGGTGTCCTGCTTCGAGGCAGTGCCCTTCGCCCAGTTCCACATGAGGCCTCTTCAATTGAATCTGTTGACCGGTTGGGATCGGACGCAGGAGTCCCTGGATCAGGATTTTTCACTGTCTCCCATGGTCAGTGACTCTTGTGGTGGTTGGACTCCAGAAATCTGTTGGTGGGCGAGTCCTTTCTGACTCCCCGGTGGGAGATAGTTACCACGGACGCCAGTCTGACCGGCTGGGGAGGTTTTTTGGCATATGCTGAAGTTCCAGGGTCAGTGGGGGCCACAGGAGGCCCACTTACACACATCAATCTCCTGGAGCTGAGAGCGATTCGGTTGGTGCTTCTTCAATTGACTCTCCATCTACGGGGTCGGGCGATTCAGGTCCGCTCGGACAATCAGACGGCTGTCGCCTACATCAATCACTAGGGCGGGACTCGGAGCAAGCGAATCCTTCAGGAGGTGTCCCAGATTCTGACTTGGACAGAGGAGAATGTTCCCTGCATCTCTGCGGTTTACATCCCTGGGGTAGAAAACCAGGAGGCAGACTCCCTGAGCAGGGGGACGTCTCGTCTGGGGGAATGGTCTCTCAGCAACAAGATCTTTCACACTCTGTGTCTCCGCTGGGGTTAGCCGGACGTGGACCTTTTTGCGTCCAGACAAAATCACAAGCTTCCAAGGTTCGTCTCCCTGTCAAGAGATCCTCCGGCCTTCGCCACAGATGCTCTGGCAATTCCGTGGACGGAGTTCAGGCTCCTTTATGCATTTCCTCCGTTTCCACTCCTGGGCCGAGTGCTGCGCAAGATAGCCCAGGAGGGGGTACCAACCATCCTGGTGGCTCCTCGTTGGCTGAGGTGGAGTTGGTTCGCGGACATAGCCCAGATGTCAGTCAATCGTTACATCA
This sequence comes from Gastrophryne carolinensis, assembly GCA_027917425.1. NCBI lineage: Eukaryota > Metazoa > Chordata > Amphibia > Anura > Microhylidae > Gastrophryne > Gastrophryne carolinensis. The sequence continues at coordinate 25,699,239 of CM051242.1, read as the reverse complement.
TGCACGACGACCCAGGGCTTCTCACTCAGGGATCGCTGCGGCATCCCAATTTACAGACGCTGGCTTTGACGGCCTGGCTATTGAAACCTCAATCCTAACGGAAAAGGGGCTGTCGGTCACGGTTGTTCAGACCAGGATTCAGGCGCAGAAGAAGTCGTCTTCCATGATTTTATTACAGAGTTTGGCATGCCTACATTTCTTGGTGTGAATCCAAGTTTCCCTTGTCGCACTTTTTCTATTTCTAGGATTTTGGAATTTTTACAACACGGCTTGGACTTGGGTCTACAGCGGGGCACCCTCAAGGGCCAGGTCTTGGCTTTGGCTATCTTTTTCCAAAGATCCTTCGCCAATCATAGGCTGCTCAGGACTTTTTTCCAAGGAGTTACCCATGTACGTCCACCGCGTAAGCCTGTATTACCGGTGTGGGATTTGAATTTGGTACTTTCTGCTCTCCAGGGTCCTCCCTTTGAGCCTTTGTGCGACGCTGCATTGTCTATCTTGACCCTAAAGGTGGTCTTTGTTGGTAGCCATCGCCTCGGTGCACCGGGTGTCGGAGCTGGCCGCTCTTTGCATGGAGCCTCCTTACTTTGAGCGGCATAAGGATAAGGTGGTTTTTCGCTTTAGACCTGATTTTTTGTCTAAGGTCATTTCTCCCTTTCATCTTAACAAGGAAGTCGTTTTGCCTTCCCTGTGTCTGGGACCCTCTAATTCTAAGGATGACCCTCCATGCCTTGGATGTGGTCTGAGCCATTAAGTACTACCTGGTTGCGTCTAAATCCTTCAGGAAGTCGGATTCTCTCTTTGTTCTCACTGAAGGTTCTAGAAAAGGTTTGCCTCGGGCCAAGTCCACTCTCGGCAAGTGGATTAGACAGGCGGTGGTGCAAGCTTACTCTGCCAAGGGGAAGGATCCTCCTTTTCGTGTTACAGCTCATTCTACTAGAGCTATTGGTGCTTCATGGGCTTTTCAGCACCAGGCCTTTGTTGAACAACTTTGTAAGGCTGCTACCTGGTCTTTTGTTCATACCTTTACTAATTTTTACAAGGTTGATGTTAGGGCCTCAGCTGATGCTGCTTTTGGCCGAAAGGTGCTTCAGGCGGTAGTGAAATGAACTACATGCTGTTCCGCTCTGGGGATCCCGCCCTATTATGGACACTGCTTTTGGATGTCCCACACGTATATGGATAACTGGGACAGCCTGGACCGAACACAGGGAAAAATCTAATTCTGTGAGTACTCACCTGTAGAATTGGTTTTGCCTGTGTTCGGTCGGGGCTGTCCAACCCCGCCCTGGGTTCATTTCCTCTTTTACCTATTTGGTGATTATTTTTTGTATTGGACCGTTGTCCTTATCTTGTTTGGAGAGAGTACATGCTGTAGCATGTTTGTTGACATGTTTTTCTTAGCCTCCCGGTCTGTCTCATTTACTGCTTTTTGACGTTCTGGGGACTTCCATAGAAATGGCTCTATTTAAAGGAGGCCGGGGGGAGTTACAGCTTTGAATCTTGCAGTAACTGGCGCCACCTGGTGGCGGACTGCCCACATGTATATGGATAACTGGGACAGCCCGGACCGAACACAGGCAAAACCAATTCTACAGGTGAGTACTCACAGAATTGTATTTTTGTCGAAAACTAAAACCCATGGGTCCTTTTCCATTGTAGTTTTACCAAGCATTTCCATAATTAACGTGTAAGCGTGGCACACATTTCTCCTCCCCATGTGCACGTCTTGCATATATTTGTAGTAAACTTCATTTGCCATTTTACTGCCCATGTTTCCAGTTTATCTAAATCTGTTTGTAGCTGCAGGTTATCCACTTTTGTGTTAATTACTTTACATAGCATAGTATCCTCTGCAAAGATTGATACGTTACTGTGTAATCTGTTCCCAATGCCATTAATATCTATATTAAAGAGAATTGGGCCCAGAACTGACCCCTTGTGGTACCCCAATAGTAACAGCAATCCAATCCCAATATGTAACAGTGATAGCCGCCCTCTGTTTCCTATCATAAGGCCAATTACATACCCATGTACACACATTTTCTACCAGTCCAAGCTTTCTCATCTTTTTGTATCATTCTTTTATGTGGCACAGTATCAAATGCTTTAGAAAAGTCAAGATATATGACATTCAGTGACTCACCCTGATCAAGTTGTGTCTGGTTGGAGTGATTCCTCAGAAATCCATGCTGATAAGGTGTAATAAGGTCATTTACACCAAGATACGGTACTTCACAATAGCACCTCTTAAAAAAACCTTCAAACAGCTTGCACACCACAGATGTAAAACTTACCAGTCCGTCGTTCCCAGGTTCTTGTTTAGACCCTTTTTTAAATATTGGCATCACAACCCCCAGTCATTATTAAACCCACAAATATTAAAAGCAGCGGCTTGTCTATTACTGTACTGCAGTACCGGTAGGAGGCATGGCCCATGCACGGAGCTCTCTGATTGAGGTAAATGGGGTGCCGTCATATATTGGGGGGGGGGTGTAAGAGGGGATCTGAGGCCCCTGGCTGAGCAGCTGTTACGTCTTCCATGGACAAATTACATGACAGCCATTCGGCTTCCCTGGGCCAGTGGGAGCACAATGTGCAAGCCCACCAAGTCAACTGGATTTGATCTCCAGTAAGTCACCTGCTAAGGATAGAAAATACAGTAAGTATCAGCTGCTCGTTGTGGGGAAAACAGGAGGTAGCCAATCCTATCGGGGCCTAGAAGATCAAGGGGCCCCTATATTTCTTCTCCTTCTTCTGTTTTTTTTTTTTTACTTTTACACAACTAGTTTGTATAGATTTGAGAGTGGACAGGAGCTGAAATCAATCAAAATAATGGGCAGGTGATGGATTTTTAAAGCTATTTTACGCTTGGCAAAATGGCTAGTTTTCATTATTTTTTTTTTTCTTAGATGAGTTGGCAGAGTTTCCGGTGTCTGTACGCACCATCAAACCTGATACAGATCGCGCCAACCCAGAACAGGGGATCGGAATGATGGCCTTTAGTCCTGACAATCGCTATTTAGTGACCAAAAATGGTAAGTTTCACAGGTTTCAAGTCGGTGAAAAAAAGAGGACCGCCCACCTCACCTCTGCTAAGCTCTTCCCTCCCTACTTCTGCTCACTTTGCCTCTGTTTAATTCTACCTACCTCTACCCACCTCTGTCCATCAAGTTTCCTACCATCTCACCTCTGCCTCGCCTCTGTTCACCTGTTCTGTTCATATACATAAAGAGCTAAGCAATACTTTAAGCTAAAAGCTTATCTCCAGTAAATTGTGTCTTCGCTGCTTACATTTTACTGCGGCCCCTTAAACCGAACCTGCACCCTGAATGAGAGCATATGTTATACGTTTTCCCCACCCTGTACATACAAATTGCCTGTGTTAAAAATCACCCTGCCTGCATCTACTGCATTTTCTGAGTCTTTAAACATCCAAGATGGTGACACATGGAGTCTCAGGCTGCCTGCAAACGGGAAGTGTCTTCTGACATGCCGCTCTGCATTCTGGGATTGTTGTCCTTTTCCTGACCCCAGCTTTGCTCTGTCTGTGCAAAGCACAGTTATAGCCCGCCCCCTCTCCTCAGTATGTGATGCTTCTGAGGAAAGATGGCGGCACCCGTATCCTGAACAGAGTTGCAGCCCAGTGGGGGAAAGAATAAAAACCTAAAATATATTCATATTCTTAGTGTACATCCCGTCCCGTTCCGAAAGATATCCTTACTCACGGGTTAATCATCTTCAGATGTCACGTGACTGCAGAGCAGAAAAAGTGGCCCCTCCCGGCCCATATATACCGAGGCACCTCCCACAGAACCCCAGTTTTTCTCTGCAGTCTCAGACTGCCAGGACAAGAACGTGGCTCTCTCTTTTTCAGGCAGGTGAGCAGCGTCTTTGGCCCTATGGACCTGTTGAGCTATTCCCACCCGTTCTGTTTTTACTATACTGCCTCCCAGCCTTGGCTGTAGCGTTCGGGTGACGGTAGACAGCACCATATTTAGGTGCTAAGGAGCTGTGCTCCGCCGCAACTCCCCCACCAAAGGGTAGACGGTTCAGGCCATGGTTAGCCTTATGGGATGCCCTGCCCGCATTTTGTGTGCCTGTCGCCCCCATCCCTCAATAGTGGTTCCATTGTGACCGCTGCCTCCCCTCGTTTCTCTGAGTCCCTTAGGGGAAGGGGAGGGGGGAGGTGTTCCTTGTATTAGATGTTGTGTATCATGTATTGTGTGGCACCTTTTTGTTTTTTATGCTCTGGCTCCTGCGGAGCGCATTATGCAGTGATCCCGGTTTGAATTGGTTGCACTGTTTTCTTTTTCTCTAATATCGCGCTATTGTACACCGCTTTGTATAGGGCGGCGACAGTTACCTCAGGCTCCTTGGCGCAGCCATTGGCTGTTTAAGTCACGTGGGCGCGTCCTTTTCGCGCTCTTCGGCGGGAGGCGGGCGGGGCGAGTGACGCATTTTGCGTCGCTCCTCCGCGGCCCGCCCCTCGAGGTATATGTCTGGGCGCCATCTTGTCTCGGTGGTGCGGCGCGGCTGATGCTCGTGTGCGATCTGTAAGGGCCCTCGCGGGCTATTTTTATTTATTACTGTGATATATCTTGTGCTTACGGGATCCTCTCTTTGTCTTTTAGGCCTATAGAATTAGTGGTTTCTCCCGGTCTTTACATTGATAAGGGAATTTTTCTAATATCTAAAAATCCTCCCACTTCCCTTGCGGTGCATTGGGGGCATCCCGGGTTTGCTTCGCCATTATTCCCATTTGGCCTTTGAGCCACAATAATCACCATATGGAGGCTTCTCAAGACAATGAGTCCGGGGTTCCTTCGGGACAAGGCCGGTTCTGTACTGATTGTGGGATTTCCCCTGTACCTGGCGACTTCAAGGTCTGTCTCTCTTGCGCCGACTGTTGCGCGGTTGTCTGGGATGCCCCTGCTGAGGGCCGCTTCCCCTGAGGCCTTGCCTACTCCCTCTCTCTTGCATTCGGCTCCGGTTGTGGCGCATGCTACCGGGGATGCCCAATCTGATTTTGCTACTAGATTGGCTGATCTGGAGAGGCGGATGGGCGGTTATGAGCCGCGCAAGGCTATTGGCAAGACACAGCATTTGATTGATAATACATATGTTTGCCCTATGGCTTCTGAAGCGCTGGAAGACATTGTTGGTTTTTCCCCTGAGGGGGAATTATTCTCTGAGTCTGAATCTGAGGATCAGAATAGGTCTTTTGATGATCCAAGAACCTTGGGATGCAGCTGATACTGACAGGCTACTTGCCCATTTATTTGAAGTGCTTGAAATATCTCCCCCTGCGGGTGTACCTATAAGCTGGGACCAGAGGTATCACTTTCCCCTGGATACAGCTAAATTATGGTGTTCCCCACCGGAGGTTGAGGCACCAATTCTGGGACTATCTCATACCTCTGTGGTACACTCACCTGATACTACCACCTTAAAAGACGTGGAAGACCGGCGTATTTATCAGCTGGCCACCCATGGTTTTGCCTGTGCGGGGACCGCGCTGCGTCCTGTGTGTGCATCTGCTATCATAACTGTGGCGATTAGAAGATTGATCAGAAGTGCCTGAGAGGGTGGTTCTGCGGCTTTGGGCAGAGATGTATTTAACTGGCTTATGTATTGTGAGGAATTAACTTCATATGTTCTTGCTGCCCTAGAGGATGCCATTAGAATGTGTGGCAGAATCTCTGCCCTGCTGGTTGCTATACGCCGTTCTGTTTGGCTGCGCCAATGGATGGCTGATATTGCTGCTAAGAAGGCTCTTACTGGGGCCCCATTTAAAGGACTGCGCCTTTTTGGAGAACGTCTGGATCTGTTTGCCAAGGAAGGCAAACTGCCTCAGCGCAAGAAGCCACTCAGGCTCTTTCGGGGGTCCAGAGTTGCTCTGTCCCCCTTTTATTCCCCCAGAAGAGGAAGGGGCGCCCCCACCCACGGGAGGCTGTGGTGAGTCGTGGGGCAGAAGCAGAGGACGTGGCAAGCCCGGTCCTTCCTGGGGTTCTAAGCCAAAATCCTTGGCATGAAGGGGCACCCTCACCCATCCGGGTGGGGGGACGGCTTCGTTTTTTTGCTCACATCTGGAGACATCTTGTCTCAGACCAGTGGATTCAGGAGGTAGTCTCCTCCAGTTACAAGATATTTTGCAGCACAAAATCACGGATGGCTCAGGACCCCCTGTCAGCCCAGTGTCTGTGCTTGGCTGTTCAAAATCTACTGGAATTGGGGGTCATTTGCCTGGTCCCTCTGTGGGAAAGGGGCTTGGGCTACTATTCCAATCTTTTCACTGTTCCAAAAAAAGGACGGATCAGTCAGGCCTATCCTGGATTTAAAGCTCCTCAACAAACTTTCGCATGGAGACTCTGCGTTTTGTCATAAATTCTCTTCGCCCAGGGGACTTCTTGGCCTCCATAGACATCAAGGATGCTTACCTTCATGTGCCAATTTTTGCAGGCCATCAAAAATTTCTCAGGTTCGCAATGGAAGATCAGCATTACCAGTTTGTGGCTCTGCCATTCGGTCTTCTGCTCCCAGGGTGTTCACCAAGGTGTTGGCAGGAGTAATGGCTCTGCTGAGATCTCAGGGCATTCTCATTCTTCCTTGTCTGGACGACATTCTTGTAGTTTCCCAGACTTTGCAACAAGCAGAGTTGGATGTTCAGACGGTGGTATCCACTCTGGAAAAGTTTGGCTGGGTGATCAATCTTCCCTGTCTCCTTCCAGGGTAAAGCTTTTTCTGGGCATGACTGGATACCTATCAGGTCAAGGTCTTTCTCCCTCAGCTGAAGATAGAGGGTCTTCAGGCACAAACACAGCTCCTTCTGTCTTGCCCTCATCCATCCATCAGACAGGCTATGCAGCTGGTGGGTCTGATGGTGTCCAGCTTCGAGGCTGTCCCATACGCTCAGTTTCACATGGGGCCTCTCTAGGTTCATCTCTTGTCACTATGGGATCGGAACCCAGGGTCCCTGGATCAGGTATTTGTTCTGTCCCCTCTGGTCAGGCGGTCTCTGTCATGGTGGCTGGAACCAAGGAATCTGCTAGTGGGCAGATCTTTTTTGACTCCCTGCTGGGAGGTGGTCACCCCGGATGCAAGCCTGACAGGTTGGGGGGGCTTTTGGAGGTCCCTGAAATTCCAGGGGCAGTGGGCTCCTCAGGAGGCCCATGCCCCAATCAACATTCTGGAACTGAGGGCAGTAAGATTAGTGCTTTACCAGCTGACCATGCACCTTCGGGGTCTGGCGGTTCGGATCCGCTCAGACAACAAGACAGCGGTTGCTTACATCAATCATCAGGGAGGAACCAGGAGCAAGAGGGCTGTCAAGGAAGTATGCCTGATTCTGTCCTGGGCAGAGGACAATGTTCCCTGCATCTCAGCGGTGTACATTCTGGGAGTGGAGAATCTGGAAGCGGACTCTCTGAGCAGGGGGGCCTCTCGCATGGGAGAATGGTCCCTCAGCAACTGGGTGTTTCACTCTCTGTGTCTCCGTTGGGGCCAGCCGGATGTGATCCACATCCGGCTGGCCCCAACGGAGACTGGAAGCTTGTGATTGTGACGTGACGCAAAGAGATCCTCTTTGCGTCACGTCACAATCACAAGCTTACAGTCTTTGTATCCCTGTCACAGGATCCCCTGGCCCTGTCAGTGGATGCTCTGGCAATGTCTTGGAAGAGCTTTCAGCTCCTTTATGTTTTTCCTCCGTTTCCTCTGCTGGTCAAGGTGCTGTGCAAAATAGCCCAGGAGGGAGTGCCAGCCATTCTGGTGGCACCTTGTTGGCCAAGAAGAATTTGGTTTGCAAAAATCGTACAGTTGGCAGTAGATCAGTTCGTCCTGCCCATGGTACCGGACTTGCTCACTCAGGGGCGGCTCCGCCACCCCAATTTACAAACGCTGGCTTTGACGGCCTGGCTGCTGAAACCTCCATCTTGATGGACAAGGGGTTGCCGGCCTCTGTGGTTAATACTATGATCAGAGCTAGGAAGAAGTCTTCCTCTACCATTTACTACAGGGTTTGGCGTGCTTACATTGACTGGTGTGAGTCTAGGTCACGTCCATGTCGGGTGTTCTCAATTCCCAGGATATTGAAGTTTTTACAAAATGGCTTGAAAATGGGTTTTCAGCTTAGTACTCTGAAGGGCCATGTCTCTGCTCTTGCTGTTTTTTCCAAAGGTCTTTTGCTCAGCATCATCTGGTTAAGACCTTCTTTCAAGGTGTTACTCATTTGCACCCTCCACGCAAGCCCATGTTACCTGTTTGGGATTTGAACTTGGTTTTGTCTGCCATGCAAGGGTCTCCCTTTGAGCCCTTGCAGGAGGCTGCTTTATCCACTCTCACTGTCAAGGTAGCCTTTTTGGTGGCTATTACCTCAGTCAGGCGTGTTTCTGAATTGGCGGCGTTTTCCAACGAGCCTCCTTATTTTGAAAGACACCAGGACAAGGTGGTGTTTCGCTTTCGACTTTCTGCCTAAGGTTGTGTCTGCTTTTCATCTCAATCAGGACATTGTGTTGCCTTCCTTGTCCCCTAAGCATGGTAACCCCAAGGAAAGGGTGTTACACTTGATGTTTTTAGGGCTGTGAAGTTCTATTTGGTGGCTACTGAACCTTTCAGGAAGACTGATGCTTTCTTTGTGGTTCCGTCTGGTCCTAAGAAGGGCCAGGCTCCTGCTAAATCCACTATCAGCTAGTGGATCCGTCAGGCCGTGATTAAGGCCTATTCTGCAGAACTGGTGAGAGTGGGGAAACGCGTACCCACCAATAACGCTCCACTCTGTTATTTGTGTTTCCAGCTCAGAGAGACCATCAACTCCCCAGTTCTGTGTGTGGAAACTGATCCGTTGGAGCCACAGTGTTTTTTCCTCAAGCGCTTTCAGGATTGGAACCATGGGGATTAGGTGAGTATTCTGCTTTTTGATGCCCCAAGGATCTGGAAAACAGAGGGCCCTTAGGCTATATCTTTCTCCAAGTTTCTGGGCCTGTTGTTGCTACCATAGCTGTGTCTTCCACATGGAGGACCGGGGTCATGGGTAGGAGAGAGTTTTATATTCTTAGGAAAAATACTGTACGATGAATTGCAAAACACATATGGTGCACCATTATATGGTCGTCGCATCATGAGAAGGGGTTTTACATTCAACATAGTTTGAAAAAGCTTTAGAAAATGAATGGCGCGTTTCATCGAATATTACAGACTTCCTCGCAGCAACAGAACTTTCATTTTGAGCATAAAATGAGTGGGTGGTCAATAGCCGTCCATGTCTTGAGACTGAGACGAACAGCATGAGTAAGGTCCCTAGCAGTGAGCACGCTCCTATCTGAATGGCTGGGGCGTGCACACAGCCCAAAGATGCTGGGGATGCGGCCGCCAATTTTTACATTGGCGAGGGAGCCCAGGGCAAAGCCCGTGGCTGGCCCTTGAATCTTTTAGCCATACCTCAAGTCAGTCTGCACACCTGTGCTGCATGGGAGCATCCTGTTTTAAAAGCCCAAGACTGGGCAGCATATACCTCAATGAGCATTTCTGGACTATCTGGCTGCCAGATGAATGGCAACCAACGCAGGGAACGTGAAAGCTGTAAGGATTGGCTCTCCCTGTATTGCTGATATGAGGGGACCGCCAGTCAGTTTTTTTAAATACACAAAAGATTGCAAAACCTGGATTATCTTGCTGTTGTTGAAATGAAGTTCATATTTGCTAGAGAACAAGAATACTCTGTCTGGTGCAGCTAACGTGCCAGTAAATTAGGATCCCTTCGGCTGTATATAACCTAGTTGTTGTTTTTTCAGATAACATGCCGCATTGTGTGTGGATCTGGGACGTCCAGAAGATGCGACTGTCTGTTGTGTTGGAGCAAACCTCAGCTGTCCGGTCTTTCCATTGGGACCCTGTCCAGTCTCGGCTCGCCATCTGCACGGGAAATAGCCGGGTGTACTTGTGGTCCCCCTCCGGTGCGGTGTCCGTGCACGTGCCTGTGGATGGTAAGCAGAGGATTTTTACATTGCCAGGATATACACGGTGGAAGCACATTATTATGACCAATTTCAACACGGGCCGCATGCTTCTCATTATGAGATGGTTTGATGTGGGGTATATAAAATGTCTGCACACTCAAACCCCGTTTCTGTCATTGGATAAGGGAGCCATTTCATCAGTGTTTCCATAAGGGGTGATGATTGGCTTGCGGTTCAAGTATAAGTATATTCCATCCTGCTGTGGTGAAAGTGTATCATGGATGGATAAATGGCACATAGCTGGTGCTCCTATAAATGTGACTGAACTGTGTATGGGATATGGGTAATAGTAATGTGTATATCAGCGCTGGGAGAAATGTTTGGAGGGGATGTGTATGTACTATAAATAGATAATTAAAGACAAAAAGTCCCACAATACCCTCCAAAAAATCCCCAACAGAAGTGGCACCACTGATTATAAAAATATCTCAATTTTATTGTATAGCAAGAAGCCAAAATTACATACACACATTACATAATTAAAAAACAAATATGACAACCACTAGGGGGCACTGCTGTATAGCCACCAATAATATCCAATATAAATGAAAGGGCATAAATGACTGACCTATAAAAATAATCGCTGTCCCTGTGGAAACATATGGTGCAAAATAGCAATATCCTATATAATAATTGTGCAAAAAATCTGAAATAAGTGCTAAGCATTAGGCATGAGGACAAACCAAGTTAAGGAATAAAAGTGCAGTCAGATCATAAGCCCAACCAAAAAAATTCTCACATATCCATAATAAGATGGCACATGCTGTAAGCAGACCCCCCACCTCCACGCCGACGCGTTGCGTGACGTCACGCGGAGTGGGTGAGTACTTAAAGGGTTCTATGGTACTGAAGTGACGTCACGCAGTGCGTCGGCGTGGGGGGTCTGCTTACAGCATGTTCTTCTTTTTGCTATAGAATAAAATTGAGATATTTTTATAATCGGTGGTGCCACTTCTGTTGGGGATTTTTTTGGAGGAGGTTGTGGGAATCCTCATTGTCTTTAATTACTCCTATGGTAATCCCCCAGTGTGCACACTGTTTTGATTCATAGCCGGTGCAGCCCCATTCCTTTGTTCGGTTTACTATAAATAGATAGATAGATAATATCTCCTCCAGAATATGTTCTTTAAACCCCATTAAATACAATGCATTTTAAAAGAAAAACAAAGCCAATAATATATCATTAACCATTATACAGAAGCCAATGCTTTAAAGAGGAAGATCAGAGAAACCTCCTCCAAACCTCACAGGCCTGGGCAATGTTTACTCACCTCGCTAGGGAATCCATCCTCTGGGTCCCTCGGTTTCTGGGCGAGCTCCCGAGGGGAATTGACATTTCGCATCCCATCAGGCACTGCGCGCATCCCCTGATCTCACGCCTTTGCAGTGCCCATGAATGTATGCAAGGGGAGTCACCCCCGGGAGACCTTGCCAAGTAGCTTGAGCAGCACACAATGGGCACCACAAGAATCAAGAGAAACACGGGTGGTGCGTCCTCTAGGCTCAAAACTTCCAAAGAAAAAAAAAAAAAGGGGGCACTATCATCACAAAAATATCACAAAAATCATAAAAAAAATATATGAATTTTATTTGCCACAACACCAATGAAAAACAACCATAAAGCACCCAAGACATCATTAGAAAACACATCACCTACACTGGACTATTACATTCAATACTTCATTATCTTATGCGGGCAGATATCACAAATATACAGAAGATAGAAAAAATGCCTCTCAATAGATCCTAAAGTGCAAAAATAGTGCCAATAAATAATTCAATGATTAAAATAGTAAACATCAATATCCCAATGATAGAATCAAGAAGGTGCCACTATAGATAAATAGAAGTCAATATCCCAATACTAATATAGAATGCCCATATAAATTAATCCCACTAATGTAAAAAGTGATCACCTACCTGGACCGGGACCAGGACATCTCAAATTAATAGGTATCCTTTGCGATTATCAGTTGTGTTTGTAAGCCTCCTCTCCTGGCATTGTTTACACCTCTTAATTGCGATATATATTTTTCATAAAGTACTGGCACATATAGAATACCCATATAAATTAATCCCACTAATGTATAAATTGCCAATATGTGCCGGTATTTTATGAAAAATGTATGGCACAAAGGAGAATATAATGTGTGGAATATACCACCACCTAGTGGGTAACTTTGCAGGCTGCACCAGAAAATACTCGAAGGGTGATTCCACTTTCAGTTACATTTTTAAAAGTTTCCATTATTGTGTGCCAAAATTATGTAATCAATGTGCTGATTTGTTATTGTTTTTTTCTTTTCTACTTTGTTTGCAATACTGTGTTATAAAAGAAAACGGTTTTCCCTAGAAATAAACATTTGTGTTAGGGTTGTGCCCCCAGACCTCTAATTTACTTATCAGCTTCATTACTACATCAGCATGCTTGTTTCCTGGGTTTTTGTTTCCGAGATCCCAAGATGGGAGTGGTTATTCTGGCCTTGAGTAAAAAGTACTGACCACATATCCCAGAATGCTTCCAAAGTGACAGGTGAACACTTTAGCAGCGTTTGCTAAGTCGCACAGCAGTAATGATGCTTCCAGCGGAGAATGCTGCCTGTAACCCCTTAGGGAGGATCACAGCCTTGTGTTCAGTAGCTATTGGAAGTTGAATTACAGCAGAAGGGGCCAAATCTGTCACCTCTTCCTTAGCCAATCAGATGACTAGCAAGCCAGAGTGAGGAAGTTTTGTGATGTGTACTTTTAAACACACCAGTTGATGTACATTGCTAAGGTAAACACATTGTTTTACATCCCAGAGGAGGAAAACACTAAAAACCTGAAAAAAAACCTGGCCTGGAATCTAAAAGAATCTTGCCTTTCCCAGGTCCAATGGCGCATGTGCTTGCTCTCATCCAATGAGAACCGCCTGCCGTGACTACGTAATTCAGCAGATGGCTCTCATTGTTTTGAATGGGAAATGCACGCTGCCACATGCCCTGAAACCTTGGCGTTGTGTGCGCGCTCCTGCCTCAGCCATTCAGATAGGATGGGATGGGAGCACGCACAAGGCCGCTGATATGGGGCATCTCCCCATTTAAGTCAATGAGAGCAGTTTGTCAAAAGAGGTAAACGCAGCAAACGGCTCTCATTGGCTGAGCGATGGACACTGAGCTTTCACACAGTGGGGCATCTCAAATTGGGATGCCCCCAGGAGAACAGATCAAAACCTCGGAAAGTCCAATTCCCTGGTTTTGTTCCACTTTAAGGGATCTTGATCCATTTTGCTAATACTAGACAAATATACAATTAATCGCTAACCACAAGGTGGCAGTATATTCCACAAATTGTACTCTTCTTTGTGTTCAATATAATGCTTGTGATACTATTCAATGAGGGGCCTTCCTGGTTGGTGCTGTAGTCCTGGTAATAGCCCAATATTAACAACAAACTATGTAATTACATAGACAAGACTCCGCGGGAAAAAACTTGTTTAGAAAGTCTCTTGTAATTATTCACCAGCTGTGCTTATCTTGTAACTTCATGTGACCCCACCACCAGAATCACATTACACGTACCAGATTCCCGATTAAAACAAGCCCATCATCTCATAACTCAGCTTCAACCAAAACGAGCATTCCAATGATTATCTTCCCGTAATAAATAATTTATCAGCAAGCGCGTTATTCACAAGGATATCCTCCAATACTTCAGAACAAACACCTCAGTAGTTCCAGGTATTGCGTGGAGAGAGATTAAAAGACCGAACATAGCATAATACTGTTTGCAACGTGGTCAATTTAAAAAGCTTTATTGCGCTTACCCTTCCGCACATTCATACACGCATGTACAATCAAATAGTGCCGGCCACATCCACTTCTGCTCCTCCTTGAAGCCCTATTTGATTTTACATGCGTGGATGAATGTGCGGAAGTGTTGTTACTTTTGTATGTGGCTGGACTGACACAGCTTTATAGGCTCCCTGCGCAGGATATAATTAACTATTAATTGATGTATTGTGATCACTAAGTAGTTAAAAATTATAAATATACTCAATTCAAAATTATTGTAATCTGTTAGCGCGGCTCACTAGGAAGGAGATTTTCCATCTTTATTCCTAACAATTAGAAAATAGCCCAATGTTATATAATATAAATCAAGGAAGATAATGGCACTTTATGAATAAATAATATTAATTATATTCATTGTAAATGACCATCACTCATTGAACTCTACCTTTACATGTCCTGTTCTTCTTGTTCCAGGTAATTTCAGCGTGCTGTCCCTGTCCTGGCATCCTCTCGGGGAAAACTCTCTGCTTCTTCTTAGTAAAGATCATTTGTGTGTGTGTTATTTAGAGGAGGAGAAACAGCAATAGGTGGTAAGCCTCCAATATAGGTCCACGTACCTGCTCCACTATCTGCAACAGGAACCCCCTGTGCTCATGGCTTAGCCTCCAGAACCTGGACTACCTTGGCCTCCATGGTAGTGTGATGTCATTGTAGTATTATGGCTTCATTGCACTGTTCCCTTGAAGTCTGTTCTGCTATCACTTCCTTTTTGAGAACATGATTAGCATATAAGGCCCCCCCCCCACGGTACAAGTCTTATTGGTTCCATTCTAGTTACTCCAGGTAGCCTTTTTTATGCTTGAAGTCCGATCTGCAGCTGCAGAATGTTACAGGCCTGCAATTGGGAGAAGCAAAACAATGAAAAAATGATTTAACCCCCTTACAGTTTCAGAGTCAGAATAGGAGCACAGCTTGACCAGAAATTCCAGTGAGGGAAAGCTGCTTATTAGTAGCAGCTGTGACTCCCTATGACCACTATGTACCTCAGGCTGCCCGGTAGCAAGTCTATAGAATGTCCTGACATGGATAAGAAGGTGTTGGAGCTGAATTCTGTTGATATGGGGGAGGGGGGGGGGGCACTGCAGACCTCTCTTTTCCTCTGCTGTTTAATAACTCCCTCATCCTGAGGGTCAGGTGACCCCACAATCGAGGGACACCTACTGGACCCTTCATAGCATAGAGTTGCAGTGCTGCTGCTGGCTAGTCCCGTATGTTACATGTTATATATGTGAGTCCTCTATAGAAACTTGATCAGAATGTGTTTATAGGTTGTAAATATTTGTGTAGATGTTATTTATATCAATAAATCTTTTATTTTTATTTTTTTTCTGTAGCATTGTCTTATTATAAATTGAAGCAGTTCTGAAAGCTACTATGTAAGTAATTTCTGTGTACAGTTCTTCACTGTCTCGGTGGCTGCAGGGGGTGCTACACAACCCTAAAACGTAACCGCAGCCTTATAGTCTCTCAATTGAGAAAAAGTGAACTTATTTTATGCAAATTTTTTGTTCAGTGCACAGCCACAAAAATTATTGTCCTACCATGTGATGTGGTGTGTTGGCGCCTGGGGCGTCAGTGACAAGTTAGCCAGCAGGTATCCCCAGGGATTGGCGCACAACCTAAGTGAGGGTAAAAGTATCTCAGATTTTTATGAATGGCAACAGCTGCAAACCATACATAAGACAGGACATCAAAACAAGAGCGAGGGTCTATACGCGCTGTGCCAATACTAAATAATACAGTGGCCTTGATTCACGAAGAGTAGAAAAAAAAATCATGGTAGTAAAAAATTCAATTCATGAGAAAAAGGCCTGAGAATGTCACCAGATAGGGAGACAATGGAAGTCAATGGCACTTTTTAACTCCTGAGAAAAGTATTGAATTTTTTACCCCTTTTTACCTGTAGTAAAAAGTACCATTGACTTTCATTGTCTTCCTATCTGGTGATTCACTAACAGTGATATTCTCAGGCTTTTTTCTCATGAATGGAATTTTTTACAACCATTATTTTTTTTTCCCGACTCTTAGTGAATCTAGGCCAGTGTCTCAATTTCAGCCCTGTAGAGCAGAGATGCATAACCTGTGGCCTCCGACCTTTCTGCCATCTTTACTCGCCTCTGGCTGCCTCAACTATTCCTAACTTCGAATCAGTTTATTTCACCATATATATACAAAGTACATACCAGGAATTTTTACATGACCGTGACGAGGCAGAATTCACCAATACACATAATTCAAAGCAATTATACTGTGGTTACATATAGTTTCAATCAGCATCAATTGTACTATTAATATTAAGCTAGTGCCTGTGGAAGTTATAGCGGACCTTCACTGAAGAGCCTATCTTATAAGTTTCCCCCACCCTGTACATACAGATTGCTCACATTAATCCAGACCTTCACCCTGAATAAGAGTCTACCTTATACGTTTCCCCCCTGTACATACAGATTGCTCACATTAATCCAGACCTTCACCCTGAATAAGAGCCTATCTTATATGTTTCCCCCACCTGTACATACAGATTGCCCACATTAATCCGGACCTTCACCCTGAATAAAAGTCTATCTTATGTTTCCCACACCCTCTACATACAGATTGCCCACATTAAAAATCATCCTACCTGCATCTACTGCATTTTATGAGCCTTTAAACATCCAAGATGGCGGCTCATGGAACATCAGGCAGGCTGCAAACAGGAAGTGTCTTCTGACTGTGTCGCTCTGCATTCTGGGATTGCTGTCCTTTCCCTGACCCCCAGCTCTGCTCTATCTGTGCAAAGCACAGCTATAACCCCGCCCCCTGTACTTTATCCTGCTCTCCTCTCCTCAATATGTGATGCTTCTGAGTCAAGATGGTGGCACCTGTATCCTAGGGTCCTAAACAGAGTTGAAGCCTTATGGGGAAAAGAATAAGTAGTGACTAAAAACTTAAAATATATTAATTTTAGATGGTGGGGAATAGTTTATTAAGGGTTTGGGCTTTTCATTAAATCAGGCTGAAGGTCCGGTTTAAACGTCCCAGTACAATGATGGTCGTATTGTTTGGTTTAGGTCAAGACTTTGTCCTTGTTCAGTAAGTGCACCACAAGGTTGAAGAAGCTGTTTCCCCCCCTCGTCCTTCAGAATGCTATGGAGAGAGAGGCTCCTCCCCTTAGAGAGGAAACACAAACTGGGACAGTTTCCACCCCTTTCTCCCAGACCTCATTTTTTTGTGTTTCCTCTCCAGGAAACCGCTGGGATAGCATCGTCCAGTTGGTTTTATTAGTTTTTTTATTTTCAAACCCCAGGAGAACCTAGGGGGAGGGTGCTTGCCGATCCGAGGCTTTAGTCACACAGGGACAGGGGCACCTGTGGCCTCGAGGGGTCCACTGGAGCACCACGCCTTTGGGGAGTCTGCTGGGTTTTGTAGTCCCTCAGCGTGGCCTGGAACTGCAGGGCAGGGAGCGCGGTGGCATTGGTAAGCCTAAAGGCACCTTTTTCCTGGGGCTGCCGGCTGGACCAGGTTCACACGTGCGACCTCCGGGTTGCGGTGCCGGGGGATGACGTCTCAGTACCCAGGGTTGCGGTGGTCTCGGGGTGCAAATGGTTTTCAGGCGGCACCACTTTGGGGCAGCAGACATCCTTGCTGATCTATAACTGTTCCCGAAGCGGCTGGGATACACAATCCTTCTGCGGCTGAGAAATGAATAGACGGATTGGGCAAAGTGCAGGTGCTTCAGGCAAACGGCTAACCAGCAGACAATACCTTCCAGGATGCCTCATCAGGATAAGCTAGTGAGATGTATTTATGCCAGTTTTATTGATTGACTTTTATGATATAGTTAGTCTAATCCTTCCTAGGGCTGACTGTGTATTTCTCCTGTATTTATCTCTTAGGACATCCCCGTGGTCAAAACTAAAGGAAAGAGACCGGGGGAAAAAGACAAGGAGGGGAATCCCAAACTAAAGCATCCTAGACCAGTCAGACTGTGTATTAACTGCCCCAATATTTTGCCTAATGGAATATATCATGTTGTCAGCCATGTTTTGAATATAGAATGGTGTTGGAAGCCTTGTAGCGCTGCATGTCTGCCGCTTTGCTCCACCACCACCAAACCCTCAGATTTCTCTGGCTGAACACAATCAAAGATCTTTGATGGAATCTCCAGATCCTTCTATAGCTGAGATAAGCGAAGGGGAAACTTCATCTGATCTGGACTCCCTTAATAAAGTCTAGGGGGTTCAGATAAAGGAGAATGTCCTCCCACCCGAAATAAGATGTCTGAGGAAATTTCAGCCCTCCTTGAGCATATTTATGACACCATGAATTTACTACGGGTGGATGAGTCCTTATCTATGCAGGATGCCATGTATCATAAGTTGTTGGTAAAAGAAAAAAAATTCTTACCTGGTTCAGTTAAAGTGGACCAACACCCAGGATTTTGACTATCCTGGGTCTTGGTCCACTTCGGTGGGGCACCCCCGATCGGGGTGCCCCGCTGTGTGAGACCCCCCCCGAACTCACCTCTCCCCGCGCCGACGGACAAGCGGCTCCTCCGCCGCCGCCTCCCGCGCGTCCCTCTTGACGCGCGTGTGCCCGCGCCGGCCATTCACAGACGGCTGGCGCGGGTGCGCGCACGTCTAGAGGGGCGCGAGGGAGGCGGCGGCGGCCGGCCGCCGCCGAAACTAAGGTAAGGTGTTTGGGGGGGTTTCACCCCGCGGGACATCCCGATCTCGATCCCGATCTTATAGATTCCCGGGCCGATCACCGGTGGGTGTTGGTCCACTTTAAGAGAGAATTTCCTTTTGAAGATGTGGATATTTGAGCCTGGGCCAAGTGCCCAAAGCTGGATGCTCTGCTTGCACAGGTCTCTAGATCTTTAGATTTAAGATTAAGATTTACCGAAGGTATACTTAAAGGGGCTTGGGATGCTGCAGCCTTTACACTCAGGCCAGCCTTAGAGTCAGATTGTGTTGCATGTAACCTAGGAGTCTGGTTAAATAACCTTAAAGGAGCGAAAAAATGGCTCGAAAATAAAATACTATATAAATCTATAAAAATCTATATACATATAATATCTAAATAAATATGAATATGTAAATGATGTTGGGAGGAGGGGTCACTTATACACCTGAAATCTACAAATATCCAGCCAGGCTTGTTTTTTGTAATTTTAATGGAAGGGAGAAGACATCTTGGGTGACAGGTTCTGTCACCCCTGATAAACATGTCACCAAATGGATTTTATTCTGACCATGAGAGAATAAACCCCAAACTTGGCGGGGGTTTAGTTAGTTTAGTTTATTTAGTTTGCGTCTATGTGACCCCTTCTCTCCTTAGCCGATGTGTTTATTTGGATTTTTAATATTACACAATTTCGCGATAGTGCTCCTTTAAGGGTTACATTGAAAGATACACCTAGACAGGCCCTGCTAGAAACACTATTATCCATGTTTAGAGCAGTTTCCTTTTTAGAGAATGCCTTGGCTTAGACAGAGCTGTAGCAAAGACCACTGGCCTTTTAAACTGTGCAAGAAGATCAGTTTGGCTAAAAACCTGGCAAGGCTGTGCGGCCTCCCCTTCGATGGAACCCTCATGTTTGGATCTGAGTTACACACGGTTCTAGCTAGATCCTATCAAGGTCAGGAGACCAAAATATAAGACTTCAAGAACAGGACAGTTCCTAGTCATTCCAAGCAGGCGGAGCCCACAATACAATGGGGGGCCTTGCAGGGAAACCCCTGTTCCAATCAGTTTGTTGTTCAGACCATTGCCTGGGGCTATCAGAGTTTCAGGACAAACCAACAGAAAGGTTTCTGGTAACCAGGCCTCCCTTGGATCAAGAGAAGAGGAAGGCATTTCCTCTGGCAAAGGGTTAGTGATTTTTAAATTTATTTTTTCTTCTTGTACAAATACAACAAAGTGGTGCACCGCCCACAATTAATAGTGCTGTGCTACACTGCAAATAATGAAATACTACAGAGAATTGGGCTCATGGGACCTAGCCCAGAAACCCAAGCAGCAGGAGCACCAATTCAATCGATTAAAATGCAATATATTTTATTCAGAGTCACATTGAATCAAGAAAGACAAAAAACACAACACACAATACAAAACACATTAAAAACACTGCATATCCCCAAAATCCATCCAGTGCTGCATATGCAGCAAAAATACCTGGGCAACTCCTAGAATATCAGTACGTGTAAAAATATTTCCCAAAAAATCCACTCTCTTTTTGTGCCGGCACAAAAGCCCCCCCCCCCCCAAAAAAAGGGGGCCCCCCACTACCTACTCAACTATATATTAAAGTGCATAATCAACGTCGCAACAATGATTATAAAATTCATATAGACTTCATACAATAAAAAATCCTAATATTCGATAAGTGCAAAACTATATACAGTAAGTGCAGAAAAATATATACAAAATGACAATATTAAAGGTGTTTTATAAGTGTACAGAATAATATTGGTCATGGACACCAAGCACCAACTACAGAGAAAACACTAAAATATAGACCATATAAACAAAACAGAGCAGATAGAGAGGCAAAAATACTTAGCCAGGCAACGGGTATATCACGTAAGATAAGGAGTGGGGAATGAGCAGCAGGGACACCTACTGTCACTTTAATATATAGTTGAGTAGGTAGTGGGGGGCCCCCTTGACTCTGAATAAAAGATATTGCATTTTAATCGATTGAATTGGTGCTCCTGCTGCTTGGGTTTCTGGGCTAGGTCCCATGAGCCCAATTCTCTGTAGTATTTTTTCTTCTTGCCTTTACCTAGATCTCTGTGGGGTAGATATTAGGTAGTAGCCCATCCCTAGAATCTTGGAACAATCATATTTGATTATCAAGATTCTTAATATATTTCGGTCTTAGGCCCTCAGGGATAATAGACTGACTTTACCATGATCATCTGAGGCGTCCTGTACCTTAGCAGTGAGTGTCGCCCTATGTCCCCTGTGTGAGAGCCACCAAAAAGGGTCAGCACCATCTGCTCCGAGTGCACCGCTGCTGTAGTACTGTCCCTAGTACTACCCTCCAAGGAGATTACAGCCACCGTTCACTATGGCTGAAGCAGTGGTCTGCACTTCTGCTTGCCTCTTCCCGCCTCGCTTCTGCTTGCCTCTTCCCGCCTCGCTTCTGCTTGCCTCTTCCCGCCTCGCTTCTGCTTGCCTCTTCCCGCCTCGCTTCTGCTTGCCTCTTCCCGCCTCGCTTCTGCTTGCCTCTTCCCGCCTCGCTTCTGCTTGCCTCTTCCCGCCTCGCTTCTGCTTGCCTCTTCCCGCCTCACTTCTGCTTGCCTCTTCCCGCCTCCCTTCTGCTTGCCTCTTCCCGCCTCCCTTCTGCTTGCCTCTTCCCGCCTCCCTTCTGCTTGCCTCTTCCCGCCTCCCTTCTGCTTGCCTCTTCCCGCCTCACTTCTGCTTGCCTCTTCCCGCCTCACTTCTGCTTGCCTCTTCCCGCCTCACTTCTGCTTGCCTCTTCCCGCCTCACTTCTGCTTGCCTCTTCCCGCCTCACTTCTGCTTGCCTCTTCCCGCCTCACTTCTGCTTGCCTCTTCCCGCCTCACTTCTGCTTGCCTCTTCCCGCCTCACTTCTGCTCGCCTCTTCCCGCCTCACTTCTGCTCGCCTCTTCCCGCCTCACTTCTGCTCGCCTCTTCCCGCCTCACTTCTGCTCGCCTCTTCCCGCCTCACTTCTGCTTGCCTCTTCCCGCCTCACTTCTGCTTGCCTCTTCCCGCCTCACTTCTGCTTGCCTCTTCCCGCCTCACTTCTGCTTGCCTCTTCCCGCCTCACTTCTGCTTGCCTCTTCCCGCCTCACTTCTGCTTGCCTCTTCCCGCCTCACTTCTGCTTGCCTCTTCCCGCCTCACTTCTGCTCGCCTCTTCCCGCCTCACTTCTGCTCGCCTCTTCCTGCCTCACTTCTGCTCGCCTCTTCCCGCCTCATCTCTGCTCGCCTCTTCCCGCCTCATCACTGCTCGCCTCTTCCCGCCTCATCACTGCTCGCCTCTTCCCGCCTCATCACTGCTCGCCTCTTCCCGCCTCATCACTGCTCGCCTCTTCCCGCCTCATCACTGCTCGCCTCTTCCAGCCTCACCTCTGCCAACATCTGCATCTCGGCTGTCAACATACCGGGAAAGGTCAATGTTCAGGCCAATCATCTAAGCAGGGAAGCTTCGGGTCAGGCAGAATGGTCTCTCAGGCAGCCGATTTTTTTAAGCCCTGTGCAACTGACGGGGAAGTAGCTTGCGAAGGGATTCCAACCATCCTGGTAACTCCTTACTGACCAAGAAGGGTTTTCAGATGTAAGTATGTTGGAGGGCGAACCTTGGTGGATACCCAACCATTAGCCCATTTTCATGGCAGGACCCCTGCAGCACCCCAATTTTCCAGTGCTTGCTTTGACGACCTGGCTCCTAACCTTGACATATTAACTCTAAGGAGGGCTGTCTGCTGGAACCCTCAAAACAATGATTAGGGCCAGGAAGCAAACCTTGTCTAATGTCTTTATTCCCTGGTGTGAGTCCAGGGGTTATGTCTGCAGAACATTTTCTAGGATCTTGGAATTTTTTCAGAAGGGGCTCGATGAGGGTTTTCAGTTAAGTACCATCAGGGACAGGTCTTTGCCTTGTCCATTTGTTTTATTTTTATTTTTTTTTTTTTGAGACCCATTTCAGAGAAGGCTTATAAAGACATTTATGCTGGGGGTCACCCATGTGCAGCCATCCCCAAAAGCCTCACTTGCCTTCTTGGGACCTGAATCTAGTTCTATCGGCCCTTCAGGGGCCTCTAATCGAACCTCTAGCAGAAGCATCTCTGCTTTTTATGACTTTTAAGGTCATCTTCTGGTGGTGATTACATCTGTAAGGTCAGTTTCTGAGTTAGAAGCTTTATCGGTCAAATCTCCTTACTTGGTGCTACACAAAGACAAGACAGTCTTCCGCTTTAAGCAGGACTTTCTTCCCAAAGGTCGTCTCCTCTTTCCATCTTAATGAAGAAGTGGTTCTCCCTTCTCTGTCCTGCTCCTACTAGCCAGAAGGAGAGAGTTCTTTACTCCTTGGATGTGGTCTAGGGCTGGCCAAATCTTCCATCAGTTGATGGATCAGATAGGCATCTGATCCGTTCTGTTTTAAGGGGAAAGAACCTTCCTTTCGGGTCACTGCCCATTCTGCCCGGGCCATTGGCGCATCCTGGTCCTTTCAACACCAGGCTTCAGTAGAAACCAGTTTGAAAGATTGCTACCTAATTTTCTGTTCGTACATTCACCAAGCTTTACAAAGTAGATGTAGAAACTACTTTGATTTCTACATGGCATATGCCTCAGGCTAGAGGAATAAGGTTGAACTCGAGCTTCCCACCCAGAGTGAAGGGTACTTCTTTGGGATGTCCCATTCGTATCTGATTCGGTGATGCCCTGGAGTGGAATATGAGAGAAAATATAATTTTGTCATTCTCACCTGTAGAATTGTTTTCTCTCTTCTTCCACTCCATGGCTTCTCACGCTCCCTATTGCTAGGCTACTACATCCATTCCTTAGGCGCCTTAGCCATGGTTGAGCCTTTTGTACATATTGTAAATATTGGGTGCCAACGTGAAGGAAAAAACAGTACGGAGAAGAGACAAGAATATAGGTCTCTTCCTTGACTTAAATGTGGGGGTCTCTGCATCCTCCCTGGTGGCCGTACCTACTGCTTATTCTAAGTATATAGCACATCCTGTTCCAGAGATAATTCCTTACTCCTGGGTTATACATCCACAAGATGGCGCTGGACTGCAGAGTCAGAAAAGTGGCTCCTCCCGGCCCCTTAAATACCGGAGACCTCCCACAAATTCCCCAGTTCTTCTCTGCAGTCTGGACTGCGATGACGTGAAGACGGCTCTTTCTAATCGCAGGTGAGCGGGGCTTATTAGCCTGCGGCCCTGTAGGACTGTTCCCACCCGTTCCTGTTACTGCCTCCCAGCTTAGGCTGCGTTGTTCGGGTGATGGTAGGCAGCACCACTGTAGGTGCTAAGGAGCGCTGCTCCATCCGCAGGCCCCCACCAAAGGGTAAGCGATACAGGCTTGTGGTGAGCCTAATGGGATGCCCCTCCCGCATTAGCCCCTCACCTCCCGTTCCCGGTTAGGCTCCCTTGGCGGTCCACTTCCCCCCCTCTTCCTGGGTTAGTTCTCGGGGGGGGGGGGGGGGGGGGAGTGTTATGTATACTGTCACAGTGGTGAATGTAATGTGTCATATTAAACTGTGTGTTTCTAGCTATTGCCGCCGCGCGGCTGGCTTAGTTTTTACTGTTATTACCTTGCATGGCTTAGGGGATCTCTTATTTGTGTCTTACAGGCGGATCCTTCTTTTTAAGTGGTTTCTCCCGGCCTATCCCCTCTACTTAGCAGTCTCTTCCTTATTGGAGGGCTATTGTCATATTGTCTCCCACTTCCCTAGCGGGCTATTGGGGCATCCCGGGTAGCTTTTAAGCGTCATTCCCTATTGGCCTGTTGTGCCACAATAATCACCATATGGAGGCTTCACAGGATAATGTGCCTGGGGTTCCTTCGGGACAAGCCCGGTTGTGTACTGCGTGTGGGGTTTGTGCTCCCTGCGCCCGGCAGGCGCTGGCCCTGATATCTGGGTTACCTTTGACAGGGCCTGCGCTTATGGGCTCACCTACCCCCCCACGCTTACATCTGACCCCCAGTGATGTGAATACTAGTGGGGAGTCTCACCCTGATTTGGCTACTCGGGTGGCCAGCATTGAAAGGCGTATGGCTGGTTCTGGTCTGCGTAAGGCTTCTGCTAAGCAGCGGCATTTAGCACCTGGTGTTACCCTCTTTCCTATGGAGGTTATACTCCCCTGGAAGAGGGGGAATTATTTTCCGATTCAGATTCATCTGAGGAGCAGCCTACAGGTTATGCTGCCGGTTCTGGATCTGAACCATGGTCCTCCGGTGACACTGATAGGCTGTTGGCTCAGATATTTGAGGTGTTTTGTATTTCCCCTCCTGCTGCGGTCCCTAGGCAGCAAGGGGAGCTGTTTCATACTGTTAAACCACGCTGGGAGTTTCCTGAACTAACTCACTTTAATAATCTTGTGTCTAAGGAGTGGGAGCGGCCTAGCCGGCTTCCCGGGGTACCAAAGAATTGGGATAGTAGGTATCTCTTTCCCACCGAGGTGGTTAAGCATTGGTCATGTCCTCCCGGAGTGGATGCACCAATTCTGGGTTTATCCAACACATCTGTCATGCATTCCCCTGACACTACTACCCTGAAGGATGGGGAGGACAGGCGCATGGATCAGCTGGCTTCCCATGCTTTTGCTTGTGTGGGGACTGCGCTGCGCTCGGTCTGTGCCTCTGCCATTACTGCTGTTGCTATCCAGAGCCTGCTTAAGGGTATCTTAGATGGTGCCCCTGAGGATGCTAGTGGTGAAGAGTATTCAGCTCTCGCGCGCTGTGAGACTTTTGTTGCATATGTCCTTTCTGCTCTGGATGATACCATTAGAATGGCATGGTGTGGCAGGGCCTCTGCCCTGTTGGTGGCTATACGCCGCTCGGCTGACAACGCTGCCAAAAAGGCTCTCATTGCTTTTCCCTTTAAGGGATCCATTCGCATTCTTTCCTATTTGGACGACATTCTTATCACTTCTCGGTCTCTCCAGCAGTCAGAGCTGGATACCCAGCTGCTGGTGTCCACTCTGTAGTCTTTCGGCTGGGTGATCAACCACCCCAAATCTTCCCTGGCTCTTTCCATGGTGAGGTCCTTCCTGGGAATTACTCTGGATACTTCTCAGGTCAGAATCTTTCTTCCTCAGCATAAGCTAGAGAATCTTCAAGCGCAAGCACAGCTTCTTCTGTTTCTTGTCCATCAGGCAGGGAATGCAGCTGGTGGGACTGATGGTGGTTGCTTCGAGGCGGTTCCATATGCTCAGTTCCACATGAGGCCTCTTCAACTTCACCTCTTGTCAGTATGGGATCGGGACCCTGTGTCTCTGGATCAGGTGTTTGTTATGTCCCCTCTAGCCAGGCGGTCTCTCTCGTGGTGGCTGGACTCAAGGAACCTGTTGGGGGGCAGATCCTTTCTGGCCCCTTACTGGGAGACAGTCACCACGGATGCCAGTCTGACAGGTTGGGGGGGGCTTTTGGAAATCCTTGCAATTCCAGGGTCAGTGGGGACCTCGGGAGGCCCACACCCCTATCAACATTCTGGAGTTGAGGGCGATCAGGTTGGTTCTGGTCCGCCTAACCCCTCACCTTCGGGGTTGGGCTGTTCAGATCCGCTCGGTCAACCATAAGGCGGTTGCCTACATCAATCATCAGGGAGGGACCCGGAGCAAGAGAGCCCTCAAGTAAGTATCCCTGATTCTGTCCTGGGCGGAGGAGAATGTTCCATGCATCTCGGCGATGTACATCCCAGGGGTGGAGAATCTGGAGGCAGACTCCCTCAGCAGGGGGACTTCTCGCCTGGGGGAATGGTCCCTCAGCAGCAGGGTGTTTCGCTCCCTGTGCCACCGTTTGGGTCAGCCGGATGTGGATCTGTTTGCGTCCCGACACAATCACAAGCTTCCAGTCTTTGTCTCTCTGTCCCAGGACCCTCTGACTCTAGCCATGGATGCCTTAGCAATGTCTTGGAAGAGCTTTCAGCTCCTCTGTTTTCCCTCCGTTTCCTCTGCTGGGCAGGGTGCTGCGCAAGATAGCTCAGGAAGGGGTGCCAGCCATCCTGGTTGCCCCCTGTTGGCCAAGAAAGAGTGTGGTTCGCAGACATCGTGCAGTTGGCAGTAGATCAGTACGCCCTGCTCAGGGTTCCAGACCTGCTCACTCAGGGGCAGCTACGCTACCCCAATTTACAAACACTGGCTTTGACGGCCTGGCTGCTGATGCCTCCATCTTGATGAAAAAGGGGCTGCCTGCTTCTGTTGTTAATACCATGATCAGGGCTAGGAAAAGGCCTCTTCTTCTATCTACTATAGGATTTGCTGTACTTACATTGACTGGTGTGAGTCTAAGTCATCTGTTCTGCAACATGGTCTGGATCTAGGTCTTAAACTCAGTACTCTGAAGGGTCATGTTTCTGCTTTGACCATTTTCTTCCAAAGATCCTTTGCTCAGCATCCCTTGGTCAAGACCTTTTTCCAAGGGGTTTCTCATGTGCATCCCCCACGTAAACCTATGTTACCAGTCTGTGACTTGAACTTGGTCTTATCTGCCTTGCAGGGGTCTCCTTTTGAGCCTTTGCAGGGGGCCCCTTTGTCCATTATTACACTTAAGTTTTTTGGTGGCTATTTTGTTAGGCGTGTTTCTGAGTTGGCGGCGCTTTCCATCAAGCCCCCTTACTTTGAGAGACTCCAGACAAGGTGGTGTTTCGTTTTAAGCCAGATTTTTTGCCTAAAGTTATTTCTGCTTTTCATCTCAATCAGGACATTGATTTGCCTTCTCTGTGTCCTAATCCTAGTAACACTAAGGAGAGGGTTTTACACTCTTTGGACGTGGTCAGGACTTTGAAGTTCTATTTGGTGGCTACTGAGTCCTTCAGGAAGACTGATGCTCTTTGTGCTTCCGTCTGGACCTAAGAAGGGTCTGGCTCCAGCAAGTCCACTATCAGCAAGTGGATTCGTCAGGCTGTGATTCAGGCCTATTCTGCTAAGGGGAAGGAGCCGCCCTTCCGCCTTACTGCTCATTCTACGCGTGCTATTGGTGCATCTTGGGCTTTTCAGCACCAGGCTTCTGTTGAACAAGTTTGCAAGCCGCTACTTGGTGTTCTGTTCATACCTTTTCTAAGTTTTACAAGGTTGATGTTAGGGCCTCAGCTGATGCTGCTTTTGACCGCAAAGTTTTTGTTTAAACTGTCCGCTGTTACTTTTTTTGGGGATCCCACCGTACCTTACGGACACTGCTATTGGATATCCCAGGAGTAAGGAATTATCTCTGGAACAGGACGTGCTGTATACTTATACTTATAATACAATTCTGTGATTACTCACCTGTAGAATTGATATTATATGTATACAGCACGTCCTGTTCCACCCCACCCTTGTTTTCATTATTCTGTTACCTCTGTATGGTGATTTTTCTCTTTTTATCTGGTTATAGTTCTCCCGGCTTCTTGTTAACTGCTTTTCAATACTGGGGAATTTGTGGGAGGTCTCTGGTATTTAAGGGGCCGGGAGGAGCCACTTTTCTGACTCCAGCGCCATCTTGTGGATGTATAACCCAGGAGTAAGGAATTATCTCTGGAACAGAGATACATATAATATCAATTCTACAGGTGAGTAATCACAGAATTGTATTTTCAATTACTGGAAGGCGGGTGGCAGACGGAAGTATATGTAGACCTGGAGAGACCACACCTTTTATCTGGCAGTCCTGCCTTCGGCTGAGAGTTAACCCATTCGTATCTGATTCGGTGACGCCCTGTAGTGGAAGAAGAGAGAAACCAATTCTACAGGTGAGAATCACAGAATTGTATTTTTTTTCCATTTCAATTGGCCGCAATAAAATGTAAGCAGAGAAAACAAATAATTTACTGCAGGAAAGCTGTAACCTTGACTCTTTATATGCCAGCCTACATAGAGATATTGTCACCCTCTGTTGCCAGACCATTTTAACCATTTTTTTTTTTTTTTATGTTCAACTGTGATTTTTGCATGAATTTCCAGGAAAATTAAATATTTTTTTTCAGCAAAATTTGAGCTTTAACATATGTCTTGTTTGTAATATTTTTGTGTGAAATATGTAGGGAAAAAAATAACCTTTTGATGGCGTTCCAGGGGAAGGGGGAAACACATGTGAAGAACTGAAGGCGAGAGTGGGCCACCAATACTAGCTTGAGGAGCTATTCCAGACCATGCCCCCTCTGTATTGAGGGCTTGATTGGCACTCTCAGAACTGTCACTCAAGCTCAGCTAACCCATCACTCCCCACCCAGCCTCCTCCTATGAAGAGCTCTCGCTTCCAGTGCCGCTCTACCCATAAGGTAGATTATTATGCAGCATCATGGCTCCGAGGGCCACACCTGCTTGCTGCAAAAGATAATTCATGAGGTGAAAATGTAAACCTCGACATCTCAGCCATTTCTTCTTCATTTTAAAAATGGAAAACACCTTTAAGTCAGTGCCTAATGTTGCCCAACACACTGATGTAACAATTGAATTTAAGTATTGGGGGGGGAGTTTCTTAAGGGGTTGGTACATGTGATCATTCCCTGAGGAAGAAACTGGGCCGGTCAAGTCTCCAAGTCCCTACTCCCTTTTATTATAATATGTTGAGGGGGGAGAAAGGGGTCTGTGTTTAAGCAGAGGACCCTTCTGGTGGGAGTATTTGAAGGGACTGTATTTGAGTAAGTTGTCTTCAAAAATACTTGCTACAACTGAATTTTTACAGAGGCTTGCTATGAACTGTACATGAGGATTATCCTTCACACAGAAGGCAAAAAGGAGATATAAATATTATCTTCATTTGTTTTACCCATACTCAATATATATCAAAAAATATGTGAAAAAATGTGAAAAATATGTAGAAAAATATGTAGTTGTACCATATATGTGACAAAAATTTGATATGTGTTTTTGTATGTTATATTTAACAAAATAAATGTATTATACACCATACAAGAAGACAACTTACTCAAATACAGTCCCTTCAAATACTCCCACCAGAAGGGTCCTCTGCTTAAACACAGACCCCTTTCTCCCCCCTCAACATAACAATTGAATTTGCCTGAAATATCACTTTTGTGCATATACATAAATCTCGGTCTAGGTAACAAAGAATCTGATTATTCATATTTAAACTTTTGCGGCTGTTGCTTTTTGATAAGATATGTGTGTGTCTAAAAGACTTTAGAGCTGGCCTTATTCCTATCCCCAGGGCATCCAGAAGATCAGGCCCAGGGCAAAATACTTGCCCCAAGAAACGGAGGTTGATTGGCTGATGGGTAAGAAGCACCTGGATTGCATGAAAATGGGGGTGGGGGGAGAGAGAGGACGCAAGCCTGCCATCAGACCCACCGAGACCATCCCCAGCCAGGATTCCTGCCTATACTGCTTTGATAGCAGTTCTGTTCCCAAATTAACATGTCTGGGGCAATAGGGGATGTAGCAGCCCAAAGGACTGCTCAGGTATATTACACTGATGGTCCAGTTAAAATGTATTATGACTTTTGTTCTTTTGGTGGGTGGGGGTAATAAGGTTGTTATTTTGAACTGAGAAAAGTGGGGAAGCCTCAATAGCATTGTTTCAGCTTTGTAAAATGAAATTCATTTGGCCACTAGATGGCAGCATATAGCAGCAACACGGTAACAGTCTTAGGACCAAAGATCTCAAAATCCTGTTATAACCTCAAGGACAAAACTTTGTTTTTAAGATATGCAGTTTTATTCTTCCTTCCCCAGTTTGGGATGCCCGCTGTGGGAAATTCCCTAGAGTGTCACAATTACTCACCTCGGTGGCGATTCCACAGTGCATGTGCAGGCTCTTTTCAATTCAGCTTTACTAAGCCTTCTGATGTCAGAGTGACTTAGTAAAGCTGAATGGAGGGCTGGCTTCTCCTGGTTGGCTGTGCACAGAGGGGCCAGCCACTCAGAAATGACTATCACAAGTCGGGGATGCAGACGTAGTCCGCGCATGGACTGTGGTACAGCCGGCAAGTATACTAGGCGATCTGGGGAATTTCACACAGGGCTAGCAAATTGGCCAAAAAGGCCTTTGTTCCTTCTTGAAGAGGACTTAAAACCCTCTTTGCATGGTTCTGCTCACCTTTTCTGGCCTCACCTCTGCTAACATCTGCACACAACTGCATATACAAGCACATGAACAATGCTTTAAAGGTACAGCTTTCCTACTGTAAACTGTTTGCCTTCTTTTTGCTTCCCCTTCAAGTGGAACAATAATACAATGCATCCTTAGACCAAACAAAATGTATGGGATCTTCAAGCAAGACTATGCGAATTTTCACAAATGTCCGACAGTCCTTGGAAGAGCACGACCAAGACCTCCGAGTACTAACTGGACCCTCTTATTAAGGGGTGTCAGGCTCATATTTATCGAGGGCCACATAAGCATTTTGGTTGCCCTCAAACCTTATCTGTGACAAATGCAAATTATTTTGCCCAGGACAAATGCAGAATTATTTTGTCTATGACAAATGCAAATTATTCTGCCTAGGACGGCCACAGAATTATTTTGCCCAGGACAGATGCTGCATTATTATTCTAAGTATACAGCACGTCCTGCTCCAGAGATAATTCCTTACGTATGGGTAATACATCCACAAGATGGCGCTGGACTGCAGAGACAGCAAAAAAGTGGCTCCTCCCGGCCCCTTATATACCCGGGACCTCCCACAAATTCCCCAGTTCTTCTCTGCAGTCTGTGAATGCAAGACGATGGCTCTCTCTACTCGCAGGTAAGCGGGGCTATTAGCCTGCGGCCCTGTAGGACTATTCCCACCCGTTCCTCTTCTTCTGCCTCCCAGCTTTGGCTGCACTGGTCGGGTGACGGTAGGCAGCACCGCAGTCAGGTGCTTAAGGAGCGTTGCTCCAACCGCAATCCCCCACCAAAGGGTATGCGGTATAGGCCCATGGTGAGCCTTATGGGATGCCCCTCCCGCGCTATTGCCCCTCGCCCCCTGTCCATCGGTGGGCTCCTGTTAGGTTGGCCGCTGCCCTCCCTCACTCTTCCTGGTAGTTCCTGGTAGCTTTTGTTTTTTTTGTCACCGCATGTATTAGTTGCACTGGTTGCCTTTTTAAAAAATGCCGCCGCCACGCACGCTTGTACAGCGTTCCGCAGCCGGCGACGACTTTACCTCAGGCGCTACTGCGCCATCATTGGCCGGCATGGTCACGTGGGCGACTTCGCGCTCTTTGGGGGGCGGGCCTCGCGGATGGCGCGTTCTGCATCACTGTCTCCGCGGCCCGCCCCTCGAGGTATCTGCGGGCGACATTTTGCTCTCCTCATGCTGTGTGGCTGGCATCTACCTACCGCGGTCCGTAAGTACCCCTGGTAGGCTGACTTATTTTTTATATCCTATGAATGCGTGCCGCTTACGGGACTTTTCTGTTTGTCTTGCAGGCGGGTAACACTTAATTGTGGTTTCTCCCGGCCTATCCCCTCTATTTAGTTTACTTATTAGAGGCCTATTCTGTAAAACCTCCCACTTCCGATTGCTGGCTCTACGGCACGTAAGGCCACTGCTAAGAGGCGGCATGTGGCGCCTGGCATTACCCTTTTTCCTATGGAGGCTGAGGAATTTCTTGACTTGGCCGGCTATACCCCCCTGGAAGAGGGGGAATTGTTTTCTGATTCAGAATCATCTGATGAGCAGCCTAAGGGTTATGCTGATTCTGGCTCTGACCCATGGGCTCCAGATGATACTGACAGGCTTTTGGTCCACATTTTTGAAGTGCTTTCTATCTCTCCTCCTGCCGCGGCTCCTCGGCAGCAGGGGGAGTTGTTTCACACTGCTAAGCCACGTTTGGAGTTTCCTGAGCAAACTCACTTTAATAATCTTGTGCTTAAAGAGTGGGAGCGTCCTAGCAGGCTCCCTGGGGTGCCTCAGAGTTGGGATAAGAGGTATCCTTTTCCCGCTGAAGTGGTTAAGCATTAGTCGTCCCCTCCTGAAGTGGATGCACCGATTTTGAGGTTGTCCAACACTTCTGTCATGCATTCCCCTGACTCTACTACCCTGGAGGATGGTGAGGACCGGCGCATTGATCAGCTGGCTGCCCATACCTTTGCCTGTGTGGGGGCCGCGCTGCGTCCGGTTTTTGCCTCTGCCATTATAGCTGTGGCTATTAAGACTCTGCTCAAAAGTATGTTAGATGGGGCTCCTGATGATGCTGCTAGTAAAGAGTATGAAGCCCTTCTGCATTGTGAGGAATTTGTTGCATATGTCCTATCTACCTTGGATGATACCATTAGAATGTGTGGCAGGGCTTCTGCCTTGGCGGTGGCTATACGCCGCTCGGGTTGGCTGCGCCAGTGGGCTGCTGACAACGCTGTTAAAAAGGCTCTCAATGGGTTTCCCTTTAAAGTGGACCAACACCCAGGATTTTGACTATCCTGGGTCTTGGTCCACTTCGGTGTGTGAAACCCTCCCGAACTCACCTCTCCCCGCGCCGACGGACAAGCCGCGGACAAGCGGCTCCTCCGCCGCTGCTTCCCGCGCGTCCCTCTTGACGCGCGCGTGCCCGCGCCGGCCATTCACAGACGGCCGGCGCGGGCGCGCGCACGTCTAGAGGGGCGGCGGAAGATAAGGTAAGGAGTTTGGGGTGTTTGGGGGGGTTTCACCCCGCGGGACATCCCAATCTCGGATGTCCCGTGGGGAGGGAGGTGATCGGCCCGGGAATCTTATAGATTCCCAGGCCGATCACCCGTGGGTGTTGGTCCACTTTAAGGGACTACGTCTATTTGGGGATCGCCTGGACCTGTTTGCTAAGGGAGGCAGGTTACCCCAGCACAAAAGACAGTCTCGGCCCTTTCAGGGTTCAGGCTCCATTCTTCCCTCCTATTGGGGGTCCAGAATGGGAAGGGGGGCTTCATTTACAGGGGCCCGTGGAGGGGCAGAGGCAGAGGGCGTGTCTGCCCTGGCCCCTCCTGGGGTTCTAAGTCTTCCCCCAAGCCCCCTCCTCTGGTTACAAGATAGAGTTGGCAGCCTGGCCACCCCCAAGATTCATCAGATCACGGATGGCTCAAAATCAGCTCAGGGCCTGTTGCTTGCTGTGCAGAACCTACTGGAGTTGGGGGTCATCTGCCAGGTGCCCTTAAGGGAAAGGGGCAAGGGCTATTATTCCAACCTTTTCACTGTTCCCAAAAGGGATGGGTCCGTCAGACCTATCCTGGACTTAAAGCTTCTCAACAAATTTATCAGAGTCAGGCGTTTTCGCATGGAGACTCTGCACTCAGCCGTAAGTTCACTGCGCCCAGGGGACTTCATGACCTCTGTGGACATCAAGGATGCTTACCTCCATATTCCAATCTTTCCAGGTCATCAGAGATTCCTTAGGTTCGCTCTGGAGGATCAGCATTACCAATTCGTGGCATTGTCCTTCGGTCTCACTTCGGCTCCCAGGGTATTCACCAAGGTGCTGGCGGGCGTTATGGCCCTGCTGAGGTCTCAGGGCATTCGCATTCTTCCCTATTTAGACGGCATTCTTATCACTTCTCTGTCCTTCCAACAGGCAGAGCTGGATACTCAGCAGGTGGTGACCACACAGTCATTCGGCTGGGTGATAAACCACTCCAAGACACTTCCCTGCCTCCCTCTTTGGTGAAGCCATTTCTGGGCATGAATCTGGATACAGCTCAGGCCAGGATCTTTTTTCCTCAGCAGAAGGTGGACAGTCTGCAAGCGCTAGCTCAGCTCCTTCTGTCTTGCCCTCCTCCTTCCATCAGGCAGGGAATGCAGCTAGTGGGCCTGATCGTCTCCTGCTTTGAGGCGGTTCCTTATGCTCAGTTTCACATGAGGCCTCTTCAACTCCACCTCTTGTCAGTATGGGACAAGGACCCTGCATCCCTGGATCAGGTTTTGGTTCTGTCCCTCCTAGCCAGGCGGTCCCTTGCATGGTGGCTGAACTCAAGGAACCTGTTGGTGGGCAGATCCTTTCTGGCCCCTTGCTGGGAGACTGTCACCACGGATGCCAGTCTGACAAGTTGGGGGGGCTTCTGGAAATCCCTACAATTCCAGGGGCAGTGGGGCCCTCAGGAGGCCCACACCCCTATCAACATTCTGGAACTGAGGGCGATCAGGTTGGTTCTAGCCCGCTTGACCCCGCACCTTCGGGGTCGGGCTGTTCAGATACGCTCGGACAACCAGACGGAGGTTGCCTACATCAATCATCAGGGAGGGACCCGGAGCAAGGGGGCCCTCAAGGAAGTGTCTCTGATCCTGTCCTGGGCAGAGGACAATGTTCCCTGCATCTCAGCTGTGTACTTCCCGGGGGTGGAGAATCTGGAGGGGAACTTCTCACCTGGGGGAATGGTCCCTCAGCGACAGGGTGTTTCTCTCTCTGTGTCACCGTTGGGGGTCAGCCAGATGTGGATCTGTTTGCATCCCGTCATAATCACAAGCTTCCAGTCTTTGTGTCTCTGTCCCAGGACCCTCTGGCCTTAGCCATGGATGCTCTAACAATGCCCTGGCAGGGTTTTCAGCTACTGTATGTCTTTCCCCCGTTTCCCCTGTTGGGCAGAGTTCTGAGAAAGATAGCTCAGGAAGGGGTTTCAGCAATCCTGGTGGCCCCCCGTTGGCCAAGAAGAGTGTGGTTCGCAGACTTCGTGCAGCTGGCGGTAGATCAGTACGCCCTACCCAAGGATCCAGACCTGCTCACTCAGGGGCGGCTACGCTACCCCAATTTACAAACGCTGGCTTTAACGGCCTGGCTGCTGAAACCTCCATCTTAATGGAAAAGGGGCTGCCTGCCTCTGTTGTTAACACCATGATCAGGACTAGGAAAAAGTCCTCTTCTTCCATCTACTATAGGGTTTGGCGTACCTACATTGACTGGTGTGAGTCTAAATCTCTTCCCTGTCGTGAGTTTTCCATTCCTAGGATTCTGGAATTTCTTCAACATGGTTTGGATCTGGGGCTTCAGCTCAGCACTCTGAAGGGTCATGTTTCTGCCTTGTTTTCTTCCAGAGATCTTTTGCTCAGTATCATCTGGTCAAGACCTCTTTCCAGGGGGTTACTCATGTGCATTCCCAACGTAAGCCTATGTTACCAGTCTGGGACTTGAACTTGGTCCTATCTGCCTTGCAGGGGTCTCCTTTTGAGCCTGTGCATGAGGCTGCTTTGTCCATTCTTACTCTTAAGGTAGTCTTTTTGGTGGCTATCGCTTCTGTTAGGCGTGTTTCTGAGTTGGCGGTGCTTTCCATCAAGCCCCCTTACTTTGAGAGACACCAGGACAAGGTGGTGGTTCGCTTTAAGCCAGATTTCCTGCCTAAAGTTGTGTCTGCGTTTCATCTCAATCAGGACATTGTTCTGCCTTCTCTGTGCCCTAATCCTAGTAACCCTAAGGAGAGGGCTTTACATTTCTTGGATGTGGTTGGGAACCTTAAGTTCTATTTGGTGGCTACTGAACCCTTCAGGAAGACTGATGCTCTTTTTGTGGTCCCTTCTGGTCCTAAGAAGGGTCTGGCTCCAGCTAAGTCTACCATCAGCAAGTGGATCCGTCAGGCTGTGATTCAGGCCTATTCTGCTAAAAGGAAGAATCCTCCCTTTCGTCTTACTGCTCATTCCACTCGTGCTATTGGTGCCTCTTGGGCTTTTCAGCACCAGGCTTCTGTTGAACAGGTTTGCAAGGCCGCTATTTGGTCTTCTGTTCATACCTTTTCTACGTTTTACAAGGTTGATGTTCGGGCTTCAGCTGATGCTGCTTTTGGCCGCAAAGTTCTGCAGGCGGCAGTGGTTTAAACTGCATGTTGTTGCCTTTTGGGGATCCCACCCTACCTTACGGACACTGCTATTGGATGTCCCATACATAAGGAATTATCTCTGGAGCAGGACGTGCTGTATACTTAGAATAATACAATTCTGTGATTACTCACCTGTAGAATTGGTATTATACGTATACAGCACGTCCTGCTCCACCCCGCCCTTGTTATCATTATTCTAGTACTTCTGTATGGTGATTGTTATCATGGTTATCATTGTTAAGTTTGTTGATTATGGTTATTGTTCTCCCGGCTTCTTGCTAACTGCTTGTCAATACTGAGGAATTTGTGGGAAGTCCCGGGTATATAAGAGGCCGGGAGGAGTCACTTTTTTGCTGTCTCTGCAGTCCAGTGCCATCTTGTGGATGTATTACCCATACGTAAGGAATTATTTCTGGAGCAGGACGTGCTGTATACGTATAATACCAATTCTACAGGTGAGTAATCACAGAATTGGATTTTTTCCCAGCATAGCTACAGAATGATTTCAGCCAGTGCAGATGCAGACTAAGAATTATTTTGCCCAGGAAAGATGCAGATCCTAAGTTATTTTGCCTGGACTGATGCAGATTTTGCCTAGGAAAGCTACAGAATTATTTTGCCCGGGACAGATGCTGTTGTATTTTTACCAGGATAGCCACTATATTATTTTGGCATGGACAGATGCTGACACTGAATTATTTCCATCCTGGACAGATGCAGAACTATTTTGCTTAGTGCAAATGAAATCCTAACATTTGCTCAGGACAGATGCAGACACATAATTTTGCCCACGGCAGCACTACATTTTTCTCCCATCCCACCTGGCAAGAGCTAATAATAACCCCTGTAGTAGTTGTGGCACCCTCTGCTGTGGCAATACGTTGGGGGAGGGGGAGTTAGCTGGGTCTCCATTGTGTAGTGAGGGTCAGTTGCATATAGACACAGGACAGTTGCAGTCACTACTTTCTTCTCCCCCAGAATGTTGAAAAGGAATACGCCAGATGTTTTTATAGGCACCATGCCTGAGGACAGGATTAGAGGTGTTACTGTGCTCCACAGTGGTGCGCAGCATACCAGAGCCTTACTCAGCAGAGTAAGACACACAGGCACACACACAGGTGTAAAGACAAGCTGATGGTATCAAAAGCCTTTCAGTGACCATGCTGGCCAAAAGTGGCACCACCCATTCATTATTGTCTGTCACCTGTCAAAGGGCCACATAAAAAGCCTTGGAGAGCTGCATACAGCCCCTGGGCCTTGATTTTGACAAACTTGCCCTAATTCCCCAGACTTGACCCTGATCGAGCATCTGCAGGACCACCCTCCAGCATCTACGGGATGCACTGCAGATAAAATAGACATAACAAATGTTAATTTAACCACTCGTTGTGTTATGTCTATTGGAGCCTGTGATTAGGTTAGTGGGGACGCCGATCATGCTCGGCAGTGCACATGACTACGGTGTATAGGGATTTCTCAGCATTTTAGCAATTCTTGCACTGCAGATACCTGCAATGACCTACCAACACCATACTGAGTTACACCTAGCCCCTCTAACTGCTGTTTGTGCTGTACATGTGGGTTACTTTGAATATTAGTTGGTGGCCTGTTACAGGACAGATGTCCCACAAATATACACCCAAATAGGATGTGAGCCTGAGATCCTACCATGTGTCTATAGTAAACACACCATGCCCTGTGTATACAATAACTATATTCACACCTACGTACCTCTAGCGGAGGTGTTTCCGAGCTGCTTGAAAATGAATCCTTGAATTCCTAATTTGGTTGGAGGCAGACTACATTTAAATACATGATACATTAAATTGCATGATATCTATGAGGAGTGGTGTAACTCCTGAAATCTGACAGTTATGACTGTATTAATGAGTCGTATTCAGGATTATAAGACCTTTCATTTGATATCAAACATGGCATATATGTATGGGCCAAAGACTGGTAATCCACATAGTATCAGACTATATATGATATGTATTTAGTGTTTGGATTCATTTAACTAAGAAATTTCTTGGTTTCAATATGATAGCATGCATATTGTGGGAGTTATATTACTTTATAGAATATTTATCTAATCTCACAGAGGCGGGTTGTAGGCAGTGCAATGCAGACACACCCAGAAGGCTGGGAATGCTAGCTTACACCCTCTAGTGTTAGTAGATTAGGAGGATGGTTGCAGGGGTAGTCAGTCGATGGACGGGCCCCCTACCTGTATAAAGCATAATGATGGCTAAGTATCTTGTGCTCTCTCTCCCTCTCCATTATAACATTTATTGTACTGTAACTAAGGTATACATCATGTAATAACATGTAATTACCCAGATAACATTTATCTGGGGAAACTTTGGGAACGCATTGGGTTAGTGAAGGTTATTTACTTTGCTGATGAATTAAACCTGTTTTCATTTATACATCTTACTGTATGTGTGGTGGGTAATTTCTCACACAATAGATTGTACGTGCAAGGCAGCTGAGGAAATATTCTTAGTATACAGTACGTCCTGCTCCAGATAGATTACTTACACTTGGGTTATCCTCCGCCAGATGGCGCTGCACTGCAGAGACATGTAAAACAGGCTCCTCCCGGCCCCTCAAATACCCGGGACCTCCCACAAATCCCCAGATTTCTCTGCAGTGCTTACTGCGAAGACATGAAATTATCACTCTCTCGCAGGTGAGCGGGGCTATTAGCCTGCGGCCCTGTTGGACTATTCCCACCCGTTCCTCGTGTGATGTGCCTCCCAGCCTGGGCTGCGCTGGTCGGGTGAAGGTAGGCAGCACCATGTGTGCTTAAGGAGCACTGCTCCCCCGCAATCCCCCACCAAAGGGTAGGCGGTATAGGTTGATGGTGAGCCTTTATGGGATGCCCCTCCCGCATTATTGCCCCGTGTAGCTGTGGGTCCTGTACAGAGGGCCGCCATTCTCCCTCATTCTCCCTGTAGTCTTCGGGAGGGAAAGAAGGGGAGGGGGTGTGTAGGTGAGCGTGTAGCGTGATTTGTGCATGCGGTGTTTTGTCATGTCTTTTGACTAGTATATGTGGTGTCTGCCGCCGCGCTGACTTGTCTTTTTTACTATTGCAAATGCCGACGCCGCGCGCGGCTTTTTCCTTCATTTGGATGTTCCGCGCCGGGCGGCGGCGTTACCTCAGATGCTTCTGCGTTCTCATTGGCTGCTTGTCTGTGGGCTTCGCGCTCTTCGGGGGGGGGGCCTGGCTTGGCGCGCCCTGCGTCACTGCCCGCTCTGGCCCGCCCTTCGAGGTACTCTCGGCGCCATTTTGTCATGTCGCGCGCGCGTGTGACGGTTCTACTTACCGCGGTCCTTAAGTGCCCTCACAGGCGGTTTTATACTCATTTTAGTGTGTTTGGTTCTGACACCGCTTCTTCCCACTGTGTTTTTCAGACGGGTGAAGCCATTGGCTTCTCCCAGCCCGGTGTAATTGATAGTTGGGCCTTGTATAATTACTCCCACTTCCCTAGTGGGGTCATTGGGGCATCCAGGGTTGCTTATAGCGTCAATCCCTACTGGCATATAGTGCCTAATAATCACCATATGGAGGCATCCCAGGATAAGGTTACCGGGGTCACTTTGGGACAAGACCGGCTGTGTGTAGCGTGTGGGCAGCCTCATGCTGACGCTGACAAGACACGGGTATGTGTATCCTGTGCTGAGCAGGTGCTTGCATTGCAATCTGGCCTGCCAGTGGCTGCGCCTCGTTTCACTTCACTTACTCCCCCAAGCTTAAATCTCACTCCTGTTGAGTTGCATACTAGTGGGGATTCTCAGCCTGATGTGTCTTCTAGACTGGCTACTGTTGAACAGATTATTGCGAGGTCTTTAGCACGTAAGGGCCCTGGTAGGAAGCGGCACTTGAGCCTACTGTTACTGTTTTCCCTATGGGAACTGAGGAGTTTATGAATTTGTGTGGCTATACCCCGTCTGATG
This sequence comes from Gastrophryne carolinensis, assembly GCA_027917425.1. Lineage (NCBI taxonomy): Eukaryota > Metazoa > Chordata > Amphibia > Anura > Microhylidae > Gastrophryne > Gastrophryne carolinensis. The sequence goes on along the minus strand of CM051242.1, from coordinate 25,659,058 downwards.
AAGGGGAGCTCTTTTCTGATTCAGGCTCATCTGATGAGAGACCAAGGGGTCATGACGATTCTGGCTCTGACCCCTGGGCCCCGGATGACACTGAAAGATTATTGACCCAGACCTTGAGGTTCTGTCTATCTCTCTCCCAGTTGAGGCTCCCAGGCAAAAAGGGGAGCTTTTCCATACAGCAAAATCACGTTTGGAATTTCCAGAGCAGGCACATTTCCATAACCTTGTGCTCAAGGAATGGGAGCGCCCCAGGAAACTTCCCGGGGCTCCAAAGATTTGGGATAGGAGGTATCACTTTCCTGCTGAGGTGGTTAAATGTTGGTCATACCCCCCCCTCGAGGTGGATGCCCCGATCCAAGGGCTATCTAACACCTCTGTCATGCATTCCCCTGATTCTACTACCCTGCGGGATGCTGAGGACCGGCGCATTGACCAGCTGGCCTCCCACGCCTTTACATGTGCGGGGACGGCGCTGCGCCCGGTCTGTGCCTCTGCCATTACTGCTGTGGCCACTAGAACCCTTATCAGAAATATGCTTGATAGTGCCCCTGATGATTTGCCTTGTGAGGTGTTTAATGCACTCTCTAGTTGTGATGTTTTTGTAAATTTTGTCCTGTCAGCATTGGATGACACCATCAGAATGTGTGCCAGAACTTCTGCCCTCGTGGTGGCTATGCGCCGCTCGGTTTCGCTGCGCTAGTGGGCCGCTGACAATGCTGCCAAGAAGGCCCTCACTGGTTTTCCCTTTAAAGGACTGCGTCTGTTTGGGGACCGCCTGGACCTTTTTTGCTAAGGGAGGCAGGTTACCCCAGCGCAGGCGGCAACCTCGGCCCTTTAGGGGTCAGGGTTCCTTCTCCTCCCCTTACCATGATCCAAGACAGGGAAGGGGGGTATCCTTCCCTGGGGCCCGGGGAGATTTCTGGGGTAGAGGCAGAGGATGTGGACGTCCTGGCTCCTCCTGGGGTCCCAAAGCTAAATCCTCTCCCAAACCCCGTCAGGCATGATGGGGCGCCCTCACCCATCCGGGTGGGGGGACGGCTGCTGCACTTCGCTCACGTCTGGAGGCTTCATGTCTCAGACCGGTGGATTCAGGAGGTAGTGTCCTCCGGTTACAAGTTGGAGTTTGCTGCCGATCCCCCTCCAAGATTCATCAGGTCCCGGATTCCTCAGGGCCCTGTGTCAGCTCAGGAGCTAGTGCAAGCAGTGCAAGGCCTCCTGGAGCTGGGGGTCATCTGCCAGGTGCTTTTAAGAGAAAAAGGCAAGGGCTATGGTTCTGTTAGGCCCATCCTGGACTTTGCATGCTCGAGGGGGATCAACAAGTTTTGTCAGGGGCAGGCGCTTTCGCATGGAGACTCTGCCATCAATTCCCTGCGCCAAGGGGATTTCATGACTTCTGTGGACATCAAAGATGCTTACCTTCATATTCCTGTGTTCCCAGGTCATCAAAAGTCCCTCAGGTTCGCTCTGATGGATCAATATTACCAATTTGTGGCCTTGCCCTTCGGCCTCACTTCAGCTCTCAGGGTGTTCACCAAGGTGCTGGCTGGCGTGATGTCTCTACTCAGATGTCAGGGCGTCCGCGTGCTTCCCTATCTGGACCACATCCTCTTCACTTCCCAGTCTCTACATCAGGCAGAGTTGGATACTCAGCTGGTGGTGCCCATTCTGGAGTCATTTGGATGGGTGATCAACCACCCCAAGTCCTCACTGTCCCCTTCCTTGTTAACTCCATTCCTAGGAATGAATCTGGATACAGTTCAGGCAAGGATCTTCCTTCCTCAGCAGAAGGTGGACAGTCTGATTGCACAGGCTCAGTCCCTCCTAGCTTGTCCCCATCCCTCCATCAGGCAGGGGATGCAGCTGGTGGGCCTGATGGTGGCATGCTTCGAAGCGGTCCCTTATGCTCCGTTCCACTCGAGGCCTCTGCAACTTCACCTATTGTCTGTATGGGACAAGGACCCAGCGTCCCTGGACAGGGTCTGTGTGCTCTCCCCCCTGGTCAGGACGTCCCTCTTGTGGTGGATGGACTCAAGGAACCTGTTGGGGGGAAGATCCTTTCTTGTCCCTTCCTGGGAGGCGGTCACTACGGATGCCAGTCTGTCAGGTTGGGGGGGTTTCTGGAAGTCCCTGCGGTTCCAGGGGAGGTGGGGCCCTCAGGAGGCCCACACATCTATCAATGTCTTGGAGCTGTGAGCGATCAGGTTAGTTCTGGCTCGCTTGACTACTCATCTTCAGGGCCTGCCTGTTCAGGTGCGCTCGGACAACCAGACGGAAGTTGCCTACATCAATCATCGGGGGGGGGGGGGGGGCCCGGAGCAAGAGGGCCCTCCAGGAAGTGTCTCTGATCCTGACCTGGGTGGAGGTCAATTTCCCCTGCATACCCCCTACATTCCGGGGGTGGAAAATCTGCTGGCAGACTCTCTGGGCAGGGGGACCTCTCGCCAGGGAGAATGGTCCCTCAGCAACAGGGTGTTCCAATCTCTGTGTCACCGTTGGGGCCAACCAGATGTGGATCTGTTTGCGTCCCGTCACAATCACAAGCTCCCGGCCTTTGTCTCCCTGTCCCAGGATCCTCTGGCCTTGACCACTGATGCTTTAGCAATTTCATGGCAGGACATTCAGTTCCTGTATGTCTTTCCTCCATTCCCCCTGCTGAGCAGGGTTCTGCGCAAGATTGTTCTGGAGGGGGTGCCAGCAATTCTGGTGGTCCCCAGGTGGCCAAGAAGAGTGTGGTTCACAGACGTGGTGCAGCTGGCAGTAGATCAGTACGTTCTGCCCAGGGTGCCAGATCTGCTCACTCAGGGCCCCTTACGCCATCCCAATTTACAAACTCTGGCTTTGACGGCCTGGCTGCTGAAACCTCCATCTTGATGGAGAAAGGCTTGTCTGCCTCGGTGGTGGATACCATGGTGCAGGATAGGAAGAAAACTTCTTCTTCCATCTATTACAGGGTTTGGCGTACCTATCTTGACCGGTGTGAGTCTAGGTCTCTTCCCTGTTGGGTGTTTTCAGTCCCCAGGGTTCTGGAGTTCTTACAGCATGGGTTGGAGTCGGGACTCCGCCTCAGTACTCTGAAGGGTCAGGTTTCTGCCCTGTCTGTTTTCTTTCAGAAGTCTTTTGCTCAGCATTCTCTGATTAAGACCTTTTTTCCAGGGGGTCGCTCATGTGCGTCCCCCACATAAACCTGTGGTCCCTGTTTGGGATTTGAACTTAGTTTTGTCTGCCTTGCAGGGTGCACCCTTTGAACCTATGCAGGATGCTGCTCTGGCTGTTCTTACCCTCAAGGTTGTCTTTCTGGTAGCCATTACTTCGGTCAGGCGTGTGTCTGAGTTGGTGGCTCTTTCTATTCAGCCCCCCCATACTTTAGGAGACACCAGGACAAGGTGGTGTTCCGCTTTAAGCCAGATTTTCTGCCTAAGGTAGTGTCTGCCTTTCATTTGAATCAAGATATTGTTCTTCCTTCTTTGTGCCCTAATCCTAGCAATGCTAATGAGAGGGTTTTGCATTCCTTGGATGTGGTCAGGTGTTGAAGTATTACCCGGTGGTCACTGCGTCCTTCGGGAAAACTGATGCTCTTTTTGTGGTCCCTTCTGGGCCCAGGAAGGGTTTGGCTCCTGCCAAGTCTACTATTAGCAAATGGATCCGTCAGGCTGTGATTCAGGCCTATTCTGCTAAGGGGAAGAGTCCTCCCTTCGCCTTACTGCTCATTTTACTCGTGCTATTGGTGCCTCTTGGGCTTTTCAGCACCAGGCTTCTGTTGAACAAGTTGCACGGCCGCTGCTTGGTCTTCTGTTCATACCTTTCAAAGTTTTACAAGGTTGATGTTAGGGCCTCAGCTGATGCTGTTTTTGGCCGCAAGGTTTTGCAGGCGGCAGTGGTCTAAACTGTCTGCTGTTACCTTTGGGGATCCCACCCTACTTTATGGACACTGCTATTGGATGTCCCGAGTGTAAGCAATCTATCTGAAGCAGGACGTACTGTATACTAAGAATAATACAATTCTGTGAAATACTCACCTGTAGAATTGGTATTATAAGTATACAGTACGTCCTGCTCCAACCCACCCTTGGTTTTGCATTATTCTGGATCCCCTGTATGGTGATTGTTATCATTGTTACAGTTACCAGTTTGGGTGGTTAATTTCTCCTGGCTTCTCGTTCACTGCTTTTCAATGCTGGGGATTTGTGGGAGGTCCCGGGTATTTGAGGGGCCGGGAGGAGCCTGTTTTACATGTCTCTGCAGTGCAGCGCCATCTGGCGGAGGATAACCCAAGTGTAAGTAATCTATCTGGAGCAGGACGTACTGTATACTTATAATACCAGTTCTACAGGTGAGTATTTCACAGAATTGTATTATTTCTTCTTAGGATACTTATCTTCCTCATAATAACATGCTAGTGTATATGTCCACGGCTTGGTTCCCTGAAGAAGCATGTTAGGAGAGTGAAATGTGTCGGAATATTTATTAAATTAGGAGCTATATGCTTTATATTTTTGTAAAACATTGTTGCGGTTGTTGTTCCTTTCCTTAATAGTTACAGACATTTGCAAAGTCTTGAACGTATTTGACTCTACAGGATGTGGGATCTTTAAGCCTTTCTTTAAAATAACCCCTGTTCCCTGCCTTCCCTGCGATTAGCGGCATCTCGCCGTTCTATGTCCGGCCACCTTGACAGCTTGACAAGTCCCATTTTTTACGCCAGGGATAAACACGTTTTAATTCTGGCGGCACATGCCGGCGGGGAGGTGGGGGAGAGTTCCATTACATCCATTTCTGGAGATTACACGCCGATCTTCACCGCGGAACGCGGTGAGATTTATTTTAATTTTTTTTTTCCCATGCAAGGAAACATCGATTTCATCCTCTTCTGGCTGAACGGATCTGACTGACTTTTTTTATAATTGAGTGCCGTCACCTAATAAAAGGCAAAAAGGTTTTCATTCCGCTATGTGGGAATTGGATTTCCAATCGGGGAAGGAGCTTACTGAGCATGCTTGTTACCTTTTCTTACAATTTGATTGGTTGCACAATCGCTGGACAATCTAATATTTATTCACAGTCATTGAAGACCTTTTTTTTTTTTTCATTTTGTGATTCGGAGGTATTTTTCCTTTCTGTGACGCCATTAAAGTGGACCAAAACCTACGTTTTAAATACATTTACATTTAAATACATTTGGCCAAAGCCCCAGCTGATACTTCCTCCTTCGGGTGTAGAACTAGAAAGAGATAATTTTGCTCTTTGAAAATTCCTGGTACACTTTTTTTTTTTGCTGTCCCTCTCTGTAAGATGGCAGGCGATCAGTCATTGCATAGGTGTGACATTGCCACACGCAGCAGTGGCAGTGAATAGAGGAGGCGGCATTAAAACAGATGGCATTATCTGGGATAAGAGTGAAGCAGGAGCAGTGGAATTTGGAAAAAGGCGCTCTTCATAGAGGGAGAAATTCAGGGGATGCTAGTTAAAAATGTGGGGTTTGGTCCGCTTTATAGGCAGAGACTTTCCCTACAGACCAGGGATCAGATCAGGAATGCCAGAGGGGTACGAGGCTTCCTGCTTAAAGTGGACCAACACCCAGGATTTTGACTATCCTGGGTATTGGTCCACTTCCGCGGGGCACCCCGATCGTGTGTGAAACCCCCCAGAAAGCCCCGAAAACTCACCTGAACCCTGCTCCCACGTGACTCGCTCGTCCAATCGCCGCCGACGGACAAGGAGAGGCAGCGCCGGACAAGCGCAGGCCATTCACAAACGGGCGGCGCGGGTGCACGCCCTGCTAGAGGGACGTGGCGGTAGCCCGCGCATGCGCCGCTGGAACAAGGATCAGGTAGGATTTTCGGGGATCTGGGGGGGGGGTTTCACACAGCGATCGGGGTGCCCCGCAGTCAGGGAGCTGATCGGTCCGAGAATCTTATAGATTCCCGGGCCGATCAGGGGAGGGTGTTGGTCCACTTTAACTTCCCCCAATCCTATGACCAGGGCCTGCTCCAAGGTTATCCGGGCCCTTGGGCAACAGTGTCTCAGTGGATCCCTTGCAGTGTGGTAGGACAATACACACATTTATATAATAGAAGGAATGACGGAAACAAAGCAAGAAAGAAAAGAAGGAGAGAAATAGAAGGCATAGCCGAAAAGAAGGCAAAACCCGGAAGAATAAAATAAAGCAGGACAGAAAAAAAAAGGGAACAGCAAAAGTGTAGATAAGAAAAAAAGAATGGATAGGAATAAACCTAATATAGTGAATTGATGAAAGCCTAGAAAGAAAGAGAAAATAAAATAAAAACGGGAATGGTAGAAACGTAAAAAATAGATGAAAGAAATAAACAAAGAATAGACAGAGAGAAACGAAGGAAAGAAATAAAAAGTAGAATTGGTGACAGAATGAATGAAAGAAAAAAAAAAGAAAGAATAATATAAGTAAAGAAACAAAGAAAAAAAAATAAAAATTGATAGAAACAAAGAAAATAGAATGCCATAAAGAAAATAGATGGCATAAAGAAAAGACAAAAGAAAGAAACAATTAATGGATGGAAAGAAATAGAAGGACTAACAAAGAAAAAGGATAAAAGAAAAGAATAGAAACAACTGAAGAATAGAGGGACTGATGAAAGAAAGAAATGGAGAAGAAAAATGAAAATGGAATAAAAGAATAGGTGAAAGAAAAAAATACAGAATGGATAGAAAGAAGAGAAGGAAAGAAACAAAGATTAGAAGGACTCGCCGAAAGAAAAAATGATAGAAAGAAAAAGAATAGAAAGGAAGCATGAAAAATATTTCAAGGAAACCAAGATTATACTTGTAGATCTGTCTGAAAGAAGAAATGGAAGAGAGAAAGAAGGGTAAAAAGATAAAAAAATCAGTAGAATTAAAGAATCAAAAAATAGAAGGATTGATAAAAGAATTGAGACGGAAATAGAAAATGGAATGACTATAGGTGAAAGAAAAAAAAAAAGAATGGATAGAAAGAAAAGAAGGAAAGAAACAAAGAATAGAAGGACTCACTGAAAGAACAAATGATAGAAAGAAAAAGAATAGAAATGAAGCATGAAAATTAATAAAAGGAAACAAGAAAATAATAGAAGAACGGAAGAGAGAAAGAATAATAAAAAGATAAAAAAAAGAAATGAGTAGCATTAAAACATTAAAAAATAGAAGGCTTGATAAAAGAAAGCAAGAATGAAATAAAGAGAAGGAAATAATGAATGGAATAGAAGAACTGACAGACAAAAGGAACCATCTCTTGGTAACTAATCTGCCCCTGGCTGACAATTCTTAGCTCTGGTTACTGTACGTCCCTGCGTCCTGCATAGGGGCTGTCCAGGGAAGAGAGAATACAGTGGGGCCCCTCCAAGGTGTAGGGGCCCCGGTACCTGCATGGTTAAGTCCAGTGGTGCCAGCCATTGCTCTCCCGCAGCTCTGCTATCTGAAGCTGGGAGCAGCATTTCCAGGTTCTGGCTGCCCATAGAGAATAATGGCCACCTCGCCCTGGCCAGTTCCCTTAGGAGATTGACCATTGATGAAGGTAAGCAGGGGAGCTCTGATCTGAGGTTTGTATAGAAGGTCAGCGAAAGGCCTCACTTCTCTTTTGTTACTGGGAGATGGTGGAAGGAATCCATGGGTGATGCAAGACTGTAAGGCGGTGACAAACACAAAATATGGAGGTCTTGCGTCAGTGACAGCCCTCTGACCCATGTGCCACCCACTGCTTTTCTGCTAGATGATGACAGCACCAACAAGGATTTTAATGGGGATCACCAGTCTAAACTTCTGTATCCCCCCTTCTGTATCCTCTCTTATACCCTAATAGATTGTAAGCTCTTCTCCTTCTGTATCCTCCCTTATACCCAAATAGATTGTAAGCTCTTCTCCTTCTGTATCCTCCCTTATACCCTAATAGACTGTAAGCTCTTCTCCTTCTGTATCCTCCCTTATACCCTAATAGATTGTAAGCTCTTCTCCTTCTGTATCCTCCCTTATACCCTAATAGAGTGTAAGCTCTTCTTCCTTCTGTATCCTCCCTTATACCCTAATAGATTGTAAGCTCTTCTCCTTCTGTATCCTCCCTTATACCCTAATAGATTGTAAGCTCCTCTGCTTCTGTATCCTCCCTTATACCCTAATAGATTGTAAGCTCTTCTCCTTCTGTATCCTCCCTTATACCCTAATAGATTGTAAGCTCTTCTCCTTCTGTATCCTCCCTTATACCCTAATAGATTGTAAGCTCTTATCCTTCTGTATCATCCCTTATACCCAAATAGATTGTAAGCTCTTCTCCTTCTGTATCCTCCCTTACACCCTAATAGATTGTAAGCTCTTCTCCTTCTGTATCCTCCCTTATACCCTAATAGGTTGTAAGCTCTTCTTCTTCTGTATCCTCCCTTATACCCTAATAGGTTGTAAGCTCTTCTTCTTCTGTATCCTCCCTTATACCCTAATAGATTGTAAGCTCTTCTATCTTCTGTATCCTCCCTTATACCCAAATAGATTGTAAGCTCTTTTTCTTCTGTATCATCCCTTATACCCTAATAGATTGTAAGCTCTTCTCCTTCTGTATCCTCCCTTATACCCTAATAGATTGTAAGCTCTTCTTCTGTATCATCCCTTATACCCTAATAGATTGTAAGCTCTTCTTCTTCTGTATCATCCCTTATACCCTAATAGATTGTAAGCTCTTCTTCTTCTGTATCATCCCTTATACCCTAATAGATTGTAAGCTCTTCTCTTCTGTATCCTCCCATATATCCTAATAGAGTGTAAGCTTTTCCCCCCTTCTTTATCCTCCCTTATATCCTAATAGAGTGTAAGCTTTTCCCCCCTTCTTTATCCTCCCTTATATCCTAATAGAGTGTAAGCTCTTCTCCTTCTGTATCCTCCCTTATACCCTAATAGATTGTAAGCTCTTCTTCTTCTGTATTATCCGTTATATCCTAATAGATTGTAACCTCTTCCCTCTTCTCTATAGGTCCTTGTTATTGCCTAGCGCTTAGGTATAGTCATCAGTAAAGGGTTAACATCAGAAAATTTCTTTTATATTCTCAATAAAGAGCCCCTGCCCTGAAACAAGGGAATGTTTTGCCTGATCACCTGTTCCAGGCTTGTGACTGCATAGGTCCTATCTATGATTGTTATGATGATCACGCATCTCCTGTTGATGTCGTCCTGCGGCCGGTCCCAGGTGCTGGGGCACGAGAAGCACTTGCACTAAGCGCCCTCTTATAATGCAGAAGCGTGCAAGAATGAATTGCTTTTATTAAACAATACGGCGGCCGGTACAAAGCTGCACTCAATATGCAAATGTAAGTCGGCCCCTATTCCCGAGTTTCCATTCCAATTCATCCGATGTACACGCTAATCACAGATAGCGCTACAGGCGGCGCTGTGTCCTGATTGGTCCACGCATGCGCGTCCATTAAATCGGTAAAATTCGCCCTTCATGCACATTCATTAATATTCCGCGTCACAGATCACCCATGGAGTCTGGTGGGGGTATGAAGCCTATGGCAGGATATTACCACTGTCAACACATAGTACAACTGAATGTAGAAGAGCTTACAACCCATTTGGATATATACAGAGAAATAGCTTACAAACTATTAGGGTATAAGGAGAATACAGAAGGAGAAGAGCTTACAATCTATTAGGGTACAAGGGGAATACAGTAGGAGGAAGAGCTTACAATCAATTAGGGTATAAGGAAGGAGAAGAGCTTACAATCTATTAGGGTATAAGGGAGGATACAGAAGGAGGAAGAGCTTACAATCTACTAGGGTATAAGGAAGGATACAGAAGGAGGAAGAGCTTACAATCTATTAGGGTATAAGGAGAATACAGAAGAGGAAGAGCTTACAATCTATTGGGGTATAAGGGAGGATGCAGAAGGAGAAGAGCTTACAATCTATTAGGGTATAAGGAAGGATACAGAAGGAGGAAGAGCTTACAATCTATTAGGGTATAAGGAGAATACAGAAGAGGAAGAGCTTACAATCTATTGGGGTATAAGGGAGGATGCAGAAAGAGAAGAGCTTACAATCTATTAGGGTATAAGGGTAGGATACAGAAGGAGGAAGAGCTTACAATCTATTAGGGTATAAGGGAGGATACAGAAGGAGGAAGAGCTTACAATCTATTAGGGTATAAGGGAAGATAGAGAAGGAGAAGAGCTTACAATTTATTGGGGTATAAGGGAAGATACAGAAGGAGAATGCTTACAATCTATTGGGGTATAAGGGAAGATACAGAAGGAGAATGCTTACAATCTATTAGGGTATGAGGGAGGATACAGAAGGAGAAGAGCTTACAATCTATTAGGGTATAAGGGATGATACAGAAGGAGAAGAGCTTACAATCTATTAGGGTATAAGGGAGGATACAGAAGGAGAAGAGCTTACAATCTATTAGGGTATAAGGGAGGATACAGAAGGAGAAGAGCTTACAATCTATTAGGGTATAAGGGAGGATACAGAAAAAGAGCTTACAATCTATTATGGTATAAGGGAGGATACAGAAAAAGAGCTTACAATCTATTAGGGTAATTAGGTAGTTGTGGTCACCTGCTGCTGTGCCTGGAGAGCTGAGCCTGATTACCTGCAGCTGAAATACCTTAGGACTGTGAAACCTGGGGCCTTCCTGGGAGACCTTTCCTAGGCAGGATGGATGATTCCGGGGGAGAGTCGCAACGTTACCCCCGAAGGAATATCAAACCACCGGATCCTGAGACTCCATTTATCAGTGACACTATTTCCACCACTGTGCCCCAGCCCGGTGAGAATTTATCAGCTTTTCAAAAGCATGTTTGCAATAATTTTATTGCTGTGGCTAAGGAGGAGAAATTCTACAATTTAAAGTGGACCAACACCCAGGGGGGATTGGCCCGGGAATCTATAAGATTCCCGGACCGATCAGATCCCTCCCCGCGGGACATCCCGATTTCGGATGCCCCGCGGGGAGGGATCTGATCGGTCCGGGAACCCCCCAGGAGGCCCACAAACCTTACCTCAGCCCCGTTCCACCTCGTCCCCATTCCCTCTAGCAGGGAGCGCACCCACGCCGGCCGTTTGTGAATGGCTGGCACAGGCGCGCTCCCTGTTAGAGGGAAGCGCGAGACGCGGGCTCCAGCGCTCAGGGCCGCTGAGCTGCTATGCGCGTCCTAGCGGCCTTGGACGCGCGCTGTGATTGGCTGAAGCGGTCACGTGGGAGCGGGGAGAGGTGAGTTTTTGGGGCGTTCTGGGGGGTTTCACACAGCGGGGCACCCCCGATCGGGGTGCCCCACCGAAGTGGACCAAAACCCAGGATAGTCAAAATCCTGGGTGTTGGTCCACTTTAAAGAGTGGCCTTAAAGTAGAAGCGTGCGGATGCCAGCAGGGTGAAAGGGTCGGATTGCTGCACTGCTAAGTCGGAATTGGCAGATTTGGAGGAACTGGTGAAGCAACAGGAGACGTTGGTTAAGTCAATGAAGTAAAGCAGTGGTACATTTCAAGAGAAATACAAGAATGAGCAGCGCTTTAAGACCATGCACTTACCATGTTCACCCCAGGCGATGGCAGTGACAGAGTTGAGAACCCTGGAACCTGTGAATGTAAAATGTGAGTCTGGAGCAGTTCACCAGGTGTGTACAGCGTTGGCGTGCAGTGGGGGAGACCTATTATACTCTTCTCTTCTGTATCCTGCCGTATATCCTAATAGATCGTAAGCTTTTCTTCTGTATCCTCCCTTATACCCTAATAGATTGTAAGCTCTTCTCTTTTGTATACTCCCTTATATCCTAATCGATTCGCTTCCCCTCCTGTATCCTCCCTCATATCCTAATAGATTGTAAGCTCTTCTCTTCTGTATCCTCCCTTATACCCTAATAGATTGTAAGCTGACATGCAGTGGGGGAGACCTGCCAGAGGGCAACCACTAGCAGCTATGTGAGGAGGTGATGCTAGCTCAGTATGATTCTTCCTTAGCAAGCCATCCTGTGGAGGGCGCTGATAGTGCTGTGTCAGGTGGTAGTGGGGATTTTTGTGCTCCTTGTCCTGCAAAGGATAGGGGGCGCTAGCCTAAACTGTTGTCCTGGCACCTATCCTGGGTCTGGGTTGTGTTGAACTTGGTGGGCACTGGACCATGGGTGTTTCACCCACAGGATTGTGTCTAGCAGGGAAGGTTTCAAATGTTCCTGCATCCTCTGGTGTGTCTTCTGCCCTCTCGGTCTGCTTCTAGTCTGCCTCCTGTGTCCACTATGTCTTCTGCCGGCCTGCCCCCTGTATCTGCTCCATCTCTGCCCTATCACCACTGCTGCTAGCCTGTCCTCTGTGACTGATGATTGCCAATACCTTGTGTCTGATGCCAACCTGCACCCTGTGTCTAGTGCCTGGCAGCCTTCTGTGCCTGCTGCGGGACTGTCTCTTTTTCCTGTTGCTAGCCTGCTTCCGGTGACTGCTGCTGGCCTTTCCAATGTAACTATTGCTGCTGAACTTTCCCCCAAGTCTACTGCGGTTGATAAATCTGTTGTTAAACTCTCAGCTGTGACTGCTGTTGCTGTGGAGGAGGCCTCTGACCCTCATATGGACATTAAAGGAGCAGTATCGCGAAATTTGCATTAAAAAAGATAAATAATTAAATAGCCAAACAATAGCTTATAACATGTGTATAAATAATCTGGTGATAGAAAAAGAAAAAAAATATATGCCTCTCTTTTAAATTGTATAATGACAATGGCTCAGTCCATTTGCTGAATAGGGGGATCTGCTGGGTTGTTTTTAGTGAGCTGCTTCATTTAGCCCACTGGTCTCCTAGCAACACTTTACCTCAGAGGCTGACACTGTAATCAGTGGTAACGGCTGTGTGTGTGTGTGAGGTGCTGCTTTTGTTATGAGACCAGGTGACTCAAATGTGTAAAATCTATACAAAATAAACTAAACTGACTGAAAACGCTGTGCAGGAAAATCTAAAGGTATTAAAGTGGAACAAAACACTGAGTGGCCGACCCTGAAGTCTATAAGACCCGGCCATTGACCTTGCCCCTTGGGCATTCTAAATCAGGATGCCCACTGTGTGAAAAGAGCCCTGGATAACCACAGATCCCCCCCATTTTTCTGGCGCGCTCACGCAGATAGTCATTTAGACAGACCGGGCGGCCAGGAAGGTTACTGCTCAGGCTCCCCATCTGCGTGCAAACAGAGCTGATTGGATGAGAGCGCTGTGGGACAGGGAAAGGTACGTTTTCACAGGCGAACTTGGGGATTTCACATATCAGGGCATCCCAAGTCGGGATGCCCCTAGGGGCACAAAACAAAACTCCAGATAATGAAAATCCTGGGTTGGGCTTTGCTCAAAACACACAAAGCTGAAAGAAAGAGCATATGGAAAAATGAAAAATAAGAATATGAAAGAGAAAATGGTAAACTGAAAGATTCTGCAGCAGAGCCAATATGAAGAGAAACTGTCAAAATCAGCTGAATGACTTCTAGAGCTTTTCTCTCTGTTTTAGATATATAAGTTCTGGCCAGGCAATGTTGCAATGTTGTTATCTGATGCTGGACGGCTGCCAGCACTGAACAGCTGAGACTTTGATACATTGTTCTCCCCCTCTCCTCAGCATGGAACTGATGCATTGTTTCACCCCTCTCCTCAGCATGGAACAGGCGAGAGTGTCGGGTCCCGACACTCACAAAACATAAACATGAGCTATTAGTCTCCAGCTGCTCAACACACACATCATTTTTTTCTACATTTGTAATTCTTACTCCAACACTTACCTACATTCAAAGTACCATTTAAATATAAGTCACCAAGAAAAATTTGCGATACTGCTCCTTTAACAAGACTTTGCCCTCAAAAGCTGGAGCCCCTACTGCAAGGGGTCCTGCCTTGTACTTTAGCCAGTGCTGCAGGGAGTGGTGCTGGTATTGCAGTGCAGCCCCCCCAGTCCTATGCCCAGGTGGCCAGGAGTGGAGGAGAAGCTGCTGGTGAGAAAGCATCTGTGCCCAGTGAGGCCAATGCCCCTTGCCAGCAGTTTCACCAGATTCAACCTGATCCAACTTAAGTTGGAGGGGGAGCTGCCAGTTATCACCCGGCGGGCAGTGGTGGAACTCATCCTGAGTATTGGATTCACAGACGCAGACAATTTTTGCCCTGATCAGACCAGTGGGAAGTGCAGCGCATGACCTGAGTTTTGTCAGGCCGGAGGGAATGGACTTGTTTTGGGAGAGGTATGAGTTGCTGAAGCAAAGTCCTGCCTGGAAGAGGTTAACCCCCATCCAAGTCTCCAGACAGCAGCTCACAAAAAAAATCACCTTCCTGGTAAGAAATGAGTCCATTCACCCCTCGGATTTGACCGTCTGGCTAAAGCGATATGGTGATGTTCTCACTCCCCTGAAAAAGATCCTGGATGAATGGAACATCTGGACTGGTGGCCGGTCAGTGACCCTGAGGCTGGCAACCAGGTCATCCACCTGCCATCATCCGCCTATATTTGCTGTGACCGGCTGACAATCTTTTATCCTGGTCAGCCTAAGATTTGCCATACATGTGGGGCCAAGGCTCATTGGGACATTTGGCTAAGAACTGTAATACAATGCGATGTAACCTTTGTAACCAGTTTGCCAACCCTATAATCATTTTCATAAGGTCTGGCACAACCTGGACAAGGATGTGGTGAAGGAAATCCTGTGGCTGGAGGGGGAGGAACTTTCCCATGCCTCCCTTACTCAGTTGGGGGTTCCTAAGGCCCTTGTGCCCTCTGCATTGTGGCCATAAGGTGAATCCCCAGTCTGCCCCCAAGTCCGTAACTTTTAAAGTAAGATCAAGCAGTGTAATAGCTGAGTCGGCTCAGGGGGCTGGCACTGCAAGTATCCGGGGGGGGGGGGGGGGGGGGCAGTAATAGTGGCCCCTTCTGGAATCCCTGTTATAAGATCTTGTAGGCTGAGGCTGGATGATCCAGATCCTGCACCCCGGGGTGGGAGTTCAGACCCCAAGGAAGAGTGGTCTGGGCTCTCCTCTGAGGATTAGGATTACATGGTGTGAACGATCCAGTTTAAGTGCAGAAAACTCACATATACAAGTCTGGAGTTCCCCTTTATTCCCCCCCCCCGGTTAAGGCTTTTAGTCATCGGTATGCACATGTCTAATCTCAGGAAGAGAAATTAGCATTTACAGGTTAAGCAGGGCAGATCACAGACTCCCCGCTGGCAATTCTCACACCTCTAGCCTGAGAAGACTCCAGTGGGTCTGCAGCTAGCTGGACCCCTGGCTCTGAATTTGTCACATCAAGGATGGGAGCTGCAGACAAGCGGCACCAACACAAATTGGACCCTAGTGGCGCCACCATGTGTCCCAGCACTAAGCCAGGTACAGAATCAGAACCGGCTTACAAAACCGCACACGAAGGTAGGTTACTCCGGGCTATGCAATAAAGGAAAACCAGGAAAATGGAGGTTCTGACCCACTTAGGGACCCCATTTCTGGACTCATCGGATGCCCGGAGTCCAGCCCAATCGTCTGGTGCCGTATCCAAAGCTATACGACCCCCCTAAAGGGTTTTAGGGGCGAAAGCACGCTCCAGAACAGTGGGAGGTGACAACCCGTCCCACAGATGGGAGGGGGTGGAGGGTTGACACCTGCTTAAAAGTGAGCCAGGGGGATGAGAACAGGGTCACTTATCTGGAGAGGTCACGCTTCACACGTGCTGGAGGTGTCCATCCACAAGCTCTTCACTTACCTCTTGTGGGAGCTCTCCATCACCACTACTCTGCAACTTCATATTAAGGTAACTGATTATTGTTTCTCTGTGTAACTCACTCTATCCTGTAACCTTCTCAGAACAGCATTTTTGTATAATTTGTATCATTTCATATTCCATCATAGCCAAATGTTTGTTATCACTGCCTAGTGTGCTTATAGCATTAAAACTTAAATTTTACCTTGAGCGATCTGTTTGCTATAAACCAAGAATCTGTGTGTCCGCAGGTTTCGGGCCTGGTATTCCTGATAGGAGAACTCGGACAAGGGTTTCTTGGGAACGCGGTCTGTGTGTTCCGAGGTCCCTGGTTGATAGTGCGATCACGTGACCCGCGGTTCCCTGACAAATGGCTTTCAGGAAAAAGAATAGCAGCATGCCCAAGCCGAGGGAGGAGCACTCCATCTGGTTTGAGGTGCTCGCTAAGGACTCCTCAATAGAAATTTCTTCTTTCAATTTCGAGGCCTCCGATATGGAAGAGGAACCACCGGTCTCCTCCAATTAGCGTTTATTTTCAGATAGTGAGGCCGGATGGAAGGCTAAGAGACATTCATCCTAATGACCCTGATGGCAGTTCCCCCTCCAATATTCACACTGTGAAGCGGGAGTGGAGGCACGGACCCTCCTTTTGCTCTCTTGCAGTTAAGCTTTACAGCGGAGTGGCGGTGCTTTTTAAAAATGATATGGTAACTTGCTAACGAGTAATTGAGGTGGAGATCAGGAGATGCATGGTCTTGGATGTCGCTGTTAAAGGGGCAGGACCTGTGCCCAATATCTATGGACCCCAAACTAAGTGGAACAGAAAATTCCTCTTTACAGAGATCAAGCCGTTCCTTTTTACAGCCCAGCCAGTAGTCTTTGGAGGTGACTTTAACACCGTGACTAGGCCCATAGACAGGAGAGGCGTCAAAGGCCAGCTGGGCTGCGATAGTCTCCTTTTGAACAGTATGGTTAGAGAGGCAGGTCTGAAGGATATGCACATTAAGCACTCCCCGGACCTCCCGGGCTTCACTTTTCAGCGAGCTAGCAGTCAGTGTAGGATAGATCGGAGAGCTCGGCTTCTCAGCCTCCAAGGCTGCAGGCGGTTGAATTCTCTGGTCACCTTTTACTATCTAAGGTCTTGAATGCCTCTGATACACACCCAAGGGGAAGGGGCATCTGGAGGTTGAATTCATCTCTCCTTGAGGTGGAGGGGGTAAGACAATCCTTTGAGGATTTTTTTCAGCACAGATTTCCATTAGAGATTATTGCAGTAGTAGGTCTGAGTGGTGTGAACTGATTAAAATGAGAATTGCTGGACTTTTCTGAGGCCTAGGAAAAAGAAAACGGCTTGATAAGGACATAGCCTACCAGCGCTTGCAGAGGAAGTGTCAGTATGCCCGGCATGCTTCTCTGGTTAAAGTGGACCAACACCCACAGGTGATCGGCCCGGGAATCTATAAGATTCCCGGGCCGATCACCTCCCTCCCCACGGGACATCCGAGATCGGGATGTCCCGCGGGGTGAAACCCCCCCCAAACACCCCAAACTCCTTACCTTATCGGCCCGCGCCGGCCGTCTGTGAATGGCCGGCGCGGGCACGCGCGCGTCAAGAGTGACGCGCGGGAGGCGGCGGCGGAGGAGCCGCTTGCGCGGCTTGTCCGTCGGCGCGGGGAGAGGTGAGTTTTTCGGGGGGGTTTCACACAGCGGGGCACCCTGATCGGGGGTGCCCCACTGAAGTGGACCAAGACCCAGGATAGTCAAAATCCTGGGTGTTGGTCCACTTTAAGGAGAGGGATTATGGGAAATATCACTTGCCTGATCCTTTTCAGGATTGCAGACAGACTGCAGCTCTCAAGACTTTGGCCTAAACGATAGCACAGGTTACCTGATAGGTTTAAGTCCGGGATCCTGGATATTATTAGGCCCCTTTATGCTGACCTTTTGGGCAGAAAGATTCTTGACCAGGAAAGTTTCCTGGACTCTACTCCAGAATTGGGAAATGGTGACCTTTCTTTGACTAGTTTAACAGAGCGGGTCACAGCCGGTGAGGTGGTAAGTGCGATTGATCACCTTGCCATCAACAGGTCGTCTGGGCCAGATGGTTTGACAGCAGAATTTTATAAGTGTTGTAAGACCACCCTGGCACCCCATTTGGTGGAGGTCTTTAAATGCTGTCTGGCAGAGGGTTCCCTTCCTCCCCTCATGAGGCTGTGATCCTTCTGTCAAAAGGTAAGGACTCTTCGATGATTGAAAACTGGCACCCCATCAGCCTTTTCAATGTTGATAGAAAGGTGCTGGCAAAGATTTTTTCTGGTGATTGTTGTCAGTGGCGGAGCAGCTGCTTTCCCGTCATCAGCACTGCTCGATCCAAGGTAGAAGCACCTTCTCAGCGGTTTAGCTCAATCATGAATACCTATGGCGGCTTCTTGGCAGTACGGCCTGCTGGGTAGGTTCATTAATTGGCTACAAACATTGTATGAGGGGTCTGAGAGCTTCCCTTTTGTTAATGGTTGGGTTGGAAGGCCTTTTGAGGTTGGCTCTGGTGTGCACCAGGGTTGCCCTCCGAGTCCCCTACTGTACGTGTTTGCAATTGATTCTTTCATTAGGAGGGTCAAAAGCAGCATGTTATGTGGGGTTCCTCTGGGTGTGCCTGGTGAGCCTCCTTTGAAGGTCATTGCCTATGCTGATGATGTATCTGTGATTGTCTCTGGGGCAAATGAGGCAGAGGAGGTGGCCTCTCTGATACAGAAGCATCGGGCATGAATAATCATGAGAGTGAAGTTTTCTGGATGGCTAGGGAGGGTGAATGCTTTGAACATTTCATTGCCAGTGGGAAATTAAAATTCTTGGCATTAATGGCCCAGGTGATTATGGACAAAGAAATTGGGAGTGTAGGTAAGAAATTGCCAATGCCAAGGTTGCAGTCTGGAAGAGCTGGAAAATGTCTTAGGGAAAGGGTTGACCTTATCAAGACCTGATCCCGAACTTTTTATACGTCAGCTTCATCTGTGTTTTGCCAGTGTCTCTCTGCACTAGGGTCTACAGCGTGTTCTACCAGATGTTATGAGGAAACCGCATGAACCTAAGAAGAAGAGCTTACAATCTATTAGGATATAAGGGAGGATACAGAAGAGCTTACAATCTATTAGGGTATAAGGGAGGATACAGAAGGAGGAAGAGCTTACAATCTATTAGGGTATAAGGGAGGGTACAGAAGGAGAAGAGCTTACAGTCTATTAAGGCATATGGGAGGATACAGAAGGAGGAAGAGCTTACAACCTGAGTATAAAGGAGGATACAGAAAGAAGGGGAAACACTGACACCACTCTTTATTTCTTCCCACTGATACAATCTGATCTGTGCAATCTCTGTAAAATTGAACCAATTCTTTGCTCAGTGTGTGCTCATATACTACAATCTATTGACATGGGTAAGATTGTGCAGATCTGATAAATAGAGAAAATAGGTAAAACAAAACAGATTGAGGGAATGTGAGAAAGTCAGAGAGAATGTAGAAGAGAGAGAGAGCAGGAAAGAGAATAAAATGTGAAAAACAGAGTGAGAGGAAGGGAATGAGAGAAAGAGGGTGAAAGGAGAAAATGTGAAAAAGAGAAAATAAGTAATGTAAAGAAGAGGCAATTGGAATGCAGGTGAGACATACAAGGAGATAATCTGGAAAAGAGAGAGAGAGAATTACGTAATGTGAAATAGACAGAGTGAAAATGAGGGAAAGAAAAATAAGAAGAAAATGTACAAAAGAGAGCAAGAAGGAGGGCATGAGGAAAAGACAGAAAGAAATGTGAATGTGAGAATGAGAGGGTAGGATAAAGGAATATGATAGCGGAAAGAAGAGAATGTAGAAAAGAGAGAGTGAGATTGAAGGAATGAAAAAAAGAGGAAGAGGAGGAGGGAATGTGATAGAAAGCAAGAAAAGGAGAAAGAAGGAGAAAATGTAGAATAGAGAAAATGAGGGAGTTTGAAAGAGAAAAGAATGGAGAGAATTTGGAAGAGAGAATGATAATAGAGATTTTTTTGGAACAGAGAGAGTGAACTTGGAAGATATAGAGAAGATGTGAGATAACTTGGAAGAGAGAGAGAGTGGAGAGAACTTGAAAGAGAGAGAGAATAGAGAGAACGTGGAAGAGAGAAAGAGAGAGAATGGAGAAAACTTGGAAGCGAGAATGGAGAAAACTTGAAAGGGAGAGAGAATGGAGAGAACTTGCAAGAGAGAGAGAATTGAGAAAACTTGGAAGAGCGAGAGAATTGAGAAAACTTGGAAGAGCGAGAGAGTGGAGAAAACTTGGAAGAGAGAGGGAATTAAGGGAATTTGGAATATAGAAAGAGGGAGGGGAGTAGGAAAAGAGAGAAGGATGAAATTGGAAAGAGAAGGAAGGAGGAAATTTGAAAGAAAGAGGAGTGAGTTTAAAAGAGAGGGGGAGGAGAGAATGAGAAAAAGAGAGAAATAATTAGGGAAAGAAGGAAGGAAGTCGAGAAGAGAGGAAGACCTAAAGAAGGTGAAGGGAGTGTGGAAAAAAAAGAGGAGGGAATGTGAAAGTAAAAGATAGAAATGATGGAAGGCGAAATTAGAGGAAGATGTAGAGAAAGTGAAATTTAGGAAGCTGGCAGGAGTGAAGAAAAGTGTGGCTGAGGGAAGGTTGAAAGTAAAAAGAAAGGGCATTGTAATGCTTTGTATATTGCTCATACATGTTACAATGTCCTCTGTACACACTCTATATAATAGGCCGGGGTGTTTGGGCAGCACTGTACGGAGCAGATCTGATTGGAAGGTGTGTGACCGGCCATTACCTTTTTAAGGAGGATGGTCGACCAGATAAAGTTGGGGTCACCGAAAATACTGGGCGTCACTCAGGGGGCAAGGTACAAGTGGCGGGCTTGCAAGTCAGGACGAGCGGGGTGACAGATCGGGGAGATGTGCACTGCAGGAATGTTCAGCAAACAGACATGGCGTCCTGTCACTCTGGCGGGTGATTGGGGGGGAAATCTTTACATTGATCTGCTGTCACCAATCTGTAAACTGGCTACAGACGGGCCGATCTTTTTCCTGACATTGAAGCCGTGGCAAAGCCTTTAACACCAGCAATTTGCAGAGGTCACCACTAGCCAACTAATGTATTTACAAGTGAAAAACTGAAGAAACCCCCTTTAACTGAATTGATAGCTGAGAGGTTAGCACGTCAGTTGTGTCCTGTGGCTGGGAATACCAACCTGCAATCCTGCAAGTTACTATCCAAAGAATTTCACGTCACCATTCACATTTCAGCTGATGATGCTTTGCAGGAGCCAACATGAACTCGACCCCCTACTCAGCTGAGCATCCTTTCCCAGCACGGTTCAGGAATTGCCCTCAGGGGAGCGCTGAAAGCAACTCCTCCTGCTTCCGCTTTAAAGTGGACCAACACCCAGGATTTTGACTATCCTGGGTCTTGGTCCACTTCGGTGGGGCACCCCGATCGGGGGTGCCCCGCTGTGTGAAACCCCCCCGATCGCCCAGAAAACTCACCTCACCCCGCTCCCACGTGACCGCTGAAGCCAATCACCGGGGACGGACAACGAGAGGCAGCAACAGACAAGCAGAGCGTGTCCGCCGCCTCCCGCGTGTCCCCCTTACAGGGAGCGCGCCCGCCCCGGCCATTCGCCCCGGGAGCGCGCCCTGCTAGAGGGACGGTGGCAGACGCGCATGCACCGCTGGAACGGGAAAAAGGTAGGCTTCTGTGGGCTTCCATGGGGGGTTTCACCCTGCGGGACAGGGATCTGCAGGGAGGGATCTGATCGGTCCGGGAATCTTATAGATTCCCGGGCCGATCCCCCCTGGGTGTTGGTCCACTTTAATAGTGGAAATGTTAGGGATGATAGGAGCCCTAATCACCCGTTGCTAATCAGCATCACTTTGACATCAATAAATGGCTTGCACTTTGAGTCAGTGACATTTTCTTAGTTGCATTTTACAGCAAAAGCCATAGTCTGTAAACCGCTTACAACAAATGTCTTTCCACTGCTGAAAGGTAGCAGGAGAGGGGGACCAAAACTTTTCAGTGAGATATTCAATGGTCCTCGGTGAAGACTGCCATAAAGAAGCAATACACAACAGTGACAACAAAACTGGACATCCCTCAAAAACTGATGTAAAGAACATTTGGGTGTCAGGGGGCCTACAGCAACATTAAAGAAGCTGCAGGAGTTTCTGACAAGTACTGGTTGACAACAATCTGCCATATTTTCCATATGTCTGGGCTGTGGGGTAGGGTGGCAATGCCGTGCCTCACCAAAAGATCACCATGTACATGTGATGCATGGTGGAGGGAGAACTGCCTTGGGGCTGTGTTTCTGCAGCTGGTACAGAGGCTTTAGTCAAGGTGGAGGGAATGATGAACAGTTCCAAGTGTCGGTCAAATTCGGCACAAAAGCTTGAAGCCTCTGCTAAAATGCTGAAGATAAAGAGGAATGTCAACCTTTCAGCACTACTATGACTCAGTGCCTAACATCCACATAAACAGAAGAATGGCTTCACCAGATGAAGATCTAAGTTTTGAAATGGCCCAGCCAGAGCACAGACCCGAATCTAAAGGCAAATCTATGGGCCAAGTTTAGAGGTCTAGATGTGCCATGCTCCTACCCAAACATACTGCATGTTGGCATAAGGGTAATTCAAATTATTATATCAAAGTATTAGTGTAAGAGTGTGCAGATTTATGCCACCACATTAATTTACTTGAATGATTTCAGTTGGTCTTTCAGTGGAATTGTACAGATTATTGGTAAGACAGTGAGCCATTACAAGAAAGACAACCTGACTAAGAACAGTGAGCCTCTGAGAAAAAATACAACATGACCATGTGCATTGAGCCAATAAGAAGAAAGCCAACCTAATCAAGAACTGTGACACCCTGAGAATGACAACCCATCTAAGAACATTGACACTGAGAATGACAACCTGACTAAAAACAGTGACAACCTAAGAATAAAGACAACTTGACCAAAAACTGAGACTTGCTGAGAAGAATCATACAACCTGACCAAGAACTGTGAGGTGAAAGACAACCTTACCAAGCACTGCAACATCCTGAGTAGAAAGACAACCTGACCAAGCACTGTGACACCCTGAGTAGAAAGACAACCTGACCAAGAACTGAGACACACTGAAAAGAAACTAACAATAAATACAACCTTTCCAAGAACTATGAATTCCTGAGTAGGAGGATAGTCTGATCAAGAACTGTGACACCCTGAGTAGGAAAGACAACCTGACCAAGAACTGAGACACACTGAAAAGAAACTACCAAGAATAAATTCAACCTGTCCAAGAACTATGAATTCCTGAGTAGGAGGACAACCTGACCAAAAACTGTGACACCCTGAGTAGGAAAGACAACCTGACCAAGAACAGTGAAACCCTGGGAGGAAAGACAACCTGGCCAAGAATGGTGACTACCTGAGAAGAAGCCACTAAGAAGAAATACAACCTGACCAAGAACTGTAACACCCTGGGTAGGAAGACAACCTGACCAAGCACTGTGACACCCTGAGAATAATGACAACCCATCTAAGAACATTGACACTGAGAATGACAACCTGACTAAAAACAGTGACAGCCTAAGAATAAAGACAACTTGACCAAGACTTGCGGAGAAGAATCCACTAAGAGGAAATACCACCTGACCAAGAACTGTGACATACTGAGGTGAGACAACCTTACCAAGCACTGCAACACCCTGATTAGAAAGACAACCTGACCAAGCACTGTGACACCCTGAGTAGAAAGACAACCTGATCAAGAACTGAGACACACTGAAAAGAAACTACCAAGAATAAATACAACCTGTCCAAGAACTATGAATTCCTGAGTAGGAGGACAACCTGACCAAAATCTGTGACACCCTGAGTAGGAAAGACAACCTGACCAAGAACAGTGAAACCCTGGGAGGAAAGACAACCTGACCAAGAATGGTGACTACCTGAGAAGAAGCCACTAAGAAGAAATACAACCTGACCAAGAACTGTAACACCCTGAGTAGAAAGACAACCTGACCAAGAACTGAGACACACTGAAAAGAAACTACCAAGAATAAATGCAACCTGTCCAAGAATTATGGTTTCCTGAGTAGGAAAGACAACCTGACCAAGAACAGTGACTACCTGAGTAGGAAGACAAACTGACCAAGGACTGTGACACCCACAGTAGAAAGGCAATCTGACCAGGAACAGAGACCTCCTATGTAGAAGGGCAACCTCACCTAGAACAGTAAGACACTAAGAAGAAATACAACCTGACCAAGAACTGTGACACCCTGAGTAGGAAGACAAACTGACCAAGGACTGTGACACCCACAGTAGAAAGGCAATCTGACCAGGAACAGAGACCTCCTATGTAGAAGGGCAACCTCACCTAGAACAGTAAGACACTAAGAAGAAATACAACCTGACCAAGAACTGTGACACCCTGAGTAGGAAGACAAACTGACCAAGGACTGTGACACCCACAGTAGAAAGGCAATCTGACCAGGAACAGAGACCTCCTATGTAGAAGGGCAACCTGACCTAGAACAGTAAGACACTAAGAAGAAACACAACCTGACCAAGAACAGTGACGTCCTGAGCAGAAAGACAACCTGACCAAGAACAGTGACGTCCTGAGTAGAAAGACAACCTGACCAAGAACAGTGACGTCCTGAGGGAAAAAAAAGACAACCTGGTCAACAGATTGATCAAAGAAAACAAGATCAGCTAGCCAATGAAAAGAACAATTTAACCAGGAACAGAAAGCCAACTAGAAGAAACACCCTGATATAGAACAGTGAAACCCTGAGAAGAATGGCAACCTGACAAGAACAGTGACTATCAGAGAAGAAAGAGACAACCTAAGAAGAGTGAGACACTAAGAAGAAAGACAACCTGACCAAGACCAGTGACGTCCTGAGTAGAAAGACAACCTGACCAAGACCAGTGACGTCCTGAGTAGAAAGACAACCTGACCAAGAACAGTGACGTCCTGAGGAAAAAAAAAAAGACAACCTGGTCAACAGATTGATCAAAGAAAACAAGATCAGCTAGCCAATGAAAAGAACAATTTAACCAGGAACAGAATGCCAACTAGAAGATATACCCCGATATAGAACAGTGAAACCCTGAGAGGAATGGCAACCTGACAAGAACAGTGACCATCAGAGAAGAAAGAGACAATCTGACTAAGAAGAGTGAGACACTAAGAAGAAAGGCAACCTGACCAAGAACAGTGACGTCCTAAGTAGAAAGACAACCTGACCAAGAACAGTGACGTCCTGAGTAGAAAGACAACCTGACCAAGAACAGTGACATCCTAAGTAGAAAGACAACCTGACCAAGAACAGTGACGTCCTGAGTAGAAAGACAACCTGACCAAGAACAGTGACGTCCTAAGTAGAAAGACAACCTGACCAAGAACAGTGACGTCCTGAGTAGAAAGACAACCTGACCAAGAACAGTGACGTCCTGAGTAGAAAGACAACCTGACTAAGAACAGTGACATCCTAAGTAGAAAGACAACCTGACCAAGAACAGTGACGTCCTGAGTAGAAAGACAACCTGGCCAAGAACAGCGATGTCCTAAGTAGAAAGTAACCTGACCAAGAACAGTGACGTCCTAAGTAGAAAGACAACCTGACCAAGAACAGTGACGTCCTAAATAGAAAGACAACCTGGCCAAGAACAGCGATGTCCTGAGTAGAAAGACAACCTGACCAAGAACAGCGATGTCCTGAGTAGAAAGACAACCTGACCAAGAACAGTGACGTCCTGAGTAGAAAGACAACCTGGCCAAGAACAGCGATGTCCTAAGTAGAAAGTAACCTGACCAAGAACAGTGACGTCCTAAGTAGAAAGACAACCTGACCAAGAACAGTGACGTCCTAAATAGAAAGACAACCTGGCCAAGAACAGCGATGTCCTGAGTAGAAAGACAACCTGACCAAGAACAGCGATGTCCTGAGTAGAAAGACAACCTGACCAAGAACAGCGATGTCCTGAGTAGAAAGACAACCTGACCAAGAACAGCGATGTCCTGAGTAGAAAGACAACCTGACCAAGAACAGCGATGTCCTGAGTAGAAAGACAACCTGACCAAGAACAGTGACGTCCTGATTAGAAAGACAAGCTGACCAAGAACAGTGAGACACTAAGAAGAATGACAATCTGACAATTGTGGGTCTGGGAGCGAGACTCTTTTTTATCCAGACACTATAACAGTTGGGGGTCTCTGGGTCGCGACGCGCTGACACTCAGTGACACACACAGCAGAGGAATGTTCCCTCGTTGAATCAAAGAGATTGAAGGAAATTCACATACACACAAGCGAACAGACACACACACATTGGCAGAGCGAGGAATCTGGGACGCGGCAGCTTAGGGCATTTTCATATTCCCGTCGCCTCTGATCTGCTCTCCCTGTTACTCAGGAGGCTGCACAGTCATCCTCATTCACCGCAGCCAAAGAACTCATACCGGTGCAGCCATACAGAAGGGGGCAGTTGTGCCCACCTGGGGCAAGTCAGTTTCATAGAGGGGACTGTATTGATTTAGAGACATCCATCACGATTAGCCCGGAGGAGGCGAGCAGCCTGCGCTCTCCCCTCCTCTCGCCTGCTCCTGCTGGAGGGAGAGGGGGGGTCTCCTCTGCTGGATGGAGTAACCGGATCACTCGCACCTCGCCAATACATACCGTGCAGACGCCACCACCGCCAGCAGCTCCTGGATGAATGCAGCCCACTCTCCTGCTCTCAAACTTTTTGTCCTTTTTGCTATTTTTCTTTTTTGAAACTCGCACGGAGAGACGCTCGCTGCCCCCCATCCCCACACACACACACACACTGACAGATCTGGTGCAGATCTCGGCTAGAGGTGGCACCATGCCTGAAGACGAGACCTAGCGCCAGATCGCCGAGAAAGCAAGTGGGATGACTAGCAAAACGTCTTCCAGAAAATAACACAGCAAGTCCAGTTGCCTTGATCTATTACTAGAGAGAGAATTGGATCCCGCTCATCTGCCGCAGACGGAATACAGGAAACCAACAAAGGTGGATCATGTTGCCGATCGGGCTGCTCGGGATTTTGGCGTGGATTGCGCTGCTGGAGACGGACAATCGATGTGCAGCAACAGATGGGGTGAAACTGCAGCCATACATGTGAGTATGGATGTCCAATATTGATTGGTGGGAACGTTTTAGTTCTGGATCTTCAGAGAATGATCATTCTGGTCTCACACTTTACAATCGGATTGTACAAATTCTGTACAATCTTACCATATGCAGCATAACAAGATTGGAGCAACTGGATTGGGTGTAAAATGAGTGATGATGATCTATATAGGAACTAGGTTTCAGATTAGACACGCTGACCATGAACTGGAAGCATAGATCTTACAATCTAGTGTACAATCTCTGTACAATCTCTGTACAATCTTACTGAAATCTTACTGAAACTTTTAGTATTAGATGATTCAAACCATCATCTTGCATTGGTGGGAGTAGGAAGCATGGTGAACATATATTCAGGAACATCGTTGTTTCTGATCTGCCTGGCTGACTATAAATGGAAATGTTACCCCTCCACACCTTACAATCGTGTTGTATATTCCCTGTACAATCTTACCAATGGAATTGGAATTATTAGATTGGAGAGTATGATGAAGGTTCACGGTCAGCTAGAGTTGTCTAGCTGACCCTGAACCTGAATGTGAGCCACACAGCATACAATCGTATTGTACAATCGCTGTACAATCTCATTGAATCTTTTAGTATACGAGGAATAGGACTGATGGGTGTAGTAACAATATATTCAGGGACTATTTTTTTCTGATTTGTGTAGCTGACCGTGAACCAAACATCATACAATCGTATTGTACAATCTTATTGAATCTTTTAGTATAAGAGGAATGGGACTGAAGGGTGTAGTAACAATATATTCAGGGACTATTTTTTTTTTTTTTAATCTGTCTGGCTGACTGTGAACCTGAATGTGAACCACACAGCATACAATCGTATTGTACAATCGCTGTAAAATCTCATTGAATATTTTAGTATAAGAGGAATGGAACTGATGGGTGTAGTAACAATATATTCAGGGACTATTTTTTTCTGATTTGTGTGGCTGACCGTGAACCTGAATGTGAACCACACAGCATACAATCGTATTGTACAATCTCATTGAATCTTTTAGTATAAGAGGAATGGGACTGATGGGTGTAGTAATACTATATTCAGGGACTATTTATTTTTTTTTATCTGTCTGGCTGACTGTGAACCTGAATGTGAGCCACACAGCATACAATCTTAATGTACAATCGCTGTACAATCTCATTGAATCTTTTAGTATAAGAGGAATGGAACTGATGGGTGTAGTAATACTATATTCAGGGACTATTTTTTTCTGATTTGTGTGGCTGACCATAACCTGCAACACCGGCCACACACTTCACAAACAGATTGTTCTATCTCTGTACAATCTTACCAATGTTAAAACATAACAAAATTGAACTATTAGATTGGGGAGTGTAGCAAGTATGATGAAGACTTTTATACAGGGACTTTGTTTTAGATCTGACACGCTGACCATGGACTGACATGTGAGCCGCAAAGCTTGCAATCTAGTGTACAATCGCTGTACAATCTCATTGAATCTTTTAGTATAAGAGGAATAGGAATGATGGGTGTAGTAACAATATATTCAGGGATTATTTGTTTCTGATTTGTGTGGCTGACCGGGAACCTGAATGTGAGCCACACAGCATACAATCGTATTGTACAATTGCTGTACAATCTCATTGAATCTTTTAGTATAAGAGGAATGGGACTGATGGGTGTAGTAACAATATATTCAGGGATTATTTTTTCTGATTTGTGTGGCTGACCATAAACTGCAACACCGGCCACACACTTCACAAACGGATTGTTCTATCTCTGTACAATCCTACCAATGCTACAACGTAACAAAATTAGAATGATTAGATTGGGGAGTGTAGCATGTATCATGAAGACTTTTATACAGGGACTTTGGCCCTTATTTAACAAGGGATAGCGCCAGGTAGCGACTGGTGAGCGAACGGTAATGACGGGCCCCGCCACGAGAACGCCGGCTCCCCACCACAATCACACATTTATCAAGCCAATCCTGCTTAGCGACTGAGATAGCGCCATATAGCCACTCATTCATCATTATTCCAGCCTCACCCCACAGCGCCAGCGTCCGACCTTGAACAGCGACAGGTATGACCTCTCGCTACCTGGCGCTCTCCAATGCATTTCAAAGGAACAATCTTTAAATAATCATAAATAATTATTAATTTTTTTTTTTTTTTTTTTTTATGTGAAAAATTCTGTGACCACTTCTGCCATGTTAGATATTTTTTTTAAGGTAAAAAAAAATAAAAAAAAAATTTGTGCAGAATTGATATTACAGGTCTGATATTAATGTATTCATATCACAAAATGTTTTTATAAACTTGTTTTTTTTGGTTTCAAAAAATATGGTTGTTTGGGGGTTAAAAAACTACTTTTAACCCATCGCCGCCAGCGCTCTGGGGTTTAAACATGCATTTCACAGCGCAAGAATTTTTTGAGAGTGATTTGTTAATGAATATGGTGGCAGCCGTTCGCTATGGCCATTCGCTATCATGCACTCCCATACAGCGCGGAACCTGTCAAATAGCGACTCCTCACCCAATATTCAACATAACGGCAAACCGACTGAGTCGCTGTCAACAACCGAACAACGGCCAAGCACAGCGACTACTAGCGGGCGCTCTGAAAATACTGCTACAGTCGCTCATCTGTCGCTACCTGGCGCTATTAAAGTGGACCAACACCCAGGATTTTGACTATCCTGGGTCTTGGTCCACTTCGGTGGGGCACCCCCGATCGGGGTGCCCCGCTGTGTGAAACCCCCCCGAACCCCACGAAAAACTCACCTCTCCCCGCTCCCAGCGCCGACGGACAAGCCGCGGACAAGCGGCTCCTCCGCTGCCGCCTCCCGCGCGTCACTCTTGACGCGCACGCGCCCGTGCTGGCCATTCACAGACGGCCGGCGCGGCCCGCGCACGCCTAGAGGGGTGCAAGGGAGGCCGCCGCCGAAGCTAAGGTAAGGGGGTTTGGGGGTTTTGGGGGGGTTTCACCCCGCGGGACATCCAAGATCGGGAGGGAGGTGATCTTATAGATTCCCGGGCCGATCACCCGAGGGTGATGGTCCACTTTAATGAATCGGCCTCCCCGTTTTAGATCTGACACGCTGACCATGGACTGGCATGTGAGCCGCAAAGCTTACAATCTAGTGTACAATCTCTGTACAATCTTATCAAATCTTGTTTGTCGCAATGGATTGGTGGGTGTAGGTAGCATACAGATAATATATTTGGGGAAAGTATTTGTTTCCAATTTGCCAGGCTGACTATAAACTGAAATGTTAGTCACACATCTTACATTTGTATTGTACAATCTCTGTACAATCAGATTGATTTTTTTTTAAGTATAAGAGGAATCTGCCTGTTGTATTGATGGGTGAAGCAACAATATATTCAGGGACTATTTTGTTTCTGATATTTGTGGCTGACCATAAACTGGAAGACCATTCACACACTTTACTATTTGAGATTGTTCAATATCTATACAACCTTTCCAATGCTACAGCATAATAAAATTGCATTATTAGATTGGGGAGTGAAGGATGTATGATGAAGATGTTTATCCAGAGACTAAAGATTTGAAACGCTGACCACAAACTGATATGTAAGCCACACAGCGTACAATCTATTGTACAATCTTACCAAATCTTTTATTGTTCAGAGCGGTGGAACTGTTGAATAGGATTGGTACCTGTAGGAAGCATAGGAATAATATATACAGGACCTTGCCCTGCCTATAAACCAAAAAGTTAGCTACACCCCGTACAATTGTATTGTACAATCTCTGTACAATCTTATTGAATGGGACTGTTGGATTGTTGTAGGAGAAATATATTCACGGGCTATTTTGTATTCTGGGCTGACCATAAACTAGAATACTAGCCCTACACTTGCAATCAGATTGTTCAATCTCTGTACAATCTTACCAAATGTAGCCTTACAAAATTGACACTATTGGATTGAGGAGTTTAGGATGTATACATACAATGTTATACTGAAATGGTAGTCACACAGCTTACAATCTAGTGTATAATCTCTGTAAAATATTGCCAAACGTTTTTGTTTAAGAGCATTGGATTGTTGAGGGTAGGAAGAGTGGTGAAAATATATTCAGAAACAAATTTGTTCCTGATTTTCCAGGAAACTGGAATGTTATTCATACACCTTTCAATCCTATTGGACAAGCTCTGTACAATCTTATTAAATCTTTTAGTATAATAAGAAGAAGAATCAGACTGTTGTGTATATTGTATTGTTTCCCCATCCGGACCATAAATTGGAACACTGTACAATCTTGCATAACAAAATTGGATCTGATTGGGGATCTTATATTTACGATCTTATATTGAAATGGTAGTCGCACAGTTTCCAATCTATTGTCCATTCTCTGTACAATCTTACTGAATCTTTAAGACTAAGGCCCTTATTTAACAATGGATAGCGACAGGTAGCGAATGGTAAGCGAACGGTAATGACGGGCACCGCCACGAGAACACCGGCTCCCCACCACAATCACACATTTATCAAGCCGATCCTGCTTAGCGACTGAGATAGCGCCATATAGTCACTCATTCATCATTATTCCAGCCTCAGCCCACAGCGCCAGCGTCCGACCTTGAACAGCGACAGGTATGACCTCTCGCTACCTGGCGCTCTCCAATGCATTTCAATGGAACAATCTTTAAATATTCATATTAATGTTTTTTTTTTTTAAATGTGAAAAATTCTGTTACCACTTCTGCCATGTTAGATATTTTTTTTAAGGTAAAAAAAAAAAAAAAAAAAAACTTTGTGCAGAATTGATATTACAGGTCTGATATTAATGTATTCATATTACAAAATGTAATTAAAAACTTGTTTCCAAAAATATGGTTGTTTGGGGGTTAAAAAACTACTTTTAACCCATCGCCGCCAGCGCTCTGGGGTTTAAACATGCATTTTACAGCGCGAGAATTTTTTGAGCGTGATTTGTTAATGAATATGGTGGGAGCCGGTTGCTATGGCCAGTCGCTATCATGCTCTCCTATACAGCGCGGAACCTGTCAAATAGCGACTCCTCACCCAATATTCAACATTACTGCACACCGACTGAGTCGCTGTCAACAACCGAACAGCGGCCAAGCACAGCGACTACTAGCGGGCGCTGTGAAAATACTGCTACAGTCGCTCAACTGTCGCTACCTGCCGCTATTAATGAATCGGCCTCTAAGAGATGTGTTCCTTTAGGACT
The DNA here is from genome assembly GCA_027917425.1 of Gastrophryne carolinensis. Taxonomy (NCBI): domain Eukaryota; kingdom Metazoa; phylum Chordata; class Amphibia; order Anura; family Microhylidae; genus Gastrophryne; species Gastrophryne carolinensis. The sequence goes on along the minus strand of CM051242.1, from coordinate 25,626,964 downwards.
GGTACATGTAGGAAGAGGAAGCATGAAGTGGAATGTGAGCCACACAGCTATAATCTCTGTACAATCTTGCCAAATCGTTTAGTATAAGAGGGTTGGAACTGTTTCATTGAATTGGTGGGTGTAGGAAGCATGGTGAAAATGTATTTAGGAGCCTATTTATTTCTGATTTGCCCAGTTGACTATAAACTGGAATGTTATCCATACACCTTACAACTGTATTCAGGGCCGGCTCCAGGTTTATGTGGGCCCTTGGGCGGCATGGTCTCAGTGGGCCCCTCAGGCGTCAGATCACAAGGGACATGCCAAATCTGGATGCCCCCTAAGGATCATGCTAGCGTTTTGGTCCAATTTGTAGCGCACCAAACCCCTTTAAACCTGACCTCGGAGTCTAAACGAATCTAGATTCTCCTGATTTTGGATGCCCCTGTGTGTGACCCCCCCCCCCCCCTTTGTTCATTACTTTCCTTGAACTGGTGAATTCACTGGGGGATCGCAAGTTTAAGATAAGGGCCAAACCAGGGGGGTTCTTTCACCAACAGGGGCTTCCCAAATTGAGATGTCCCTGTAAAGCGGACCAAAACCCAGGGGTGGAATCCCAGATCCCAAGGGGTTTCACACAGTAGGGTATCACAGATTGGGATTCTCCAGGGACAGAATATATACTGGGGTGGGCAGCTTAAAAGTAGAACAAAACCCAGCAATTCCTCCCCTGGAATCTAAATCGAGATGCCCCGTTGTGTGGAACCCCACCATTCGAGGAGATTTGGGCACCAGCTGTGGCGGTGCCCTCCCAGTCCGCCACCACCAAGCGCCATCGCACACCCCAAAGGCTGGTCCTGTCAGTGGGCCCCCCCAGAGGGTGGTCCCCCCGGCAGCTGCCCCGCCTTGCCGGGTGCTGACGCCGGCCCTGACTGTATTGTACAATCTGTGTAAAGTCTAACTAAATCTTGAAGCATAATAAAATTTGAACTTTTAGAGTGGGGGAGGATAGGACACTAAGGGGGTTATTTAAGAAACGCTAACGGCAGGTAGTGCCATGTAGCGTTGGGTGAACTATGGACGCTGTATGTGAAAGCCACATTTAAAAAAGTAAATCTGGTGAGCGCTTCTAAAAGCGTCATGTAGCGTCACATATTACTAGCGGCGGCTCAGTGTAACGAGCTGGAGCTGTGTGTTCAGCAGCACCTGTCGCTCAGTAGCATTATCCCATACAGTTCAATGGTGTTTCATTTGCTTGTGTATAAATAGTTTCGCTGAAGTAATTTTTAAAAATGTTGGTTCAGATCATTGTGTGGCCTCTCCTGCCTGGCAACCAAACACTTTTATTGTGATTTTTTTATTTATTAATGCAGAATTGTAAGTGCAGGTCGGCCATTGCAGTGTCATTGTCACAGTGTTAAATCAATGTCATTCCATATGTTTTTGCTTTGGTGCTTGTGTGTTTAGAAATAGACTTTTATCACATAGCATCTGGCGCTCTATGCTAGAGCGCCGATGCTGGTTGTGTGTAGTTCTTTCTTAAATATGAAGTGGAGCGCCGAGTGCTGGACGCACTTAACTGGCGCTACTTATCGTTCGCTGCAGCATTGTCCTGTTGTTAGATGTAGCCTAGCCTTGGGCGCTTTGACCTCAGGACCCCACCTAGCATTTTTCCATTGGCTCTGCAGTGAATCAGGGGGAGCGCTTCTACAGAGCCCCCTACAGACATCACATTCATCAATGCTGGACAGGATACTACAGTGTCACTTGTCCAGCCGCTAAGCTAGGTCACAGCCCCTGACAGCGTCTACTAGCGGTCGCTCTAAGTGCCGCTACATAGAGGCTCACATGGCGATACGTGGTGCTAGTCTTAAATTAGCCTCCCCATAAAGGGACATTTTCAGAATTGCCATGCTGAATATAAACTGAAATGTGAGTCACACAGCTTATAATCTATTGTACAATCTCCATACAATCTTACAGAAAATGTAAGCATAACAGAAGTGTAACTATTACATTGGTTGGGAAAAGAAACCTAGACACAACATATTCAGGGATGGTTTTGTTTCTGATATACTGGGTTGACTATAACACTTCACAATCACATTGTACAATCTTACCTAGTCTTGAAACGGCAAAATCAGAACTATTAGAATTGGTTCGTTTAGGAAGTGTGTAGACCGTATGTTCAGAGACCATTTTGAGGCTGATTCACTACTAGTGAGGCAGGTATTGCCAGATGAGCGTCTGTATAGCGGCATTTAGAGCGACCGCTAGTAGGCGCTGTAAGCGGGTATCGGGCGCTGTAACCCTGCGTTTCGGTCGCTGTAGTAACCTGGCCGGCATTGATAAATGTGATGCGTGTTTGGCACTCTAACAACAGTATAACACTGCAGCAAGCGAGAGGTTGCGCCAGCTCAGTGCGTCAGTGGGCACTCAGCGCTTAAAGTGGACCAACACCCTCCCGTGATCGGCCCGGGAATCTATAAGATTCCCGGACCGATCAGCCCCCTGACTGCGGGGCACCCTCGATCCAGCGGCGCCCGCCGCCGCCTCCCGCACGTCCCTCTAGCAGGACGCGCACCCGCGCCGGGCGTTTGTGAATGGCCGGCGCGCGCCCTGTCAGAGTGACGCGCGGGAGGCGGCGGCGGGCGCGCTTTCTTGTCCGTCGCTGCCTCCCGCTTGTCCGTCGCTGCCTCCCGCTTGTCCGTCGCTGCCTCCTGCTTGTCCGTCGGCGGGGATTGGCAGCAGCGGTCACGTGGAAGCAGGGTCAGGTGAGTTTTCGGGGCTTTCTGGGGGGGTTTCACACAGCGGGGCCCCGATCGGGGTGCCCTGCCGAAGTGGACCAAAGCCCAGGATAGTCAAAATCCTGGGTGTTGGTCCACTTTAACACCATATTTAACAAAAAACTACACACACACAGCGTCGGCACTCTAAAGCCGGGGGCGTAGAGCGCCAGACGCTGTGTAATTAAAGCTTGTTTTTCAACACATATCCACCTATAACAAAGCGAAAACACATGGAATGATATTGTTGTAACAGTGGGACAATAACACTTTAGTGCCAGACCTGTAATGACAATTCAGCTTAAAAATATAAAAAACATTAAAAAAAATGTATAAAGGTGTTTGTTTGCAGCCAGGAGAGGTCACACAATGATTTGAGCAAAAAAAGAATAATAATTGGCAAACACGCAATTTATACACAACAAATGAAACCCCATTGAAATGTATAGGAGAGTGACATTGAGTGAAAGGTAATACGTGGCGCTCTTGAGCCTATAGCGAAGGCGCTATACGCTGAGCCGCCTGTAATAATACATGTGACGCTACATGACGCTGTTAGAGTTGCTCACCAGATTCGCTTTCATAAATATAGTTTCCCTTACAGCACCGGCGTTCACCAGACGCTGCCTGCCACTACGAGGCGCTACCTGCCGCTATCCCTTCTTAAATAACCCCCTTTGTTTCTGTTTTGCAGGGCTGATCATAAACTGGAAAACTAACCTACACTTTACAACGGGGCTGTTCAATCTCTGTATAATCTAACCAAATAGATTGGGGAGTTTAGGATGTGTGGTGTGGATATACTGTATACCAGGACTTTGTTACAGATTAGACATGCTAACCATGAATTAGCATGTGAGCCACACAGCCTACAATCTATTGTACAACCTCTGAATAATCTTACCAGATCTTTTAGTAGAAATTAATTGCTGACTGTAGGAAATGTGGGCTCATTATACACATGCATAAACCTTCCAACCGTATTGTACAACTTTGGTTGTCAGGTCACAGAGAGTGCAGTGTTATGCTTAAGATAGATCGATAATGGGTGTGAGCTTTAAAAAGTGTCTGGAGTACAACCTAACAATACGAACCTTAAATTAACCCCCAACTTACCAAGGAGTGCAGCAGAAAGGCTGACTAAAGACTAGAGGCAGCACATATTCACAAAACTACACTACAAACAGTGAGCACTAGAGGGAGCACACTTTTACAAAACTACACTACACATAGTGAGCACTAGAGGGAGCACACTTTCACAAAACTACACTACACATAGTGAGCACTAGAGGGAGCACACATTTACAAAACTACACTTCACACAGTGAGCACTAGAGGGAGCACACTTTCACAAAACTACACTACAAATGGTGAGCACTAGAGGCAGCACACTTTCACAAAACTACACTACAAACGGTGAGCACTAGAGGAAGCACATTTTTACAAAACTACACTACAAACGGTGAGCACTAGAGGCAGCACACTTTTACAAAACTACACTACACACAGTGAGCACTAGAGGGAGCACACTTTCACAAAACTACACTACAAACGGTGAGCACTAGAGGGAGCACATTTTTACAAAACTACACTACAAACGGTGAGCACTAGAGGCAGCACACTTTCACAAAACTACACTACAAACAGTGAGCACTAGAGGGAGCACATTTTTACAAAACTACACTACAAACGGTGAGTACTAGAGGGATCACACTTTTACAAAACGACACTACAAACAGTGAGCACTAGAGGGTGCAAATGTTCACAAAATTACATTACAAACAGTGAGCACTAGAGGGAGCACATTTTTACAAAACTACACTACAAGCGGTGAGCACTAGAGGGAGCAAATGTTCACAAAACTACACTACAAACAGTGAGCACTAGAGGAAGCACACTTTTACAAAACTACACATAGTGAGCACTAGAGGGAGCACACTTTTACAAATCTACGCTACAAACGATGAGCACTAAAGGTAGCACACTTTTACAAAACTACACTACAAACGGTGAGCACTAGAGGCAGCACACTTTTACAAAACTACACTACAAACGGTGAGCACTAGAGGAAGCACATTTTTACAAAACTACACTACAAACGGTGAGCACTAGAGGCAGCACACTTTTACAAAACTACACTACACACAGTGAGCACTAGAGGGAGCACACTTTCACAAAACTACACTACAAACGGTGAGCACTAGAGGCAGCACACTTTCACAAAACTACACTACAAACAGTGAGCACTAGAGGGAGCACATTTTTACAAAACTACACTACAAACGGTGAGTACTAGAGGGATCACACTTTTACAAAACGACACTACAAACAGTGAGCACTAGAGGGTGCAAATGTTCACAAAATTACATTACAAACAGTGAGCACTAGAGGGAGCACATTTTTACAAAACTACACTACAAGCGGTGAGCACTAGAGGGAGCAAATGTTCACAAAACTACACTACAAACAGTGAGCACTAGAGGAAGCACACTTTTACAAAACTACACATAGTGAGCACTAGAGGGAGCACACTTTTACAAATCTACGCTACAAACGATGAGCACTAAAGGTAGCACACTTTTACAAAACTACACTACAAACAGTGAGCACTAGAGGGAGCACATGTTCACAAAACTACACTACAAACGGTGAGTACTAGAGGGAGCACATTATGACAGATGGTGTATATAGACACAATGAACACTAGAGGGGGCACTCTGTCAGGATGTCCAGCCCAGCGAGAAGCTTGCATGCGAGCAGAAGTGATTGCCAGGTGGCGCTCCCGATTCTGGCATACATACGATTAAAGATGGCGCCCGCTCCCTGTCAATGCTGTTGAATGAGCTTACTTGATGGCCCTGGCTTCTGTTGCCTGTGTACGCTTAAGCCTGGATATCTCTGATTACCCCGGCTTGTTTCCCGACCATGGCTCTTGCTTCTTATACTGATCTCTGGTACGACCTTGGCCTGAACATCCACCTTGCACCTTTGCTGCCTGTACATTATGCTGTAAATATAAAGTAAACATTAGAGGGAGCACACTTTTCCAACTAAAATAAGTCGCTCATGATGGCGCAGTGCGTTCCCTCTGTTTTCCAGTGTACACAATAACAGTGGCTGTAAATTCACGTGGAGGCTGATTTATTACTAACGCCAGGTATTGCCAAATGAGCGTCTGTATAGCGGCGCTTAGATCGACCGCTAGTAGACGCTGTAAGCGGGTATCGGGCACTGTCTCGGACGCTCTAGTAACCTGGCGGCATAGATGAATGTGATGTGTTGGACGCTGTAACAACAGTACAGTACTGCAGCGAGCGAGAGGTAGCACCAGCTCAGTGCGTCCGACACTTGGTGCTCCACACCATATTTAACAAAACACTAGACACACATAAAGCTGGGCGCTGTAGCATAGAGTGCCAGACACTGTGATCAAACACATATCCACCAGTAACAAAGCGAAAACACATGGAATGACATTGTTTTAACATTGTAACATTAATACTTTAATGCCAGACCTGTAAATGCAATTCTGCAGAAAAATATAAAAAGTCAAAAAAGTTTCTAAAAATGTTTGTTTGCAGCCAGGAGAGGTCACACAATGATTGGAGCAAAAAAAAATAAAAATTGCCAAACGCTATTTATACACAGCTAATGAAACCCCACTGAAATGTATGGGAGAGCGCTACAAAGCGACAGGTACTACATGGCGTTCCTGAGCCTAGAGCGCCGGCACTATACATTGAGCGCCTCTAGTAATACATGTGATGCTACATGGTGCTGTTAGAGGCGCTCACCAGATTCGCTTTCTTAAATGTGGTTTTGCGTACAGCGCCCGGCGTTCACCAGACGCTGCCTGCCGCTACAGAGCACTACCTGGCGCTATCCCTTCTTAAAAAAACCCCATGGTAAACACTAGAGGGAGACATGTCTATAATAAAGAAGTAGCTCATGATTGTATAGTACAGTGTACTCATTCATTGTACTCACTAAATGAACAGCGCCAGCGCGGGCACTCTGAAACCACGATACTCCATGATAAACCATGATGCGCCATGTGCAATACAAAAAAAGGCTTTAAAGTAGACCAACACCCAGGATTTTTACTATCCTGGGTGTTGGTCCACTTCCGCTGGGGCACCCGCGACGGATAAGCTGGACAAGCGACGGATAAGCCGGACAAGCGACGGATAAGCCGCCGCCTCTCGCGCGTCCCTCTTACAGGGCGCGCGGCCGCGCTGGCCATTCACAAATGGCCAGCGCGGGTGCGCGCCCTGCTAGAGGGACGTGTGGGAGGTGGCGGCGGCGGCTTATCCGTCGCTTGTCCATCACTGATAAGGTAAATTTTTAGGGGCTTTCTGGGAGATTTCGGATGCCCCGCAGGGAGGGAGCTGATCGGTGGGTGTTGGTCCACTTTAATGGGGATGGCTGCACAGTGACCAAGCGAAAACACATGGAATGACGACGTGACATGACAAATGACATGACACATGATTGGCAGGCATGAAAACCAAGTTAGCAGCAGGTAACCTAGGTACAAGAATGAACGAAAAAAACATTTAGAACAGGCCAGGGATCCCATGTAACTTGACTGAGCAAAAAAAGAAAAAAAAATACGCTAACCAGAAGTCTCCAAAAAAAGAAATGGCTAATTAAAGTCTATGGGAGAACGACACTGAGCGCCTGATGTGATGTGGCGCTGTAGGGAACACAGCGCAGGCTCTAACAAAGTACCTGGCGCTCTTGATACATGGAAGGCTACATGGCACGAAAAGAAGCGTTAAAAATCTTTTTTGGCATCGTAAATATGACTTGCTGGTGGCACCTGCCGCTATGTGGGGTTAGTGTTTCTTAAATAAGACCCTTAGATATATTTCTTCTCTGACATGCCACCTGCTGGCCACTAATATAAATGGTGTAATTGTGCAGCATTTCACCCCACATCACATTGTATTGTTAGGGCACCAACAAGGCCATCATCTGGAATTTTACAGGGTTTCAATATGTAATTCTATACACACTAAGGGCCCATTTTCAAAAATCTGGACCATCCTATAAACCCAGGGCTCCAGGTTGATGTGGGCTTTTGGGCAGCAGAGACTCGTGGACCCTTTATGGTGTGACATGACAGGCACAGTGGTAGAGCTGCCTATATGGAGGCTAGTTTCAACTACTTACTGAAAGGCCTCCCCACTTCCTGCCATGCCCCCCTTCATGAGTAACAACCCAAAAATGTGCTGGGAAACTGTTTATTTTTCTTCCTTTTTTAGGGTTCACTCAGTGTCTTCAGGGTCCCCGGTTGGCAGGATGTGTCTAAGCGGGGGTCCCAAGAAGGGCCTGTGTGTCCCTTGGAAAAAAAAGAACCTCTAAATTCAGCTCTGATTTTGTGTTTATTCAGTTGTATAAGCACTGAATCAGGTTATTTGCTCATTCACATCTCTAGTATTAGTCATATATAGGTATCGTTATAGTCCTTGGCAGAAGGTAATGTTTGAATTATACTATTCAATGTTCCAATACTTAGTCTCTGGGTAAGTATATTGTAGGTGGGAGGGGCTTGGGTACTTGCCCGTCCTTGTATGGTCTTTTTTCCGTCGATGTTATCCTCAGTTTGTAGCAATTTGTGGGTGGTTGATCCACAGTTTGTAGCAAGCTGTTTTCCCTCAAAGTTTGTAGCAAGTTGTTGAAAACCCCTTCACAGACGCGTTTCGCCTATGGCTTCTTCAGTGTGGGAGTCTGTGGTTTATCCGTTTTGCTTGTGAGGGTGCCCCGGTGCCTGGAGTGCTGGTATGCTTAGGGGTTTGCTTGTTATAGGTTGTACTGTTGTGTCCCTCCTTTATGGGGTATGGTCCTTTAGGAGATCCGGACCCTCCATGCCCCTGGGGGTAGTGGAGGGTAGCGTTGCCTTTTGTAGTGCGCCCGGTTATAGTGTAATTACGGTGTGCCCGGTGGGCGTTTGTGTGCTGAGGTTTCTGTGGGGAGCGCGTCCCGTGTATGTGTCCTGGCAGCGCTTGCGAGGCCGCCTGTGCAGGGTGGGAGGGTTTATTCCCCTGCCAAAAATTTGCTGGCCCTGCAGTCTAAAAGACTCCAGGGCTGGCCGATCTTCAGTCAGGATGCCACGCTGCGCGAACCCACCCTGATCACCCCCTAAATACACTCACCTTTCCTGAGATCTCATGTAGTATCACAGGCCACGGCGGCATCCCGGGCCTCTGAAGCGGATGCCCTCCCACACCTAGCCAATCAGATAGGCTGGGGACAGGAGCGTGCAGCAGACCACAGAGAGACCAGGGATATGGCCACTCCATGCCGATGTTCTGTTCTAAAGAGAGCGGGATGCTGAGCATTAATATGCAAAATATATTGGATGAGAGGCCGTGCATGCGCCGTAGAAATGGTGGAAAGGTGAGTTTTTAGGGTGACTTGGGGGGAGGGGGGTTCACACTGCGGTATCCTAAATCGAAATGCCCCAGGGAAAATGACAATTTCCAGTAAAACTGACACTCGGTGCCCCAGTATAATGACACACTGACATTCGGTGCCCCAGTATAATGACGCACTGACACTCTGTGCCCCAGTATAATGACACACTGACACTCGGTGCCCCAGTATAATGACACACTGACACTCTGTGCCCCAGTATAATGACGCACTGACACTCGATGCCCCAGTATAATGACACACTGAAACTCTGTGCCCCAGTATAATGACACACTGACACTCTGTGCCCCAGTATAATGACACACTGACACTCGGTGCTCCAGTATAATGACACACTGACACTCGGTGCCCCAGTATAATGACACACTGACACTCGGTGCCCCAGTATAATGACACACTGACACTCTGTGCCCCAGTATAATGACGCACTGACACTCTGTGCCCCAGTATAATGACACACTGACACTCGGTGCCCCAGTATAATGACACACTGACACTCTGTGCCCCAGTATAATGACGCACTGATACTCGGTGCCCCAGTATAATGACACACTGACACTCGGTGCCCCAGTATAATGACACACTGACACTCTGTGCCCCAGTATAATGACACACTGACACTCTGTGCTCCAGTATAATGACACACTGACACTCTGTGCCCCAGTATAATGACACACTGACACTCTGTGCTCCAGTATAATGACACACTGACACTCGGTGCCCCAGTATAATGACACACTGACACTCTGTGCCCCAGTATAATGACACACTGACACTCTGTGCTCCAGTATAATGACACACTGACACTCGGTGCCCCAGTATAATGACACACTGACATTCGGTGCCCCAGTATAATGACACACTGACACTCTGTGCCCCAGTATAATGACACACTGACACTCGGTGCCCCAGTATAATGACGCACTGACACTCGGTGCCCCAGTATAATGACACACTGACACTCTGTGCCCCAGTATAATGACACACTGACACTCGGTGCCCCAGTATAATGACACACTGACACTCTGTGCCCCAGTATAATGACACACTGACACTCTGTGCCCCAGTATAATGACGCACTGACACTCGGTGCCCCAGTATAATGACACACTGACACTCTGTGCCCCAGTATAATGACGCACTGACACTCGGTGCCCCAGTATAATGACACACTGACACTCTGTGCCCCAGTATAATGACACACTGACACTCGGTGCCCCAGTATAATGACACACTGACATTCGGTGCCCCAGTATAATGACACACTGACACTCTGTGCCCCAGTATAATGACACACTGACACTCTGTGCCCCAGTATAATGACACACTGACACTCGGTGCCCCAGTATAATGACACACTGAAACTCTGTGCCCCAGTATAATGACACACTGACACTCGGTGCCCCAGTATAATGACACACTGACACTCTGTGCCCCAGTATAATGACACACTGACACTCGGTGCCCCAGTATAATGACACACTGACACTCTGTGCCCCAGTATAATGACACACTGACACTCTGTGCCCCAGTATAATGACGCACTGACACTCGGTGCCCCAGTATAATGACACACTGACACTCTGTGCCCCAGTATAATGACGCACTGACACTCGGTGCCCCAGTATAATGACACACTGACACTCTGTGCCCCAGTATAATGACACACTGACACTCTGTGCCCCAGTATAATGACGCACTGACACTCGGTGCCCCAGTATAATGACACACTGACACTCTGTGCCCCAGTATAATGACACACTGACACTCTGTGCCCCAGTATAATGACACACTGACACTCTGTGCCCCAGTATAATGACACACTGACACTCGGTGCTCCAGTATAATGACACACTGACACTCTGTGCTCCAGTATAATGACACACTGACACTCGGTGCCCCAGTATAATGACACACTGACACTCGGTGCCCCAGTATAATGACACACTGACACTCTGTGCCCCAGTATAATGACGCACTGACACTCGGTGCCCCAGTATAATGACACACTGACACTCGGTGCCCCAGTATAATGACACACTGACACTCGGTGCCCCAGTATAATGACACACTGACACTCGGTGCCCCAGTATAATGACACACTGACACTCTGTGCCCCAGTATAATGACACACTGTCACTCGGTGCTCCAGTATAATGACACACTGACACTCGGTGCCCCAGTATAATGACACACTGACACTCGGTGCCCCAGTATAATGACACACTGACACTTGGTGCCCCAGTATAATGACGCACTGACACTCAGTGCTCCAGTATAATGACACAGTGACACTCAGTGCTCCAGTATAATGACACACTGACACTCTGTACCCCAGTATAATGACACACTGACACTCGGTGCCCCAGTATAATGACACACTGACACTCAGTGCTCCAGTATAATGATTCTCCGTGCCCTAGTAGAATGATACACTGACAATGGAGCCCCGATGGTCTGTGTGGGACAAAAGGTGAGTATAGGTATTTTTTTTTGGTTGCCTGACAAACACATTAAAAAGGAACAAGACCCAATATTTTCACTATTCTGGGTTATGTTGCTCCTGCTGGGGGCATCCCGATGTGAGATGCCCCCGCTGTGCTTATCTCCCCAGATTGCCCAATAACTAACATTTTCTTATTCCCACGGCACGTGTCACTCAACGGCTTGTGTCCTATTTAGATTTTCCTTGCTCCTCTATGCACGGAGGCTTCACATGGTGGGGAATCCCCATTCGGGATGCCCCATGACTAGGAAGACCACCGTCCCTAGAGTCTAATCGATTTTTGTTATTTATATTAACTGTTTGTGAACTGGTAAGGGGTCCACAGGATTTTTATACCAGTTTTCAGGGTAGGTGGTCCAGCAAGTCACCTACTGAATGATGTGACCCGGATCTTGCTGGTATCTGGGATGGGGTGAACCGGAAGGAATCGGAAAGATCCGGGTTAAATCTAGCTTAAAGCTGACCTTCACCCTGAATAAGAGCCTATCTTATATGTTTCCCACACCCTGTACATACAGATTGCTCACATTAATCCAGACTTTCACTCTGAATAAGAGCCTATCTTATATGTTTCCCCCACCTTGTACATACAGATTGCTCACATTAATCCGGACCTTCACCCTGAATAAGAGCCTATTTTTTTGTTTCCCCCACCCTGTAAATACAGATTGCCCACATTAATCCGGACCTTCACCCTGTATAAGAGCCTATCTTATATGTTTCCCCCACCCTGTACATACTGATTGCTCACATTAATCCTGACCTTCACCCTGAATAAGGGCCTATCTTATATGTTTCCCACACCCTGTACATACAGATTGCTCACATCAATCCGGACCTTCACCCTGAATAAGAGCCTATCTTATATGTTTCCCACACCCTGTACATACAGATTGCTCACATTAAAGTCATCCTACCTGCATCTACTGCATGTTATGAGCCTTTAAACATTCAAGATGGTGGCTCATGAAGCATCAGGCAGTGTCTGTGGTGCTCTGCATTCTGGGATTGCTGTCCTATCCCTGACCCGAGCTCTGCTCTGTTTGTGCAAAGCACAGCTATAACCCCACCCCCTGCACTTTATTCAGCTCTCCTCTCCTCAGTATGTGATGCTCATGAGTCAAGATGGCGGCACCCGTATTCAGAGTCCTGAGTTGCAGCCTGGTGGGGGAAAGAATAATAAATAAGTGACTAAAAACTTGAAATATATTAATTTTAGATGCTGGGGAATAGTTTTTTAAGGGTTTGGGCTTTTAATTAAATCATGGTGAAGGTCCGGTTTAAGCTCAGATTCAAAGCACCATCACTAGTTATATACAGGTGTTATATTATAAAAAAGGTACATTTTTCCTCTCTAAAATTATATTATTCTTTTAAAGGTGACCTCTAGCATTACATATACTGGCCTTGATTTACGAAGAGTTGAAAAAAATTCTCATGGTAGTAAAAAATTAAATTCATGAGAAAAAAAGCCTGAGAATGTCACTGTTACTGAATCACTAGATAGAAAGACAATGAAAGTCAATGGCAGCTTTTACTACAAGTAAAAAGGAGTAAAACGTACTTTCCTCAGGAGTAAAAAAGTGCCATTGACTTTCATTGTCTTTTTATCTGGTGATTCACCAACAGTGACATTCTCAGGCTTTTTTCTCATGAATTGAATTATTTACTACCATGAGAATTTTTTTCAACTCTTAGAGGCCGATTCATTAATAGCGCCAGGTAGCGACAGATGAGCGACTGTAGCGGTATTTTCACAGCGCCCGCTAGTATTCACTGTGCTTGGCCGTTGTTCGGTTGTTGACAGCGACTCAGTCAGTGTGCGGTAATGTGGAATACGGGGTTAGGAGTCGCTGTTTGACAGGTTCCGCGCTGTATGGGAGCGCATGATAGCGAATGGCCATAGCGAACGGCTCCCAGCATATTCATTAACAAATCACGCTCAAAAAATTCTCGCGCTGTGAAATGCATGTTTAAACCCCCGAGCGCTGGCGGCGATAGTTTTTTGACCCCCAAACAACCATATTTTTTGAAAAAACATTTTGTAATATGAATACATTAATATCAGACCTGTAATATCAATTCTGCACAATTTTTTTTTTTTTCCCTTTACAAAAAAAACTAACATTGCAGAAGTGGTCACAGAATTTTTGACATTAAAAAAAAAAAAAAAATAACAATTAATTATGAATATTTAAAGATTGCTCCATTGAAATGCATTGGAGAGCGCCAGGTAGCGAGAGGTCATACCTGTCGCAGTTCAAGGTCGCTCGCTGGCGCTGTGGGGTGAGGCTGGAATAATGATGAATTCTTCGCTATCTGGCGCTCTGTCAGTCGCTAAGCAGGATCGGCTTGATAAATGTGTGATTGCGGAGGGGAGCCGGCGTTCTCGTGGCGGTGACCGTCATTACCGTTCGCTCACCATTCGCTACCTGGCGCTATCCCTTGTTAAATAAGGGCCTTAGTGAATCAAGGCCACTGTAAGTGTTTTAAAGGAGTTATTGAGAGATTAGTTTTTCACTGTAAAAATACATGATTTTATTAAAGGGGACCTCTAGCATTAAGTTAGGAGTTTACTATAGTTAAAAGGGGGTTTTATCTCTTTTTTCCACTTTTCAGATACATTAGCAGACTAAAGGTGGCCTCCACCATTATCTATGTGGTGGGGGGGGGGGGGCTGCAGAACAATCCGGCGGGGTCTTTGAAGGTCATGCGTTGCTCAGGGCAGCAGTAGCAGATTGCTCCTCGATCACATAGCGTGGCGCCACAATCCCAGCGCGTCCCACCTCCCGATCGTCATTCTGGATTGTTCAGCGGGATCGTTTAGCAGAAAACGTTTATTTTCTGGCCTCCCGTCTGGATTTATGGCAGTTGCGCTTCCCGCAGTGCGTGTTTAAGGGACGCTCCTTCTGCGATTCTACACATTTACATTCAGATGTGACTGGCATGCCGCGCCGCAGCGCAGAGCTACACGCTGATAACAGCTTCGGTATCTGCGAGCCCCTTCTCGTTTTTCACACCTATAGCTTCCTATAGATAACATCCTGCCGAGCAATCCCGGCCGAGCCATGGACGCATGCAAAGCCGCTCTCCGCCCCTCAAGAGGTTCGATAAGATAACGCAAACGGAATGATCCTTTATGAAGTAAACTCAAAGAGTCACTCTGCATCTACTTCTCCACTTCTCCAATGGAACTTCCTGGAATGAATGTATAAGTTCCACACAGCTATACGTTTCACACAGCTCATCCATATTAGTCTCTGGCTCATTCTTAGGGAGTACACTATGCAGTGACAGCACAGGACGACCCCCAAGACTTAAAGTAGACCAAAACCCAGCGCGATCGGCCCAGGAATCTATAAGATTCCCGGGCCGATCGATTCCCACCCCCCGGGACATCCAAAATTGGGATGCCCGCTGTGTGAACCCCCCCCCCAGGTCGCTCTGTACACTTACCATACTTCCCGGTCCAACGGCACATGCGCGAGATGTGGTCGCATCTCCACTATCCCTCTAGCAGGGAGCGTGCCCGCGCCAGGCATTTGTGAATGGCCGACGCGTCACGCTCCCTGGATGGCGTGATGTCAGCAGCTCTGAGTGCGCTAATTGGATGAGCAGCCGCACATGCGCCATAGGACTGGGAAGAGGTGAGTTGCGTCTGGTGATCTGGAGGGGTTTCACACAGTGGGGCATCCCCAATTGGGGGAAATCATCAAAACCCAGAATAGTCAAATTCTTGGGTTTTGGTCCACTTTAAAGTCTGTTGCGGTGGAAGTCCTCTGCAAATTAGTTCCCACATTGAAAATAAATACAAACAACATGTGTTTAAAGTGGACCAAAACCCAGGATTTCGACTATCCTGGGTTTTGGTCTTTTCCCCCGGGACACCCCGATCGGGGTGCCCCCTTGTGAGAAACCTCACAGACCGCCGAGTGCAATTCACCTCTCCCTGGTGCTATGGCGCGGCCACTCGGCCAATCAGCGTGTTCGGAGCCGCTGACATCACGCCGGCTAAGTCCAGCGGGTCCGAGCATGCTGACTGCTGCATCCCCTGCTTCCCTCTAATGCGCCCTGCTAGAGGGATGGCGGGGAAGCACCTGCAGCTCGTGCATGCGCTGTTGGACCGGGAAACAAGGTAAGTGTATGGGGTGACCTGGGGGGGTTTCACACAGCGGGGCATCCCGATTTTGGATGCCCCGGGGGAGGCAATCAATCGGCTCGGGAATTATATAGATTGAAGTGGACCAAAACCTAGGATTTTGACTGTCCTGGGTTTTGGGGAAGGCCCCAGGTCACCCGAGCTGACTCACCCTTTCCTGGTCCTATGGTGCATGCTCAGCCTCTTGTCCAATCAGTGCGCTCGGATCTGCTACCGCCCCTTTGTCTAACAGCTTGTCTAGGATGAGCGGATCCGAGCGCACAGGCGGTCGCATCCTCCTCTACCTTCTAACAGAGAGCACGCCCGCGCCGTCTATTCACAAGTGTCTGCCGCGTGCATGTGCCCTGCTAAAGGGATAGCGGGAAAACTCAAAGGTGAGTTTCCAGGAAAACTGCGGGGTTTCACACAGCGGGGCATCCCGATTCTGGATGCCTCTGGGGGGGGGGAATCTTGCAATTGAAAGACACATCACTGCCTTTAAAGGCTTGTGAGCAGATACATGCCCCCCCCCGTCAGGCTGCTCAGCCCTGTCATTTTCTGCTGACATCCATCACTTTCTGCTGCCTTTTTTTATACTTTGAGTGGAAAAAAAAGTAAAAGAGGAACATTTTTTAAATATATTGGTAAATTATTCCTTTTTTCTGTAGCCTATCATATAATAGAATTTTATGTTCACAATGTTTTAATGACAGTTGCCCTTTAAATGGTTTTTGGTTATTTTGTGGCTCTTAAAGGGATAGCTCGTACATCCGTCCAGAGTGGTTATTGGATTTGTCAGCTGACACGGATGGTTTACGGTGTGCGGCTGAAAAGTTAATTCCGGCTGACAGGTTGGCGCATGCTAGCACTCTTCACTGCCGCCAACTGACCTGCTGACAGCTTCCAGGTATCAGCGCCACGGTTATCTGTTATCAAGTGGTAAAAGACTAAATAAGCAGCTGCAAGCACAGCCTCCCAGGCCCACAATTAAAGTGGACCAACACCCAGGATTTTCACTATCCTGGGTTTTGGTCCACTTCCGCGGGGCACCTCCCCAGATCCCCCTAACAAACTCACCTCACCCTGTTCCTACGCGAGCGCTCGTCCAATCAGAGCGCTCAGAGCCACTGTGGTATGTACGGACAAGCGACAGGCAACCACAGCGGCTCTGAGCACGCTGGAGGCCGCATTTTCGCGCTTCCCTCTAACAAAGAGCGCGCCCTGCTAGAGAGAAGTGCGAGATGCGGCTGCGGCTCGCGCATGCGCCCGTTGGAACGGGGATAAGGTAAGGTTTCCGGGCGTCCTGCGGGGTTTCACACAGCGGGGGCGGGGCATCCCGATCTCGGATGCCCCGTGGGGAGGGATCTGATCTTATAGATTCGTGAGAGAGAATGAGTTAAAGAGATAGAGATGCAGCGAGAGATAGAGATGTAAAATATAAAAAGATGTAGAATATAATATATATTGTATAATTGTATAATATAATAATAGAATATAATATGTAGAGATGTAGAATATAAAGAGATAGAGATGCGCGAGATGCGGATGTGGCTGAATGTTGGAACGTCCTGCGGGGTTTCACACAGCGGGGGCGGGGCATCCCGATCTCGGATGCCCCGTGGGGAGGGATCTGATCTTATAGATTCCCGGGCTGATCCCCCCTGAGTGTTGGTCCACTTTAAACGGGTTGTCTGGGCTAAGTGTAACAACACATCGTTGTTTGCGTGCAGAATATTCATTATGGGGGGGGGGGCTGCTGAATAAAGCTGTCGTTGCTGAGATTTAGCCCCTTTCCTGTAGCCCAGCCCCTGAAATTTTATTTATTCATGACCACCTTTTGTTTAAAGAAAGAAGCAGGGAAAGAGCAGACACGCAAAGCAAGGAGCCGTCATCCTCCCCTGCACACGTAAGCATTTGCGGGTGGGAGAGAGAGATAGGTCCACCTCACAATGCTAAAAAAAAAGGTGGTCATGAATAAAGCCAGAGACATAGGGCACAACAAGCAGATAGGCAATAGATTCAGCTCACCCTAGACCGACAGGAACAACCCTCCATTCACTCTCTATACCAGGGATCCACCGAGAGTCACATCAGCAACTGCACACCTTCCCCACCTCACTCAACACTTGTCCCATTCAGAAGAGGATCCACCATTTCCAAAGAGGTTAAAGCACGCCAAAACCCAGGATTATGTGCTTTGTGAACCCCTCACTCATTCAATCATTTCCCTTCTTGGCTCCACACCCCCACAAGGCGTCTCAGTTTGGGATTTCTGGAACCCCTTCAGGAATTGCCAGTTTATTATTATTATTATTAGTGTTTATTTATATAGCGCCATCATCTTCCGTAGCGCTGTACAAAGTAGCAATTACAGACAGGGTAGAAACATACAATACATAGACTATTACACATCCAGTTTCTAATCTTGCTCTTCGCTTTCACAGCGAGCCTCCGGTGGACTCTGAACACCCTGATCTGATTGGCTGACAGTGGCTGGACGCAGTGCTGACATAGTCAGGATGTCGCTGGGGGTGTGGTAATGGCGATTAAACCGGACCTTCAGCATCATTTAATGAAAAGCTCAAACCGTTAAAAAAACTATTTATATAAATTAATATATTTTACTTATTTTTTAATCCTCAATCCATAAAATACTGCTTGGCCAAATGTATAATCTCCAATTAGAATTGGGATTAGGGATGGGAATAAGGTTGGGAATAGGTTTGGAATTGGGATTATGGTTTTATACAGAACTCCTCTCATTCACCTCACATTCAGTCACTAGCCACCTCCTGCTGTCTTCAACTCCAAAATGTCTCCTGCATCCAATTTACCATTGTACAGCGCCATAGAAAATAATGGTGCTTTATAAATAAACATTAATAATAATTATAATAATAACCTCAATGCGTCACAAAAAATCCAAGCAGAGAAAACACAAACTGTTTACTGTAGGAACTGTTGCATGAGAACTCTGCCCTGGGCCTATCTGAAAAGCTGGGAAAAGGAGCACACCTCATCCACAGGCAGGCCAGGAATGCAGCTGCAACCGCCAAGTGCGGCCACAGAACCCCGGAGAGATGAGTGATTCCTGACAACTTTGGGGGTCTCGCATCTGGGCATCCCAAATCAGAAAACCCCAAAGTCAATTGGGTGAGGTGAGGTGGGAAAAGACGAGGTGGGCTGAGGTGAGGTGGTCTGAAGTGAGATGGGAAAAGGTGAGGTGGTCTGAGGTGAGGTGGGAAAAGGTGAGGTGGGCTGAAGTGAGATGGGAAAACGTGAGGTGGTCTGAGGTGAGGTGGGAAAAGGTGAGGTGCCATGAGGTGAAGCAGGAAAAGACAAGGTGGTCTGAGGTGAGGCAGGAAAAGACAAAGTGGTTTGAGGTGAGGTGGGAAAAGACAAGGTGGGCTGAGGAGAGATAGGAAAAGGTGAGGTGATCTGAGATGAAGCAGGGAAAAGAGGAGGTGGCTCGAGGTGAGGTGGGAAAAAACGAAGTGGTCTGAAGTGAGGTAGGAAAAGGCGAGGTGGTCTGAGGTGAGGTGGGAAAAGGCGAGGTGGTCTGAGGTGAGGTAGGAAAAGGCGAGGTGGTCTGAGGTGAGGTGGGAAAAGGCGAGGTGGTCGGAAGTGAGGTAGGAAAAGGCAAGGTGGTCTGAGGTGAGGTGGGAAAAGGCGAGGTGGGCTGAAGTGAGGTGGGAAAAGGCGAGGTGGGCTGAGGTGAGGTAGGAAAAGGCGAGGTGGTCTGAGGTGAGGTGGGAAAAGGCGAGGTGGTCTGAGGTGAGGTGGGAAAAGGCGAGGTGGTTTGAGGTGAGGTGGGAAAAGGCGAGGTGGTCTGAAGTGAGGTAGGAAAAGGCAAGATGGTCTAAGGTGAGGTGGGAGAAGGCAAGGTGTTTTGAGGTGAGGTGGGAAATAGTGAGAAGGGCTGAGGTGAGGTGGGAAAAGGTGAGGTGCCATGAGGTGAGGCAGGAAAAGGTGAGCTGGTCTGAGGTGAGGCAGGAAAAGACAAAGTGGTCTGAGGTGAGGTGGGAAAAGACGAGGTGGTTTGAAGTGAGGTAGGAAAAGGCGAGGTGGTCTGAGGTGAGGTGGGAAAAGGCGAGGTGGTCTAAGGTGAGGTGGGAAAAGATGAGGTGGTCTGAAGTGAGGTAGGAAAAGGCGAGGTGGGCTGAAGTGAGGTGGGAAAAGGCGAGGTGGTCTGAGGTGAGGTGGGAGAAGGCAAGGTGGTCTCAGGTGAGGTGGGAAAAGACGAGGTGGGCTGAGGAGATATAGGAAAAGGTGAGGTGATCTGAGGTGAAGCAGGGAAAAGAGGAGGTGGCTCGAGGTGAGGTGGTCCGAGGTGAGGAGGGAAAAAACGAGGTGGTCTGAAGTGAGATAAGAAAAGGCAAGGTGGTTTGAGGTGAGGTGGGAGAAGGCGAGGTGGTTTGAGGTGAGGTGGGAAATGGCGAGGTGGTTTGAGGTGAGGTGGGAAAAGGCGAGGTGGGCTGAGGAGAGATAGGAAAAGGTGAGGTGATCTGAAGTGAAGCAGGGAAACGAGGAGGTGGCTCGAGGTGAGGTGGTCCGAGGTGAGGAGGGAAAAAACGAGGTGGTCTGAAGTGAGATAGGAAAAGGCAAGGTGGTTTGAGGTGAGGTGGGAGAAGGCAAGGTGGTTTGAGGTGAGGTTGGAAAAGGCGAGGTGGTTTGAGGTGAGGTGGGAAAAGGCGAGGTGGGCTGAGGAGAGAGGAAAAGGTGAGGTGATCTGAGGTGAAGCAGGGAAACGAGGAGGTGGCTCGAGGTGAGGTGGTCCGAGGTGAGGAGGGAAAAAACGAGGTGGTCTGAAGTGAGGTAGGAAAAGGCGAGGTGGTCTGAGGTGGAAAAGGCAAGGTGGTCTGAGGTGAGGTGGGAAAAGGCGAGGTGGTCTGAGGTGAGGTGGGAAAAGGCGAGGTGGGCTGAAGTGAGGTAGGAAAAGGCGAGGTGGTCTGAGGTGGAAAAGGCAAGGTGGTTTGAGTTGAGGTGGGAGAAGGCAAGGTGGTCTGAGGTGAGGTGGGAAAAGAGATAGGGTGAGGTGAGGTGGGCTGTGGTGAGGTGGGAAGAAGTCAGGTAGTAAAAGGTGATGTGGGCTGGGAAGAGGTAATACAAGGACAGGTGAGGCAGAGATAGGCCGAGGTGCCGGGGGCCACAGGTTGTGCATTACTGCTTTAAATACTTTGAATGCGTGTGCATATTAGTGAGTGTGGCTGGAGGGTTGATGGTTTTGTTTGGAATTCTTTCCCAGAAGGTGGAGGATTTACAGGTCTTGTCTATGGGGGAGATTGTGATGTCACACACACCTCATAAAAAAGCCCATCTAGCTGACAGCTGGTGCACGCTGGGCCCCATTCCCCCTGAAGATGGCGCATTCTTTGCTGGCGCGGTGCAGCGCTGATATATTGTGCGGAGTCGGCTCATCATAAAACTTAGTGTGAAAACCAGATGTTTGTGTGTCTGTTGTGTGGTACAGAGGAATGTTTGTCTTCTGGGACATTTTTCACTAATATTAACCCTATAGGTGCAGGACCCAAAACGATTGGCGCTGCCTTGTCAGTACAAAAACCGCCAATGACAGTAAAATAATGAGTAGAGACGACCTTTTTATTACAGACTGATGATATAAAAGAGAACACCGGCATTCTGTATGTCAGTGACCACTGACATCACTAAGAATGCTACCAACCGTGACATCACAATGACTGATGCTTTCAATAAGAATGTTGCCAGTGATATCTCTAATATTGCTGATGCCATCAATAATATGCTAGAGACCAATGACATCACTAGGAAGGCTGCCTACTATGACATTACTAGGCAGTCTATCTGTTGACTGCAGAGACTGGTGACATCACTGACATCAATCACTAATGGTCCATTACCATGGAACGTTTTGCGAAGGAGAAATCGATAAAGCGATTGCAATCAAATGAGAAAGGGTGGAAATTTCCATTGCAATCAAGCGATCAATGAGAAAAAGTTTTGTCTGACATAAACTTTCTTGGTCTTTCTGTTACTGGTGGCATGTGGAAATAGAAATGACCGCAAATAGGACAAGGAGTGCACAGCATAAGCGATCTCACAACTATCACTCCCAACGTCTAGCTGTCAAATCTTCCACGTCCGCAAGTCGTATGGCGTTCACTCTTTAAACTCTTCTAGAGACTGGTGACATCACTAAATATGGAATCCAGAGGCCAATGACATCACTAAGACTACAGCTTCTAGAGACTGGTGACATCACTAAATATGGAATCCAGAGGCCAAAGACTTCACTAATAATACAGTTTCTAGAGAATAGTGACAACCCTAAATATGCCATCTAGAGGCCAATGACATCACTAAGACTACAGCTTCTAGAGACTGGTGACATCACTAAATATGCTATCTAGAGGCCAATGACATCACTAAGACTACAGCTTCTAGAGACTGGTGACATCACTAAATATGCTATCTAGAGGCCAATGACATCACTAAGACTACAGCTTCTAGAGACTGGTGACATCACTAAATATGCTATCTAGAGGCCAATGACATCACTAAGACTACAGCTTCTAGAGACTGGTGACATCACTAAATATGCTATCTAGAGGCCAATGACATCACTAAGACTACAGCTTCTAGAGAATGGTGACATCACTAAATATGCTATCTAGAGGCCAATGACATCACTAAGACTACAGCTTCTAGAGAATAGTGACATCACTAAATATGCCATCTAGAGACCAATAACATCATTAAGAATACAGTTTCTAGAGACTGGTGACATCACTAAATATGGAATCCAGAGGCCAAAGACTTCACTAATAATACAGTTTCTAGAGAATAGTGACATCCCCAAATATGCCATCTAGAGGCCAATTTCATCACTAAGAATACAGTTTTGAGAGACTGGTGACATCCCTAAATATGCCATCTAGAGGCCAATGACATCACTAAGACTACAGCTTCTAGAGACTGGTGACATAACTGAATATGCCATCTAGAGGCCAATTATATCACTAATAAAGCAGTGACATCATGGAAATGTTGTCTATCTATTCACTGTAGAATGATGGCATCACTGAGAATGCTGCAAATCTATTCACTTTGTACTAGTAACATCATAAAGAATGTTGTCTGTCCATTCACTATAGATTGGCGATTTCACTGTTGTCTATCCATTCTCTAGAGAGCGATGACATCACTAAGAATTTTGCCTATTCATTCACTGTAGACTGTGACATCACAAGGGTGTTGCCTATCTATTTACTGTAGACCAGTGACATCACATGAGTGCTGCCTATCAATGACTATAAAGCAGTGACATCACCGAGAATATTGCCTATCCATTCTCTGTAGACTGGTGACATAACTGAAAATATTTTCTCTCCATTTACCGTAGACTACTGACATCACAAGAGTGTTACCTATGCATTCACTATAGACCAGTGACATCACTGAGAATTTTGCCTATCCATTCACTATAGATTGATGACATCACTGAGAATGCCACATATCCATTTACTGTAGATTTGTGACATCACCAAGAATATTGCCTAACCATTCACTGTAGACTGGTGACATGATAAGAATGTTGCCTATCCATTCACTGTAGACTAGTGACAACAATGACTATAAACCATTGACATACTGAGGATGTTGTCCATCCATTCACTGTAGACCGGTGACATCACAAAAGTGTTGCCTATCTATTGACTATAGACCGGTGACATCACAAAATTGTTGCCTACCTATTCACTGTAGACCGGTGACATCACAAAAGTGTTGTCTATACAGTCACTGTAGATTGGTGACATCACTGAGGATGTTATCTAGCCATTCGCTATAGACTGGTTATCACTGTTGCCTATTCATTCTCGAGCAGTGACATCAAAAGAGTTTTACCTATCCATTTGCTATAGACTGGTGACATCACAAGAGGGTTGCCTATCCATTCACTAGAGAGCAGTGACATCACAAGTGTGTTGGCAATCCTTTCACTAAAGAGCGGTGACATCACAAGAATATTGCCTATCAATTGACCTTAAATAAGTGACATCACTGAGAATGTATCCATTCAGCGTAGACTGATGACATCACTGAGAATGCTGCATATCCATTCGCTATAGACCAGTGACATCACTGTTGTCTATCCATTGGCAGTGATGGACGCAAGACTAATGAAGGATCAGAAACATTACCGCCATCTTATTTTATCAGGATGGCGTCACCAGATAACTGGCATTAATGCTTTTTAGGTTATTGTGTCAGATAATCTCATTTCACATTAGTTTGCTGGCATTTGGCACCTGTAATTAATTCCCCTTTTTTCCAGGCACGGCGTTGCGGCGGAGAGCCCCACTCCTGCCATTAAGCGCCATGCAATAAAGACATTTTAAACGTGACCTTTAATCACGCGTGTGCCCATGGACTGCCATGACACTCCCTTACGACCTATTAAATGAAGTTTAATGAGCGCCCGTTCAGAAATGATAATGGCAATGACACATTGCTAAATATGTACCCAGGAATAAACTCATCACCGGCGCGATCTGTCTCCACCAGAAAGTCACAGGATGGGGAAAATATCTTCTCAGCTAAACCGTTAACCCTTGATGCGTTACTCTGGCCTTACTTTTATAGACGTTTCCTTGCTGCCACTAGAGGGAGCTCTAGAGATTAGCTTAGTATTACCCAGGTTCTGGTTTAAAGCGGACCAACACCCAGGATTTTGACTATCCTGGGTTTTGGTCCACTTTCGGTGGGGCACCCCGATCGGGGGTGCCCGCTGTGTGAAACCCCCCAGAAAGCCCCGAAAACTCACCTCACCCCGCTCCCACGTGACCGCTGCAGCCAATCCCCGCCGCCAGACAAGCGTGAGGCAGCGCCGGACAAGCAGAGCCCGTCCGCCGCCGCCTCCCACGTGTCCCTCTTACAGGGCTGTTTGTGAATGGCCGGCGCTGGAGGACCGCGCGGGAGGCGGCGGACGCAGACACGCATGCGCCACTGGAACGTGTTGGCTTCCTGGGGGGTTTCACCCCGCGAGACATCCCGATTTCGGATGCCCCGCGGGGAGGGATCTGATCGGCCCAGGAATCTATAAGATCCCCCTGGGTGTTGGTCCACTTTAAGATAGTCGTGTTGGGGGGGGTGTAAAAGATTTGGCTGCAAGGTCTTCTATGAGTTAAACCGGACCTTCTCCATGATTTATTGAAAAGCCCAAACCCCACTGGGCTGCAACTCTGTTCAGGACTTAAAGTACAGGGGGGTGGGTCATAGCTGTGCTTTGCTCAGAAAGAGCTGGGGTCAGGCAAAAGGTCAGCAATCCCAGAATGCAGAGCAGCAGTCAGAAGGCACTTCCTTTTTGCAGGCTGCCTGATGTTCCATGGGCCGCCATCTTGGATGTTTAAAGGCTCATAACATGCAGTAGATTCAGGTAGGATGATTTTTAATGTGAGCAATCTGTATGTACAGGGTGTGGGAAACATATAAGATGTGCTCTTATTCAGGGTGAAGGTCCGGATTAATGTGGGCAATCTGTATGTACAGGGTGTGGGAAACATATAAGATAGGCTCTTATTCAGGGTGAAGGTCCGGATTAATGTGGGCAATCTGTATGTACAGGGTGTGGGAAACATATAAGATAGGCTCTTATTCAGAGTGAAGGTCCGCTTTAAAGTGGCATCCACTTGGCCGATGGTTCTCCTGATGGGACAATTATTTGATGGGGGATCTCTGGTAGATTGAGGGGGTATTGGTTTTGCTGAGGAGTTATTTCCTGTGCATGTATTTGAATGATGGGGTATGTTATAGATTTAGATCTCTTTTATGTATTGAGCATGTATTCATTTGGCTGAGGGGTCTCCTATGGATTGAGGAGGTGTTTATTTGGCTGAGGGGTCTCCTATGGATTGAGGAGGTGTTCATTTGGCTGAGGGGTCTCCTATGGATTGAGGGGGAGTTCATTTGGCTGAGGGGTCTCCTATGGATTGAGGAGGTGTTCATTTGGCTGAGGGGTCTCCTATGGATTGAGGAGGTGTTCATTTGGCTGAGGGGTCTCCTATGGATTGAGGAGGTGTTCATTTGGCTGAGGGGTCTCCTATGGATTGAGGAGGTGTTTATTTGGCTGAGGGGTCTCCTATGGATTGAGGAGGTGTTCATTTGGCTGAGGGGTCTCCTATGGATTGAGGGGGAGTTCATTTGGCTGAGGGGTCTCCTATGGATTGAGGAGGTGTTCATTTGGCTGAGGGGTCTCCTATGGATTGAGGAGGTGTTCATTTGGCTGAGGGGTCTCCTATGGATTGAGGAGGTGTTCATTTGGCTGAGGGGTCTCCTATGGATTGAGGAGGTGTTTATTTGGCTGAGGGGTCTCCTATGGATTGAGGAGGTGTTCATTTGGCTGAGGGGTCTCCTATGGATTGAGGGGGAGTTCATTTGGCTGAGGGGTCTCCTATGGATTGAGGAGGTGTTCATTTGGCTGAGGGGTCTCCTATGGATTGAGGAGGTGTTCATTTGGCTGAGGGGTCTCCTATGGATTGAGGAGGTGTTTATTTGGCTGAGGGGTCTCCTATGGATTGAGGAGGTGTTCATTTGGCTGAGGGGTCTCCTATGGATTGAGGAGGTGTTCATTTGGATGAGGGTTCTCCTATGGATTGAGGGGGCATTCATTTGGCTGAGGGGTCTCCTATGGATTGAGGAGGTGTTCATTTGGATGAGGGTTCTCCTATGGATTGAGGGGGCGTTCATTTGGCTGAGGGGTCTCCTATGGATTGAGGAGGTGTTCATTTGGCTGAGGAGTCTCCTATGGATTGAGGGGGCGTTCATTTGGCTGAGGGGTCTCCTATGGATTGAGGAGGTGTTCATTTGGCTGAGGGGTCTCCTATGGATTGAGGAGGTGTTCATTTGGCTGAGGGGTCTCCTATGGATTGAGGAGGCGTTCATTTGGCTGAGGGGTCTCCTATGGATTGAGGAGGCGTTCATTTGGCTGAGGGGTCTCCTATGGATTGAGGAGGTGTTCATTTGGCTGAGGGGTCTCCTATGGATTGAGGAGGCGTTCATTTGGCTGAGGGGTCTCCTATGGATTGAGGGGGCGTTCATTTGGGTGAGGGGTCTCCTATGGATTGAGGGGGCGTTCATTTGGCTGAGGGGTCTCCTATGGAAGAAAATTAATTGATACTTATGGAGTGGAAGGTATTATTATGAGAAGGGGTTTTATGTATATAGAGTATTCATGTATTTTGAGGGCATTTTGGGAATGAGGAATAGAATGAGGTGTCTCTTATGAACTCAAGAGGTAAATATATGGCTGGGAGGTCACATAAGGTTTTTGGGATTGGTATCCATTTGGCTAAGACTTTGTTTCATGGGTCGGGGAGTTATTTAGCTGGGGGTATTTTATGGACTGTATAATTATTTGGCTGAGGGGTCTCATATGGAACAAAATTCATTTGGCTAAATTGAAGAGGTAATTATCATTGATGAGATGTATCTTTTGGAGTGAAGGGATATTTTTTTTTATTAAGAGGGCAATTTTGGATTGAAGGGTTATTAATTTAGTCGAGAAGTCCCCTGTAGATACAGGTGGTATTCAATAGGGTAAGAGGTCTCCTTTGAATTATCTTGAAGTGATTGGCAAGTCAAGAGTTAAAAAATAAATATTAGTAACTTACCTTACGCTGAGTCCCTCCAGTGCTTCCCTTCCTGTTATGTCTGTCTCAGCTTTCAGTCTCCACACCGATGACCTGGCGCTTCAATCAACCTTCAGTGGACCGAGAATGGAAACAACCCTACTCTCTCCCCAGGCGTCCTTATTAGCTGCCTCTTTCTGCAGCCATAAATCCCCGCCCTCATCTCTGGTCATATATGAGCTAGTAAGCTGGAGACACTCTTAGCCTGCAGCATCTCTCACCCCCTTTTTGTGGTCACACTGTGTGCTGGCAGTAATAACTAGAGGCACAACAATGCACTTCGCTGTTGCCACACCCACTGTTTCTCTTTCTTTTTTTCTATGAATCTCCAAAGCTCTAATACTTTTAAATAGGGATGAGCGAACCGGTTCGGACGAACCGGAATTCGCTCCGAATTTCAGGGAAAATTCGATTCGACACGAACCCGAATTTTTTTTGGTTCGTGCCGATCGAATTTTCCCTGAAATAAAAAAAAAAAATGCCGCCATGGTGGGAGCGGGCAGGCCGGCTACGCTGTCAGCGGGCCGGCGGAAGGCATTTTTTTAAAAAGCAAACACTTACCTGCATGGTCGGAGCGTGGAGGCCTGCGCCGCTCTCAGGCACCCTCTGATGACGCCTCCTCTGATGACAGCTGAGAGCGGCGCCGGCCTCCACGCTCCCACCATGCCGGCATTTTTTTTTTCAGATGAGCGATTCGTGAAAGTTCGATTCGGGCGAACCCGAATTTTTTGGGGGAAATTCGGCGAATCGCCCGAATCGAACTTTCAAGAAGTTCGCTCATCTCTACTTTTAAAGATAACTTAGGAACTGCAGGGTCTGAAAACTGATTGAAGTTTGTAGCCCGAGACAATGGGACAACAACTGGGCGCTCGCCTTTAGTATGACTTTAAATCTTTTAGGAGGGGGGGGGGGGTATCTAGTGATCTGAGGGTGTAACAATGAAGGGTCTTTAATAGATTGAGAGGAGTAATTATTTATATTTTACATAAAAATCCCATAAAGACAAATCCTCCATGAAAACATACATAAAGCGGGGGATGCGCCTGCCAGCGCACTCGGATCTGCTCGCCTTCGACGAGCTCCTGGACGCAGGTGCTTGAGCGGATCCGAGGGCACTGATTGGACAAGCGGCCATGCATGCGTAGTAGGACATGGAAGAGGTGAGTTTGTTCGGGCAACCTGGTGGGTTTCACACAGTGGGACATCCCCAGTCGGCCCCGGGGGCAAGGACTAAAACCCAGGATAGTCAGAATCTTGGCTTTTGGTCTACTTTAAAAGAAGCATTTGAGGTCATATGGGGAAGCTTTCGTAACCTCTTCACTTTAACTGTACATTTGTATCTGTACATCATTTGGCTTAAGGGGGGCTCTGCAGGTGATTTACTATAATTAAATAGGGCTTCTTCTTTGACGCTCAAAGTACATTTGTTTCTCACCTTTGCATTCAGTTACGCAGCATTTTCTCACCATTAGCAGCGATATCTCCGACCTTCTCGTGAGACGGATGAACTGTGGAGGAAGAATTTTGTGAAATGTAGCGCTCAAAATAGCATCTCATCCCCTCTCCTGCTGTTTATTCCCTTTCAGGCCTGAATTTCAGAAAAACACGCTTCACAGGGGGGAGTCTGCCCAAATGGCTCACAATGAGCCTCGGGTGCCGCGATCGACTCAAATTCTTTTTTTCTGATCTTAAAAAAATAAAACTCAGTGATATGCTTAACCACCAGGCAAACCATGCAAATGCACGGGGCCCCCACCTGCCAGGGGGCCCCCAGAGGTAGGGACAGATTAGTGGCAACTTGATGTTTAAAAATAAATAAATAAATAACAGAATTCAGCAGGTGGTCTGCGGTGAGTGAGGGGCCATTTAACACATTGCAGAGTGTGCAGCAGATAGGAAGCCACTGTACATCTACGTGAGCCGGCTGATGCAGAATCAGTGCTCAGCTCCATTCAGTTATAGAAGATGCTGTGACATCACCGCAGCTAGCGAGCTGATTGGTGCAGAGCGGGGCCAATGGTTGCATCCCACTAGTTGGGGGCATGCCTGGCCAATCACAAATGGCTGACCCGGGTATGCGTCTAGCTAAAGGTATAGCGAGGCTGTGACCTGTGCATGCGTCATTGGAATGAGGTTATACTAGTTTGGGATGCCACAGGGAGTATAAATTGGAAGGCCATATGGGCAATTTCCTATGCCATGGACAGACAATGGCAGGCGTATGTGAAAACCCTCTGGGTTCCCTGGTGCTCCCCCAGGCCTCGGCTACATCCCTGACAAAGTGCTTTAATATTGTATTTCATAAAATACTTTTTTTTATCCTGTTCTCTCCATCTGCCTATTTTTCTCCTGTTATTCCCATATCTCTCTCTTTTTCTAATGTTCTCTCCATCGCTCTTTTCCCTTGTTCGCTCTCTCTCCTTCTTTTTCCATTCCCTCCATCTCTTCCTCTTTGACTAGGAGGCCGATTCATTAATAGCGCCAGGTAGCGACAGATGAGCGCCAGTAGCGTGATTTTCACAGCGCCAGCTAGTATTCGCTGTGCTTGGCCGGGGTTTGCTTGTTGACAGCGACTCAGTCGGTGTGCGGTAATGTTGAATACGGGGTTAGGGGTCGATGTTTCACAGGTTCTGCGTTGTATGGGTGCGCCTGACAGCGAATGGCCAGAGCGAACGGCTTGCTGCAGATTCAATAACAAATCACGCTCAAAAGTTTCTCGCGCTGTGAATTCCTTGTTTAAACCCCAGAGCGCTGGCGGCGATGTGTGTAAAGTAGTTTTTAACCCCCAAACAACCATTTTTTTTGTAAAAATTATACAAGTTTTTCTAAACATTTTGTAATATGAATACATTAATATCAGACCTGTAATCTCAATTCTGCACATATTTTTTTTTTTTTTTTCTTAAAAAAAATATCTAACATTGCCATAGTGGCCACAGAATTTTTGACAGTTAAAAAAAAAAAAAAAAAAAAAAAAAAACATAAACTCAATTAATTATGAATATTTAAAGATTGCTCCATTGAAATGAATTGGAGAGCGCAAGGGAGCGACAGGTCATACCTGGCGCTGTGATGGGATTAGCAGCGGCGCTGTTCGTTGCAGTCGGCTACATGATGAATCCCGCGCTAGCTGACGCTCTCGCCGGCGCTAGCCTCATTTAGCGTGATAAATGCGTCATTGTGACTGCCGCCGGGAGTACTTGATTCGGTAGCCACCGTTAGCTGGCGGTACCTGGCGCTCGTCAGACACTACCTGGCGCTAGCCCTTGATAAATAAGGCCGCATGTGTGTGTGTGTGTATAAGTGGAGAATCTCCTGGAATCTTGAACCGCCCGATACTTACAGTACCCTAAGGCAGGCACTGATGTGGCGGATTTGGGATGCCTCGCTGTATGCACCTTCACCAAATGCCGGCACAGCTTACCTTTCCAGCATTCCCACGTGGCTGCAGCCCTGGCCTCCTTGTGTCCATGCGTGGTAGCATGACAAGCCTTTCAGATAGGCTGGGGACGGGAGCGTGCTGCAGACTACATGGGGACCAGGGATTTGGCCGCTCCCCTTTCTCTATGCTACATCTCTCTGTATGGTGACCATTAATATGCTCGGTGCATCAGAATATACAGTTCTGATTGGACGAGAGCCGGTGGATGCTCTCGTCCACTATATCTATTGTCAGGATCTGGGGCCAACGGCAATGACAGTTCTTTTATCAAATAATAAGCAATTTATTGAAAATAAATTCCAACAGGCAAAATCTCTTAACTTCAGAGAATGATGCACAAACAATGCAGTACAGCAAGCGGTTACCTCACCAACTCTAACAATGTCCAGTGTAGGATAATTACAGCGTATTGCAAGTCCTTGATATCACAGGTCCTCTTTCAGGGCATACAAGTCCAAGCTTTTAATCCACAGGTTCCAAGAAGGATAACACATAAAGTCCTTCGGGTGCAATTCAGCACTGTCAGTATTGGGAGCAGCAAGGCACGGGCTCCTCATCCCAGTCTGTCCAACTTCACACTGAAAGCCTCATCGGCTCCTTTAATTAGGGACTGGGAATGTGGACTGGGGTCCTGTAAACCCGGCATGGATCATGCCTGATTGAGAAAAGCAAGGGAGAAATAGACAACATCCAAAATTTTCCCATACACTTTACCACTATATATATATACATATATATATATATATATATATATATATATTTATTTATTATTATTTATTTATAAAGCGCCATCATCTTCCGTAGTGCTTTACAAGGTATTATTACAGACAAGGTAAAACATATAGTACAGAGAACTATACAAAACTTGATGACATGAGGTTCAAACCAGGTGTTGTGAGCACAGGAGACAATAGGAGAGAGAGCCCTGCCCTTGCGAGCTTACAATCTAAAGGTATATATATATATATATATATATATATATATATATATATTACATAGTGGGGGGGGGGGTGGACTGGGTTCAAACAAGCTTTAAAAAGAATGCTGCTGCAAAGGCCAAATAATATCCAACCTACTAGAGACTCTGGCATCACACATCCTCAGCCTCTTCACATCCTCCGAGCTGGCTCTGGATAAGCCTTCCGGCACATGTTAAATGCCAGCGCAATAAAGTCATTAAAATGCGCTAATGTGAGACAGCAAATAAAAAGCGCTCAAAAGTCACCTTAATCTTCAGCAAAGGGGCAGCCGTGATTCACTCCAGACAGCCAACCCTGCAAGCTGCTTCCAAGGGTGAATCAGGCAACACCTAGCAATATCTATCTATCTATCTATCTATCTATCTATCTATCTATCTATTTACCTCCTATTATTCAATTTATCTATCTTATTTATCTATCTCATATTATTCTATCTATTCTATTCATATCTACCTTTATATCTTATATTATTCTGTCTATCCTATGTATATCTATATATCTATGTATCTATCTATGTATCTATCTATCTATCTATCTATCTATCTATCTATCTATCTATCTATCATGTATTAGTTGTAAACCTCAACACCATATTGTGCATAATAGGACTGCGCAGTCCCCTCACATTCCAAGACAGATGT
This sequence comes from Gastrophryne carolinensis, assembly GCA_027917425.1. NCBI lineage: Eukaryota > Metazoa > Chordata > Amphibia > Anura > Microhylidae > Gastrophryne > Gastrophryne carolinensis. Next base: position 25,594,388 of record CM051242.1, on the reverse strand, counting down.
TAGGGCGAGCGCTGCACGCCCGTCTCACAGCATTTCACCTACCTCCATGGCTGCATGCAGCCGTCATCCATCTTCCCTCAGGGCTGCTTCCAGCTGCCGCCCTTCCCCCAATGCTTCCTCCTTGCATGGTCAGGTGCGCACACATCTCCGTCCACTAGAGGGCGAGCGCACAGGATCCCTGAGATTTAAAGGGACTGTACAGCACTGATTGGTGTTTATGTCATCCAATCCTGCATCATCTTCCCCTATTTAAACAGGCACTTCCTTCCTTCAGTGCCGGATCTTGGTCTCTCCATGCTTGATGAAAGTCAGACATTCTTGGATTGCTCACCTGTGTACCGACCTCTACCTGTCCCCGACTCTGAACCTTTGTTGCCTGCCCTGACCTCGGCTACTCACCTTTTCGGTGAAACTGTGCTGCCAGCCCCAACCTCTGCCTGTACTTACTACGCCTTTTGCCTGCCACTTGTGTACCTCGCTGAACCTCGGCTGACTGTGGGACTGGGCCGCTGTTGGGGGGTAGCGACCTGGGGGTCACTCGCCGCACAAGACCAACCTGCCTTGCGGTGGGCTCTGGTGAATACCGGTGGCCCCTTAGACTCCGCTCCCCTGACACGGTACCCGCCATCGGTTCCACAGTTAAAGCGGATCCACACCCGAGTCCGCTCCATCCGGTCCGTGACAACAGAAAGGAGACCACCTTCATGTTAGCCATCTAGGCAATGGTTCACAGCACCAGCCAGAGTGCACACATAGAGATAGAGGAACAGCAGAGTTAACCACCCCAGTTAAGTTGCATACCACAGAACAGAGACTTCTAACCCACCCCTTATCCCTCCACCCACCCAGACCCAAACTGCTGGCAGCATAACCCAAATAGTGAACAGAAACACAGGTTAACACACTATATTCAAATCCCCTTAGGGCAACGTTACCAAAGCATGACCAAACGTGACCAAAGCATGTAGCCTGCCTGCTCCAGCACTCGAGCATATAATATATAATGCAGCTATAGAAATGATCACTTTCCTCTCACCCCCCGATGTATATATTTGAATATATGTCACCCCACAAGGATAACTAGGTCCTACAGAGGCCTAGTGATTTAGGCCGACCACTGCTGAACAGTCAGTGTGCCTATAATGTTGTGCATGGAGGATCTTCGTAAAAAAATGAAAAATAAAAAAGAGGAGAAAAAAACAACAAATAACTGTACTGCTCAGGAAAAAATCTGGTGAAATGATCCATGATCACTAGAATATATTCACAGCCCCTTTGCACTCGTAAAGGTGTAGAAAGTCTATGGACACCATCTCAACAGGTATGTGGTGGTGATGTTTCCCATTCGGGCCCTTGTTGGTTTGTCAAACAACCACATTCTTTGGTCACTTATTGTTCAATGCCTTTCTGCATGTTTGGCCAAAAGAAACGTTCAGGTACTAAGTTCACTGCTCTTTCTATCCCTAAGTGTCCCATTTCTTCATGAAGTTCTCTAAACACTATTCAATGATACACCTTTGGCAACACTAGTTGTGAGCATGGTTCTCTCTTGTGGTGTAGGATGCCTTTGGAAGTCAGGTATAACCTAGGACAGTTCTTCAGTAAAGTATTTGTAGCAAGTAACTCTGCCTCTTTTTTTTGCTGGGAAGTCTATCTCGGTTGATGTACTGAATAATGACCAATGGTCCAATGACCTTTTTTTCTGAGCTTTTCTGATTGATTCTTTTGAAAGCTGGCAAATAGAAACAGTAGAGTTCTGTTCCAGGTCTTTCACAGTTTCTTCCACTGTCAGAGGACACCAGGTTGGCACATATTCTTTGTTTTGGGCATGTACTGCTTGCACAGAGCTTACAGTGGCTTCCATACCAACTTCTTTAGATCATTGTTACATGAATTCATCTGGTTCTACGGACATTCTTGATAGTACATCTGCATCAGCATTGGACTTTCCTTGGCAATACTTGACGCTAAAGATGAAGTCAGCAACCTATCTCTGACCAGTTGCATTGAGTTTTGCAGTGGTAAGGACGTAGGTTATTGGGTTGTTGTCCACAAACTCTGGACTCTAGTACAGGTAGTCTCTGAATCTTTCACATATGGCCCACTTCATGATAGGGACTCAGGGATAGGGACAAACTTTCCAGAATGCAGATAGTAGTTCTTCTCAACTGCTGTCAATGTTCTTGAACCATAGCCAATAGTTCCCAACTTGCCATCTTGACGTTGGTACAGGACTGCTTCAAGTCCTACTTGAGATGCATCACAGTGTACGATGAATGGAATATTGAAATCTGGATATGTGGTTGGATTAAACAGTCAACTAGCTCCCCCAATACTTCTTGGTAACGAGAAGTCCAGTTGATAAGCTATTGAGTATAAGCAGATATCCTTCCTTGGGTTGGGTCCTTGGTTCTGCTTTTATTCACCTTCTTTTCTTCTGGCATCACAGCACTTGAGGTTCCTGCCAAGAGAGCATACAATGGAGCTGCAGTCTTGGAATAGTTTTGAATGTAAGTTCGATATTAGGATAGGGAGGTTTGTTCTTAAACGCCATCACTGGAGCAATTTCTTTTGATTCCATAGTGTAACCATTTCCAGATATAATATTCCCAATGTATTCACATTTCTTTGGTTTCAATTTCACTCCATGTTGCTGGCAACACTGTAAGATAGTTCTTACATGTTCTACATGTTCAGCAAATGTCTTGCTACGTACCATGTTCTCATCCAAGTAAGACTGGCAAATACCATCTCTGTTCTACTGCCTTGCTAGGATCTTCTGCATCACTTTCTGTGTGTATTAACTCCCCCAAAAGTCTTCTCAATTCCATGTTCTCTCTCTCTCTGGTTGCATCAAAGCTTTGTACTTGCTCTATCAGGTTTAGGCTGGCTCCCGTGCACTGTAACTATAACTCTGGTGCATTTACTACATACTGCACTGTATTATAGTGGACACTCCACAACTGGCAATACCAGGAAGTAGCAGAGATATTCATAATCTCTGTTTTCCCAGACTGCATTGGGCTTCTTGCTGTGATGTCACATCCACAGCTTCTGCTAATTAACTATGTAGCTACTGTTCCTTATTATTTACAGCTTTACTGTTTACTGTACAGAGATGGTTGTAATGTTTTATGTACCCCTGTTTCCAACCCAGCCACACGCAGATTGTTTAGTCTCAGGTGGTTTTTGATGTCATCTGCCTTGCTCTGTCAGCCGATCGCCCGCTGCTTCAATGAGTGGACATTGCTCTCTAGTGGGAGCTGCATATCCTCTCTGATCAGCCCCACATCGATCTTCACCTCCTCCATCATGCCCCACAGACCACATGAATCAGAAAATGATAACCCTACAGTTTCTATGGATTAGTAGATTCTTCTGTGTCCACTGACTATAAAGTGAGGTGTGATGTTCCCAAGGGGAACCTCAAGGACTAGAGGGGTGTCACAGCATATAAACCCAATATTTTATGTTTGTCATAATTTTTAATTCTTGATAACACGCCAAAGTTCTTTTTTTGATGGTGAGATGATCCTTCTGTCTCCAGCAAGGCTTAGATGTCCCCAACTGGGGCTACAGACAGCAAAACAGAAAATTTGTGCCTGGAGCTGGACTGTAAATTGCTTCACTATCCTTACCAGTTAAATATGTTGTGTTGCTCTTGAGAAACAGAATCTTGGCTGGCAATCTCGGATCACTCCTCCAGAGCCAGGCTGCCTAGACTTGATGAAGATGCTACATTTACCTATCCCCACTTCGAAGCCTGCAGAAGTTCTGGAGGAGCCCCTGTGATTAATGGGTGTATTTGTCTCCCGCTATCAGCGGCATTTCACCCCTGCGCGCTGTACCGGTGGAGGCTATGTACAATTTATTCTTACATCGCTGGCAGAGATCTTAATCTGTGGTACATACAGCGGAGGAGGCATTAATGGCCCCTGGCGATTGTCCAAAGAATGGCAAAATTATCTCAACTATTCACAATAAATTCCTGCTGTGAAAAATATATAGCGGAGCACAAGATGCTGATATTTCCCAAGAGAGGCTCTTGTTTTAGTTTCATAATCTGAGGCTGTGCATTACTTAAGCTTGTCTGTTAGGCCACCCGCACACAGATACCTAAAGGTTCAAGCTCTTCCAAAGTGGATCTAAGAGATTGCTTTAGCCTTATTAGATACTTAGCTTAGCATTGATCGCCCAATATGGCCCTCAACCACTGAGGGCATCTCAGATACTTTCTATGAATTCATATAAGTGAGAATTATTATCCCAAACCACTGGGAATGTTAAGAACCAGGTAAGATTATTCCTCCTTGGATGGCCAACTTGGGACAGGAGAGATATCAAATTATAATAATATATTTCCCGTTGACAATGCCCTTCAAATATTTTTCTCTGCAGATGGCAAATTCTTCCAGTAACCAGAGGTGGAGACATATCTGTTCTTGCACAACTAAATCCAACTCATAACCCTTGTCTGGGAGCCAAAACCCTTCAGCACCTGCAACCTGCCCTACTTCACCCTCACCATGTACATACATTACATACATACTAGGAATTTGTTGTGGCAGATAGGGTAAAGGGATATAACAGTAGAGGGGTCAACACTTAACAATTCTAGCATAAGTGACAGGAGAGAACCACCAGTGGGAGGATAGAGACAGAAAGAGTAACAAGAGTAGTAACAACAGTAACAGTAACTCCCTGCACCAGGTGTCACCCACCCAGACAGCCATTCTATTTCGAGCACCACTTGGTGGGGGTCCTAGTCCTGCAAGTTGAGAGCAGAGTAAGATTAGTTAAGTGAGTTTGGAATGAGTAGTAGTGCAGAGTGAAGTACAAGGTAGGTACAGTATAGAGATATGGAAAGAGGAACTCCTTGCTCCAGGTGCTTACCACCCAGACAACCGTTTCAAAGTCCTAGTCCAGGGAAAAGGAGATTAATGTGAGGAAGTAGGGATGAAAGTAACTAGCAGAGACAGGAACACATGTTCCAGGGACCAAACACCCAGGCAGCCATTTCATTGCAGGCGGCGCTTGGTGGAAGGCCCTAGTCCAGGAAAAGGAGAGTAATGTGAGGAAGTAGGGAAGAAAATAACTAGCGGAAAAAGGAACACATGTGCTAGGGGCTAGGTACCTAGACAGCTATTCTATTCTTGACGCCACTTGGTGGGGTTCCAAGTTGAGATTAGCGTGAGATAAGTTTAGTGAGTTTATAATGTAGAGTAGTTTTGCAGGAGGGGAAGTACCAGGAAAGTAGCGAAGACAGGAACACCCAGGCAGCCATTTGGTTTCAGGTGCCACTTGGACGGGTCCCAAGAGTAGCGACATTGCTAGGGGGGTCTTTGGGTATGGGAGCCACACTAAGGGAGAAAATAGGTAATAGGAGTATAGGTATGTAAAGTACATGTCCGCCGAGTAATGCGTTGGGGGGGGGGGGGGGGGCAAAAAATAGGTGGCAGACCTCGTCTGGGGATGAGGGACAGATCAGCGGTGGGGGGGGGGACATTTTTCATAGCAGCATCAATTCTGGGGCAGAGGAGGAGGGGGAGGTGTGTTGGAGCATATGGAGGCAGCATTGCATGTGGGAAGGTGCTGGGACAATGTAGGGTAAAATGCATGGGAGGCGGGGACCCATAGAAAGGCAAATAGGGTGAAAAGGGACATATGGATGGAGATGGGACCCATGGAGGGCAGCATAAGGGGGAGGGGCTGTGGCAGGGCAGCCGGGACCAAGGGGGTGAGATTTATGGAGGGGCAACATCTTTCATTGTTTGAACAAAGGTACTGAGACTTAAAGGGAACCTCCAGTCTGTTAATCCGCAGGGCCCCACCTTGCAAATCCCCCTTGGTAAGCCTGAAACCTAGTCTGTGCTCCAAATGCACTTGTGCATCCTATCCTGGGGTTCGGCGGAACATTGAACACATGGATGTGGCTTCCCTGTCTGTGGAAATGCTGGACAATGTGGATTCTGTCTGATTTTACGACTAACTCGGAGGGCTTAAGCAGCTGGGCATCCCAAATTGGGAGTAGAGGATAAACGTCTCTATTGACCCGGTTGACTTTGGGTCTGCTTTATGATATTCAATAGGTTAGGGTTCAGGGTTTGGTTTAGGGATCCGATTAAGAGTTACATTTAGGGGTTGGGATTTTTGATACCTGCTTATGAAAGAAAAACAAACCACTGTAAGTATATTTTTGTTTTATCCCGGGCCATTTAAACCAGAGCTAAGCTGACAGCAGCAGAGGTCTCCACTTAAAGCGGTCCTTCACTCTGAATAAGAGTCTATCTTATGTGTTTCCCACACCCTGTACATACAGATTGCCCACATTAAAAATCATCCTACCTGCATCTACTGCATGTTATGAGCCTTTAAACATCCAAGATAGCGGCTCATGGAACATCAGGCAGCCTGCAAACAGGAAGTGCCTTATGACTGTGCTGCTCTGCATTCTGGGATTGCTGACCTTTTCCTGACCCCAGCTCTGCTCTGTCCGAGCAAAGTACAGCTATAACCCCGCCCCCCTGTACTTTATCTCATTCTCCTCTTCTCAGTAAGTGTGATGCTTCAGAGTCAAGATGGTGGCGCCCGTATCCTAAAGTTCTGAACAGAGTTGCAGCCCAGTGGGGGAAAGAATAATAAGTAAGCAACTAAAAACGTAAAATATATTAAATTTAGATGCTGGGGAATCGTTCTTTAAGGGTTTGGGATTTTCAATAAATCATGGGGAAGGTCCGGTTTAAGCTGACAAGCTCTCCTGCATGAGATAAATAACTTTCCCTGTTTTAGGGAATTGCCTCAGTCTAAATATTTATTGTGCTGCATAGATTTTAATATTTTTTCAGCCTCGCTTTTGTGTCTTAATTCCCTAAAATCTTTGGAATTAAAGCCAAACTCAAGCTTTTATGTTTCACATTGAATGAATAAAGGTTACAATCAATTTAAAGTGGAAGTTTACAAGAAGTAAATAGCTTGTTCCCATTATACTGTATAAAATGGTTTGTGGATTTGACATAATGCCTCACAGATGTGTTCTTCACAAGATTTCCAAATTTTAGATTTCCAGCCCTAAGGAATGCTGCAGACTCCATGCCACCCCCGAGTGGCTTCAGGCTCCTACAGTACACTGGAACTTGATCTTGATGGAGTTGTCGGCAACTGAAGTGCAAGAAAGACCCACATGACAGTTGTATGATAAGTCCCAAGTACTTCACAGGGATTTAGCCTAGAAGCTGTTGCATTTCTAAAGGCAACCTTCAAGGAGCCCAGATGGGCCACACTGGCAATTAAAGAGCGAGTTGGACTAATGCACACCACACGAAATTAAGTTGCAATTAAAAGTGTATTTCAATTCATGCAAAATTAATACAGAATTCCTTAAGCAAAAAGGATACAGTGTGGGTTCAAAATATATGATATGCCCAGTCTCCAGGATCGTTGACCACCTCAATTCAAAAAGTAAAGATAGATATGATGAACTGTAATAGTATATAGCTAGATAGTAATGAAAGGTAATTTCCAATATAGGCTATGAGGTGGTTGTCAGATCGGTCCTGAGGAGTCACAGGTTAAGGACAATCAAGCATGCTTATACAGTACAAATAGTATAAAGATTCTGGTCAGAGTCTAGATCAGCGGTACTCAACTGGCGGACCGGGGTCCGAATGCGGACCTTGGCACCAAATTTCTGGACCCCTGCCCTGACAGCCCTGCCCCATTTATTTGATTGTCGATGTAGTGCTTAGTCTTCCTGCCAGTGTCATGACTCTGCTCCCTGGCACCTATCATTGCAATATGAATTACTGCACAGGCAGGAAGGTACACAAAAACGTTGTTTCTCGGTTTCTTTGCCCCATCCAACCCTGTTCTCCCAGCTCACCCCTCAGCTCAACTTGGGATGTGAGAGCAAGCAGCCTTTTTTAGTTTTGCCTGTGTAATCTACTCCCCTAGTGCGCCAATTTCTAACTATCCACCTTCGTGACAGTCCTCTGCCCGGCCCTTCACCTCTCACCGGATGCTTGTAACTGGACCTTTACAAGAAGTGGTTGAGTATCCCTGGTCTAGATGGTGCATAGAATATCATTCCAGACAGGCGACACATATCTCAAACAAGACATATACAGTCTAACGTATTGCATTATGAAATCATGCCGTTCATCATAGCAATTGTACAGTAAGAAAGCATAATGACATTACCAAAGCATAACCTGCCTACGTTTCGGGGCTACCCGGCCCCTTTGTCAAGGCTGCCTTGACGTCATGATTTCATAATGCAATACTTTAGACTGTATATGTCTTGTTTGAGATATGTGTCGCCTGTCTGGAATGATGTTCTATGCACCATCTAGACTCTGACCAGAATCTTTATATTTGTACTGTATAAGCATGCTTGATTGTCCTTAACCTGTGATTTCACAGCTTTGCTATTGTAACAATCCTCAGGACCGATCTGACAACCACCTCATAGCCTATATTGGAAATTACCTTTCATTACTATCTAGCTATATACTATTACAGTTCATCATATCTATCTTTAGTTTTTGAATTGAGGTGGTCAACGATCCTGGAGACTGGGCATATCATATATTTTGAACCCACACTGTATCCTTTTTGCTTATGGAATTCTGTATTAATTTTGTATGAATTGAAATACACTTTTAATTGCAACTTAATTTCGTGTGGTGTGCATTAGTCCAACTTGCTCTTTATATGGTTCTAAGAGGTGGTTTTGGGGAAACACCTCAGGACTTTCTGCACCCCAATCTTTTCATATTTAGACATTTGTTCTATACTAGATGTGCCCGACCCAACCTTTTGGTTCCACATTGGCAATTGAAAGGCACACACGTGGCGCCATTGGCAGTGTATTAAAGTGTATTATCTCAGGTTTTGGTCTTTTCCCCCCAGGCACCCCGATTGGGGGTACCCCGCTGTGTGAAACCCCCAGGTCACCCGATCTTTCTTACCCTTCCTCGGTCCTACGATGCATGCGCAGCCCTCGTCCAAAAGGTGCGCTCGGATCTGCTCGGATCCCCTTCATCCAGGAGCTCGTCTAATGTGATCTGAGCGAGCTGGCGGCCGCATCCCCCCGCTACCCTTTAACAGGGAGTGTGCATGCACCATCCATTCACAAGTGCGGCTGCTGCTCGGACATGCGCCATTGGACCGGGAACAAGGTGAGTTTTTGGGCGACCAGGGGGGTTTCACACAGTGGGCCAACCCCATTCAGGGTGCCCGGGGGGGGGGGCTGGGTGAGTATGCCTGCCTTGGAGTCTCATAGGTGGTTTTTGGTCCACTTTAAGGGTGAGGTGGGTTTTTTAGACATCGGCCCACCCAATGTTTATGGGGCAGTGTGGATGTAGTTTGGTTTCCAGTACTCACAGTTCTGCTCCATTCACTTAAAATAAAACACCACATGGTAAAACAGCTTAGTTTCATTACTGGCCCCACTGGAGAAACAAACAGGCAGGTTCTTCCTTTGAGCTTACACTGGTCAACAGTAGTGATCAGGGCTGTGGAGTCTGAGTTGGAAAAAAATGTACAGACTCTGACTTCTCTTACTTATATTGATTAATGAATTTAAGTTTCATAGGAAATTTTGGAAACACTAATCGTAAATAATATATATGATGCTCTCTCAATCTAAGGCCCTTATCAGTGATAAGGAGCAGCAGCAGCAGCAGGGTGTTCTAGTGGTGATAGATAATGAGATATCCAATGTCCCCTTAACTTTATACTCTGTTTCCTCATGCTGCCCCAAGGCCCTTAGTTACACTACCTGAGGCTACTGCGGTGGAGACGCATAGACGCAGCGCACATGTACACGCTGCCCTGCACTGCCCTGTTGTTTTCTTTCCCCGACAAAGACATCGGTACCCGGGGGCGGCAGTCTGTGGCAGCGGCTGTGGAGGCGGCAGTCTGTGGCAGCGGCCGTGGAGGCGGCAGCAAAACTTGGAACAGGTAGCGGCGGCGTGACATTGAAAGAGGCCAGGGGTGGTGGCCACAATGGCATTTCCAGTTCGGCACTGCTGCAGCCTCAAGAAGCTGCCTGTAGCAGTGCCTGACCGGAGGACATACTGCAATGCGACGCAAATTACTTTGGGCCCAAAACTTACAGGAATTAACAGGTGTTGTCCAGGAAAACCCCCCAAAAAATCCATACTCATCTGCAGCTCCTCCATGCAGCACAAGTGTTCCCCCGCAGCTCCTCCATGCAGTGCCGGCATCTTCATACTTACCAATGGTGGGGAGCAAGTGATTCTGTCTTCCAGTGCCAGTGGCCTCTCATGGCGGCATCCATGGGGCCTTGTTTAGGACCCCACAACCTACCATTCATTGCAATGGAGGGGGGTGTTCCAAAGCAGGCTCAGCATATCTGACCTCAGCACACCCCCTCAATTGCAATAAATGGAGTAGGAGCCATATTGATGGATGCCACCATGTCTGCCCAGTGATAGAGGATGGAATCGCTCGTTCTCCCTCACTGGTAAGTATAAAGTTGCCAGAACTGCACAGAGGAGCCGTGGGGGACAGAAGGTGAGTATACACTTTTTTATGGTTTTGCCTGGACAGGAACTTTAAAGGAAGTCCAGGCAAATGGTTAAATTAGCCTGTTTTCTGCTCTCGCCATGCTGAATCTTTTATTCATCTTTTATTCATCCCGTTTTATATTTCTTTCAAAGACCTAGTGAATTCCTTTCCTTCTTCTGAGCCTTCTCAGCATTCATCCATGCATTTTCTAGTGTGACATACCCTCTCAAGTGAATTAATTTTGGGGACTGAGAAAGAGGAGTCAGCATCTTTCTTTCCAAAGGACAAGGACCAATCATAAGGATAGTGAATATCCTGGTGATTGTTCCACTTTAAGGCAAGCCAAGGTCAGTGGAGGCTACAAGTGGAACAAAACCCAGCTGGGAATCTACATGATTCTAGGGCCGGCCTCTGGGCTTCCCCCTCCGTGTGAACCCCCCCCCCCCCAGGGCAACGGTATTTACTCACCTTTACCCGCTCCAAAGGGAACATGTGCGGGCTCTCATCCAATTAGTGCCATTTGCTGTGCCTATGTAATTCAGCAAACGGCTCTGATTGTTTTCAATGGGGTGTGCAAGCTGGTGCATTCCCTGCATCCTTGGGCTGTGCGTGCAATCCCGCCCCAGCCATTCAGATAGGTTTGCCTAATTACATAGTCATGGCAAACGGCTCCCATTGGACGAGAACCCACGCAGGCGCTGTTGGACTGAGGATGTGATTGAATGGGAGTTTCATACAGTGGGGTATCCCAGTTTTGGATGCCCTAGGGGGAAAAAAAACCCCAGGAAAGTCATATTCCCAGGTTTTGTTCCGCTTTGAAAGGGATTGCCCTATGGTAAATAGAAATGGCAATTGAATGCAGCTTGTAGAATGTCAGCAAACCAAAACAAAATGCTTAATGGAGAATCATAAAAGCCCCTCTCTTACTCTCGCTTAATTTTCCCTCTCTTTCTTATTTAATTTGGCTTTTGATTATACAGTTTCAACTAGTTTGTACCCCTACAGGCTGGTTGTGCATTGAAATAAGAGTTCTTATTAAAGTCATATTGTAGGCATATTTGATAATATTTGATTTTTCAATTTGAAGATTTTTCAATTTGGAAGTTTTCCATTCGCAAATCTAGTCTACACTGTAGCAGAGTGCTGTTTAGCTGTGGCCTGATTTCAGCCACTAGGGGGAGCACTAGCTGAGCTTATAAGGAAAAACAAAACTATGGATACCATGGGTGCTGTCCCGGGCTCAAGGACACGTCCAGGTTTCGGATTCCCCCCTGAACTTTAATGGTCACACATGGGAGAACATTTACATTTCTTCTCTTCTCCAGGTCTCTTCCAGACTTGTGATTGGCCACATGTGGTTGCCAGCACTTGGTTCCGGTTTAAAGGGCAATTACACTTTAAGTGGCAAATTTAAAAGTGTTGATTATTGTGTGCCAAAATGATGTCCTCAAGATGCTGCGCTTATCTGTTATTTTTTTTTCTTTTTCATTTGTTATGGAAGAAAACAGTTTTCTTTAGCAACAATGTGTTTTTCTTAGCCATGTACACTAACTGGTATGTTTGGTGTACATAGCAGTGGAAGGCTTCTGGGATTGTAGGCAGAGGCTTTACTAATGGGCTTTACTCAAGGCCAGGAAAGCCGCTGCCTCTTGATCAGCAAAGAGCCACAGGAGTATAAGAAACTTGGAAACAACGTGCGGGTAAGTAAATAACAGGTCTGGGGGCACAATCCTAACACAAATCATTGTTTTACATTCCAGAAGAGACAAACATGTCAGAATACCAACCGACATAAATTGAGTTTTCCTTTCATTATACAATAAAAAAAGAATATAATAAAAAATAAAATGTTCTTACTAGCACAGAATGATACTTATTAGAACAAAGGAATCCTCATTTTGCCTACTTTGTCCTTTAAAGAGGAACTGCTGGGGGTTCTGAAGTCTGAAGGACTCCAGGGCCGCCTGAGTTCCACTTCTTGGGGCATACCGAATTGCTGTGTAAAACCTCTCAGAAGCTCCACGTGGGGGCATCCCTGCTCACCTCTAGCTGTGTGCGTGCTCACGCCTGACCTTTCTGAATGATTGGCGCTGGCACGCCAAGGCTAGAAGGTGAGTGGGGGATGCGGCTGGCGGCACACCTGGCTTCCTTTGGAGCCACTCGGGCTGCTTAGCCGTCCAGGCGGCTTAGCCGTCAGCCGAAAGGTTGCTGAGTGAAAGCTAGTGCGTTGATTGGCTGAGCGTGCCGCTCTTGCCCAAGTCTGCGCCGTGGGAGCAAAAGGAAGGTAAGTGTATGGGGCAACATGGGAAATACACACAGCGATTCAGAATGCTCCTCCCTTAGAGGAACAACACATGGGAAAGTTAAATCTCTGTGTGTTGTTCCTCTTTAAAAATCTAAGATGATAGTAGCGGAGTAGCCAGCTGCACAGTGTCATAAGCCACTTACTTTTCCGGTCCTGCAATGTCCTTGGTTGCCCAGCACCTGCATCAGTAGCCTGCGCATGCTTGGGCAGTGCCGACTCGAGCGGTACCGAGCGTGTCTTCTGGTCATGCCCGCATCCCTGGCTCCTCTGTGCGTGCGAGCATGGCTCTCTTATGCCCTTCGCTGTTGCTGCAGACAGAGTGCCCGCAGGAGGTTAAGTTAAAGGGCCAATGAGCCCTAATTATACTGATGGGCAAAAACGCCCTAATTATGATATGGGAAATCAGCTCATAGTTTGTAGCTGGGCCAATGAGCCCTAGTGCCCCCCCTGCCAATCCTGTTCACTTTCCTTCCTTAAAGGTGTTCCCAGCTCACTGCCCATGATAGTGTGCTGCTGGGTGCTACTGTTCCTGTGATTCTTGATTGTTTTACCATTGCTGACCTAGCTTGCCCGACCATTCCATGACCGCTGCCTGAACCGACCTTCGTCTGGATCCCGACTATGTTCCTGCCTCATCCTCTGTACTGCGAACCATCTGATTACCTGATTGACCCTTGGCTTGACCCTTCTCGTGCTTCTCCTTTGGTGCTGTGTATCGTGAGGACTGATTATCCGTGTATGACCCCGGCTTGCCTGATAACGCCCAGTCTTACCTTTGGTTCATCCACCTTTACCCCTGTAAGTTCACAAACTTTGAGCTACCAAGTCCTGGGGGCAACCGTGTCTGGTGAGGCGTTTAAATCAAACCCGCGAATGGAGGCTTGACAATAGGTGAAGCTTGCTGCCGAGATAGGGGGTTGTAAACTCATTAAGAAGGCGGGTGTCCTCGGGGTTTGACACACAGTATGGACATACTATCCTTCCTGAGGAACTTCCTATCTCACCAGAGTTTCCCTTAAGTTCTCAAACACTTTACAAACTGATATCGAGAGAACGGTAATTAAGCAGCTAAGGATTGATGCCGAGCATAAATTCATATTTTCTGCTTCAGACACCGTGTACAAGATAAGACAGCTCTAGAGTCGTATTTCTTATCTGTAATTTATGCCGGCGCTCCTCTTCCAGAGAGTCATTTCAGACCCGAGCCCGGCCCATGGCACAGCTCCTGCAGGAAACCAATGTGCTGATTTATGACGCCATCCGCACCCACCTAACTTCAGCTTTGATAAAACTTAGACGGGAGCAGTTTTGAGCCTTTTTTTTTATCCTTTCAAACTGCTTGAAAGATTCAAGACTGGGGAAATACAATCCAAGCCAGGAACCTGTAGAAATCAGTGATACATACATTTCCCTTGGGAACCAGATTCTTCTAGTTGTGTGGTTGGACCACAATGTGTGCGGTCAGTGTGAAGCATAGCTTTGTACTTCCATCCATTTGGATGTTCTTCCCATCATTGTTGTGGGTAAGTGTCTGAGACTTGAGTAGGACCTGCTGGTTACACTGTTCCCGGGAATCAATCTGGGTGCAGATAAATGCCGGGAAGCTCCCAATGCTTCGTTGAGGGATATGGGAAATATTATATTATAATATTATTATTTCTGATATCCCGATCCCCTTGAAATTCCCCTTTCCATTCAATTTCTTTAGCAAATGTCACCCTCTCCACAGCCTTCTATAGCCATGCCATCTGCTAATACAGATAGGTGACAAGCCTCACAGTAAGTCCCGTTCTGAGGGAGCTGTGCAGGTATCACATGCCGGGGGGATCTGCTTCAACGAAAATCTCTGTATTTTTCTTACTGGCCTGAATTGAGGATAGAAAGTCTCATCCATAAGCTACCCCATGCAGAGAACTGCTCCCTTCCTACACACTTGAAAGGCAGATGCCAGCCGCACCAATCCGATACGGTACTAGGAATAACTGACCCGCCATCTCTGCTAGCCCAAAGCCAACTACAGAATTGGCACCCACCCATAGTTCTCTCATTAAGGTTCCATGCTCACAACCTGAGAAATAAAGTTCTCTGGTTCTGATCCATCTTAAAACACCATTCTTGGACTCACCAGATGTGAGGCATCAGGTCTAAAGGTTTAACAACAGAATCAGGGTCATACAACCTTGGGATCAAAAGTTATGCCTAAAAAAGGTTCTGGAGATTGTAAGTTGTATCCCAGACAAGGGAGGGGACAGAAACTCCTCCCAAGGGATGGGGGGTTGTTGGAGTGCCCAAACACTGCCATACAACCACCAGGGAACATGCTCTGTCTTGGGGGGAGGTCATGTGTATGTGTGGAAGAGGTCCAGCATCATGCTTCCCAACATCATTTGAACGCATTACTTACCTGTACCCTGTATTCCACTCTCTGACCTGTATATGTAATATTTCATACTTCTATTTTCTGCTTAGTGGGTGCTTATTGCATTTAAATATATCATTTGGATGCCTTGATTGGAATTCACAAGTCTGGGTCTCTCAGTTAAATTACATGCTACTGGGCTGGTTAGAGCCTGATATTTCCTAATTGACAGACCGGGACTAGGAAAGCATATTGTGTGATTCTAAAAGCTGTGGTATCAGCTGTGATACTCCCTTCCTCAAAGCCTCATTTACAGATGCGTAGTCATAGTCCATGGCAGGGGTCGTAGTCCATGTCATGAGTCAGTAAGTAGAGCCTAGTCATAGTCCATGTTTTAGCTTGTGTGCTGTTGGAAGGTAGGGCCTAGCCATGGTCCATAGCAGAGCTTGATTAAATGTATCTCAGTGATAGGCTGTGACACTTATTTTTTCATTTTAGGCCCAACGTGTGCCCGGATAGGCAGCTGGTAGCGGTGGCACGCAAACAACCGGCCGTGGAAGCCTACAGTCGCATGGTAAAAGTATGGAAGCCCGGGTGTGCCGGTCAGATCTGGTGTGTCGGCTATGAGCGGAGGTAAGTGCTTACATTTCATATTGCAAGTTAAATATTGTAGCGGGCACCTATTTATTAATAATTGAGTATTATTAAAATATATATATTTATTTACATTTAAAATGTCAAAGCAAATTCCAAGCACAAGCAAAATCATTATTCAGGAGATTTAATTAATTTGTTTTACCTTTACAGTTCAATCAGAATCTTTATTGCCAGCAAGTATATACATACATACCTACAAGAAATTTTATTTGGGGGGGTGGGTGTGTGGTGGTTGTATTACAAAATGGATGGTAAGGGTTAGGTGCTTTAGTTTTGGTTAATTTAGGTAATGGGAGTTTAGATAGGGATTGTTTGACTCAGGAGCAAGTGGTTCAGGCAGCCAACTCCAAGGTGCCACTTTCCAGATCCGAACGAAGATGTAGGGCCAGGAATGAGAAATTCGGAAAGGAGCAGTAATAGGATTAGGGCTGGGAATGAAAGGTTGGGAGTAGAAAATGATGAGATATTGCAAGGTTAGAATGGAGGGATCCCCTTGCTTAAGGAATTACCCGGCTAGGTAGCCATTTCCAATGCAACACTTGTAGGAGTCCTGGCATGGAAAATAGTTTGAATGTCCAGGCATTCATTTTAGGGTACCACATGGGCAATTCCTGGTAAAGAGAGGACCTGCAGTCAAATATGACAGGTGGTTCGCTCTTAATTGCCCCTCATGGGATGCCCTAGCACTCAAGAATAAAGAAAAGGTCTAGAATGAGGAAAAGGTTTATTTTTGGGCCTACACTATCACGCTGCTCTAGTGACCCATGTGAGTTTTTTTTGTGCTTGTGCAGTGGGGTATCTAAAAATCTACAGGGGGCAAACCAACAGTCATTTCTGCTAACTTTAAAGGTAGAAGTACCAAATGGGAAATAGAGGGATGCAGAACACCTAGATCCCATGTACCTGCCTGCTGTGGACTAGTGACCAGCATATGTTTCATGCCCCTGAGGCAGCCATCAGGAACAATGCTATTTACACTAGGGATCCAAGCCCCTTGTATAATATTTATCCTAGTTCCCTTAATAGGGTACATGGGGAGGGGCAGGGCAGCCATCAGGGCAGGACAGCCAAGACTCTAACATGGGGTCCAAGCTGATGGAAGCCTGGATTTGAGAACTGCTGGATGCCACACTACTTGCACTAAATATCGGGCTGAGATGTTTTTACCTCCCACTGCTCCATCACTCTTTCCTGCTTTGAATGTTACAAGCAGAGATTAGTGAGAGAGCTGGCTTTTATGACCTAACACATGTAAAGTGTAACATACTGAAACAACCAGACTAACATTGACTGGTACAATTGTAACCTGATCTACACCTTCTGTGATACATTAAAAAACAGCTCACAGTTGACTATCAGCTTGCAATGCTTGGATGTTTTTATTTGATTTTTGGTTTACAGGAAAGAATGCATCTATATATGTGGTTGGTTCCCTGGTTGGACCCCATGGCACCAAGGTTGGTTTTCCTTGGGGCCCAATTTAAACTAGGGGCGAGCCATCATATATAGGTTATAGAACTTCAGTTTCTTATATGGTCTGAATATTGACGTGAGGCTCCCTTGGTTTAAACTAGGGTCCCACTGATCATGATTAGCTTACAAGGAGGGGCCCAGATATTGTTATTGTATGGGGTCCAAAAATACTCAATGACAGCCATGGGGGGGCTATGCTAAGGCATTGATAGCTACTGTGTTTTCTATTGTTTTCTTTATAGTGGGAAATTTTCACTCAGATATCTGTGAGTAGAAAAAGTATGTGAACCTTTTGGATTAGCAGGTCATTTGAAGATAAAATTTGAGGCAGGTATTTGCAATCAATGAAATGCTGATTAGTTGTAAGTGGCTGACCTGTTTTTGAAGTACAGGGAGCTATCATAGTATGAATAAAGTTAGGGTTTTTGGATGGCCAAGTCAATGTCCTGACCTTAATCCAATAGACATGTTATGGAAGGAGCTAAGGGAAGAAGTTCATGGGAGGAAGCTCACAAACCTTGATTTGTACTCAGGAATAGCCTACAATTCTGCCAAACATGTGCAGGACTGACCAACAATTACTGGAAATGTTTAGATGCAAAACCATGTCAAACCAGATATTAAAAGCATTCACACAACGATATGTGAAGCTGAGACCTTTTTACTCAAGGAGCAATGGGTAGTGTTGAGCGAACCCCTCAAGGTTCAGGTTTGGCAGAACTTCGAATTTAAGGGGGACCCAAACTTGGCGGGCGATTCTGCCTTTGGGAGCCCCTCCACCCGGGTGGATGAGGAATGGAGGGGTGGCAGAGCTGCCTGTCTAGGGGCTCCCAGAATAACACTCTGCATAGGTAAGCTGGGTTGATGGGCCGTGATTTGGGGACCCGAACTTGCAACATTTGGTATGGACCCAAACTGTGTGGTTCGGGTTTTCCCAACATTACTGATGACCAAATCAATGGACCAGTTACCAGGTTTGGTTCTCTGGGTCTATTTTTTAAGACGACTGTTCTAGTTTTAAAATGTGAACTTTCCTGTCAGACCTCAGATCAGGTGTGCCTTCAGGCACAAGATACGCGACTTTATTTCCACCCACTCCCACGCCCCACATTTCACGTGAAAAGTTTTTGTGATGGGTGGGCAAGGCTTTTGTACAGGACCAATGGGCACCTTCATACATGGAAGTTCCTTGGAGGCACCCATTTACTTCACTGAGAGTGAGCGTACTGAGGTCACGTAAGTGGACTTTCAGTAAAAAAGAAATTTCAAGGACTATTGTATGCCTAGTGGCAACCTAGAAAGCTTGTTGATAGAGATAAGTGAATCGATTTGTCAGAATCGGAATAAGCCCTGAATATAAGGGATAAATCGATTGGGCATTGACAGGGCTGTTTCTTGGGGAGGGCGAGCAGGGCAACTGCCCTGGGCACCAAGACCATTGGGGCACCTTTATCCCAGCCAATCTGTTTTCCGAAGATGAGTCAGGGCCATAAATGAGTGGTGCAGGCCATAAGCCAGGCCCATCATCACCCTATTTTGGGCTCAGTCATGGAGCTGGGACACTGCCTACTGCTAAGGTAGAGGCACAGCATGACACATACCAGTAAAGGACAGGTGAGGAGGGGGCAGGGCTTTTTCCTTTCTGCACTGAGCCCTATTTTTTCCTAGAAACTGTCATGGGCATGAGCTAGACTGTATAATGGAGGGATCCTAGATTAATCTCTAAGAAATAATCCCCATATAAAAAGGCCGCACTCAGATAATAAAAATTACAATAATATTTTATTAAATAAATACTAAAGAATGAAAATACAAAAAGCAACACATCACAAAACACTGTACAGATTAAAAAACATATAAACACGAAATCGGGGGATTCACCTTATATCCGTGACTATAAATATTAAACCATTTTATAAATATTATTATTGGCGTATATCACAAATGTCTGGTAACCTATGCCTGGGTATAACACTGGCGGAATAATTAATAAACGGCATGAATAAAATGTGCTAAATTAAAACCGTGAATATCCCTCATTTAACAGGGATAGCTAAATCCATAAAGTGCTATGTGCTAAATACATATATACAGTTGTGCAACATACAAATATTTCATGTGAAAAAGAAAAAACAGTTATAACAAACTATTTAACAATTACATTGACATAAACCATTAAAGCGCTGGGTAGTACAATATACAACGACTAACGCCAGTGCCCAGGTAAGTATAATGCATAAAGACACGCCAAAAACTGATACAAAAATAAAAGAATGAACTTACATTACCTAGTCACTAGGGGATCCCCCGTAGCAGCCGCCACCGACGCATTGCGTGTCAGAATGACACTTCGCCAGGGGCATGAGCTAAACCAAAACAACAAACTCACCTCTTCCCTTGCAATCCTCCGGTGCTTGTGTCTCACGCCTTTCTCTGCCATCTTCAGCGGGACAGAGGATGCCAAACTTGGTTTTGCACTGGGGTACTGACTGACTGACTGGCTCACTCCATCCGCAGGGAGGGACTATTGATAGGCAGGGAGTGAGCTGGCCAGGAAAGCCCTTCACGCCCCCTGTCACTCAGAGTGTGAGGTGAAGGGTCTGTGTTCTCCCTTCCTGCTGAAGACACAGAAGCCCACCATGCAATGTCCTCATCCTGGAACAAGGGCGGAGTTGAGCATCCATTTTTTAACAGCGGTGCATAAAAAAATTAATTCGGATGAGCCCGAAATTCTTGGGGGAATTCCTCTGAATCAAAGTTTTAACAAATTAGGTAGGTTAGAGTCTCTGCAGATCACAACCTTACCTTGTACAGAGTTGGCAGGAAGGGTTTAGGTCCAGCTCAACCCATCTAATACTTCTTCTACAATTGCCATTGCGGAACTCACCTGCTCTGCTTGACGTCATTCTGACATTCTTTAATAAAAGAATTCCAAAGTTTATTTTTATTTCTGAACACCATGTCAAACACAAGAAGGTTTATCGCCCAGACCCTCGGGAACCTCCAGTATATGATGTCACGTGCCAAAACCATTTTCACTGGTTTATGGAAAACGCATTAACAGCTGAGATAAATCCTCGAGGGGCAATGTCAGCGTGTGGCTGAGCCTCTGCCTGGTACCGCGTCTCGCTTTCCTTTTACTTTCTCACTGCTGCAGAGAAGCACATTAAAACTCTATTTCTTCAGCCTTAGTGTTGCTGTTCGGGGTTACAATTAAATTAGACACACATTTTGATTATTGAAATCTGGTTTGATCCAAACACAATTTTGGCAAAATGGGTAACGGAAATAAAACCAGCTCTATTTTTATTTTTTAAAAAACCCTTTTAACTACAGCAATTGATCTGTAGAATATTACCATTATTGTTACTGTTTATTTCTAAAGTGCCGCATTCTTCCGTAGCGCTGTGCATAGTAGTGACTACAGACAGGGTAAAACATACAGTACACAGACTTGTTTTTTTTTTATTTTAATAGAAGGAAGAGGAAATCATGGGTGACAGGTTCTGTTACTCCTGATACACTAAATCTGTCACCCCCGGATTTTATTCCTACCAGGAGAATAAACCACAAGCAGGAGTTCTAAGTTCGGGTGCATAGGTGACCACTTCTCACATTAGGCTATGAGGCCGATTCATTAATAGTGCCAGGTAGCGACAAATGAGCGGCAGTAGCGTTATTTTCACAGCGCACGCTAGTATTCGCTGTGCTTGGCCGTTGTTCGGCTGTTGACAGCGACTCAGTCGGTGTGCGGTAATGTTGAATACGGGGTTAGGAGTCGCTGTTTGACAGGTTCCGCGCTGTATGGGAGCGCATGACAGCGAATGGCCATAGTGAACGGCTCCCACCATATTCATTAACAAATCACGCTCAAAAAATTCTCGCGCTGTGAAATGCATGTTTAAACCCCAGAGCGCTGGCGGCGATGGGTTAAAAGTAGTTTTTTAACCCCCAAACAACCCCAAAAAAAAAACGTTTTTCAAAAAATTTATTAATATGAATACATTAATATCAGACCTGTAATATCAATTCTGCACAAATTTTTTTTTTTTTTTAACCTTAAAAAAAATATCTAACATTGCAGAAGTGGTCACAGAATTTTTGACATTTAAAAAAAAAAAAAAAAAAAAACATTAATAGCAATTAATTAAGAATATTTAAAGATTGTTCCATTGAAATGCATTGGAGAGCGCCAGGTAGCGAGAGGTCATACCTGTCGCTGTTCAAGGTCACTCGCTGGCGCTGTGGGGTGAGGCTGGAATAATGATGAATGATTCGCTATCTGGCGCTCTGTCAGTCGCTAAGCAGGATCGGCTTGATAAATGTGTGATTGCGGAGGGGAGCCGGCGTACTCGTGGCGGTGACCGTCATTACCGTTCGCTCACCATTCGCTACCTGGCGCTATCCCTTGTTAAATAAGGGCCTATGTGTTTTTATGGGCTTTTAATATTACACAATTTCGAGATAGTGTTCCTTTAAAGACGATCATATGCTTATCTAAGGAGGTAAGTAGTGGGGGACATTTTTGAAAGTTTGAAAGGTTGGGAGGTGCCCCATCTCATGCTGCAAAGATACCTCTGAGTCACTGGCTGCTATGGACATAAATGGAGATATACTCATGTTGTGGCCACCATCCTCCCCTGACTTTAACCCAATTGAGAACCTTTGGAGTATCCTCAAGCAAAAGGTTGGGAGGCAGTGCACATCAAAAATTAGGGCGGTTCCTGCAAAGACATTTAAGCAGAAACTCTACAAGAACTCACAAGTTCAATGGATGGAAGAATAGTGAAGGTGGTAGAAAAGAAGGGCTCCTATGTCACCATGTTACTTGGCCTGCTAAGATGTTTTTGATTGAAATAGCTTTTGATGTCAGTATATTTGATACTGCTGCAAATTCAACCAATGACCATTCTCAGTTCTTTACACCCCATAAAATGTTTTGAAAAAAACGTATCATTGGGACTTTCCTTCTATAAAATGTGACTTACTGATGACATTTGCATCCACTATTTAGGAAAATCGGAGAAAAATAGAATTTGCATCATAATTTGGAACGCAGTGTCCAATGAGAAAAACACAAAATCAGGTTCAGGTCTCCACGACTTAGGAATTCTTTAGAAAACTTCCTGGCGGTGTGAGCTTCAGAGAGCTGCCTTTAAGCTGTAATTGTCAGTAATTATGGGAGTAATGTATAGCTCCATCTGATACTAAAGAGAAGAAAAAAGCAAGAACTCTCATTGACAGTCACCGCGTGAAGAACAAAGGTGTTGAATGGTCACGGCCCGAGCACTTGGCCCCAACTTCAAAAGCTAAAAGTGGCCTGGTAGAAAATGGTGCCATAATTATTCCAATCGCTTTGTTGAAAGTGGTTCAGAGAAATACACTGAAACACCTTTTTCAGGACTTAAAAAGTTGTAACTCCTGTGATTTTTGAAGTAAGTGCTGGTAATAGATGTAGGTAAACAAGCATTAGTGGTATCAAGCCATTCTAGCAATGTGAATAAAAAACAAAGTGCTCCCTAAGTACCCTCTTTAAGGGTTATGGCCACCAGTGTCCGACTGGCACACCAAAGCACCAGAGGATCCTCCGGTTCTCTGCTGGGCCAGGCATTGGCCCAGGACATCTATTAGAGCAGTACACGAGGTCCATAACTAAAAGTGTGTTTCTGGTTTGCCTGGAGCGTTCTATAACTTGTGTTATTTCTTCAATGAGTTACATTTGCTATTAGGTCAATAAACTGCAGAACTTATATTATTATAATCTAATTGTGTTTTGTCTATTTGTGGGCCCCAACAGGCTCAGACAGAGTTTCCAGGAAGTCCCCTGGTCCTAGGGGTTCCTTTGAGGGCCTTTATCACCAAAACCTGAACTATGTATAGCTTATTTGTGGCATCCCAAGTGGACACACACAGGTACAATGTAGCCCCCCGTAATGTTTCTGTGCCTGCATTGTCTCATCATTCAATTTTTAACAGCTGGGGGTTGGAAAATATGCATGTGATGATATAGTCAAAATACGTACTTTCCTAATAATTGTGCACACATATTTTGTTACATATTAGTGTAGCAATATAACAAATCTGCTGGCAAGACTCCAAGAATTAAATGCAGGGCTGGATTATGAGGGGGGCGCAAGGGGAGCAAGGCTTTTCAGTCTTTGGGCTGACGGGCCAGCAACAAACTTATCGGTGGCAATGGGCCTCCCTGCTCCTTTTATTTTTTTGGTAAACCTGCAGCCAAAGCCCCCAAAGGGCAGGGCGGAGAATCACGCACCCACACTGGGGAGCCACAAGGGACTCTTTCTGACGTTTCAGCAAAGTAGGTGGGTGCCAGACAACCACCCAAAGGTGTAGCTAGGCTTTCTGGCACCTGGGGCAAAGCTTCAAAATGGCACCCCCACATGTGCTCAGGCCCCCCTTTGGTGCCCCCTCATATGCTGCACCTGAGGCACATGATCCCTCTTCCCCCCCCCCGGCTACACCCCTGCAACCACCAATCAGTTACTTGGCCAGACTATTATTTTAAAGGAAAAAAATACTATATCTGGGGCCTCCACCAGATTTTGTGCCCAGGGGCCTCCTCCACACTTAATCCAGCCCTGATTAAATGCATTTTCTGTTCTGGATCACAGATGGACTTATACTTGGGTGTTGGGTGTTGTTTCATCCTGAGACCTCTCTTAAGCTGCCATAGGTCTCTCAGTGACTGTACTTCTCCCTGCTGGGGGGGGAACTTGCTTCTCAATCACTCTGTTATCTCTAGAAGACTAGATTCTACTGCAAGACAAGACACTAACTGTATGAATTTTCCTTAATGTGGACCAAAACCCACCCACGTCTATGAAACTCCAAGACATGCTTACTCCACCCCCCTGGGGCATCCTGAACTAGGATGCCCCACTGTGCCCCACCTTTAATCTGAGCCCACGGCACATGCACGACCAGCGCCAACATCACTTGCTCTCCTCCTTGGCTGTGTGTGGCCCCACACGGTGCAACTAAATGGCTGTGCGGGGCCGTGCACAGCCAAAGGGGGCCGAGTGAAGCCGCCGCAGTTTTATATCGACTGAAAGGCACATTACATAGTTGTGTCTAAAGGGTTCATGAAAGTTACGCCTCAAGTTCTGTGACAGTTGGCTGGAGAAATAACAAATAGACAGTTGCGTTTTTTGGATGTTCTGTATTGAATGTCGCAGAACAACTGCAGTTCAGTGTCTTAAAGCAGTACATAACCCACCAGCAGGCGGACTGGGGTCTAAAATATTCCTGGGCCGTCTGCTGGCTTTTCCAGGGTGCATCCTGAATCTGGATGTGGAATCCCTCCAGGGCGTTCGTATGAACTCACCTTTCCTCGCATGCGTGGGCTCTCAATGAGAGCAGCCTGCTGTGACTACATCATTCTGCTGGTGGCTCTCATTGTTTTGAATGCCGCATCCCCTGCATCCCCGGGAACATGTGCGCGCTCCCACCCCAGCCATTCAGATAGGCTGTGGTGTGCACGTGCACAAGGGCGGGAATGTGGGGAATGCGGCAATGCATGCTCCCTATAGAAGTCAATGAGAGCCATTGCTGAAGGAGGTAAAAAAGGCAAATGACTCTCACTGGCTGCTTGTCCGCTCATGTGCCATTGGACCATTGAAGAGGTGAGTTGTTTGGGGCTTTCTGGGGGGTTTTACGGAGCAGGGCATCCCAATTTGGGATACCGCCAGGCAACAGAACAAGACCTGGGAAAGTCAAGTTTTTTACTCTTTAAAAACCTGGCAAACAGAAAGTCAGGAGATTTGAAAGAATGACTGACAATGTGACAGCAAGCTCATGGTTGGATGTTTCATGGATACCCCAGAACTGAGAGTTGGATGCCTCAAAGCTTTGACAAATTGTCAAAAGCAGAAAGTGTGTTGGAAAAATAGTAAATGTGCACTTTAAAGTCTACAAAAAAGTCTACAATTGAAGGTTTCAGCACAAACGTGCAGTTAGAGGCCTTAGCTACCGGCAAGCAGGCAGTGAAATCTCTGGGCAATGGCCAACAGTTGGGTGTCTTACAGCATTGGAAAACAGACAATGCCATTATTTGCAAGAATAGCAAGCGAGGCACCGGGGAAACATAGACAGATACTCAAAACTTTGCCAATCAGACAGTTTGATATCTCTGAGCAATGCCAATAAACAGTTTATGTCAGAACCTTGGAAACAGGTGAATGCCTCAGGACAGTGGCACAGACATAGCTGTGGTCCCCAGCAGTCCCATAATAGAAGCAAATACAAATGTCATAATTTTCAGTTTTTTCCTGCTGTTTGGAGTGTAACTCTAAGCGATGCCAAACAAGTCCATGGCGATCAAAATTAAACTTCATTGTTGATGGCCCTATAATTATACTATGAACAACTGGACCTTCAACGTCATTTTATGATAAGCCTAAACTATTCACCAGCATCTAAAATCCATATATTTTAAGTTTTTAGTCTTTTATTTATTATTCTCTCTGTGGCTGGGCTTCAACTCTAGGATACGGAATCTAGGAATCTGTATGTAAAGGATGGATGAAATAAAATATATAAGATAGACTCTTATTCAGGGTGAAGGTCTGGTTTAAGTCACATGATTACCTTAATGCAAAGCTCAACCAATTAATGTAAGTATTTCTGAACTTGCCTTGTTAATATGACTACTCTTTTTTCTGACTCTCGTGTTTCATTGCTTTAAAAGCTTTGCCATTGCTGACCTAAGCCCAGCCTACTGCCACAGCTGGCTCCATGTCCCGCGGCCTCTTTCTCTGTGGACGGCATCCCCCAGTCAGCTGGAGGTTCAACCGAAGCACATACTGGATGCCAGACGCAATCCTTAGTCAAGCGCCAGAGCTGCGTTTTCCGGTTCTGGCCAATGAGCATAGGGTCCCCCTTTCCAGGAGAGGGGAACCCCAAGCTGTTTTTTTAATTTATAAGGGTCAACACCTTAAAATTAAAAATATAAAAAAAAACAACATAGGGTTGTTTTCTCCAGAAGAGGAGAACTCCACATCTTTAAAAAAAAAAAAAAAAAATCAAGGGTTAAACTCTTTAAATAAAACAGCATGGAGTCCACCCTGTTCTTCAAAACCAGCCCGGGCACCAGCTATTTGGGTTTGTAGCACAGGGCTCAGAGGCTGAGCTGCCAGCCCCTGGCCTCCCTCACTTTCAGCTGTGCCTGCATCATGAGAATGGCAGTGAGTTTCCTGCACGATCCATGGGGATACACACAGTGAGGCATCCCGATTCAGGATGCCCCACTTGAGGGGAACAACACACGGGAAAGTGAAATTTCTGTGTATTGCTCCTCTTTAACATAGTGTATATATAGTGTATAGATTATACACAAGCAGGTAGAAGAAATCAATAAGTATACTTCAATATAGCAAATACTGTATTTTTTCCCTAAAAGATGCACATGCCCATAAGTTGCACCTAGAATTTGTAGGAGGAAATTAAGAAAAAAAATATTCTGAACCAAATTCTGTGCCAAAACACTGCACCCTCAAGAACCAAATAATAGGCAAAGTGCAGAATCCCATTACAGGCAGAGTGTCACCCCCATTCCCCCATTATACGCATTGTGGCATTACCCCCATCCCATTCCCAAAGACAGTGCGACATTCCCCCCTCCCAATCCCCATACACAGTAAAGCATTCCCTATCTCATAGGCTGTAAGGGTACCCCCTATCCCATAGGCACTAAGGGCATTCCCTACCCCATAGGCAGTAAGGGCATCCCCCATCTCATAGGCAGTGAGTGAGGCATCCCCCATCCCATAAGCAGTAAGTGAGGCATCCCCCACCCCATAGGCAGTGAATGAGGTACCCCCTATCCCATAGGCAGTGAGTGAGGCATCCCCTATCCCATAGGCAGTGAGTGAGGCATCCCCTATCCCATATGCAGTGAGTGAGGCATCCCCTATCCCATAAGCAGTAAGTGAGGCATCCCCCACCCCATAGGCAGTGAATGAGGTATCCCCTATCCCATAGGCAGTGAGTGAGGCATCCCCTATCCCATAGGCAGTGAGTGAGGCATCCCCTATCCCATATGCAGTGAGTGAGGCATCCCTATCCCATAGGCAGTGAGTGAGGCGTCCCCTATCCCATAGGCAGTGAGTGAGGCGTCCCCTATCCCATAGGCAGTGAGTGAGGCATCCCCTATCCCATAGGCAGTGAGTGAGGCATCCCCTATACCATATGCAGTGAGTGAGGCATCCCCTATCCCATAGGCAGTGAGTGAGGCATCCCCTATCCCATAGGCAGTGAGTGAGGCATCCCCTATCCCATAGGCAGTGAGTGAGGCATCCCCTATCCCATAGGCAGTGAGTGAGGCATCCCCTATCCCATAGGCAGTGAGTGAGGTGTCCCCTATCCCATAGGCAGTGAGTGAGGCGTCCCCTATCGCATAGGCAGTGAGTGAGGCGTCCCCTATCCCATAGGCAGTGAGTGAGGCATCCCCTATCCCATAGGCAGTGAGTGAGGCATCCCCTATACCATATGCAGTGAGTGAGGCATCCCCTATCCCATAGGCAGTGAGTGAGGCATCCCCTATCCCATAGGCAGTGAGTGAGGCATCCCCTATCCCATAGGCAGTGAGTGAGGCATCCCCTATCCCATAGGCAGTGAGTGAGGCATCCCCTATCCCATAGGCAGTGAGTGAGGCATCCCCTATCCCATAGGCAGTAAGTGAGGCGTCCCCTATCCCATAGGCAGTGAGTGAGGCATCCCCTATCCCATAGGCAGTGAGTGAGGCATCCCCTATCCCATAGGCAGTGAGTGAGGCATCCCCTATCCCATAGGCAGTGAGTGAGGCATCCCCTATCCCATAGGCAGTAAGTGAGGCATCCCCCCTCCCACAGACGCTGGGGGAAAAAACACACACACAAAAATGCTTACATTTACAGTTGCTTTTGCGAGACAGATGGTGGAGGACAGGCAGGGATGGTCCCTGCTCTGGGTGCTGTCGCCGCTGCTTCGAGGCATGCACACACACATCGGTGCGTGCGATGCAGGCCACACCCACACATTTCACGGACCCCAGTGTTCGTGTGGGCGAGCCCCCTGGGCCCAGAAGCGCTGGCGCCCAGAGCAGGACTCTCCCTGCCCATCGCCCACTTGCTGCACAAACCCAAGTGTTTGTGTGGGCGAGTGCACCAGGCACAAGGCGGCGCCGGTTCCCAGAGTGGAGACTTTTCCTGCCCATTCCTCCAGTGTCTGGCTTTGGCAGGGAAAAGCTGGTAGTATGTTTTGTTTTTTTATTACATTCGCCTGATAAGATGCACTGACACCCCAACACACACATTTGGGGGGAAGAGAGAGACTATACATAAGTATAAGTAGCAGTGCCATCTACTGTCAAAACAATAAACTGTAGTCCCTCCAGCAATAAATAAGCTGAAGCTGTTGTATCTCCAACAATCTCTGGTATTTGCTCCACCCTTCAGTGTGTCATCTTCTGGCTTCAGCACACAGCTGGAACTGCTGTTTTGCTGTGCCTTGTGCCCTGGGAGTTCACTGGCCTTCAACCATCAGACCACATACTTTACGTTATCTAATGCCTAGGGGCAACTGTGTCCAGGTAAGTGTGTACAGTATTTTGGCAAACAGGGGGTTGTTTAAAACCTGCGGTGGCGATTGGGGTTATGGTTTGACAGAAGACTGGTCTTCTTCCGGGTACTTACACCATGAGCCTCAGTACTGGCAATGCATTTCATGGCTCCAGTAAGCGCTCGTCCTCATAGGCCCAGAGATTATGTTATTAGCTCAGAAGAGGCCTTAATCTTCTAAAACAGCTATCAAATGTTAACTGGAGATGGAGTCTCGCCCTTTCTGAATGTAATATCCCAGACAGGTCCCATCAGCAAGTATAAAGGGCGAGTTTAAACGCCGGCACCTTAGATACCAAGCGCTTGTTTGGCCTCTCAATATCACTCCTCTGACAGCCTCTGATAGCACGATGAAAGCCTCAACAGCGCCATTCCTGGATACACTTGACCTCCATCGTTAAACCAGAGGTGGACTAAATTATTATGATTATTAACTCGAAAGAACATTTCAAAATCCAACGCAGAACAAATATGAGAGTCTTTTATATTGTGCTGTGAAAGATCGCTCAGAAGATGCCTGCATAATGAGGCTGAAAATTAGGCGGGGGAGGGGGGGGGACTGGCTATCTAGGATGAACTTGAAGGCTCCTGTTCCACTTTACTGCATACCTGGAAATAGATTGTCATTTGTAATAGCGGCTATTCTATATTATTATGCTAAAAAGAGGGACTGCCTTCTCATAGGGATTGTAATATGCTATATATATATCTTCATATAAAAATGATTAAAAAAAACACATTTATAATAAAACATGCTATAAAACACAATAGTTGTGTTTAAAGTCTTGTTTTATTATATATATATATAAAATTTGGAGGGAAATATAAAAAAATGTGTATATATATATATATATATATATATCTATCTCTCTCTCTCTCTCTCTCTCTCTCTCTCTCTCTCTCTCTCTATATATATATATATATATATATATATATATATATATATATATATATATATACAGAGGTGTAGCTAGGCTTTCTGGCACCCGGGGCAAAGATTCGAAATGGCGCACCCCACCTGTGCTCAGGCACCCCCCTGACCTTCTGCACCCGGGCACATGGCCCCCCTGCTCCCCCTAGCTACGCCCCTGATAGATATATATATATATATATATATATACACATATATAGTGTAGGCATGCAGCTGGCTGTACGGTGGAGGGAGTGCTAGCCTGGGTGAGATAGGGAATCCAGGAGGCTGTTCGTTTCGGTGTTTTTAGAGCGATAAAACCTTTCTTTAATGTTTTTTTTTGGCCCTGGATTTCTATGAAAAATTGCAGGTAGGTTTGGAAGTGGGACCTGCCATTCCCCTCCTTCTGGGTCAGAGGGGCTACAAAGGATTGCTGGGAAAGACATTCTGGGAGAAGCTGTGTGATGAGACACAGTCTCAAGTCTGGAGGCTATAAAAGAGACCTGCACCTACTAGGTTAAGAAAACCAAGTTAACATACGCAAACAATAACCAGCTCACCCTCAGACCTAGAAAGCCCGGACCTCAGGATCTCCTGAAAAAACTCCCCACATCGTTTCCAGTTGCAATGTTTAGCTTAGAAAGGGTTAAAACTTAGCTTTTACTTCATAGCTTAAAATGAGGGTAATTCAACTTCTAATCACACAGCCATCAAAGGGTATGATTAAAGGCTGGTGACAGCCTGAAACGCGTTACCTGGTCCCAATGGTGGAGGTGAGCACTTTCTGACTTACAAGACGTTTGATGGCTGTGTGATTATAAGTTGAATTACCCTCATTTTAAGCTATGAAGTAAAAGCTAAATTTTAACCCTTTCTAAGCTGGACATTGCAACTGGAAACGAGAAAACCAAGTTGTCTTTAAAGTGGACTAAAACCCAAGATTTTGGTAATTTCCCCCGGGGCACTCCGATCGGGGGTGCACCACAGCGTGAAACCTCCAGGACACCGAGACCAACTCACCTCTTCCCGGTTCTACAGCGCGTCTAAGAGCGGCCCCGAGTGCTGACAGCCGCATTCTCCGCTTCCTCTAACAGGAAGCGTGCCCGCGCCCTATCGTGTGCTCACGCCCTGCTAGAGGGATAGCGGGGATGTGGCTCACGCATGTGCCGTTGGACCAGGAAACGAGGTAAGTGAATGGGGCGACCTGGGGGGGTTTCACACAGCGGGGCATCCCCGCAAATCGATCGGCGTGTGTTTTGGGAAAGGATGGACTTTATGTTGAACTTATCCTGCATTCTGCTTGTGTGACGAATTGCAGTGAACATTTTTTTGGTCTTGTTGCACAATAAACTGCATTTGATTTCACCATAAGAACTGGTTCCACATCATTGCTGTTAGCAACCCAGACCCTGACTATATATATAACCTTTCCTGTACTCCAGCGCCTAGCTGCTCCACATGGAGGAGATTTAGGCATTCCAATTTCACTATGCAGATGCTCTATACATTAATTAATATTCACAGCCAAGAGCACGGAATTGACGAGAGCCCGCAAATGTGCTGTAGTACCGGAGGAAAAGTTACATTTGTAGGACAATTCAGGGGATGTCACACAGTGGAGCATCCCGTATTAGGAAGCCCCAGGAAAGTATATGGCCAAATTTTGTGTTTTGGTCCACATTAAAGTGGAAGTCCAGTCTCAGGCAACCCCACCTTCACCCTACATTGCCCCCATGGAGCTGAGGCAGGTTGGGGAGTTACAACAAAAAGAAATTTTTACATTGTCCATATTACGAATATATTACGAATACTTTATTGGTCGCCAAGTATGTACAGAATACAACATGGAATACTTTTTGGAAGGGAGGTTCTCCATAGAGCTTAAACAAACGCTAGACCTACGACTATATACATATATATATCAACAGTAGCTAGTTTTTCATCTTTACATATTTACAGTGGAACTATGTACATGCAATGATCCATTAAGTGGCTGGGGATCAGAGGTTTTCCAGGAGTCTTAGAGGTGGTTGTTCAGGGCTTTGACGGCTAGCGGGAAGAAACTGTTTTTATACCGAGAGGTTCTGGTCGAGATGGCCCGGTACCTTCGTCCAGATGGTAGAAGATTGAAGAATGGGTTGCCTGGATGTGTGGGGTCCATGATCCAGTGCAGTCAATGGCGCTCCTGCGACAGCCACAGAGTTCCCCCGCTCTGTGCGTGCTCCGCCCATTTAAGGTGAATGGGTGGGTAGGACCACTCACAGTGCACCAGTCGGCTACTAGGCAAGGCAAGGCTTTTTTTTTTTTTTGTAACTCCGTCCTGCATCAACGCCAGGGGAGGAAAGCAGGTCAGGGGGGTTACCCGAAACTGGACTTCCAAGCAGCAGTTAGTTAGCAGGACTTAGAACTGAAATTCTAAAAATCTTGAAAACTCACTATCTTAAAGCCTTTTCTCATCTCTTATTGCTGCAGATTAGGCGCTGAAGGTCGGGCTTGTCAGTCGCACCTCCCTAAGGGTTTTGATGGTTCATTTTCTTTACCATTCATTGCACTGTAGTAAAAAAATAAATAAAAAAATATCAATATACTGATGGTATTGCTATTGTCTTGCAGAACGGCTTACTACACAACATACCGCCAGGTGTACAGCCGGGAGTATCAGACCGTCAATAAGTGCTGTCCTGGTTGGTCACAGCGGAACGGGGAGGCGGGCTGCCAACACTGTAAGTACAACTTGACTTGATTTTAGGTCTATATTATCCAACATGTGACACTCAGAGCTTTTCCTGGTGCCATTGGTGGCCCAGTAGCAATGCCTGGGACTGTGTGGTACAGCCTTTGCTAAATTCAAACCTGTTTCTGCCTATTAGTAAAGCAGAGAAAGCTGGATACTATATCATGTAAAAACATGTCAAAGGGGGAAGGAGTGATTGATTGAAGAACCTTCTGTGACCCTATTTGAGGGGGAGGTCTTCACTTCTTCTTTTTGGTGACCAGGAGACAAGACAGAGAAACCATGGGTATTGCAGGGACCAGGCAATCTCTGGCATAGCGAAGCCAGATTTTCCAATTGTCACGACTTTCATGGATTTTCTGTTAAAGATTGCTAAATAGCATCATGTCCAAAGAATTGTCCAGAGACAGTGTTGATAGGACATCGGCCCTCCCCTTCCTGAACAGATATTAGCACCTGCCCACTTTGGCCCTTATTTATGAAGGAATAGTGACAGGTAGCGACTGGTGAGCGGCCGGTAATGACGGGCCCCGCCACGAGAACGCCGGCTCCCCACCACAATCACACATTTATCAAGCCAATCCTGCTTAGCGACTGAGATAGCGCCATATAGCGACTCATTCATCATTATTCCAGCCTCAGCCCACAGCGCCAGCGTCCGACCTTGAACAGCGACAGGTATGACCTCTCGCTACCTGGCGCTCTCCAATGCATTTCAATGGAACAATCTTTAAATATTAATAATTAAGTGTTATTAATTTTTTTTTTTTTTTTTAATGTGAAAAATTCTGTGACCACTTCTGCCATTTTAGATAATTTTTTTAAGGGAAAAAAAAAATTGTACAGAATTCATATTACAGGTCTGATATTATTGTATTCATATTACTAAATTATTTAAAAAACTATTTTTTTTTGGTTTCCAAAAATATGGTTGTTTGGGGGTTAAAACACTACTTTTAACCCATCGCCGCCAGCGCTTTGGGGTTTAAACAAGCATTTTACAGCGCAAGAATGTTTTGAGCGTGATTTTTTAATGAATATGGTGGGAGCCGGTCGCTAGGGCCAGTCGCCATCATGCGCTCCCATACAGCGCGGAACCTGTCAAATAGCGACTCCTCACCCAATATTCAACATTACGGCAAACCGACTGAGTCGCTATTAACTACCGAACAACGGCCAAGCACAGCGACTACTAGCGGGCGCTCTGAAAATGCCGCTACAGTCGCTCAACTGTCGCTACCTGCCGCTATTAAGGAATCGGCCTCCCCGTGTGTAACAATACCTGTACTCTACAGGCTAATGTACTGTAGTTACCCTAGCATTGTAATGTTTTACGGGCATCTAGTGGTGAAATTAAGGGCTTTATTCATGAAGGGTTAGCGACAGGTAGTGCCTTGTAAGTGACAGGTAGCGGCAGGTGAACGCCGGGCATGGCACCCAATTACACATTTATGAAACCGATTATGGTGAGCGACTGAAAGAACGCCATGTAGCGTACAGTTCATCATTACCCAAGGATCAGCGAACAGCGCCGGCGTTCAGACCTCCAGAGCGCCACGTCTTACCTGTCGCTACCTGGTGCTCTCCCATACATTTTAATGGACGTTCCTTATAATCCCTTTCCTGATCCCATTTTATTTTATTTTTACATTTTTAAATTCAAATCTTTCTGACATGTATCCTGGCCTAGAAAACGACATTTTTGAAAACTTTTTTGATTTATAATTTTTTTATGCAGAATTGTCCTTACATGTCTGGTATTAAAGTGTTCATGTTACAATGTAATAACAATGTAATTCCATATGTTTTCGCTTTGTTACTAGTGGATACAAGTTCAAAAACAGACTTTAATCACACAGCATCTGGCGCTCTGGGCTACAACTACCCGATTTGGAGCACTGGCGCTGTGTGGGGCTATTTTTTGATGAATATGGTGTGAGTCGGTCGCACTGACAGCGCTGTACAGGTGTTAGAGCGACTCACACAATATATTCATCAATGCCAGCCAGTGACTGAGACGCTCTTAAACAGCGACCCATAGCCGAGCACAGCGACTACTAGCGGTCGCTCTCAAAGCCTCGCTACAAACGATCATCTGTCGGAACCTGGCGTTAGTAATGAATCAGCCTGCCCGTATAAAGTGAATAATAGTGCCACAATTACCCAGTATGATGGAAAAACTTTTAATGCATTTCCTCACTTTAAAGATTCGATATCTGTTGGAAAGGTGGCAACCCTAGTCACAGAAAGGAAGCCCATGCCAGCAAATCAATCAAACAACAAAAATAATCTTTTAAGCACTGGTGGGGGGATACTGTCATTTATAGATAAAAAAACTATTATTACCTATTATTTTCACCAGGTGAAAATAATCGAGCACATTGCACTGGGTCCAGGGAATTCAACTTTTTACTGCATTTGCGGGCAGTCCAACAGGAACCGCTCATCCTTCTCTCCTTAACCCAAATGGGAGTATTATAACATTTAAAGATTGCTGCATTCTGGGAATGAATATTAAAATATGCTTATGAATAAGCCGGAAAGATTCATCACCGTTTCGGGGAGTGATTTATGAATCTTTGATCCAGAGGGGTTTCCGGTGTAATTCATGTGGGACATTTTCAGAGGTGTGTAAATCTGCCAAGCGGTTATGCAATTCAAATCTAGTTTTTACACCTTTTTGTGGCTCAGCGAAACTGCGGGCCAGTGTCAGGCTACCTCGGGGGATCCAGGCTTACTCATGGCCAAGCTATGTCATCATAGATCTGGGTGATTTCTATAAGGTGCTTGTTTTAAGCTGGGCTGCTGAGTTGCTCCAATTATTTGTGGACCAAAACTCATACAAATGCGTTTGCCTTATAGGGCCATCCCAAATTGTGATGAGGGGATAATACTTTTTTACTTTTAGTGTTAGTGTTTTTTCACTAGTATTTATGTTCTGATAGATGTATTGCTATATGGTCTGAGGTTGATTAGTCATTGTTTAACAATTGTTTTCCTGGAGTCTATATTGGATTCATTTTTGTATATATTAACGTATTTTATTTTTATTATTTAGTTTTAATTAATATTTGAGCTGTGCACCTTTTTCAGTTTCATTTTTTGTGCAACTACAGTGCTAGACATTAGGGAGGAGTAAAATGATCTGGCAGAATTGAAATTCGAATTTCAGGGAAAAATCTATTCATCCCGAGTTCAAATTTCTTGCTGATTTGTGATAACTTAAAACACGCTCTTTTCAGCACTGGGTGATGTACTGATTGTTCAGTGGGTCCCCCCCCGCCTCGGGTAGTGTTGGTTCCGGTGTCCTCCTCTTCATCTAGCGAGCCGGCTCCTCTTATTTCTTGACCCGGCATGGCCCCTCCTCTGCCTTTCAGTGATGTCCTCGATCTTCTTCATCTGCTGGTCGGCAGCTCATTATCTGCCAGGACATTTACAATTTACAGACAAATTCTTTAGCCTGGGGCCCACCACAGGGTAATGAGGGGGGCTCGCTCCGTCACGTAGAGGAGATTTCCTTCGGGCCACGCCTTTCAATTGTAAAAGTAAACCTGAGGGCGGCCACTTTAATCACCCCATGGTGGGCTATGGGCTAATGAAGGGAGATCTCTCCCTGTGTTAAATTTGTCAGTGGCCTGGCAGCTAATCAGCCAAGGACTATCAAGAACCACACTGGATGCTGGAGGACGGACCATACCGGGTCAGGAAAGAAGAGGAGCTTGCTCGCTGGATGAAGCGGAGGAAACTCGACATTTAAACCAAAGGGAGACCCTCGCGGCATGAGGATATCCTGCACCGGATAGTGGCTAGAGGGGTCCGCTGAGAGGGTTGGGTGTCAGACCACTGGCTTGATGTTATAGTATGCATTGGGGAATACCAAATAGGGATGCCCCTCAAAAGCTGCAGGAGTGAGAAAAAATTACTGGAGGTCCGCCTTAACAATTTACCCTGACAATTTTCATGTGCCTAGAGTAGTAAGACATGGAGACACAATTGTTTTGTTGGGCTGATGTTGTATTAGCATATTGTATTAAAGGGGAGCAAAACCCTTGCGGGCCGACCTTGGAGTTTAAAAGACTTCAGAGCGGATGCTTTGCCTTTGTTGTGTGAAATCCCTGGGGTCCCCCACATAACTCATCTTTCCTGGGGCTCCCACAGAGCTTTCGTGGCTCGCGGATCTATGGCATCTCTGTGCTGAGGCGTGCTCTTGTGACCAGCCATTTAGATAGGCTAGGAGTCACCCAAATGATTAGAGATCAGCCAATTGGCAACCTCAAATCTGGCGGGTGGGCATGGCTAAGGCCTATGTGGACAGTTCCTCCTACCTGTATCTTAAAGTGTACTTTCACTCTTTTTGGCAACTCCAAGGCCCCAGATACTGTATTTTTTTAGTTTCAAATAATATTTCAGCCAAGTAAATGATTGGTGGTTGTCTGGCTCCTGCTCACTTACTGGAACGTCAGATCGAGTCCCTTGTGCCCCCCTTGTGCGGGTGCGTGCTGCTCGGGAACTCCTGCTTTGCCATTCTGGGTGGGGGGTAGTGTAGTCGCCTGGCTGGTCCAGCAGAAAGCAGTTCCCTGCAATCAGCTGCCATCAGCTTTGCTTGGTGGCTTATGTGCAGTGAACTGCTGTCGGCTGACAACTCTGCACACGCCCATCACTGTAGCGTTTCTGGCGGCGGCTTTGCTGCTCTAGACTCTCCATCCTGTCCTGTGGTGGCTTTGGCTGCAGGTTTGCAAGAACAAAAAAAGGCTTGCCCAGGCATGGGGGCCCCAATAGCTTTGTTGTTGGCCCCCGCGGCCCGTCAGACCAAAGACAGAAAAGCCTTCTGGACCAGACCATAACCCAAAGGTTGTAGGAGGCCCCCTTTGCAGGGCAAGTGGTGGAGGCCCCGGGATGCACGCCCCTCATAATTCGGCCCTGGCTATAGGGTATCACACTTCTCCTCCTTGTCCTCTTAGCTAATCTGTCATTGATTGTCCTTTGTTCCCAGCTATATTCTTAATTGGCCTTTTTTAATTGCCAGCTTTTCTGAGCGGTTGTCAAACTATTTATAAGAGATCTAGAAAGTTTTTTTTTGCAGCGTTTAAGTTTGGCTGTGACATCTTTTTTTCTTTCAAAGGATTATTTCAACTATTCTTAATGAAGGAGGCAGAAAGCGGGCCAGCAGTTTTTGACAAAGTGTACCCGACCATCTAGCACTTGTTTAAAGGCTAATTAGCAAATGAGAGAACACTTCTTATTAAACATCTCTGGGGCCTTGACAATCCCGTTCTATTCCTTGGGGTGCGCTGAAGCATTTGAGTAATCTGTCCATGAGCGGCTCCTCATTAACATTCCCGCTGGTTATCGTTATTTAGTATAGAGGCACGCTACTAATGCCTGACAAATACGAGATTCAGACTGTCCCCGTTACCTATATAAGAGACCGTCTCTCCCATGAGGAGTGTGACACGTCTCCAGGGCCAAGCACGCTCCAAATTTCCACAATGGATTCCTATTCCCAGCTTAGGGATTCAGGACAGTGCAGCCCAGAGGAGCAGAGGTGTGAAGAAAAACATCCTTAGAAGAAGAATATCAGCTAAACCGCGGGTCGAAGGTCCTCCTTAAACCAGACCAACAGCCATTTTTACGTTAACGGGTGTTGATCCCGCTGTCTGTGCTTCACAATAACCTCGGGGGGGGGGGGCATGCAGAATGCTGGAGCCCCCTCGCAGATAACCTAGCAGAATGCTCATAAAACTCACCTTCATTACGAGCCAGAGCCAGAAAAGGAGTCCCGCTATCGGCCGCTGGGCGGTCGCCGCCCGCCAGCCAATCGCGGGACTCCTTTCCCAGTGCTGGCTCCCAATGAAGGTGAGTTTTAAGAGCGTTCTGCTAGGTTGTCTGCGAGGGGGCTCCAGCATTCTGAAAGCCCCCCCCCCCCGAGGTTATTGTGAAGCACAGACATGGGACTAACACCCGTTATCGAAAAAACGGGTGTTGGTCCAGTTTAAGGCCAGGAAACAGGAAACAACTGTGCAGTGCGGGGTGGCACATAATGTTTCTGCATTACACATAGAATGCAAATGCAAAGAATCGTGTCCCTGTTACCCTATGACCCCTTTAACACCTCAGCACTGGGAAAAGGCGTGCATGCAGCGTGCATGCAATGCAATGCACTGCAAACTCAGTCTAATGGAAGTCTATGGGAATGAAACCCAAAAGCATGTAAATATTATATCCCATCACTGTTATGCCCATGCCACAAAAGGCCTTACCTTAATGGCTGAGGCCAGTAAACATACTGCATCAAATGGAGTCTCCACTTCAAAAGCCTTGCTAGTCTGGTTGGCCCCATGTCCAGGCATGCAGAAAAACCTATGCTGTATGGATGGGCTAGCAAGCAGATTTTAAAGAGGAAACCCATACATCCTGGTGCCAGTACTTTTTGAAGAATTATAAAGACTAAGGTACACATTAACCATAAATTGAACACGTTTTCATACCCTGGAATGCCAGGGTATCTCCCAGGGTACCATTTTTGGGTGATCAGGGACTGGGTTCTGGAAAACTTGGGTTGGGGACTCATTGGGTGTGCCACACCTGACTGCGTCCATTGACATCAGAACCAGCATCCTATGGCTTTCCAGTGAAAAGTTATGTCCCATAATATTTTTTAATATGTATTTTTTATTTTTTATATATATTTAAGTGTTAGCTGATATCCCAGAGGGAAGTGAGCTGCAGCTCCTCCCAGGGGGCAGTGTGCAGCCAAGAGCTAAATGTCCAGGAATGGAACAGGTGAGCTGTCTTTTCTGGTGAGAAACCTCTTTGGATGTGCTGGAAAGAATCCCTAAAACAAGGACCAGGAACTCCCAACATGCTTCTCTGTGGCTTCCTAGAGCAGCTAAAGTAACTCACATTTTATCTGCTCATTCTGATTGTAACTGCCCACTTGTAATTTCCCTTCTCATCTATGTTGCATCTACCAATTATATATATTTATATAGTGTACAAATTAATCTTGGGCTGTTCTATTATCTTGATCCACTAACCTATTAGTCCATGATTTCTCGGACAGGGTCATTTAGACCAGTAACGTCAGTAATGACAGTGACGTCAGCCGGGCACACAAGGTACGAGTTTAATCACACACGTCACGCAAGTAAAATGCAGCATGAAATGCACCATTTGCTGCAATGGCAGAGGGTTAAAATATCCCATCAAACTGCAAATCTAATTACAAGCTTCATACCCTCCCCATTGTGTTCTATGAGAGTGAGCCTCACTGTGCAGAAAAAAGGTAAACCTGCCAGAGTAATAAATATGGAATCCCTTTAGTGTTTGAGCGCAGACTGGAAACAGGAATATGGCTGGATGCAGGATGGGCACATTAACACAAATAGTTGTAGGACAGACTGTATAGAAAACCACGGCTGAATGCAGAGCAGGCTGAGAATATCTGCATGTAGGAGAGGCTATGCACAGGAACAAGGTTCAATACGAATACTGGACAGTTCTGCATGTAAATCAGGCTGGGCACAGGAACAGGGCTGGACACTGCTGTATATAGGACATGCTAGACACAGCAACAGGTCTCCAGGCTATTTAGGCTGAGCACAGGAACACAACTGGATGTATTACAGGTTGGATACATTACAGACTGGACACAGGAACACACCTGGATACAGGATACATTGAAACCGGGATGGCCGCTGACCGCCTGGGCACATAGGAACACATTCTGGTGCACGACAGCCTAAATACAGGAACACACCTGTATGCAGAACAGGATGTACACATCAACAGCTGGTTGCAGGACAAACTGGACACAAGGGCTCCCAAAATTCCTTGTGCTGGAGAGCATGCCACCTATTTTGGGTCCTCTTCATAGACAATGGAAGGAAATGGCACATTCTACTAAAAAAAAAATTGTGCATTCTTTGCAACTGGTACTAAATTGAAACACCTCTCATTTTCAAAAAGTGCCACATTTTTGGTTTTAGGAATAAAACGTGCCATTCCCTGCCATTGTCTATGTAATATAAAAGAGCACTTTTATATTTATTTCACCAAAATTGAGCTTTTCATTTCAATGTGCCCTTTATGCACCTGGTGTTGAAACTACCCCAAAGCACATTTTATCTGCTCATTCACACTTGTGATTTCCCTTCTCACCTATGTTGCATCTACCAATTATATATATATATATATATATATATATATATATATATATATATATATATGTGTGTGTGTAGTTTGTCTAGTGTACAAATTAATCTTGGGCTGCTCTTTTTGCACCTGGTGTTGAAACTACCCCAAAGCTGGACTATTTTTGTTTTTGTAGCAGTCCACAGAGATGTTTTTGAATGCAGCTTATACTTTTGTTCTTACTCCCCTTCTTCTTTAGTCTGTTTCGTCCTCTTTCTCTCCTCCATCCCCTTCTGCATTTCTCCGGTTCCCCTCCATTAACATTTCAGCGGGTCACCAAGGAGCCCTGACTGTGTTCCAGCGCTCCCAGCTGTGACATTGCACTTTGTTCTCGTCTCCGTGACTCCTGCAATGCGGTGATGCCACTGCGGGCGCTAACCCAAGGTAGATGGAGAGCCCGCTGCGTCTCATATTCATCAGCCCGAGCCATAAAGCTCTTGTCTTGCTGAGTTAACGCACGCCCATTATCCACTTTACTCTTTCGCTTCTACACAAAAATAAGGAAAAAAAAATCACTTTGGCAAACAGCTGGAGCCAATGTTTCCCGAATGTCAGAAGAAGGCGCAGGCAAAAGCGGGAGGACATCAAACGGCGGCAACGAGGTAATGTTGCTCCGGGCTTTGACACGAGCTTGCAAGAATATCTCCGGCTTAATTTTAATGTTCTCGTCTCGCTGTTCTGGCAGAACCTCGGGGAAAGGAATTTCATTTTACAGCTCCAAACTGAGCGGAGCAGAAAGCAATAAGGACGAGGACCAGAAAGCAATAAGGACCAGAGAGCCGCTTCGTTCCCTTAGAAGTGGGGTTAGTGGCTGGTTCAGTGACTGATGAAGAAACAAGCTTGTCCTTACAGTCCACTAAGTTCAAATATTCCTTCAAATATTCACATTTTTTGAAGTTTAAAGAACTTAAGTGCAATTACTTCTGTCTTGTTCTATCAGGACTGTGGGTGATGTTTCAGAACTTCAGGATGCGTGTGGTCTTTTGGTCCTCCCAACTCCACCTGCAAATTAAAGAGGAACATCGGACTGAAAATAATAAGGGTCTGATTCCCCCCCACCTTTTGTACCGCGGTGACACCCGGCTGCTTCAAGGCCCAATTGCTTCCCCCGCGCCGGCTTAGCCGTCTGTTAGTGACAGCGCAGCTTAGCCATGCTGTTAAAAATTCCTGTGCAGATCAGCGAGGTCTCTTGGGATTTTGGGCGGCCCCATTGCATCCCACTGCACAGGCGCGATATCGGGGGCAGTGCCTTATGGAATGCAAGATGGCGCCTCCCATCGGAACGTCACCCGGAAACCAAGGGACCTAGAATATGGATCCCTTGGGAAGTGAGTAAATTCTTCCCAAAGGTAAAACTAGAGGGGGGGGCAGCAGATCGGTGATGCTTGGGGGAGGTTTTAACCTTCCCTGATGTTCCCCTTTAAGTAATAAAATGTATTTTGTTTCTTACTTCGAGCATGCTGATTGGACGAGAGGCTGCGCATAGGACAAGGGGAGTTTTGGGGAGTTTTGTTGGTTGGCCTGAGGGTTTTACACAGCAAGGACCAAAACCCGGGATAGTCAAAATCCCAGGTTTTGGTCTACTTTAAAGTGCTATTGCAAATATTACAGTAATTTACTATAATTAACTAGAGCAGTGATCTTTTAGGCAACGGGTGGCCAAGTGCAACCCAAAACCTTATTTAAGTGCCATTCTGATGGCTCTGGTGCCAGGGGAGAGATGAAAAAAACAAAATGAGTGTACTGGAAAGATGACGCGTGCCCATAGAGAGGGCTCTGAGCGCCGCCTCTGGCACGGGTGCCACCACTGAACTAGAATTAATAAAGTTTGTGAGATGTTGGAATTATTGACAACTCAAGCAATCCAATGCCCTATTTATACGAAATGAGTATCGATCGTAGAAGGGGGGGGGGGGGGGTACATTTATAACTCATACCACCCAGCATTCTCCTCCCCCACAACCCCGGATTTCTCTGACCTGCTTCTCACCAATTATGTAGTCCTCCATGAATTAGCCTTGTCAGAATTGGGTTCTAAGTAGGGCTTTATGGATGTAGTCTATGTATATGTATATATGTTGGCAAGGCTATGGTTTATTGGCAATATTGTTTTTTTCATTGTGAGGTAAGCATTCTAAGGTACCATAAGTCACCTACCTCAAACAGTGGAATTCTTCTGATAACCCTGGCAAACTCTTTTAAGGTTAAGTAGAAATGTAGAGGAGGCCCAGAAGGTGTTCTCTAAGAGAAAGAAGCCAAGATGGCGCTTGAAAAGCATTGTGATTAATCCTGCCATATCCCTGAGGACCTGTGTACCTTTTTCCTCAATCCTGCCTGCAGTAGATACCGACTATGAACCTTTGCTGCCTGTCATCCTGACCTTTACACCTTTTAGACTTTTACTACAAATCTTTTCTGCCTGCCTCTGGCCTCGGCCTGTTTATTGACATAACGTTTAGTCCATCCACTACCAGCTTTTCCCTCAAGAGTTTTGGTTTTTGCGTTTCTCTGATTGCACAAGCTGGACCTTTCCTGCAGCCCAGCATGTCCAACCTTGCTGGGGGACACCAGTGAGGACAAGGGTTGGTCTTAGACTCCGGGCTATAGGTTGATTGTGACGTTGGATCTGCTGTCCTTATTTGGCATTGCAAGCTCACACAAGTCCATCCCCTGCAATCAGAACTCCACCTTTGGCCAGTGTAACACTAACTCACAGGAGATAATTCCTAACTGACAGGAGAAGATCTTTCCTAAACAACAGAGGGACATATTTCCTAAACGACAGTGGAGATATTTCCTAAACAACTTTTTTCACAGTACATTTTCCCAAACTGACAGGAGGAGATCTTACCCCAAACTTGCAGGAAGTTGATATCTACTTACCAGGGGTGTAACTATTTGCAGGGCAGGGCATACGACCGCACTGGGGCCCAAAAGGAGAGGTGGACCCCATCATTTTTG
Organism: Gastrophryne carolinensis; assembly: GCA_027917425.1. Classification (NCBI taxonomy): domain Eukaryota; kingdom Metazoa; phylum Chordata; class Amphibia; order Anura; family Microhylidae; genus Gastrophryne; species Gastrophryne carolinensis. The sequence continues at coordinate 25,550,651 of CM051242.1, read as the reverse complement.
CTCCTTCCCCCTTATGTATCAGATTTGTTCTCACTTGCCATCATTTATAGGATTTGTCTCCACGGTTTCAGTCTTTATTGGTCTAGTTGCATCCAAAGATGAAAAAAATTCACTGCATGAGTGTTGATAGGGCTCCATTTAATGTTTGCACCAGGGCTCCATCACTAACTCATAAAATGTAGCTATTATATAACTTGCAAGAGTAGATCTCTCCAAGGTCACAGGACAAGGTTTTCCCTAACCGGCAGGATGAGACTTTTGCTAATCTGGGGACGAGATCTTTCACAAGTTGCAAAAGGGAATCTTTCCCAACTCTCAGAAGAAGACCTTTCCTAACAGCAGGAGGACAATCTTCCACAAATACTGGGAACTTCCTAACTTGCAAGAAAGATCTTTATGGGCTGTAGATGATCACACAAGAAAAGACCTGTCCTAAACAGCAAGAGATGACATTTCCTAAATTGCAGATCTTTACCATGTGACAGGAGGAAATCTTTACCTTTTTGCTGGAGATCTTTCCAAATTCACAGGAGGAGATCTTTCCTTACTCGCAGGATGAGATCATACCTTACCTGCAGAAGGAGATCTTCCCCAACTCTCAGAATTCAACCTTTCCTAACTCATAGGGGGAGCCTTTCTTAACTCACAGTGGAAGACCTTTCCTAATTTATATTTATGGAATAGTTCCTAACTTATAGGGTATTAAAGAGGGCAATCATTCCGAACACATAGGATGGCAATAGTTTGTAACTCATAGGAGGGCACTACTGTAGTTTCTAACTTATAGTAGGGCATTAGCTCCTAACACATAGGAGTAAGATATTTTCTAAATCCCAATAAGAAGCCAGTCCTTAAATCACAAGAAAATAGTTCCTAACCTGCTAATCTGGGTTAAATGTAATCTAAACCCAGTGAGTTAGCCAATATTAACTAAGGAACAAAATCATAAAAGATTAAGGACCTTAGTGAATCATAATATGTAGAGGCAGCATTGGCAGGTGGAGGTCTGCTATAAAAATATCTTTAATTCTCTAGTAGAAAGATAAATGCACGTGTGCGGAGTTCTCCTTTTCCGAGCCCACTGTTTTATGCAGCAGCCAGCAGAGGATGGGACATCACAGAGCTGAGGTTGTTTTTCATTTGCTGGCAAGATTGATGACTATTTTCAGGCCCAGAAATCAGCGTGACAATTACATTAAACTAGATAGTGTCCCTTAAGGAAGCGCCGCTACCTGCCGCGCTGATTGCCAACCCTCAAAGCTTCACTCGCCGTTATCACTTTGTAGACGGAGACAAGCAGGAAGAAGAAAGAAGAAAATTGATTTGATATGTTAGATGAATTTTGATCATTCACCAGATTAGAAAGAAAGTAAATTAAAAGAAATGAAATGAGAAATAAAAATTCAGCAGCGCAGCGAAATAGCGATAGAGCTCTGGCGGAATGGTGTGGAGCGGAAGGGAAACATCTCAAGTAAAACTAATTGAATGGAAGTCTTTGGGCTCCATTTAAAGTGAAACTCCAAGAAACACTTTGCATATTGCAGGGAAGGGTAATAGTTAGTGAAGGGTCGAATCTGCCTCTATTCTACTCTGGTGCAAGAATCTCTGAATGGCAGGCGAGGTTACGCAGAGAAACGGGGGTGTGGCCTGTGGCGCAGTCGCTTTACTCAGCTTGCTCCCCACACTGGAGTGGAGTGTACTGATTGGCTGCTCATCTGCACATGTGCCATGGAATCGCCATGATTCCATGGCACATGTAATGATGAATAAATTATTTGTTTCAGGGGGATATACACACCAAATCCCAAAACGCTAACAGCGCTTGTCCGGGCCACTGCTGCTCTCCACTATGTCTTTAGCCAAGCTGCAAAAGGCTTTTGTAAATGGCCAAGACAGGCACACCCCCAGCTAGAGGCTAGCGGGGATGTGGCTGCCGACACTCTTGGCTCCAATGGACCCTTAGCTAGTGATCCCTCTTTCAGGCTAAAAGAAGCCAAATAGAGCAGTAACTCCACTATACAGGAGCCACAGTACCCAGGTGTGGTAGCCGATAGTAAGGGTTAATTGGATCACAGCATGGCGTGATGGTATGGTGGCACCTCAGCAGACATACTCTCAATGGCAAGCAGTAGTTATGGAAGAATCAACTTATTTTATTGTTGCAGGGAAAAAGAGTTTAATCCACTTCAATGTCAAATGTACAGTTCACAATTCACAGGCCAGATAAACTTGCATTGCTTTTAGTCAGCAGACACAGACACACTTGCTATATAAGGACGTTGCAACACAGGGGTTTAAAAGTCTTGTATTATTCAGGCAAAGGATACAGGAACACTTGCTTATCTGAACTTTTGAGCATAAGGGTTAGGCTGTATTGTACTTTCCATTTAACAGTAGGCCTTTTTTCAGAGGGGGCTCAGAGTGGCCACTACCCCACTTTGAGCTGAGCACCTCCTCTTAGTGGAGACCGCCTATGGGCTATCCCAGACTGGGATGCGGAATTGCCCAGCGTCAGCTGAGGGGTCGTCGGTTGCCAGTGGGAAATCTCTCTTCATCAGCATACGGGCCCGTAACGTTCCCCAACATGAGGGCTTCTCCCTCCCCCAACAGTCACTGCAGGGCAGAGTTCTCGAACAGGGACAGCCACACCTTACCAGAGTCTAAGTATTGCAGCACTCCCTTGCAGCCTCATGATCCCAATGGGATCCTCTAAATTATAAGAGGAGTCTCGACTGTCATATTTACGCCCGGACCCCACTGGGCTTCTTCCTGCAGGGACCTCAGCTCTCTGCACTTAAGTGCGGTTCTGCTGCACCACAGCCATGGATTTCTACTCAATCCAGCTTCACCCAGGCCTCTTTCTGTAGTAGTCCCACCAACCGTCTTACACAGGCTTTCTAGGCTGCTCCAGTCTTTCCTTTAGTAGCCTCACCATCCGTCTTACATAGGATGTGGGCTACGGACAATCTCCCAGAATGTCCCTCTAGCTTCCCCATTAAAACCTCTGCTGTATATGATGTTGCCTGCAGTTTTCCCTCCAAAAAGCTCCCAACCAATCCTAGCAGTTTCCTGCTGTTCCCCAAATGTATCTTGTATCCCCTGACTCAACCTAAAGGGCAACTCTGATTTAGAATTCTGAGTTTGAATTACATTTTCTTTTACTATTTGTGGTTTTATACTCCCATCTAGTGTTCAGTGTTGAAACAGCAACCATATTTTATATTTCAATTGACAATTCACTAGATGTGCACTAGATGTTTTAAGCAACCCCAGAAATGTGTGAGGGCTTAATGAAGTACTATTTTGTTTCTTACTTCAGAGCTGAGTGCTCTAACTGGGTGAGCGTCCGCACATGCGCCATTGGATTGGTGGCCAGCTATGTTTTACTGGGGATAGAGGGGGTTTCACACAGCCCCATTCTGATCCCCGGGTGCCAAAACCAAAACCTGGGATAGTTAAAATGCTGGATTTTGGTCCATGTTAAAGAGGAGTCAACAGCCCCCTTTAAGACTCTAGGGGTGATGGTCTCCCTCTTTATGGGCTCTCCAATTTGGATGCTCCGCTATTTGTATCAATAGGGAATGCCCAGTACACTCACCTTCTTAGAAATACCATGCTGCATCCCTGGGCCGAGGCTGGCTCCCCAATGTAGGGTCTATTCATGATTGGTGCGCAAAAATGCTTAGGCGGAGCGCAAACAATGCTGCATGCACCTAGGCCAGGCATATGTGCGAAGCACACCAAATGGCAAGCACATGAGAGACGCGCAAATAGTTTCTTATTGCACCAATTGGTGCCTTCTGCAAGGAAAATCAGCTGTTTTCAGGTGCAAATGACCCTGCCCCAGGCCGGCTAAGCATTTAACTGGTCCTGATGGTCCCCCATGTTTCTCCCTTTTCCTTTACTGTTTCTCCATAGCAATTTGATCCCTCCAGCTTCTGTGTTTTCTGCGTAGCCCTATTCGCCATTTCGGAGTGTATTAGTGTGTTCTCCATTTTTTGGGGGGTGTTTTTTTTTTTGTTGGATATTCTGGTTCCAGTTAACCTTTAATGTTTTTTGGCCCAATGTTTTGTCCCAGATGTTCTCTGTAATCCTCCCTTCCCTGTTTGGTTTGCATAATAATGCTTAATAATTTAACACATTTTTTATCATATGTGTTTTTGCTAAACTTTGGGGCCCCAATATCCCCATTTTTGTTTTTTTATTTTATTTTTTGTGATAACTTTTTATAATTTTTTTCTAAAAAAAAAACAAAATAAAGGGTTCAATCCCTAAAAAGAACTTGCAGTTGACACTTTCATTGTTCAAAAACATGCTGCCGGCATGTGTTATTGGAATGAAATAAGCCTTTTACTCATTGGAACCAGCAGTTTCCTCCACCAGGCGGACCCCTGCACTAATACAACAAAGGAATCTTGCAATTTATGAAAGCGAACTCCCTCTCCCCCTTGTGAACACCAGCGGCCGAGGTGACCCGAAAGTAGGGTGAGAGCTTCGCCTTTGTTATTATATGCTGTACATCAAGGATTTTAAATGTGAGTGCACATTTTTAACCTTTTAGAGGTTTTTATTATTAAAAGCGATATTACGCTATATATTTCCTTCACTGATTTCTTTCATGCAAAAACCCACATTGAGCTACCTTCAAGCCCCAAATCTATGGGTATTCATCCTAAACAACAAGAGGATCAGATTTGAATTGAATAGAGCTACGGAGCAAGGAGTGGCTTATTCTTAAGGCGTACCAATATACGCCACCTGGTAAGGGTACCAAAAATAGGTGGTGGGCACGCGGTGGATGATACCTATGTGTTTGAGCACTATTGAACACCTGCTGCATGAGATTTGGGATATCCGGCATAAATTGCAGTTTGAAAATTTAACACCACGAGTCAATTTCTGGGACTTCATTAAAATCGTGTATATAACTAAAGGACTTTGAGATTAGATTTTTTATGGCTGATTTGGGCCAATTTATAATAATTGTATTTTTTGTTAACTAACCACTTGCTCTGTGTATTCTAATTATTTTACTGTTTGCTGAGCCTATTGGGGATATTGGGTTCTTACACATTTGAGCAGAATTCATACTTTCAACTAATTGTGTAAAATATCTAAATCTTCTAAGCGTGGGTTTTCATTTTCTATATTTCCAGCAGTTTCCTCCACCTATTTGCTGGAGGAAATTCACTTTTCGAATTGCCACATTTGCACACGCTTTGGTGCCCCCCAAACTTACCATAAATCAGGCGCCGGAGACAGTTTGGTGCACAAAAAAGATGCTAGTGGAAAATTTCACACGCAAATTGGTGCAATAGTGACACGCTAGTGACACTAAAATGAAAGTGCATCCCATTTTGATGACCATGAATCAGGTGGAAGCCCAAGCGCAACTTGGTGCGCCAAATAGCATTCGCAAACTCACCGCTGCATTGACCCTTATACCTTTAATCTAGGTGGCCCCACCAGGCATTTCTGAATGGCAGGGCACACCTCACAGCTAGAGGTTAGCAGGTAGGAGCCCAGCCATGCACAATCCATTCAGCTTTTTCATGCCACTCTGAGCTCAGTGCATCAAATAAAATCTGAAAGGGACGCAAGCTACAAAACTAGGGGCATTACCCCCCAAATACGTTGGGCTCATTGGCTCTTAACTGAGCCTCCGGCAGGCGGGCTGTGTGCAACGCCGCCGGAGGGGATACAAATCATGTGCCCGCGTGTGCGCGCGAGCATGGGAGCCAGGGACGCGGAGGAGAGGGAGGAGGGCGGCCGTGCTTGGCGCCACACGAGCCGCCGCCGCCACCCAGCGTGGCCGCCGAACAGGGACTGCTGCGTCCGGCCGCCCGGAGACAGCGCTGGAACGGGACCCAGGTAAGTGAGTTATGACAGATATATAGGGTATACATATAAAGAAAGACTAGTAGGGACAGGGCCGGATTATGAGAGGGGTGCAAGGAGCGTGAACCCCGGGGACTCCAGCACTTGCCCTACAAAGGGGGCCTCCACCAACTATTGGGTTATGATCTTGTCCAGGAGGCTTTTCAGTCTTTGGTCTGACAGGCCGCAACAAAGCTATCAGCGCCCCCCCCCCCCCCCCGCGTCTGGGCAGCCAAAGCCACCACAGGGCAGGACGAAGAGTCTAGAGCAGCAAAGCCACCATCAGCAACGCTACAATGATGGGTGCGTGCAGAGCTGTCACTCAATCTGAGGTTCCAGTAAGTAGGCGGGTGCCAGACAACCACCAATCAGGTAATTGGCTGGACTATTATTTTAAAGGAAAAAAATATCTGGGGCCTCCACCAGGTTTTGTGCCCAGGGACCTCCACCACACTTAATCCGGCCCTGAGTAGGGAGATTAACAGGTAGATAATATATAGAATGATAAGGATATACAGATGTATAGTGAGATAACCTTTGATATGTAACACCTTGGCGAGACGATAAAATGTAAAAACAATACGGCTGCCCTTTAGACAAGAACACGCCAAGGTGTTTCTGCCGGCGGCTGTCTAAATTACAGGCTGCAGTCAGGTTTGACTTAATGGTCAAGTTGTCCTTGTAATTTGAGGCGTGGCCAGAGAAACATGAAATAGCTGCGATAGCAGGCATAGAGAATAATAGTATTTATCCGGATTATCCCTGTCGCTGTGTCATTTCATCTTTTTCACATTCCTGTCACACAAATAAATAAAAAAGTATGATGGAGCAGCCTATGCACAGGGCGTGGAGTCTTCTTTGTCTTAGTAATTGTATGAGCAGCCAAAGCCAAACACTACACACAAATGGGGCACAGCTCAAAGCATAAAAATAATAATTTTATTAGATGCCAAAACACAATATAAGACAATAAATATACATAAAGACTGCTAAAATCAAATATATCATTAGACCTCAAGGACCTTGATGACAATACATGAAGTGATCACATGGGTACCCATGGGCCATAAAGTGGCCGATTATTCTTTATAATACAGCCAATCTCTCAGCAATTTCCATACAATCTTTTAGCAATATATATATATATATACACATGGGCACGGATGATCAATACACCATAAAAATACTGGGAGGCCGATTCATTAATAGCGGCAGGTAGCGACAGTTGAGCGACTGTAGCAGCATTTTCAGAGTGCCCGCTAGTAGTCGCTGTGCTTGGCCGTTGTTCGGTAGTTGATAGCGACTCAGTCGGTTTGCCGTAATGTTGAATATTGGGTGAGGAGTCGCTATCTGACAGGTTCTGCGCTGTATGGGAGCGCATGATAGCGACTGGCCCTAGCAACCGGCTCCCACCATATTCATTAAAAAATCGCGCTTAGAAAATTCTCGCGCTGTAAAATGCATGTTTAAACCCCAGAGCACTGGCGGCGATGTGTTAAAAGTCGTTTTTTAACCCCCAAACAACCATATTTTTGGAAACCAAAAAAAACAAGTTTTTTAAATAATTTAGTAATATGAATACATTAATATCAGACCTGTAATATCAATTCTGTACAATTTTTTATTTTTTTTCCCTTAACAAAATTATCTAAAATGGCAGAAGTGGTCACAGAATTTTTCACATTAAAAAAAAAAAAAAAAATTAATAACAATTATTAATATTTAAAGAGTGTTCCATTGAAATGCATTGGAGCGCGCCAGGTAGCGAGAGGTCAATGAGTCGCTATATGGCGCTATCTCAGTCTCTAAGCAGGATTGGCTTGATAAATGTGTGATTGTGGTGGGGAGCCGGCGTTCTCGTGGCGGGGCCCGTCATTACCGTCCGCTCACCAGTTGCTACCTGTCGCTATTCCTTCATAAATAAGGGCCTGAATACTCTTCTCAAACAAATCAATCAATTCATAAATATCTGTATAAAGTGCAAAGTAAATCAAATATATAAAAAATATATAAATAACAGTGCAACAATTAATGAAGTAATTTCACTAATGTGCAAGTGCAATGGATAGGCCATATGGGGCTCTCAATATTAATCCTCCCTCAACTCATAATCCCATGCCCAATACTAGCAGATCATTATCAGGCACACCTGAAGGACAGGTATGAATATTGCATAGAGTAAATAAAAAGAGATACTGCCCTGTTGGTGCCCAGTCTAAAAGACGGTCCAATGTGCCTGCTTGTCCCATGCGTCCCACCATGTGCCCACAGCTTCTCCAGGGGTGCAGTCTTGTTGCCAGCATCCGTCTTTTTATAACTTTTTAACTTACCTTTCCCTGGTCTAACCGTGCATGTGCAGGCTCTAGTCCAATGAGAACCATCTGCTGTGACTATTTCATTTGGCAAAATGCTATATTTTTTTCAATGGGGAGCACATGCTGCTGCATCCCCTGCATCCTCGGGCTGTGTGCTGTAGATGCAGCAGAGCATGCTCCTCATTGCAGTCATTGAGAGACTTTTGTCAGATGGCTCTTATTGGATGAGAGCCCATGTATGCACGGTTGGACTTGGATGAGAGCCCATGTATGCACGGTTGGACTGGGGAAAGATAAGTGATAACTAGCTTTCTCTGAGGTTTCCCACAACAGGGGCATCCCAATTCGGGATGCTCCAGGGGAGCGGAACAAAACCTGGGAAAGTCATATTCCAGGGCTTTGTAGTGTTTTAAATGGGATTTCTGCCTTCAGAGTAACATGGCTATGCTTGTCCCTCATTATTAAGATGGTAAATTGAGGGTAAGGGTCTCTCAAGGCACATTCGTCAAAGGGGCATCTGGTTTTCAGCTACAGCCCAATAACTGGAGTCTGGACTAAGCTGCAAGCTACCTTGGTTTGTGGCTCTCAGGATTCTCTTCTGTAATGTATGGCAAAACAAGACAAGACGATGTAGTGGTAATGGCGAGAACAGAGCACTGGCTCTCTGAGTCGTAAATGGACCAAGAACAGAACCGTAAAGCCAGACATGAACAAGGAACAGGATTTTTACACTGGACACAGACCAAGACCTCAGAATAAGAATGGAAACAAGGCCTAGCATTAGAAAACAAGACAGGGGCCGGCAACAGAACTGTCTAGTATATTAAAGTACAGGAATGTACGGGCAAGACCGGGAACCAGGATCTGAAATGTCAAGGTGCTTTGAGCATGGCAATGCACATTTGTCAGAATAAATGTTAATGTTTCAGCACACAGTAATAACATAGATCCCAGTTTAAAGTTGAACAAAATATCACATCATAAGTGCTGCAACCTCACTAAAAGGTTTCCACCAACATCCTCCTATTATCTAGTATATCATTATAAAAAGAAATATAAGGTGCGCACATAATATTTATTGCAAAAGAGTTGAAGGAAATTTTTATACAAATTCAAAACATCTTATTCCACTGGAGCTTAATTATAAAGTACATGCTCCCAGACATACAAATACAAGTAACATACAATGTATCAGCATACCAAATTATGTAACAAAATATGGAGATAGTTTCACAGTAAAGTGCTAGTGCTAATATAGAGACAATGTAACATAGTACAGTAGCAGCAAAACCCTCTATTGCACATCGCCCTTACAGTGAACACAGATAACATAGCACCCATATTCATAGCAGCGATTGCATATTGGTAGTAAAATAACAAAACCTTACGGCCATTTAGAACCCCCAGGGCCCTTCGTCATCGTACCATTCCTTAATTAAAGGACAACTCTTTTGCAATATACATTATGTGGGCACCTTATATTTCTTGTTCTAATGCACATTTGTCAGACACAGCTAGTTAGTGAAGGGAAGTCAACTAATCTGACAAAAGGTTGATTCAAAACAAAGCTTTTTTGTTAATGTTTTTTTTTCTTGATACAATTCGGTGCCATATTTAGCTGTGCAATTGTTCTAAAAAATGTGCACAGCTAAATCTGGTGCTGAATTGCACCGAGGGAAATAAGAAGAAGCATCAGAAGAAGTATTTTCTTTAAGATAAAATACTGGAGCTGGATCAACCCTAAAAATGTCAAATGAGGAAGGGTACAGAAGTAAGGTGGCAAAGGCCAAAACATTGTTCGGTTCCTTCTCGGGGCCAGTGACAATGTGGTGTGAGAAGCGAGAGGGATTCTTTGGACCAGGGTTTGATGATTCTTGGTGAGTTGTGATATGTGTGAGAGATTACCCTAAGGTCCAATTTCGGGCAAAAGATCAAAAAAAGCTATACTCACCTTTTCTCACCATGCAGGCCATTGCTCCTAAGCCGCAGCTCTCACCTGATCGCTCCATCCAGTTTCCTCACTGCCCGGTCCAGCTCCTGGTCGGGTACGCGCTTCTCACCTACATGGAGACGCCCCCGGCCTCGTCACTATGAGCTGGCACGTCCCCTGCCATTCACTGCAATGGAAAGGGACGTTTTAGGTCTTCACATGCCCCTTTCCATTGTGAATGGAAGGGGGTGTGCCATCTTGTTGTGACTGATGGGGGGCATCACCGCATCAGCAAAACAGGAAGAGACACGTGATTGACCAGGAGGTGAGGGAGCTAGATAGAGCGATCAGGTGAAAGCTGCAGCTGCGGCTTAGGAATGATGGGCTGTGTGGGAGAAAATGTGAGTATAGCTTTTTTGATCTTTGCCTAAAATTGAACTTTAAATGAAGTAAAAGCAAAGTCGAAAAACAGCAGGATGCAATACAATTTCAACATCAGCAAGACACATTGTTGAGCTATAGCTGTAGAGCAGCGCATGGCTGGACTTAAATCCTCCTTCCAGACATTCTGGACAATCAACTTGAGGTGTCTGGGGCTGCCATGGATTTGCCACGGACGCTATCTCTGGCTCTTACTCTGCTGCTTTCAAGCTCCTCTCTAACCAGTTGGATTTACATTCATTAATCTAGAATTGAGACATTGCTCCCCTTAAACACTAGAATTGCACCCACTTCTATTTCAGGGCACCCTATTACCACTCCCAGTCATGCGTCTCACATAGGTTTACTCCACATGCTATGCATGGCGCCTGGATAAGCTGGTTACAACTGGTTCTGGCTGGACTGAGTTGTTCACAGCTTTCCCTCCAAAAGTAAACCTTTCCCCCACTTCCAATAGTTGGCCCATTCTAAACTATAAAAGTGACCGCTCCCTGCTGCCATCGAATGTTTTAGTTTAGCTTCTCCCACTGTATTTGATAGAGGTTAACTAAATAAATTACTAACTGAGGTCTCTCTCAGGTCCTACACCTCTGAGAGGGTTCTAATCCCTCTCATTTGTAGTTTCTGTTTTGAACTCCTTTCATTACGTCACAACATGCTGTAGTCATACCATAGTTTAATCAAAGGAAGTCTAAAAACCCTTTGGAAATGACAGAGTGGATTTGTATCTACTGCAATCATTAGATTATTAAGGGAAATGGCCACTTATGTTGTCCTCCACACCAGAGAATCCCAGGTTTACAGTATTTGTATGGACACCAGGCATTTTCCTGCCCAATTGTATTTGCAAAGAACCATCATACCACTATTTTAATACATTTTTTTCCACCGTCTATTATGCAGGAAAAGTTCTAACTTCTTACAACTGGCATGCATGATCCTATTGGAGTAGAACATTGGCAGGCCGCTTTCATCAAAGCTTTATATGTACTTTATGAGGTGTAGTTTATTACATCAAAGTCAATTGAGTTTATAGTAACAGAACCCATGAATGAGGTAGAAGTCAGGTATAGGCCAAAATTAAGCACAGCTGGGAAGCAGCAGTAATCCAGAATCAATTGCTAGCTATTCTGAGGTTTCAAACCAGGAGACAGCCAGGGGTTAGAAAGTTCAAGGTCTTAAGTTAAGCAGAGGAAATCAGGAAACTCACTAAAAACAATAGATATATCAGCACCATCCAACAAACGAGCTGCCCTGGGAAAATATGCACATTATGGACATTTCCTCCACAGTCCACCTGGCAGAACCCAATGTTCTAAAAGTGGCTACAATTGTAAGTCAAGCATGGTCTTGTTAGAGTAGACAAGAAAAACTGAAATTATGGCAGGCTGGATGTGGTGAGCTTCCATCATATGTTGACACATCAAGATAGAGGTTGAGGTTGATGGTGTATGAGATGTAGTCCACATATAACGTGTAGGATACAACATTAGGGTATAAACCAGACACATCGACAAGGGTCGATTCAGCTTCATGTGAAAATAACCCTACTACTACTTTTAGAAGAGAAAACATTTATTGTCCAGCTTGTGAGTGATCAGCATCAGGTGAGAATTTACATCACTCCCAAGGTAGACAATGAAAATGGTAGTTTTTTCTCATAAAAAGTAGTAGAGTTTTCTTACCTGGTGCTGAATCAACCCTATAGTGACAGTTATAGGCCAACATCAAGCACAGCTGGGCAACAATAATAATCATTAGTTGCCAACTAGTTTGAGGTGTCAAACCAGGAACCAGGAATAAGATCGTCAAGGTGAAAGTCAGAGGTCAATGAAAGGAAATAAGTAAACTCTGAAATCAGTAAAATTTGAAAACAACAGAGCTTCAGCACCATCCCAAATCCAACCAACTACCGTGGAAACAATCAGCAGACATCATAGAGAAAGATGGCCATCTTTGCTGCCTTCCAAACCAGGACCATTCAGGCATACCTTGTTGTTCAGTCAATAGTCGCTTTCCAGTCTAGCTGTATTGCAGACAACAATTGAGATATTATCATACAAATGGACATTTTTTCTACCTGTCAGAAGCAATGGAAACAACTGAGACTACCAGGGTTAAGATGGCCAATGAGAGGAAATCAGGAAACTCTTTCAGCATCATCCAATATCTAACCAACGATAGCAAGATCGCCACCTTTGTTGTTTTCCAAACCAGGTCCATTCAGTCATATGATGTTATACAGTCACCTGGTACTTTTCAGTCTAGAGGTATAGCAAAAAAACTTTGTACAACTATTTTCATGATACAAATGGATATTTTTTCCATAATCCATCTAGCAGAATGGCATTACAATTGTTAGTCAAGCATAGTTTTGTTAGAAAAACTAAAATCTTGGTGGTGAATGTGTGCCATGTATGACGTGTAGTCTACTACAAGAGTATAAACTTGGCAAATAGTAAAAGAACTTTGAATTGGGAAAGTCAGTTACAAGCCAAAACCAAAAGTATTCATTAGCTAGTCTGAGGTGTCAAACCAGGAAAAAGCCAGGAATAGGTTGGACGAGGCCAAGATCAGACGTCACCTGGAGGACATTTGGAAACAATAGAGCTTTCAGCACCATCCAACATCCAGCCAATCAAGTGGCAAATTGCTTACTTGCAATTTCCACAATCATAAAAAGAGAAGGCCACTTAGTAATCCAAAACCGGTTGCTAATTATTCTGAGGTCAAATGACAAGACAGCCAGGAGTAAGATTATCAAGGTCAAAATCAGAGGCTAGCCAGAGGAAGTCTGAAAAAGCTCTGGAATCAATGTAGCTAGCAGCCCCATCCAACATCTAACCAACTTGTTTATACATTATATAAGATATGGGATTACAGTAATGCCACTGTCTCTGTTTTACAGATGACACCAAGATATTTAGCACATAGCAGTCCACTGAAGAAGCTCACAAGCTTTAGGATGACTTGGACACTTTGTCTCGGCATCCACTTGGCAAATGGCAAAGTTCTGTGTGGGTAAATGTAAGTGATGCACTTGGGGTCTAATAATCTGCAGGCCTAATATGAGTAAAGCTGGGAGAGTCACTTGCTGAGAAGGATCTTGGGCTAAAGAACAGTATGCAAAGCCAAGCAGCTGCTTCCAAGGCCACCAAGATATTATCATACATTAGAAAAGTAATGGAATCATGGGATAGGTAAGTAATATTTCCTCTTTACAAGGAACTGGTGTGTTCTCATCTGGAATACTCAGTACTGTTCTGGGCACCAGTTCACAGAAAGCACACCCTGATATAGGAAAAGGTGCAGAGGAGAGTCACCAAGCTGAGAAATGAAGGATCTTAATTATTACAGGAATTACATTTATTTAGTTTTGAGAGGAGACGTCTAAGGTGGCACATGAATAATTTGTAGAAATATATCAATAGCCATTACAAAAAATATGGCGAAAAGATATTTTATCTAAAATTCTCTCTAAAGACAAGGGAGCATTCCCATCTGGGGAAAGATTCAATCATCAAAGATGTCCTTTTTTTTTACTATAAGAACTATAAATATCTATATCTTTGGAATGGCCTCCCACAGGGGCTTATTACAGTATCAACATCTGACAGCTTTGAAGATGGATTAGATGCATTTTTTAGATGAAAATATTAACTATTACTATTAGATGGTTATTTGGTTGGTTGAACTTGATGGACAGATCTTTATTTCAACCTTATTAACCGTGTAACCAACAAGCTCCATCTGGGTTTATTTGGAGAGATGGTCACCTTTGTATTCGTCCAAACCAGGACCATTTCAAACTAGTATTACGATTAAGCATTACACACCCATTTCCATGGCACAAATGGGCATTTCTTAAGCTGAATAAATAAGTCAGAACACGATAGAAAAGTTTCTGAAGCTAGTGGTAGACCAAGGTCACACAAACCTTTCAAACTCTGTTGTAAACATTAGTCATTTTTCCATGTACTCTATAATCAGGGCGACAGAACAAATGGACAGCGTGTGATTTGCCAGCCAAAAAAAAACCTAGTTTGACAGATATTATTTTGTCTACAAGATCTGAGGCGTATTTCCTTTCCTGTACCTGAAAGTTTTCAGTTGTCTTTAGTTATCGATGATAAGCTTTCTCAATTTAGGATAGTTTTCTTCCACATATATAATATGGAGGAGATGAGAGGATTAACAGCTCCCTCAGCTGAACAAATATTTGGGTTTGCTTGTTTGCTGCTTGTTCATATTGCATACGGGGGCAGGTGTTAAAGCAATAAAATATGTCTGTTGTTTGGTTCCGAAAAGACTCTAGCGGATTAAATCGAAAATGGTGTTTGAGTAGACTAGAAAACTCATGCCTAGTGTTTTTTTTAACTTGAAAAACCCAACACTTATATGCCACTTTCATGTCTTCTATCCAGCTCCCTTTTCCTATTTTTGTCTGCCAATGACCCTTCTCACCACTGCCACTGCCACTGCCTAATGGTCACCTGGAATACCGTTTGACCTGGAACCCTCAATTACCTACCCCTGACCCACTGCATTTCTGTTAAGTTAAAGACACATGTCAATACATGGTCAACAGGTACCCCGAAATCCTACTATCCTAAAGATAAGGCAATGTTACCAGCTTTAGACCAGCATAGGTTGACCATCTTCAACCTGCACACCAAGTATCACACTGTAAGTAGGACCATGGAGAACCTCAAGTTCTTCCAAGCCAACTATGGGAGTGGTGCCTCAGATGGCCTTTTACACACAGTGGTGGACTGATTACAAAAATCAGCATGGGATTTTACCAGCCCCAAGCCAGGTCATGATATGATTGCACTATAACTGCTCCAAGGCTAGGGCTATATAATGGTAGGGGCATATCATGTCCAGGGGTAAATATGGCCACTGCTGAAGTGCTAGAAATGAAGCTTTAAAATTGTAGGGGGCGAATGTACTGTATGGCTTTCCCACAGTCATGATCCTGAGGCTATAGCATTAGGGCAGAACATGAACTGGGGTTTCTTGGTTAGGGGGTTACACTGAGGCTGGGTACAGGGGCCAGAGGTGGAGACTAGGAAAATAGGGATTGCATGGGAGTGTAAGAAGCAGCAGATCAAAGTCCTACAGCAGCTTGGTCCAAAGGGAGTTCTCCAGGGTCTTCCTATAGTCAGTTCTCCCCTGTTAGCTAACTTTGGTTGTCAGAAATGTCTGCTTGTGTACTACAGACCAATTTAGTTGCCAAAAAATAATAAATTAATCCAAGAAAGTTTGTTTTGTTAATTCTTTTACTACTGGAGGCTGCCATCCTAATTGGGTGGTATAAGGATTGAATATTTACCTTGCTGCCATACTCGTCAGGAAGAAAAACCTGTTCTTTGCTCTCTTGCTTCACACTCCTTGGTTATCCCTGGCATCCCTACAGATGTGCAGGCACAGTCTTGTTGACCATGGCAGTGCTGTGTAGATCATAGAGGGGCAGCACTGCTTCTAGGATAGTTTGGGGTTGCACATGGCCTCCCTCTGGTTTACAAGGTCCATTAGCTAAAGCTGGGCTTACTAAAACTTGGGTCTGATTGGTCACATAAACCCAACTTACCCCAGATATGCATCTGCTTAACTCCTTGGTATCAACACTGATCATGCTGACCTCTTGTTGCTGACCTGGGGCAACCATGTCTAGGTAGCCATATCGTGAATCCTGAGGAAAATGCCAGCAGTAGAACAATAAAAATTTCCAATGCTTTATTTCATCCAATGTTAAAAGTATCCAAGACCCCATGAAAAAAATTCAGGCAAAATCCAAAATGTCTATGTCTATGCGTTTCAGACCAGTTTTTTTTTATGGAGTGTACCATCTTGGATGCTTTTAACATTGGATGAAATAAAGCATTGGAAATGTTTAAAGTGGACCAAAACCCACGCCGATCGGGCCGGGAATCCGATCGATTCCATCCCCCCGGGGCATACAAAATCGGGAAGCCCGGCTGTGTGAAACCCCCCCCCCCCCCGGTCGCCTCATAACTTACCTTGTTTCCCGGTCCAATGGCACATGCGTGAGCCGCGCCCGCATCCCCGCTATCTCTCTAGCAGGGCGCATGCCAGGCATTTGTGAACGCCTGGTGCGGGCACGCTCCCTGTTAGATGGAAGCGGGGAATGTGGCCACCAGCACTCTGAGCGCGCTGATTGGATGCATGCGCTGTAGGACTGGGAAGAGGTGAGTTGGCATCTGGTTTCTGGGGGGTTTCACACAGATCGGGGGTGCCCCGGGGAAAAGGTCCAAAACCCAGGATAGTCAAAATACTGGGTTTTGGTCCACCTTAATAGTGCTATGGCTGGCATTTTCCTCATCTATTTGGAGCTAGAGCACGCTGAGCCGGTAACTAATGAGAAAGCATGCGCATCATTATTTAAGTTAGAGATGACTTTTCTGATTACATATTGTGAATCCTGGCTAACAAGGGCTTATCTATAGACTGAAGTGGAGATTGGGGGTTGTTATCTGATCTTCTATGAAACTCAGAAGACAGAGATACCACCAAGGAAATTTGTTTTTTTTTGCAGAGATGTTTCCTAAGACGGCTGCCTAATCAATAAGCTCCTGATCTGTTTTGCCCTTTTCTCTGTCCCTGCACCATCTATTCCCTTCTATCTCCTCCAAACTTGCCCAAAAGCATCCTGGAGTATTGTGGGAGAAGATGTGTCCTACGGAAAGATGGAGAAAACTTGAAATGGAACATATGCTAAGATCTGTGGTGCTTTGTGACTGTCTGTTAGGAGACTCCTGGTACAGGAAAGATCTTCCCTGCCTCTCTCTTTACCATAGACTTACTTTACCTCTTCCCCATCAGGTGCTCCACCAAGTGTGGCCTTTGAATGTAATGGGTAGGGATGAGCGAATCGATCCGGACGAACCCGAATTCGTTCCGAATTTCAGGAAATATTCGATTCTGAATGAATCCGAATTTCCCCTCGATTCGATCGATCAAAGTTTTCCTTTAAACTCCATTTACTTCAATTACAGGCATTGTAAAATGGTGGATGGACATGTCTGGACATATCCCCTGGGGCAAGTTATCATGGGAAGGTCACATGCAGCCTATCAGCAGCCAGGAAGCCCGGTGACGTCACCGTGCTATATAAAGCGGCGGCCATCTTGCTTGTGCGCACTTCAGACTTGCATTCGTGAGACAGCGGTGGTTGCTGCAGACAGGGACAGACAGTTAGCGATAGGTAGGGAGAGTTACAGGTAGGTAGGGGGATTTACAGATTGGTAGTGAGATTTAGAGAGGCGGACAGAGCCAGGGAAAGATAGTGGAAAACCGGAACAATCCAGGGACAGCATAAAAGTGACAGTGACAGGGTGATTTGCCTGATCAGTTTTCAATTCAGTTTGATTTCTTTGTGCTGTAAACCATAATCTGCCTTGCCACTGTGCATGCCATCTATGCAGTGCCTTATGTAACCCTATCTGTTATACTAAATAAGCGTTGTTCAGCATCAGCTTTATTAAGCTATTGCATTTTGCATTGGTTTTTGTCCTGCTGTCAATACACCAGGCCGCAGGGTATCCCAAACCACCACGTGGCACCCTATCTGTTATACTAAATAAGCGTCTACAGCCTCAGCTTTATTAAGTTATTGCATTTTGAATTGGTTTTTGTCCTGCTGTCAATACACCAGGCCGCAGGGTATCCCAAACCACCACGTTGCACCCTATCTATTATACTAAATAAGCGCTGTTCATCCTCAGCTTAATCAAGCTATTGCATTTTGCATAGGTTTTTGTCCTGCTGTCAATACACCAGGCCGCAGGTATCCCAAACCTGCACGTAGCACCCTATCTGTTATACTAAATAAGCATCTACAGCCTCAGCTTTATTAAGTTATTGCATTTTGAATTGGTTTTGGTCTGCTTTAAATACACCAGGCCGCAGGGTATCCCAAACCACCATGTTGCACCCTATCTGTTATACTAAATAAGCGTTGTTCAGCATCAGCTTTATTAAGTTATTGCATTTTGAATTGGTTTTTGTCCTGCTGTCAATACACCAGGTCGCAGGGTATCCCAAACCACCACGTGGCACCCTATCTGTTATACTAAATAAGCGTCTACAGCCTCAGCTTTATTAAGTTATTGCATTTTGAATTGGTTTTGGTCTGCTTTAACCCTTCTATTGCCAGCCACTTAAAATTTACGTGCCCGACTTTCCCCAGTAATAACAAAAAAAGTTAAAAAAAAAGACACTTACCTGACCCCTCTTTCGATCCGGCCGGGTCTCCTCTTCAGCCAGAGGGGCTCCGATCGGCTGCAGGGGAGTGCCTGAAATAGGGTCCCCCCCCCCCCCCGTTTCAGCAGCCACCCGGTTTCCTGCAAAAAAAAAACAAATAAAATGACAGTTACCTACCTTTGTCCCCGCCGGCTCCAGCAGGCTCTCCTCTTCACGGGGGGGGGGGCTCCGATCACCCCCCCGCTCTTCCGTCTTCTGGAGGGGGCATAACAGCCCTCCTCCCTCCGCAGCGTCCGATGGCGGCCGCCATCTTGGATTCTGGCGGGGGCGGTGACGTCACCGCCGGGTGTCATCGGGGCACCCGGCGGTTCAGCTGTCAGATGCCAGTGACGGCTGGACAGAGGAGGAGGGAGGTAGGTGATCGTCCGATCTCCTGCCTCCCCCCTCCTCTGCCCAGCCGTCACTGACATCAGATCGCCGCGGGACACAGGAAATGAAGATCGGAGGTGAGTAAAGTAAAACATTTTTTTTTTAATAAAGTTATTTAAAAAAGTGCGTGTCTTTTTTTTTACATTTAACCCTTTGTGAACTGGTAAGGGCTCCGGGGTCTGGCAAGTCACCTGCGGCTAGCGGATGACTTGCCATTAACCCCTGGCCCCCCCAAATTACCTGCCTCCCCAAAGCCCGGGGGGGGGGGGCAGAAGGCTATGACGGCTTGTAGCCGGCAGGGCCAGGGGCCACTAAAGCTGGCCCCTGCGCCCTGTTCTACAAGCCCCCATAGCTGGTCACAGGCTGGTTACGCTGGGTAGGGGGGATCTCACGCCATTTTTTTGGGGGATTTTTAAGGGTTTTAACCCTGTGGCACCCTATCAAAATGTGGCACCCTATCTGTTATACTAAATAAGCGTCTACAGCCTCAGCTTTATTAAGTTATTGCATTTTGAATTGGTTTTTGTCCTGCTGTCAATACACCAGGCCGCAGGGTATCCCAAACCACCACATGGCACCCTATCTGTTTTACTAAATACGCTTGTTCATCCTTCCTCAGCTTAATCAAACTATTGCATTTTGAATTGGTTTTTGGTCTGCTGCCAAAACACCAGCCCGCAGGGTATTCCATATTGCCAATTTTCATCGTATCTGGTGCAGAGAAGCAGTTCCTCACTTTATTTAGCTTCTTCTTTTTAAAGTAAACACATTTTTTATCGTACCTATTGCGCATTTCAAATACATAAAAATGTCAGGCAGACAAGTGCAAGGATGTTCAAAGAGGAGTGGCAGAGGCCAAGATTCAGCAGGCAGAGGTCACAGCAGACTAGGAGCGAGTGGCAGCAGGATCACGGTGAGAGACCTGATCTGCCAGTATCTGCTAGCGGTCGTGTCTCCACCAGTAACGCATCTGCCGTGGTAGATTGGTTAACGTGCTCATCAACCTCATCACAAGTTACATCTGACACCCCCAGTCTAGGGTCGGTAGGTTCCTCTGACACAACCCTGAGTTGGCATGCCCCGAGAGCAGTCCCTGTCCTCCCATTGCCTCTGTCCTACGCCGTTCCCTCCCCCAGCGACGTATCCTATGCTTTGGGTTCAACTCCACTCTTTAGTGAGGAGGACGATCAGATAGAGGACAGTCAGCAGCTACTGCCCAGCCAAGAAATGGAGGTGGCTTCTTTAGCTAGGCAGACAAATAGTGATGTGGACAGTGTCGTGTGTGTTGCGAGCGTTCCAGCTCCTGCGCCAGACACTGTTGAGGAAACCGAGAACATCAGTGACGTGCAGCCACAACTCGGTGATGATGATGATGATGATGAAGCCGATCGCACTTGGGAGCCGGGTGATGAAGGGGCTTCATCGTCATCATCAGGAGAAGAGGGGCGCAGGTTGTCCCGGAGTCAGCAGCTGAGGCAGCAAGGTGTTAGCAGCATTGTTGGCAGTCAGCATGGGGGCACAATTGTAAAGTCTGGAGCCAAATGGGGCCGAGGTAGAGCACCTGCTGCGCGGCAGGCTACCTTATCGGGAGGTAGTGGGGCAGGGGTTCCTGGAGTTGGCGACAATAGCAGCAAATCAGTGAGGCCTGTTGGTGGGAAAAGTAGCTACTTGGCAGTGTGGCAGTTTTTCCTGAAGCATCCGCAGGAGGGTAACATGGCCACATGCAAGATATGTAGGCAGAAGGTGAAGCGTGGCCAGGACCCAAATGTTGGCACCATGGCCCTGCGTCAACATATGATGTGTCACCATAAAGCGGCCTGGGAGAACCAAGGCTCTGAAGAGGTGGTCCAGCCTGCTTCCTCACCAAGTGGCACGCCGCTCCCAATTTCCGACAGCCAAGGCAGCTGTGCGTCATACCCATCCTCTGTTGCTCCTGCTCCTCCTCCTCCAAGTCATGCATCCCGCCAGCAATCCATCAGCGAAGCCATGTCCAAGAGACAGCAGTATGCGCCCACTCATCCTACGGCGCAGAAGCTGAATGTGCTCCTGTCCAAGTTGCTGGTGCTGCAGTCGCTCCCTTTTCAGGTGGTGGACTCTTTGCCAAGAAGGCAGTACCAGTGCTGCACACTTTTGTTGAACAGAAGGTGGGCCAGTCCTTGAGCCTGTCCGTGTGTAGCAAAGTGCATGGCAGCGCCGACGTCTGGAGCTGTAACTACGGTCAGGGACAGTACATGTCGTTTACGGCCCACTGGGTGAATGTGGTCCCTTTGCAGCAGCAGCAGCAGCAGCAACTTGGACAGGTCACGCCGCTTCGGCCTCTGCGCTCCCTGCCCGTTGGGCCTGTGACACCGTGCGACTTGTAGGCTCAAGTCTCAGTGCCCCTCCAGTCTACCATGTGTGCAGGGCACGGAGGTGTCACGCTGTGCTTCACATGGTTTGTCTTGGCGAACGGCGTCACACAGGGGAGGAACTGCTTAAATTTATTCATCAGGAAATCCAAACATGGCTTACTCCAAGAAAACTTAAAATGGGAATCATGGTTACCGACAATGGGAAGAACATTTTGTCTGCGCTGCGCCAAGGAAGCCTGACCCATGCCCCCTGCATGGCTCACGTCTTCAATCTGGTTGTCAAGCGGTTTCTGAAGTGTTCCCCCCATCTGCAAGACATCCTAACAACTTCAAGGAAACTTTGCATGCACTTCAGCCACTCATACACCGCCAAACACACCCTTCTTGAGCTACAGCATCAGAACGGTAGCCCCCAACATAGTCTGATTTGCGATGTTTCCACCCTTTGGAATTCCACCCTTCACATGTTGGACCGATTATATGAACAGAGAAAAGCCATCACGGATTTCCTGATGATCCAAGCGGATAGGGGGACTCCCCTGTGTAACTTCAATGTCAACCAGTGGCAGCTCATACGTGACACCTGTCGTTTGCTCAGGCCCTTTGAGGAAGCCACTTTATTTGTCAGTCGGCAGGATTACGGGATGAACGACGTGATTCCACTGCTTCATGTACTACAGCACATGTTGGAAACCATGGCTGGTCAGGGCACTGGAGACATGGCGTCTACATCTTACGGCCACATGAACCCCGTTGGAGCTGAACTGGAGGAGGAGGAAGAGGAGGAGGAGGAGGAGGGGCACAGTGAAGCACAGTTTAGGCTTGGCGAAATGGCTGGTTTATCTAGTCAGAGGACAGGAGAGGAGGAGCAGGAGCAGCCAGAGGAGCTAGAGGGTTTTGAGAAAGGCGAGACAGAGGACCCGGACAAACCGTGGCAGTATGCAGTGGAGATGGAGACAGGTAGTCCCTCCGAGTCACTTGCGCAAATGGCAGGAAGCATGCTCACGTGCTTGAGTAGTGACCCCAGAATTGTTTCCATTTGTCGGCGGGATGACTTCTGGCTGTCCACCTTATTGGACCCTCGCTTCCGGCACAAAATTGGGGCATTTTTTAAACCCGCCGAGAGGGAGGACAAACTGAACTACTACAAAGACATTCTGCGTAACCAGTTGGCCAATGCCTATCTGCGCCATGGTCCATACTCTTGCAGGTCTGACCGGGGGGACCTCTGCGCTCACCTTCCACTGCCATGGCTGCTGGGGGGTTGGCAGGAGCAGCAGCAGCTCCATCAGCAGCAGCCTCAGTCGCTAATGAGTAGCTTTCTACACCCGCATAGTGAGGCTACTCATGAGCAGCAGGAAGACCTGGAGCAGGACCTCAACCAGCAGGTCATGTCATACCTTGGCATGACCATGCCAACACACCTTGAGGATCCGCTGGACTTCTGGGCAGCCAAACTTGGCTTGTTGCCGCAACTAGCAGAGTTTGCCCTGGAAAAGCTGTCCTGGCCGGCAAGTAGCGTGTCATCTGAGCGGGTGTTTAGTGCAGCGGGGGCCATAGTTACGGCGAGGAGAACTCGTCTGTCAACTAAAAATGTGGAGAGACTCACCTTTGTCAAAATGAATCAGGGATGGATCAGCCAGGATTTCCACCCACCAATGGCTGATGCATGCGACTAGATTCAGCATGGTGCCACGTTTTACACTTTTCAAATGGTGCAAAACATATTTATGTCTTTAGACCAATTTTTGGCCTCCTGCTGCTGCTGCTGCCAACTCGGGAGTGTCTTTCAAGCAATGTTTGGGCTCCTGCTTATGCTGCTTCCAACTCTAGGTGGCGCCTTCCAGCTCATGTTTGTGCTCCTGCTGCTGCTAACTTCAGGGTGTCTTCCAGCCAGTTTCTGGGTTCCTGCTGCTGCTGCCAACTCCAGGGTGTGTCAGTCAATTTTTGGGCTCCTGCTGCTGCTGCCAACTCCAGGGTTTCTTTCAAGCAATGTTCGTGCTCCTGCTGCTGCTGCTGCTGCTTGCCACTCCAGGGTGTGATTCATCCAATTTTTGGGCTCCTGTAGCCAACTCCAGTGTCTCTTTAAAGCAATGTTTGGGCTCCTACTGCTGCTGCTGCTGCTCCTGCTGCTGATTGCAACTCCAGGGTGTGATTCATCCAATTTTTGGGCTCCTGTAGCCAACTCCAGTGTCTCTTTAAAGCAATGTTTGGGCTCCTGCTCCTGCTGCTTGCAACTCCAGGGTGTGATTCATCCAATTTTTGGGCTCCTGCAGCCCAATCCAGTGTCTCTTTAAAGCAATGTTTGGGCTCCTGCTGATGCTGCTCCTGCTGCTGCTTGCAACTCCAGGGTGTGATTCATCCAATTTTTGGGCTCCTGCAGCCAACTCCAGTGTCTCTTTAAAGCAACGTTTGGGCTCCTGCTCCTGCTGCTGCTGCTCCTGCTGCTTGCAACTCCAGGGTGTGATTCATCCAATTTTTGGGCTCCTGCAGCCAACTCCAGTGTCTCTTTAAAGTAATGTTTGGGCTCCTGCTCCTGCTGCTTGTAACTCCAGGGTGTGATTCATCCAATTTTTGGGCTCCTGCAGGCAACTCCAGTGTCTCTTTAAAGCAATGTTTGGGCTCCTGCTGCTGCTGCTTGCAACTCCAGGGTGTGATTCAGCTAATTTTGGGGCTCCTGCTGGTACCAGCTGCAGGGTGTGTTTTTCAGGCACTATAGGGGCCCCTCATAGTGATGGCACTTCAACTCTCTGCAATTGTGCTGCTCTGCGATTCTATTAGCGATGCCTCTGATCTGCATGTCCTAATTATTTAAAGTATTATTTCACTAACCCAGCATGCATCCTATGCGTTTTACAGCAAGGCAGAATGGTTTACAACCCTATTGAGGCTCTAGGAGGCTCAGAAATAGCCGTTTTTAATAGCAATTCGCCGCAAATAAATTTGGGTCGAAACTATTTTTGTCGGAAAATTCGGCGAATCACTCAAATCGAATTTTTCAAAAGTTTGCTTATCTCTAGTAATGGGGTAGGGAGCCTCTGGGGCATTGAAGATCTTCCCAAGCCTCTCATAACTGAACCAAACTTTCTCTCACAACCAAACTTGTCCTTTGTTCTTCTAAGTCCGTATGTAGTGTCATGGACTGGATTGGCATAGTTGCCACCTGACTTTGGAGTATTTCCTCCAGTCTTTTCAACCCTAAGCTTCTATCATACCCAACCTTGGCCCTACTTCTTTCAAGTCTTGTTCCAAGTGGTTCGTTGGAATCGCTGCCTAGGTGGTGTTTTTTTTTCCTCTCCAGTTAACATTCTGTACATTTACCCAAGATGCTACTCCTGCTGCTGCTTGCAACCCCAGGGTGTGATTCATCCAATTTTTGGGCTCCTGCAGCCAACTCCAGTGTCTCTTTAAAGCAATGTTTGGGCTCCTGCTGCTTGCACACCCCGCATAGTGAGGCTACTCATGAGCAGCAGGAAGACCTGGAGCAGGACCTCAACCAGCAGGTCATGTCATACCTTGGCATGACCATGCCAACACACCTTGAGGATCCGCTGGACTTCTGGGCAGCCAAACTTGGCTTGTTGCCGCAACTAGCAGAGTTTGCCCTGGAAAAGCTGTCCTGCCCGGCAAGTAGCGTGCCATCTGAGCGGGTGTTTAGTGCAGCGGGGGCCATAGTTACGGCGAGGAGAACTCGTCTGTCAACTAAAAATGTGGAGAGACTCACCTTTGTCAAAATGAATCAGGGATGGATCAGCCAGGATTTCCACCCACCAATGGCTGATGCATGCGACTAGATTCAGCATGGTGCCACGTTTTACACTTTTCAAATGGTGCAAAACATATTTATGTCTTTAGACCAATTTTTGGCCTCCTGCTGCTGCTGCTGCCAACTCGGGAGTGTCTTTCAAGCAATGTTTGGGCTCCTGCTTATGCTGCTTCCAACTCTAGGTGGCGCCTTCCAGCTCATGTTTGTGCTCCTGCTGCTGCTAACTTCAGGGTGTCTTCCAGCCAGTTTCTGGGTTCCTGCTGCTGCTGCCAACTCCAGGGTGTGTCAGTCAATTTTTGGGCTCCTGCTGCTGCTGCCAACTCCAGGGTTTCTTTCAAGCAATGTTCGTGCTCCTGCTGCTGCTGCTGCTTGCCACTCCAGGGTGTGATTCATCCAATTTTTGGGCTCCTGTAGCCAACTCCAGTGTCTCTTTAAAGCAATGTTTGGGCTCCTACTGCTGCTGCTGCTGCTCCTGCTGCTGCTGATTGCAACTCCAGGGTGTGATTCATCCAATTTTTGGGCTCCTGTAGCCAACTCCAGTGTCTCTTTAAAGCAATGTTTGGGCTCCTGCTCCTGCTGCTTGCAACTCCAGGGTGTGATTCATCCAATTTTTGGGCTCCTGCAGCCCAATCCAGTGTCTCTTTAAAGCAATGTTTGGGCTCCTGCTGATGCTGCTCCTGCTGCTGCTGCTTGCAACTCCAGGGTGTGATTCATCCAATTTTTGGGCTCCTGCAGCCAACTCCAGTGTCTCTTTAAAGCAATGTTTGGGCTCCTGCTCCTGCTGCTGCTGCTCCTGCTGCTTGCAACTCCAGGGTGTGATTCATCCAATTTTTGGGCTCCTGCAGCCAACTCCAGTGTCTCTTTAAAGTAATGTTTGGGCTCCTGCTCCTGCTGCTTGTAACTCCAGGGTGTGATTCATCCAATTTTTGGGCTCCTGCAGGCAACTCCAGTGTCTCTTTAAAGCAATGTTTGGGCTCCTGCTGCTGCTGCTTGCAACTCCAGGGTGTGATTCAGCTAATTTTTGGGCTCCTGCTGGTACCAGCTGCAGGGTGTGTTTTTCAGGCACTATAGGGGCCCCTCATAGTGATGGCACTTCAACTCTCTGCAATTGTGCTGCTCTGCGATTCTATTAGCGATGCCTCTGATCTGCATGTCCTAATTATTTAAAGTATTATTTCACTAACCCAGCATGCATCCTATGCGTTTTACAGCAAGGCAGAATGGTTTACAACCCTATTGAGGCTCTAGGAGGCTCAGAAATAGCCGTTTTTAATAGCAATTCGCCGCAAATAAATTTGGGTCGAAACTATTTTTGTCGGAAAATTCGGCGAATCACTCAAATCGAATTTTTCAAAAGTTTGCTTATCTCTAGTAATGGGGTAGGGAGCCTCTGGGGCATTGAAGATCTTCCCAAGCCTCTCATAACTGAACCAAACTTTCTCTCACAACCAAACTTGTCCTTTGTTCTTCTAAGTCCGTATGTAGTGTCATGGACTGGATTGGCATAGTTGCCACCTGACTTTGGAGTATTTCCTCCAGTCTTTTCAACCCTAAGCTTCTATCATACCCAACCTTGGCCCTACTTCTTTCAAGTCTTGTTCCAAGTGGTTCGTTGGAATCGCTGCCTAGGTGGTGTTTTTTTTTCCTCTCCAGTTAACATTCTGTACATTTACCCAAGATGCTACTCCTGCTGCTGCTTGCAACCCCAGGGTGTGATTCATCCAATTTTTGGGCTCCTGCAGCCAACTCCAGTGTCTCTTTAAAGCAATGTTTGGGCTCCTGCTGCTTGCAACTCCAGGGTGTGATTCATCCAATTTATGGGCTTCTGCAGCCAACTCCAGTGTCTCTTTAAAGCAATAGTTGGGCTCCTGCTGCTGCTTGCAACTCCAGGGTGTGATTCATCCAATTTTTGGGCTCCTGCAGCCAACTCCAGTGTCTCTATAAAGCAATGTTTGGGCTCCTGCTCCTGCTGCTCCTGCTGCTGCTGCTTGCAACTCCAGGGTGTGATACATCCAATTTTTGGGCTCCTGCAGCCAACTCCAGTGTCTCTTTAAAGCAATGTTTGGGCTCCTGCTGCTGCTTGCAACTCCAGTGTGTGATTCATTCAATTTTTGGGCTCCTGCAGTCAACTCCAGTGTCTCTTTAAAGCAATGTTTGGGCTCCTGCTGCTGCTTGCAACTCCAGGGTGTGATTCATCCAATTTTTGGGCTCCTGCAGCCAACTCCAGCGTCTTTTTAAAGCAATGTTTGGGCTCCTGCTGCTTGCAACTCTAGGGTGTGATTCATCCAATTTTTGGGCTCCTGCAGCCAACTCCAGTGTCTCTTTAAAGTAATGTTTGGGCTCCTGCTGCTGCTGCTTACAACTCCAGGATGTGATTCATCCAATTTTTGGGCTTCTGCAGCCAACTCCAGTGTCTCTTTAAAGCAATGTTTGGGCTCCTGCTGCTGCTGCTCCTGCTGCTGCTGCTTGCAACTCCAGGGTGTGATTCATCCAATTTTTGGGATCCTGCAGCCAACTCCAGTGTCTCTTTAAAGCAATGTTTGGACTCCTGCTGCTGCTTGCAACTCCAGGGTGTGATTCATCCAATTTTTGGGCTCCTGCAGCCAACTCCAGTGTCTCTTTAAAGTAATGTTTGGGCTCCTGCTCCTGCTGCTTGTAACTCCAGGGTGTGATTCATCCAATTTTTGGGCTCCTGCAGGCAACTCCAGTGTCTCTTTAAAGCAATGTTTGGGCTCCTGCTGCTGCTGCTTGCAACTCCAGGGTGTGATTCAGCTAATTTTGGGGCTCCTGCTGGTACCAGCTGCAGGGTGTTTTTTTCAGGCACTATAGGGGCCCCTCATAGTGATGGCACTTCAACTCTCTGCAATAGTGCTGCTCTGCGATTCTATTAGCGATGCCTCTGATCTGCATGTCCTAATTATTTAAAGTATTATTTCACTAACCCAGCATGCATCCTATGCGTTTTACAGCAAGGCAGAATGGTTTACAACCCTATTGAGGCTCTAGGAGGCTCAGAAATAGCCGTTTTTAATAGCGATTCTCCGCAAATAAATTTGGGTCGAGACTATTTTTGTCGGAAAATTCGGCGAATCAGTCAAATCGAATTTTTCAAAAGTTTGCTCATCTCTAGTAATGGGGTAGGGAGCCTCTGGGGCATTGAAGATCTTCCCAAGCCTCTCATAACTGAACCAAACTTTCTCTCACAACCAAACTTGTCCTTTGTTCTTCTAAGTCCATATGTAGTGTCATGGACTGGATTGGCATAGTTGCCACCTGACTTTGGAGTATTTCCTCCAGTCTTTTCAACCCTAAGCTTCTATCATACCCAACCTTGGCCCTACTTCTTTCAAGTCTTGTTCCAAGTGGTTCCTGCTTATGCTGCTGCCAACTCCAGGTGGTGCCTTCCAGCTCATGTTTGTGCTCCTGCTGCTGCTAACTTCAGGGTGTCTTCCAGCCAGTTTCTGGGTTCCTGCTGCTGCTGCCAACTCCAGGGTGTGTCAGTCAATTTTTGGGCTCCTGCTGCCAACTCCAGGGTGTCTTTCAAGCAATGTTTGTGCTCCTGCTGCTGCTTGCCACTCCAGGGTGTGATTCATCCAATTTTTGGGCTTCTGTAGCCAACTCCAGTGTCTCTTTAAAGCAATGTTTGGGCTCCTACTGCTGCTGCTGCTGCTCCTGCTGCTGCTGATTGCAACTCCAGGGTGTGATTCATCCAATTTTTGGGCTCCTGTAGCCAACTCCAGTGTCTCTTTAAAGCAATGTTTGGGCTCCTGCTGCTTGCAACTCCAGGGTGTGATTCATCCAATTTTTGGGCTCCTGCAGCCAAATCCAGTGTCTCTTTAAAGCAATGTTTGGGCTCCTGCTGATGCTGCTCCTGCTGCTGCTTGCAACTCCAGGGTGTGATTCATCCAATTTTTGGGCTCCTGCAGCCAACTCCAGTGTCTCTTTAAAGCAATGTTTGGGCTCCTGCTCCTGCTGCTGCTGCTCCTGCTGCTTGCAACTCCAGGGTGTGATTCATCCACTTTTTGGGCTCCTGCAGCCAAATCCAGTGTCTCTTTAAAATAATGTTTGGGCTCCTGCTGCTGCTTGCAACTCCAGGGTGTGATTCATCCAATTTTTGGGCTCCTGCAGCCAACTCCAGTGTCTCTTTAAAGCAATGTTTGGGCTCCTACTGCTGCTGCTGCTGCTCCTGCTGCTGCAGCTGCTTGCTACTCCAGGGTGTGATTCATCCAATTTTTGGGCTCCTGCAGCCAACTCCAGTGTCTCTTTAAAGCAATGTTTGAGCTCCTGCTGCTCCTGCTGTTGCTGCTTACAACTCCAGGATGTGATTCATCCAATTTTTGGGCTTCTGCAGCCAACTCCAGTGTCTCTTTAAAGCAATGTTTGGGCACCTGCTGCTGCTGCTGCTTGCAACTCCAGGGTGTGATTCATCCAATTTTTGGGCTCCTGCCGCCAACTCCAGTGTCTCTTTAAAGCAATGTTTGGGCTCCTGCTGCTGCTGCTCCTGCTGCTGCTGCTGCTTGCAACTCCAGGGTGTGATTCATCCAATTTTTGGGATCCTGCAGCCAACTCCAGTGTCTCTTTAAAGCAATGTTTGGACTCCTGCTGCTGCTTGCAACTCCAGGGTGTGATTCATCCAATTTTTGGGCTCCTGCAGCCAACTCCAGTGTCTCTTTAAAGTAATGTTTGGGCTCCTGCTCCTGCTGCTTGTAACTCCAGGGTGTGATTCATCCAATTTTTGGGCTCCTGCAGGCAACTCCAGTGTCTCTTTAAAGCAATGTTTGGGCTCCTGCTGCTGCTGCTTGCAACTCCAGGGTGTGATTCAGCTAATTTTGGGGCTCCTGCTGGTACCAGCTGCAGGGTGTTTTTTTCAGGCACTATAGGGGCCCCTCATAGTGATGGCACTTCAACTCTCTGCAATAGTGCTGCTCTGCGATTCTATTAGCGATGCCTCTGATCTGCATGTCCTAATTATTTAAAGTATTATTTCACTAACCCAGCATGCATCCTATGCGTTTTACAGCAAGGCAGAATGGTTTACAACCCTATTGAGGCTCTAGGAGGCTCAGAAATAGCCATTTTTAATAGCGATTCGCCGCAAATAAATTTGGGTCGAAACTATTTTTGTCGGAAAAGTCGGCGAATCAGTCAGATCGAATTTTTCTAAAGTTTGCTCATCTCTAGTAATGGGGTAGGGAGCCTCTGGGGCATTGAAGATCTTCCCAAGCCTCTCATAACTGAACCAAACTTTCTCTCACAACCAAACTTGTCCTTTGTTCTTCTAAGTCCGTATGTAGTGTCATGGACTGGATTGGCATAGTTGCCACCTGACTTTGGAGTATTTCCTCCAGTCTTTTCAACCCTAAGCTTCTATCATACCCAACCTTGGCCCTACTTCTTTCAAGTCTTGTTCCAAGTGGTTCGTTGGAATCGCTGCCTAGGTGGTGTTTTTTTCTCCTCTCCAGTTAACATTCTGTACATTTACCCAAGATGCTACTCCTGCTGCTGCTTGCAACCCCAGGGTGTGATTTATCCAATTTTTGGGCTCCTGCAACCAACTCCAGTGTCTCTTTAAAGTAATGTTTGGGCTCCTGCTCCTGCTGCTGCTGCTGCTTGCAACTCCAGGGTGTGATTCATCCAATTTTTGGGCTCCTGCAGCCAACTCCAGTGTCTCTTTAAAGTAATGTTTGGGCTCCTGCTCCTGCTGCTGCTGCTGCTGCTGCTTGCAACTCCAGGGTGTGATTCATCCAATTTTTGGGCTCCTGCAGCCAGCTCCAGTACTCTTTAAAGCAATGTTTGGGCTCCTGCTGCTTGCAACTCCAGGGTGTGATTCATCCAATTTATGGGCTTCTGCAGCCAACTCCAGTGTCTCTTTAACCCTTTAACCGCCAGCCTACCTTGAGATTTTGTCACCCTTTGTTGCCAGACCATTTTGCACTATTTTGCGCTCCCCATGTTCAACTGTGATTTTTGAAGGGATTTCCAGGGATTTCCCAGGAAAGTGATATATTGTTTTTTTCAGCGGAGCCTGGGCTTTAACATGAAATGTCTTGTTTGTCATTTTCTAAGTGTATTCTCAATATTTTTGGGTGAAAATTGTGCAAAAAAATAAAAAAAAACTATTTTTTACAATTTGTAGTGTTTTTTTGTGATAAAAAATGTAAGTTTGTCAATAAAATCTTATTGCGTGTGAAACCCCAATTTCTCTCGGTTACAGCGGTACCACATATGTATTGGTAGACACCCTTTCCTGCCCAGGAGACTCCCCCAAACTGAAACAACGCTTTAGGAGATTTTCAGATAAAATACAACTATGCTTTGCAATATGCGCACCTTGCAGTTTTTCAAGAAAAGCAACCCTTTACATTTGAAATACCCCCCACAAACTATATATTCCCTAGAAGTACACACCTCAAGCTTTCTAGGCGTACCAGGCTTGTTGACATGGGTGCAGTTATCTGGAAGTAATCCCTCAATGTATTCTTTGGTTGCACAGGGTTTCCCTAAAAATGAATAAAAAAGCAGAATCAAAACCACATTTTCCTAAAAAAAACTATATGCAAACCAGAAAAAAACAGAAAATCTGAAAAAGCAACATCCCCCAAACAGAATGATACCCAACATGCATAGGTTCTGTCAAGGAAAGAGTTGCCAAACACACCAAAGTAAAGCATGCGCATAACGGTAATTTTACTTCAGATATTCAGCTCTGCAGACAAAGTGCGCACCTTGTGCTTTTTCTACCAAACCAACCCTTTACATTTGGAATATCCCCCATAAACCATATATTCCCTGAAAGTACACATGTTAAGCTTTCTAAGCGTACCCAGCTTGTTGTAGTGGGCTCATCTTTCTGGAAGTAATATCTCGAAGAATTCATAGGTTGCACAGGATTTCACAAAAAAATGTATAAAAAAGCAGAATAAAAAACACATTTTTCTAAAATATCAATATGCAAATAAGAAAAAACAAGCTAAATCTGAAAGCGCAAGGTCCCCCGAGCAGAACAATACCCAACATGCATAGGTACCTGTAACCTTTTGACTGCCAGTCTACTTGAGATTTTGTCACCCTCTCCTGACAGGATATTTTTCACCATTTTGCGTGATGTTTAACTGTGATTTTTTCAGGAATTTCCAAGAAAATGGCATATTTTCTTTTTGTGGCAGATTTTAGGCTTTAACATGAAATGTCTTGTTTGTAATTTTTTTTTTTTTTACAATATTGTAAAGTAAAAAAAAATAAATAAATAAATAAATAAATTTTTTTAGAAAATTGACTCCTTTATTTTAAATAAAAAATGTATTTTATTAAGGAAAATCATATTGCATGTGAAAGCCCCATTTCTACCGATTAGAACGGTACCACATATTTATCGGTAGCCCCCTGTTCCTGCCCAGGAGACCCCCCCTAACTGAAACAAGTATTTTATAACATTCACAAAAAAAATACAAATACCATCCACACTACAAAGGGTTAAATCGAGAAAAAAATGACATAGGGTCCCCCCCTCCCAGGGGAGGGAGACCCCATTTTTTTTTTGATTTTTAAGGGTTAAAAACCCTTAAAAATAAAAAAAAAAAATTGACGTGGGGTCCCCCTTACCCAAAGTAACCAGCCCGGGACCAGCTATGGGGGCTTGTAGGCACAGAGTGGGGCGGCCAGCTTTTGTGGCCCCCCCACCCTGCAGCCTACGAGCCCACATAGCCTATGTGGGCCTGGGCTCTTCTGCCCCCCCCCCTGGCCTTTGGGGAGGCAGGTAATGGGGGTGCCGGGGGTTAATGGCAAGCCACCCGCTAGCGCAGGTGGCTTGCCATCCCCCCAGCCTTGTGAACTGGTATAGGGGTCATGGACCCCTTACCAGTTCACAAGGGGTTAAATGTAAATAATTACACAGACACAAGCAGAGAAAAAAAAATTTTATTAATTTTTATTTTTTTTTACACTGTACTCACCTCCCATCCATCCTGGAGCACTGTGTCCCTCGGCGATCACTGGCTTCTGCTCACTTGCTAGAAGCCTTTTATAGCTGCTGGATGACAGAACACAAAGGGTTAATCAAAAAAAAAAATGACATAGGGTCCCCCCTCCCAGGGGGGGCGGACCCCATTTTTTTTATTTTTAAGGGTTAAAAACCCTTAAAAATCAAAAAAAAAATTGACGTGGGGTCCCCCTTACCCACAGTAACCAGCCCGGGACCAGCTATGGGGGCTTGTAGGCACAGAGTGGGGGGGCCAGCTTTTGTGGCCTATGTGGGCCCGGGCTCTTCTGCCCCCCCCTGGCCTTTGGGGAGGCAGGTAATGGGGGTGCCAGGGGTTAATGGCAAGCCACCCGCTAGTGCAGGTGACTTGCCACCCCCCAAGCCTTGTGAACTGGTATAGGGGTCATGGACCCCTTACCAGTTCACAAGGGGTTAAAAGTATAAATAAAAACAAACACACATGTTTTCAAATATGTTTATTAAAAAAAAAAAAACATTTTACCTTTACTCACCTCCGATCTTCAGAAGCAATGTCCCGCGGCGATCTGATGCAGGTGAAAGCTGGGCAGAGAAGGGGGGAGGCAGGCGATCGGAGGATCACCTACCTCCCTCCTTCTCTGCCCAGCCATCACCGGCATTTGAGAGGAGAACTGCCGGGTGCCCCGATGACACCCGGCGGTGACGTCATTAGCCCTGCCCCCGAAGGGGCGGGGCTAAAATCCAAGATGGCGGCCGCCATCGGAAGATGCGACGGAGGGAGGGCTGTTATGCCCCCCTCCAGAAGACAGAAGACCCGGGGGGGGGTAATCGGAGCCCCCCCCATGAAGAGGAGAGGCGGCGGGAGTCGGCGGGAGCGGAGGTGAGTAACTGTCATTTTTTTTTTAACAGGCAATCCCGGTGGCTGCTGAAAGGGGGGGGGGCACCCTATTCCGGGCCCTCCCCTGCAGCCGGAGAAGCCCCGATCGGCGATCGGAGCCCCGCTGGCTGAAGAGGAGACCCGGCCGGACCAAACAAGGGATCAGGTAAGTGATATTTTTTATACTTTTTATTTTATTAATGGGGAAAGTCAGGCACGTAAATTTTACGTGGCTGGCGTTTAACGGTTGGAGAGGCAGCCACGTAAAATTTACGTGGCTGGCGTTTAAAGGGTTAAAGCAATGTTTGGGCTCCTGCTGCTGCTGCTTGCAACTCCAGGGTGTGATTTATCCAATTTTTGGGCTCCTGCAGCCAACTCCAGTGTCTCTTTAAAGCAATAGTTGGGCTCCTGCTGCTGCTTGCATCTCCAGGATGTGATTCATCCAATTTTTGGGCTCCTGCAGCCAACTCCAGTGTCTCTGTAAAGCAATGTTTGGGCTCCTGCTCCTGCTGCTCCTGCTGCTGCTGCTTGCAACTCCAGGGTGTGATTCATCCAATTTTTGGGCTCCTGCAGCCAACTCCAGTGTCTCTTTAAAGCAATGTTTGGGCTCCTGCTGCTGCTTGCAACTCCAGTGTGTGATTCATTCAATTTTTGGGCTCCTGCAGTCAACTCCAGTGTCTCTTTAAAGCAATGTTTGGGCTCCTGCTGCTGCTTGCAACTCCAGGGTGTGATTCATCCAATTTTTGGGCTCCTGCAGCCAACTCCAGCGTCTTTTTAAAGCAATGTTTGGGCTCCTGCTGCTTGCAACTCCAGGGTTTGATTCATCCAATTTTTGGGCTCCTGCAGCCAACTCCAGTGTCTCTTTAAAGTAATGTTTGGGCTCCTGCTGCTGCTGCTTGTAACTCCAGGGTGTGATCCATCCAATTTTTGGGCTCCTGCAGCCAACTCCAGTGTCTCTTTAAAGCAATGTTTGGGCTCCTGCTGCTGCTTGCAACTCCAGGGTGTGATTCAGCTAATTTTTGGGCTCCTGCTGCTGCCAGCTCCAGGGTGTGTTTTTCAGGCACTATAGGGGCCCCTCATAGTGATGGCACTTCAACTCTCTGCAATTGTGCTGCTCTGCGATTCTATTAGTGATGCCTCTGATCTGCATGTCCTAATTATTTACAGTATTATTTCACTAACCCAGCATGCATCCTATACGTGTTACAGCAAGGCAGAATGGTTTACAACCCTATTGAGGCTCTAGGAGGCTCAGAAATAGCCGTTTTTAATAGCGATTCGTCACAAATAAATTCGGGTCGAAACTATTTTTGACGGAAAATTCGGGGAATCAGTCGAATCGAATTTTTCAAAAGTTCGCTCATCTCTAGTAATGGGGTAGGGAGCCTCTGGGGCATTGAAGATCTTCCCAAGCCTCTCATAACTGAACCAAACTTTCTCTCACAACCAAACTTGTCCTTTGTTCTTCCAAGTCCGTATGTAGTGTCATGGACTGGATTGGCATAGTTGCCACCTGGCATTGGAGGATTTCCTCCAGTCTTTTCAACCCTAAGCTTCTATCATACCCAACCTTGGCCCTACTTCTTTCAAGTCTTGTTCCAAGTGGTTCGTTGGAATCGCTGCCTAGGTGGTGTTTTTTTTTTCCTCTCCAGTTAACATTCTGTACATTTACCCAAGATGCTACTCCTTCTGCGATGTGCTACCTAATGTATCCAGCCTGCATATCCATAAAGGCTGCACCCCAGTTTGAAAAAAATACACTTTTACAAAGCTGTATTATTTCCTGAACTCGCTCTTAAAATGTCAACTCCTCATTAGCCGGAAATCAGGATAAAACATTGAACTCAAAACTTTTCTTCGGCTCCTATGTAATCAAAACTTTCCTAGGCCTTCCTCCATTTTGGGCCAAGAAGGACAATAATCTTTTGGCTCCTTTGGCAGCCTACACATGTTCTCTGGCACTTATGAAAGAATTTTAAACCCTGGCAGCCACAGGATTCTTCTTTTCAGTAAAAATAAATGTCGGCTGATGTTTATTTTGGGGGGTTGGATGTGTATCAGGAAAAGTGATTACTGCAAGGAACACATGAGGAGAAACAGGGGAGCCGAAAATCTTGGCAAGCGGCGAGCAAGAAACCACATCAGCTCCTGTGATCTATTGCCGCTTACCAAGGCGGCTACTCACAGCTTGGTTGACATTTTGATTAAGATAAAAATAATCACTCTATTCTCTGGTACTCACCTATTTATAAAGACCAGCGAAATGAATGCATTCCATTTTAGTGTACTCAACCTTATTTCTCTTCCAGATTTAACCACTTTTATGAAGTGTTTAACAAGGGACTTTCTCCTAACTGGTAGCATAAATAATGGTGTGGTCATGTGTCAAATCGCTAGTTATGGTATGTTCTTAAAAAAGGTTTTTCATTTTTAATAGATTTTAGGGTAGTGTTTACATTGCCTGAGCAAAAGATATCGAGCTTACATCACACCATAGTTTGTTCAGGATCCTCAGATGGGTCCTACCCTGTTTCCCCAAAAATAAGACACTGTCTTAGATTAATTTTTCCCCGGAAATATGGCACAGCGTGCGTCTCCTCCACCTCCCTGGAGCTCCCCCCTTACGTGCCCCGTCATTACGCCCCCTAGTGGTTACAATACAATTTTCGGGGGTTGACTTATATAACGATATCCTCCGAAAGCAGGCACCAGGCCTTATTTTCGGAGGATGTCTTATTTTCGGGAAGACAGGGTAACTGATCTTCTGGCTTATGTGTGGACCTTGATATTTGCCTTTCTGCCCTGTCTTGGCAAATGTCTTATAAACATTAAAAGAAGTACACTGTGTTGTAGATATGGTTCTTAGCCTATGTTCTTGCCAATCTACTGCTATGGAGATGTATTCCATAGTCTATGGCCTTACTTTTGTTTATGTTCCAGCTATGACAGAGCTTGGACACATACCTTGAACTTAGTTTTTCAAGATCACATACCTTGGACTTAGTTTCTTCAGGCCACATACCCTGGATGGATTTCTTGATCCACAAGGCATATAGAGTTTAGAAAAAACTGTGGCTGGAGCTGGAGCATTCTCTGTGGGATGAGGCCGCTCAACAGCCATAACGTAAGCTGTGATGGCAGATAACCAGGGGAC
Organism: Gastrophryne carolinensis; assembly: GCA_027917425.1. Classification (NCBI taxonomy): domain Eukaryota; kingdom Metazoa; phylum Chordata; class Amphibia; order Anura; family Microhylidae; genus Gastrophryne; species Gastrophryne carolinensis. Next base: position 25,513,328 of record CM051242.1, on the reverse strand, counting down.
TCTAGCAATGGCAACAGGGGACAATACGGGAGCTCAAATTTGGGCAAAAGCTGGTGGTAAAAGAACAAACATGGTCAGATATGGCACAGGTCAGCAACAGGCTTTCCGCTAGGTGGGGTCAGACATGGCACAGGTCAGCACAAAACCTGGTCAGTCATGGCACAGTTTGGCAACAGGGCCTGGCGCTGAATGTGGTCAGAGATGACCTGGGACTAAAACAGAGCGTAAAGGGTCAATAAACCCAAAATAAATAAAAATATGCACCTTCTCTCTTCTCCCCCACAGCAGCTCCTGGCCAGTCTGCTGCTTGAAAACCTCCTGGTTTCTGAGAGAGAGGGCGCAGTGAGCATGAACCACTAGAATACTTTGGGTTTATTTTTTAGAGTAAAAGTATTGCCTACTAGAGACCAGACCATACCCCAACTTTATCCCTAAAAGTGGAGGATGTATTTGAGTTCTTCATTGTTCCAAATTTTGGAAAAAAAATAATTCAAACTGTATTCCAGTGTTAGACATTTATCTCCTGTGGATTGCGCTTCCGAACAGATGTTCCATTAAATGATCTTTTGGTGAAAGTGCCACAGCAGTGTTGGTATTTTTGGTTGAATACACTTTTTGAAGGTCCAGCCATTAGCTCCTTAACCTCACTGTGAATGTGACCAATTTGAAAGGTCTGTCAGCACCTTTTTAAATTGCTCTTGACCTTATTGAAGCTGACCTGTGTTTTCTTGCACTTGAGAAACTGGTCTATTCCCTCTTCTGAGCTGTTTCTCACCCCTTCTGATACAGCTGCTACACCTGTGATCAATGAGTTTCCAGTATGAATAGATACAGGACAGTGCGGGCACATTCCTGATTCTACAACAACAGGGGTCCTCAACCTTTTGACCAGCGCGGGCCCCTTAAATAAATATGATTTTGGTCATGGACCACAATGAATAGGTTCAGAATTTCATTTGGAAAGCATATGAAGAATTTCAACAACAATCGGCATGCCCACTGTCTCCACAAACTCCACTTGTATGTCCTTCCACCATACCCCTACATTCACATGTAACAATCCCCACATGCTAGCAATACACATGCTGATTGACTGACCTATCTGAATATATGGGTCCAATATTTATATCCCTTCCCCATTAGTCCAACATCTTAACATGTTCCCATGTAAGCTCCCACCAATGCTAAGCATTTCATATGCTAAGCATATTATAAAAAACCCAGGGGTGGCATTGTCCGCTATCGCTGTCACTTCTATTTGCGCCTACTATATCACTCTTCGTGCAACCTACCATCCTTATTGTACCCCTATTCAACTACCTTTAATGGTCAGTTTCATATATCCCTCCCACTTTCCCCCCAGCAAGCCAGGGGCCACAGTTTGGACATGTGCATTACAATATTTGTACATTATCTTCTCACTATTTCTGATGTTCTCTTTTGACCTGAATTGATATTCGAACTAATTCTTGGCCTCCTGCCCTAACATTTTACCTACCTACAGTAGATCCACCTTTTAAAACAGACCTTCTAGTGAATAATATGTTGATGGATGTGTCACTCAAGAGTCTCCATCCATGTGACAAATGGCTTTCAAGCTTTCGAAGGTCAAATAATCAGCATCCTTTTCATGGTCCTAATCCAGTATTTATTTACAATTTTTCTGATCTTCTCTCCTGTCCTGGTTTGATCTTTGATTCTAATCCTTAGCATTTTCTCCTGACATTGACTTTAGTCATATCTACAGTAAATCTGCCTTTCTAAACAGACCTGTTAGTAAAAGACATTATATCGATGGACGTGATTTGGTGCTACGAATATATACAGGACAGTGAAGGCACATTTGTGGTCCTAATCCATTTGCTTATTATCTTCTCACTATTTCCGATCTTCTCTCTTTATCTGGTTTGAGCCTTGCCACGAAATCCTTAGCCTCCTGTCCTGACAATGAGCTACAGTAGATCTACCTTTCTAAACAACTTTTTTGTAAATTATATATTGATGGAGGTGTTGCTCAGGAAAAATGAATATATAGCTTTAGTCCAACAATCAGCAACCAGTGTTTGCCATCTGCTAAGCTTTAGTTGCACTTTCGGACACAGCTGACACATCAGTGATGAATGAATTGGTGCTACGAATACAGTAGACATAGAAGACAGCAAAGGCCCATTTGTGATACTACTCTAGTATTTGTTCCTTATCTTCTCGCTGTTTCTGATTGATCTTGTTGCTTGACCCGGCTTGATCCTCAACTCTAATCCTCAGCCTCCTGTCCTGACATTGGCTTTAGTCATGCCTACGGTAGATCTGCCTTTTTAAACAGACCTTCCTGTGAATGATTTATTGATGGACGTGTTGAGCAGGAGTCACTATCGATGTGACAAATGACTTCAAAGCTTTGGAAGGTCCAACCATCAGCATCTTTCTTTCAAGAGGCAAGTGTCTACATGCTTCGGTAATCTGCAGATCATTACCGACACAAGAAATGCCTGTTAGGGAATCGTGGCCAAAGGGCTAAAAAAGTATTTATCGAATCTGAAAATCCCATTATAAAGATATTGTTTGTGCTGAGCAGAAATTGCAAATATAATCTATGGAGAGGCAGAACACTTCTGCTGATAAGGTAAAAAGTTTGATTTATTGTTTTATCAGAAGGCAGAGCTATGCATGGCAATGCTTATGGATTTTTCCCGATGCCAGACAGAACAAATAGATTATTTTCATTCTGTACACACACAGCAGACATCCCTGATAAGCTCAATACATCTGCTAGAACTACAGTTCAAACTATTTCAAAGTTTTGAAGGAGCGGGGTTGGTCTTGACTGCTGTCTGTGACCTAATTCGGGAATTTCAACAAATTTTTTTTCTGGTTTTCTAGAAATGGTAAATGTATCTGTTCACATTCCATAGGGGAGATCACAACCTATTATCCATACCCATCCATCACTGAAAGGGCATCCAATTAAAGCAGGGCCAAAGCTGGCTTTTTTCAGTCATCCCAGGACATCCCAATTTGTAATGGTTCTCCAGTTCCCTAGAAAGTCCAGAATTAAGTTTAAATATTGTGAGGAAACGCATATCAGGTGAGCTTCACTGACACCACAGCCCCCAAATCACGTAACACGCCTTCCTAAGTTTGTTAATTAGCCCAGCAGCCTATAATTTAGTCAAGGGATACGGACCCACTCATTTTGTTTGAGGCCAAAAGTCAGCTCAAGTTTAATATATATTTTAATGTGGTACGGGCACGCTTAGGAAGTAAGTCTGGAAAACTGATCTGAAAAGGGGAATACTCCTGGTACCTCCAGCACGGACGTGTGACTTCCCCTGGACAGTGGAACAGTGGAACAGAACCCTCCCCTTAGGAAGAAGAGGGACACTTCCAGAACCATTTGTGAGTGATATCTTTTGATTGGAATGTCACACGACATTGTCAACTGGAGATTTTTTCTCCATTTTTTCAGGTTCTGGGCTCCGTATCAGGGTGAAAAGTTTGTGTATTCGAACTGGTTTTGAATATGTATATGACTAGGGGATGCATAGAGGTCTCCACCAAAAAGTCTGGGGGTCCATGTGAAGCTGCTTGGCTGCTGAAGCCTTCACAATGAGTGATCTCATTTAGCCCGGATGAAGGTGTGAAGGAACTAGCAGGGAGTCCAACTTTGACTAAAACTCATTTCAATAGTTTGCGTATTTAACAACAATGAAAAATCCTACAATAAGGGAATGAGCAGATAGAAACTACAGCAAAATGAAGTTTTTTTTTTCTTAAATGAAGTCAGTGTGTTCCAGCCCAGAAGAAAATGTCTAAAATAATGGAAAGCATGCTCGGATAATCCTCGGAGCCGGTGAGTGGAACAGCACACAGCAGCCATTGTCTCAGCGCAAGATGATATGTCATAGGGATTAGGGCGGCTAATACATGCGCCAATCGCTCTTCCAGGCACTTCCAGGAGTTAGGGAAAAAATCATTATTGCTTCATAAAGAAAGGACGGGATTTGAAAGCTACGAAACGCGAGGCTGCAGACCTTTACTCCAAATCTGCTATCATGGCTAGCAGTGATCCAAAGTTTCCCAGCAACTGGCAGGCCCAGAGCATTTTGTCTGGAGATTGCCCCATGTCCAGAAGCTCATTAGATTTATTCCACCTAAAAACGTCCTCAGGCATTACATTTAAGTCTGCTTTTTGCAATAGGGCAGGTTAGATTAATGTTCCAGTGAACTAGGTCCCTCCCTGGCATAGAGTTACAAGTCTACTTACCTACCAGATCACCTTAAATGACTGAAGACCTGCTTTAAATCCTTCTCTAGAGGGCATCCCAAATTTGAATTCCCTGCAGAGTTAAACCCCCGGTTAGACATATACTCACCTCAGTTGAAAGATATGGAAAGTTGCTCTGGGAAATGTGTAGTTGGTGTGTCGGAGGCCCTTAGTGGAACCGCCCACCAGTCCCTTCTGAGTATTAAACCGGACCTTCAGCGTCCTTTAATGAAAAGCCCAAACCTTTAAAAAATTATTCCCCAGCATCTAAAATTATATATATTTTATGTTTTTAATCCCTTATTATTCTTTCCCCCAATGGGCTGCAACTTTGTTCAGGACTCTAGGATACAGGCGCCACCATCTTGCCTCAGAAGCATTGCATACTGGGGAGAGGAGAGAGGGCAAAAGTACAGGGGGAGCAGGTTATAGCTGTGCTTTGCACAGACAGAGCATAGGTGGGGTCAGCAAAAGGACAGCAATCCCATATTGCAGAGCGACACAGTCAGAAGACACTCCCTGTCTGCCAGCAGCCTGAAATGCCATGGGCTGCCATCTTGGATGTTTAAAGGCTCATAAAATGCCGTATATGCAGGTAGAATGATTTTTAATGTGGGTAATCTGTATGTACAGGGTGGGGAAAACATATAAGATAGGCTCTTATTCAGGGTGAAGGTCCATTTTAAGCAACCACCATATCTAAAGGGTAGAAAAACAAAGGTTTGGTTGCACAGATCTGCAGACACACATGGAAGCCACATTGCCTCGACAAGGCACTTTGTGTCAGTGTGGTCCCTACTCTACTATGTTGCAGTTAGTAAAATACAGAGTTATTTACCAAGAGCTGCCGACTTCCATTCAGTGCACTACACAGGGGAAGGGTCGTAGCCTGCTAGTTAGTAGTTTCGGTCGGACCCCAGCCCCCATGCGTGCACCTGGAGAATACAAATGAAAGAGATGGCAAGCTACTCAACTCATTCCAGGATCACCTGGAGGCGCAATATAGTGAAGAGCAGCGTGTTCTGCATTGCCGCAGCATTCTTCTGCATCTCACCTGGCAGACGTCTGTCACAGAGCTGGGGTGTATTTGCAGAGCAGTGTGTAACTGTAAGCTCCTGGTACTAGGTGAATATTCCCTTTTATTTAACCCTTTAAGTGCCAGCCTACCTGGGGATTTTGTCACCCTCTGTTGCCAGACCATGTTTCACTATTTTGCGCTACACATGCTCAGCTGTGATTTTTTAAGGGATTTCCCAGGAAAATTATATATTGTTTTTTTTAGCTGAGTCTGGGCTTCATTATGAAATGTTTTGTTTGGCCTTTTTTTAGTGTATTCCCAATACTGTTGGGTGAAATATGTCCCAAAAATGTTTAAAAATCTATTTTTTATGATTTGTAGTGTTTTTTTGTAATAAAAAATGTAAGTTTGTCAATAAAATCTTATTGCGTATGAAATCCCAATTTCTCCCGGTTACAGGTACCGGTTCCACATATGTGTAGGTAGACACCCTTTCCTGCCCAGGAGACTCCCCCAAACTGAAACAGCACTTTAGGAAATTTTCAGATAAAATACAATTATGGTATGCGCTATGCATTTCAAGAAAAACAACCCTTTACATTTGAAATACCCCCCACAAACTATATATTATTTGGAAGTACACACCTTAAGCTTTCTAGGTGTACCAGGCTTGTTAATGTGGACACAGTTTCTGCAAGTAATCCCTCAATGAATTCTTTGGTTGCACAGAGTTTCCCTAAAAAATAAAAAAAAGAAGTATCAAAAAATCATTTTCCTAAAACAACAATATGCAAACAAAAACACGTTAAATCTGAAAAAGCAACATCTCGCCCTCTGCTCACCACGGAAGAGCCCGGTGAAGAGGAGAGCCATCTGGAGGGGTCGCGCCCGAAGGTGAGTAAATGTCATTTTTTTTTTACACTTTGCAGCGGCCGCGCCCGGCGGGGGGGCACTATTCCGGGGGTTCTCCTGGAGCCATCCGAGCCCCCAGGGGGGATCAGATGGCACCAAATTAAAGAGGAGACCTGGCCGGATCGATAAAGGGGTCAGGTGAGTATTTTTTTACATTTTATTTTTTTAACTAGCGGGCACTTAGGTCCTGGACAAGCCAGCACGTATGTGTTACTTAAGGGTTAAACCCCATATGTAGCCCTCACGCACCGGGTGTTCGGTGAGGACGGCAGGGAGCAGGTTCTTCTGGGCCCAGGGTGCTCTATGTGTGTGTGGGTAGGTAAGGGTTTGGGTGCAGTCGCAGGGAAGTTAGTACTCACTGTTGCCGCTTGGAAGGATAAGCACGAGTCCAGGAAATGAAAGCAGAGTTCCTCTTTATTTAATTCACAGGCAAACAGCTAACATGGCACAGGTACAATATATCCATCCATTAACAGCTCTGGGTCTGTCCATAGTCACAGGTACAATTAGTAAGTGTGGCTTCCCAAGGAGAACTCTTCCCTTGCTGGATCTCCCCCTCCTCTCTCTGTCAGAGTCTGTATTCCTGCTCCGTTACAATTCAAGATGGTGAATCACATGGCTTTAGGATTGGGGCTTCCCTATATCCCTTCTCACTACCTTCCAGAACATTCCATCACATGTTCGGTCTCATGTCCGACATCTGACAGGTTGCTCTATAAACCCTCTGACCAATCACTACCCTTCTACTTATAACTATGTTTCTACTCAACATCCTGTTATGACTAACAACCCTTCTTACCTCACCTTCTAGAACCGTCTCCCATTAAAGCCTATGGCCTAATGTTAGTCTATGGCCTAAACCCACTACTGCTATCTTTAGTCTAATTTAGGGTAATGCTCTGCCTATGCACTTGCATGGGTAGAAACCACAAAAGAGCTTAATGTCTTATTACTCCATATGTATGGGTTTTTATTAGTTAACTGACATGTTCCTAGTTATACCCAGGCCCCTACACATATTCACACCCTAGCCACCTCTTATCATCTCCAGCTTGAAGCGGACCAAAACCCAGGTTTCACAGTATCCGGGGCTTTGGTGTGTACCCTGGTAAAGTTGCTCTGGCTAATGTGTGGTTGGTATCGGAGGCCCTTAGTAGAAGCCCCCACCAATCCCATATGAGTATTAAGCAACGAACATATCTAAAGGGTAGAAAAACAGAGGTTTGGTTGCATAGATCTGCAGACACCCATGGAAGCCACATTACCTTGACAAGGCACTTTGTGTTAGTGTAGTCCCTACTGTACTGTAACAGTTAGTAAAGTTGGCAGCTCTCGGTAAGTATAGAGTTGACTCCCATTCAATGCACTACACAGGTGCCTAGTGCTAGCCTGCTAGTGTTGGGTGGACCCCAGTCTCCATGCGTGCACCTGGCTAATAAAAATGAAGGAGATGGCAAGTTACTGAACTCATTCCAGGATCACCTGGAGGCACAAGGTGGCAAAGAGCAGCACCCTGATCTGGGATGCCCCACTTTGTGAACCGCTGTATAATCTGTGTGTGCGTGTGGGGGCGGGGTCATGTCTAGTGGTTTTGGTCACCTTTGCTCGCTGAGCTGCATGAAAGGTGGGTGATACAATGGCCCCCGAGGAGCACTGCAGGGCTGGAGGTCTTCTTTAACCCCTACCCTCCAGATATCACAAATTGGGAGGCTCTCTGGAAGTCCAAAATACTGCCCCTTCAGTGATTCATCACTTTTCATGCCCGGTGATCCCCACTGGCCATTGATGGTCATGTGGGATACACAAATGGCACAGATGGTCATTTTTGCTGCTTTCCAGTGGATCTCCTGCCAGTAAACATGCCAAATTGGGATACCTGGAGGTCGGTGATGCAGCAGTGCCTGGGGGAGTGGAGGATAAAGCGGATCAGGAGGACCACTGCGTGAGTTTAGACTGAAGGTAAAAATTTAAGGAGGTTATTCATGAAATGATACATCTGATTATTATTTTTATTTTTTATATATAAGGCGCCATCAACCTCCATGGAAATGTTAAAAAGCCTTTACTTTGTCCCCACAGCGTCATTTTTGGGGTCAAAATGTCCTGGCCCCAGGCTATGTGGGGGCATCGTCACCGGTAAAATAGACTTTTTAGTATTATGTTAGAAAATCTTTTTGCATATTTTGCATCAGTTTCCACAGTGGACAGGTGTGTTTATACTTTTCATTTACCAAATACTTTTCTTATATTTTGCAGCAGCCTGCAGTTCTGTTGTCTGTTTCAATGGGGGAAATTGCGTTGAAGGGTCGGCTCAGCGATGCCTTTGTCCATCAGGATTTCAAGGACCCCGCTGTCAATATGGTAGGTGAATCGAAAATTGCTATTTTGTATCTCTGCTTTCCAAGCTCTGGTGAGTTGTGCCCCCCCATTATAACAGCGTACAAGTTCCATACATCACTGCATAAACAGAACAGACACAGGTCAGGAACAGGTAACAGTCTTACTGACCAGCAGGAGGATAATGTTTGCTGGGAAGGAATGGGCAGCAGGTGGATTGATCAGGAACATGTATCCGACTTCAGACTGGGAACATTTAACAGGAAGGAAGAATACAAACTCTGCCCATCAAAGAGGTGAACAGATGACCACCACCCAAGGCGTGAAAGGTAGTTAAACCAACAACCACAATTTATTCAATTGAGTTGCAGATGTCGGGGAATGCAAAGGTTTTAGGTGGTCCTTTGGCGGTCAATTTATGATTAAGGGCCCCTGCGGCTCCTGCAGGACTTGGTGGCTTCCGGGTCCTCTTTTTGCTATCATATATTTCGGTATTTTTTTCACGTTTGGCTATTTTTAATTAAGAATATTTAAAGTTATGTTTTATTGAGAGGCTGAACAAATACTGGCCTTTACTTATTAGGGAGGACTGCCGAGTGGATCTCCTTTTCTGTGCCCTCATGTGGATGTGGTGAGCTGGCTGTTTTTCTGTATATCTACTTTGGTTGTCAAGGACCTAGATAACCAGACAGGAAGCAGAAAGACATACAAAATGGTGACAGCATAAGCACAAAATACACTGAGAAGCAGAACCTGAAAGTTCAGAGGCTCCAAAACTGACATACTCAGATGCTAGGGGTACAAGAACTTCTGAACTAGCAGGACTTGGTAATGCCTCATGTTTGGTAAAATGAGTAGATTAAACTGGGTTTCAATCACAGTCATCCTTTCAACACCAAAGGCAGAGAGACAAGATACAGTAAAGGCTTAAGGTTGCCAGGGGTCAGCTGGACCAAGTAACCAGTCAAAATCTTAGATTATGTCTAAGAACATTCACAACAGATGAGGTAGAGACAATCCAAAACTGGTGCAATTTATTGCTGGTAGTCGCTTTTGGAATTCATGTGTGTATGTGTTAGGTCCTGGCATGTGGGATTGGGAATCTCCTGGTCAAAACGAAAGGTGAGATCAGGCAAGGGGAAAAAACTCAGGCACAATCACATAGCTATAACCATAAGTCAAATCAGTTTGAAGGCGCTCCAAAGCTACGCTAAGACAACGTAAACAAAGAGTGGTCCAAGACAGACACAGTGGAAGAGATGCCAGGCAGGAACATGTAAAGTAAGGAGACACTAGGTACAGGAAGTGGGAGCACAGATAGGGAACAGGGAGCAAGAGGACAGTCCGGGAATGAATAGCAAAAGGATGGAGCAGGAATGGATAACAGTGAGATCGACTAAAAACCCCTCTTCACCATGGAAGCAGCTGAACATCCAAGCATGGAGGTGACATAACTAGCAGTGACCCTGACAACTCTTTCTTCTTCAGCCTAGCTCCAGATACCAGGAACCACCCACATCTTTAGTGGTCACAGGAACAGGTAATAGGACTGGTGATCACAGTTGAGAAAGATTGGGTTAGGATGACCTACCAAAAGACAACAAGCCTCCAACAGAGACATGAGGTAGAAAGGAGATTGACAAGATAGGGGGAAGTCAAGATAACCAAAGCAGACCAAAAACAGCCATGCCTAACAATAGTGCAGCAGGAAAGACACATCCAAAACAGACTAGTTGGATCAAATGCCGCCATTCAGCACTCTATGGCCTTGATTCACTAAGAGCTGGAAAAAAAATTCTCATGGTAGTAAAAAATTCAATACATGAGAAAAAAGCCTGAGATTTTCACTTTTCGTGAGTCACCGAATAGGAAGACAATGATAGTCAATGGTACTTTTTACTACAGCGTAAAAAGTAGTAAAATGTTCAATACTTTTCTCAGGAGTAAAAAAGTGCTATTGGCTTTCATTGTATTCCTACGTATCTGGTGATTCATCAACACTGAAATTCTCAGGCTTCTTTCTCATGAATTGAATTTTTTACTACCATAAGAATTTTTGTTCAACCCTTAGTGAATCAAGGCCTATATTTTGCACATGTATCACTTATGTAGGGACTTATCCTTTAAGAGAACAACAATCATGTCTACCAGTAATTATACATTAAACCCTGATAGATTTTGTTTGCACTTTTATTAAAAAAATTAAAAAAACTGACAGACTATTTAACAGATAGTTAAAATCCCATTACAAGCAATTATAGTTTCCTCTCTTGTATCAATTTACATTTCAATTTGATAATATCAAACGTGCGTGAAGATGGAAAGGATTCTGCATTCGTAATTTTGGAAATATGTTAAAACACAAACACGGTTTGAATATTTTATTGATGCTTGGATTGCAAGGGAAGGTATTTATTTAGTGGAGTGAGAAGAAATACAACAAGTTTTATGTCAGCTGGCAAATAACAAGCAGAGTGGTGTAAAGTTTTAAGCCTAAAGTTTTGAGCCTAAAAATATTTGACTTTCATTAAATCGCTGAAATCAAGAAGCTTCTTGAATTTGGTGTCTAGTGTTGAGCAAACCCATGATCAACCTGTTCCAACATCCAGTATGAGTTGGATTTATCTAACTCCACAACACCATTGAATTCTTCTGATCTGATCTGATTTGCATACAACTTAGACCTACTGTAAGCGAGATCAAGCTAAGAACTGGGGACCATTACCAAACGTTAGTGCCTGACCTCACTGATGCTATTGTAACTGCACAGGCGCAATTTCTATGTTTTATGCCCATGATTGATGTACGCTTACCAATGTGCAAATATTTGAAGGCACTCCTGATCTTTACTGGTACTTTTAAAAAGTGGGAGATGGACTTGGCTCCTTGGTGGACCCGAGTACCAGTCCTCAAGATTGTCCCATTGAGGCTTAGAGTGGATAATATGTAGCACAGGCAATTTGGAATATCTCTGCGAGATGACAGTAGAGTCAGGTAATAAATGTAGTCAAGGTCAAGCCAAGGTTGTTGAGGCAGTGTAGGTGTGTAAGAGATGATGCAAGCAGTGGTTAGTGCTTGCACCATATGTTTGCAGTTGGTTACAATTCAGGTCATAAATGTAAGAGCAAACATGCATGGGTGGATCTCTCTTGATGGGTGAAGCAGCAGCCACTACTGATAGGATCACACTAGTCACCCAGGTCTTGGAATCTACAAGAGTTCCCTGTCTTCACCCTTTTAACCCCTGATGGGAGGGGCAAACCAGAGGCGTAGCTAGGCTTTCTGGCACCCGGAGCAAAGATTCAAAATGGCACCCCCTTTGACACCCCCCTTACCTGCTGCACCCAGGGCAAGTGCCCCCCCCCCCCGCTCCCCCTAGTTACACCCCTGTGGAAAACAGCTGCAGTAAAGGTGGTCATGGTTGATGCAAGCAGATGTGTTGTGTTAAGTTGCAACAAGCATGAGCAGGGCTCTCTTGATGGGTAAAGCAGTAGCCACTGTTGATATGAGCACACTAGTGACCCAGGTCTTGGAATCTACCCAGGTCCTCCTCACCCTATAAACTCCTGATGGGGGGAGGGGGGCAATCTGAGGCATCAGTAAAAGGGTTCAAGCCAAGGTTGATGCAGGTAGATGAGCATGTGTTAGGGTGCCACAAGCATGGGCAGAGCTCTATTAATGGGTGATGCAAAAGTCCCTGCTGATAGGAGCACAGTACTGAGTTCCATTTTTTTCCACTTCTCTAGACATTCAGGAAAACCTAGGTTGTCCATCTGGGCACAGTTCATAAAATTAAAATGATTAAAATTAAGAATGAAACTAACAGTTGGGGTGGGCAGGCCAATAAAGGATCGAAAAGCCCGAACCAAAGGTTGGCCCAGGCACTGGAGTTTTATGGTTGAGGAAGCAATCCAAATTTAGTAGCCAGAAAAGATCAAAGTGAGGCAATCCAAATTTAGTAGCCAGAAAAGATCAAAGTGAGGCAATCCAAATTTAGTAGCCAGAAAAGATCAAAGTGAGGTCAGCAAACCAGAAAGTACAAAGCAGAACAATATAGGAATTAGGATGGTGAGTATCACAGAAGATCAACTAGTGATTTTTTTCGCTCGCACATTTTTACATCTCTTAACAGGGTTACGCATGCCCCCGATTAAATAATATGTATGCACCTTCTTTTAAGAGCCTGGCCAATGGACCACTGATGCGCACCATGGATGCATTGCATTTTAACTCTCCAAAAATTTCCAGTGATAGTCTGATGATGATTTTTTGCATTAGGGCTTATGAATAAGGTATACAAGTGTTCTCTGAATGGCTGAGGGTGCATGGAAACTGGCAGTCGAATACGGCGTTGATTGTCCAGTTGCGTAGTGTACAACCTTTGAAGAAGAGTATAGGTTAGTGTAGATGCAATTGATAGGGTAAACCCATTGCAGTGCCTGTATTCTAAGTGTGCCATACACTCCACTTCGATCTTCATGACATGTGGATAATCTCCAGTAGAGGGCGAACTTGTGCAGAGATGAATATGCAAAAAAAGAAAGCCCCTCCCGGTCCATATATACCTGGGACCTCCCACCAATTTCCCAGTTACTCCTCTGCAGGGAAGGCGACAAGACAGAAGATGAAGACTTCTTTTACTTGCAGGTAAGCCGTTTATTATCCCTATTGCTGCCAGGACCCTTTATAAATTGTCCCTATCTGAGCCTCCCAGCTTAGGCTGCGGGTCCTGGTGAGGGTAGGAGCACCCTATGGGTGCGGAAGGAGCATTGCTCCACCGTGAGACCTCATTATGGGGTAGGCGGTTACCCAGGTTTTGGTGATCCTGGTGTGGGATGCCCCATCCCTACATGCCTGGGGCCCTATTCGGGCCGGGCCCCCCCCCCCCCTTCCGGGTCCCTTACTTCCCTCTAGGGGGGGGGGGGCTGGCAGGCCGTCATCCTCGGCCTCTCCCTTTTACTTTATATATATGTATGTATGTATGTGTATGTGTGTTGGTGTTACCACTGTAAGTTGTTGGTGTGGATCACCGGGAAGTTATTCCTTGATGAATTGGTGCTGTTGCTTGGCCTAGCCTGCTGTGGTTTCTCCTGTCAGCCTGGGGAGCTTCTCTCCCCCTTAGGCTGTGTTTAGGTAAGGGGGCCGGGCCGGACGCTCGGCGCAGCCTCGGTAGCCCCGCCCCCTCGTTCGGCGCGTTTTCTGAAGGGCCTCCCTGGCCAGATCTGCGCTGCTGGGAGGGGGGGGGGGCCTGGAAAAGCGCGCCTTCGGCGCTGGCTCGCCCCCCCTTTTCTTCCTGCTTCTTCCTGAACACCTCAGAAACGGGGGCCATCTTGCTGCATTGCTGCTGCTGCTGTCATTTCTGGGGGACGGCAAGGGCCTGGTGGCCACTTCATTAGTTATTTGGGGGTCCCTCTCTGGTGGGGGGGCCCCCTATGGTACAGGCTTATACTTTTTTTGTCATTTTGGTATATATATATATATATATATATATATATATATATATATATGTATTTTGAATGATGTTGTTATGCTGTATAGTAACTGATATGCCTTATTGTGTGTTGCAGATTACTTCATAATAGTACATATTAAGGGGTTCCTCCTGGTCCTGGGGTCCCTAGTGTTAAATTGATCACCTTAAATCCTCCCACCGGGACTTTTTTTAAGGGGCATCCCGGGTTGCTTAGGCATAATTCCCTGTGGTCTTGCGACTGACCACAAAAATCACCTTATGGAGGCTCCGCAGGATACTGGGCTCGGGCTCCCTCTGGGACAATCCGGGCCATGTGTGGGGTATCCCTTACGGGGGAGAATGTGCTGATTTGTATACCATGTGCACAAAAGGCCATAACGCGGCAGTCCGGGACCCAGCCCTCTGGGTCGGCTCCTGCCGCTTCATCGCCTTCCCCTCCCCGCCTTATCCGTACCCCAAGTGTCATTGGTGCCAGCGGGGAGTCGCACTCTGATGTTTGTGCTAGGTTGGTCAGCATCGAGAAATTTATTGTTAGCACGGTGGGCAAGAAGGCCCAGGCTAAAAAGAGACATTTGTCGTCGGCCCAGCCCTTGTGGGATGTTGACGATGATTCCATTGATTTGTCGAATTATTCCCCTTTACAGGAGGGGGAATTGTATGAGGAAATGGAGACTGACTATGTACAGTCTGGTAATGCTAATGTCGGGCAGGCGCTGGGGGATGCCGTTACGGCCACCATTTTGTCACATCTATTGGAGGTGTTGGATATTGACCCGCCTGAGGCGCCTCCTCTCAAGAAGGGGGATTTTTTGGGGGCCCGCAAGCCCCGTCTGGAATTCCCTACCCAGGGTCATTTTGATGCGCTGATCCTGAAAGAATGGGAAAGGCCCAGTCGGCTTCCTGGTGCTCCTCAGGGATGGGATAATAAGTATCCTTTCCCGGTGGAGGCAGTTAAGCGATGGTCTTCTCCTCCCGAGGTCGATGCGCCAGTTTTGGGTTTGACTAACTCTTCTGTGCTGAACACCCCTGATGCCATTTCCCTTAAGGATGGCGAGGACAAGCGCCTTGATCAGATGGTGTGTCACGCATTTGCCAGCGTGGGCTCGGCCCTGCGACCTGTTTGTGCATCTGCCCTAGTGTCGCTTGCTACCAGGTCTCTTATCAGGGACTGGCTGAATGACGTTCAGTTTGATCCACCTAGCGATGAGTTCGCTACCCTTAAGAGATGTGAATTGTTCATGGGTCTTGGCTGCTATGGAAGATTCTATTGTCATGTGTAGCAGGACTTCAGCCCTATTGGTGGCTATGCGCAGATTGGTCTGGCTCCGACAGTGGACGGCGGATTTTGGGGCCAAGAAGTCGCTTATAGCTCTTCCCTTCCTGGGTGAGCGGCTGTTTGGAGATAAATTGGATGCTGTTGCTAAGGGAGGTAAGTTACCTCAGCGGAAGAAACAGCGCCGTCCCTTTCGGGGGGCTGGCTCGTTCACTCCTTCCTTTCGAGGAGCCAGAGCGGCTAGAGGTTTGGCCTTCTCGGGTGGCAGGGGCTCGTCCCAGAACAGGGGCAGAGGTCGGGCACGTCCCTCGGCTGCCTGGGGTTCCAATTCCAAGCCCGCTGTTAAACCGTCTCAGCAATGAAGGGGCGCCCTCACCCGCACGGTCTGGGCCCGGGAGGTCACAGTCAATTGGATTTTGGAAGTGGTCTCCTCCGGGTACAAACTGGAGTTCGAGTACTGGCCGCCTCCAAGATTCTTATAGTCTCGGGTGCCCTCGGACCCTCAGGCTGCACAGGGGCTCCTGTTAGCAGTAAAAAACCTTCTGGACATGGGAGTTATTTGCCCGGTGCCTCAGTTGGAGAGAGGCAGGGGTTACTACTCCAACCTTTTCACGGTTCCCAAAAAAGAGGGTTCGGTGAGACCCATTCTAGACCTCAAGGTTCTCAACAGATTTATCAGAGCCAAAAAGTTCCGCATGGAGACTCTGCGCTCGGTTATCAATTCCCTTCGCCAAGGGGATTTTATGACATCCATAGACATCAAGGATCCGTATCTGCATGTTCCGATTGTTCCGGCGCATCAGAGATTCCTCCGGTTTGCGGTGGAGGATCAACATTTTCAATTTGTAGCCCTTCCCTTCGGACTGACCTCGGTGCCGAGGGTCTTCACCCTCTTGGCGGGTCTTGGCGGGAATAATGGCTCTGTTCAGACCTCAGGGCATTCGCATTGTGCCTTATCTGGACGACCTGTTGATATCAGCTTCTTCCCTCCGTCATTCATTTCTGGGCATGAATCTGGATACCATTCAGGCCAGAGTGTTTTTGCCCCCAGACCAAGGTGCGGGGGATCAGGATCTGATCAGCCTTCTCTTTGGGACAGTCCTTGTCCCTCTATCCGACAGGGGATGAAACTGGTGGGCTTGATGGTGTCCTCCTTCGAGGCGGTACCATTTGCACAGTTTCACATGAGATCTCTTCAACTTCACCTATTGACGCATTGGGACAGGTGTCCGCACTCATTGGATCAACCTTTCAGGATGTCTCCCAGGGTTCGGCAGTCCCTTTGGTGGTGGCTGGAATCGAGCAACCTGTTGAAGGGCAGATCCTTTCTGGTCCCTTGTTGGGAGACGGTTACCACGGATGCCAGCCTGTCGGGCTGGGGAGGTTATTGGAAAAGTCATCAGTTCAGCGGGGTGTGGGGTCCTCAGGAGGCTCACACCCCCATCAATGTCTTGGAGCTCAGAGCCATCCGACTGGTTCTGGCTCGGCTGTCATCACATTTACAGGGTCTACCGGTTCAGGTTCGTTCAGACAACCGAACGGTGGTAGCTTACATCAATCACCAAGGAGGGACTCGCAGCAGGAGTTCCCTCAGGGAAGTCTCTCTGATCCTGCACTGGGCGGAGGGCAATGTTCCTTGCATATCAGCAGTCTACATTCCGGGAGTGGAGAACACGGAGGTGGATTCCCTGAGCAGGGGATCCTCTCGCCAAGGAGAGTGGTCTCTCAACCCCAAGGTTTTTCTGGATCTTTGCCGCAAGTGGGGGACTCCAGAGGTGGATCTCTTTACCTCGAGGCACAATCACAAACTTCCGGCCTTTGTGTCTCTTTCTCAGGATCCTCTAACTCTGGCAGTGAAGGCCTTGTCCCTTGCTTGGAAGGATCTGGGTTTTCTTTACCTGTTTCCACCCATCTCCATGCTGGGCAAGGTAGTTTGCAAACTGGTTCTAGAAGGGGCGCCAGCAATTCTTTTGGCTCCAAGGTGGCCAAGAAGGGTTTGGTGCGCAGACGTTGTAAGGCTGGCCGTAGATCAGTACCGGCTTCCCATGTTCTGTTATCTCAGGGTCTACTACTTTACCCCAATTTACAAACGCTGGCTTTGACGGCTTGACTGCTGAAACCTTCATTCTGAAGGAGGAAGGTTTGTCTACGGCCGTTGTTCAGACCTTGATTAGAGCTAGGAAGCGGTCCTCTTCTGGCGTTTACTATAGGGCTTGGAGGTCCTATATTGATTGGTGTGAGGCTAGGGCCTTGCCTTGCAGGGTGTTTTCAATACCCAGGATTTTGGAGTTTCTTCAGCATAATCTGGATCTTGGGTTCCAGCTTAGTACTTTGAGAGGACAGGTTTCTGCTCTGTCGGTTTTCTTCCAGAGGTCTTTTGCCTTACACCCGCTGGTTAAGACCTTTTTCCAAGGGGTCGTGCATGTGCGGCCCCCTCGGAAGGCTGTGGTTCCTGTTTGGGATTTGAATTTGGTTCTTTCAGCTCTCCAGGGTCCTCCTTTTGAGTCGCTACAGGATATTGCTCTTTCGGTTCTCACTCAGAAGGTTGCTTTCTTGGTGGCTATTACCTCTGTTCGGCGTGTCTCTGAGTTGGCGGCTCTGTCGATTCAGGCCCCTTACTTTGAGAGACACCAGGATAAGGTGGTTTTTCGTTTTAAGCCAGATTTCCTTCCTAAGGTGGTGTCTGCTTTCCACCTTAATCCTTATATTGTGCCCTAAGCCTAACAATGACAAGGAGAGGCTTCTGCACAATTTGGATGTTGTTCGCTGTGTGAAGTACTATTTGGTGACTACTTCTTCCTTCCGCAAGACGGACGCTTTTTTCGTGGTGCCCTTTGGGCCCAGGAAAGGTTTGGCGCCTGCTAGTCTACGATTAGCAAATGGATGCGTCAGGCCAATGTTGGGTCCTATTCTGCTAAGGGGAGGACTCCCCCTTTTAGGGTCACTGCGCACTCTACTCGTGCTGTTGGTGCATCCTGGGCTTTTCAGCACCAGGCTTCTGTTGAACAAGTTTGTAAGGCTGCTACTTGGTCTTCCGTTCATACTTTTTCCAAGTTTTACAAGGTTGATGTGCGGGCTTCAGCGGATGCTGTTTTTGGCCGCAAGGTTCTGCAAGCTGCAGTGGTTTGAGTTGGTTCATTCTTTACTGTTTCTGGTTCCCACCTATGACACTGCTATTGGATGTCCCACATGTCATGAAGATCGAAGTGGAGTGTATGGCACACTTAGAATAATACCGTTTTGTGAGTACTCACCTGTAAAACGGGTATTATGTGTGTGCCATACACTCCACTTCGCCTCACCCCTTTTTTTCAGGTATTCTGGAACTTTTATATGGTGAACCATTGGTTTTGATTATTAAGGTTATAATGGGTTCTTCCTGGTCCCCTTACTGCTTTTTTACACTTGGAAATTGGTGGGAGGTCCCAGGTATATATGGACCGGGAGGGGCTTTCTTTTTTTGCATATTCATCTCTGCACAAGTTCGCCCTCTACTGGAGATTACCCACATGTCATGAAGATCGAAGTGGAGTGTATGGCACACTCATAATACCCGTTTTACAGGTGAGAACTCACAAAACGGTATTTTTGAGATAAACCTTTTTACACATCTTACACATTTTTTTATTGCCAAGGAAATATGAAAAACATCACAACTAAGAGGTGCTTCTGTGTCTAATAGGGTTGATTCAGAGCCTCCATGTAAAGGCTTGTTTTCAAGCGGAAGCAAACTCGCAGGTGGGGGTTGCTTGTGTGATTCTAAGCCACCTGCCAGATTAGTTTGCTCATATAACACCAGCAAAAGTGCTTGTCGCAATCTTTCGTTCAAGGCTAGCCATTTTTGTCAAAAAATGTGTGGTGTCCCCCCTATAACCATTACCAACCTCGCAAACCAAGCATAGGGGCTTGTTATTCCAGGGTTCGAGGGCCATCCATCCGGCCCCTGGCCCTAACCATTACAAGCCCTTTGCCCTATAGCACAGGTCCGGTGCCCATGCTAAACCCTGCCCTCCCTGTCCCCACTCTGGCTGCTGCTTCTCGACTCAGCTTGGCGCTGACTCAAAAACTCGGGTCTGTGCAGTGGGTGGGTGTAGCTTGAGTCCGCGTCCATTGAGGAAAATGGGCTGGCCACTGGCATTGGAGTGAGGCTCTTGTAAATATACATTTTTTCTCTATTCTCCAGTGTCTGCGGGGGCGGGGGGGGGGGCATTCTACCACATTGCCTATAGGAATGGTATGTGAGGGAATGCCACCCTGCCTATGGGGTGGGGGGAATGCCACACTGCCTATAGGAATGGTATGGGGGGAATACCACTCTGCATATGGGGATGGGATGGGGAAATGCAACAATGCCTATAGGAATGGTATAGGGGGAATGCCACACTGCATTTGGGGATGGGATGAGGGAATGCGACACTGCTTATAGGAATGGTATGGGGGAAAACCACACTGCATATGGGGATGGGATGGGGGGGATACCACACTGCCTGTAATGGAGTGTTTAGCATAACATTTGGTTTAGGATATTTTTTCTTATTTTCCTCCTCCAAATCCTAGGTGCGTCTTATATGGCGGAAAATAGGGTACTCAAAAATGGCTTGGATGAATTGCATGAGAACAAAAAAGAAAATTTAATGGATAAAACGGGTGGGAATGCTTTCGTGAGAGGCTCTGAATCAACGCTAATGTGTATATAGTGTAGCTTGTAGATCATTAATGAGGCTTCAAAACTTGACTCAAACCAAGATCTCTTTCTTCTTCTGGTGATAATTTCACCATATGCCAACCACGAAACAACATTGTCCCGGATTCTGATAATACCTCGAGTAACATGCGCATAACAATACACTCAAACAAAACTCCTGGCTTCCAGATGTGCCATCTATTCTTTCCAACCAGATGGCGTGTTTGTCACTAATGGTAAATATCCGACTAACGGTGCGCTCGGGAGCTCTCAAGGCGCCATCCGTGCAAACAGATTAGGACAAACATTCAAAGCATCGAGTGCCGGAGCTGCCAGAAGAGGGGCGATCTCTCCTTATGTGCGCGGAGCTTGTATTTATCATCCTCCGTGCTGCGTGTTGGAAGCAATCAGGACGTTTTGCAAGTGATTAAGTGATAAGATGTTTGCCTTGCTCCACCGCAACACTCATCCGTCTCTGATCTGCGATCACTCAGACCGTCCGCGGACTTAACATCTATTGATCCGTTCTTCTACGGCACCTTAAGCAATCCATTACACGTGTTCAGCATATGTTCCCAGACTCGGCTCTTGTAGCACATAACTCCACATAGCAGAGGAGCAGCAAGGCTTTCTGGCACCCGGGGCAAAGATTCCAAATGGCGGCCCCCACCTGTTCTCAGGTCCCTTTTGGCGCCCCCCTGACCTGCTGCACCCGGGGCAAGTGCCCCCCCTGCTCCCCCTAGCTATGCCCCTGCACATAGATCTGTATAGGTTGCTAAAAAATTGTCCATGCCGTGATATCCTGTGACTGTTCCAGAACAAGTCAGACATGATGACACGCACCCATGCCAGGCGACCAGAAGAGAAATGTACATTTTGACAAGAACGTGCCCATTTTACTGGACCCTGGTCACTGTGGCTGTGTTACACTGTATTTTAACACTAATAACATACATTTTATAGTGTATAATATATGTTGTTTGTAAAATAACCAGGATTTTGACTATCCTGAGTTTTGGTCCCCAATTGGGGAAGCCCCACTATGTGAAACCCCCGGGGTCCTGGGTTTTGGTCCTTGCCCCTGGGGCACCCCGATCAGGGATGCCCCACTGTGTGATACCCCCAGGTCGCCTGATCTCACTTACAATTCCCTGGTCTTATGGCGCATGCGCAGCCCTCTTATCCAATCAGCACGCTCGGATGCGCTCCACCCTTTCGCCTAATAGCTTGTCCAACGCAATCATGCTGGAGTCCATAACCCCCGCTACCCTCTAATAGGGACCGTGCCTGCGCCGGCCATAAACAAATGCCTGGTGTGGGAAACTCCCTGCTAAAGGGATAGCGGGGATGTGGCTACAATTCATGCATGTACCACTGGACTGGGAAAGAAGGTGAGTTTCGGGGCGACGTGGGGGGTTTCACACAGCGGGGCATCCCGATTCTGGTTCCCCCAGGGGGAGGGAATCCATTGGCCCTGGAATCTTATTGATTTCAGGGCCAATGGGGTGTGGGTTTTGGTCCTCTTTAAATGTATGTTAGTGCGACCTCTGTTGCCACCCCTTGCCTTTCCCTGACCCTGTCCTGACACCAGACCCGATCTCTTATGAATGCCTATTCTTCCCCCATGACAGAGGGTCAGTGGCACAATCCTTTTCCCACTGGACTTATAGGGGGTATTATGGGTAAATTGTTGAAATAAATATCATCATGTGAACAGAGTCACTAAAAAGGAAATATATAATATTCCACCCCAGACATATTTGATCACTGGGATAAAATGACAGGTTGTAATTCCTGCTCACAGCAAAATGAAATGCCCTCCCGCAGGACATCTGCCGCCGTGCGCTACAGCTTCTACCTGGCGGAGTGCGGCGAGTTGGCAGAAAAAAGCTCAGCGGAACGCACAGATTTTTTATTAATGGGAACATAAGTTTCTGAGAGCTGATGTGAGGCACAGACATAAAACCACTTAGTGCATTCTTCCCAACTGCTGATTCAGACGACTGCTGACTTTCATGCCGGATCTCACGGAAAAGGCCGGGTAATTGTTTTTACAGCGCCTTGGCCATGGCGCTGAGCAGACTCAAGCATGTTTTAAGCGCTTCTTAGAATGTTATGTTGTTACATGTTTGAAACAGAATGCCAGGCATGTTAAAGCAGACCAAAACCCTGGGAAAAAAAAGTCTAAAAGATGCCAGGGCCTGGTTACAACTTGCATTCGGGGCATTCCAATTTGGGTTGCCCTGCTGTATGAAATCCCCCAGGATTGCCCATCCCCTTCAGATACAATCACATGGTACATTCTTTTCACACGCCAGCCAGCATCTCAGAATGGCAGGTGGGTGCGTGCAGCAGAAGAGGGTGGCCAGTGTGAGGCGTTTTATTCAGAACTTAAAGCGGACCAAAACCCACCTAACTTTTGAAATACACTTGGCCAAAGCCATTGACAATACTTCCTTCTTAGGGTGTAGAACTAGAAATGGATATTTTCGCTCTTCGAAAAGTCCATTGACATAATTGCCACACACAACAGTGGCAATAAATGGAGGAGGTGGAGCTTTACAGCTAAAACAGGCGCCATTATCTGGGATTAGACTGAAGTAAGGGCAGTGAAAATTGGCAAAAGTTGCTCCTCATGAGGGGAGCAATTCAGGGGATGCCAGTTACAAATGTGGGTTTTGGTCCGCTTTAATCATTCTGAATGAAATAATTCCCGGGTTCCTCCCGTCGGGCAATTTCTTCTGCTGCACCCATTGGCCTGCTAACCATTCAGATTCGCATGCGCCATTGGATTAATTCCCAAGATGAGTATAAAGGTGATCACAGGGGCTTCACACGGGGGGGGGCATTACAAACTAGGAGCCTGTAACCTGGCCTTGAAGTCTTTTAGACTGGGTTACTAAGGATTTGGTCTGTTTTAAAGGGACATTCTATTAAAGGGTGGCAACTTGCAGCAGGGGGGTGCTATGGAGTGTGCTGTTAGGGCTATAGTTATATAATACATTTTATTAAAAATAAAAAAAACTCTTGCTGACACCTTGATGCCCCCATCAGGAGTCATGCCCCCCACCGCCCCTCATTTACCAAAAGTTGCAGTGTGAGTATGTGCAAGGAGTTAAATGCACTCTCAGCTATTAACAGGACCTGTTTTCCTTGCTTCCAGGCTCTGGTCATGTGACTTCTGTGTGTCAGCCTGGGAAGACTGTAAAAAGTATAGGGCTCTGCATTTAACCCCTTGCACCCTCCTCCACACACACTCACTGTATTTAACCAGTTGCTCTCTCTCCCTCCTCCACTGCATATAACCGTTCGCAGCCCCACAATCCCACTGTATGCACTACATTTAAAGTGGACCAAAACCCAGGATTTCGACTATCTTGGGTTTTAGTATTTGCCTCCCGATAGGGGCATGCCCCGCTGTGTGAAACCTCCTAGATCCCCCAAACAAACTCACCTCTTCCCGGCCTCTCGTCCAATCAGCGCACCCAGATCCGCTCCTGACCCTTAGAGGCTGATTCATTAATAGCGCCAGGTAGCGACAGATGAGTGCCAGTAGCGTTATTTTCACAGCGCACGCTAGTATTCGCTGTACTTGGCCGTTGTTCGGCTGTTGACAGCGACTCAGTCGGTGTGCGGTAATGTTGAATACGGGGTTAGGAGTCGCTGTTTGACAGGTTCCGCGCTGTATGGGAGCGAATGACAGCGAATGGCCATAGCGAACGGCTCCCAGCATATTCTTTAACAAATCATGCTACAAAAATTCTTGCGCTGTGAAATGCATGTTTAAACCCCAGAGCGCTGGCGGCGATGGGTTAAAAGTAGTTTTTTAACCCCCAAACAACCATATTTTTGGTAAAAAAACAAAAAACATGTTTTTACAAACATTTTGTAATATGAATACATTAATATCAGACCTTAAAAAAAATAGCTAACATTGCAGAAGTGGTCACAGAATTTTTGACATTTAAAAAAAAAAAAAAAAAAATTAATAACAATTAATTATGAATATTTAAAGATTGTTCCATTGAAATGCATTGGAGAGCGCCAGGTAGCGAGAGGTCATACCTGTCGCTGTTCAAGGTCGCTCGCTGGCGCTGTGGGGTGAGGCTGGAATAATGATGAATGATTCGCTATCTGGCGCTCTGTCAGTTGCTAAGCAGGATCGGCTTGATAAATGTGTGATTGCGGAGGGGAGCCGGCGTTCTCGTGGCGGTGAGCGTCATTACCGTTCGCTCACCATTCGCTACCTGGCTCTATCCCTTGTTAAATAAGGGCCTAAGTCTAAGGCGAGTGGATCGGCCGCATCCCCCCCGCTACCCTCCAACAAGGAGCATGCCTGCGCTGGCCATTTACGAATGCCTAGTGAGCGGGCACGCACCCTGCTACAGGGATAGCTAAGATGCAGCCTCTGCTCGCGCATGCCCCGTTGGACCGGGAAAGAAGGTGAGATTATGGGCGACCTGGAGGGTTTCACACAGCGGGACATCCCAGTTCTGGATGCCCCGGGGGGAGGGAATCAATCAGCCTGGGAATCTTATAGATTCCTGGGCCGATCTCCGTAGGCTTTGGTCCACTTTCATCCTCTTGCCCCCACTCCCCCCCCCCCCGCAAGTGAGGTGCCTAGGTCAGCCTGTGCACCAAATATGGCCCTGGTCCCATGGCTGCCAGGGGCTGATCTTTCATTCATCAGCACTTGCCATTTCTTTTTCGCATTCCCACTCTCCCTTCCTTTCCTGCATTCCCTCCATTGCTCTCTTCTCTGTGTTTCATCTGTCTTTCTCTGTTTTCTAAACTCCCTCCCTTGCTTTCTTTCCTTCTCTTTTCCACATTCTCTGCAACTCTCTCTCTCATCTGCACATTCTCTCCTTTATCTTGTTTCCACATTCCCTCCACCCTGCTGTCATTTTCACATTCCCTTCTCCTTCTTTTTACCGTTTACCATGTTTGCTCTTTCTCCTTCTGTTTTCGGTTTTGTCCCTTCTAGAGATGAGCGAACTTCCTAAAAATTTGATTCGGGTGATTCGGCGAATTTCTCCAAGAAGTTCGGGTTCGTACAAATCGAACATTTGAGAATCGCTCATCTCTAGTGGAATGTGCGATACACACAGCACGGTGGGGGCGGGGGAGGCCGGCCGCACTGTCAGCTGTACTCACCTACATGCCGGATTCCCCAGCGTTCTGGCCCAGTGGCTGGCTATGGGGGCAAGTTGGCTTGTTACTATGTTACTATGTTACTATTTTACTATGGCCCTTATTTAACAAGGGATAGCGACAGGTAGCGACTGGTGAGCGGCCGGTAATGACGGGCCCCGCCACGAGAACGCCGGCTCCCCACCACAATCACACATTTATCAAGCCGATCCTGCTTAGCGACTGAGATAGCGCCATATAGCGACTCATTCATCATTATTCCAGCCTCAGCCCACAGCGCCAGCGTCCGACCTTGAACAGCGACAGGTATGACCTCTCGCTACCTGGCGCTCTCCAATGCATTTCAATGGAACAATCTTTAAATATTCATAATTAATTGTTATTTATTTATTTATTTATTTTTTTAAATGTGAAAAATTCTGTGACCACTTCTGCCATTTTAAATAATTTTTTTAAGGTAAAAAAAAAATGTACAGAATTGATATTACAGGTCTGATATTAATGTAGTCATATTACAAAATTATTTTAAAAACTTGTTTTTTTTGGTTTCCAAAAATATGGTTGTTTGGGGGTTAAACTACTTTTAACCCATCGCCGCCAGCGCTCTGGGGTTTAAACATGCATTTTACAGCGGGAGAATTTTTTGAGCGTGATTTGTTAATGAATATGATGGGAGCCGGTCGCTAGGGCCAGTCGTTATCATGCGCTCCCATACAGCGCGGAACCTGTCAAATAGCGACTCCTCACCCAATATTCAACATTACGGCAAACCGACGTCGCTGTCGCTATCAACTACCGAACAACGGCCAAGCACAGCGACTACTAGCGGGCGCTCTGAAAATGCCGCTACAGTCGCTCAACTGTCGCTACCTGCCGCTGTTAATGAATCGGCCTCTATGTATATTCAGAAGGAACCACATCTACCATAAGGCCATTGCTATCTCTGGTGAGAAGGGGATTATGGGATAGCTACAATATATACATACATGTGGGAGATTTTTACTGGACATTTTTATATATATATTTTATATTACAATAGATTTTTATTATGAAATGTATTATGAAATTATTGTAAAAAAAGTAGAATACAAATACATTTCATCTGTTTTACCACACAGAGGCACTTCTCTAGTTCTAGAGAAACGTTACAGCAATTTCCATTATATAATATCTTAGATTATGGGTCCTTGTTAGATACTATATCTGTAGTATAATATATATATAGTCAGGCCCGGATTATTAGGGGGCGCAAAGGGCGTGTGCCCCGGGGCCTCCACCAACCTTTGGGTTATGGTCTGGTTCAGGAGGCTTTTCAGTCTTTAGTCTGTCGGGCCACGGGGTCAGCAACAAAGCTATCGGCAGCAGTGGGGGTCCCCCGCACCTGGGCAAGCCTTTTTTGTGTTTGCAAACCTGCAGTCAAAGCCGCCACAGGGCAGGATGGCGTCTGGAGCAGCAAAGCCTCCACCAGCAATGCTACAGTGATGGGTGTGTGCAGAGCTGTGAGTCGGTGGGGGCTTACTACCCATTAGCCATCAAGCACAGCCGCTGGCAGCTCAATGCAGGGAACTTTTTTCTGCTGGACCAGCCGGGCGACTACACTACCCCCCACCCAGAATGGCAAAGCAGGAGTTCCCGAGCAGCACGCACCCGCACAAGGGGGGCACAAGGGACTGGATCTGATGTTCCAGTAAGTAGGCGGGTGACTATTATTTTAAAGGTAAAAAACTGTATCTGGGGCCACAACCAGATTTTGTGCCCCGGGCCTCCACCACAGTTATTCCGGCTCTGTATATAGTATAGTAATATCAATCAGCAATTTGTTGTAATTTAGCTCCGCTTTCATGTTCATCCCTGTTTCCACCAGCAAGACGATATTACTCCTCTAATCGAACATAACAGGCTTCATCCAGCAGCTGGAGACAATAATGACTCCGATTTACAAATGCATGTAAGTTCTTTATCTATCCCACATGCGGCAGATTATTCCAGCGGAGCATCCGTATCTTTTTTAATTTCCCAAATCGGATCCGGCGCCACCTGTACCGCTAACAAATAACAAGTCGCAAAGTCCTTGTTTTCTTAAATTCTTTGCCCAGCATGGCCGCGAGTCCCCTGCCCGGATTTCATTACAAGCTGTTTCAGGAGCTGCTAAATGTCCCCGGCCTCCCTACAAGGGAGGGAACAATAAAGCCACGAGGTGCTGGCGTCCTGCGTCCGGCTTCAATGCCGCGCGACAAAATACGCCGCAAACTCATTTTTCTCACTGCTGCGTTAATGAGTGCGCCGAGACAATGCCGAACAATCGGCTGATTGGAATAAAAAATCATACACAAGAAATGAGGGGAAAATAATAGCCCCCTCTGTGTGCACTATTTAAATGTTTTTGCATTACACAGAAGAAATGGTTACAGGCAATCACAATACAATTTTAATATGCATTAAACTTTGCGTCTTTTTTTTTTGTAAGGCCTGGGAAATAGACATCCTGTTGGAGCTATCGAAGGGAGTAAAGCTGTTGTTCAGATTCATAGTTAAAGTGGACCAAAAGCCAGGATTTTGACTATCCTGGGTTTTGGTCTTTTCCCCAGGTGGGCCCCGATCGGGGGTGCCCCGCTGTGTGAAACCCCCCCTGATCGCCCAAACCCAGCTCACCTCTTCCCGGTCCCACGGCGTGTCTAAGAGCAGCGGCTCTGGCGGCCGCAACCTCCGCCTCCCTCTATCCGGAAGCGGGCCTGCGACAGCCATTCACCCCGGTCAGGGTGCCCTCGGGGAAAGGACCAAAACCCAGGTTAGTGAGGAACAATATCCCCCACGAGCCTATAAGACTCTGTGGGGGTGGCCTACAGTACTTTATGGGTCTACTCACCTCCTCCACAGCCCTTGTGGAGGCTCTGGATTCTAAAAGGCTTTGAGGATGGCCAATTCCCTATTCCCAGGGCATACCAATTTAGGATGCCCCACTGTGTGAACCTCCCTGGGATGTCCTGTATACTCACCTTTTTTTGGACCTTGTCTGCAACTGCTTACACTGCTACAATCAAAGCGGACTAACACCCATTTTACACAAATGTGCATGCATTGGTCGCGGCTGCATTACTGACATCTCGCGGCTGATGCACACTCCTGCGCCAAGCCATTCAGTCAGGCTGGAGCAGGAGCATGCGTAGTGGGGAGACGGTTCCAAATCGGGATGCCCCAGGCACATGGACAAAAATCTAGGATGGCCTAAATCCTAGGTTTTGGTCCACTTTCAGAGTGGCCATATTCTCTCCTGCCCTGCAATGTAACAGTCTCAGCCACAGAGCCCATTTGTTGACTTTCCAGGTAGAGCAGTGGGTGCATGGGGGGGGGGGGCACAAAATTTATAGACCTTGCCTGCAACAGCTAACACTGTTACAATTAGAGATGAGCGAACTTTTGAAAAATTCGATTCGACTGATTCGCCGAATTTTCCGACAAAAATCGTTTCGACCCGAATAAATTCGCGACGAATCGCTATTAAAAACGGCTATTTCTGAGCCTCCTAGAGCCTCAATAGGGTTGTAAACCATTCAGCCTTGCTGTAACACGCACAGGATGCGTGCTGGGTTAGTTAAATAATACTTTGAAGAAATATCACATGCAGATCAGAGGCATCGCTAATAGAATCGCAGAGCGGCACAATTGCAGAGAGTTGAAGTGGCATCACTATGAGGGGCAGAAGGAGCCCAAATATACACTGGAGTTGGCCTCAGGAGCCCAAAAATTGGATGAATCACACCCTGGAGTTGGCAGAAGTTGGCAGCAGCAGCAGCAGGAGCCCAAATATACACTGGAGTTGGCTTCAGGAGCCCAAAAATTGGATGAATCACACCCTGGAGTTGGCAGGAGTTGGCAGCAGCAGCAGCAGGAGCCCAAATATACACTGGAGTTGGCTTCAGGAGCCCAAAAATTGGATGAATCACACCCTGGAGTTGGCAGGAGTTGACAGCAGCAGCAGCAGGAGCCCAAATATACACTGGAGTTGGCTTCAGGAGCCCAAAAATTGGATGAATCACACCCTGGAGTTGGCAGGAGTTGACAGCAGCAGCAGCAGGAGCCCAAATATACACTGGAGTTGGCTTCAGGAGCCCAAAAATTGGATGAATCACACCCTGGAGTTGGCAGGAGTTGACAGCAGCAGCAGCAGGAGCCCAAATATACACTGGAGTTGGCTTCAGGAGCCCAAAAATTGGATGAATCACACCCTGGAGTTGGCAGGAGTTGACAGCAGCAGCAGCAGGAGCCCAAATATACACTGGAGTTGGCTTCAGGAGCCCAAAAATTGGATGAATCACACCCTGGAGTTGGCAGGAGTTGACAGCAGCAGCAGCAGGAGCCCAAATATACACTGGAGTTGGCTTCAGGAGCCCAAAAATTGGATGAATCACACCCTGGAGTTGGCAGGAGTTGACAGCAGCAGCAGCAGGAGCCCAAATATACACTGGAGTTGGCTTCAGGAGCCCAAAAATTGGATGAATCACACCCTGGAGTTGGCAGAAGTTGGCAGCAGCAGCAGCAGGAGCCCAAATATACACTGGAGTTGGCTTCAGGAGCCCAAAAATTGGATGAATCACACCCTGGAGTTGGCAGGAGTTGACAGCAGCAGCAGCAGGAGCCCAAATATACACTGGAGTTGGCTTCAGGAGCCCAAAAATTGGATGAATCACACCCTGGAGTTGGCAGAAGTTGGCAGCAGCAGCAGCAGGAGCCCAAATATACACTGGAGTTGGCTTCAGGAGCCCAAAAATTGGATGAATCACACCCTGGAGTTGGCAGGAGTTGACAGCAGCAGCAGCAGGAGCCCAAATATACACTGGAGTTGGCTTCAGGAGCCCAAAAATTGGATGAATCACACCCTGGAGTTGGCAGGAGTTGACAGCAGCAGCAGCAGGAGCCCAAATATACACTGGAGTTGGCTTCAGGAGCCCAAAAATTGGATGAATCACACCCTGGAGTTGGCAGGAGTTGACAGCAGCAGCAGCAGGAGCCCAAATATACACTGGAGTTGGCTTCAGGAGCCCAAAAATTGGATGAATCACACCCTGGAGTTGGCAGGAGTTGACAGCAGCAGCAGCAGGAGCCCAAATATACACTGGAGTTGGCTTCAGGAGCCCAAAAATTGGATGAATCACACCCTGGAGTTGGCAGGAGTTGACAGCAGCAGCAGCAGGAGCCCAAATATACACTGGAGTTGGCTTCAGGAGCCCAAAAATTGGATGAATCACACCCTGGAGTTGGCAGAAGTTGGCAGCAGCAGCAGCAGCAGCAGCAGGAGCCCAAATATACACTGGAGTTGGCTTCAGGAGCCCAAAAATTGGATGAATCACACCCTGGAGTTGGCAGGAGTTGACAGCAGCAGCAGCAGGAGCCCAAATATACACTGGAGTTGGCTTCAGGAGCCCAAAAATTGGATGAATCACACCCTGGAGTTGGCAGAAGTTGGCAGCAGCAGCAGCAGGAGCCCAAATATACACTGGAGTTGGCTTCAGGAGCCCAAAAATTGGATGAATCACACCCTGGAGTTGGCAGGAGTTGACAGCAGCAGCAGCAGGAGCCCAAATATACACTGGAGTTGGCTTCAGGAGCCCAAAAATTGGATGAATCACACCCTGGAGTTGGCAGAAGTTGGCAGCAGCAGCAGCAGGAGCCCAAATATACACTGGAGTTGGCTTCAGGAGCCCAAAAATTGGATGAATCACACCCTGGAGTTGGCAGGAGTTGACAGCAGCAGCAGCAGGAGCCCAAATATACACTGGAGTTGGCTTCAGGAGCCCAAAAATTGGATGAATCACACCCTGGAGTTGGCAGAAGTTGGCAGCAGCAGCAGCAGGAGCCCAAATATACACTGGAGTTGGCTTCAGGAGCCCAAAAATTGGATGAATCACACCCTGGAGTTGGCAGAAGTTGGCAGCAGCAGGAGCCCAAATATACACTGGAGTTGGCTTCAGGAGCCCAAAAATTGGATGAATCACACCCTGGAGTTGGCAGGAGTTGACAGCAGCAGCAGCAGGAGCCCAAATATACACTGGAGTTGGCTTCAGGAGCCCAAAAATTGGATGAATCACACCCTGGAGTTGGCAGAAGTTGGCAGCAGCAGCAGCAGGAGCCCAAATATACACTGGAGTTGGCTTCAGGAGCCCAAAAATTGGATGAATCACACCCTGGAGTTGGCAGGAGTTGACAGTAGCAGCAGCAGGAGCCCAAATATACACTGGAGTTGGCTTCAGGAGCCCAAAAATTGGATGAATCACACCCTGGAGTTGGCAGAAGTTGGCAGCAGCAGCAGCAGGAGCCCAAATATACACTGGAGTTGGCTTCAGGAGCCCAAAAATTGGATGAATCACACCCTGGAGTTGGCAGGAGTTGACAGTAGCAGCAGCAGGAGCCCAAAAAATGGCCTAAAGACATAAATATGTTTTGCACCATTTGGAAAGTGTAAAACGTGGCACCATGCTGAATCTAGTCGCATGCATCAGGCATTGGTGGGTGGAAATCCTGGCTGATCCATCCCTGATTCATTTTGACAAAGGTGAGTCTCTCCACATTTTTAGTTGACAGACGAGTTCTCCTCGCCGTAACTATGGCCCCCGCCGCACTAAACACCCGCTCAGATGGCACGCTACTTGCCGGGCAGGACAGCTTTTCCAGGGCAAACTCTGCTAGTTGCGGCCACAAATCAAGTTTGGCTGCCCAGAAGTCCAGCGGATCCTCAAGGTGTGTTGGCATGGTCATGTCAAAGTATGACATGACCTGCTGGTTCAGGTCCTGCTCCAGGTCTTCCTGCTGCTCATGAGTAGCCTCACTATGCGGGTGTAGAAAGCTACTCATTAGCGACTGAAGACTGAGGCTGCTGCTGCTGATGGAGCTTCTGCTGCTGCTGCTGCCAACCCCCCCAGCGGCCATGGCAGTGGAAGGTGAGCGCAGAGGTCCCCTCGAGTCAGACCTGCGAGAGTATGGACCATGGCGCAGATAGGCATCGGCCAACTGCCTACGTAGAATGTCTTTGTAGTAGTTGAGTTTGTCCTCCCTCTCGGTGGGTTTAAAAAATGCCCCCATTTTGTGCCGGAAGCGAGGGTCCAATAAGGTGGACAGCCAGAAGTCATCCCGCCGACAGATGGAAACAATTCTGGGGTCACTACGCAAGCACGTGAGCATGCTTCGTGCCATTTGCGCAAGTGACTCGGATGGACTACCTGTCTCCATCTCCACTGCATACTGCCACGGTGTGCCCGGGTCCTCTGTCTCTCCTTCCTCAAAAACCTCTAGCTCCTCTGGCTGCTCCTGCTCCTCCTCTCCTGTCCGCTGACTAGATAAACCAGCCATTTCGCCAAGCCTAAACTGTGTTTCGCTGGGCAACTCCTCCTCCTCCTCTTCCTCCTCCTCCTCCTCCAGTTCAGCTCCAAGGGGGTTCATGTGGCCGTAAGATGTAAACGCCATGTCTCCAGTGCCCTGACCAGCCATGGTTTCCAACATGTGCTGTAGTACATGAAGCAGTGGAATCACGTCGTTCATCCCGTAATCCTGCCGACTGACAAATAAAGTGGCTTCCTCAAAGGGCCTGAGCAAACGGCAGGTGTCACGTATGAGCTGCCACTGGTTGACATTGAAGTTACACAGGGGAGTCCCCCTATCTGCTTGGATCATCAGGAAATCCGTGATGGCTTTTCTCTGTTCATATAATCGGTCCAACATGTGAAGGGTGGAATTCCAACGGGTGGAAACATCGCAAATCAGACTATGTTGGGGGATACCATTCTGACGCTGTAGCTCAAGAAGGGTGTGTTTGGCGGTGTAGGAGTGGCTGAAGTGCATGCAAAGTTTCCGTGAAGTTGTTAGGATGTCCTGCAGATGGGGGGAACACTTCAGAAACCGCTTGACAACCAGATTGAAGACGTGAGCCATGCAGGGGGCATGGGTCAGGCTTCCTTGGCGCAGCGCAGACAAAATGTTCTTCCCATTGTCGGTAACCATGATTCCCATTTTAAGTTTTCTCGGAGTAAGCCATGTTTGGATTTCCTGATGAATACATTTAAGCAGTTCCTCCCCTGTGTGACTCCGTTCGCCAAGACAAACCATGTGAAGCACTGCGTGACACCTCCGTGCCCTGCACACATGGTAGACTGGAGGGGCACTGAGACTTGAGCCTACAGTGGAGGGTGAGGAGATGGCGGAGGATGAGGAGGCCGAGTCGCACGGTGTCACAGGCCCAATGGGCAGAGAGCGCGGAGGCCGAAGCGGCGTGACCTGTCCAAGTTGCTGCTGCAAAGGGACCACATTCACCCAGTGGGCCGTAAACGACATGTACTGCCCCTGACCGTAGTTACAGCTCCAGATGTCGGCGCTGCCATGTATTTTGCTACACACCGACAGGCTCAAGGACTGGCCCACCTTCTGTTCAACAAAAGTGTGCAGCGCTGGTACTGCCTTCTTGGCAAAGAAATGACGGCTTGGGACTCTCCACCTCGGCTCGGCACAAGCCATCAGTTCTCTGAAAGGTGTAGATTCCACCACCTGAAAAGGGAGCGACTGCAGCACCAGCAACTTGGACAGGAGCACATTCAGCTTCTGCGCCGTAGGATGAGTGGGCGCATACTGCTGTCTCTTGGACATGGCTTCGCTGATGGATTGCTGGCGGGATGCATGACTTGGAGGAGGAGGAGGAGGAGCAGGAGCGACAGAGGATGGGTATGACGCACAGCTGCCTTCGGCTGAGGTGCTGGAGCCTTGGCTGGCAGAAATTGGGAGCTCACTTGGTGAGGAAGCAGACTGGACCACCCCTTGGGAGCCTCGGTTCTCCCAGGTCGTTTTATGGTGACGCATCATATGTTGACGCAGGGCCGCGGTGCCAACATTTGGACCCTGGCCACGCTTCACCTTTTGCCTACATATCTTGCATGTGGCCATGTTACCCTCCTGCGGATGCCTCAGGAAAAACTGCCACACTGCCGAGTAGCTACTTTTCCCACCCCCTGGCCTCACTGATTCACTGCTGCTGTTGCCAACTCCAGGAACCCCTGCTCCACTACCTCCCGATAAGGTAGACTGCCGCACAGCAGGTGCTCTACCCCGGCCCCGGCCCCGGCCGGCTCCAGCCTTTGGAATTGTGCCCCCATGCTGACTGCTACCACTTTGCTGCCTCAGCTGCTGACTCCGGGGCAACCTGCACCCCTCTTCTCCTGATGATGACGATGAAGCCCCTTCATCACCCGGCTCCCAAGTGCGATCGGCTTCATCGTCATCATCATCATCATCACCGGGTTGTGGCTGTACGTCACTGATGTTCGTGGATTCGTCAACAGTGTCTGGCGCAGGAGCTGGAACGCTCGCAGCACCCACGACACTGTCCACATCACTATTTGTCTGCCTAGCTAAAGAAGCCACCTCCATTTCTTGGCTGGGCAGTAGCTGCTGACTGTCCTCTATCTGATGGTCCTCCTCACTAAAGAGTGGAGCTGAACCCAAAGCATAGGATACGTCGCTGGGGGAGGGAACGGCGTAGGCCAGAGGCAATGGGAGGACAGGGACTGCTCTCGGGGCATGCCAACTCAGGGTTGTGTCAGAGGAACCTACCGACCCTAGACTGGGGGTCTCAGACGTAAGTTGTGATGATGTTGTTGATGAGCGCGTCAACCAATCTACCACGGCAGATGCGTTACTGGTGGAGACCCGACCGCTAGCAGATACTGGCAGATTAGGTCTCTCAGCGTGACTCCTGCTGCTACTGGCCCCCAGTCTGATGCGAGCTCTTCCTGCGGAATCTTGGCCTCTGCCACTCCTCTTTTCACTTCCAGGCACTTGTCTGCCCGACATAGTCTAACTGGCGTGGTAGTAGGTGATATTTAAAAAAACCCCGGGCAGCGGTGGGTCTATATGAAACAGAATATAATGCACACCAAAAGTGAGCAGTAACACTCAGCCTCCAACAGGCCTGCTTAGTGTAAATAAGAGAGCTGCTTAGTGTAAATAAAGAGGGGTATGCTATGTTACAGAATGGGATGCCTCAACAGAAGTGCACCTGGCAGGCAGCAGTAAGCCTATGCCCAGCAAAAGTGTCTTATAATATAAATATAATAAGAGCAAATGCTTATATGGTCTTAAACAGAGGCTGCTTTAGTCACAGAATGGGATGCCCCGGGCAGGAATCGACCTGGCAGGGTCCAGTAGGGCTTTGGCCAGCAAAAGTGTCTTTATCAGGCCTAATTTCAAATATGATTAGAGCAAATGTTTATATGGTCTTAAACAGAGGCTGCTTTAGTCACAGAATGGGATGCCCCGGGCAGGAATCGAGCTGCCAGGGTACAGTAGTGCTTTGGCCAGCAAAAGTGTCTTTATCAGGCCTAATTTCAAATATGATTAGAGCAAATGCTTATATGGTCTTAAACAGAGGCTGCTTTAGTCACAGAATGGGATGCCCCGGGCAGGAATCGAGCTGCCAGGGTACAGTAGTGCTTTGGCCAGCAAAAGTGTCTTTATCAGGCCTAATTTCAAATATGATTAGAGCAAATGCTTATATGGTCTTAAACAGAGGCTGCTTTAGTCACAGAATGGGATGCCCCGGGCAGGAATCGAGCTGCCAGGGTACAGTAGTGCTTTGGCCAGCAAAAGTGTCTTTATCAGGCCTAATTTCAAATATGATTAGAGCAAATGCTTATATGGTCTTAAACAGAGGCTGCTTTAGTCACAGAATGGGATGCCCCGGGCAGGAATCGAGCTGCCAGGGTACAGTAGTGCTTTGGCCAGCAAAAGTGTCTTTATCAGGCCTAATTTCAAATATGATTAGAGCAAATGCTTATATGGTCTTAAACAGAGGCTGCTTTAGTCACAGAATGGGATGCCCCGGGCAGGAATCGAGCTGCCAGGGTACAGTAGTGCTTTGGCCAGCAAAAGTGTCTTTATCAGGCCTAATTTCAAATATGATTAGAGCAAATGCTTATATGGTCTTAAACAGAGGCTGCTTTAGTCACAGAATGGGATGCCCCGGGCAGGAATCGAGCTGCCAGGGTACAGTAGTGCTTTGGCCAGCAAAAGTGTCTTTATCAGGCCTAATTTCAAATATGATTAGAGCAAATGCTTATATGGTCTTAAACAGAGGCTGCTTTAGTCACAGAATGGGATGCCCCGGGCAGGAATCGAGCTGCCAGGGTACAGTAGTGCTTTGGCCAGCAAAAGTGTCTTTATCAGGCCTAATTTCAAATATGATTAGAGCAAATGCTTATATGGTCTTAAACAGAGGCTGCTTTAGTCACAGAATGGGATGCCCCGGGCAGGAATCGAGCTGCCAGGGTACAGTAGTGCTTTGGCCAGCAAAAGTGTCTTTATCAGGCCTAATTTCAAATATGATTAGAGCAAATGCTTATATGGTCTTAAACAGAGGCTGCTTTAGTCACAGAATGGGATGCCCCGGGCAGGAATCGAGCTGCCAGGGTACAGTAGTGCTTTGGCCAGCAAAAGTGTCTTTATCAGGCCTAATTTCAAATATGATTAGAGCAAATGCTTATATGGTCTTAAACAGAGGCTGCTTTAGTCACAGAATGGGATGCCCCGGGCAGGAATCGAGCTGCCAGGGTACAGTAGTGCTTTGGCCAGCAAAAGTGTCTTTATCAGGCCTAATTTCAAATATGATTAGAGCAAATGCTTATATGGTCTTAAACAGAGGCTGCTTTAGTCACAGAATGGGATGCCCCGGGCAGGAATCGAGCTGCCAGGGTACAGTAGTGCTTTGGCCAGCAAAAGTGTCTTTATCAGGCCTAATTTCAAATATGATTAGAGCAAATGCTTATATGGTCTTAAACAGAGGCTGCTTTAGTCACAGAATGGGATGCCCCGGGCAGGAATCGAGCTGCCAGGGTACAGTAGTGCTTTGGCCAGCAAAAGTGTCTTTATCAGGCCTAATTTCAAATATGATTAGAGCAAATGCTTATATGGTCTTAAACAGAGGCTGCTTTAGTCACAGAATGGGATGCCCCGGGCAGGAATCGAGCTGCCAGGGTACAGTAGTGCTTTGGCCAGCAAAAGTGTCTTTATCAGGCCTAATTTCAAATATGATTAGAGCAAATGCTTATATGGTCTTAAACAGAGGCTGCTTTAGTCACAGAATGGGATGCCCCGGGCAGGAATCGAGCTGCCAGGGTACAGTAGTGCTTTGGCCAGCAAAAGTGTCTTTATCAGGCCTAATTTCAAATATGATTAGAGCAAATGCTTATATGGTCTTAAACAGAGGCTGCTTTAGTCACAGAATGGGATGCCCCGGGCAGGAATCGAGCTGCCAGGGTACAGTAGTGCTTTGGCCAGCAAAAGTGTCTTTATCAGGCCTAATTTCAAATATGATTAGAGCAAATGCTTATATGGTCTTAAACAGAGGCTGCTTTAGTCACAGAATGGGATGCCCCGGGCAGGAATCGAGCTGCCAGGGTACAGTAGTGCTTTGGCCAGCAAAAGTGTCTTTATCAGGCCTAATTTCAAATATGATTAGAGCAAATGCTTATATGGTCTTAAACAGAGGCTGCTTTAGTCACAGAATGGGATGCCCCGGGCAGGAATCGAGCTGCCAGGGTACAGTAGTGCTTTGGCCAGCAAAAGTGTCTTTATCAGGCCTAATTTCAAATATGATTAGAGCAAATGCTTATATGGTCTTAAACAGAGGCTGCTTTAGTCACAGAATGGGATGCCCCGGGCAGGAATCGAGCTGCCAGGGTACAGTAGTGCTTTGGCCAGCAAAAGTGTCTTTATCAGGCCTAATTTCAAATATGATTAGAGCAAATGCTTATATGGTCTTAAACAGAGGCTGCTTTAGTCACAGAATGGGATGCCCCGGGCAGGAATCGAGCTGCCAGGGTACAGTAGTGCTTTGGCCAGCAAAAGTGTCTTTATCAGGCCTAATTTCAAATATGATTAGAGCAAATGCTTATATGGTCTTAAACAGAGGCTGCTTTAGTCACAGAATGGGATGCCCCGGGCAGGAATCGAGCTGCCAGGGTACAGTAGTGCTTTGGCCAGCAAAAGTGTCTTTATCAGGCCTAATTTCAAATATGATTAGAGCAAATGCTTATATGGTCTTAAACAGAGGCTGCTTTAGTCACAGAATGGGATGCCCCGGGCAGGAATCGAGCTGCCAGGGTACAGTAGTGCTTTGGCCAGCAAAAGTGTCTTTATCAGGCCTAATTTCAAATATGATTAGAGCAAATGCTTATATGGTCTTAAACAGAGGCTGCTTTAGTCACAGAATGGGATGCCCCGGGCAGGAATCGAGCTGCCAGGGTACAGTAGTGCTTTGGCCAGCAAAAGTGTCTTTATCAGGCCTAATTTCAAATATGATTAGAGCAAATGTTTATATGGTCTTAAACAGAGGCTGCTTTAGTCACAGAATGGGATGCCCCGGGCAGGAATCGAGCTGCCAGGGTACAGTAGTGCTTTGGCCAGCAAAAGTGTCTTTATCAGGCCTAATTTCAAATATGATTAGAGCAAATGCTTATATGGTCTTAAACAGAGGCTGCTTTAGTCACAGAATGGGATGCCCCGGGCAGGAATCGAGCTGCCAGGGTACAGTAGTGCTTTGGCCAGCAAAAGTGTCTTTATCAGGCCTAATTTCAAATATGATTAGAGCAAATGCTTATATGGTCTTAAACAGAGGCTGCTTTAGTCACAGAATGGGATGCCCCGGGCAGGAATCGAGCTGCCAGGGTACAGTAGTGCTTTGGCCAGCAAAAGTGTCTTTATCAGGCCTAATTTCAAATATGATTAGAGCAAATGCTTATATGGTCTTAAACAGAGGCTGCTTTAGTCACAGAATGGGATGCCCCGGGCAGGAATCGAGCTGCCAGGGTACAGTAGTGCTTTGGCCAGCAAAAGTGTCTTTATCAGGCCTAATTTCAAATATGATTAGAGCAAATGCTTATATGGTCTTAAACAGAGGCTGCTTTAGTCACAGAATGGGATGCCCCGGGCAGGAATCGAGCTGCCAGGGTACAGTAGTGCTTTGGCCAGCAAAAGTGTCTTTATCAGGCCTAATTTCAAATATGATTAGAGCAAATGCTTATATGGTCTTAAACAGAGGCTGCTTTAGTCACAGAATGGGATGCCCCGGGCAGGAATCGAGCTGCCAGGGTACAGTAGTGCTTTGGCCAGCAAAAGTGTCTTTATCAGGCCTAATTTCAAATATGATTAGAGCAAATGCTTATATGGTCTTAAACAGAGGCTGCTTTAGTCACAGAATGGGATGCCCCGGGCAGGAATCGAGCTGCCAGGGTACAGTAGTGCTTTGGCCAGCAAAAGTGTCTTTATCAGGCCTAATTTCAAATATGATTAGAGCAAATGCTTATATGGTCTTAAACAGAGGCTGCTTTAGTCACAGAATGGGATGCCTCACAGCAGACTTAAGATCAGTTCAGTATATATGCACAGTTAGTTACTATAAGCAGCCTGAAAACGCTAACAAAGGCTGGATGAAAAAAAAAAAATCTCCCTGTCAGCCAGCTCCGTTTTTCCTACCTTTCCCTGGCTTTCTGTCTGTCTCCTGTCTGTCTCCTGCCTGTCTCCTGCCTGTCTCCAGCCTGTCCCTGTCTGTCCCTGTCTGTCCCTGTCTCCAGCCTGTCTCCAGCCTGTCTAACTGCCTCAGCTACACAGCGTTCTGTCTGTCTGTCACGAATGCAATAGAGAAATGAGGAAAAGCAAGATGGCCGCCGTTAAATACCGCTGTGTGACGTCACCGGGCTTGCTGGCTGCTGATAGGCTGCATGTGACTGCCCCAGCTTGCACTGGCGCGGGATACATGTCCAGACATGTCCCGCCCGCCATCTTAGAATGCCTGTAATGTAAATGAATGGATGTTAAAGGAAAACTTCGAGTGATCGAATCGCGGGGAAATTCGGATTCGATCCGAATCGAATTTTTCCTGAAATTCGGATCGAATCCGGGTTCGTCCGGATCGATTCGCTCATCCCTAGTTACAATTAAAATGGGCCGATACCAATTTTCCACAAATATTCTGATTGCTGATGCCCCCCAGCACATACCCCCTTTGCAACTGTTGTAAGAAGAAGGAGGAAGGGAGATAAACACCTCTCAACATATAATGCTCCACTTCTCCCATATATCTGAAGCTTTAGGATAGGGTTTAGGATAAACATCTGCTAGGAGAGAGAGGCAGGGCAGTTTATAGGCTTAACTGCACTTGGGGTCAGCACCAGAGTAGCCAGCACCATACCACAAACCCAATAATTAATAAGCAGAATGCATAGTGGATCTCTATAAAACATAAATCAATGTACTTTTGAGGCTGCAGGATACAGGCTGGTAAGCATGCTCTAATACTCACCCTGGCTCCTGCATTCTTTTTTCCATAGTCCGCATCTCAGGTAGGTGACATACTGTAGGTGTCATTAGTCTGGGCCGTGGAGGGCCCTAGGCAAAATACAGGAGCCAGGGTGAGTATGGTGGCATGCTTCCCAACCATACTCTACTCTTGTCAGTCCAGTGCCTCCCTTCTCCACAAACACTTCCCTAATATATGGCTGCAGTACAATGCAGGGCATGCTATGAACAGAGCCAGACGGCAAGAATCAGCATTTAGCTCAGCATCCCCTGTATTAATGGCTCCCAGG
Organism: Gastrophryne carolinensis; assembly: GCA_027917425.1. Classification (NCBI taxonomy): domain Eukaryota; kingdom Metazoa; phylum Chordata; class Amphibia; order Anura; family Microhylidae; genus Gastrophryne; species Gastrophryne carolinensis. The sequence continues at coordinate 25,472,596 of CM051242.1, read as the reverse complement.
GTGACGTCACTGCTCACCTGGGACAACCAAACAGCCCATCAACAGGGAAGGGTCATCCTGTGGAGATTAAGCTCAGTTGTCCAGTTGGCTCTAGGAAATATAGGTCATTTCACTGGTTATAGGAATCGAGTAAAGTCTTCCCCTTAAGGAGGAACATTGGACCAAAAATAAAATGGGGCCAATTCCCCCCTCTCATTGGCCCCTACTTACCTTTTGGGTATTGTTGCTACCTGCTGCAGCAAGATCTAGCTGCTTTGAGGCTCAAACCTCACCCCCGCCACCAGCCTAGCTGTCTGTAAGTGACAGCACGGCTTTAGCAATGGTCTTCAAAGTCCTGCTCCCCTCACAAAATCTCACAGGATTTCGGGCAGCTCCATTGCATTGCCCGTTGGAAGGTCACCCGGAATCTGAGGGACCCAGAAGATGGACCCCCCGGCGAGGTGAGTAAGTAGTGCCCAAAGGCCAGGCGAGGTGAGTAAGTAGTGCCCAAAGGCCAGGTTTGGGGGAGGTCTTAACCTCCCCCGATGTTCCTCTTTAATGCTTGGTTGATAAGTGGTTACCTTGTTGGTGCTTGCAATAGAGAGGAACCATCGATAAGGACATAGGTTGATGATCTGTTGGAGGCATGCCACTCTGTTGGAACTACTGTATGTGAAGTCGTCCAAATGGTTCTATGGATGGAGAATTGTCATAGCTGGTTCTAAGGAAGAACATGGCTCCTCATGGGTATTATAAGACAGATAAGTCATTCTGCTGGTGTTAGGAAATAAGAGAAGTCGGCCCTTGGATGATAAACTGAAAGGAATCACTCTGCAAGTGCTATGGAAGGAGAGGAGTCAGTGAAACGGTTCTGTGGATTGAATGCAATAACTGTATGTTGTTTGCTGTAGGGCAAAGATAGGCCACACCGTTGATAGAATGAAGAGCAGCTATCATGTATCATTATGGAATGAAGTAGAGTCATTCTAGTTTTGGATAAAGAAGAATCGTAACGTTGGCTTTGAAATAAAGAGGAATTCTTCTATTGACATGGAATGAAGGGAATTCATCCCTGTGTTGCTTGGACCAAAAGGGCTCATCACGTTTGCTGATAGAAACAAGAAGGAGTCAACCCAATGGTTGACTAGCCATTTCTGTGCCATCAGCACATGCTTTCCTAGCTGCTCAAAATGGCATAGTAAATAGCTGAATGAAACGCAAGCCAGTTATTGGCCGGTGGTTCTGATACGGAAAACCGTGGGCAGACCCATTTTACTCTCTACGGTTTAGAGATTTCTCTGGTGTTGTTCGGTCTTCCAAAATAATCTAAGGGAGTGAAATATACGTGTAATGAAGGACACAGACATAGCAGTATGTGCTCGATGTTACACGGGAAAGCGTGTTCTGCTTGCTCCGCCCAGTGACTCTTTTTTATATCGAAGTAAAAAAACCAGCACACGTCATCTATTGGACATCATCATATAAGGAAAAATCTAATTACTGGCTAAATGATTGGTCATCAGTCACAGCCAAATATCATATTCTTAAGAATGTTAGGGACGCCTAGGGGGCCAGACATAATAAGGTGTGTCCAGCTCCTCAGCGCCATCTTGTTCACAGTAATGTGTTAATAGCAGCGTGCTTCATTAACTTTATTGCTCTAACTCAGTACAAGCAAAAGGAAAGAATCAGCACAGAGATAAGTGGCTTACTGAGGGCTTATTTCACCTTTATTAGTCACTAAAGCTTACAATGCAAAGATAGGAATCTATTTTAATGGAGCGGGAATGTTCATATATATATATATTCATTTTAATAATTCTGACCTCCATCCATCACAGTTCGAGCTTGCTCCGAGGGATTGCCAGAAAGGAGACTTTTTGTCCATTCTGGGATATTTTACATACCAAAGCATCCCAAATCGGGAGTAGCAACAAAACCCGGGATAGTAAAAATTTTACTTTTTAAAGAAGTTGAGACAATAATGGAATGAACAAGTCATAAGTAAGGCCTCCTAGATCAGGAGCCTAAATTCCAGTGTAGGGGAACAGACTTAGGTAGTCTGGTAAGGGACCCAGAAAAGCCCACTGCTGGCCACTATTTATTATTCTGCACCTGGTAAGAGGGTGAAATAGTAACTCCAGGAATGGTATGATCAGTAAGCGGCAGAACTCAGGAAATGTTCCAGTTATTATCAGTTGCCATTATATGTCTGTTTTTTCCATTTTGGGTGTAATTTTTACACAAAAAGCAACTCTTAGTCGGTTTGTAACATTTCATTGTATGGTTAATTAATGCCTCTCTTCTAGCAGCACAGGGTCTCTTTTATTCCCCTCAATATAAACTCAGTGTTCTCTTTTTAAATTCACAAGCGAGGAGCAATTTTACACTCAGATGGTATTTTTCTCCCCTGGTCATATTATGATAGTTTTAGTGTGACATGGAATTCATTCAGCCGAAGCCAAAGGCAAAATGATAGTATGACAGCGAGACCAGCCAGCCATATTCCACAGCCTAACTTATCTGGGGAAGAGCGTAACAGCGCCATCTACAGGAGCATCAAACTCCAATCTGCAACCTTTTCTACTCTATGAGCCTGATTTACTACGGGCTTTATTCATCAAGGGATAGCGGCAGGTAGTTCCTCGTAGTGGCAGTCTGCGTCTGGTGAACGCAATACCACATTTATGAAGGCAATTCTGAAGAGCGACTCTAACAGCAACATGTAGCGAACGGTTCATCATTCCAGGCAGCTCAGTGAATAGGTATTACCTGTCGCTACCTATCGCTCTCCCATACATTTCAATGGACGTTCCTTTTCTTCTGTTTAAACAGGGTTTTTTTGTCTTAATTTTTTTTTCTCAAATAATTGTGTCACCTCTCCTGGCCTAGAAAGAATCATTTTTTAAAACTTTTTTGATTTTTTTATATTTTTATGCAGAATTGTTATTACAGGTCTGGCATTAAAATATTAATGTTACAACAATGTCATTCCATGTGTTTTCGCTTTGTTACTGGTGGATATGTGTTCAAAAACAGACTTTAATCACACAGGGTCTGGCGCTCTATGCTATAGCGACCAGATCAAACTTGCCGACGCTGTGTGTGTCTGTTTTTTTGTTGAATATGGTGAGAGTCGGTCGCAATGAGCTGGCGCTACCTTTTGCTCCCTGCAACGCTGTACTGGTGTAAGAACGGCCAACATACATCTCATTCATCAATGCCGGCCAGGTTACTACAGCGACTGAGACGCTCAGTTATAGCGCTCGATAGCTGATCACAGCGTATACTAGCGGTCGCTCTAAGCGCCTCTATACAGATGCTCATCTGCCAATACCTGGCGTTAGTAATGAATCAGTCTGCCCGTGTGGCAGCACAAGGAGATGAAAGCTGTTGGCTAGCTAACCGGCCTGTACCAAGGTAAGGGCTAGCTCAGGCATAGTGAGGCGGGGAGGCCGATTCATTAATAGCGGCAGGTAGCGACAGTTGAGCGACTGTAGCAGCATTTTCAGAGCGCCCGCTAGTAGTCGCTGTGCTTGGCCGTTGTTCGGTAGTTGATAGCGACTCAGTCGCTTTGCCGTAATGTTGAATATTGGGTGAGGAGTCGCTATTTGACAGGTTCCGCGCTGTATGGGAGCGCATGATAGCGACTGGCCCTAGCGTCCGGCTCCCACCATATTCATTAAAAAATCACGCTCAAAAAATTCTCGCGCTGTAAAATGCATGTTTAAACCCCAGAGCGCTGGCGGCGATGGGTTAAAAGTAGTTTTTTAACCCCCAAACAACCATATTTTTGGAACCCAAAAAAAAACAAGTTTTTTAAATAATTTAGTAATATGAATACATTAATATCAGACCTGTAATATCAATTCTGTACATTTTTTTAATTTTTTTTTACCTTAAAAAAATTATCTAAAATGGCAGAAGTGGTCACAGAATTTTTCACATTTAAAAAAAAAATAAAAACATTAATAACAATTAATTATGAATATTTAAAGATTGTTCCATTGAAATGCATTGGAGAGCGCCAGGTAGCGAGAGGTCATACCTGTTCAAGGTCGGACGCTGGCGCTGTGGGCTGAGGCTGGAATAATGATGAATGAGTGGCTATATGGCGCTATCCCAGTCGCTAAGCAGGATCGGCTTGATAAATGTGTGATTGTCGTGGGGAGCCGGCGTTCTCGTGGCGGCGACCGTCATTACCGGCCGCTCACCAGTCGCTACCTGTCGCTATTCCTTCATAAATAAGGGCCTTAGATGAGCACACAGTGCAAATAAGATGACATATAGTAAATAACATGTACTCCTAATGGAATGTCCTCCCAATCATTCCTCCAGTGGCCCCCTGGGGCCTAACCCTCGCACTTTGTGGAGTGCGAGGGTTAGGCCCCAGGGGGCCACTGGAGGAATGATTGGGAGGACATTCCATTAGGAGTACATACAGTATGCACATGCAATAGGTGCCCCTGTTTGGGCAGCGCACCCTTTCTAGATAGACATTTGTAGGTTTACAGTGTGTGCCACCTGCCAATTTTTTGGTTTCACATATAGTAAATAACACATAACACTGATCACATTAAATAATATACCGTATTTGTAGTTTTCACTTGAGTTGATAACATATCATGTGCTTTGGTTGTCTCCAAACTATTCAGCCGAGGGGCCAAACCGTTTGAGTCAGGAGCACTTTTAATGTTGGAGAGCTATTCTATTTCAAAGAGAAGAAGATGAGCTTTTTTTATGGGAATAGTTAAGTCTCCATAAGAGGTCTATTCTTTGGCTAAAAAGGGAGTGGTATGAGCGCACTCCTGTTCAGCCCGTTCACAATATAAGACAATGTTGTTAGTGTCAATCACATTAATTTGGACGGTTAATTGAAGAGAGACTTACCGCCGCGGCCTGGGGGTACTAGACCTGCCCTGTGCCTCTGTGTATACTTCGCGTTGTTATACTTCAATAGTGCTGGGAATGCTGGTTGCTGTTGGTCCTCTACTGGCTTTGATGGTCTTAGGTGACACCGCAGGCTCAGTGGAGTATACACAAAGGCCCAGGGCAGGTCTAGCACTTAGAGTCCCATTTAAGAAATCCAAAACAGCAGCACCGACCTGGCTGTTGGCTAGTGTCTTATTTAACACTAGCGCCAAAATGGTTGCAGCACTGGGTGCTCCGGTTGAAGCAGCACCAGATGAAACCTGCTCCCTTAGAGCATAATGGGCAGAACTGAATTGTAGTGCCAGAAAAATAGGAAGTATAAAGTGGCGCTCACTGGCGCCTGTATAATCGCCCGGGGGGTCCAACAGGTGCTGACACAGGCCGGCTAATACCTAGTGCAACAAACAAAGCTAATTAGGCCCTTATTTAAGAGGGATAGCGTCAGGTAGCGCCTGGTTAATGAGAGGTAGCGACTGATAGCGACTGGTCAACGCCGGACACGGCATGCAGTTACACATTTATCAACCAGAATCTATTTTGCGACTGGAATAGCGACATGTAGCAGATGATTCAGCAATTTCACAGCCTCAGCGAACAGCGCCAGTGTTCTGCCTTGCACAGCGCCAGGTATGACCTCTCCCATACATTTCAATGGACGATCCTTTTCTTCTCTTTAAACAGGGTTTTTGTTTTTTAGTTTTTTTCAAAAAAATCAAAAATAATTCTTTGACCTCTTCTGGCATTGAAATTTTTTTCATAATTTTTTCATTTTTTAAATATTTCCTCAAAAATGACATTACAGGTCTGGCATTAAAGTGTTCATGTTACAATGTTGTTACAATGTAATTCCATATGTTTTCGCTTTGTTACTAGTTGATAGATGCTTGAAAACACACTTTAAACACACCGCCTCCTGCGCTCTGGGCTTCAAACAACTATTTTTCAGCGCCAGAGGTTTGTGAGGCTGTTTTTTTGCTGAATATGGTGTGAGTCGGTGGCTATGAGCAGTCGCTAACATGCGCTCCCATACAGCGCTGTACTGGTCAAATAGCGACTCCTCACAATGTATTCAACATTACTGAACAGCGACTGAGTCGCTAAGAACTAGCGACCCACGGCTGAGCACAGTGACTACTAGCGGGCGATCTGAAAATGCCTGCTACAGACGCTCATCTGTCGCTACCTGCCGCTAATGATGAATCAGCCTGTTAGTAGCGTTCTGCTCAGTGACTGCTAGCTCCAATGTCGTACACAGGGCGATAGACAGAGATTAGGGAAGACATGTAGGGCATGAGTAGGGCGATAGACAGAGATTAGGGAAGACATGTAGGGCATGAGTAGGGCGATAGACAGAGATTAGGGAAGACATGTAGGGCACAGGTAGGGCAATAGACAGAGATTAGGGAAGACATGTAGGGCACAGGTAGGGCAATAGACAGAGATTAGGGAAGACATGTAGGGCATGAGTAGGGCGATAGACAGAGATTAGGGAAGACATGTAGGGCACAGGTAGGGCGATAGACAGAGATTAGGGAAGACATGTAGGGCATGAGTAGGGCGATAGACAGAGATTAGGGAAGACATGTAGGGCATGAGTAGGGCGATAGACAGAGATTAGGGAAGACATGTAGGGCACAGGTAGGGCGATAGACAGAGATTAGGGAAGACATGTAGGGCATGAGTAGGGCGATAGACAGAGATTAGGGAAGACATGTAGGGCACAGGTAGGGCGATAGACAGAGATTAGGGAAGACATGTAGGGCACAGGTAGGGCGATAGACAGAGATTAGGGAAGACATGTAGGGCATGAGTAGGGCGATAGACAGAGATTAGGGAAGACATGTAGGGCATGAGTAGGGCGATAGACAGAGATTAGGGAAGACATGTAGGGCACAGGTAGGGCGATAGACAGAGATTAGGGAAGACATGTAGGGCATGAGTAGGGCGATAGACAGAGATTAGGGAAGACATGTAGGGCATGGGTAGGGCGATAGACAGAGATTAGGGAAGACATGTAGGGCACAGGTAGGGCGATAGACAGAGATTAGGGAAGACATGTAGGGCACAGGTAGGGCGATAGACAGAGATTAGGGAAGACATGTAGGGCATGAGTAGGGCGATAGACAGAGATTAGGGAAGACATGTAGGGCACAGGTAGGGCGATAGACAGAGATTAGGGAAGACATGTAGGGGGGGGGCAGCACGGTGAAGAGCTTTGTGGGTAAGAATGAACAAGTATTTACTGCAGAGACCCCACATGAGTAGGTAGAGTGCAACTGGATCCTCATGGAGCCCAAAATACTAGACCTTATCTGCACTGAGTTTATAGATGATATGGATATAGATATCAGTATGTTGAATGTCACGAGTTAGAAAATGTTTCTGACCGTCAGAGCCTAATAAACGTCACTGGGAGATGGGCCTGGATCGCTATACATGCAGTATCTACCATGAGGAATTTAAAGTGCATTTAAAGTAAACCTACTGGATCAAGAGGTCAAAGTGGTCAGCTAATTCCATGAGGCTAAATCATCATTACAGCTCTTTAGAGATAACAGCAGGGCAGGCTCCAGGTTTATGCGGGCCCTTGGGCAATAGAGTCCCATTGGGCCCCTTGCAGTGTGGTATGTTACTCCATGGTGATAAAGTTGCACGTATGGTGAAAACTGCTAAAGAATAAAAAGAAAAAATACAGAAGGAATGAAGAATTTTTTGAGCGTGATTTGTTAATGAATATGCTGGGAGCCGTTCGCTATGGCCATTCGCTGTCATGCGCTCCCATACAGCGCGGAACCTGTCAAACAGCGACTCCTAACCCCGTATTCAACATTACCGCACACCGACGGGGTCGCTGTCAACAACCGAACAACGGCCAAGCACAGCGAATACTAGCGGGCACTGTGAAAATAACGCTACTGGCGCTCATCTGTCACTACCTGGCGCTATTAATGAATCAGCCTGATAGAATAAAGGATCGAAACAAAGAAAGAGAATGAATGACGGAACCTAAGAAAGCATAAAAGGAATGACAGAAAGAAAAGCAGGAAAGAAAGAGAGAGAGAAGGAATGACAAAAATAAATAATGGAAGGAAGAAAGAAAGAAAGAAAAAGAAAAGAAAGAAAGAGAAAGAAAAAATGGGATGGCAGGACAAACAGATGAAAGAAAGAAAGACTAGAAAGAGAGAGAGAGAGAGAGAGAGAGAGAAAAAGCTTAGAAGGAAAGAAAAGAACAGAAGGTATGATATAAAGAATAGAAGGACTGACAGAAATAGAAGGAAAGAAGAAAGAAAAGGAATGGCAGAAAGAACAGATGACAGAAAGAATAGAAAGAAAAAAAAAGAAAAGAATAGAAGGACTAACAGAAAGAAAGACAGAAGGAAATGCTCTCCCAATGGCCAACCTTCCCCTGGTTACTGCACGGCCCTGCGTCCTATCTAGGGAATGAGGTGGGTACGTAACTACAGGGGAGCGCAAAGGTTGCAACTGCACTGGGGGGCCCATAAAGTCAGGGGGGGGGGCCTTCACTGTTGCTCCTCAACCAATGATATAAGATTGATTTAAGAATTATTCTCATGTGGCATCATGTACCGAAGGAAAACAGCATTTATATCTACTATTCTTTCATTTAGTTAAATTGATAGGTATTTCTGTATGAGCAATGATGGGGCCTCATTTATTGTCTGCACCTGGGCCCGGTCATATGTGGAGGCCGATTCATTAACAGCGGCAGGTAGCGACAGTTGAGCGACTGTAGCGGCATTTTCAGAGCGCCCGCTAGTAGTCGCTGTGCTTGGCCGTTGTTCGGTAGTTGATAGCGACTCAGTCGGTTTGCCGTAATGTTGAATATTGGGTGAGGAGTCGCTATTTGACAGGTTCCGCGCTGTATGGGAGCGCATGACAGCGAATGGCCATAGCGACCGGCTCCCACGATATTCATTAACAAATCACGCTCAAAAAATTCTTGCGCTGTGAAATGCTTGTTTAAACCCCAGAGCGCTGGCGGCGATGGGTTAAAAGTAGTTTTTTAACCCACAAACAACCATATTTTTGGAAACCAAAAAAAAAGGTTTTTTAAATAATTTTGTAATATGAATACATTAATATCAGACCTGTAATATCAATTCTGTGCATTTTTTATTTTTTTACCTTAAAAAAATTATTTTAAATGGCAGAAGTGGTGACAGAAATTTTCCCATTTAAAAAAAAAAAAATAATTACAATTAATTATGAATATTTAAAGATTGTTCCATTGAAATGCATTGGAGCGCGCCAGGTAGCGAGAGGTCATACCTGTCGCTGTTCAAGGTCGGACGCTGGCGCTGTGGGCTGAGGCTGGAATAATGATGAATGAGTCGCTATATGGCGCTATCTCAGTCGCTAAGCAGGATTGGCTTGATAAATGTGTGATTGTGGTGGGGAGCCGGCGTTCTCGTGGCGGGGCCCGTCATTACCGGCCGCTCACCAGGCGCTACCTGTCGCTATCCCTTGTTAAATAAGGGCCTTAGATACGCCACTGGGTTTAGCACAGCACCCCACAGGGCCAGCTCCAGGTTTATATGGGCCACTGGGAATCTCAGTAGGTCCCTGGTGGTGTGTCGTGACGCACATGTATGGTGAGTGTTGCCCCCGGCCCAGTGCCATTCATTGCAATTGCCCCTTAAAGCGCCACTATAGTCATGTCAGCCAACTTCCTCGTTCATTGCATGGCTGCCAATCACGTGACTGTCGGTAGCCAGTTGGGTTTGGCAGGTGGGATTGCACATCAAGCCTGAATGGTTGCTGGTGGTCTTGTGACTGGTTGCCAAGTGATGACTAAAGTGTCCCTTTAAGGGTATTTTTTCCAGGCAAAGTTCAAAAACGTGTCTTCTAAGAGGCTCAATGTTTAAAGAGGAACAAAACCCAAGATTCTCACTTCATTTTGGGTTTTGTTGCTCCTGATAGGGGCATCCCGGTTTGGAATGCCCGCCGTTGATATCTCCCAGGATCACCCGTAACCTCACCTTTGCCACATTGCTACATGTGTAGGCCAATCAGCATCTGCGGGAATCAGCCAGATGATGCTTTTTCCCCCAGCCCATTTATAAAAGCCCCCAGGTGAGGATAAGGGGTAACTCCGGGGTAATTGTGATTTACCAGAGCGTGCTGCACACAAATCACGTCCCATTCAGGGGTGTCCAACGGGGCCGTTTCAAGTGGCCGCTCTGAAGCATTACTGAAGCAGCGCCAGCACGCTTTACGCGCTGATCCCTGCAGTCGGCGGCTTTAGTGATGAAAGATTTAATTTACAAAACAAATGGTCGCCTTACAAAACCCTCACAAATCACCAGAGTTTCCTCCAAGTCAGCAAAACCAACTTCTTGTCCGGGTGCCAGGATAGATGCCGGCCGGGTAATGGCTACTCACCTTAACCCCCGGCGCTCCAGCGTGTAACAGCGCACAATAGTTTGCTTACCTGCAATTCAGAGGATTCATCTTGGGGGGCTGCTGAATAAAGCTGTTGTTGTTGTTAAAGTGGACCAACACCCTCCCGTGATCTTATAGATTCCCGGACCGATCAGCCCCCTGACTGCGGGGCACCCTGATCGGGGGTGCTCCGCTGTGTGAAACCCCCCAGAAACCCCTAAATCCCTACCTGATCCTCGATCCAGCGGCGCCCGCGCGTCCCTCTAGCAGGAGCGCTCTCTTGTCCGTTGCTGCCTCCCGCTTGTCCGACGGCGGGGATTGGCAGCAGTGGTCACGTGGGAGCGAGGAGAGGTGAGTTTTTGGGGCTTTCTGGGGGGTTTCACACAGCGGGGAACCCCCCATTGGGGTGCCCTGCCGAAGTGGTCCACTTTAATGTGGACCAATACCCAGGACTTTGATTATCCTGGGTTCTGGTTCTTGCTCCTGGGGCACCGCGATCGCGGGTGTCCCGCTGCGTGAAACCCCCCAGGTCCCCCGAACAAACTCACCACTTCGCGGTCCTACGTCGCATGCACGGCCACTAGTCCAATCAGCTCGGATCTGCTTGAGCCCCTACGTCCTGGAGTTTGTCTAATACGAGTGGATCCTAGTGTGATGACAGCCACATCCCCCGCTTCCCTCTAACAGGGAGCATGCCCGTGCCAGCCATTCACAAATGCCTGGCATGGGCACGATCCCTTCTAGAGGGATAGCGGGATGTAGCCGCTGCTCGTGCATGCACCATTGGACCAGGAAAGAAGGTGAATTTATGGGCAACCTGGGGGGTTTCATACAGCGAAGCATCCCGATTCTGGATGCCCCGGGGGGAGGGAATCAATCGGCTTGGGAATCTTATAGATTGCTCCACTTTAAGAATTAGCCCATTCCCTGGATTTTATTTATTTATGAGACCTTTGCTCAAGAGGTGGACCAATCTCCACCCCTCTTGCATCAGACATTGATGCTTGTGTGTGCAGGGGAGGCTTCTATGAGGCTGATTCACTACCAAGGCCAGATATTGCCAGATGAGCGTCTGGATAGCGGCACTTATAGCGACCACTAGTAGATGCTGTAAGCAAGTATCTGGCTCTGTAACAGAGCGCCTCGGTCGCTGTAGTATCCTGGCCAGCATTGATGAATATGATGTGTGTTGGGCGCTCTAACAATAGTATAGCGCTGCAACGAGCGACAGGTAGCGCCAGCTTAGTGCATCCAGCACTCGGGGCTCCACACCATATTTAACAAAACACTAGACACACACAGCGGCTGCGCTCAGGATCTGGTCGCTATAGCATAGAACGCCAGACGCTGTGTGATTAAAGTCTGTTTTTGAACACATATCCACCAGTAACAAAGTGAAAACACATGGAATGACATTGTTTTAACACTGTGACATTAACACTTTAATGCCAGACCTGTAATGACAATTCTGCATAAAAATATAAAAAGACCCAAAAATGTATAAAAGTGTTTGTTTGCAGCCAGGAGACGTCACACAATGATCGGAGCAAAAAAAACAAAAAAATGTCCAACACGCTGTTTAAACACAAGCAAATGAAAGCGCATCAAAACGTATGGGAGAGCGACACTGAGCGAAAGGTAATAATACCTGGCGCACTGGAATCTAGAGCGCCGGCGCTATACGCTGAGCCACCTGTTTTAATACATGTGACTCTACATGGCGCTGTTAGAGGCGCTCACCAGATTCGCTTTCTTAAATGTGGTGTGGCGTTCACCAGACGCTACCTGCCGCTATGAAGCACTAGCTGTTTTTAAATAACCCCCCAAATCTTTTCCTGGCTTCTTTCTATTGCGCCCCCTTTCGGTGCTAAAAAAAATCATGAATAAATAAAATGCAGGGTCTGGGCTATAGAAAAGGGACTGTTTCTTAGCAACAACAGCTTTATTCAAAAGCTCATTAGAATGAATCTTTTGTACATAAGTTATGCCAACAATATATTTTTTTTATATAATGAATATAATTATAAAAGTGTCAAATGAGAGTCTATTGGTCAGGGCCGATACATGTGAGCGTAGACAGAGCCTCCTGATGTCTCCGGCATGTGCACCGCGCTGCAGTCAGCAATAACAGCGCCCACGCTGGGTGTTATCATCCCAGGCAGCGCAGGTGTTTCCTGAACAGAAATAGGCGGGCAGCCGAAATTTCAGAACGCGGAAATGGCGCAGGGCGTATCTGGGAAGGGCCCGTGTGGTGTTAGGCGCCTGAGCTGGCACAGCACCTCTACATACCAGCGGATTAAAGGGGTTCTCCACTTGCTGTTAAAACCATTAGTCCCATTTTCTATGTGGGCTTATCTTGGACAGACGTGGAGACTTATTTAAAATGGACCAACACCCAGGATTTTCACTATCCTGGGTTTTGGTCCACTTCCGCGAAACCCCCCCTATCGCCCTAAATAACTCACCTCACCCTGCTCCTACGCGAGCGCTTGTCCAATCAGAGCGCTCAGAGCCGCTGTGGTATGCACATTAAAGGCTCTGAGCGCGCTGGAGGCCGCGCCTCACGCTTCCTTCTAACAGGGTGCGCGCCCTGCTAGAAGGAAGCGCGAGATGCGGCCACGGCCCGCGCATGCGCCGTTGGAACGGGGATAAGGTAAGGTTTCTGGGCGTCCTGGGGGGTTGCACCCCGCAGGGCATCCCAATTTCAGGTGCCCCGCGGGGAGGGATCTGATCGGCCCGGGAATCTTATAGATTATAGATCCCCCCTGGGTGTTGGTCCACTTTAATACTTGTGCCATGTAGTGCCATGTGAGCATCGACATAGAACGACCGCTATAGACCCTGTAAGCAGGTGTCCGGCGCTATAACCTAGTTTGACGGCTGGACAAGTGGCGCTATACTATCCTGTCCAGCACTGATGAAATTGATGTGTGGTGGACGCTGTAGAAGCTTCTCCCTGATTCACTGCAGAGCCAATGCAGAACGCTAGGTGGTATCCCGAGGTCCTAGCGCCCAATACTCTACGCTACATATAACAACAGGACAACGCAGCAGTGAGCGAAAGGTAGCGCCAGTTAAGTGCGTCCAGCACTCGGCCCTGAAGCCCGTATTCTTGAAAAAACTACATTCACCCAGCGTCTGCATTCTAAAACTGGGCGCTCTAGCAAAGAGCACCAGACTCTGTGTGATAAAAGTCAGTTTTTGAACACATAAACACCAGCACCAGAGCGATAACACATGGAATGACATTGTTTTAACACTGTGACAATAACATTTTAGTGGCAGACCTGCACATACAATTCTGCCTAAAAAAATAAAAACCAAAAATGTGTGTTTGTTTGCAGCCAGGAGAGATCCCACAATGATTTGAGCAAAAAAAAAAAAAAATTAAATTGCCAAACATGCTATTTATACATAACCAAAAGCTTATTGAAATGTATGGGAGAGCGACAGTGAGCGACAGGGGCTAAATGAGGCTGCTGAGATGCCAGTAGTAATACATGTGACGCTACATGGCGCAGTTAGAGGCGCTCACCAGATTCACTTTCTTTTGCGTACCGCGGTTAGCGTTCATCAGACACTGCCTGCCGCTACGAGGCGCTATCCATTCTTAAATAACCCCCTTAGTGTGATGATTAGGGGTGAAATAGGGGTTTCACACAGTGGGGCATTTAAAAGCTGGATGCTCTGAGGCTGTGGACCAACTACTGGGATAGTCAAAGTCCCAGGTTTTGGTCCACTTTAAGGGCCAGCATGTTGTACAATGACTTTACAAGGGGAGTAGTTTTTGATATCCAGAGTTTTGTTCCATTTTCCTGGTGAATCCCAATTTGGCGCTGCCTGTATTTTCACTTTGCCAGTGATGTCGCGGCACATGCACGGGCTCCTGTACAATCAGCACTCTATGCCATGCTTATTAATGCACAGCATAGAACTCTGTTTGACAAGAGAGCCAGGCATGGACAATGGGGAGCAGCTGCATCCCCAGTCTCCCTCTGCCTGATGTACACGCTCCCATGCCAGCCTATCTGAATGGACAATGGGGAGAAGCTGCATCCCCAGTCTCCCTCTGGCTGACGTACACGCTCCCATGCCAGCCTATCTGAATGGACAATGGGGAGCATCCGCATCCCCAGTCTCCCTCTGCCTGATGTACATGCTCCCATGCCAGCCTATCTGAATGGACAGCGGGGAGCATCCGCATCCCCAGTCTCCCTCTGGCTGACGTACACCCTCCCATGCCAGCCTATCTGAATCGACAACGGGGAGAAGCTGCATCCCCAGTCTCCCTCTGGCTGACGTACACACTCACATGCCAGCCTATCTGAATCGACAATGGGGAGCAGCTGCATCCCCAGTCTCCCTCTGCCTGACGTACACACTTCCATGCCAGCCTATCTGAATGGACAATAGGGAGCAGCTGCATCCCCAGTCTCCCTCTATCTAACGTACACACTCCCATGCCAGCCTATCTGAATGGACAGCGGGGAGCATCCGCATCCCCAGTCTCCCTTTTGCTGATGTACACGCTCCCATGTCAGCCTATCTGAATGGCTGGGAGCAGGAAGGTGCATAAGCTGCGGGATGGAGGTTGCGCATGATCCAAGAGGGTTTCACACAGCAGGGCATCCAAAATTGGGATCCCCTTGGTATTGGTTTAAAAGACTTCAGGAGTTTTGGACCACTTTAAAGAAGATGCCTCCACTGGATACTCACCTTCGGAACTGATTCTATGGCGGCAGGTGGCAGGTGCGAGCAGTTGAGGGGAGTGACTAGGCACCCAGCAATCGATTTATTCTTAATAGATTGCCTTGCATCAAAATGCACCACAACCCGTTCTGATTGGATGGAAGCCCGCGCATGCGCTGCGGGAGCATGAAGTGAGATAAGGAAATTGGCAATTCCAGGGCGTTTCACACCCAAATTGGGATGCCCCTGTAATCAGGTTCGGCCTTAAGTGAAAATTCACCCTCTGCAGGAGCTGAGGATGGGGCCCCCCAACACATATTATAAATTCACATTAGGAGAACCCAGAAAAGGGACAGAAAGAGTGTGGCGGTGCAGAGAAAAAATCAGAGGATTACGAGAAAGAGGTGAGGGAATAGGGTAACAAGGGTGATACGAAAAGATGGGGAAAAGACAGTCATACCTCCCAACTGTCCCTCATTTGAGTCCATGTCCTGTTGCAGCCCATTTTCCTGATTTTAGAATACCCTGTTTATCATCCAATGCTGTCATCTAGTGGCCTAACTATGTAATTACACCTGCAACTGAAATTAAAGTGAACCAAAACCCAGGATTTTTACTGTCCTGGGTTTTTGTCCTTGCCCACCAGCACTCCAATAGTTTATATAGTTTAGTTAATATTTTACCAGAGGTGGGCTAACTATTTTAACAGAGCTCGCAAGGGCAGGGATCCCCTTCCTATTGTCTCTTGTGCTCACAACACTTGGGCCCTTATTTATGAAGGAATAGCGACAGGTAGCGAATGGTGTGCGGCCGGTAATGACGGGCCCCGCCACGAGAACGCCGGCTCCCCACCACAATCACACATTTATCAAGCCAATCCTGCTTAGCGACTGAGATAGCGCCATATAGCCACTCATTCATCATTATTCCAGCCTCAGCCCACAGCGCCAGCGTCCGACCTTGAACAGCGACAGGTATGACCTCTCGCTACCTGGCGCTCTCCAATGCATTTCAATGGAACAATCTTGAAATATTCATAATTAATTGTTATTAATGTTTTTTTTTTTTTTTTTTTTTTTTTTAAATGTGAAAAATTCTGTGACCACTTCTGCCATGTTAGATAATTTTTTTAAGGTAAAAAAAAATAAAAAAAATTGTGCAGAATTGATATTACAGGTCTGATATTATTGTATTCATATTAGTAAATTCTTTACAAATTTTTTTTTTTTTGGTTTCCAAAAATATGGTGGTTTGGGGGTTAAAAAACTACTTTTAACACATCGCCGCCAGCGCTCTGGGGTTTAAACATGCATTTCACAGCACTTGAATTTTTTGAGCCTGATTTTTTGATGAATAGGGTTGGAGCCGGTCGCTCTGACCAGTCGCTATCATGCGCACCCATACATCGCGGAACCTGTCAAATAGCGACTCGTCACCTTGTATTCAACATTACTGCACACCGACTGAGTCGCTGTCAACAACCGAACAACGGCCAAGCACAGCGACTACTAGCGGGCGCTGTGAAAATACCGCTACAGTCGCTCAACTATCGCTACATGTCGCTATTAATGAATCGGCCTCTCAGTTTAAACCTCGTGGCATCCAGTTTTGTATTGTTCCCTGTTCTATATATTAGCTTGTCTGTAATCATACCTTGTAAAGCGCTACGGAAGATGATGGCGCTATATAAATAAACAATAATAATAATAAAATAATAATAATCAGACAGCACCCCTCCTCCCCAAAAAGGTATATTTTTACTGTGGGCAGTGGGAGGGAGTGTAATGCCTGTCTTACAACAGCAGGCTGCCTCCCTATCTCCTAACAAGGTGTAGGTCTCATTTAAAGCTGACCTAAGGTCAAAATGGACTCGTGATCTGTTTTCCCCCCCTTACCCCGGGGCATCCTAGTTTGGCATTTCTACACATTCCATTGAGAGCTGAAATGGTTTGGGCAGTTGTGTGTGTGATGTATATGGTGCCGCGTGCTGCTGGTGAATCCCATTGGCTGCCGAATGTTACATGTGATACCCAAGTGGTGCGGCACTATTTGGGCCTTTATGTTCCGGCCGTCCAGGCAATGGGCATCCCAATTCAGAATGCCTGAGGGGGTGGAGGATGCCAAGGGGTGCTGGGGTTACTTCGGGTGTAGGTCTGTTTTAAGATGGGGAATATGGATATTTTCAAAGACTAGTAAATAAGCTAGGAATTTATGAATACACTTCAAAGAGGACCTAAACTCTGCTGCCAACTCTGTGCTAGGTAAAGTCCACAACCACCAAGGACCCTAACTCAGGGTCTGCTTAGGCTAAGGCCCTTATTTATGAAAGGATAGCGTCAGGTAGCGCCTGGTTAATGAGAGGTAGCGACAGGTGAACGCTGGACACGGCACGCAAATTACACATTTATCAAGCAGAATCTGTTTAGCGACTGGGATAGCGCCATGTAGCGTCTGATTCATCATTTTCACAGCCTCAGCGAACAGCGCTGGCGTTCACCCTTGCACAGCGCCAGGTATGACCTCTCGCTACCTGTCGCTCTCCAATACATTTCAATGGACGAACCTTTTCTTCTCTTTAAACCGGGTTTTTTTTTTTTTTTGGCCAAAAAAATCACAAATAATTCTGTGACCTCTTCTGGCATTGAATAAGCATTTTTTTCATATTTTTTTTCATTTTTTATATATTTCCTCAGAAATGACATTACAGGTCTGGCATTAAAGTGTTCATGTTACAATGTTGTTACAATGTAATTCCATATGTTTTCGCTTTGTTACTAGTGGATAGATGCTGGAAAACAGACTTTAATCACACCGCCTCCTGCGCTCTGGGCTTCAGAGAAGCATTTTTCAGCGCCAGAGATTTGTGAGGCTGTTTTTTTGCTGAATATGGTGTGAGTCGGTCGCTATGAGCAGTCGCTAACATGCACTCCCATACAGCGCTGTACTGTTCAAATAGCGACTCCTCACAATGTATTCAACATTACTGAACAGCGACTGAGTCGCTATAAACTAGCGACTCACAGCCGAGCACTGCAAGTACTGAAAAAGCCTGCTACAGACGCTCATCTGTCGCTACCTGCCGCTAATGATGAATCAGCCTGCCAGTGTCATCCTGTGCAAGAGTTCAGAATGGCGCCCCTAGAGACACACACACACACAATCACAAAATGGAGAGTAAATAACAGAGGGAACACGGAAAATAGGGAGATAGAGAAAGAAAAAGAAAGAAAGAAAGAAAGAAAGAAAGAAAGGGAAAGAGAGAATAAGGGGGGTGATAGAAAGAGAAAGAAAGCAAAAGAGTTCAATAGAATTGCACAGAAAGAATAGAGAAGAAGAAAGACCCTGAGAAAGGCAGTAAAGGAGAGGGAGAGGAAGAGGGAGCAAAGAAAAGAAAGACAATGAAAAAGAGAGAGAGAAAAAAGGAACGAAGAGAGAGAAAGAAAGTAGAGAAAGACAGAGAGTGAGAAAACAAAGAGAGAGATAAAGAAAGAAAGAAAACTGGAATGGAAGGTTAACAAAAAGGTAGAAGATGTGAAGAAGCTGAAAAGAGACGCAGAGATGGGCAAAAAGAAAGCAGAGAGATGGGGATATTTTGAAAAAAGAGAGGCCTGCTGGTCCAGCTGAGAGCTCCTGGCGCCCCCTTACAGAGAGGTTGGAATGGAGTCCTGTGCGACCGCACATTTCACACATCCCAAAGGCCGGCCATTCCCTAACCTGCCTACTGTTGCTCTCCGTGATACCTGATACTTAAAATTTGGGGATATTAAGCTCTGTATGATGGGGGGCCAGGAAACAGCGGCACACTGCAGTGAAACATGCCTCCTAGAGGAGGTGCGGACACCTGTTCCCTGTCCCCCACTGATGGTATGAGGACCCTCCCTGGTATGCAGTTGAAAGGAGGGTTTAGATCTGCTTTAAAGTGGAACAACAGTCAAAAATGGCTTAAACCAGACCAACACCACAAACAGTCTTCATATGCATCCATTCATTTACCTTTTTCTAACTCCAGCTTTAGTAAATTTTAAAAACAAGATGGCGGCTCAAGTGCTGCTGGGCTTCCTGTTTCTGTGCATTGTCAGTTATGTCAGTTGAATCCAGGCAGCAGTATGGCTGAGATGCTGGGAGAGGAAGCTCCAAAATGGCCGCTGCCTTTCTTTTCCAGCTGTGCCAGGCTGTGGGTCCGGTTTAAGTGTGGAGATACTGGGCCTCAGTGCAGTCACATGTTATAGCTGCTATGGCTAGAGTTAGGCCTAAGAGTCACATTTTCAGAAAGCAAAAGCAAGCGTAACCCATAGCAACCAGAGAATGTTTCTTTTTCCTCAGATGGTTGCTATGGGCAACACCTCAGGCTTGCTGGAGATGCCCCCCTCAGGTGTAATTACTACAACACATCCTCGCACCGGAGATTCTTCCGCCATTTTTCCACATGGCGTGCTGTAATTATACGGCGCATCAGCATGCGGGTGAGAGAGTGACTCGCGGGCTTTTCTGTCCATTATCTCTGCGCTCTTTGTTCTTGTGGAAAATGAAATACCACACATGAGGTGTTCCCGGTAACTCATAGCCATCAGCGGCCAGCCATCCAATCAGATGCTCAGGAACTGTGAGGAATAGGTAAAGGTGTCCCCCACCACTTCCAGTATGGAGCCACGACTGTGACGCCTTTCCTTCTTTCCCTGAGATTCTTAGGGGGTTTATTCATCAAGGGATAGCGTCAGGTAGCGCCTCGTAGTGGCAGGCAGCGTCTGGTGAACGCCGGGCGCTGTACGCAATACCACATTTATGAAAGCGAATCTGGTGAGCGACTCTAACAGCGCCATGTAGCGTCACATGTATTATTACAGGTGGATCAGTGTATAGCGCCGGCGTTCTAGCTTCCAGAACGCCAGGTATTACCTTTCACGCAGAGGCTGATTTATTAATAGCGACATGTAGCGACAGTTGAGCGACTGTAGCGGTATTTTCACAGCGCCCGCTAGTAGTCGCTGTGCTTGGCCGTTGTTCGGTTGTTGACAGCGACTCAGTCGGTGTGCAGTAATGTTGAATACAAGGTGACGAGTCGCTATTTGACAGGTTCCGCGCTGTATGGGTGCGCATGATAGCGACTGGTCAGAGCGACCGGCTCCCACCATATTCATCAAAAAATCACGCTAAAATAATTCTCGCGCTGTGAAATGCATGTTTAAACCCCAGAGCGCTGGAGGCGATGTGTTAAAAGTAGTTTTTTAACCCCCAAACCACCATATTTTTGGAAACCAAAAAAAAAAAATTGTTTAAAGAATTTAGTAATATGAATACAATAATATCAGACCTGTAATATCAATTCTGCACAAATTTTTATTTTTTTTTCCCTTAAAAAATTATCTAACATTGCAGAAGTGGTCACAGAATTTTTCACATTTAAAAAAAAAAAAAAAACATTAATAACAATTAATTATGAATATTTAAGGATTGTTCCATTGAAATGCATTGGAGAGCGCCAGGTAGCGAGAGGTCATACCTGTCGCTGTTCAAGGTCGGACGCTGGCGCTGTCGGCTGAGGCTGGAATAATGATGAATGAGTGGCTATATGGCGCTATCTCAGTCGCTAAGCAGGATCGGCTTGATAAATGTGTGATTGTGGTGGGGAGCCGGCGTTCTCGTGGCGGGGCCCGTCATTACCGGCTGCTCACCAGTCGCTACCTGTCGCTATTCCTTCATAAATAAGGGCCCTCGTTTTAAATGCTTTTATAACATATGTATATTTCATCAGCCTCTCTCTCATTGCAGTTCTTAGAGAGCATTATGTGCCTTACAGTGGGTCAATTACTAGCTGTCTAAGCGGCCTCCCACCGCGTCCTGGAAAGAGTCATTTATGCGCGAGATGCTATAAGCCATTAAGCTTTCCTGCACTTACCATATACCAACCCCACTGCTGCACTTTTGTCTTCTCTTCTAGTGTGTAAAGAGGCTCTTAAAGGGGAACAACACACCAGTTTTTCACTTTATGGGTGTTGTTCCTCACAGAGGGGGCATCCCGAATTGGTGTGTATCCCCCCAGGTCACTTTCCTGACACTCCCACAGCACAGACTCAGGGCGAGAAGAAGCGTGCTGATTGGCTGATACGGGCAGGCTGAGTCATCACTAACGCCAGGTAGCGACAGATGAGCGTCTGTAGCAGGCATTTTCAGAGCGCCCGCTAGTAGTCACTGTGCTCAGCTGTGGGTCGCTACTTTATAGCGACTCAGTCGCTGTTCAGTAATGTTGAATACATTGTGAGGAGTCGCTATTTGACCAGTACAGCGCTGTATGGGAGCGCATGTTAGCGACCGCTCATAGCGACCGACTCACACCATATTCAGCAAAAAAACAGCATCACAAAACTCAGGCGCTGAAAAATGCTTGTTTGAAGCCCAGAGCGCAGGAGGCCTATCCACTAGTAACAAAGTGAAAACATATGGAATTACATTGTAACAACATTGTAACATGAACACTTTAATGGCAGACCTGTAATGTCATTTCTGAAGAAATATATAAAAAATGAAAAAATTGTGAAAATGCCAGAAGAGGTCACAGAATTATTTGAGATTTTTTGAACAAAAATAAGTAAACAAAAACCCTGTTTAAAGAGAAGAAAAGGATCGTCCATTGAAATGTATGGGAGAGCGACAGGTAGCAAGAGGTCATACCTGGCGCTGTGCAAGGCTGAACGCCGGCGCTGTTCGCTGAGGCTGTGAAAATGATGAATCAGACGCTACATGGCACTATCCCAGTCGCTAAACAGATTCTGCTTGATAAATGTGTAATTGCGTGCCGTGTCCGGCGTTCACCAGTCGCTACCTGTCGCTACCTCTCATTAACCAGCCACTACCTGACGCTATCCCTTCTTAAATAAGGGCCTCAATATCACTCGGCTCCCACACCACACTCGCCTCCTAGCCGTCACGTGCCTGTGCCGCCCATTCAGTTATGCCAGGTGTGGGTGCGAGATGCTGCGAGGGCTCCAGGACAAGGTGAGTGAAAGGGGGGTTCTGTGGGGTTTTGCACAGTGGGGCATCCCAACGTTTTAAGCATTTTTCCTGCTTTTATGGAATATAAAAGCTGTTCAGTAATGACTCTATGAAGGAAGTGTAGATAAGGGCACCATTCAAAAATACCATTTTGTGAATACTCACCTGTAAAATGGGTATTATAAGTATGTCACACACCCCGCTTCAAGAAATTCATAACGTGTGGGTAATACTGACCTGTAGAGGGCGATATGCAGAGATGCCAGGAAAAAAGAGAGCCCCTCCCGGTCCATAAATACCTGGGACCTCCCACTCATTACCCAGTATAAGAACAGCAGTAAGGTAAGGGACCAGGAAGAGCCCAACACAAAGCATAACAACGCAAAATTCACCATATAAAGGATCCAGAATACAAAAGGGCTGGGTGAAGCGGGGTGTGTGACATACTTATAATACCCATTTTACAGGTGAGTATTCACAAAATGGTATTATTCTAAGTATGTCACACACCCCGCTTCAAGAAATTCATAACGTGTGGGACATCCAACAGCAGTGTCCATAAAGGGCGGGGATCCAAAACAAGGCAACAAGGCACAACTTAAACCACTGCAGCTTGCAGAACTTTGCGGCCAAACACAGCATCCGCTGAGGCCCGAACATCAACCTTGTAAAACTTGGAAAAAGTGTGAACAGAAGACCAAGTAGCAGCCTTGCAAACTTGCTCAACAGAGGCCTGGTGCTGGAAGGCCCAGGACGCCCCAACCGCACGAGTAGAATGAGCAGTAACACGAAAAGGGGGAACCTTCCCTTTGGCAGAATAGGCCCCAACTATGGTCTGACGGATCCATTTACTAATGGAAGACTTGGCAGGCGCTAAGCCTTTTCGGGGCCCGGAGGACACCACAAAAAAGGCATCCGTCTTACGAAAGGAAGATGTTACCTCCAAATAATACTTCACAACACGAACCACATCCAAAGAATGCAGGGCCCTCTCCTTGTCATTGCTGGGATTAGGACACAGAGAGGGCAGAACAATGTCTTGGTTTAGGTGAAAGGCAGAAACAACCTTAGGAAGGAAATCGGACTTGAAACGAAAAACTACCTTGTCCTGATGCCCCTCAAAGTACGGGGCTTGAATGGACAAAGCCGCCAACTCAGAGACACGCCTAACCGAAGTGATGGCTACCAAAAAGGCCACCTTCTGCGTAAGTGAAGACAAGGCAATATCATTCAAGGGCTCAAAAGGAGAATCCTGAAGAGCAGAAAGAACCAAATTCAAATCCCAAACAGGGAGCAAAGGTTTTTTAGGAGGCCGCACGTGCGTGACTCCCTGGAAAAAAGTCCTAACCAAAGGATGTAGGGCAAATGACCTTTGAAAGAACACCGACAGGGCAGAAACCTGCCCCTTCAGAGTACTAAGCTGGAGCCCCAGGTCCAGACCATGTTGAAGAAACTCCAGGATTCTTCAGATCGGAAATTCCCTACAAGGCAACGCCCTGATCTCACACCAATCAATATAAGACCTCCAAGTCCTATAGTAGATATTAGAGGAAGACCGCTTCCTAGCACTAATGAGAGTTCAAATCACAGCATCGGAAAGACCTTCCTCCTTCAAGATGGAGATTTCAGCAGCCACGCCGTCAAAGCCAGCGTTGGTTAATTGGGATAACGTAGTTGACCCTGGGTGAGCAGATCCGGCAGCAGGGGCAGAACAAACTGATCCTCTGCTTAACTTACCACATCTGCGAACCAAACCTGTCTTGGCCACCTTGGAGCCACCAGAATTGCTGACGCACCCTCCAGGGCCAGCTTGCGCACCACTCTGGCCACCAAGGGAAACGGAGGGAACAGATACAGAAACCCCAGATCCCTCCAGTTCAGAGACATGGCATCCACTGCCAGAGCCAGTGGATCCCGTGAGAGAGACACAAATGTCGGAAGTTTGTGATTGTGACGAGAGGCAAAGAGGTCCACCACCGGGGACCCCCACCTGAGACAAATCAAGCAAAACACTTTGGGGCTGAGAGACCATTCCCCCCGGCGAGCTGAGAACCTGCTCAGAGAGTCCGCCTCCATGTTCTCCGCTCCCGGAATGTAAACTGCTGAAATGCACGGAACGTTGGTCTCCGCCCAGGCCAGAATCAAAGACACTTCCTTGAGGGCACTCCTGCTGCGAGTCCCTCCCTGGTGATTGATGTAGGCGACCGCCATCCGATTGTCCGACCGGACTTGAACCGGCAATCCTTGCAACTGATGAGTCAAGCGAAACAGAACCATCCAGAACATTGATGGACTCGTGAGCCTCCTGAGGCCCCCACAGTCCCTGAAACTGATGATCCTTCCAGAACCCCCCCCATCCTGATAGACTGGCATCCGTGGTGACCGTCTCCCAACAAGGGGCCAGAAAGGATCTGCCCCTCGACAGATTGATTGGATCCAGCCACCACTGAAGGGAGCACCGAACTCGGGGGGTCATCAGGAAGGACTGATCCCACGACAGTGGCGACCCGTCCCAGGCCGCCAACAGATGGAGTTGGCGTGTCCTTGTGTGGAACTGAGCAAAGGGAACCTCTTCGAAGGAGGCCACCATCAATCCCACCAGCCTCATCCCCAGTCTGATGGCCGGACGAGGGATAGACAGGAGGAGTCGAACCAACTCCTTGGACTGAGGAAGAAACACCCTGGCCTGGGAAGTATCCAGGGACATTCCCAGAAAAGACACTAACCTGGACGGAGAAAGGGAGGACTTGGGGTAGTTGATCACCCACCCGAATCTCTCCAGAGTGGACACCACAGTTCTGGTCCAATACCGCTTGGCTGAAGGAAGATGCCATAATGAGATGGTCGTCCAGATAAGGGACAATGCGAATACCCTGGGCTCTGAGGAGAGCCATCACCCCGGCCAGCACCTTGGTGAAAACCCTTGGAGCCGAGGTAAGACTGAAAGGAAGTGCCACAAACTGAAAATGCCGATCCTCCACCACAAACCTGAGAAATCTCTGGTGCGCTGGAAAAATCAGCACATGCAGATAGGCGTCCTTGATGTCTACGGACGTCAGAAAGTCCCCCTGCCGAAGAGAATGGATAGCTGAACGCAGCATTTCCATGCGAAATTTCCCCGGACGGACAAACCTGTTGAGGATCTTTAGATCCAGAATGGGTCGAACCGAGCCGTCCTTCTTGGGCACCGTGAACAGATTGGAATAAAAGCCCCAACCCCTGTCTGAGGGGGGCACTGGGCAAATAACTGCCATATCCAACAGACTCTTTACTGCCGCCTGGAGCTCCTGCGCGGCCAGAAGGTCCGAAGGCACCCGAGACCTGAGGAATCTGGGAGGGGGCCAGAGCTCGAACTCCAGCTTGTAGCAGGAAGTCACCACTTCCCGGATCCATCTGTCCGAGACCTCCCGGTCCCAGACCTGGGAGAAGTGTTGCAGCCGTCCCCCCACCCACTTGGGTGAGGGCGCCCCCTCATTGCTTTGGTTTGGGCTTAGAGCCCCAGCTGTATCCTGGCCGGGCACGTCCTCTGCCCCTGTTCCAGTAATCTCCTCTGGCTGTGGGGAAAACAATTCCTCTGCCAGCTCACTAAAGAGCCGCAATCCCACAAAGGGAAGAGCGGTCAGCGACTTTTTAGACACAAAATCAGCCGCCCACTGGCGCAACAAAACCGAACGCCGAATAGTCACCAATAGAGCCGACGTTCTGCCACACATCATCAGTGTGTCATCCAAGGCGGCTAGTACAAATGACAAAAACAATTCACACCTTTTAAGGCCAAGGAACTCATCATTATCCGGATCTAACCCGGAAGAAGTCAACAGGTCCCTGACCACCGACCTGGTAGCCACCACCAGCAGCGCTGAAGCACAAACCGGCCTCATGGCTGACCCAACACTGGCAAAACCATGACAAGCCATTAGGTCAATGCGTTTATCCTCACCATCTTTAAGCGTGGAGCAATCAGGAGAATTGTAGTGTTGGATAAACCCAGAATCTGTGCATCCACCTCGGGAGGGGACGCCCAACGCTTAACCGTATCCAAGGGAAAGGGATATTTTTTGTCCCAACCCTGAGGGACACCTGGGAGCCGGGCAGGCCTCTCCCATTCCTTAGCAATAATCCCATCAAAATGCTTTTGGTTAGGAAATTCCGAACGCGGCCTGGATTCTTCGAAAAATTCCCCCTTTTGCTGTGGAACCACCTCAGGAGGAGAAATAGCCAAAACCTGAGCCAAAACCGACGCGTTTCGTCGCCGCAAGGCAACTTTAACTAGGCTTCCAGCCTAGTTAAAGTTGCCTTGCGGCGACGAAACGCGTCGGCGGTGGCGAGCGGTAGATTCTTCAGAGCTTTTTGGAGTTTTTAAAGAAATCCTTTGGACATTTTATTCACTTTTATGGGATCGCCCTTGTATTGGACCGAATGGGGATTGTCTGATTCCAGGATCGGTGAGATTACAACTGTATCTCAATGCTGATTATTTTACCTGTCTTGTGAGTGGATTTGGATCATTTTATTAAAGTTATAGTTTTTGCAATATTACACTATTTTGGGCTTTCTGCTTCTCCATGTATGTCACCCCCTGAGCTTTGCCTGGAAAAGAGAGATTGCACAGCGGAGGGCTGTATGGAAATAGTACCTTTGTGACATCTGTAAATGCTGGAGGGTTGAAGTGTGGAAGCATTGCTGGATAAGCGTTTATTTAAAAGTGGATTACATCAGAATTGGCAACAACGCCGTGTAAAATCAATTCTAAGCGCATTGCCTACTTAAAGTTGGTAAGAGTTTGCACGATTGGTGGAGGATTCCTTTGCACAATTTTGCGTGGAGTGCATGCACCGTGGGACATAGTTTTATTGAGCACTATAGCACCTTTGAAGGATTAAAAATTGGGACTTTTGTTTTGTCTTATTCAATCTAGCTTGCTCTGTGTTTATATTAACAATATATATATATATATATGACATAAAAATATATAATTATAGGTGATGGGACAGAAGGGGGGCCCACCGGGCCATTCACTGTGGTCCTGAAGACAGCTTCCTCTCTCCGTGAGGTAAAGAGCAGCTCTGAGGAGAGAAGGGGGGCGTGGCCAGCTCCTTCTGAGGAAACAGGCACAGAGAAAAGCACCTCAGCGGTGCCTGTGACACAGGGGCGGGCCGCAGCGCTGGAAAGCCCGGCCCCGCCCCCAAGAGTGAAAGAATGAGGGGAGAAGCTCCCCTCCGCCATGACAATGCAAAAAGGCCGGCACCGCAGCCATGTGCGGCCGCGGCGCCGGTCTCAGAAGAGACAGAAGGAGGGGAGCGGGCCGTGGTTTTGATGCCCGGCCCCGCTCCTCGCTCAGAATCCAAGCCGCATCAGCGCCAAATAGAAGGGTGGGGGCCGCGGCTCGCGCCTAAAGCCCGGCCCCGCCCCTTTTACCTCAGGGAGAAAGCCTGCATAAAAATGGCGGCCACAGCGCCGTTTTCACAGAGAAATACACGCTGTTATGAAGTAATAAATAAGTTAATAACTATTGGGAGGATAATTTAATAAATTAATACATTAAAACATTATTAAGAATTAATGATTACAAAATTTGGACCTAACACCTTATAAGGGGCCCTGCTCCTACCCTCCGCTATCCCGCTAGAGAGAGGGGCATTACCCAAAGGGGGGGACGACCCAAAGTGTAAGGCCAAGGGACGGGGCATCCCAAACCGGGGTCACCGTCCCGGATGACCGCCTACCCTCTTTTATATAGGGTCTCACGGGAGAGCATTTGCTCTTAAGCACCAAGGGTGCTTTTCTACCCTCACCCGGACCATCAGCCTAGGCTGGGAGGCATGAGGCAACAGAAAAAAAAGATCCAGGCGGAAATAGATAACTAAAGGGCCGGGAGTTATCCCGGCTACCTGAAATCCCCCTGTGCAAGGAGGA
Organism: Gastrophryne carolinensis; assembly: GCA_027917425.1. Classification (NCBI taxonomy): domain Eukaryota; kingdom Metazoa; phylum Chordata; class Amphibia; order Anura; family Microhylidae; genus Gastrophryne; species Gastrophryne carolinensis. Next base: position 25,444,687 of record CM051242.1, on the reverse strand, counting down.
GACCACATCTTCTGACTTGCTCGCCGTCTGCAGAGATGAAGACTGGGGAATGAGTGGGAGGTCCCAGGTATTTATGGACCAGGAGGGGCTCTCTTTTTTCCTGGCATCTCTGCATATCGCCCTCTACAGGTCAGTATTACCCACACGTTATGAATTTCTTGAAGCAGGGTGTGTGACATACTTAGAATAACCTGTCTGCACATACGTTTCATACATAGGCAGTGTTGGGTGAACCTCTGTAAGTTCAGGTTCGACAAGTTTGGTGAACTCTGAACAAATCTTTTTTTTGGGTACCCGAACTTGACCCGAACCAAGCTTAGGGACCCAAAATTAACAGCCCCCCCCCCTCCCTCCACTCCTCTGTAAAATTCCCGGGCTGATCGCTTCCTTCCTTCCGGGGCATCCAATATCGAGATGCCCCGCTGTGTGAAACCCCCCCAAGTCATCCGTACACTTACCTTCCTTTCTGGTCCAACGGGCAAGGACCAGAATCCTGTTTTTGATCCACTTTAAAACACCTGTGGACACACATTCTAGGGTACTCAGGCAGTGTGTCTTCTGACTGTGCTGCTCTGCATTCTGCGCAGCAGCATTGTTCTGTGTGTACAGGGCTCACATCTCTCTTCTTGGTGTACAGACTTGGTGTACTGATACTGAAAACTGCTTCAATACGACACATATTTTCATCGGCTCAGCACCTTCAGCACATCATTTTATCATTTTGGCACCCAAAAATGTTAAAAAATCCATCAAAAGGGGACTTTCTCCATAAAGTGGACCAAAACCCAGGATTTTGACTATCCTGGGTTTTGGTCCTTTTCCCCTGGGTACCCCGATCGGGAGTGCCCCGCTGTTTGAAACCCCCCAGATTTATGAGCACATCTCACCTCTACGGCATGCAGGACATCGTCCAATCAGCACGCTCCGAGCGCACTGGCGGCTGCATCCCCTGCTTCCCTCTAACAGAGACTGCCCGCGCCAGTCGCTCACAAATGCCTGGTGCGGGCACGTGCCTTGCTAGAGGGATAGGGAGGATGCGGCTGTGGCTCTCACATGTGCTGTTGGGCTGGGAACCAAGGTAAGTGAATGGGGCTACCTGGGGGGTTTCACACAGCTGGGCATCCCAATATTAAATGCCCTGGGGGAGGGAATCGACCTATAAGATTCCCGGGCCGATCACGCTGGGTTTTGGTCCACCTTAAGCCTCCTTGGCAGATCTAAGTACATTGATCCTGTCCAGTTGTTTTTATCGTCTTGTATTGATTCATGCCGCATGGTAGATTAACCCCATATTTAAGCAAGACAGATATTATTTGCAGCGACGTTACTCGCTCGGGTAGAACCGTAGTTACCATGACGGATGCGTAATGAGCAGATCGTTATCTTCATCTCTGCGTAGATATCGCGTGTTGCTGCTCTTTACGAAACACTTCTTAATATATGCAAATGTCACACTTACACTCCCCCGTGCAGCGCCAAGCCCAACGATCTGTTCCGGCGCATTACACGGCTGATGTTTTCCTGACGGCGGAGGATAATGACCAGGATGGGGTGTTGATGGGCTGACGAGCCAATGAGCTGTGAGAGATGAGACCTTATTTTTAGATTGGTTGAAAAATTAGGGACACATGTCCCTAAAAAATGACATTACAGGTCTTTTAAAGCAGACCCCCGAGCCAAAAAAGGACTTTTAAAAATGTCCCCCACTAGGTTACTAGCCCGGTGCACCAGACATACAGAGGCGACAAAGCTCATATATTGGGATTGGATGTAAAACCTTGGGATGGGTTATCTCACTCTTCTGCTGGGACTGTAACAAACACGATAAGTAATTCTGAAAAGCCTATCCGCTCCCTTTTGAGAGGTCTATGTGGTACGTTATTTAAGCCAAACAGCAATTCATTTATCTTAATTGTTTCTATTGTAATCAGCTGTGATACTTTCTGAAGCAGTCATAAGCCTTTTATTGGATTGGATTTGCCTACAGTGCAATTTAATGTAAGTATTGCGCTGTGGGATGCAAAAAACTCTAAGGGGGTTATTTAAGAAAGGATAGCGGCAGGTAGCGCCTCGTAGCGGCAGACAGTGTCTGGTGAATTCCGGGCTCGGAACGCAAAACCACATTTAGGAAAGCAAATCTGGTGAGCGACTATAACAGCGCCATGTAGCGTCAAATGTATTACTACAGGCAGCTCATTGTATAGCGCCAGCTCTCTAGTCTCAGGAGCGCTCTCCCTTACATTTCAATGGGGCTTAATTAGTTGTGTATAAATAGCGTGTTTGGCAATTTAATTTTTTTTCTCAAATCATTGTGTGACCTCTCCTGACTGCAAACAAACACTTTTATACATTTTTAAGACTTTTTAGATTTTTATGCAGAATTGTCATTACAGGTTCAAATAATTGTGTGACCTCTCCTGGCCTAGAGTTATTTTTGAAAACTTTTTTTTCTTATATATTTATGCAGAATTGTCATTACAGGTCTGGCATTAAAGTGTTACTGTCCCAGTGTTAAAACAATGTCATTCCATGTGTTTTCGCTTTGTTACTGGTGGATATGTGTTCAAAAACAGACTTTAATCACACAGCGTCTGGCGCTCTATGCTACAGCACCGAGTGCTGGGCGCACTGAGCTGGCGCTACCTGTCACTCGCTGCAATGTTGTTCGAGCGCCCAGCACACATCATATTCATCAAGGCCAGCCAGGTTACTACTACACCAACTGCAACACTAGGTTACAGCGCCTGATCCCCCTTTACAGCATCTACTAGCGGTCGTTCTAAGCGCATCTATACAGACGCTCATCTGGCAATACCTGGCGCAAGTAGTGAATCAGCCTCCACATTTTAGGGACACCCTTTTACTATCTGTTACAGTGATTCCACTCCATTGAGTGGCAATTGCAATTGCAAGTGATTTAATATCACATCGCATTGGAGAGAGACATACCTGCCCGGCAGAGACGTACCCGAGGTGATTCGAAATGGCGCCCCCCACCTGTGCTCAGGCCCTGTGAGGAATAGGGCAAATATTACATTTCATTTTATCTCTGATGCCCGGCATCCCCCTTTAAGATTTTCTGTCCCTAGCAAATGTCACCCTTTATTTCCGCTTGTAGCATTAAGGCTTTCTAGTCATTAACCCAGGAAACCCAGGAGAATTAGCATCTGTGAGCCAAGCGCAGATCACAGACTCCCTGCTGACTCTTTCACACTTTGGTCTGAAAAGGCCCCGATCCGCCTGAGATAAAAGTGACCCCTGGCTGTGAACTTCCTCAGATTAAACAACAGTGCCTCAGACATCCAGCACCAACACAAATCGGACCATAGCTTGCCCACTGTGTGTCCCAGCTCCAAACAAGAACGGCCCACAAAACCGCACGTAGAGGTAGGTTTCTCAGGGCCATGCGACAAGGGGAACCTAGAGAAATGGAGATCTAAGGTTCTGAACCATCTATTGACCCCATCTTTGGGCTTATGCCTGGCATCCAGCCCAGCCATATTCAGAACCATATGACCCCCCTGCCCACAGTTAGAACCCCTAAAGCGTTTTAGGTTCTAAAGCAGGTCCCACAGCGGTGGGAGGTGACAGTCCGTCCCACAGAAGGGAGGGGGTGAAAAGTCTCGCCGCATAAAGGGGGATGACCCTGGGACAGGCTTTTGTCACTTCTGGGGGAGGTCATGCTGCAGCGTGCTGGAGGTGCCCATCAATAGGCTTGCCACTTACCTCTAATGATGATCATCATCACTACTCTGCAACTGCATCCCGGGCCGATCACCTCACTCACCGCGGAGCATCCGAGATCGGGATGTCCCGCGGGGTGAAACCCCCCCCCAAAAGCCCCAAAAAACCTTACCTTATCGGCGATGGATCAGCCGCCGCCGCCTCCCGTGCGCCCCTCTAGCAGTGCGCGCCCCCGTGCCGGCTGTTTGTGAATGGCCGGCGCGGATGCGCGCCCTGTAAGAGGGGCGCGCGGGAGGCGGCGGTGGCGGCGGCTTGTCCGTCGCTTGTCCGTCGCTTGTCCGTCGCCAAAAAGGTACGTTTTTTGGGGCTTTTGGGGGGGTTTCACACAGCGGGCATCCTGATCTCGGATGCCCCGCTGAAGTGGACCAACACCCAGGATAGTGAAAATCCTGGGTGTTGGTCCACTTTAAGGTAACTGACTGTTGTATCTCGGTGTAACTCACTGTAACCCACTTCTCAGAATGACATTTGTATTTGTTCATATTCCATCATAGCGAATGTTTGTTATCACTGCCTGGTGTACTTTGCATTAAAACCTATATTGAACTTGAGCAATCTTTTTGCCTCAGTCAAGAATCTGTGTGTCCACAGGCTTTGGGCCTGGTAGTCACGCTAGTTGGGCTCGGACAGGGGTTTGGGAAATCAGCCTGTGTGCCTGATTGATAGTTGGATCACGTGACCCGCGGTTCCCTGACAGGCCCATTTTGGCGCCTCCCTGACCTGCTGCACCTGGGGCATGTACCCCCCCCCCCCCCCCCCAGCTACCCCCCTGGCCCTGGTGTGAATCCAGCCTGACACAATCATAGAAGATGACAAAAATGAGTCTGGCAGGAACGACCTTCCATAAACCAGCCCATGGTGATTTTATCCCCCTAATATTCAGAAATAAATGTTGGGGAGCTTCTCAGTTAATCCCTGTCTTCTTTCATAAAATAAAAAGTAGCATTTCACTTTCAAAAATCCTCACAAGAAAAGCGTTCCCCGTAGGGCCATAATTATACTTGAAAATTCCTATTTTAAATGTGTAGCGTTTTCCACTCCTATTACCTTGTGGAATCTCTATTCATAGAAGAATGAAATGAGCTATCGCCAGCTCATTTGCACTCCACTTGTCCATTTTATTGTCATTCTTGCTAATGTTTCATTCTTTAGACGATGGGCCTGACCTTGCCGCTGATGGTTCTTGTTTTTCCAGCCTTTTTATTAAGTGACTTATTAGTTGAGCAAGGAGATCCTTTGATTTTCCTCTTGACAGGGCTTATTTTTCATGTAAAGGAAGGAGGTCACAAAAGTGTGTAGCATTTCCCTGAATATTCTCGTAGAATTAGTTATTTTTACCATTAGGCATAGTATGATCCAGAGAGAGGGAAAGCTTTTTATTTTACCTTTTTTTTTACCACCCATCTCAAGTTGTTGAATCCTTTGGCTGTTTTACATCTATTGGCAGAGTGGGCACTGGACATTTTAATAGCTATCTGGTAGAGAAGCTGGATTATGAACACTTGATAACCACTGACAGGTAGATATCCACTGACACTGACAGGTATCCAGTGACGGGCAGGCTGATTCATTACTAGCGCCAGGTATTGGCAGATGAGCATCTGTATAGCGGCGCTTTGAGCGCCCACTAGTATACGCTGTGATCGGCTATCGGGCGCTGTAACAGAGTGCCTCAGTGGCTGTGGTAACCTGGCCGGCATTGATGAATGAGATGTATGTTGGACGTTCTAACACCAGTATGGCGATGCAGTGAGCGAAAGGTAGCGCCAGCTTAGTGCGACTGACTCTCAGCGACTCACACCATATTCAACAAAAAAACAGACTCACACAGCGTCGGCGCTCTGGATCTGGTCGCTGTAGCACAGAGCGCCAGACGCCAGAAGTCTGTTTTTGAACACATATCCACCAGTAACAAAGCGAAAACACATGGAATGACATTGTTGTAACATTGTGACATTATTACTTTAATGCCAGACCTGTAATGACAATTCTGCATAAAAATATTAAAAAATCTAAAAAGTTTTCAAAAATGACTTTTTCTAGGTCAGGAGAGGTCAGACAATTATTTGAGAGAAAAAAAAACCCTGTTTAAACAGAAGAAAAGAAACGTCCACTGAAATGTATGGGAGAGCGACAGGTAATACCTGACGCTCTGGAAGCTTGAGTACTGGCGCTATACGCTGAGCCGCCTGTAATAAATACATCGGACACTACATGGCGCTGTTAGAGTCGCTCGCCAGAATCGCCTACATAAATGTGGTTTTGCGTACAGCGCCCAGCGTTCACCAGACGCTGCCTGTCGCTTACAAGGCACTACCTGGCGCTATCCCTTGATGGATAAACCCCATAGATATCCACTGACACTGACAGGTATCCACTGACATAGACACCTGCAATGGCATCAGTGATGGACTGGGGTCAAAAATCAGCCCTGGATTTTACCAGCCCCTGGACGGCTTGAGACATCCTAGCTGAGTGGATACTTGCCTTGATATCCACTGACGGGTGTGACATCCACCAAGAGGTTGGCAGGGGAGATTCCATCTGCTATGGTCTGTGGAGTTTACTGGGCAGTGGCTCCTTCACAGCGGCATTCTGCACCCTGTATTTGCTGTGGGAGTGATTACTTACCCAGAACCATGCCAAGCAGAGCACAGTCCACCTGGATCTGAACCCTGATCCCCAATAACCTTTACCCTAAAAGGTTCACATTAACGGCTATTTTTCCACACATTTTTGACCCGCCCCAGCCAACACAGCAGGTCGCCTTTTCTGTAAATACTGATTACTTTCATTGTTTGTGTTGTTAATAGAGATACAATTACCACAGTTGGTACTCTAAACGCAAAACGCGCAATTAACATTTTGACTGTCACTTCATGTATGTATGTATGTATGTATGAGCCTCAATATGTACTTACTGGACCTAATTTTGAATAAATAACCCAAACACTTACCAGGTGGTGAGGCCCTGCTTTTATTCTAACAAACCCTGATGCGATTCCCTATATGGTGCATCACCTGGTACCTGCATAACTGGTTTACTTGTGGGCAACCCTATTTAGAAAGTGCTCATATATAAGTTACACTGTAAGAACAACCAGGGAGGTCGTTGGCTTTTTGAAAAGAAACAAGTTATAAAACTCCCAGGGTGAATTTTATTACCGTCAATGCTTTTGTACTAGTTCTAACAGAGCTGGTATGGTGGACAATTATACTGACCTACAAGCAGGGGTGCATCTGTAATGAAGACTGGTGAGTCAGCCAGCTTAAGCAGCGCTGCGGGGGGGAGGGGTGGTAATCCCTGGACCTGTGTTTGTATTTATTTTTTTTTTACTCATTAGTGGTTCATTGGAGATTTTACGGCCTGGCTTGCTCCCATCATAGGGATGAGCCATGTGAAGCGGCACGCTGCTCATTCGATGGGTGGAGCGGCACAACCACTTTCACCGATGTCCATTAGCAGTACTGAAGTGGTGAACAGTCGCATAGGCCCTTATTTAACAAGGGATAGCGCCAGGTAGCGACTGGTGAGCGAACGGTAATGACGGTCACCGCCACAAGAACGCCGGCTCCCCTCCGCAATCACACATTTATCAAGCCGATCCTGCTTAGCGACTGAGAGAGCGCCAGATAGCGAATCATTCATCATTATTCCAGCCTCACCCCACAGCGCCAGCGAGCGACCTTGAACAGCGACAGGTATGACCTCTCGCTACCTGGCGCTCTCCAATGCATTTCAATGGAACAATCTTTAAATAATCATAAATAATTGTTATTATTATTTTTTTTTTTTTTTTTAATGTGAAAAATTCTGTTACCACTTCTGCAATTTAGGATATTATTTTTAAGGTAAAAAAAAAATTAAAAAAAATTTGTGCAGAATTGATATTACAGGTCTGATATTAATGTATTCATATTCCAAAATGTTTTTATAAACTTGTTTTTTTTGTTTCAAAAAATATGGTTGTTTGGGGGTTAAAAAACTACTTTTAACCCATCGCCGCCAGCGCTCTGGGGTTTAAACATGCATTTCACAGCGCGAGAATTTTTTGAGCGTGATTTGTTAATGAATATGGTGGGAGCCGTTCGCTATGGCCATTCGCTATCATGCGCTCCCATACAGCGCGGAACCTGTCAAATAGCGACTCCTCACCCAATATTCAACATTACCGCACACCGACTGAGTCGCTGTCAACAACCGAACAATGGCCAAGCACAGCGACTACTAGCGGGCGCTCTGAAAATACTGCTACAGTCGCTCATCTGTCGCTACCTGGCGCTATTAATGAATCGGCCTCAAAGTCAGCTCTGTGGTGGTGGACACTTTTATTCAGTCAGCTTGAGACCTTGGGTGGTGCATAAATGCAGGGCTGTTTCTAGAGCAGGGCGGTTGCCTTTGGTGCCAAGGCCATCGGGGGCACCCTTATAACCTTCATCTTGTTTTCTGCAGATGAGTTGGGGCCACTGTTAGTGGTGCAGGCCAAAAGACATGCCCCCCATATTGATCTCAGCCATGTCATGGACAGGGAGCACTGACTACTTCTATGGATGAGGTACACCAAAATACATGGGTATGGGATAGCAGCAACCCTCTAGGATGGTTGAGGAGGGGGCAGAATTTTTTCCTTCCCTATATGCCCCCTGCATTTATAATAGCCATGGCACCCAGAATGGCCGCCTTGCTTGCCCACCTTTAGAAACGACTCCGGGTGTCAATATGAAAGAAACGTTGAGCATTGCAGTTTTAGCAGTTCTGGCTGCTCATTATTCTACCAAAGACATCAAAGTCAGAATTTGCATGGCTCCGCCTACTGTTTAAATTCATGCCGTCAAGAGCAGCCAGGCTTCCTACATTGTAGAGCTTTGTATTATGTCATGAAATACAATTTTCCTGATGATGAAAATCTGTCGGATGATTACATGAAACTGTGCAAAAGTATTCGCTTTCTCTGGTTCCTGAAATTGGACAATTTTGTGAAAATGCCTAAAGCTAAATTTTCTATGATCCTTTGCCCAGGAGCAGTTTGACGTCGGCATAACGTTTTGGGAATAAATAAATTTTTTTTAAAAACGTGTTAGATTATTTCTACCTATTTTAAACTCTAGAAAATGAAACAACATGCTAGAAACTCCCTACCTGCTCCCCTAACATTTACTTGAAGACTAAGCACCTATTCTATACAGGTTTAGGCATCCATGGGTTATTTACATTTTAACAGGGGCGTAACTCTAGGGGGTGCAAATGCTCTGAGGCACAGAAGGTCAGGGAGCTCCATCATTATTGCCCCCCAACCTATAAAAAAACTACTTCCCAGCATCTAAAATTTATATAATTTAAAAGAGCAGTATCACGAAATTTGCATTAAAAAAGATAAATAATTAAATAGCCACACAATAGCTTCTAACGTGTGTATAAATAATCTGGCAATAGAAAAAGGAAAAAATATATGCCTTTCTTTTAAATTGTATAATGACAATGGCTCAGTCCATTTGCTGAATAGGGGGATCTGCTGGGTTGTATTTAGTGAGCTGCTTCATTTAGCCCACTGGTCTCCTAGCAACACTTTACCTCAGAGGCTGACACTGTAATCAGTGGTAACGGCTGTGTGTGTGTGTGTGTGTGTGTGTGTGTGGTGCTGCTTTTGTTATGAGACCAGGTGACTCAAATGTGTAAAATCTATACAAAATAAACTAAACTGACTGAAAACGACTGAAATTCTTCTTTGAATAACTGTGCAGGAAAATCTAAAGGTATTAAAGTGGAACAAAACCCTGAGTTGCCGACCCTGAAGTCTATAAGACCCGGCCATTGACCTTGCCCCTTGGGCATTCTAAATCAGGATACCCACTGTGTGAAACAACCCCTGGATAACCACAGATCCCCCCCATTTTTCTGGCGCGCTCACGCAGATAGTCATTTAGACAGGCCGGGCGGCCAGGAAGGTTACTGCTCAGGCTCCCCATCTGCATGCAAACAGAGCTGATTGGATGAGAGCCTGCGCATGCGCTGTGGGACAGGGAAAGGTACATTTTCACAGGCGAACTTGGGGGAATTTCCAGTAGGCCACAGTGCTTTGGGATCAACTAGACTACTCCTACACATTCCATATCGCCCTTGTTCCCACACAGCCCCTTCTGTACCCCACCCCTCTATATTATCCCTAGCCAAGACTTCCCAGCTCATGTTCTGCCCCTGCAATGATATAGCCTCAGCATTATGGTTGTGGGGCTCACAATACACCGACGACAGTATCTGCCCCAACAATACCAAAACTTCAATACCATAGCCTCACCCATGCGGCTGCCCATAGTCTGTCCCTGCAATTATATAGCCTCAGCCTTGGAGTGCACTCATTGACTGGAACCACAGTGGGGGGGAGGGCCCAACATGGATTCTGCATGGGCTAATGGGCTGGCCTGGGGCGGGTAAAATCCAGATACCACCAGTTTTGTTCCACTTCTGTTGGATCTTGTTAGGTACTTTTGCAAGGGTCTGCACATGCGTGGGTGAGTTTCTATGCTGAAACACAGGAATGTGCGCATGTGTAGATCTGTTCCAAAGACTTTCATGCATGCAAAGCATCAACGCCACCGCGCTTCCAGATGCCCTGAAAAAGGCGTGGCAGTCACATAGTGATGGACATAAAGCTGTTATGTCCAAGGCAGGGTCGTATATAGCATAGAGGCAGTGAAGGCAGGTGCCCTCGGGCTCGCAGCACGAACTACCTTTAACACCTCTTTAGAATATAAGCCCGGCGCCAGTGTAACTTAATACTTACCTTCCCAGCCATGCCCTCTCCTTCCTCCTTGTTGCCTTCTCCTATACAGCAGCAACTCGCCCTGCCCCGCCAAATGCCTCCCTCACATTTGTCAGCACACCGCGCAGGTGTGGGACCACGCAACCCCGAAAATTTGAGGCTTTCCAGCTCTGTATTTCTGCTGCTCCTTTTGAACTCCACAGTCCTATTTGTAGTGAGAACACTTGGAGTCAAGAGTCTGATTTGCTATATCCAGCTCGATAGCTGCGCCGTTCTTACAGAATATAAATCGCGTCTGCCAACAGACAAGCACTAGCGCCTCCCGAATGAGACCCATAAAACCTCTGCAGTTCTGGTGACACCAGGACGGAGGTTGACGCTCCTTTGATCTATTTAAATGAAGTGCACTTAGCATCAATTCTGACTGTCTGCGGAGAGCAGACGCTGCGTAAGTGATTTTATTATCTGTGGGGAGCCATCTAAATTACCCTTTTCAAATTTTAATGGGAACCATTTAATTAGCAATAAAAACTGAATCAGCCTAGGCCTGCAGTATGGAGGCTGCGAAACGCGTGGCACATACTCCCCCGTCTAGGATGCTGAGCGGATTATTGCTTGGTAATGTAGATTTGCATGCAGACGAGGCAAGGGAATTTGATTGGCAGAAATCAGATCCAGTAATAGTATTCATTTTGCACAATTTGGTTTGGAAGAGAAATATAATGGGCGGCACCCTCCGTTCATATATGTAGGTAGTTAAAACACAAAGTATAATTTACTAAGAGAAACTCACCATTTCAATGCCCAGTAAGGTGCAGGGGCACGCACCCCACACAGGGAGAAAGTTTCTTCAGTATGTCTCAGGTTTATCGTAAACCAATGGTTGCCTGACTAATGGTGTTATGTTGGGGAGTAGGTTTTTTCAGTGACCGGGGAATGAGGGCTGAGCCATCTAGAGCAGGGTTTCCCAACCAGTGGTACCAACACCACTGGTGGTACTCAAGCTTCTCTCAGTTGGTACTCACAAAGGCTGCAGACTGACCTGTACCCCAACACTTTCTGGTGACATCTACATGTTACCCAAGCAAAACTGCTCCAAGAAGTGATGGAAACTCTTGGTTGTTTTGCGAACTTTCAATATGGTTTTTACTGAATAACAACCGATACGGACCAGCCCAGCAGCGGCCATCCTGGAATATAAATGATTCCGAATTGGGATGTCCTGCTATGTGAAACCCCACAGTTCGCCCATAAAACTCACCTTTCCTGGCCCCAACAGTGCATGTGCGGACTCTTGTCCAATGAGAGCCGCCTGCTGGGACTACATCATTCAGCAGACAGCTCTCATAGTTTTCAAGGACCAAAACCCAGGATAGTCAAAATCCTGGGTCTTGGTCCACTTTAATGCGCACCTAAACTAATGTTAAACAAGCTCATACATACCACAATGACTAAACTTACAGCTCAACCCGGGGAGAACCCCAGTTTACGATGCCCCTTTGGCTAAAGACTTATAGAAGCCAGAAAACAGGCAAAACTACTCCTGTGCTTCTTGAACATCCATCTTGACTGTTGGCAGCCATTGGGGTTGAAACCCAACTGCTCACTGGTGCAGCTGGTGATGCACCCCCACTGATGGAAAAAATAAGATTGTTTTTTGCCTAATTTTAGTCCTTCCTTTTATTCTTTAACCCAATAGACATCCCAGATAGGGCTGTTGTAGGGCTGTGAGTAGGCCTTCATTCCTTTTTGACTGGAGGTCCACTTTTGCTGGCTGTAGTGGTCCATGCGACCAGAGACTGAGTTCAGGTCAGGTTTCAATAGTCAACTTTACAGAAGAGAATCTTTCTCACTGCTTCTCAAAAGGAGAGACCTCCATTTTTTAAGCGCAACGAGCATGCTTTAAAAACTCAAAGCAATCAACAACTTTTTAAGGGATGGACCTTGAGGAAGATAAATCTTCCTTTATGAGCAAAGTGCCTGGCCATACCCCAAGATGCGATATAGAAGTGCCACCCGCTATGAATTCATTGCGCGCTCCTGTGCGTCCCTATTGTCCCAGCACTGTTGTTATGCCGCTCAGTTTAACATTTCTCTTCAGCAGCCGTCGCGTTTCACTTTGTGCCGAATGCTTTATAAATCTCTTCACTTTTCCATCTCTTTCCCAAAGGACTCTAAGCGAGATTCTACTGAGATAAGATGCTCGTTAATGGCTACCCAGGTTGGGTATTGATGGCATAATCCAAATGTCCGGTAACTTCTACCGCACTGTCATTTGAAAGCGATGGCACGCTTGCGACTTAACCTCTTAAATTTTCCTCCAGGGCGCTTGTGAAGCCCGGCAAGGTAGAAAATAACTTGCCGCAGGATTTAGCCTGCAGTTTAATGGCTATTTTCAAACTCAACTTTTTTTCGACTCAATTCCATTTGTCTCTTGACGTTTCTTGAAGGGCTTTTTCTTGTTAGCTGCACGAGGAGTGAACTGTGCGTTCATAGCACCCAAAAGGCCCCGGCAAGTCAACTCTTTAATGAATGGTGTTTGTGTAACGTTCCAGAAATGAATCAGTTCCATCTCCAGTTTGTTTTTGTAAAGTGTAGGTTCACCTTTACAGCTCAAAATTTAGAAGTCATGGATGGTTGCCAGGTGCTCAAATAACTTCCCAAACATTTAACCATTCCGCATTTGAAGTGACTTAAAGGCTTTTGTTCTTACTAGTGATGAACCAAACAGACCTCTGTTTGGTTCAGAAGCTGTTCAGCTGAATTTGCCCAGCTATTCTAACCGGGCCTTCAGCATCAAGGCCAAACCCCTCAAAAACTATTCCCCAGCATCTAAAATTAGTATGTTTTTAGTCACTTACTTTTTATTCTTTCCCCCACTGGGCTTCAACTCTGTCCAGGGCACATGGTTGTGGCTAAGCACTCCGCAGCACCCTCCCAGACTGCACAGCCCTTGACTTGAATGACTTCTAGGCACAGGAAGTGCCAAGATTGTGGATGCCTCCAGAGCCCTAGGCATGTGCTGTGGGACTGAGGATAAACGTAAGTTACAACACATCCCAAATTTAGCCTGGACTAGAGTCTGTAACACTTTAGTACAAGTTTTGGTCCACTTTAGGAGCAACCAATGTGTTGGCAGTAGATTGAACAAGACACTCTTCCAGCATGCAGGAACAATTGATGTTTATTCAACAACAATTAGGAACATAAACGGGAACAGGATACATCAGCAACACATCTCAGGTATGGAGCAAAGGACCCATAGCTCCTTTCTGTTAGCAGGTTGAACACACTATGCATACAGTCACATGGTCTGCCCAAGTTTTTCTGACTTTTAAATAACTTCATCAATAACATAACAAGCAGGCAGTCACATACAGGATGTAGTTGTTGCATTAATGCTATTCCAAGACACCAGCCTATAGTATTTTATGCTAATTTGGGATCCCCCAATTTGTAAATCCCCGGGGAATTGCCATAAAATGCACCCGTGGTGGCATTCCCAGCATGGAGATTCTTGCTGCACTTCTACCATTCAGTGTTGTATGCCGCCAATTATTATGCATGTTATAGAACGCTGATCTAATTTATTAAAGGCAACAGGCACTTTGGGTAATCAGAAAGCTACAGCTCAGAATGGCTAATTAAAGCCCACAGATATATTGGTAAATTATTCCAGAGGTCAGAACCATAAGACAAATGTTAAATCGTCTGGGTCCTTGAAAGTTAAAGTGGCCGGTCTAAAATACTCCAGTACCGGCTTCTAGACTGCTAGACTTCCCCTTCCCCAATTTGGGTTTCCCCTGCTATGTGAAACCCCTGGGGTTCCTGGTTAAACTCATCTTTTTTCCAGTGTCTCCAGTGGAGCTTTTGCTGCCCACAGCTACATCCCCGGCTTCCCTTTAGCTGAAGCGTGCCCAACCATTCAGATGGGTGGCAGGAGCACTTCCCAGACCAGAGGGGAAGCTGGAGATGCGCCCAGCAGGCTGGCCGATTTACTCAGCATTCTTGAGATGAGCCAATCAGGGATCTTAAAAAATGCCAAGTGGGCATGGCCTCAATGGTGAAATAACCTGTTTTCTGTAAAACCATCAAGGCTGCATCATTGCACCGGGTACCCTGCGGGGGGAGGGGGTAGCAACAGGTTTTGTGGCACTTTAGGGCTAAGGTCATGGTAAAGGTCAATTGAAAGCAGCAAAGGTTTAAAGGTAAGTGAATGCCAGTAGTGAAACACACATACCTATTAGAAGGGAAAGCATATGTGTGTGTGAACTGAACAGACATGGACACACATATTATAGGTGGGAGCAGAGTAAAGGGATCTCAATCCAACATCTGCACTCACATCTCTAGCCCTAATTCCTGTTGACTGGTTGACATGCCTCTACTCCAGGGTCCTACTTGCCCACCGAAGGACCTGAGGATCTCCCTGTGGCCCAAGACAGGGGTGGCAGGGCCCATACTTGGCATTATACCACTAATCTATTTTGATTTCGGGTCCATCTCCAACTCTTCCACACTACTGTTACCAACTACAACCTATTCTTCCACTTATAACAGGTTCTCTTTGACGAGCAGCATGACCGATTTGAACTTGTGCTCCACAGCTATAAATATACGCTCAGCGCTATTGTTAGGATTATGGCGTTTTATTAGGGTTAGTGAGGACAATTGAGCTGAAATATGTTCATAGGAAATGTGATGAACGTCAGTCATCCATGTTAGGTAAATACAGAACACATTTTTACTTGGACGACCAGATGGAGCAGCTGTAACTGTTCATCCCTTGCTGCAATTTCCTCGGAATCCAAGCTTTCTGCCAAGGGACAGTAATGAAAGTTTATCTTTCTGGTTTTCTTTATTAATATTGTATCAATAAATCTTTGACATGCTTTGAGTATGTCTCTTAAAGGGACCCGTAGCAAAGTCAAGGGTGGTCATTGGTCAGTAAAGTTACAACACCTTTCAGGTGTACTTCTAGTGACAACACAAACTAAAACCTTTGAGTGCACACCATAAAGTCCATATTACTGGGTGTTTGTCTCTTCCCAGAAGGCCATTCAGTTTTTTTCTATTATTACCATTGCAACAACTACCAGAGATGGAATTACCCTTGGTCACCAGTAGGCATCGTGTAGAGCTATCACTAGGAAAAAAAACTTGTATAAAGCAACAATTTTGTTCATATTGTTCCTCCACAATATTCTATTTGCTTTATTACAACTAGGAAGTTGGCCATGGCCAACAGAATCTAGGCCCTTCCTCCATAGCCTTAACACAATGACCTTGATTCAATTCACGTTGTTAAAAGTGGGCAATATAAAATTCTTGGGCTTGTGGAAGTTCCTTGTGCAAATTCAGCAGTGGAAGTGAAGAGGACCCTTTATTTTTTTTTCCTATAAAAAAACTGTAGGGTCTTCTCTCTCCAGCTCAAGCTGGAAATCTCTATTTCTCAGAAGCCTCCTGGCTGTCTTCAGCTATGATGGATACCAGCTTTTATGTTCTTATGCCCCATAAATGATGGTGGTTTGCCAGGAATGCCCATTTTGGGAAGTGCTCTCGGCTGATACCAATGGACAATGGGCTTTTCCATACCCCTGGTGCCTGGGAAAGGATATGTCTAATCAGAAAAGTGTATCTAAAAGCCACTTGCCCACATGACAGGCAGGTGCTTGCCATTACCTAACCTCTAAACTGGCATGGGGGTCCTTGGCACTCCTTACAAGTTCACAAGTAAAGTAAGTAACCCCCCCCCACATTCATCACGTTTATACAAATACATAAAATAAATCCAAGGTCTTCTCCAGCAATCACAATGTCTTTTCTTGCCATCTTGCGTGTAGTCTTTCTAAAAGGTCTTCTTGTTTTGATGGGGTTCTTCTGGCTTGCCTGAAGTTCCAGTGTCTCTGACATGAAGCACGCAGGCCCCCTATCTGAAAGCTCAGGCATCCAGACACTCCGAGCCTTCAGTGATTTTGGGGGCTCCCCTGACAGAGCACTGGAGCTATGTCGAATCCAGTACTGCTTTGTCTATGGAGACATTTACTGTTCTGAAAGCTTTAAATCACTAAAACATGGGCATCACTTCTTGGGAATGCCACCAACGAGAAGGAATGTCATTGCATGTAGCACTTCAGCTTTCCGTGGTGCTTATCAGGAATGCATTGCATGGGGCTTATATGGTTGTGGCCAATTTAGAAGAGCTTGTATATTTAAGAAAATACAAAAACTAAGAACCTTAAAAAATAAGGCCCTTATTTATGAAGGAATAGCGACAGGTAGCGGCTGGTGAGCGGCCGGTAATGACGGGCCCCGCCACGAGAACGCCGGCTCCCCACCACAATCACACATTTATCAAGCCGATCCTGCTTAGCGACTGAGATAGCGCCAGATAGCCACTCATTCATCATTATTCCAGCCTCAGCCCACAGCGCCAGCGTCCGACCTTGGACAGCGACAGGTATGACCTCTCGCTACCTGGCGCTCTCCAATGCATTTCAATGGAACAATCTTTAATAATTAATTGTTATTAATGTTTTTTTTTTTTTTTTTTTTTTTAAATGTGAAAAATTCTGTGACCACTTCTGCCATTTTAGATAATTTTTTTAAGGGAAAAAAAAAAAAAAATTTTACAGAATTGATATTACAGGTCTGATATTAATGTATTCATATTACTAAATAATTTAAAATACTTTTTTTTTGGTTTCAAAAAATATGGTGGTTTGGGGGTTAAAAAACTACTTTTAACCCATCGCCTCCAGCGCTCTGGGGTTTAAACATGCATTTTACAGCGCGAGCGTGAGCGTGATTCTTTAATGAATATGGTGGGAGCCAGTCGCTAGGGCCAGTCGCTATCATGCGCTCCCATACAGCGTGGAACCTGTCAAATAGCGACTCCTCACCCAATATTCAACATTACGGCAAACCGACTGAGCCGCTATCAACTACCGAACAACGGCCAAGCACAGCGACTACTAGCGGGCGCTCTGAAAATGCCCCTACAGTCGCTCAACTGTCGCTACCTGCCGCTATAAATGAATCAGCCTCCCCGTGCACTTCAACCCTTTAAACGCCAAGCATGTAGAATCTATGTGCTTGCTTCTCCTTCCGTGAACCGCTTAGCATGTAGATTCACTTGCCAGGAAGCTGGTGACTTGCAATTATCCCTGGCCCCATTACCATCATCCCCAAAGCCCAGGGGGCGCAGAAGTGGGTATGCGGGCTGGCAGCCTTCAGGGCTGAGGGCTGGCTGCTCGGCCTCCACTACCAGTCCCCATAGCTTGGCCCCGGCTAGTTTTGCTGGTAAATGTTTAACCCTTGAGCGCATAGAAGTTGTGTTTTATTTGAAAATGTCTTTTCAGTTCTGTTTCAGCTTGGAACGGGTGTCTACTGATACATATGTACTACCACTGTAATCGGAAGGAATGGGGCTTTTACACACAATATGATTTTCTTGCTAAACATTTTTGAAAGAAACACAACAAAATGTAAAAAATATATATTTTTTACCCATATACACATTTCACCAAAAAATATTAAAGCGGACCTTCACCCTGAGCATATCCTGAACAGAGTTGCAGCCCAGTGGGGGAAAGAATAATAAGTGACTAAAAACTTAAAATATATGAATTTTAGATGCTGGAGAATATTTTTTTAAGGGTTTGGACTTTTCATTAAATCATGCTGAAGGTCTGGTTTAAGTAAATGCTGAAAATTTGGGGCCTGAACCGGATTTTTTTTTTTTTTTTTTTACTCTGGTGCATGTTGCTGCACTGCAAAAAACACATTTGTTAAAACATTAGAGGTGCAGCAACGTGCTGGGAAGATAAATAAACCATGGCCCTTATTTATGAAGGAATAGCGACAGGTAGCGACTGGTGAGCGACCGGTAATGACGGGCACCGCCACGAGAACGCCGGCTCCCCACCACAATCACACATTTATCAAGCCGATCCTGCTTAGCGACTGAGATAGCGCCAGATAGCCACTCATTCATCATTATTCCAGCCTCAGCCCACAGCGCCAGCGTCCGACCTTGAACAGCGACAGGTATGACCTCTCGCTACCTGGCGCTCTCCAATGCATTTCAATGGAACAATCTTTAATTATTCATAATTAATTGTTATTAATGTTTTTTTTTTTTTTTTATTGTGAAAAATTCTGTGACCACTTCTGCCATGTTAGATAATTTTTTTAAGGTAAAAAAAAAAATAAAAATTGTGCAGAATTGACATTACAGGTCTGATATTATTGTATTCATATTACTAAATTCTTTCAAAAGTTTCCAAAAATATGGTGGTTTGGGGTTTAAAAACTACTTTTAACACATCGCCGCCAGCGCTCTGGGGTTTAAACATGCATTTCACAGCGCTTGAATTTTTTGACCGTGATTTTTTGATGAATATGGTGGGAGCCGGTCGCTCTGACCAGTCGCTATCATGCGCACCCATACATCGCGGAACCTGTCAAATAGCAACTCGTCACCCCGTATTCAACATTACTGCACACCGACTCAGTCGCTATCAACAACCGAACAATGGCCAAGCACAGCGACTACTAGCGGGCGCTGTGAAAATACTGCTGCAGTCGCTACCTGCCGCTATTAATGAATCGGCCTCCATATTTTCTACTCTAAATTGCACCAGTGTGGCTTAGTCTGGCTTGATAAATCAGATCCTTTATGTTAAATCCCAAACTCTGCCCCCAAAAAAACAGTATACAATTCTTGCAAAAATCACAGTTAAACATGTATAGCACAAAATGGTGACAAATGGTCTGGCAGCAAAGGGTGCCAAAATCTCTAGATAGGGTGGCAACTTAAAGGGTTAGTAAGAAAAATGTGGCACTCACCAGTGGGACCACATTGCTACCAGACATTGAATCAAGCAGTGTATTGAAGAGCCACACATCTACTGCAATTTGTATAATTCTCTCTTTAATTTGAAGATATCTTTAATTTAAAAATAAAAATTCACTCGCAGTGGACCAAACAACAAAACCCAAAAGGTTCATTTTGAGTTTTAATGTTAATCCACTGAGTTGTAAATCGTTTGAAAGATGACTCTCAAAGTACATCATTTATCTGGATTAGCCTTTTTGCTGTATCTCTGCGTTCTGCTTTAGATCACAGACTTTGGACGTGAAATACGAACAGGCTGATCAGACAGTTCATTAACATTGTGCCCTCATTACCAAGATTCCAAGCATGACATTGTCTAATTGTAATGATGCGCACTCTATAACCTTGACCTTATGGAAAGTCATCAGCAATCACAATATGGCTTTCTAAATGATGGTGGTGGCTTCTGGTAGCAGGTGTGTGAAGTTACTGGACTGGCAATTCCTGATCCAGAAAGCAGCTTCTCTGTGTCAGACCACAGACATGTAGTGTGATGGAATGCTGGCGATATCCAGACGGAGGAGATGAATAAAGCCTTATCTGACAGGTTGTACAGTGTTAGGGCGGCGATTAGCCATGACCCTTCTCTTGGAAATTTGACATAAATCCATTGGTGTACATGGTCTGCTGTTTTTTGTCAGCGCTAATTGGATGGAAAGGTAGTTAGTGATCAAGGAGGCTTTGCAGATCCTGTAGAAAAAGAATACAGTATATACCGTATATATATATATATATATATATATATATATATATATATATATATATTATTTTAAATTTGGAGGAAAATAAATATTCTGAACCAAATGTTGTGCTAAAATATCCCCCCCCCCACAAGAACCAAATAATATGCAAGGTTCAGAATCCCCCATTACAGGCAGAGTGGCATTCCCCCCCCCCCCATTCCCATAGGCAGTGTGGCACCCCCCTCCCATCCCCCATAGGCAGTGTGGCACCCCCCTCCCATCCCCCATAGGCAGTGTGGCACCCCCCCTCCCATCCCCCATAGGCAGTGTGGCATTCCTCCCATCCCATTCTCATAGACAGTCTGGCATTCTACCCCCATTTCCCATACAGGTAGTGTGGCATCCTCCCTCCCATTCTCTCATTCCCATAGGCAGTGTGGCATCCCCCCTCCCATTTCCATAGGCAGTGTGGCACCCCCCCTCTCATTCCCCATATTTTCCCCTCCCATTCCCCATATAGGCAGTGTGGCATCCCCCCTCTCAGTCCCATAGGCAATGTGGCATTCTACCCCCCATATATGTAGTGTGGCGCACCCCCCTCCCATTCCCATAGTCAGTGATTGGTTGCCCTGCCCGCCAGCCCACCGCTCCTCCATCTTCTGGCCTTGCGAGCAGCAGGGTAGTGATAGAAATTTGAAAGTAACAGCACCCTAAGGGATATGCTAAAGATTTTACCATTTTTCTGCATAGCCCATAGGGTGGTGTTGTTTCCAAACTTAAAAACAAATATCCTTACCTCATTGGAAAAATGATGTGCCTAACCTGTAAAAATGTCCCATCATAGGTACAAGTAATTTTCAGGGAAAAAAAAGTAGAAAAAACATTTTTGTTGCACTTTTTTTGTGTCGAAACACTAAAAGGTTCACCAGGACGCAGGTTGCAGTCCATAGCGCAATGCACATTGGCTTCACCAAATATTCTGCATGATCCCCCTAAGCCACTGTTGCTGTAGCCAAGCCCTTCCTCGGTGAGAAGTGCTCGGTGAGCAAGTGTTGCGTCTGTAGCAGAGTAGATCAAACAAACTTAGGGTTAAAACGGTCGCAGTCACAGGAGATGCGACTGTGACTGGGCCTGTAAGGGTGGGGTGGTCTGTCAGCATTAGGCAGCATTGGGGTATCTGGACCCTTATCTGACAGGCAGTAGAGTTGTAGAGCATGGTCCACTGGTCAGCGCTTATCGGATAGGAAGGTGGTTTTGATCAAGTAAGCTTTGCAGATAATTGGTAAATAGAAGAATATATATATATATATATATATATATATATACAGATGCAGCTTTCTTTAAAACACAACTTGGTGCACTGGTGCATCGTGCTATCTTGAAATCTCTAATGCTCTATAAGATTCCCGGGCCAATCAATTCCCTCCCCCCGGGGCATCCAAAATCGGGATGCCTCACTGTGTTAAATCCCCAGGTAGCCCCATACACTTACCGTGCTTCCCAGTCCAATGGCACATGTGCGAGCTGTGGCTGCATCCATGATATTCCTCTCGCAGGGCGCATGCCTGCACCAGGCATTTGTAGATGGCCGGCGCAGACACGCTCCCTGTTCGAGGGAGGCGGGGGATGCAGCCGCCAGCGCGCTCGGAGCTACTGGCCTTAGACGAAGGCTTAGATGGTGTGACGTCAGCAACTCCAAGCATGCTGATTGGACTAGCAGCCACTCATGTGCCGCAGTATCGGGAAGAGGTGAGTTAACTTCAGCGATCTGGGGGGTTTCACATGGGAAAAGGACCAAAGCCTAGGACTTCACTTTAAGCACTTCTGCCAGATAGTGCCACATCGGTGTAAATTACAGTGGTGCAGAATATCATTTATAATTTTTTTCACACTTGCTAAACACGCTAAAATATAAATTAGATTTTGCACTTCTGTAATTTTCACTGAAATGGCTTTGTCTGCCAGACATGCTTGATAAATCAGGTCCAGTGTCACCTATGGCTGTAGTCAAGCCCTACCTTGGCCAGAAGATGTAAAAATTGTAGCATCTGTGTCAGAGTAGCCCAAACCCAGGGGCATAACAATCATGGTTGCAGGAGAGGAGACCGGATATGCAAGGTTGGGAGGCAAGTTGGCATTCAGTGCTATGCACATTTGCAGCTGGTGAACAGCCATGTCAGGTGAGATGAGTAAGAGGATATTGCGTAGTCAGCAAATCGCACACTCACAGCTCCCAGTAGGAAGCCTCTGCCCCCCCCCCCACCACCATCACCCACACCCAGCCATATCCTCCATGGCCCCTGGGCCCCATTCTGCCAGGGGCTCAGTAACCATTGCCTCTCCTGCCTCTATTGTATATATTCCAATGGACACAGTGTATGGTCATTGCTGGCAGCTATGCTAGTTCTAACATTAGCCAACCTCATTGGGCCCAGTCACTGCTGGGCACCTAGGCAGTCCAGTTTTATGGGACTGCACATAAAGCTGCCTTCTGCTTTCAGACAACTGAGACGTGCTAGGGATTGACTACTAAGGCAGAGTTCTGAAACAGGTGCTGACTCAGCACTTGGGGGTGGCCAAATGTAATATGGAGAATGGGGAGCACAGTTCAAAATGTGCCCTGGGACCCATAGCATTCTAGTTACACCACTAAATAAACAAACTACTAGGATACTCAAGGAACACAACAGATCCCAAAACATGATAGAGTACATTTAGAAAATAAATCACTCAAAACCGTGCTCAAACCCAGCCAGCAACAAGTCCTGTAAGCGGTCTTTATTTTAGTTGGGAACAGAGGTCTTAGTCACCTGGATTTGCAAATGTACTGAGGAAGCATCACTACTTTGTATAATATGTATATCTAGTTGTATAATATGTGTTGTATAGTATGTATATCTAGCAAATGTTTGAACCCCTTGATGTATATAGTATGTGTGTCCAGCAAATGTTCAACCTCTATGGAGAACCCCCCTTCCAGAAAATATTCCTTGTATGTATTCTGTACCTACTTGGCGACCAATAAAGTATTCGTACTTACAGTGAATATCGGACTGAGAGGTTTATACCATATCATGTTGCGCCACCTCTTCCTCCTGTTCATAATGTAACAAGTACAGATAATTAATCCTCTTACACAGCAGGGAGCTATCTGACTTTTACTTTGTAACACATTCAAACAGCCAGGCTAAAGCTGACTGTTACAATTGTAATAAGTGCTTTACATGCTGTGATACATTCTAGCCTGCTATAGACCAAGCTCATGGGTCACTTATCAACCTTCTGCGATGTCTGCATATAGTTTGGTGATATTCAGTTTACAGTGAAGACTGCTGTATCTGTATGTGGGAACCCCACACCCCATTAAAGCTCCTCTGTCAGCATGTTCCCTTATCTTACTCTTAATCCTAATCCATAAGGATCCCTGTGGTTTATGTAAAGCCCACTATCCCAGTCTCACATCTCTGTTAAATGCTTTATTTGCATAACAGGGACAAAAATCAGTGTATAATTTTTCCAAATCGTTGTTGGCTCGAAAATCTCGGCCATCTGTCGAAATGAACTTGGAAACAAAAGCCAGCCACTGATTGCACATTACAGTGGAAGCATCTGCCTCATTTTTTGCACATGTCCAACTTCAATCAGTGAGAACCAAGAAGAGGTGACACGCAAGGTTCTGGTGCGCCATAAAACACTGACTCACTAGGTCAGTTTTGTTTCCTAATTGAAAGTACAATGACAAAGCTCAGTGCCCCAGTCCCATGCCTCCTTCCTGTAAAACATTTGCCTATTTGGCCTATTTTAATGAATGGGTCCTAATGACCTTTCCTTTTCATGAAGCACAGTCCTGCAAAACGTATGTTTCTTATTTTGACACACATAGAAAACGAATCAATATTTTAATCTTTAGACATAATGTGGATCAGTTTTAGCATAGGCCCCATAGCATTTCACTTTAACCAGTGCTAGAGGTAGTAGTATTTAAGGTACCTGGCAATAGGACTTTATGGCCCCACATGCAGCTATAGATACATAATGCTTTAGAGCACTGTTCCCTGACCATCTCCTCAAGAGTCACCAACAGGTCATGTTTTGTGAATCTCTAAATAGCCAACTCTTCAGCTCTGCTGCAGGACTACTTCACCTGTGCATCTTTGTTGCGATCCAGAAAACTTGCCTTTTTGGTGGCTCTCGAGGAGAAGTTTGTGGAAAACTCTCTATTGCAACAGCTCGATGGAGAGATGACTCACACATGACAGTTAACTGTGAGTCAGCTCTAAGCAATTTGCATAAAAATAGTAGACATGTGACTTATGTACAGTGTATCACAACAGGGAGCTTATATTCAGGTACAGTAGCCACAAGCCTGTCTCTTTACAATGTAACACACAGCAGGCAACCATGCCTCATTGTGACTGGACACAGAGGGGATCCACAGGGTGCTACCACTTACACTGGTCAGACAGGCTTCAGAATCCAGAGGCCTCCAGGGAACAGACAACTTATGACAGGGTTTCAGACAGAGTGGATCATACTGAAAACTGCACAAATTACTGCTGCACCTGACTGAGAGGGTGGCCCAATACTAGTTAACCTCAGTCAGTGCTGCATTATGAAAGCTCTAATAGCCAGGCAGCTCCACAGGACCCCTGATGGTGGCCACTAGGGCAGCAACTGTGCTGCAAAGCAGAGGCGTAGCCAGGCTTTCTGCCACCCAGGGCAAAGATTTGAAATGCCCCCCCTTTTCACGCTATTGCATATTTTTGCATGACAGAAGAGAATCTAGGACCTGTCTTGGCCTCTAACTCAGCCAGAGTGCAGCTGCACCAGGGCACCACAAGGAGGATCGTTACAGTAAGGAAAGTATTTTGTTCTCAGTTCTCAGAATTGCTCAGGGGGAGCGAACAGGAAAGACTGCAGGCTCTGTTTAAAGTGGCCCCCAGAAAATCTAACAAGCCTCTGTCCTAAATTAATCTTACCTACCCTTCCAGTGAACACCAAGAGGGGTTATCCTATTGGACGGATGACTAGAAGAAAAGGTAAGTATCTCTGCAATGTTTTGGTTGGCATAAGGAGGTGTGTAAGGTTTGGGGATGGGATCCTTGTGGGCCAGGACCCTGCGGGAGGTTTACTTCAGAATCAGAGCCTGTGCTCCCACCCGCCTTTAAGGCCCAACACTGGAGAGTCACTTACCCTTTCCTTGTGTTGTGGATCAAGAAATGGCTGCACGATATGGCACCAAATACATGCAACTTTTTCTGGGTCTTTTAGACAGGGAAATGCAGAAAAAGCATTTTTTCTTTATTTTTTATCTGGAGGGGGGGGGGCTGGTTGTGCATAAATGGCCATTGTATGCCTTCACACACAAAGGAAATTGTCCTCTGCCTTTAACCCAGCTGTCAGACAAACAAGCTGTGAGTGCACAAGACAGGGCAATGTAGAAAAAGGTCGGGCACTGTGGTCTGTGGGGGTTAGGGTCAGCAAAAGTGGGTGGGTTTAAGTCCCTGGATCATAACACCATAACCCCCACTACTGCCCTTTGCCTACCTATGCCCTTAGACCTAAATATGAATAAACACAGTGTAAGCAAATTCCCTTTAAGCCATAAAGGAGGAGCAGGGTGCAAGCAGATTCCACCCCTGGAACCAAAAAGTATTATGCAGAGAACTAGGGGATCCTAGCCCAACAGATAAATAGGCAAAAAAGGTGAAAAACCCCAGTCATTAAAAAGGAGCAACAACCGGCCAGTAGTCTCCTTCTAAGCCGGAAATCCCAACACCACTCCACTACATTGTTGGTCTGCAGTGGAGCGGTGTTATCCACCCCAAGTTCACCCACATTAGAAACCACATTTACTATACTATCACTAATACTATTTTCTGGCACATGGTCTAAAACAAAAAACAGCCTGGCACCGGGTTCCTGATCCCTGGTGGCTGAAGGAGACTGGGAGGGTTGTGTGGTATAGGTGGTATGAGTGTTCCTAGGGAGTTATGGGCATAACAAAGGGTTGTGTACATTTTCCTATGTCCTATACTGTCCAAGATTGGGGTATTGGAAGTAACAACCCAGTCGGTCCCAAATCAGTGTTGCCCTCCAGGAATTCTCTATGTTTGTCTTTGGCCAATCCACTCCTAGGCTTAGCCTCCCCGCTAACTCACCATATCCTTTTCCCCTACTTCACCCTGTACAGGGCTTTGGACCACACTTTTGTTGACAGATGAGAGAGCCTCTTTCCTCCACCCGCGTTCTATAGCCCCCTTCCCGTCCTTCTGACAGGTTCCCCTTTAAGAAAAATGCGGCAGAATTTTTTCCACAACTGAGTGAAGCTTTAGTGGCTTTGTTGTTATAGCCGCCTGTATATGAAATATAGGAGAGGAATTCTATGTTCAATGCGGCTGAGGAGCGCCGATAACCGTCTGTAAACCCGAGATAACAATGTTGTTTTTATTGCCTTTGAATAATTACATTACAGTAATTGGATTTAATTTCCATCACAGCTCGAGGATTTTCCTGTCATTTCTTTAATTAGGATTTGTAAATTGGAGGTGGCTGGGAAGACACGTTCACTCTATTTGTCCATCACAGCTTGTAGATTATTTTCTGTTCAAAGAGGACCTGTCACGTCTGGGTCATAATGGAGGGGGTGTTTGGGATAAAAGGGGAAAAGATGATGGTCCTTCCATCCCAGCACCGACAGATAAAGGCCTGTATGTGCTTATGTGGGTGTTGTAGGAGCCAGGGAATGGACAAATCTTAAAGGAGCCACAGCACTCAAGCCAGTGACACGTCCTACTAGATAATCTGTCTGTAATATATGTTTCAAAACAAAGGTCTTGGTTGGCTTAGATTTGCTAATACAAGTAGTTGTAGAAGTCACATAGCTGCACCAGCGTGCCCCTGTATAACTGTGTTCCTAATCTAATCTATTGGAGCCTCTTACACAGCAATGGATAAAGCCTGTTTTTTGGGCAAAGCAGAGCGACAGAGCGGAAGAAGTTTCATTTATTTATAGAATAATTATTATTATTCCTAATATTCCAGTACTGGGCAGTCCAAGTGGTAACCAATAATGTTGAGAGAACTTGAACCACAAACTTTGAGCTTTACAAATTTGGTTCCCAAACCCCAACACGGACTTCAGCCAGAAGTCCGTGTTCGAGTTCAGTGGCTGGCCCGAACACAGAAAAGCCGGTTGATGGCTGAGGGCCTAACCTATGCAGAGTGTGCAGCAGGAAGCGCTGCTGTAACTCACCTGAGCCCAGATTCGGTCCCTGGTCAAATGGGCAAGGCCAGGGTCACAGAGAGTTAGCGCCACTCCCATGAGTGAGGACACTCCTAGTGCTGGCTGTCCGCACACTCTGTGCCCCCCCCCCCCCCCCCATCTGCCATCAAAATTTTTTTTTCCATCCTTGATTTTGCCTCTGGGGGCCCTCTGGGTTCCCATTGATTTCCTGGGGGGGGGGGGGGGGTTACACAGCAAGGCATCCCAAAACAAAAGGGGATTCCAGGCATCCTGCATGTAGTAAATCCTGTTTTTATTTATGGGGGGGGGCTGGGGACAAAAAAACACAGGAAATGGCATTGGGGACACATGTAAGTTTGCAGCGCAACACAAAAGTGCAAAAAATACTTCCAAAAACAATTCCAAACAGCCCGGGGATCCCATAGCACATGCACCAGCCCAATAAATAAATAATTATAACCATCCCAGCCTATTGAAATGTATAGGATAAGGCCACACAGTGCAGGGTGAGCGCCTGGTCTTATCTGGCACTGTAGGGAACTCAGCACCGGCACTCATCCCATCGTCAGCGCTGTTGATAGATAGGGCACTACCTGCCACTATCACAGGTGCTCTGGATTTTTGACTTGATAAATACACCTTATTGAATGGGACCTTACACTCATCTGACACTATGTGGCCTTAGCGTTTCTTAAATAAACCCCTAAATTTACCCACTTACATTTATCAAATCGTGCAGCGGCATGCAATGCGGTAAATAAAACATGTTACTGTTCTCATGTTGTGATTGGCTCATGGTGACCCAAGATACTTTTATCCATGCTGTACTCAGTCATACAGAAAGCACATTAAGCCTCATCCATATTGCTCCTCACCATGACAAGTCCTCTGTCCTGTGTGTGCCACTATGATTTATTTCATATAAATATTTTTGCTAATATTTGTAGGCAGGGCCGGCTTTAGGTTTGTGGGGGTCCTTGGGCAGAAGAGTCTTAGTGGGCCCCAAAGTAGTGTGTCACATTGTGTCACCTTTAAGCTCCACTGGCACAAATGGGTCATCTTCTGCTGCTGATCATCCTCTAGTCCTTATTGCCTTCCCTATAGCCACCAATCATCCTCTAGTCCTTATTGCCTTCCCTATAGCCACCAATCGTCCTCTAGTCCTTGTTTCATTCTCTATTGCCACCAATCATCCTCTAGTCCTTATTGCCTTCGCTATAGCCACCAATCATCCTCTAGTCCTTGTTTCATTCTCTATTGCCACCAATCATCCTCCAGCCCTTACGGCTTCTCCACTGCCACTAAAGACTTCATCGATTGTCACCTGGTTCTCACCACCTTCTGAGCTTCCATCAATTGCCCTCCATTCCCGGCCACTTTCTCCATTGTTGCTGATCATCCCCTGTTGCTGAGCCCAGCCATGAGCAGGTCTGCACACAACACCCAGCATTCAGTGCTTCAGGTCCACTGTAAAATAATACCACGGCCAATTGTGAGCCTGAGTGGGCCCCTGAAGATGCCAGGGCCCCTGGCAATTGCCCAAGTTTGCCCTGTGCTGGCGCCGGCCCTGTTTGTATGGGCCTATATTAAATAACATTTCACACACTTTCATGTTTATAGGCCTCCCTATGGTTTACTATGGGCTTTTTTTCCAGGCACAGGGGATAGAAGGACCCCATGATGGGAACCAGAAAGCAGACTTTTCTTCTCCTGAAAGCTGCTGTAAAAAATGTGTGTGAAATACTTGAATTTAACTTATGAGTGGAACCATTCAACGGCACCTGAATCTCTAGAATTATTTTGCACTTGAAAATACCATGCAAATTATTTTTGTAAATTTAATTATTTTCGAGTGCTTTTTCTCTCACTCAAATTGAATTAGCAAAATGAAAAAAAAGAACTTTCAGATTCGTTGAACCACTCATAGAATTTTCACGTGAAAAATCGCACCTGTTTCTCAAGAAAACACAATTCGACCTTTAATGAATCAAGCCCAATGCGTCTGACTTCTTCCAGCGTCTCTCTGGCAGGCGATGGAAAAGATCTGAGAGACGATTAATAAATGCTCCACTTTTACGGCTGTCATTATCTCCAACATGTAGAACAAGGCTACAAACACAAGTGCGTGGGGTGAGACATTTTTCTAGACGTGCTCAGACAAGAAGCTTTGTCGATAGATCAGAAGCTGACACTGTGGAGGTATACCAAAGAAACTCTGGCAGGAAGGACTTTTTTTAAGGACAGTGTTTTTGTTTTCATGCTTATGTTTTATGCTCTTATTGCATTTTATTTGAACATTTGTGCCTAAAGAGGAACATTGGACAGTCTGGGGAGTACTCAAAAACTCCCCAAACTTCCCCGTCTGTTCCCTTTAGACCTCCAATCTAACAGCTGCAAAATAAACTTACCTGTCTTCTGCCCTTTCTTCTGCACTTGTTCATTCTACTCCGGGTGCCAGCATAGGGCAGCGCCATCTTGCCTTTCCAGGATGCACTGCGCCGCCCTCCGGGATCTCGTGCCTGCGCAGTGTATTGTCTGCACTGCTTATCTTGGACCAGGGTGGCTGTGGAACAGCCGTGAGAGGGGGGGAGGAAGACACAGTGGAGTGGCATAGCTAAGCCTTGCGTTCCCAGTCTTAGACGGCTAAGACACCAGGGTCTTGGGAAAAGAAGCAGAACATCAGCGATTCAGACTCTGGCAACATCCAAAAGGAAAGCAGAGCCAGGGGAGGGGTGAAATAGGACCTGGTCAAATAGAGGTCCGTTGTTCCTCTTTAAAGAGGACCTGAATTCCCCCTACCTCCCCAGTATCCCATATAGCAACCAACTGTAGAAGGCATTTTAGCCTTCCTTGTGTGCTCCTACATAGACTCAGTCACCCATGTGATCTGTCTGAGTCCATGGTGGCAGGAGTAGCATAGGCTGTGCACGTCCAACTGCCAAACCCAACTAGTCACCTGTGAGTCACTTGGCCAGAAATCACATTCAGAAACACAGAGGGGAAAGTAAAAGGAAAGGGAGTCCCAGGCTTGGGGATCAGTGGTGGGCGCAGTGAGTTGAGGAAGCAGAAACAGTGTGGTCCCTGTGGGGTGAACCTGGGTGAAGGGCAATTGTAATGCATAGACTATGATCTATTTCAGCATTTTCCTCCCAACCAGTGGTATTAATACCTCAGGTGGCAAAACATAAAGGATGTATTGTAGGGGACCAGCTAATGATCTTCAATATGTGTCACAGTGAATGCTGTACAGCCCACATTCTCCCAGCTCCCACCTCAGATAATGACAACCCAACATTCTGCAAGCTGGTGCTTCTCTAGTAGGATCACCTGGTGGTCAGTGTGCATCATCTTCAAATGCAGCAAAACAGTTTGTTAAATATCAGCCCAGGACCTGCCCAGCCAGCCCATCACTAGCCTATTAAGCTTCATCACCAGTGTGTCTCCCAGTCAGTCTATAGTTTTTTACTAAAGCCTTTGCCCAATATTCAAAACAGCACGATCTAGATGCAGTCGGCCATATTGCTTGCTGGCCGAGCAGCCCCGCCCCCAGTGACATTACACTGAGTTACAATACACACAGCTCAGCAATGGGGAGCACTTCAACCTTATGTGACAGTTTAGTTGTAACTGAATTTATTAGCATACGACTGTCATTCATTCATAATACTACTTCCTGTTAGTGTTTTTATCAATATTGGCAAAAGCTTTAGTAAACAAAAGAAAAACAGAGGCTGTTTTAGGGCTCTGGGCTGGGGATGGAAGGTGATGATATAAACTTTCCTCTGAGGATAGGTGCACTTTAAAGAGGAACATCGGACCAAAAATAAAAAAGGGGCCTATCCCCCCTCATTGGCCCCTACTTACCTTATGGATGTCCGGCTGCTTCAGGGCCCATTCCTCACCCCACCGTCCGCCTAGCCATCTGTTAATGACAAGCCCGGCCTTAGCCGTGCTCGCCATTGTGCCACAGCGATCTCACAGCTTGCGGGATTTCGGGTGGCCCTATTGCATCCCATTCATGGGCACTGCACAGGTGCGAAATCGGGGGCTGCGTGTAGTGCCTGATTGGATGCAAGATGGCGCCGCCCGTCGGAAGGTCCCTTCTATGTAGAATAATGGAGATACCTAGAAGATGGATCTCTTGGCAAGATGAGTAAATAATGTCCTAGGGTAAAGCCAGATGGGGGGCAGCAGATCAGTGAGGCTTGGGGGAGGTTTCAACCTCCCTCGATGTTCCTATTTAAGTAACTGAAATACAATAGATAAAAAAAACAGCATTCAGTGCCAAAGATATAATAGCAGGAGTCCCAGAATGAAGGTACTTGTATTATGCTTTAATTCCCAAACCCCAAAATTCAGGTGGTCCATCAGACCTGCAAATATGGGAAAGTGTACCTCAGCAGTATTAATATTTTGATTTGTCGGGACGTGATGGGTCATGCACACTAAACAATGTCGGTTTATTTGCATGAAGGTTTACATGGCCTGGAGGCCCCCGCAACAAAAGCTAAAATATGAATCCTGACAGCCATGTTGGTAAATTGGTTCGGAAGGCCCTTCAAGCTCTTGTCACAGGTGGACAAGCGTGTCGGAACAGGCCGCGGACTCGAGAGCGCGTCACCTGTAACTTGACAGGAGCCGAAGATGCTGCGTGAGCCCGAGCGGCTGCTCGAAACCATCCGCCTGCTCCCTTCACATCCATCACTCAACCAGGGCCTCAAATCTCATTACGCGCCAGCGCTGCCTCAGGGCCTGCTCAGAATCCTCTCAAACAGTTATTACTGTCCCGCCGGTGCTTCAGATTTATGAACGCGTTCCACCTTTATCTGTCTAAACCACTGTCCGAACAGGGGGATTGTCTCATAAATCTATTGCTTTCCGCTTGGAAAAGGATAAAATAATTGTTCCCTTTTCAGAGAAGCCATTTTAGGAAATAGGCCCGAAACCTGGCCTGACTGGAAAATATTCCTCCGCAGTTGCTGCCAGTCACCATTTTGCCATAAGAGCTTAACTGGGAGTTATTATGACACAAAAAATAACTTGATTTTGAGTGGGATATGAATATGAGAGATTTCCCAACAAGGTTACGCTGAGGCCGGTATTTTTATTTTGTTAATATATTGAAGTGCCATTGGAAACCTTTTAGAATGCAGATTTAGAGGCAATTAGAAGATAGGGAGATAATTTGATTTCACACAGAAAAAGGAATAGTTTAGGTCTATTACAAGGGGCAGCAGATATTTTGCTGTCAAGATGGACGCAGGATCCTAACATGCATTGCTGCCATCTGGTTATATGGATATAAATATTCAATTTAAAGGAGCACTATTGCAAAATTCTTTAATATTAAAAACCCATATAAACATCTTGGCTAATGAGAGGAGGGGTCAATTATACATCCAAACTGAATAAAACTCTAGCCAAGCTTGTTTTCTTCTTCTGGTAGGAATAGAATCCAGGGTTTACAGGTTTATCTAGGGAGGCAGCAGGCTGATTCATTACTAGTACCAGGTAACTGCAGATGAGCGTCTGTACAGCGGCGCTAAAAGCGACCGACAGTGGTCGCTCTGATCGGCCGTGAGTCGCTATTACAGAGCGTCTCAGTCGCTGCAGTAACATTGCCGGCATTGATGAATTTGCCGTGTGAGTCGCTGTAACACCAGTACAGCACTATATGGGAGTGAACGGTAGCGACTGGTCAGTGTGAGCGACTCAAACCATATTCATCAACAAATCAGCCTCACACAGTGCCCGCGCTCAAAATTGTGTCGCTGTAGCCCAGAGCGCCAGACGCTGTGTGATTAAAGTCCGTTTTTGAACACATATCCACCAGTAACAAAGCGAAAACATATGGAATAACATTGTTATTACATTCTGACATTAACACGTTAGTACCAGACCTGTAATGACAATTCTGCATAAAAAAATCAAAAAAGTTTTCAAAAATGTATTTAAATAGGCCAGGAGGGGTCACAAAATGATTTGATACAAAACAAAAAAAAATATTAAAAGAAAACCCTGTTTAAAGAGAAGACAAGTAACGTCTATTGAAATGTATGGGAGAGCGAAAGGTAGCGACAGGTAATACCAGGCACTCTGGAAGCCAGAACGCCGCCAGGATCCGCTGAGCCGTCTGTGATGATGAATCGGTCGCTATGTGACGCTGTAAGAGGCGCTCACCAGAATCACCATCATAAATGTGGTATTGCGTGCTGCGGCCGGCGTTCACCTGACGCTACCTGTCGCTTACAAGGCTCTACCTGCCGCTATCCCTTGATGAATAAAGCCCAGAGTCTGTCACCCCTGATGTCATTTTTCTTTCATTAAAATAAAAACAAAAACAAGCTGCATATTGTTAGGAGCTTACCTGTCTCCCGGCCCCGGTCCCGCGGCGCGTCGCGGCCCCGTTCTCTGTGCCGCTCTGGGGCCAGCGTGACGGCGGCGGGGTGCGGCGGCCTCGTCGCGGGTCGTGCGGCAGGGGCAGGCGGCTCCACACTCTCACCTCTTGGCGCGGCGGTGCTTCCTCCGGCCGGGAGCGCGCCCGGCCATTCGCGTGCTCGCGCACGCACGCGAGCACGCTCTGCATATGCCCCCAGGCGGCGCTGCTCCCAGCGCATCCGCCGGGGGCAAGTGTCTAATTAATAGTTCTGCTGTCCTGATGGGAGTCGGGCCCAGGGACTGGACAGTCCGTCTGGCCTGGGCAGGTCCAGTTCCTGGGACCGCTCCCATTGGGTAGTTACTGTTGCACCAATCACCACACTTCCCTCTCCTTTCCCTTTTCCCCTTCCCATTGGCCAGTCTTCCCTTTATTACCCTGCCGCCCCTTTGTCCAGTGCCCGTTATAGCCTCTGGTTAATAGGGTGTGCGTTATAGTCTGCGTTTACTGTGTTCAACTCGGCTTCGTCTCTGACCATCCTTGTCTGCTGCCCGTCCTGACCTTTTCGCCTGTCCTGACTCCGCTTGTGCTTGATCCCTCTGCTACTGCGTTTTGGTGCTCACCCGGTTTGACCTCGGCTCGTTTTGACTAATCTTCGCTTGACCCCTTGGATACCGCGCTCTGTGATCACCCGGTCTGACCTTGGCTTGTTCCTGGACTTCTCTGCTGGACTCTCCGTTTGTAATTCCATTTACATCCCGGCATCCATATTCGGGATACCCTGCCGTTCACCCGTCTCCACCTTAAGCCGGTAATCTTTGCGCCAACTAAGTCCTGGGGGTAACCGAGTCTGGAGAGGCACAATCCGCGTCTCCTGCGAGCGGGGACTTGTCTAAAGGCAGAAGAGGCGGTGGAGATTGGGGATTACCTGGCTTAAGAGAGAAGGGTGTCCGGCGCCTAACAGTATAACGGGCCTAAGAGAATGGACCAGATATTGGAACAGGTGCAGGCCTTAACCGCGGCCGTTGAGCACCTGGCCCATCGTGTGGCGGCCCAGGAGAACCGTCCAGCTCCGATTAACACCAGCCCTCAAGGGGCTTCGGCCGCATCATCAGTGGAACCCAAAATTCCACTTCCAGATAAGTTCTCTGGAGACAGAGCCAAATTTGCAAATTTTCGGGACTCGTGTAAGCTCTATTTCCATCTTCGACCAACCTCGTCCGGGTCACAGGAGCAGCGCGTGGGTCTCGTTATCTCCCTCCTTCAAGGGGATCCACAATCATGGGCCTTCAGTCTGTCGCCCCAGGATCCAGCTCGTCTTTCTGTGGATAGTTTCTTCTCAGCTATGGAGATTCTATATGATGATCCTGACAGGGGGGCCACAGCAGACGCAAAGCTCCGTACCTTACGCCAAGGACGACGGCCAGCTGAAGAATATTGCTCAGAGTTTCGACGATGGGCGGTCGATTCACGTTGGAACGACCCAGCGCTATGCGGTCAGTTCAGGCTAGGCTTGTCTGACTCCATCAAGGACATTCTTGTGAATTATCCAGTTCCTCAGACCTTGGACGAAACTATGCATTTGGCCATTCGCATTGATCGACGTCTACGGGAGAGACGCCTGGAAAAGGGGTCACATCCCGACTCCAGCTTAAGAGTTGAAGTTCCAGCCTTGCCCTCCTCTGAGGAGCCCATGCAGCTGGGCGCCACCAGGCTCACTGAAGCTGAGAGACGTCGGCGCTTGTCAGAAGGTCTCTGCCTTTACTGTGGCGGAACAGGTCACATGGTCAGAGCCTGCCCCAAGAAGCCGTCGGGAAACTTCAGAGCCTAGGGGGAATCGAGGGGACCCACCTAGGCTGTAAGGTATCTCCTCGTGTATTATCACCATTTATGATTCCGGTCCAGGTAAAACTTGACCTAGAATGTATTAGCCTGGAAGCTCTTTTAGATTGTGGTGCAGCGGGGAACTTCCTTGACTTTGATTTAGCTCAAAGCCTAGGAATTCCGCTCCAGTCCCTTCCTGTAGCCATTCGGGTCTCTGCCATTGACAACACACCCATTGCGGGGGGCTCATTCATTACAGAACCTCACCAGTCCTGCTTAGAGTGGGAGCGGGGCATTCTGAATTAATTTCCCTTTTAGTTCTTAAAATGCCTTCTACCCCTCTAGTTCTTGGGCTACCTTGGCTACAGAAACATAATCCCCAAATCGATTGGGTAACTAGGCAAATTGTTAAATGGGGTCCTCTGTGCTTTCATTCCTGTCTGGAACTTCCAGTGCGAGCCACTCAGTTATCCCCTGAAGAAGTGCCTAGCCCATATCTTGATTTCTCTGATGTATTCTCTGAAAAAGCGGCGGATAAACTTCCCCCTCATAGACCTTGGGATTGCCCCATCGAGCTTCTCCCGGGTACTATGCCGCCTAGGGGGAAGATCTTCAATCTAACACGAGCCGAAAATCTTGCTATGCGGGAGTATATCGCAGAAAATCTAAAGAAGGGTTTTATACGGGCGTCCTCTTCTCCGGCAGGGGCGGGGTTTTTCTTTGTCGAGAAAAAAGATGGGGGACTCCGGCCCTGTATCGATTACCGGGGTTTAAACAAGATAACGGTTAAGAATAAGTACCCCCTGCCATTAATTGATGGGCTGTTCACTCAGGTGGTTGGGGCCCAAGTATTCTCCAAATTAGACCTCCGCGGGGCCTATAATCTTATTAGGATCCGGCAGGGAGATGAATGGAAAACAGCTTTTAATACACATGAGGGGCATTATGAGTACCTGGTAATGCCGTTCGGCTTGTGTAATGCTCCCGCAGTCTTTCAGGATTTTGTGAATGAAATCTTTAGGGAATACTTGGGCCGTTTTGTTGTAGTGTATTTGGATGATATCCTGATTTTCTCTTCCTCGCTATCAGAACATCGTAAACATGTTCGTCTGGTTTTACAGAAGCTTAGGGAGAATCATTTATTTGCCAAACTCAAGAAATGCCAATTTGAGGTTACTGAAGTTCCCTTTTTGGGTTACATCATTTCTAATACCGGCCTTTCCATGGACCGATCCAAGGTTAAAGCGGTACTAGAGTGGGAGCAACCCAAAGATCTTAAGGGTTTACAGAGATTCTTGGGGTTTGCCAACTTCTATAGGAGATTCATTAAAAATTTTTCCACCCTGGTAGCCCCCCTCACTAATCTCACCAAGAAAGGGGAGTATCCTGCTGTTTGGCCAGAGCAATCCGTCTTGGCTTTTAGGAAATTAAAAGAAGTTTTTAGTTCCGCCCCTGTGTTAGTGCACCCGGATTGCCAATTACC
Organism: Gastrophryne carolinensis; assembly: GCA_027917425.1. Classification (NCBI taxonomy): domain Eukaryota; kingdom Metazoa; phylum Chordata; class Amphibia; order Anura; family Microhylidae; genus Gastrophryne; species Gastrophryne carolinensis. The sequence goes on along the minus strand of CM051242.1, from coordinate 25,407,671 downwards.
CTTTATTGTGGAAGTGGATGCCTCTGAACTTGGTGTAGGAGCAGTGCTTTCGCAATATAGCGGTTCCCCTGAACGCCTCCATCCCTGTGCCTTCTTCTCCAAAAAATTTACCCCTGCCGAGAGAAATTACGATATTGGGAATCGAGAACTATTGGCAATTAAACTTGCGTTTCAAGAATGGAGACATTGGCTGGAAGGGGCTCAATTTCCCGTTACTGTCTTTACCGACCACAAGAATTTAGAGTACATTCAGTCCGCCAAAAGATTGACCCCTAGACAGGCTCGCTGGTCTCTGTTCTTCTCCCGGTTCAATTTTTCTATTACTTATAAACCGGGATCCAAGAACATGAAGGCGGATGCCTTGTCACGTTGTTTTTCTTCTTCTACTGTACCAGAAGGGGAAAATTTACCCATTTTGTCCCAGGCTCTGGTAGTAGCTGCTATCCAGCCAGAGCTTCCTGATTTAACCCGGTTCCAGTCTGAAGCCCCGCCCGAAAAACCCAGTTATGCCCAATTTGTGCCCGCTGCCTATCGGGCTGCGGTTTTGCACCAGTTCCATGACTCTAAGTTGGCAGGTCATCCTGGTGTCAAGAAAACCATCTCCTTGTTGTCTCGTCAGGTTTGGTGGCCGTCCCTTAGAAAAGACGCACAAGGGTACGTGCGAGCCTGTAAGATTTGTGCCCGCAGTAAGTCATTAAGACACTCTCCTGAGGGTCCTCTACTTCCATTGCCCATCCCCTCCCGCCCCTGGACCCATCTGGCCATGGATTTTATAACCGATCTTCCCCCTTCCCAAGGTTGCACTGTCGTCTGGGTGGTGGTAGATCGGTTTAGTAAGATGGCTCATTTCATCCCATTAAAAAAGCTACCTACTGCTCAGGTCCTGGCCCAACTTTTTGTGACACACATATTTAAAATCCATGGTATCCCGGAGGATGTTGTGTCAGATAGGGGGGTCCAGTTTGTTTCCCGTTTTTGGAGGGCTTTTTGTCTCAAGTTGGGTTTCACTGTCTCCCTATCATCTGCGTTTCATCCTCAGTCCAACGGGCAAACGGAAAGAACGAACCAATCCTTGGAGCAATATTTACGCTGTTTCATTTCGGATGTCCAGACGGATTGGGTGTTGTTTCTTCCATTTGCTGAATTTGCCCTTAATAATGCCACACATTCCTCCACCGGTGTATCTCCGTTTCGTTGTGTTTACGGTAAAGATTTGAAATTTTCGGCCTTGTCGGACCAGCCTTCCAGAGTACCTTCTCTAGATGAATGGATGTCTCAGTGGCCAAGGTTATGGGATAAAATTCAGCAACACCTGTCTAAGGCTGGGGTCCAACAAAAACATTTTGCTGATCGTAGGCGATATAATAATCCTGATTATTTGGTCGGCGATTTGATGTGGCTTTCGACCAAAAATCTGGCCTTACGCCAGCCATCTGCCAAGTTGGGTCCAAGATTTATTGGTCCTTTCCCCATACTGCAGAGAATCAATCGGGTTACCTATCGCCTGGATCTCCCGCCTTCTATGAGGATTTGTAACTCATTTCACGTCTCCCTTTTGAAACCGGCCAGAAACTTTGAACCCGATAATCTTCCGGATCCCATTCTAGTTGACGGGCAACAGGAATTTGAGGTTGCTCGGGTGTTGGACTCTCGCTTTTTTCGTGGTTCCCTTCAGTATTTGATTGATTGGAAGGGTTACGGTCCTGAGGAAAGGTCATGGGCTCCGGCTAGGGAAGTTCATGCACAGAGATTGGTGAGAAAATTCCATAGGGAGAATCCTCAGAAGCCCAGTTTGGAGGGTCCGGTGGCCCCTCCTCAGGGGGGGGGGTAATGTTAGGAGCTTACCTGTCTCCCGGCCCCGGTCCCGCGGCGCGTCGCGGCCCCGTTCTCTGTGCCGCTCTGGGGCCAGCGTGACGGCGGCGGGGTGCGGCGGCCTCGTCGCGGGTCGTGCGGCAGGGGCAGGCGGCTCCACACTCTCACCTCTTGGCGCGGCGGTGCTTCCTCCGGCCGGGAGCGCGCCCGGCCATTCGCGTGCTCGCGCACGCGCGCGAGCACGCTCTGCATATGCCCCCAGGCGGCGCTGCTCCCAGCGCATCCGCCGGGGGCAAGTGTCTAATTAATAGTTCTGCTGTCCTGATGGGAGTCGGGCCCAGGGACTGGACAGTCCGTCTGGCCTGGGCAGGTCCAGTTCCTGGGACCGCTCCCATTGGGTAGTTACTGTTGCACCAATCACCACACTTCCCTCTCCTTTCCCTTTTCCCCTTCCCATTGGCCAGTCTTCCCTTTATTACCCTGCCGCCCCTTTGTCCAGTGCCCGTTATAGCCTCTGGTTAATAGGGTGTGCGTTATAGTCTGCGTTTACTGTGTTCAACTCGGCTTCGTCTCTGACCATCCTTGTCTGCTGCCCGTCCTGACCTTTTCGCCTGTCCTGACTCCGCTTGTGCTTGATCCCTCTGCTACTGCGTTTTGGTGCTCACCCGGTTTGACCTCGGCTCGTTTTGACTAATCTTCGCTTGACCCCTTGGATACCGCGCTCTGTGATCACCCGGTCTGACCTTGGCTTGTTCCTGGACTTCTCTGCTGGACTCTCCGTTTGTAATTCCATTTACATCCCGGCATCCATATTCGGGATACCCTGCCGCTCACCCGTCTCCACCTTAAGCCGGTAATCTTTGCGCCAACTAAGTCCTGGGGGTAACCGAGTCTGGAGAGGCACAATCCGCGTCTCCTGCGAGCGGGGACTTGTCTAAAGGCAGAAGAGGCGGTGGAGATTGGGGATTACCTGGCTTAAGAGAGAAGGGTGTCCGGCGCCTAACACATATCTTTTTGAGGCGAGGTGTATAAGTGACCTCTGCTTCCACCATCCAGCATATTTATATGGATTTTTATCATTGGGCCATTTTTCACGATAGTGCTCCTTTAAGGCCCTTTTTACACCTATGCAATGTTTTTGCATTGAGTTTGCACCTTGTTTTGCTGCATTTTAAAATGTTTTTTCCATTTTTTACTGCATTGATGTGAAGGAAAAATCCAGTTTAATTGTGTAAAAATGCCTGAAACCCCCATTTATTTCCCATTAAGGTTTCCTGGCCATAAACATGCACCAGACCAAATCTCTTCAGGAAGGCGAATTAGCATCTGTGAGTTGAGCCAAGCCCAGATCAGACTCCCTGCTGATTCTCTCGCACCTCTGGGCTGAGAAGGCCTCACTGAGTCTGAAGTAGAGATGACCCCTGGAGATAGCTCCTTCTCTTCAAACACCAATGCCTCAGACATCTGGCGAGACACAAATCGAATCGTAGATGGGCCACTGTGTGGCAAGATACCGAACCAGAACGGGCCCACAAAACTACACACAGGCATACGTTTCTTCATGCCGGGCGGCCATTGGAACTCAATGAAATGGAGATTTCAAGTTCTGACCCAATTGTTTGGTGCCATATCCAGAGCCATAGGACCCCCTTGCCCAAAGTTATAACGGCTAACAGTTTTTAGGTGTTAGAGAAGGTTCCCAAGAGAGGGAGGGAACAGGGTCCCCAGGCATAATGGGGGTTGACCCTGGGTCAGCACTTGTCACTCTCTGGGGTAGGTCATGTCACATGCGTGCGGGAGGTGCCTGGGAATTTCCATAAGCTGTCCACCCTGTGGGAGCCCATCATCACTACTCTCACGTGACCCGCGCTTTACCTGACAATTGGTGTTTGCATTTGTATACTAGGACCAGACATGGTGTGATGACATGGATGGACCCTGGGCAGAAGCCCCCTAAGTAATTGTAGGTCAATTGCTGCTCTTGTTAAAGAGCTTCACTCTCCCAGGTGTTGTTCCTCTCTGGTGGGCATCCATGTGGTGGTAGCCATTGTGGCATGTGTAATAAGGTGGATAAGGGTAAATATTTTACATCTACTGTTACTGGCATGAGGTACACTATCAAAACGATTTTGAACTGTAATTCATGTTCAGTGATCTATCTCATCACTTGCAGTATATGCAATAAACAATATGTTGGATGCAACTCCCGTAAGGTTAAAACTCGCCTGACAGAACATCTGTCTGGCATTCATAGGATGGATAATCCCAGGAACTCCAATGTGGCATGCCACTACAATACATGTCATCAGGACCAGAGGCCCAATTTTAAAATTAGTGCCATTGAGAGGGTGTCCCTGGGTCCAAGAGGTGGAGATCTACACAGGAAGGCTGATTGGATCTTCACCCTGGCCACCAGATTCCCTCAGGGCATGAATCATAGATGGGATGTCTCACTAATTACTGATAGATAATTAATGCCCACATAATCATCCTTTACACATTCCCATGGGTTTTAATAATCTATATCAGGCTTAGACGGTTGCTCTCTCATGACGCTATAGCGCCCTAAATAAATAATGTATCCATACGAAACCTCTTATTATACGTTTTGGTATTCATTTTATCCTATGTGGACTATGTAGATTTTGACCATTTGCCTAATGATTTTTTACCTTCTGGTTCACTTACTTATTTATATATATATATATATATATATATATATATATATATATATATATATGCAGATGTCCAAATGAATGGGATAATGTTGTGTTTTTTTTTGTGGATTATGTATAATATATATATATATTTTTTTCTTGCTGATTAATGTTTCATTCACATTTTTAGTGTATTAAGGATCCTTCATTTTATATGTCTGCATTTTGGTATACTTTGGCTTAACATCTTAATAATTTAGGGGATCCGCATTATACCCACAATCTTTATCTACCTACTTATTTATAATATTTATAATATTGAACTATCAACCACAGCGGCATCACGCGGTGTGGTGGCTTTCCCCCCCCGGGTGTCTGGCCCCGGTTCCTGTGACCCAGTCTTTGCCTGCCTTATTACCATCCAGCGTTGGCTGTGCACTGGTGTCCAGGTTACGACGTTCCCTGACGTCGCAGCTGGGGGAGGGACACGCCCTTCCACTGGCTGGCCCTGCGATGTCATGTGAGGGGTTTCTCCCCTCTGATTGGCCGCCTATAATTGGTCGATGCGCCCTCCTCCACTGCTGACGTCATGGTTCTCCAGGCGCTCGGGGCTCCCCGCTGCTGCGAGCTGCGCTGTTGTTGAGGTAAGTCCTCCTCTTATTTTCTCTATATATTGTGTGTGGTGTAGTGGTGCGTTTATCTATGACTAAGGGCCGTTAAGGACCCGAAACGCGTCAGAGGACTACACACACCCTTTTGCCTGGGTCTTGTATTGGATTTTATCTTGTTGCTGCTGTCATTTGTACCGTTTGGAGTTGGATGATTTTAATGTGTATTCAATAAAGACACAATTTTAAGGAAGTGCGGATCCACCATCAATCTTTTCTGCCATCCCGGTTTGGTCCTGGATTCTAAAAGACCCCAGGGCTGAAGGCTGGCCTTCCCCTGAGGCATTCAAAATCATGATACATCTAAAGGAAACTGGGGATGAGGCAGCTCCCCATAGCTAAACAGATATAAACAGAGTTGTATTGCCAAGCGTTAATATATACGGTATATGGCTCTGATTGGACAAGAGCCCGTGAATGCACGGTGGGACCGGGGAAAAGGTATGTTTTTACTCGGATTTTGGGGGGTCACACAGCAGCTCATCCTAAATCGGGATTTCACAGGACATAGGAACAAAACCCAGGATAGTGAAAATCCCAGGTTTTGTTTAGCTTTAAAGGAAAACTACCTTTTTTTGCATGTTTATGTCGCTCTGCCTTATTGTTTTCCTCTTTTGTAATGTAATATAAACATTTGTGTTAGAATTGTTCCCCTATACCCGTGATGTACTTATTAGCACGCCGTTTCCATGATTCTCATATTCCTGGGACTCTATGTTGCTACAGTGGGAGTGGTTTTCATGGCCTTGTGTAAAAAACATGGACTGCAAGTCCCACAATTCTTTCAACAGGTGAACTCTTTAGCAGCTTTGGCTAAGGCCCCTATTTAACAAGGGATAGCGACAGGTAGCGACTGGTGAGCGGCCGGTAATGACGGGCCCCGCCACGAGAACGCCGGCTCCCCACCACAATCACACATTTATCAAGCCAATCCTGCTTAGCGACTGAGATAGCGCCATATAGCGACTCATTCATCATTATTCCAGCCTCAGCCCACAGCGCCAGCGTCCGACCTTGAACAGCGACAGGTATGACCTCTCGCTACCTGGCGCTCTCCAATGCATTTCAATGGAACAATCTTTAATCATTAATAATTAATTGTTATGAATTTTTTTATTTTTTTTTTTAAATGTGAAAAATTCTGTGACCACTTCTGTCATTTTAGATAATTTTTTTAAGGTAACAAAAAAAAAAAAAATTGTACAGAATTGATATTACAGGTCTGATATTAATGTATTCATATTACTAAATTATTTAAAAAACTTTTTTTTTTCCGTTTCCAAAAATATGGTTGTTTGGGGGTTAAAAAACTACTTTTAACCCATCGCCGCCAGCGCTCTGGGGTTTAAACATGCATTTCACAGCGCGAGAATTTTTTGAGCGTGAATTTTTGATGAATATGGTGGGAGCCGGTCGCTAGGGCCAGTCGCTATCATGCGCTCCCATACAGCGTGGAACCGGTCAAATAGCGACTCCTCACCCAATATTCAACATTACGGCAAACCGACTGAGTCGCTATCAACTACCGAACAACGGCCAAGCACAGCGACTACTAGCGGGCGCTCTGAAAATGCCGCTACAGTCGCTCAACTGTCGCTACCTGCCGCTATTAATGACTCTGCCTCCCCGTCTAAGCAGCCTAATGACCTATCCAGCTGAGAACCCGGCTATTAACCCTTGCTCCTGGAGCACAAGACTGGGATTGTTAAATTTCAGCAGAATGGGTTAAACCAGTCACCCATGTCTTGGCCAATCAGATGATTAGCATGAGGAAGTATGTACTTGAAATCACCACTTTGGTGTACATAGCTAAGGTAAACACACTGTTGCTATGGAAAACAGTTTTCTTGCATAACACAGACTTGCAAACAAATAGAAAATTAAAAAAACACAGAAAAGCTTAGCACATTAAAGACATAATTTTGCCACATTATAATGGATGCCCCGCTGAGGCCCCACCCACTCGGAAGAGTTGATATCACTGATTGGCTGCTGAGTGTCATGCTTGATCTAAATGACTGTGCACTGGAGATTGCCTCAGCTAAAGGGGATGTAGTCAGTGGATGCATGCCTCCCAAATTTTGAAAGCCGAGGGACATGCAAAGACTTTTTTTACACTTGGACCACGCCCTGGCCACACCCCTAGCCATGCCCTTAAAAGGAAACACCACCTAAGAATTAAATAAAATAATAATAATACAGACAAGGCCGCCACAAACAAATTACAGCCAGGGGCTGTAGTGAGTGGGGCATCCCTCCATTACAACCAGTGAGGGGCATCCCTCCATTACAACCAGTGAGGGACATCCCTCCATTACAACCAGTGAGGAGCATCTCTCCATTACAGCCAGTGAGGGGCATCCCTCCCATACAGCCAGTGAGGGGCATCCCTCCTATACAGCCAGTGAGGGGCATTCCTCCCATACAGCCAGTGAGGGGCATCCCTCCCATACAGCCAGTGAGGGGCATCCCTCCTATACAGCCAGTGAGGGGCATCCCTCCCATACAGCCAGTGAGGGGCTTCCCTCCCATACAGCCAGTGAGGGGCATCCCTCCCATACAGCCAGTGAGGGGCATCCCTCCTATACAGCCAGTGAGGGGCATCCCTCCTATACAGCCAGTGAGGGGCATTCCTCCTATAAAGCCAGTGAGGGGCATCCCTCCCATACAGCCAGTGAGGGGCATCCCTCCCATACAGCCAGTGAGGGGGCATCCCTCCCATACAGCCAGTGAGGGGCATCCCTCCTATACAGCCAGTGAGGGGCATCCCTCCCATACAGCCAGTGAGGGGCATCCCTCCTATACAGCCAGTGAGGGGCATTCCTCCTATACAGCCAGTGAGGGGCATCCCTCCCATACAGCCAGTGAGGGGCATTCCTCCTATACAGCCAGTGAGGGGTATCCCTCCCATACAGCCAGTGAGGGGCATCCCTCCCATACAGCCAGTGAGGGGCATCCCTCCCATACAGCCAGTGAGGGGCATCCCTCCCATACAGCCAGTGAGGGGCATCCCTCCTATACAGCCAGTGAGGGGCATCCCTCCCATACAGCCAGTGAGGGGCATCCCTCCCATACAGCCAGTGAGGGGCATCCCTCCTATACAGCCAGTGAGGGGCATCCCTCCTATACAGCCAGTGAGGGGCATTCCTCCTATACAGCCAGTGAGGGGCATCCCTCCCATACAGCCAGTGAGGGGCATCCCTCCCATACAGCCAGTGAGGGGGCATCCCTCCCATACAGCCAGTGAGGGGCATCCCTCCTATACAGCCAGTGAGGGGCATCCCTCCCATACAGCCAGTGAGGGGCATCCCTCCTATACAGCCAGTGAGGGGCATTCCTCCTATACAGCCAGTGAGGGGCATCCCTCCCATACAGCCAGTGAGGGGCATTCCTCCTATACAGCCAGTGAGGGGCATCCCTCCCATACAGCCAGTGAGGGGCATCCCTCCCATACAGCCAGTGAGGGGCATTCCTCTTATACACCCAGTGAGGGGCATCCCTCCTATACAGCCAGTGAGGGACATCCCTCCCATACAGCCAGTGAGGGGCATCCCTCCTATACAGTCAGTGAGGGGCATCCCTCCCATACAGCCAGTGAGGGGCATCCCTCCTATACAGCCAGTGAGGGGCATCCCTCCCATACAGCCAGTGAGGGGCATCCCTCCTATACAGCCAGTGAGGGGCATCCCTCCTATACAGCCAGTGAGAGGCATCCCTCCCATACAGCAAGTGAGGGGCATCCCTCCTATACAGCCAGTGAGGGGCATCCCTCCTATACAGCCAGTGAGGGGCATCCCTCCTATACAGCCAGTGAGGGGCATCCCTCCCATACAGCCAGTGAGGGGCATCCCTCCTATACAGCCAGTGAGGGGCATCCCTCCTATACAGCCAGTGAGGGGCATCCCTCCTATACAGCCAGTGAGGGGCATCCCTCCTATACACCCAGTGAGGGGCATCCCTCCAATACAGCCAGTGAGGGGCATCCTTCATATCCAACCAGTGAGGGGCATCCTTCCAATACAACCAGTGAGGGGCATCCCTCCAAAACAACCATTGAGGGGCATCCCTCATTACATCCAGTTAGGGTGACACAGACAGACAGATAGACACACACACAGACACACTCATAATACAATGAATTAAGACAAGAAACTTTTTTGAAAAAACAGACCGGCAATCACTGTTTCACTCAGCTCTCACAATGTATTATGCCTCTGGAACCTGCAATGGGGACATTCACAGAGAAGATTACCACGTGGCTAGATTAGCCGCCATGCATGTGAATTATCTTGATCACTCAATAACGAGCGCAGAAACGCCAGGTGTGACACAAAATGGCGCGCAATTTATTTCATTGTGTTCCTTCCTGTCCTTCATTTTGTCACGGTGGCTCTCTGAATGCAGCGCACTGCAATTTATTTAATTAGCCTCACATTTACAAAGCTTTTTTTTTTTTCCAAATCTTTGATTGAATCTGATGTGTGAAATGGAGAGTGGTTAAAAAAATATGTGAGTGCCTAGAAGCGTTAAAATCTGATGGTGGCGCGCAGAGAGGTGACAGAGATGCTTCTCTGTAGCGCGTACATCTTACAGCTTCTAGTGTTAGTGTGGAGATTTGACTTATTAATAAAAGGAACTGTCCGGGCAAAAAGAGGTAGTTATCTTCAGGGTGCCCTGGGAGAAAGGACCAAAACCCAGGATAGTCAAAATCCTGGGTTTCGGTCCACTTTAAAGTGGTAGTGCTTTACTTCTTATGTGGCTCAGTCAGCAATACACAACTGATACAGGAATCCTGAACTAGATGAAATAGGACAGACTTTATAGAGGGGTCCTTGGAGAGTATCATGGGGCCTTGGATAGTAAGAGTCCTTGGATAAAATGGGGCACTGTTTTATAAAGGGGTCCTTGGACACTATAATGGACCCTTAGATAGTAACAGTCTTTGGATGAAATAGGGTAGGGTTGTATTAAAGGGCCCTTGGACAACACTGCAGGGCCTTTGAAAGTGGGAGTCCTTGGATAAAATGTAACAATGTTTTATAAAGGGGTCCTTGGACACTTTGATGGACCCTGGTTAGTATTGTGTGACCTTGGATAGTAGCAGTCTTTGGATTAAATGGGACACTGTTTTATAAAGGGGACATGGACACTATGATGGGCCCTTGGACAATATTGTGGAGCCTTGGATAGTAGGAATCCTAAAGGGCCCCTGGGCTCTATGATATGCATTTAGATTGTATTGTGGGACCTTGGATAGTAGGAGTCTTTGGATAAAATGGCCACTTTTTATAAAGGAGGGCCATGGACAATATTATGGGTCCTATAATAGTGTTGTGGGGCCCTAGATAGTGGGGATCATAGTTGTATAAATAACCCTGTATTGTGTGGAAATTAGGAGTCCTTGGATAAAATAAAACAAACATAATTGGGCAGTATTGTGGGGCCTTGGATAGGAAGAGTTCTTAGTGGAGCAAGGTTCTATAAGGGGCCCATTGACAATATTGTGGGAGATCTTAATGATTTGAAGTCCTTGGATGAATTTGAACAGTTGTATAAATTTTGCACAGTATGTTGAGTCCTACTTCAAAATCTTTTTAATTTGGTCAGGAATTTGGTCATATTAAGGATCCCTAGGAAAGTATAGTGAGGCCTTGAACAGTAGTGATCCTTGGCTAAAATAAAACAGAGTTGGATAGTAGTGGGGCAGTATTGTGCAGCATTCTATGAATGAAATGGAATGGAAAGGGTACTTGGACAATGTTGTGGGGCCTTCATGGGTAGACGTCTGTGCATAAAATGGTTGTATAAAGGGATCCTTGGACACCATGGTGGGCCCAACTTCAGTAGGAGTTCTTAGATTAAATAGTATAGTGAGGTCTTAAACAGTGGGAGCCCATTCCTGAAATTGATCAGAGATTTATAAATAGGCCCTAAAACAGTATAGTAGGAGTCCTTGGATGAAATAGGAAAGGGTCGTATAAAGGGGGAGTATTGTGGCCCCTGGATAGTAGGGTAGAAAATATTTTTCTGTCATTGTGTTTTATACATTATATGTTAAACTGGACCAACAGCCTGGCACAGTTGAAAAAGAAAGGTGGCGGCCATTTTGGAGCTTCCCCTCCCAATTGACATAACTGACAATGCATAGTAACAGGAAGCCTAGCAGCACTTCCTGTTTTCAGGTGGCCTGCAAATGCATAGGCCACCATCTATTTTTTTAAATTGACCCCAGCAGGAGTTAAAAAAAAAAAGGTAAACTTTTATGTGCAGTAAACTAAATTACCCTGGGGCGGGGGCATATGAGCACTGTTTGTTGTGTTGGCCTGGTTTAAGTCATTTTTGACTGTTCGTCCGCTTTAAGGACATGTCCTGATTGTTTGAGTGTGGATGTGCAGCCCTACACCCGATTGGAATAGTATGTTCTTTTTCATGACCTAGGTACTGGATGTGGGATATTATCTTCCTCATATTATCGTTAGCAAATTACTGAGATAGCTAAGTAAGCGTCAAGTGCTTTAAGTCCAGTTTATCCCTATATTTTACTTTTCTGTATCAGAGAATGTGTGGAATGTCTAAACACAGGAGCGGCGAGATAAGTCAGAGGGATGTGCAGCCAAGTCTTCAACTACTCCAAGATGGCTTGCTTGCACAGACCAGGTTCTTGTGTCAAAAGTTGAGTGGATCAGAGCACTCGGCAAGACTTTATTTGGACAAATTTACAGAACCTTTTATTCTTCAGGTTTTCTGGTCGCAGACAAATGGCTTAGAGGTCAACTTAGTAGTCTAAGGGATAGACAGTTTTCAGCAAGAAGCAAAGTATGGACTCCAATGCAAACTGCCCCTAGTTCGCTGCCCTCAAGACTCTCTCTTTCTCTCTAAGGTGCCAAATGAGTGATGCCCAGTCTGGTGTAGATACGACGTAGTACAATGATATTCATTCAACAGTAGATATACAGTGTTAGGCCTTCTCCTAGGCCACGGGAACTCAAAATGAGTGATTGGACCTTGGGGTCGGACTGTCATGGTGTTATCCAAGTGTCCCCATTGGGGGATGAGAAAACCGTAGTCACTGGATACTCACAATCGGTTCATGCGTAGAGTAAGGATGTCTTCAGTTAAACAGGCAAACAATTTAATAACAAATGCAGAATATTCCACAAGTTTGAACATAACATAAGGAACAGTCAACGAACAGTGTCCTTTCAGGCACTGGCAAGACACGGGCCACCACACTACAACAGCAGGATGATACTGTTCCTACTCGAAAAGCCACCCGTCAAGGCTGACTATTGTCTTCCCCTCCCCCATAGCCTGTAGGTCCCTTTTTCTGCAATACGACCAGGGACCTCATTGGTCCACCCAGGGTCCCCCCTTCACTATCAACCAGGGGAAAGCTCACCTCCCAATGTTCACACGGCGGTCCAGTTGCCTGATCCTCCTGACCCTGAGAGCTGAGATGCGGTGGGGCTCACACGTTAGCCCAATGTCACCACCCATTCTGTTCAATACCGCTTCTCAACTACTGCCTTTTTTCCTCTCTGCCTTTTTATACCACTTGTGCCACTTTCGGATCTTGGGGGCAGGTGTGGTCTCGAGGATCCCCTAGAGACAAACTTCCCTTGCCCGACAGCAACATGTCGGTGGCAGCTTCCCATCAGGGCACTATTCACCTAACCTCAACAATAACAATTATTCTAACACCTGTTACAATGGTTTTGTGCATACTAGGGGACACAGCACGCACTCACATGCCCCATACATGCCCACATACCGAGAATGTGCTAATTAATCACCTTGCACTGGAGCTGGTTGGTGTGCACCTAATAAGCCTGATCAGGACCCTATAAAGGGAGCTTTCTGGCACCAATATGGCACCAGAAGATTTCCTCTGAACAAGCAACTGATTCATTCCCGTTGCATTTGTGGGCCTTTGAATCTTGGAATCTTTTGTGTATGACTGGACATGCTTTATGGATTGTCAACTTGATACCTTTTTAACAAATCCTGTTCTAAATTCCTCCCTTTACTGAATCACACCTCACATGCCTTATTTTAAAGATAAAGGAAGAAACAGACCTATTTTTTATGACATATTTTAAAGAAGGTTTACAGAATAGATTCCAATATTGTGGCTCTGCTCTACAGACTAACCTTTGCCAGCTTGATTTGACCTCTGCTTGTGTAATGGACTTTCACTGCCTGCTGCTAGTCTCCACCATTCAGCTAGTACTTTTGACTATGCTGTCCTCTCTGTTCCTGACTACAGCATGTTTGACCGTGTTTTTTCATCTTTTTGTGCCTTGTTGGCCAGGGGACCACTGGCTGCCTGCCCAGGCTCTTGGTCTTTCCCCTGGGGACAACCTGGGGCCTACCAAGCAGAAAACTCTAGAGAAGACCAGGAAGGACCTTAGATTCCATTGCAGGGTTCCAGGGCCATCCATCTAAGGCAATGTAAACCTGGCCCCCCTGCAATCCGTCTGAAACACAGAACCAGACAAGCAAGCCTAGAAACTTGGGTACTGGCAAAACGATGGCCAAACTCAGGAGAAATATGATGGTAATATACAGGATCAGGATACCAGGATCACAGTAGGCAGAAGGGGAGGATAACAAGCAGACACAGGAGTAGTATTGCGGCAAGCATGGATGATGGTAAAGCACAGGAGCAAGGTCACAGAAGACAAAGGAGAAGACACAGAACCAGATTTGCACCCAAGTGATGGTCTACAAGGCAAACTATCCCTGGGCATCTAAACCACCCTCCCCCTTTTCACTAAAGCCTTAGGTGTTGAATTTTGTTCTAAAAAGTGGGCCTGAGCCGTGTGGAGGTCCACGATATATTTAATTTATATTTTTATATAAAGGAAATATTTTGGCAGAATGGACTGGACTTGTTTCCGGCCATAATACCCAACCACAAAAAAGCTGACCTGAGAATGTTTTTGTTTCCTTTTTCCTTTAATAATGACTGGAATAGACGTTGTATATACTGCACAGTGGTGGTATATACTGGAGTTCATTGGCTGATGATTATTTATGATTAGCATCATGATGAGAAGGTCTTCTATAAGCTCTGCTAGTAGTGTGTTTACCAAACTGTTTTGTTAAAGGATTTTAGCAGCAATGTTTCTCAGGCCGTGCAATCCAGTAGGAGAGGGCCAAATATCTACACTTGGCGAGGACCCCCATTAATCTCGAGACATATTTCGGATCGCTCCACTATTAAGTAGCGGCTGATGAGTGGGGGGCACATTTCTCCCAGATTAGGGGCTGAGAGGGATTATATGGAACACTTAACAGCTGGGAGGTTTAAACATTGCTTAATGACCCATGTACCTCCCAGAGATCAATCACTAGGACTAACACAACAGTCATGTGATGTGGATCTCTGTAGCGATAGGTCAAATGCAAATGAACTTGAGTTTTCTTGAAGGCATTTCTGCACTTGTCATTCAGCATGACCCTGCCAGCACCATAAGAACAGCATGAAAATAAAATAAAAGACATTATTCAAATGTAATAGGTCCAAAGGCGGGAAACAAAAATGGTAGAAGGGCTTAAACGTATTAGGAAAGACTTCAAGAACTTAATTTGTACAGTCTGGAGGAAAGAAGGGAGAGGGGGACATGATTGAGACCTTTAAATATGTGAAAGGTTTGAATAAGGTTCAGGAGAAAAGTGGTTTTAAGAAGAAACGTAATGATAGAACAAGAGCCCAACCTGAAGCTAGTCGGGGGAAAGATCAGGAGCAATGTTAGAAAATATTTTACAGAAAGAGTAGTAAGTGCTTCAAACTTCCAGCAGAGGTAGTTGAAAAATCCACAGTCACTGAATTTAAACATGTCTGGGATAAGCACACATCTATCCTAAGATAAAGAGTACATACAGTATACACATAAGGGAAGACTAGATGGACCGTATGGTCTCCTTCTGCTGTCAACCTTCTATGTTTCTATGTTAAAATAACAGCATGGGTATCTTGTAAACCAGAGAACCCCCTCCCACGCAGTGATGGACTGGGGCCAAAAAGCATCCCTGGATTTTACCAGCCCCTGGCCGGCCCAAAACTTCCTTGCTGAGGCCCCCCAACCATGATGCCACGGCTATAGCATTTAGGGCAAGGATTCCTTGGCTTATGGGTACAGTGGGGATGAGTACAGGGGGCTGAGAGGGTGAATATGGGGGCAGGGAATGAATGAGGGTGTTAAAATCAGCAGCCCAACTGGCCCCAAAGCAATGCAGCCCACCAGGCATTGTCCCTATGGCCTGTTCCCCCAGGCTCCCATGTAATATCCACTTATGCCAGTGGCCCACAATATTCCAAATTATTATGCAAATTATATTTTTCTCCGATTTTCCTAAATGCTGAATTAAATTACAGTTAGTATTGTTTTCAAGTCCTCAACCTCCCAATGATAACAGGATTTTTGTCACAAATTAAATTACTCGAAACGCACTTTTCCACATTATTCTGCACAACAGAGCGTCAATACATTTTATAGGTTGTTACGAACCAAGAATGGTCATTGGCTGAATTTGCAGCAGTAACAGGTCACATTTACTGACATCAAAACCTCTTTCTAGTAAAAACATGTCTACAGGCCAAGCACCCTTAAATCTCATTGCAGAATGTTGTCAGTAAGTTGTTGTACCGTGTTAGCCATCGATGTAAGCAGGAAATCCAAGGTTAAGGTAATACCATTTCTTGGCTAACTCAATAAGATTGAAAATGCAAGCTTTCGAAGCTGTTCAAGCTTCTTCTTCAGGCATATTATTCAAGCTTGAACAGCTTCGAAAGCTTGCATTTTCAATCTTATTGAGTTAGCCAAGAAATGGTATTACCTTAACCTTGGATTTCCTGATTGCAGAATGTTAGAATAGAAGAGCTGCTGTTTTGACATCAATGGCCTCCCACCCTCATATATCATTTGCTTTAAGATAATCCAAAGGTCTTCAGTAGCATTGAGGTCAGAGGGGGATGGTGGCCACACCATGAGTCTCTCCTTTTATGCCCATAGCAGCCAACGACTGCTGAGGTATCTTTGCAGCATGAGAAGGGGCACTGCCATGCATGAAGATGAGTTGGCTATGGAAGACATGGTTCTTCTTCTTGAATCTTGGAAGAAAGTGGTCATCCAGACCTTGCACAGTCTTTACTGTCTGTCTCTTCTGCAGCATCTCTCTTTAAAATGTCCCTTCTCCCTGTGCTGGATTTCACAGCCATTTTCCTAATGAGGAAAGCCTGAGCTGCTTGAGGGGGAAACTTTGCAAGTGGTCTGGACACACAGGAGACCCTGTCTGGAACTGGACATACAGGGAGGATGGATAGTAAGGACTAAGCACAGGGTTCCCAAGTGCAATCATTCTTGGGGTATCACTGAGACTGACCAGATGAAATTATTTTTGGGGCTCACTTGTGGAAATCATTCTTGGGACCCACCAAAGCAAATCATTCTAGCAGCCAGGTAAGAACTTTGTGAGTACGAAGTATGTGCTCGTTATGGTTAATTACATACTGTGGACTAAAGGGCTTGATCCTTGAAACTGATACTTTTTTTATATTATTATGCATTTGCACTGGCACTTTACTCTGTAACATACTTGGTTGGATGCTGCTACATGTTGTTCATGTTTATATGTATCTTGCAATGTGTATATTTATGTCATTTGTACTGAAGATGAACAGCTCTATTGGAGCAAGATTATTGTCTGTTTTCATTAACTTTTTTTCAATATTAAATCTATTTGCAATGTATGTGCATCTTATAGTTAGTTTAAAGTGGACCAAAACCCATTATTTTGATTATCCCGTGTTTTAGTCCTTGCCCCTGGGGCACCCATATTCTGGATGCCCCACAGTGTGATACCCCCCAGATTGCCCAGATAACTCACCCTTCTCCAGTCCTACAGCCTCTCGCCCAATCAGCGCGCTCCCGTCAAATTGGCTAGACTCGGCTGAGAGCCAAGAGTAGCCGAGAAGAGGCAATTGCAGCCGAGCACACTGGTGGCCGCATCCCCCCTATCTAGGAGGGTGCCTGCCCTCGCCGGCCATCCACAAATGCCTGACATGGACATGCACCCTGCTAAAGGTATAGAAGGCAGCGGCCGCCGGCTCACGCATGTGCCATTGGATCAGGGAGAAGGTGAGTTTGCTGAGCGACCTGGGGGTTTTTACACAGCGGGGCATCCCGAATCTGGATGCCTCCGGAGGTGGCACTGGAGTGAAATAGACTCATGTACCACTTTTTTGGCCTTCTTTAAATGAGGTATACTTTGTAAGGAAAGTGGAGATAGCGGCACCTAACTTTGAACTAATTAGAAATTACTATCTATTCAGTGCTGGCCTATTTGTTTTCAATATATTTCTACGTCGTATTGCAATGCATCAGCACACATTTCAATGTATGCAAATGTTTGGCAAAGAAAAGCATATCACCAGGGTGGTCATTGGATTTCTTGGAGACTTCCCTCCAAGTTGACCTCCTTTACATGGTCACTCACTTATGCTGGGTAGTATAATCGTAAAGGATTTTCTCTTATGCCTCTTCAAGGCATTGTCATGGACAGCCTCTCTCCTAACCTGTGCTTTTAACTTAAGTGGATAGAAATGTTCCTTTGTCATCATGTGGGTTATGCCGTGATCCTAACCAATCTATAGGCCCTGAAGGTGGCATCTTTCATACCTTATTTAACCTCGAGGAGGTTTCCTTTCTTTGCCAATATGGATGGTGAATTCACCTTCAAGAAAAGTCTGAACCTTTGAAGTCAACAGAAGCTTGTTTGACACTGGAAACCAAGAGTGGGTTGGGCCTGGGACATAACATAGGCGACCCATACTTGGTTTCAAGAGTCAGCAAGTCACTCTACCTCCATGGAAGAAACCAACCCACCGGTGCCCAATGATTAACGTTTTATGCAACCCTTAAACCAGACCTTCAGCATCATTTAATGAAAAAGCCCAAACCCTTAAAAAACTATTCCTCAGCATCTAAAATTAATGTATTTTAAGTTTTTAGTTGCTAACTTATTATTTTTCCCCCCACTGGGCTTTAACTCTGTTCAGGACTTTAGGATACGGGTGCCGCCATCTTGCTTTAGAAGCATCAGGGTTGAAAAGTGCAGGGGGGGGGGGGGGGGGGGCAGGTTATAGCTGTGATTTGCACAGGCAGAGCAGAGCTGGGGTCAGGAAAAGGACAGCAATCCCAGAATGCAGAGTGACACAGTCAGACAACACCTCTTGTCTGCAAGCCCCCTGAGACTCCATGCACCGCCATCTTCGATGTTTAAAGGCTCAGAAAATGCAACAGGTAGGATGATTTTTAATGTGAGCAATCTGTAGAGGGTGGTGTAAACATACAAGATATACTCCTATACAGGGTGAAGGTCCTCTTTAAACACTATGCTATGTTGGTGCCTGATTCAAGTGCTGTCCTTCTCCACACATGGCTGTCGAATCGGAATTCCACCCAGGCCCATCCCTAACAGCAAGGCATAGTATAGCACAGGCAGTGCTGGACTGGGGACAGAAATCAGCCCTAGATTATACCAGCCCCTGGCCAGCCCGAGACATCCCTGCTGAGGTCCCCCCCAATCATGATGCCAAGGGCCATAGCATTGGGGGTTGGGGTTCCTTGACTTGTGGGTACAGTGGGGTTGGGTACAGGGGGCTGAGAGGGAAACTAAGGGTGCAAAGATTGAATGTGGGTGTTGAAAGAAACTGCCCAGCTGGGCTTTCCCAAAGCAGTGTGGCCCACTGGGCATTGTCCCCAGTCTCCCTATGGCTAGTCCACCCCTGAGTACAGATGTACTCAACTACTTTCATTAATTATCCACTTCTGGGGTCTATCGCAAGGTCCGAGCTGAACATCAGCCACCAAGCACAGCCGCTGGCAGCTCAATGCAGAGAACTGTTTTCTGCTGGACCAGTGGGGTGATGACACTACCCCCCACCCAGAATAGGAGCAGGAGTTCCCGAGCAGCACGTACCCACACAAGGGGGGCACAAGGGACTCGATCTGACGTTCCAGTAAGTAGGCAGGTACCAGACAACCACCAATCAGTTACTTGGCTGGACTATTATCTTATAGGTAAAAAAAAAACTGTATCTGGGGCCTCCACCAGATTTTGTGCCCAGGGGCCTCCACACTGAATCCGGCCCTGTATGCAGCTACAAGGCGGCATGAGGGCAGGTAAGTAATATACTAATAAGAAAGTGGCTGTAGTGTTAGTTTAATTATTTTTTACTTTCCCGCTACTCACTTTCTGCCCTTATCCCCCCCCCCCCAATTTCTGCCTTTTTTATCTTATCCCCCAAAGTCTTTTTGGCTACCTTAATACTGCTGCTCGCACCGCCACCCGTGATGATTGCAGGATGTTGATCAGCATAGTGACAGAGCCCCCTGGTGTCCTGTGCTTCATTAAAAGTCTGACAGGCAGCAACAAGCAGAGAGTGTAATAGCGCACTATGCAGAACTCAGGGAGGCACAAATACACGCTCTGCTTGTTGCTGCCCTGCAGACCTTAAAGTGGACCAAGACCCACGGAGATTGGCGCTGGAGGCCGCATCCCTACTATCCCTCTAGCAGGGCACGTGGCTGACCCAGGCTTATTACTTAAATGGGATGCCCAATCCAGTTGATGCTCCAATTCACAATCCTTTTGTTCTCAGCCTCAATGATCAGGGTATATTAGACCCAAAGGAAGTTTAAAACCACAAAGTGCATGCAAAGAAAAAATGGAAAAAGACTAGTGCAATACAGTACTGGAAAAACCCAGAGGCATAAAGATAAGAATGCACTCACAAAATCAAAGTCTTTAAAACGCATGTAGCATAATAAAACAGCAGCTCTCACCACCCAGCTTAAAATGCTCCAACGTCCTTAGGATAAAATAGCGTAAGGGATCCCCGTTAGTGATAAGCAGCGTAATGATCCAGTCGCAATAGTGTCATAATATCCAGTGTACTGAGTCCCCCAACGCGTTTCGTCGCTAGTTGCGACTTTAACCAGTGGCTACACTGGATAGCAATTTAGCTATGTGTTTTTTTTTTTTTTTTTTGTATTTTTACAGTGTTTTTTTTACTTTAGCCATATGCACATGGCCAACCTAGACACAGGCCATCTGTGTTTTTTTTCAAACTTTAGCACGAGGGGCAGTCCCCCCTGCAGGTGGCCGCCCCAAGTGCTTTATGAGAACATTAACCTTTTCCTCTCAGGTATGCTCTCTATGGCCTCTATGCCCTTTAACCCCTTCCTTTCAGCATCTCTATGGCTCATGTTGCCCATTAATCAATGCTTTTCTGTGTTGCTCCACATTAACCATTGCCCTCCCACAAAGTATTTTTTTACAGCAATCTCTTGCTTTACAAAGTTTTCTTGCCGTGTATTGCCTCATACAAATCCTACAGTGAAGTCATTTAGAAAGGCCTGTGACCACCATAACACAAGCTATTCATTTTCTAATCCACCAGAGGAAAGCGGACCCTAATATTAATGCCTTTTTTTGGATTAAAATAGATGCCGCTCATGTGGAGTGAAAGCCCATGTGGAGTGAGCTGTGCCTATTAAGTCCTCAGTCATTTGCAGCCATTCTATAGGGCTTTACTTTTACTGCCGAGTACAAAGCTAATCATAGGTCTGTAGCCAATGTTCCCCGGAGGTTCCTCGGCAATGTACAGATGGAAATGTGGCTTCTGATCGCACCCCCCCAGCGCTTAATGGATTAATTTACCCACATATTAATCAGATGATTAACCGGCTTCTATCCATCCAGGCATAGAGTAACAGCTTCTATTTAAACCATATGAGGCAGCCGGTTGGGAAACCACAGTGAAAACATAAGTGTGTGGGATTTTTACATTATTGTGTCTGTGCCCTGACATGGATCTAATAACAGAAATAATAATAATGGGCTTCATTTTTAATTTTTTCATAGTAAACATAACTCATATGTCAGTTTTTAAAAGGCAGCTATGAGCAAAACTGAAAATCTGGCATTAAAGGCAGAACAAAAGCCCCGAGTCTGAAAGAATTGAGATGCCGCTACTGACAGCCAACATGGCGAATGCAGAAACCAGGCGAACTTATTCCTCTGCCTGAAATGTCCCTTTCAAAGTAACATAGAAGGTTGTCGGCAGAAGGAGAGCATACGGTCCATCTAGTCTGCCCTTATGTGTATACTGTATATGCTCTTTATCTTAGGATAGATGGATGCATATCCCAGGTATATTTAAATTCACTGTAGTTTTTTCAACTTACTCTGCTGGAGGTTTGTTCCAAGCAGCCCACAGGTTTTTTTTGGTCCGTCTTAGAGAGGTATCCTGATTTGAGGGATGCCTCTGTGTGTGAAACTATTGGGATTTCCTGTTTAATCACCTGGATCCATGCTACGTGTGCGGGCTTTTGCCCTTGTAATTATGAGTTATGAATAGAAAACACAGCTCTCTGTGGCAGGGGGGATAGATAGATAGATAGATAGATAGATAGATAGATAGATAGATATGCAATAGATAGCTAGATATGCAAAAGATAGCTTGATATGCAATACATCGCTAGATATGCTAGAATTTGGGATAGATACAGGATAGATAGATAGATAGATAGATAGATAGATAGATAGATAGATAGATACGGGATAGAGAGATACGAGATAGATAGATACGAGATACAGAAAGAATATTAGAAAGATAGATACGGATACAGAAAGAATATAAGATAGATAGATATGGGATACAGAAAGAATATAAGATAGATAGATAGATAGATAGATAGATAGATAGATATGGTATACAGAAAGAATATAAGATAGATAGATATGGGATAGGTAGATAGATACAGGATAGATACAGGATAGATAGGTACAGGATAGATAGATACGGGATAGATAGATACAGGATAGATAGATAGATAGATAGATAGATAGATAGATACAGGATAGATACGGGATAGATATGGGATAGATAGATAGATAGATAGATAGATAGATAGATAGATAGATACAGGATAGATATGGGATAGATAGATAGATAGATAGATAGATAGATAGATAGATAGATACAGGATAGATATTAGATAGATAGATACGGGATAGATAGATACGGGATAGATAGATACAGGATAGATAGATACAAGATAGATAGATACAGGATAGATAGATACGGGATAGATAGATACGGGATAGATAGATACAGGATAGATGCGGGATAGATAGATACGGGATAGATAGATACGGGATAGATAGATACAGGATAGATGCGGGATAGATAGATACGGGATAGATAGATACGGGATAGATAGATACAGGATAGATGCGGGATAGATAGATACGGGATAGATAGATACGGGATAGATAGATACGGGATAGATAGATACAGGATAGATGCGGGATAGATAGATACGGGATAGATAGATATGAGATAGATAGATACAGGATAGGTAGATACAGGATAGATAAATACAGGATAGATACGGGATAGATAGATACGGGATAGATAGATACGGGATAGATAGATACGGGATATATAGATACGGGATAGATAGATACGGGATAGATAGATATGGGATAGATAGATAGACACAGGATAGATAGATACAGGATAGATAGATACAGGGTAGATAGATACAGGATAGATAGATAGTTATGGGGTGGATGAATAGATAGATAGATACAAGATAGATAAATGATACTGTAGATAGATCATGAACTTGGATTGGGATCAAGGGGCCCCACCTTTGCACCATTTTTGCTCTCCTCATTATTTCAGTGTTTAGTGGCCTAATTGTATCTAATTTAGCTACAAATTGGCATCTAAGGAGCTGAATGAGCTTGGAAAAAGGTTACTGTATGAGCATTACTGGTTCCCCTATTTATAGTCTGCACCAGGGCCCTGTCTGATTTAGTTAATATCTAATGGGATATATAGATGCATAATCACCTTTTTCCGGGGGGGTAGTGTGTTGGAGGGGGAGGGGTGTTTGGGCAGGTTTAGATCTTAAATCTGAGTTTAGGAACTTGAAGGTAAACCTCCATGTGCATAGGCATGGTCTGTGCCATGTGTCAGATATATATTTGCGGTGTTGCCTGGCTGTTAGCTCCCTCTATAGGCCAAACCCTGTTGCTGCATCAGATTAGCATTTTTCTGTTACGTTGCTACATAGATATTATGGTGCAGAAAAAAACATGTCTGGCAAAAGTTCAGGGGGTACACTTCTGTTGCAATTTTGTCTTGGCATTTGTACACTTTTAGGTAGTAATGTATAATTGCATACAATCAAAAGTCATTTTTATTCTGTTGTTCAGAAATTTTTTCTATCTGAAAATAATCCACTAGATGGCGCCTTTATAATGTCTCACTTTACTTTTCGTGATGGTGAATGTGAACATTAAGAAAGCATCAAACTTTTGATATTGAAAAATTCACTATTTAATTCCTCCAAGTTACAATGAAACTGTGGGTTTCTATTTTGTATGAACCCACTATAAATGATTTATGGATTTTAAAAAGAAAGTGTTTTCTTCTTTTCTTCACTTGAGACTGGTATTGGACCCAGTGTAAAATTATCTGATGGACAACTGCTGATTGTAGCCCGTGCTCAGTGTGTTCTGATTGCCATGGTTTTCAATTCTTTGATTGGTTTTCTATCTCTGTTATGTGCACAGAGGCAGACTGGGAGATCCTAGAGAATTCCTGGTGGGCGGAACTGCTTTGGGGTGAGCAGAACTGCTGCTTCTAACACCCCATTCTGTCCCCCAGCCAAGAAACCCCAGCCCATGTTCTGCCCCCAATGCTTTAGCTTTAGCATCTAGCTCTCTCTACTGGAATCTGCCCTTTTAATCCAGCCTCACATCCACTCCCTAGCTTCCTCCTGTCGTCTCCAACTTAAAGTGGACCAAAACCCAGCACGATCAGCCCAGGAATCTATAAGATTCCCAGGCTGATTGATTCCCTCCGCCCAGGGCATCCAAAATCGGGATGCCCTGCTGTGTGAACCCCCCCCCAGGACACCCCGTACACTTACCTTGCTACCCGGTACAACGGCGCATGCGTAAGCCACGGCCGCATCCCCGCTATCCCTCTAGCAGTGTGCGTGCCCACGCCAGGCATTTGTGAATGGCCGGCGCGAGCACGCTCCCTGTTGTGATGTCAACGGCTTCGAGCACACAGACAAGCGCCCGTGCTTGCGCCATAGGACCGGGAAGAGATGAGTTGCGTTGCGCTTGGCGATCTGAGGGTTTTCACACAGCGGGGGGAAAGGACCAAAACCTCAAAATCCTGTGTTTTGGTCTACTTTAAAGAGGAACAAAACCCAGAAGCAGCCGACCTGGAATTTTCCATGCAGCACCCCAAATCAGGATTGTGAAATCCCCAGTTTGCCCTTAAAAAAAATCATCCTTCCTTGCTCCAGTGGCGCATGCCCAGGCTCACACCCAATGAGAGCAACGGGGATGCAGGGAATGCAGCAGTGTGTGCGCCCCATTTAAGGAGAGCCAGCTGCCAAATGACAGGCTCTGCGCTGTATGGGAGCGCATGATAGCGACTGGCCCTAGCGACCGGCTCCCACCATATTCATTAACAAATCACGCTCAAAAAATTCTCGCGCTGTGAAATGCATGTTTAAACCCCAGAGCGCTGGCGGCGATGGGTTAAAAGTAGTTTTTTAACCCCCAAACAACCATATTTTTGGAAACCAAAAAAAACACGTTTTTTAAATAATTTTGTAATATGAATACATTAATATCAGACCTGTAATATCAATTCTGCACCAATTTTTTTTTTCCTTAAAAAAAATATCTAACATGGCAGAAGTGGTCACAGAATTTTTCACATTTAAAAAAAAAAAAAAAAAACATTAATAACAATTAATTATTAATATTTAAAGATTGTTCCATTGAAATGCATTGGAGAGCGCCAGGTAGCGAGAGGTCATACCTGTCGCTGTTCAAGGTCGGCCGCTGGCGCTGTGGGCTGAGGCTGGAATAATGATGAATGAGTGGCTATCTGGCGCTATCTCAGTCGCTAAGCAGGATTGGCTTGATAAATGTGTGATTGTGGTGGGGAGCCCGCGTTCTCGTGGCGGGGCCGGTCATTACCGGTCGCTCACCAGTCACTACCTGGCGCTATTCCTTCATAAATAAGGGCCTTAGTGTATGCCCTGACCATTTCTCGCCTAGACTACTGCTACACCTTCCTTTGTGGCTTACCAAGAAATTGATTATTAAGGGGAAGATGCTCTCCAAATGCTAATAAAATTCAGCTTGCCAAATGACAGCAAATCTTTAATAAATAACATGTGACAGGTCCTCCAGGTCTCAGCACACTCATTGCTGTATCCACAGGGGGAGACTCCTGAGCCAACGATGTTAAGCTGTCAGCAACATGGGGTGAAGCAGTTTCCAGTTCTCTGACAATTGTTGGAATGTTATTGTGATTGTGGCGAGAATTCCCGCAGCCTGGTGTCATTCCCGACCCAGTATGATCCCGCTAAATGGAAAATCCCGCCAGCATGTAAACCCAAATAATGCTTGTGTGCCAGCGCCAGGGCTGCTAACTCTGGCGTGCTGTGCAATGGGATAGCAGATTTCTCCTTGAGGAAAGGGTTTACAGAATGAGGGCACAAATGCGAGGGGCACAGATCAGTTACTGATCGACTGGCACAGATTAAAAACGCAGATTCAGGGGAGCACAGATCAATTTGGGGCAATGATTAATAATTCCATATGATCAATAGAGGGTGTCATGTCCCATGACATGTGTTTTGTTTTACCCGGGGAAACTGCTTAATATAATGTTTATTTACATAGGCTGAGCAGTGTGCATTTAATTCCCTTTTGTCCCGCCTGGCTCCCTTAGTCTTGCTGTGATGTAAGTAGCTCTTCCCTTCTTCTCCTCTCCCTCAGCCATTTCTAGTTTGGCATCCAAGCAGTGCACACCTGCTGCTCCCTTCTGCAGCTACAGTCTTTTACCTACTGCTGCTGTATGGGTTACATTACAAGTTGCCTGCTGTATTGGTCGTACATGTGAAGATCCCTGCTGTAAGAAGTGTTTGCTGCAAGATTCTGTACTGAAATAAAGCTCTTGAAACGTATTCTATGTGATTCACAAGTAAGCTATCTGCCAAGCCTTATGGAGTAAAGAAACATCCATCACAGACACACACAGAGAACGTGGAGCTGTCTACAGGATTCACATTACTGTCATCTGGTGAGTCAGAATAGAGGGCATAGATGAATTGTGGGCTCACATTGGAGTGAGGAAACAGGTGCATTGTGAGCACACAAACACTGGAGACATGGATACCTTGTGGGCACAGGTTGGGGCACAGATCGATCAATATTCAACATCAGAGGGGAAATTTGAGAGGGGGAGACCACACCAAAAGGGTCAGAGGGCCCCCATTAGATGCTTCTCCACCTTATTTATTATATTTTGTTTTTGAACACAACAGGAATTAGGAAATGGTAATTGAATTTTTATGTGCAGCATAGTCGCCCCCAGCTGGTCCTGCAGAAAACAGTTCCCTGCATTGAGCTGCCAGCGGCTGGGCTTGGTGGCTTATGTGCAGTGACAGCTCTGCACCCATCACTGTAGCGTTGTTGGCGGCGGCTTTGCTGCTTTAGACTCCTCCTGCCCTGTGGTGGCTTTGGCTTCCCATGCGTGGGGGGGGGGGGGGAACCCACTGCTGCCGAGAGCTTTGTTGCTGGCCCGTCAGACCAAAGACTGAAAAGCCTCCTGGACCAGACCATAACCCATGTTGTACGAGTGTTGGTCTGGATTAACTGTGGGCACAGATCAGTTGTTGGCCACAGACTAGGGATGACACAGATCAGTTGTGGCCACATCAACTTGGAGGGCAGGTGAGGGGCACAGATGGGGACAACGAGGGCACAGGTCAAATTTGAGCAGGTTGCTAACACAGCTCAATTGTGGGCACACGTTGATAGGTCATCGGGGAACTGACAGCTATTCCGAAATCAGCACACAGCAGCTGGGAGGAAGCAGTGGCTGTGAAATAGCAGGACCGGCAGGCAGGGCCAGAGCTAGACTTTCTGGCACCCGGGGCAAAGATTCGAAATGGTGCCCCCTACCTGTGCTCAGGACCCCCTGAGCTTCTGCACTCGGGGCAATTGCCCCCCTGCTCCCCCCTAGCTATGCCCCTGCCGGCAGGGATCAGGTGAGTGTCTTATTTTGGCCACATTGGAAGATATTTTGGTCCCTCAGCAGACACATTATAGTTAGATAGAAAGTTTCTTGTTGGTTTGGGTGGGGGGGGGGGTGTCTGGCTTCCCCCCTCTAGGGTAAGAGCTCATCTCAGTTCACTAATACCTCCGCTAATTCTACTCTATAAGTAGTGAGCGCGCTAATTAGACTCGCCTGTGTGACGATGTAATGGACTCATTACAGGATCTCCCCATTCTCAGGAGGAAATAAAGTGCCAGAGGGTCACTAAAGGGCCCCTCTAATTTCTCGTGATGGGACAAAAGACGGCCCCGGCGTAATTACCTGCAGCAAAAAAAAAACGGCTTGTTGCGGCTTTGCCGGCTAATTCTTATTTGGAAAGTAATGAGACAAACTCAACTTTAATCCGATTGCCGGCCGTCTTCGTCCCCTCATCCGCTCCGCTAATGGACGCCTCTAATGGCTTCTAGACCATTATAGAAATGAATTGGCGCTGGAGGGCATTCTGGGTGGCCAATGACGTGAAGGCGGTGCAGAAAGGGCGGCAATAACCGATCAGGTGAGTTTCCCCACAAGACTACAGCCGCTGCTCCATTATTCAGGAACTTAGAGAACTCTGGTGAAAATGATCTAGGTATAAAAAGCCACATAAATATTCTACTCAGCAAGAAATTAACGTTTTTACCATATTTGGCATTTAAACAAAATGTGCGCGGATTTATTTTTTGTATTCTATCCAGGAATACTGATCCCGCCTCTTTTCGCACTGAAAGCGCAAGAAGTCAGTGTGTGAATAATGTTCCTTAACCCTTTAGGTTGCTTTTATTTTTTTTTAGTGTCCAAAAGTGTTTCTGCATCCAGCCATGTTGGTTTGTCCCTTATTCATTGCTGCTTCTCTCCAAGCTGGCTGCCATCTGCTCTTCCCCCGCTTCCCCCACTGGCTTCTATGCTTGTTACCCTTTCTCTCCCTGCAGCCAGGGGCCCTGGTGCGAACATTAAATGGGGCAGCTGTCATCCATGTCACCAGCACCACCGGTTTTCCCTGCCACCTGTCATCTGGGTCACTGCCACCACTTTTCTTCCCTGACAGCAGGGACACACTGGCCATAGGGAGACCCGGGACCATGCCTGGTGGGCCGCCCTGCTTTGGGGCCAGTTGGGCTGCTGCTTCTAACACACACATTCAATCTCTCCCCCCTGTACCCAGCCCCACTGTAGCCACAAGCCAGGGAACCCCAGCCCCTAAGGCTATAGCCCCGGTATCATGGTTGGGGGGGCCTCAGCAAGGATGTCCTGGGCCGGCCAGGGGCTAGTAAAATCCAGGGCTGATTTTTGGCACCAGTCTGCCACTGCCTGACAGCTGTCATACTTGCCACTGCTGCCCCATCTTTCTGCACCAACTGTCATCTTTGCCACCACCACTGTGTGGAAGTCTGTATCAAAAGTCATTGGTAGGCAGCGACAGGATTAGTCAATAATCCAGATGATGGTCAACAATGAGAAAGCAGGATCAGAAGCTTCTCTCTGAAACGGGGACAAAAGCAGCGGCAGAAAAGAATTCTATAAAGATCAGCTGCCACCTTTACACCACCAACACCACCTTTTTATAAGTCAGCTGTCATCCTTCCCATCACCACTTTTCCTGCTACCTGTCATCCTTATCACCACCACCACTTTTTCTCCTGCCATATGTCATTCCTGGTCACTGCCACCACTTTTTTCCTTGACAACTGTCAAACTTGCCACTGCTGCCCTATCTTTGATCTCCAGCTGTAGGCTAAGTAACTGCCCCATGTTTCTTCATCAGCTTCTGCTGATCCTTGCCACCAGGATCCACTTATCCTGGCAGCTGTCACCTGCTCACTGCATCCACTATTCCCCCTGCCAGCTGTCATTCTTGCCACCGCTTCTCCAATTAGCTGTCACCACCACCACTTCTTCTCCTTCCATTTTCTCCTGTCATCTATGGCACCACATCTATCTTTTCCTCCACCAAGTGTCACCCTAATCCTGCTAGCTGTCACCTCCTCGGTGCCTTCACTTTTTATAATCCAGGTGTGGTCCTTGCTACCACTGTCCTTTCTCCGCCAGATGTCATTGTTGTCAACCACTCCTTTCTCCATCATCTGTCATCCATGCCGTCCCTGATGATCATGATGTCATTATCACAGCTGCTACCACTTTTCCTCCCCTCTGGATGTCATCCAAGCCACTGCTGCCTTCTTCTGTTGCTCATCTATTTCTCTTCACCACCAGGTCTCCCCCATCATGTTGTTGGTGCCTCAGTCCTCTCGGCTGCTCCACTACTTGAGCACACAAATGTAAGAATGTAACATTCCCCTAGTGCTACACATAACTATTGGCGATTGACTGCAGATTATTGTTATTGCTCCCACTCCTGGTTTTGGATCTGGGGAAACTTTGAGTATAACAAACAGCAAATGGGAACTTTAAGAATGGAATCCACACGGAGTCCCAACAGATGAGATGAGGTCTTATAATTCGAGTCATCGGGCTTCTGATCCTGGAGCCAGATGTTCTTCTCAGTAACAGTTCAGATCATCTCCTTCCAACCACCGGGTGCAACACTGAGTCATCTGTTTCCACCATCCAATCCTTGTGTCTCACGTTTCCAAAATGCCCAGTGGGCATCTTCCAGCCTCAGACCAAGGCAGCCTCGAGAAAGCCATGATTTTTTTTTTGTTTCTTTACAGTTGGCAAATTCTGAATGTTTGCTTGCAAGGCGTTTAGCAAAGGTGTGTTGATGGATTGTACTGATTGGAGCAACACTTATTTAAATAGTTTTTCCTCTTCAAATCCTGTGTCTCATAATGTTCTCTAATGTGTAGTCGATCCTGCATTGCACCTGTAGACGGACATAATAATGTTGCACTCACCGCTGCCCCGGTCTCCCCTCGTCGGGCTTGTTCCTGTAGGGCTGTTGCTCCTCAGATCCTTGTTAATCTGTGAGCAAACCAAACAAACTGAGCTTTCCGTAACTGAACGGCCTGAGGACAGGCTCACACTGGGCCCAAACCATGAAGTTACAGTTTCACGCATGAAGTTATTTTTAGTTTATTTTGGGCAATAGTCAGGTCTGGTGCGTGTTTCATCAATATTATGTCATCAGTGTAACCTGGAGTAGTGTGCTATCGCAGACTCTGAATGCCGAGACTTTTATGCGTGGCACACAAGCACTTCAACATGGCACAAATCCTGGTGACGCTTTCCTCTCTGTAGTAACTGGTCAGTAATATGTGTTGGTCCCACCCTCTCTAGAGTTTGAATGACAACAGAGGAAACGGCAACAGGGGTAAGTTTATGTATCTTAAAATAAACAGCAATATCCTCTTTGAATAAGAAATGGTTCTTAGCAATGTCAAAAGCCTGACTCCCTTAAAAGTGGACGAAGTCTAAAAGACTTCAGGGTCAGGCAATTCCCTGTCATCTCAATTTGCATTGTATATTTCATCCTTAATTCACAGATACCAACTCAAACACAACCTTCGCTCTGCCTCTGACATTCTCCTTTCCCCCTCAGTGGTCACCTCCTCTCACATCTGCCTTCAAGACTTCTCCCACACCTCTCCACTACACTGGAATGCACTCATCCACTCAATTTGACACTCCCCAACACTCCAAGCTTTTAAAGATGTCCTCAAAACTCATCCTTTCAGACAAGAATATAACCTGGCTTAAAGCTGGTCAAAATTCAACGCACCTGCTGGCCTTCCCCTGGGGCATCCCAAATCAGGGGAAGTGAAGTGAAGGAAAAAAACCCGGGAAAGTCAAAATCCCGGATATTTTTCCACTTTAAACAACTCCTTTAACTTTCACAGGGCACATGCCGTCAAACTCAAGTTTCACCACTTGTGGCGCACTTCTGCCCCCTTTTGTCTCTACCTCCTATTCCTCCCTCTCTCCCATGGTCTCCTGTTCTCACAACATTTGGTCTAAACTTTGTAGCAACTAGTTTGTGATAGTCTCTGTATGATATGTTTTACTGAAAGCATACCTTGTACAGCGCTTTATTAATATATAACAATAATAATAATTGTACCCCCCCACCTGGTGCCCCTGTTAACATAATGTAATCCTCACTCTAACTGTACATGAGTTGCTCAGTCTTGGTATCCCAGTTGTCTGCCAGCGCAAGCGCACATGGCGACATAAGTTTGCCCTGTGTCCCCATGTGTTTTATTTATTTTATGCATGTATGACCATTGCATTGGCTTGCACACACTTAGGCCCTTATTTAACAAGAGATAGCGACTGGTGAGCGACCGGTAATGACGGGCACCGCCACGAGAACGCCGGCTCCCCACCACAATCACACATTTATCAAGCCGATCCTGCTTAGCGACTGAGATAGCGCCAGATAGCCACTCATTCATCATTATTCCAGCCTCAGCCCACAGCGCCAGCGTCCGACCTTGAACAGCGACAGGTATGACCTCTCGCTACCTGGCGCTCTCCAATGCATTTCAATGGAACAATCTTTAAATATTCAAAAATAATTGTTATTAATGTTTTTTTTTTTTTTTTTTTAAATGTGAAAAATTCTATGACCACTTCTGCCATTTTAAATCATTTTTTTAAGGTAAAAAAAATAAAAAAACAAAATGTACAGAATTGATATTACAGGTCTGATGTTAATGTATTCATATTACAAAATTATTTTAAAAAGTTGTTTTTTTTGGTTTCCAAAAATATGGTTGTTTGGGGGTTAAAAAACTACTTTTAACACATCGCCGCCAGCGCTCTGGGGTTTAAACATGCATTTCACAGCGCGAGAATTTTTTTAGCGTGATTTGTTAATGAATATAGTGGAAGCCGGTCGCTCTGACCAGTCGCTATCATGCGCTCCCATACAGCGCGGAACCTGTCAAATAGCGACTCCTCACCCAATATTCAACATTACGGCAAACCGACTGAGTTATCGCTATCAACTACCGAACAACGGCCAAGCACAGCGACTACTAGCAGGCGCTCTGAAAATGCCGCTACAGTCGCTCAACTGTCGCTACCTGCTGCTGTTAATGAATCGGCCTCCCTGTAACATGTTCCCCACATTTGATCTATCCGTCCAGTGAGACAAACACAAACAGTGAGAATACACATGCAGTGTCAAACTGAGGTGTCCAGTAGAAGTGACTTTTGGGGCCCACCCCACACTTAGATGCAAGTTATACCAGCTTATAATCAAGGCCTTGCACAGAAACAGTATGCCAGGCTGTATTGTCTCTGCCTGTGCACTTGGGATGCCACAAATAAGCTGTAGATAGTTCAGGTTTGGTTATGAAGGCGCACAAAGGGGCCTGAGTTTTTTTGTTCCTGGTAACCCTGTATGCCTGTCCAAGTCTGCACACATGCCGGAATAGTGGGTTGCCATATACCATGGCACCCAGGGAGCAGTTGGGGAGGACAGGTGCCTTTCTCAAGAGCACTTTAGTAATCTCCCAGTTGGGAATCAAACCTGCAACCTTCCATTCACAGGATTAGTGAAGACATTGAGCCAGTATGAAAATATAGCAGGCATCTCATTTTGATTTCTAAACCACAAATGTATTATTCTGAGTTTCTACTCTAGTAATATTTTTAAACGTAAATATATATATATAATAGAAAATCCAAAGTTAAAGTAATATATTGGTTTGCTGCACTGGACTAAACCAAAACCCAGGATTTTCAATATCCCGGGTTTTGGTCTGTCCTCAGGAGCACCCAGGTTTGCTCCCCATGGTATAACCGGCAAGGTAAGAATTATTATATTGAGATGCCCAGCTAGAGAGAGACAAAATCACAAGGATAGTGAAAATCCTGGTGATTGTTCCTCTTTAAGCCTCCCTCATCTGCCACATGTGAGCCCTGCACTTCAGTACATTTCTCCTGATGCTTTATTTGAAGGTGGGCTGGAAATGGTACTGGGCTAGTTGTATTTACAGTTACCTGGTTTGCACTGCATTGTGGGTCAGTCTCTCTGTGCTCACCACCACTTCCAGACCCTTGTCAGGCTCCCTTCTCTGCTGCTCATTAGTCAATATAGATTACATCCTTAGGGGCATCTAGATTAGGGATGCCCCACACTCTAAAACCCTATAGACCTCCCACAGTGAAATCACATAGTCATATAATTCCATGATCCTATGCTTTTCAAATGCAACTTCAGAGGGGCTTTCCTATGCAGCAGTACCCCTCTCTCTGCTAGTCTGCCAGGGAGGCACTCATACCCCTCGATTCAAAGAGCAAAAGTTAATTGATTTCGGATCGAGAATCGTAAGTTTGGGTGGGTGTTAGTCATTTTTTCCTGTTTTTTTGGCCATTTCCGACTCGCACGAGCCTACGTACGAATGCGTATATGCTCTTACGATCATCGCAAGTTCGTTCCTAAATTTTAGGATCAAAACGTAAAACTTAGGATAATTGGATGTGTTTAGGTGTGATTCAGAGAACAGTTTTCAAACCTCTAAATACGTTTTAAAAGAAAGCCACTGGCGACACCTTTTAGCAGTCGGATTGCTGTTCTTGAACAGGTTTTTTGGCTATGTGGAGGAGTCTGCGCGTCTTGAGCTCCAATGAACTGCATGTATCAGCATGGCCGAGGCCATAAATTGTATGGCAATGCATACCTGATTCATGTATGCCTTATAAAAGCATTTTAATGTGGACCTTAATTAGTCCTTTGCATGTCAACGTTTATTTTGCAATATATTTGCGTTAATTAAAGAAACTTATGTCCTTTGGTATTTATTTTTAAATTGATGTACTAGAATAATATTTTTAGATTGCATTTATTGGTGTAGTTGTTTACCTTTGCTTTGTTTAATTATTTAAGCACATCTTTGGTCAGATGCATCACACTTACTGAGGAGAGGAGAGCGGGATAAAGTGCAGGATGTGGGTTACTGCTGTATTTTGCACAGACACAGCAGAGCTGGGGGCACGGAAAGGTCAGAAATCAAAGAATGCAGAGCAACACAGTCACAAGGCCCTTTCTGTTTGCAGGCTGCCCGATAATACCTGAGCCGCCATCTTGGCTGTTTCTAGGCTCATAACATGCAGAAGTTGCTGGGTGTTTTTTATTATTTGAGAGCAATCTGTATGGAGAGGGTGTGGGTAACCACACACAAAATTTTAAGTTGTACCATTTGAAGCCAAAATATTAAAATTAAATCCACAAGTAAAAAATGCAAGTTAACTAAAAATTAAACAAAGTAAGATTTACTTATGCAAATGCATTCATTAATGGTTGGTTACTACAAAATGAATGAAATAAAGAAAAATAAGACCAAATATTTAGAATGCACTTTAATGAGGTAAGTTTGTAGTGCGCAGCCGCAAGATCAGAAGGATTTACGTCCAGACAAAAAAGGAAAAAGGGCAAAACCAATGTTGCAACCTGAGAAATGAAACGGAAAATTCAGGATGGAAACTGACATAGGTCTGATTCCCGAACTGCCATACGAACGGACGTATATTTTAGGATAGAAACGTATTTGCTTATAGAATCACTCGCAAGTTCATACGAGCGGACGTGAAAAATAGGATGATCGGCACCCAAATCCAAGCTGTCACATGTTTCTTTGAATCGACCCTATAGTGAAGGGATGGGAACGCGGCTACTTGTGGCCACATCTGAACTGCAATTAGGTGAGTATGTGGCTGCATTGGGCTTTAATGACAAAGTAGATCTCAGACCATATTTCTTATTATCATCCCCTAATCGGACATAGTAATTGCTGGCGATAGTGTACATAGGGAGTCTACCCTTGCAAAAGAGACTTTGTTTTATCCCTGTATTTACATATACTGATGGGGGTCAGATGGTGCAGTTGTAAATAAATGTTCATAGTCTTTTTTTGTTATTGTTTTTACACGTTTTTCTTTAGTGGATTGTAATATCCAGAGCGTGAACTGCAACTATACATTGATGATTTGCAGCTTTTCAAGTGGATTGTGTTCATATAATGTATCTTTATTTTTGTTTCATTCATTTTGTTACACATGTCACACACTGCTGCCTCCATGATATATTTTTCTTTGAAAAGTGTTACAATCTCTCATAGTGATCACCTCTGTACTTCAATATGTATTTGAATGTCCAGATCATATTTCTTTGCCGAGGGTCTCCGGGATGCTATTATACCAGGGGAGTGCACAACACAAATTAAATTTTAAAAAATTGTACAAAAAGGTCTCTGCCTTTCAGGGTGGGGGGTGGCAGGGTCCGGACCTGCCCCCCCCCCCCCCCCCTTAGGTTCGACCCTGAAACTTATGCATAGGTTTATGTTAATAGGTTAATCTGGTTTTGTGCCACCCTAACTCCATTGCCATTTTTCCTTTTAGATGTAAATGAGTGTGAGAACAACAATGGTGGGTGTGAGGTCCAATGCTGCAACACAATTGGAAGCTTCTACTGCAAGTGTCCCGATGGCCAGGCTCTGAAGGAGGACGGCAAGACCTGCCAAGGTTAGAGCTTTTCTACTCACAAGGGCAGAGAGATACACTAGAGGAGTTCAAACATCCTTCCTGGCATGTAACACAACTACCAGCTATGGTTATTAGACCACTGGAAGGAGATCTTCTTTTATATACAGGCTGAACTTGATAGAGTAATGTTTTTATTAAGCCTTACATACTACGTTAACAAAGGGTAAATAGGATTAGAATATGTCATGTACATACTTCTCTTATGAAACTTGTGTCAATCTCTGACCTTGACAAAAGTTTTTGAAGGGCTCTCAGGGGGGTTTGGTGGGTAAAGAGGGTCTATATTATACAGAGATCATCATACTTTTAACCTAAAAACCTCACCTGCCTTTACAGCCAGTGGTACATCCAGGGGTGTACATACTATCGAGGCAGCTACCACCGGGCCCATGCGAGAAAGGGGCCCTATACAAGCACACCTCCCACCCCTGCCTTGAAGCACCTGTGACAGATGAGGCTGACTGGTGCTGCCCCAGGATGAATTGCTGGCGCACTATCTACTGGGAGCACCAAGGCCTAGAGCTGTAGGTTCTAAGATGCCAGCACATTGTTTACCCCCGCCGTTCTCTTTATATAGCACTCTGGAAACAGGATACTGACATCTTAGTGAGAGAGAGATGGAGAAAACAAGAGAAACTGGGAGATGGAGATAATAAGGACGGAACACAGAAAATGAGGGAAAGACGGAAGTAAGGTGGAAAGGTGGAGGTGTGTAAAACCCCTCAGATCGTCCATAAGAACTCAGCTCTTCCCAGTCCAGCGGTGCATACGCAGGCTCCTGTCCAACCAAGGCTGTTTGCTGTGACTATGTCATTTGGCAAAATGAATGGCTATCTGAATGGCTGGGACGGGAGCACACGCACAGCCTGAAGATGCAGGGGATGTAGCCACTTGCGTTTCCCTTTGAAAACCATGAGAGCCATCAGCCGAATTATATAGTCACGGCAAGCTCCTCTGCATGCACCGCTGGACCAGAGGTGGGGTATTATGGGCGATCTGGGGGGTTTCACACAGCAGGGCATCCCAAAACAGGATGCCCTGGGGGAATGCCAGTGGCCAACTCAGGATTTTGACTTATTTGGGTTTAGTTCCCCGCTCCTGGGGCATCCCGATTTTGGGAAGCCTTGCTGTGTGAAACCCCCAGATCGCCCAGAAAAACTCACCTTTTCCTGGCGCTATGGCACATGCTTGGATTCTCATCCAACCAGAGCCGACAAACGGCTCTGTTTATGGGGAGCTCAAGCGGCCACATCTCCACCAAGGTGCCCTAGGGGGTTTTATACAGTGTGGCTTTCTGATTTGGGATTTCCCAGGGGAAAACCAGCGGACAGCCTTCTTTTAGATTCCAAGGCCAGCCCCATTGAGTTTTGTTTCGTTTTAAAACACGAAAAAGCCTTCAAAAGTTCATAAAAACTACCATAATACTTCATTCTGAGAAATGTATGTTTCCTAAATTATAACAACGTGCAACAAACTCTGCATTTTATTGCCTTTCCTGATGAAGCCAAGATGGCAAAATGTGTTTGCATACAGAAAGACTGAACCTCTGAAACAAAGGTTCTCTTGGCTTGGCTCGCCATCGTAAAAGACAGGAGGTGCACAGTTCATGCAGAAGACATTGTAGACGTCAAGATCTCGTGTCAGCAAATCAGTCCAGGAAGATGTTTGCATGCAAAGATTGCGCTTGTAGAGCGAGGAGACAAAGCGCAGAGTAAATACATGATACAGGAGATTCCTCTATTATGTCTCTAGGGGAACATGTCAGGGCAGCCTGAAGCTGTCGCCACCACGCTGTCATTGCGCCATTCCTCTCCTGATCCCACCTAAAGCAAACTGCTTGGGACGTGCGCGCAGAGACTATGCACGGCGCATTCCTGACATGACTCCGAGACACCGCTAATGTTTGTGTCCCTGGCAAAGAGATTAACAAGTTGCGACTGTGATGTTTTTATAAGCCCGTCTCTTGGCATCTTTAATATTCTAAATTCAAAACTGCTGAGCTATCATGTCGTTACTTAATTTTTGTTTCGCTACAATTTGTTGGTGCTATACGAAAGCAGATGTAGACTTTCACATGCATGCAACTCTAGGAATTAAAATCTATTCTATTCCTTGTCACGCACTCCACAGCAAATATTTTAAAAAGGACATATGGTATTAAAAATAGTGATGCAACGGGTTTGGCATTCAAACCCAGCAGATGTTATACCTGTATAATGGGGCCCAGTACAGTTAGCTGGTAGCAGTGATCCTAAAGTAAATCCTGGCTGTGACTCTTGAAAATCCCCCTGCATTGGAACCAGACCCAGATGCAACACCCTAAGTACTTCCAGTCCCAGAAGCAATATGCCAAATTCCTCCAGACCCAGGAGCCACACCCCAAGTTCCTCCAGACCCAGATGCAACACCTCAAGTTCCTCTAGACCCAGGTGCAATTTTCCAAGTTCCCATAGACCCAGATGCAACACCCCAAGTCTCCCCAGACCCAGATGCAACACCCCAAGTCTCCCCAGACCCAGATGCAACACCCCAAGTCTCCCCAGACGCAGATGCAACACCCCAAGTTCCTCCAGACCCAGATGCAGACCCCAAGTCTCTCTAGACCCAGGCCCAGAGCAACACCCCAAGTTCCTCCAGACCCAGATGCAACACCCCAAGTATCCCCATACCCAGATGCAATATCCCATGTTCCTCCAGACCCAGGTGCAATTTCCCAAGTTTCTACAGACCCAGATGCACTAACCCAACCTCCCCTTAGACCCAAACTCAGATGCTAATTTTGTCCAGAATCAGATGCAACACCCCAAGCCCCTCCAGTCCTAGATGCAATTTCCCCTTTTTCTCAAGATGCAGACCCCAGGTTCCTTGAGACCTGGATGCAACATCCCAAGTTCCTCCAAACCCAGATTCAGACCCCAAGTCTCTCTAGACCCAGACCCAGATGCAACACCCCAAGTTACTCCAGACCCAGATGAAACACCCCAAGTCTCCCCAGACCCAGATGCAATATCCCATGTTCCTCCAGACCCAGGTGCAATTTCCCAAGTTTCTACATACCCAGATGCACTATCCCAAACTCCCCCAGACCCAAACTCAGATGCTAATTTTGTCCAGAATCAGATGCAACACCCTAAGCACCTCCAATCCCAGATGCAATTTCCCCTTTTCCTCAAGATGCAGACCCCAGGTTCCTCTAGACCCAGATGCAACATCCCAAGTTCCTCCAGACCCAGATGCAGACCCCAAGTCTCTCTAGACCCAAACCCAGTGCAATACCCCAAGTTCCTCCAGACCCAGATGCCATACCCCAAGTCTCTCCAGATGCAGACCCATACCAAGCACAACACTCTAAGTTCTGCTAGACCCAGATGCAATCCTGCAAGTTCCTCCAGACTCAGATGCAATATCCCATGTTCCTCCATACCCAGGTGCAATTTCCCAAGTTCCTACAGACACAGATGCAACACCCCAAGTCTCTCCAGATGCAGACCCAGCACAAAACTCTAAGTTCATCCAGACCCAGATGCAATCCAAATACAATATCTGATGTTCCAGATTCAAGTGCAATTTCTTAAGTTCCTACAGACCCAGATGCAATAACCCAAGCTCCCCCAGACCCAAACTCAGATGCCAATTTCCTCCAGAATCAATTGCAACACCCCAAGCTCCTCCAGACCTAGATGCAATTTTCCCTTATTCTCAAGATGCAGACCCCAGGTTCCTCTAGACCCAGTGCAACACCCCAAGTTCCTCCAGACCCAGATGTAGACCCCAAGTCTCTCTAGACCCAGACCCAATGCAACACCCCAAGTTCCCCCAGACCCAGATGCAATACCCCAACCTCCTCCAGACCAAGATGCATGTTTTCCATTTCTTCCAGATGCAGACTCCCAAGTTCCTCCAGACCCAGATGCAACACCTCAAGTTCCTCTAGACCAGGGGTACTCAACCACTTCTTGCAAAGGTCCATTTACAGGCATCAGGGGAGAGGTGAAGGTCCGGGCAGAGGGCTGATAATGGGGGGTGGATGGTTAGAAATCAGCACACGGGGGAAGGGGCTATAGACTCCCCAAGCAAAAAAAAAAGCTGCTTGCCTCACTACCCCACCCCCAAAATCCTATTGGGCACTGGGAAAAAATACAAGCTTTTTTTGTGGCCCAACAGAACCAACATCTCTGGCCCGCAGCACACTGCCTTAACCTCACCCCCCTGCATTCTATGCAGGCCGTGTATAGGGGTGGACTAGGGCCTAAAATGTTACTGGCAATAAGGTCTGGTATCAAGAATGGATAGATAAGGCTCGGGGGAGAGGGATGAATGGGAGAGAAACTGTAAGGAAGATGGATTGACAGAACAGGAAGGACAGGGGGATGGAGAAAGAGATGGGGGAAGGGATGGGTGAGCATAACTAGAAGGACAGGAATGAATGGGCAGAGCTGGGGGTAGATGGCCAGTGCTGGAAGAAAGGGTAATGGATTGGCAAAGTTGGGAGCGCGTGGATTGGATGGGCAGAACTGGGAGGATAGAGCTCAGGGGACAGGGATTGGATGTGCAAGTGAGTGCAGTGCTGTCAGGGCAGGGGTCTGGAAATCTGGCACCGAGGTCCGCATTCGGACTCCGGTCCGCCAGTTGAGTATCGCTGCTCTACACCCAGGTGCAATTTTCCAAGTTCCATAGGCCCAGATGCAACACCGCAAGTCTCCCCAGACACAGATGCAATACCCCATGTTCCTCCAGACCCAGGTGCAATTTCCAAAGTTCCTACAGACCCAGATGCCCTAACCCAAACTCCCCCAGACCCAAACTCAGACGGCAATTTCCTCCAGAATCAAATGCAACACCCCAAGCACCTCCAGTCCTAGATGCAATTTCCCCATTTTCTCAAGATGCATACCCCAGGTTCCTCTAGACCCAGATGCAACATCCCAAGTTCCTCCAGACACAGATGCAGACCCCTAGTCTCTCTAGACCCAGACCCAGTGCAACACTCTAAGTTCATCCAGACCCAGATGCAATCCAGATACAATATCTAATGTTCTTCCAGATTCAGGTGCAATTTCCTAAGTTCCTATGGACCCAGAAGCAATACCCCACGCTCTCCTAGACTGAGGTGCAATTTTCAAAATTTCAGAACCAGAGGCAACAATCCAGGTTCCTCCAGACCCAGATGAAACACCCAAAGTTCTTCCAGGCCTATATACAACACCCCAAGTTCCTCCAGACCCAAATGCAACACTAAAGTCCATTCAGACCCCAAGTTCTTAATCCTGTATTGCTCTGTGTCTGAGAAAACTTCTTTACTGGTTAGAGATCTGATGCTACTGAGTATTAGGTGCAGTCATAGTGCCTTAGAGGACTTGAGGTTAAGAGAGTCAATGCATGGATTATTAGAGAAGGGGTGAGGATGCTAATGAGGAAATTTAAGTGGCCATCTGGGAGAAGGGTCTTAAAGGGAACCTAAAGTCAAATAAGAGGTATTTTTTTTAGACTTTAGGTCAGTTGAATTGCCTCTCCCATCCTATCCTTTCTCCTCCTTTAGCTGTGCCACTTTCCCTGTGTCCTCTCTCATTTCTCCTTCACTTCTATTAACATTCTTTTTTCCCTATCTCCACGTCTTTTCCCTATTTCTTCGTATTGGTCTCTTGTCTACATTCAGTCTTTTTTATTTTTCTTTTGTCAGTCTGGGGGTTATATCCTGAAATCTTGCACAGGGCAACACTTACCTTACGGACGGCCCTGACTGTGACCCCCATTAGTGGACCAGCCACCTCTCACTATAGTCAGGTCACCCAGGTAAGTTTCTGAGCATTTGCTGGGCCAGCAAAACAGCAGGTTGATTATTATCTATTACCCATAGCTTAGTGTTGTTGTGGCCAGAGGTCACCTCCGGATATCGTCTGCATCCATGACTAAGTGATCCCGTCCCTTGCATGTCAGGCACTTCTTATGTTGCGGAGCAGTAAATACCGCAGTTGCGCTAGTGATGCCAGATGTGGATGGTGGATCTGCATGCCTCACCTCCATTCTGCTGAGAAGTGTCAGGACACAGTAAATTTCTGAAAGGTAATTACGCTGCTCACATTCCTGACAGTCTAGGCTGGATCTAATGAGCTGCCCACCCATGGGGACGTGCCACCCACACCTGTTATTCTTGTGGCATAGCAGTGTGCTCCTATACCAGGCTTATAATACGATTAGGAGAAGTGACAGGTATATTGTGCCTAATCCCCATTACATAAGCAACTTAAAGCGGAACAAAACCCAGGATTTTCACTTTCCCAACTTTCGTTCTGTGCCCCCCCACTGTGCGAAATCCCCGCCCGCCCCCCATTGCTGCATTTAGACTCACCCCCTTCCTGGTCCAGACTTTAGTTCCAATCCAAAGACAGATCTCAGCAAAATTCTAAAGTATTCGATTAATCCAACTCAGGTTCCGCTAATGGTTGTTTAGCTCTTAGTTTACCGTTCATACTACACAGTTTAGCAATGGGAGTAATAGGGTTGGGCCAACCCACTTCAATGAAACTACTCCATTACAGGCAACTCTTTAACTCTTTAAAGTAGACTAAAACACAGGTCTTGATTACCTCCCCCTGGTGGGGCATCCGCTTTTGGAAGCCCTGATGTGTGACACCCTAGGAATTGTTTTTCTGGGGATCCCACGGAGATGCCTCACTGTGTGTGAGCTCAAGGAAAGCCCAGTATTCCCACCTTGCTGTCAATCCAACAGCACATGTGCGGGCTCTCCTCCAATCGTTGTTCTATGCCTTTGCATACTAATAAGCGGCATAGAAAGGTAAAGGAAGGGGGAGAAGCAGGCATCCTTCCTTTTGACTACTATGGCCATTCAGAGTAGCCGTAGGGAGGCCGCCATGGTCCCTGCGTGTGTCGTGGGATTGCCAGAAAGGTGAGTTTTACAGCAATTCCAGGGTTTTACACATCTGGACATCCTAAATAGTTGTGAGACAGAATAGAGACAATCTGGTTTGGAAGCCCTCCGGCCAGATAGTCCCCAATTTTCAGCATTTGGTAGTCCCGAGTGCTTGATAAAATAATTCCAGACACCCCAACTTGTAACCCGGTATAGGGCTCCCTTAGACCCTATACAGGATATTCCCCCGGAAAATCCCCCTGTATATCCCTTCCCTCCAGTGATG
The DNA here is from genome assembly GCA_027917425.1 of Gastrophryne carolinensis. NCBI lineage: Eukaryota > Metazoa > Chordata > Amphibia > Anura > Microhylidae > Gastrophryne > Gastrophryne carolinensis. The sequence continues at coordinate 25,364,713 of CM051242.1, read as the reverse complement.
TCATTAGTCAAATGGGGGAGGCATTCCACAGAGGCTCCTTCTGTGGTATAAAAGTCTCCCTGCCCTGGTGGTGCGGCATTAACTTGGTGGGTCGCCAGTGAGGTAGGAGAGGGGACCTGTGCCCTCCCCTCACTACAGATGCCAGGGATCAAAGGACCCCTTTACCAGTTCACAGATGATGGCTGGCATTTCACTTTTTAGCATTGGCTGGTGACATGCCGGATAATCTAGCTTAGACCCGATCAGAGGCCCATCTCTGATCCTAAATCAGGATGCCTCAAAAGGAGGCAGACCACAGACTGTAGACTATTGGTTGGTGGTTGCTCCCCTTTATAGACTGCTACATCTGCACATGTTAATTGATATTTAGTTCCACACTCCTGATTCCTTATTCCCTATCTGATAGATTCCATGATCTGCCGCTGGCCTTCTCATCATCTCGCTTTGGGATGCCCCGCTGTGTGAAACCCCCCAGATTGGCAGTAACAGCTTACCTTCGAGGTCGAGGACTATCGTCCAATCGGAGACATTTGCCATGGCTATGTCATTCAGCAAACGGCTGTGATTGTTTGCAATGGGTAACACAAGCAGCCGCATCCCCTGCATCTTCAGGCTGTGCGCGATAAGCTGGGCTGGGAACGGGCACACTGCTGGGGATGTGGGCGCTTGTGCTCCCCATTGCAGACATCAGAGCTGTTTGCCAAATTACATAAGCACGGCAAATGGCTCTAAATAGAGCCTGTGCATGGGCTGTTGGACCAGGGAAAGGTAAAGTAAGCTGTTACTGCCAAACTGGGGGGCTTCACACATTGGGGCAACCCAAGCTGGGAGGCCCCCGGGGCACAGAACAAAACCTGTGATATTCAAAATCCCAGGTTTTGTTCTGCAGCTAATTCTCCTGCACTACTAAAATGAAGTTGGGCTTTAAAGTGAACCAACACCCAGGATTTTGACTATCCTGGGTTTTGGTCCACTTCGGTGGGGCACCCCGATCGTTCACGCCCGGAAACACTCACCTCACCATGCTCCTACGCGGGCGCTCGTCCAATCAGAGCGCTCAGAGCCGCTGTGGTATGCACGTACAAGCGGCATCCAACCACAGCGGCTCTGAGCGCTGGAGGCCGCGTCTCGCGCATCCCTCTTACAGGGAGCACGCACGCGCAGCCCATTCACAAACGTCCGGCGCGGGTGCGGGCCCTGCTAGAGGGAAGCGCGAGACGCGGCCCACGCATGCGCCGTTGGAACGGGGTTAAGGTAAGGTTTCTGGGCTTCCTGGGGGGTTTTATCCCGATTTCGGATGCCCGCGGGGAGCGATCTGATCGGCCTGGGAATCTTATAGATTCCCGGGCCGATCCCCCCTGGGTGTTGGTCCACTTTAAAGGGTCAAAACCTGAGATTTTGACTATCCCAGGATTTGTTCTGTGTCTCCGGGACATCGAATCAGGATACTCCTCTGTGTGAAACCCCCCAGAGCACCCTGCAAAACTCACCTCTTCTCGGGCCATCGCCACTTACATGGGCTCTCGTCCAATCAGAGTTGTTGCTGTGACTATGCCGTTTGGCAAACAGCTCTGATAGACTTCAATGGAGAGCACAAGTGGCCTCATCTGTAGTGGCGTGCGCACTCTGAATGGCTGGAGCGGGAGCGAGCGCGCAGACCGAGAATGCAGAGGATGCACCTGTTCTCACTCCTCGTTGTAAACAATCACAGGCTTTTGCTGAATTACATTGGTGTGGCAAATGGCTCTGATTGTACAAGAGCTGATTGTGGGGGGGGAAGGGGGTTCACACAGCATGGCATCTTAAATGCCCTGGGTGAATGTCAGGGGCCCGCCCTGGGTTTTGTTCCACTTTAAATGTCTAAAAAAAACATTAACCTGTCCATTATTAGCATTTTTAAACATAAGACATTTGGAAATAAAAGTTTTGGCCTAAAAATCTGCATTGTTTTCCTTTCCCTCCTGAAATTGGAAATTCTTTTCCCAAATGTGGTTTTGATTTGCATTGTCTCCTCCACATTTCCATGGTACAGTCAGTATATTTGCGGTGGATGTGCCAGGACGCCTTGTGTCCGCAGCCATTCCGCACCGGAGGCAACGAGCTGCAGCCTTTTCTTCTCCGAGCTTTCACACTCGTTTCCTCTGCTTTGCTCTCGGGGACTGTGATGTCATCTTGGATTTCTGCGTCTTGGCTACGAAAGGCTGGAAGGAGGAGGGGGTAATCACTACCTGCAGGGAAACCAGTAAGGACAGAAAAGGAGTCAGTGGGAGGGATTGTGAGAATTCCACCAACTCACAATATACAAGAAAAAAAAAGTTCAATAACAACAAAAAAAAAAAGAGACAAAAACTTTGACTGTACAAAAGCCGCCACTTGTAGGACGGCGACTTTCCCGATCGCAGGGTTGCTCATTTGCTTGTAACATGAGACCCGCACCATGGCTTTCCTCTCTGCTGCTGCTGTGCTGGAGCATCCCTGCCTGGACCACTTTCACCTCCGGATCCCGCTTCTACCGGCCAAACTGCTACCCGTGCTACCTGCGAAGCCACGGATATGTCGGCGAACATGGGAGGCCAGGTACAGTCCATCAACTTCTCATTTAATTTTATTTAAAGCAGGATTGGGGGTTAGACCATCCAGTTTTACTAGAACCACTGGTGATACTCCTATCAGGTGGTACTTGACTAGGCTGCCGACTGACCCCCAAAGCCGCTATTCTGCCATATATACCTGAACCGTATATACCTGTACAAAACTGCTCCAAAAGGTAATACAAATAAGTCTGTACTTTGTGTATTTTTGTGTGCTTCATACACTTTAAATTGCTGCGTTTTTTCTCCCATGGTTTTTAGTTGAGTAACAGCCCACCCATACCATCCAGGTGGTACTTAAAGTGGACCAACACCTAGGGGTGATCGGCCGATCACCTCCCCCACCGCGGGGCATCCGAGATCGGGATGTCCTGCGGGGTGAAACCTCCCAAAAGCCCCAAAAAACCTTACCTTATCGGCGACGGATCAGCCGCCACCGCCTCCCGTGCGCCCCTCTAGCAGTGCGCACGCCCGCCCGCGCCGGCCGTTTCTGAATGGCCGGCGCGGGCGCGCGCCCTGTAAGAGGGACGCGCGGGAGGCGGCGGCGGCTTGTCCGTCGCCAAAAAGGTACGCTTTTGGGGGCTTTTCACACAGCAGGGCATCATGATCTCGGATGCCCCGCTGAAGTGGACCAACACCCAGGATAGTGAAAATCCTGGGTTTTGGTCCACTTTAAAGTGATTTACCACCCAAATTTAAAAATGTGAGTGCCCTTGTTTTTTAACTGGGTGGTCAATCACTTTAAGATAATTAGAAAATGGAAAGTGGTCATCATTAAGGGGGTTATTTAAGAAACGCTAATACCGCGTAGTACCACGTAGCATCAGGTCAACGCTGGGCGCTGTATATGAAAGCCATATATATGAAAGTCAATCTGGTGAGCGCCTCTAATAGCATCATGTAGCGTCACATGTATCACTAGCGGTGGCTCAGTGTAAAGCGCTGGCGCTTTATGTTCAGCAGCGCCATGTAGCACCTGTCGCTCAGTAGCGTTATCCCATACATTTCAATGGTGTTTTTTTGCTTGTGTATGAAAAGCGTTTTAATTAGGATCAAATGATTGTGTGGCCTCTCCTGCAAACAAACACGTATTTTGTTATATTTTGTTTGATTTTTTTTATGCAGAATTGTATGTGCTGCCATTTCAGTGTCATTGTTACAGTGTTAAAACAATGTAATTCCATATGTTTTCGCTCTGGTGCTGGTGGATATGTGTTGAGAAACAAACTTTTTTCATATAGCGTCCGGCACTCGATGCTAGAGCGCCCAATTTTAGAGCGCTGATGCTGGCTTTATGTTTGATTTTCTTAAATATGGGCTTCAGCGACGCACTTCACTGGCGCTATCGTTCGCTGCAGCGTTGTCCTGTTTTTATTTGTGGCGTTGCTCTGGGCGGCTTTACCTCGGGGAATTACATTGCTGCATTTATTAAGGGAGTGTGATTCTACAGCGCCCCCCAGACATCACGTTTATCAATGCTGGACAGGATACTACAGCGCCACTGGTCCAGCGCTACACTACGCTAGGTTATAGCACCAGACACCTGCTTACAGCGTCCACTAGTGGACGCGCTAAGCGCCGCTACATAGACGCTGAAATGGCAATACATGATGCTAGTCTTAAATCAGCCTCCACATCTACTGCCTAACATGGTGTCTGCAACTAGCTTAACCATGAAAATATATTTTGTTTTTTTTAAGGGACAGAACAAGCATATAAAAAGTTAAATCCTTATCTTTATTAAGCCCACAAAAATGCACAAGACAATATAAAGTGCAAGCTAAGTGCAATAAATATCTGTAAATAATATGATACTCAACCTATCTATTATTTATTTATAAAACGCTATCATATTCTGTATCGCTGTACAAACAGGGTATAATATTAAGTACATAGACTATTACAAATGAGTAGTGTTGGGCAAACCCCAATAGGTTTGGTTTCGGCAAGTTCGACCGAACCTTGAATAAAAGTTTGGTTCGGGTATTGAACTTGACCCGAACCTGGTGCTTATTGAAATCAATAGGGACCTGAACTTTGTGACCCAAAAATGGCCCCTGTGCATAGTATGCAGCAGAAGGCAGGAAGTGGCTTTACAACTTACCAGAGCCCCATAATCCGGTCGGCGTTCTTTCCTCAAAATGTCAAATGAGTGAGGACACAGGCACTAGTGCTGCTAGCTGCTGCCAGTATCCTAACTCATGGGGGCAGCCATCTTTTTGAAGCCCTGGCTGTGGACATTTTGACAGCAAAGAATGTCGACCGGATTGAGGGGCTCTGGTAAGTTGTACAGCTGCCTCCTTCTGCTGCACACTTTGCTTGCAGCCCATCACCCAGTTTCTCTGGGTTCAGCCGAATGCCGAACTCGAACACGGACTTCTGGCTGAAGTCTGTGTTCGGGTTTGGGAACCCGAAATCAAAAAGTTTGGTACCAACCCGAACTGCCCATGCCAAGCTTACAGTCTACAGCAGGCATGCATGCACCCAGGTGCCTCGTGTAGCAGATGGCAGTGGTACATAGAACCAGGGGGTAAAGGGAGTTAAATAGCGGCTCAACATCGCAGGAGAATGATACTGGACAACTTGCTTTGGCAAACTAATGAGACAGGGGTTGACTTGGAGCATGGTGACCTTCATTAGAAAAAGTCCTAAGAAGCCCAGATGGAAATAAAGGGGGACATTCCTTTTACAACCTCATTGCAGCCCCTAAGTGAAATCTCTGCTATATTACAGTGATCATTTTTCTATATAAATTGCATGCTTAGCATTGGTGGAAGTTAAGATGCGTTGGGGATTAGGGATACAGTTATAATATGGGACTGGTGGGTAAAGGGCTATAACTATAGGAGCCATATAATCAGATGTCATTAAGCATGTTTATTGCTAGCATGTTACCTGTTAATGTGGTAATAGGGAGTGTAGTAGAAGGACCTAGTAAGAGCATAAAGAATATCTTTAAACCCCCCCCCCCCCCAAGAAACACATGCCACAATGACCTATTGGCTCAGTGCTTCTCTATTATGAGTAGAACTGGTCCATGGTGCAAATTACCACTGTCCCTTTGGCCAAATTTGCCCGAACCGTGAACCCTTTGGCCCGTTCCTTCTATAGTATCAGTAGAACTGGCTCAAGTAGCAAATACCATGCTACCTCTTGCCCACTCTACTATGTCAGTTGAACTGGCTCTTGAAAAAAAGACGACTCACTGATTCTTGGCATAGTCCTTCTATAGTATCTGTAGAAGGGGCTCAAAAAAGCAAATGCCCTATCGATCATTGGCCCAGTCCTCCTATAATATAAGCAGATGTACTGTAATTCAAGAAGCAAATGCCTCACTGACCTTTGACCCTCTGCAGTATCAGTAGATCTAGCTCCAGAAGCAAATGCCTCACTGGCCCTTGTCCCTCTATAATATCAGTAGATCTAGCTCCAGACGCAAATGCCTCACTTGCCCTTGGTCCTCTATAATGTTAATAAATCTAGCTCCAAAAGCAAATGGCTAACTGACCCTTGGCTATCTAAAATATCAGTAGATCTAGCTCCAAAAGCAAATGACTCACTGACCCTTGGCCCTCTAATATCAGTAGAACTAGCTCCAAAAGCAAATGGCTCACTCGCCCTTGGCCTTCTTTAATATCAGTGGATCTAGCTCCAAAAGCAAATGCCTCACTGACCCTTGACCCTCTATATTATCAGTAGATCTAGCTCCAAAAGCAAATGCTTCACTGCCACTTGGCTCTCTATAATATTAGTAGGTCTAGCTCCGAAAGCAAATGACTCACTGACCCTCTATAATATCAGTAGGTCCAGCTCCAAAAGTAAACGCCTCACTGACCCTTGTCCCTCTATAATATCAGTAGATCTAGCTCCAAAAGCAAGAGGCTCACTGACCCTTGGCCTTCTTAAATATCAGTAGATCTAGCTCTAAAAGCAAATGCCTCACTGACCCTCTATAATATCAGTAGGTCCAGCTCCAAAAGCAAATGCTTCACTGACCCTTGGCTCTCTATAATATTAGTAGGTCTAGCTCCAAAAGCAAACGACTCACTGACCCTTGACCCTCTAATATCTGTAGAACTAGCTCCAAAAGCAAAAGGCTCACTGACCCTTGGCCTTCTTTAATATCAGTGGATCTAGCTCCAAAAGCAAATGCCTCACTGACCCTTGACCCTCTATAATATCAGTAGATCTAGCTCCAAAAGCAAATGCCTCACTGACCCTCTATAATATCAGTAGATTTAGCTCCAAAAGCCAATGCCTCACTGACCCTTGGTCTTCTATAATATCAGTAGATCTGGCTCCAAAAGTAAACGCCTAACTGACCCTTGTCCCTCTATAATATCAGTAGATCCAGCTCCAAAAGCAAATGGCTCACTGACCCTTGGCCTTCTTTAATATCAGTAGATCTAGCTCCAAAAGCAAATGCCTCACTGACCCTCTGTAATATCAGTAGGTCCAGCTCCAAAAGTAAACGCCTCACTGACCCTTGGCTCTTTATAATATCAGTAGATCTAGCTCCAAAAGCAAATGTCTCACTGACCCTCTATAATATTAGTAGATCTATCTCCAGAAGCAAATTCCTCACTGACCCTTGGCCTTCTATAATATCAGCAGATCTAGCTCCAAAAGCAACTGACTCACCGACAGTTGACCTAATTCTTCTCTACTAAACAGTAACTGGCTTTAGAAGCAAATGCCCTGCTGATCCCTGGCCCCGTTTTTCATACTGTAGGTAATCTACTTCTACCCCATTCACTGAACAACTGTACTACATCTAATAGCAAATTCATAAGCTCTCATTCTTGGCATGTTCACTAAGAACCAAATTGCAGAGGCATTACTGAATCTCAGCACATCCCTGGTTTACCAGTTAATATTGAAGCTGAAGGTGTGCCTTGAAATCTTAAATTTAGGAGGTATCAGCCAGTCTTCATGGTGGAGTCAAAGCAGCTTAGTACATAAGCGTGAAATTGCCCTAAAAGTAAATATCAGCTAGCTATAGAATATCCGACTCCTGTGAAAAAAAACCTCATATCAGCCCCCCGTTGACACCCAGCGTGCTGCAGTCAGCGGCGTCACACATCACCACCATTATTCATAATGAGTGAAAATGACTGCTCATTAAGGCTTGTACCTCGTCAGGCAGAAAGGTACGTCCCCGTACGGCACGGAGCTTGTGTCTCTCCGGTTCGGCACACATTGCTATTAAATGTTTTTCTATAATTAAAAACACAAAGTTAGTTCATGCAAATCATTAATTTGGATGTTCAGATTTCACTGATTATTAACCCCCTCAGCGAGACTATACGCAGCAGTTTTCTAAAATGTTGTGACTGCCCTGACTAACAGGTTTTATTAACACTGAGAATCTTCATAGACACGACCGAGCTATATTGCGAGATCAATCAGAAAATACATACATACAACTATGGGATATGAGCTGGAAACACAAACATTTGCTCAGGCAGTCACATACTACCCAAAAGAAACTGATAAGCTGCGGCTCATGGGGAGGATTGATTGGTCATCACATGTGTTGCTTAGAACAGTGGCTCGCCAACATTTTCTGCCTAGAGACAAGAAGTTCCAAAAGTGTACCCCCAAGGTCAGGGGTGGGCAATTATTTTTTCCATGGGGCCACATGAGAAACTAAAAATATTGTGGAGGGCGGGGCCAAAAGGCTGAACTCAATTCTGCATAATATGTATTGTATTGTATTGTATTAATTGTATTTCTCGCCCCTCCACCCAGGCAAGATGGCGCTGGAGCCTACCTCCTTCTCATCCCCTGGTTGGGCTCTTCTTCGCTGTCGGGCACCCATCCGTCCCTCTTCGCAGCGGGTTGGCACCTCCCGCACTGTACATAGGCGATCACTTAAGCAGCAGCCGCTCGGCTCGTCGGGTCTGGCGCGTTCTCCCTTCCTCACTCAGACCCGACGATCCGAGCGGCCGATTGGCTGCTACTTAAACCGGACCTTCACCATGATTTAATGAAAAGCCCAAACTCTTAAAAAACTGTTCCCCAGCATCTAAAATTTATATATTTTACGTTTTTAGTCACTAACTTATTATTCCTTCCCCCACTGGGCTGCAACTATGTTCAGGAATTTAGGATACGGGTGCCGCCATCTTGACTCAGAAGCATCACACTTACTGAGGAGAGGAGAGTGGGATAAGGTACAGGGGGGTGGGTTATAGTTGTGCTTTGCTCAGACAGAGCAGAGCTGGGGTCAGGGAAAAGTCAGCAATCCCAGAATGCAGAGCAGCACAGTCAGGAGGCACTTCCTGTTTGCAGGCTGCCTGATAAGATGGCAGCTTCCATAAGCCGCCATCTTGGATGTTTAAAGGCTCATAACATGCAGTAGATGCAGGTAGGATGATTTTTAATGTGGACAATCTGTATGTACAGGGTGTGGGAAACATATAAGATAGACTCTTATTCAGAGTGAAGGTCCGCTTTAAGTGATCGCATGTGTACAGTGCGGGAGGTGGGAGGCACCGACCTGCTGCAAAAAGGGACGGGCAGGTGCCTCGCAGGGAGCACGAGCGGAGGGACACTGAATCATGAGCGGAGGGAGTCCACCAGCCAGCTCAGCCCAGGCCGGTCAGTGCCAATCAAAGGGTTGTATACGGCCAGCGGGCCGTACAATGCTCAGGTCTGCCCAAGGAGGTGATGAATTAAACAAAATAAGTAGGCCACAGCAGAGGAGTAGCTAGGCTTTCTGGCACCTTCGAAATGGAGCCCCCCCCCACCTGTGCTCAGGCCCCACTTTGGTGTCCCCCTGACCTGCTTCACCCGGGGCACATGTCCCTCCTGCCCCCTCCAGCTACGCCCCTGGGCCACAGGCCTCGTAGCACTCTTAAAGCAAGAAGAAATAATGTTTAAAGTGGACCAACACCCAGGATTTTGACTATCCTGGGTTTTGGTCCACTTCAGGGGGGCACCCCGATTAAGGGTGTCCTGCTGTTTGAAACTCCCCAGAAAGCCCCCAAAACTCACCTCACCACGCTCCCACGTGGCCGCGCTGACCAATCACCGCCGACGGACAAGCGGGTGACAGCGGCGGACAACACAGAGCGTCCGCCGTCGCCTCCCGCGCGCCCCTCTGAAAGTGCGCGCTCCCGCGCCGGCCATTCACAAACGGCCGTCGCGCGCACATCTAGAGGGGCGCGCGGGAGGCGGTGGCGGCCGCCGCCGCCGATGTGGTAAGTTTTTGGGGGTTTTCGGGGGGGTCCCTCACCGCGGGACATCCCCATCTCGGATGTCCCGCGGTGAGGGAGGTGATCGGCCCGGGAATCTTATAGATTCCCGGGCCGATCAACCCTGGGTGACGGTCCACTTTAATGTTAAACCGGACAAACAGCTTTGCACAGTTGAGTTTTTCACTATCTGCAATATTTTGCTGTTGCCAACTGTTCTGTGTGCGCTGGGCCCTCTTCTTGTATAACTGAGATAGCAACAGGTTGCAGGTAATGAAAACCACTTTCATAAAACACACATTTGCTAACATAAGAAAACAGAATACTAGATATGCTCAGCACCTTAAACCAGACCAACACCCATGTTTTCTTTAACAGGTGTTTGTCCCAATATCCTTCTCTTCACTTCGGGAAAGGAGACCCGCGATAGGCCGCCGGCACGCATGTGGATGGGGTGTTCCAGTGGCCGGTGCCGAGGACGCCACCATGGCTCACGTGACCGGCCAGCAGCCAATCGCGCGACTCCTTTCTCTGTTCTTGCTCAAGGTGAAGGTAAGGATATCGGGCGTTCTGGGGTAGTTATTTTAGGGGTGGGCTCCAGCATTCTGGATGCCCCCCCCCCCAGCTTGTTCTTATTCACTGACTGCGGGACCAGTGTTGGCCTGGTTTACGGACATCATTTTGGCACACAAAAATATACACTTTTAAAAATGCTGTTGGAAGTGGACTTGCCCTCCAAATTGTCTCGACCAAACATTCCAACCTTTCCTTCAAATAACCTGATTTTCAACAAACATTTTTTCAACTGGCCATTCAACAACGGTGGTGGTCACATGGCTTATTTTTGTACACCTACAGTATCTGGTTTTAGTAAATGCCATTGGGGTCCAGTTACTTGCTGCAATTGGTGACAACTAGTTTAACTAAGAATTAGCCAGGGATAACTATTCTGTATTTAATATTTAATTTATATACTCCAAATTTGAATTGGCCCCAGTTATTATGCTGTCTTCTCACAGTAGCTAAAGATGTCAGTTTCATGTACCCAGCCAAGGACTAAGATGGTACATTTGTGCGTAAAACATATAATTGCCTTTAATTCAGCTTGTGGACAATTGGTTAAACTGCACTTAATGTAGCTTTAACTTCCCTTAGGTCTATGCATTTGGGTTCTTTGTCTTTTTGACAAGGGGTTGTTGACTCAGAATGTATATAATGGTGCGGTTCATTAGTTACGTCAAAGTGGTGGAAGTCCGGTAGCGCAATGGTTTTCCCAGGCTCTTGACATTCTTGTAAGAGATGAAGTCTTGTGCTTCTATAACCTTGCTTATATTATCCAAGCTCCAGGCAATGCCTTAATGATGATTCCCCTGACTTCCTCACCAGATGTATCTCTCAGTTTATTAATCATTACGTGAAGAGAAGCCCGGTTGGAGAATCAAGCGTGAGTTGGGAAACGTTAGGCAGTCCCTCTAGGCATACTATTACCCTGTTTCCCCGAAAATAAGACAGTGTCTTATATTAATTTTTGCTCCCAAAGATGCGCTAGGTCTTATTTTCAGGGGATGTCTTACATTTTTCCATGAAGAAGAATTCACATGCATTCACAAAAAAAGGAAATTTATTAACTGTTAAACAGTAGTAGTTGCCATCACAAACCAGCATAACCAGACAAAATGTGACTCCTGTCAAAATTTCATGTTACCTCCCCCCCCTGATCCTCCTGTCCCAATTTACCCCCCTTCTCCTGTACTACCGGTAGTGGCATATGTGGGGAATCCAAAACATACAACCCCCCTCCTCATCATCAGTGGGTGAAGGTGGGGGAGCTGGGGGTAGAGTCTAGAGAATCCAGGGAATTCTCTAGTTTCCATCCCCCCCTCCCCTCACTTCACCTGGCATTTCCCCCATAGAAATTCTTTTTTTCTTCTTCTTCACAGTCTGCTGCCACTACTCACTAACTTACTGTCAGAGAGCGAGCAGCAGACAGCAGCTTTCACTTTGGTGGCGGCCGCTTTGATGACGAGTGACATCCCCCAGTGACGTCCCCCTATGCGCAACGTCAGGGGCATCACTCGTCATCAGAGAGAGCCGGCCGCAGCTGACTGAGGACTCTTGCTGCGGCCGCTCGCTATGGCCACTCCTGCAGGCGCTTGCTATGGCAGCGCTTACCAGCAAATACTTGCTGTGGCCGCAGCTCTCTGCAGGTGATCGCTGCAGCCGCAGGTCACCATGGCGGCTATGAAGTTACGGTAGCAGGCGCGGTGCGCACACAGCCATGACGCGGCACCTTCATACCGGTAAGTAACTCACGGCGACGGGGCGGGGCGGTGGGTGGAAGGGTGTCGGAGGATGTGAGGATCAGCGGGTGGGTGGTGTTCTAACATTATTTTGGGGGGAGGTCTTATTTTCGGGGGGGGGGGGGAGGTCTTATTTTCGGGGGAGGTCTTATATTTAGCCTTCATGCTAAAAGCACAGTAGGCCTTATTTTCGGAGTAGGTCCTATTTTCGGGGAAACAGGGTATATGTCTGTATGAACTGTATAACCTTTGCAAAAAGAAAGCCAAATGTATATGTATACATTCAAGATCATCTTATCATCATATCCTTGAAAGAATCCAATGTTGCTGGTGCACTCTTACAAATCCGTTATTGGTGGGTGCCAGAGCCGCGGTGGCGCCGCTGTATGTAAATAGGCACGACACTCCAATACATAAATGTAAATGCTTATATTCTGTCAAAGTAATAGTTCCATTAACAAACATGGAACAGAAGATACATCCATATCGTGGCCAAAAAGACAGTCTCTTACATTCATCCAACGTTTCGGGGGTGATTTAGTTGTGCTTTATACATATATATTTTACTGCCTCCCCCGTGAGCCCTTAACGGACTCGCACCGCCACCCAGGGGCGCTGACAGGCCTGTGGAGCAGTCTCCTATATGCCGCAGCTTCTGCAGAGAAGCTGCGGTGTTTGGACAGACGCTGTCTGTCTCACGGGCCGGTGGCAAAGGCTGGGGCCGCGATCCAATAGGATGGCGGCTCCCGCCGTGTCAACGGTTACCGGGCAGTTTTTTTGGGCCCGGCTGCCAGCGCTCTTCAAACCCCTGACAGACGGGGAAGCCACCGCCCGCCAGTATAGCGAGCGGCGGTTGGCGGTGACAGGACTCCCGGGATCTGGAGCCCCGACGGGTGCGGGTAAGTAGTTACAGCCCCAGTTTCATTATTTTTCATGTTTTGTGTTTATTTCACATACTATTCTTGTATAGATATGGAGCAGACATATAGAATACCCCGCTGATGTCACTATGACGCCAGGCGGGAATTTTGAATGTGGTTGTCATGTGTATATATAGATGGGGGATACCATGCACACCGGTTCACAGTCTTCCTTGATAAAGGGGGCTCCTGACCCCCGAAACGTTGGATGAATGTAAGAGACTGTCTTTTTGGCCACGATATGGATGTATCTTCTGTTCCATGTTTGTTAATGGAACTATTACTTTGACAGAATATAAGCATTTACATTTATGTATTGGAGTGCCGTGCCTATTTATTCACTTGAATCATCATATCCTTAGGAGTTGTCAGGATGACCATGTGGTCTAAGGTGCCAAGAGGAACATCAGAGGTCCTAGAGTCTAAAAGACTCCAGGGCCGTCTCGGTTTCACTCCTTGGGGCTTCCTGAACTGGGATACCCTGCTGTGTGAAACACCCATGAACGCCAGTTTCATTCACCTTCTCCCAGAGCCCTTGCCACGTCTGTACACTCAGGCCACATCCCTTCTCACCTCTAGCTGTGCATGCGCTCAGCCTTCTGAATGGTTGGTGAGGGTAGGCCACTACTGCAAGGTGGATAGGAGATGCGGCTGATGGCGCCACTAGGCTGCTTAGCCAAAGGGACCCGTGTGACAGCGAGCACGCTGATTGGCTGAGCCCGTCGCTCAACCAATCAGTGCCATGAGATCTGAAGGAAGGTGAGTGAAACGGGGCGACTTGGGGGGGGTACACATAGCGGGGCATCCCAATTCAGGATGCTGTCGCACAGAGGAACAACACCCGGGAAGTGAAATTCCTGTGTGTTGTTCCTCTTTAAAGTGGACCAACAGTCAAAAATGATTTAAACCAGACCAACACAACAAACAGTGCTCATATGCATATGCAATTTTGATTGCTGCACATAAAAATTTACCATTTTTTAACTCCTGCTGTAGTAAACTTTAGAAACAAAATGGTGGCTCATGCATTTGCAGGCCACCTGCTAACAGGAAGTGCTGCTGGGCTTCCTGTTACTGTGCATTGTCGGTTATGTCAGTTGAATCCAGGCAGCAGCATGGCTGAGATGCTGGGAGAGGAAGCTCCAAAATGGCCGCTACCTTTCTTTACCAACAGTGCCAGGCTGTTGGTCTGGTTGAAAGACTCTTGGGGGTGTAGTTCCGGTGCCACCCAGAAGTAGGATGCCCTGCTGTGTTTACCCCCCCTCCCCCCGCAGGTCGCCCCCTTACACTCACCTTCCTGTCACTCTCACGGAGCTGATTCGGTCGAGAACGGCCCGCTTAGCCAATTAGCACACACGCTTTCGCTTTGCTCTCTTCAGTTCAGCCTGGACAGTTAAGTAGCCGAGCCAGGCTGTAGGGAGCCGAGTGCGCCACCAGCCACATCCCCCGTTCACTTTCTAGTGCTGGCATGCCCACGCCGCCCATTCATAAAGGCCCGTGTGTGCACGGCTAAGGATGGCGGTGCGGCCGTGACGTGATGAGAAGGTAAGTGGGGTTTTACACCGCGGGGCATCCCAATTCAGGGTGCCCCAAGGAGTGGAACTCAAGCGGTCCAGGAGTATTTTAGACTAGATCATGGAGATCCCCTCATTTCCAGTCTCTGTTTCCTATTTCTACTAGCTACTTTTTCTCCTCACATCCCGAGATCAGGACCCCCCTCCATATGGCACTTCAGTAAGGAATGGCTGCCTCGGTAGGAGGCTCCTACTGTAGATCTGTGGTCCTTTCTCTCTATGGACAGGGGGGAGGATACGGTGTTGAACTGTACCTAGTGGGAGTCTTTTTGTTGGGGTTATGTTTTGTTAATCAAATGAAAAAGAAAACAATGTAGGTATGCAATATACAAATTCAATTCACATATCTTACATATTTACAGTTATTTTTGGTATACAAATGTCAAAGAATGTGACAAAAGGGCATGTACTGAAAGTAACCATTTTTCATAAGAGCTGGGCTCTATTTATCTGTGACACCAGTTTGTAGCAAGACAGTTCATCAGTCTGTAGCAAGGCAAGGGTTTATTCCTCTTGTTTGTAGCAAGTATATCTGGAGTGCAGATGTTTCCTCAGTGCACATACATACTCGGGGAGGCCGATTCATTAATAGCGACATGTAGCGACAGTTGAGCGACTGTAGGGGTATTTTCACAGCGCCCGCTAGTAGTCGCTGTGCTTGGCCGTTGTTCGGTTGTTGACAGCGACTCAGTCGCTGTGCAGTAATGTTGAATACATTGTGAGGAGTCGCTATTTGACAGGTTCCGCGATGTATG
Organism: Gastrophryne carolinensis; assembly: GCA_027917425.1. Lineage (NCBI taxonomy): Eukaryota > Metazoa > Chordata > Amphibia > Anura > Microhylidae > Gastrophryne > Gastrophryne carolinensis. Next base: position 25,349,374 of record CM051242.1, on the reverse strand, counting down.
GGTGCGCATGATAGCGAATGGTCAGAGCGACCGGCTCCCACCATATTCATCAAAAAATCAGGCTCAAAAAAATTCTTGCGCTGTGAAATGCATGTTTAAACCCCAGAGCGCTGGCGGCGATGTGTTAAAAGTAGTTTTTTAACCCCCAAACCACCATATTTTTGGAAACCAAAAAAAAAAAAAATTTTTAAAGAATTTAGTAATATGAATACAATAATATCAGACCTGTAATATCAATTCTGAACAATTTTTTTTTTTTTTTAACTTAAAAAAATTATCTAACATGGCAGAAGTGGTCACAGAATTTTTCACATAAAAAAAGAAAAAACATTAATAACAATTATTTATTAATATTTAAAGATTGTTCCATTGAAATGCATTGGAGAGCGCCAGGTAGCGAGAGGTCATACCTGTCGCTGTTCAAGGTCGGACGCTGGCGCTGGCGCTGAGGCTGGAATAATGATGAATGAGTGGCTATATGGCGTTATCTCAGTCGCTAAGCAGGATCGGCTTGATAAATGTGCGATTGTGGTGGGGAGCCGGCGCTCTCGTGGCGGTGCCCGTCATTACCGGTCGCTCACCAGTCGCTACCTGACGCTATTCCTTCATAAATAAGGGCCTAAGTCTGGTAACAGAGGAAGATATCTGCCTGTTAGGCTGTATAGTGTCACCATTCATGTGAATACCATTTTTTATACTTAGTACAAAATGCATACCTTATTTCTAGGAATAGGTATCAGCGCTTGCTTTGAGGTGTCCCCATGCTGGCGGGTAACTACAGCGAGTGACAATTTGTTAAATAAGGTTCTTATTCGAGTGTTATGCCAGTCTTGTGGATATATTAAGTACCTGGTATAGTTGCAACTGTGGCTGCGTAGGGCTGTGGGCACCAACCACTACTTTTGCTAGTCAGTAACAACAGGAGGGGACTTGACCAAAAGTCAAACCCCCACCTCCCCCCTAGCCTCCTTTCTCTCTACTTTACCTTCCACTAGCTACTTGTTCTCTTCCATTCCCGGGACCTAAACCTCCCTTCTAGTGACTCCTAGGCCTGGGAATTTCCTTCCCCTGATCCTCAACACTGTCTCTGCACTCCTTTTATTTTCTTGCTGGATTGGTTAACCGTTTATTCCCCCATCTATTGCATTTGCTTCCCAGCCACAAGGAATCCCAAGTATGCATGTAATACCTGGTAAGATAAATCTGCTTGTTTGTTACGGTAAATTTATAGGACGGTTTGATACAGGTCAAGACAGCTGCAACACATCCATTGCCATTGAGACTTTGGATGGTTTGCATGTGTCCACCGGGCCACATGTTGGGCCCCACTGATCAAGAATTTAATGGCAGAAAATTCCGATGAGTGGGGGTTGCCCGAATATCTTTGTGATAAAAAAAATCCCTGTTTCTTATCTCAGATGAGCTGTGGTTAAGCTATGCACGCTATAAGTGCACGCTATAAGTCTTTCAATTGGTAATTATGGTCTTAATCATAAGCCCAGTGGGGGCGTCATATTCTCACACTGTCGCCGTTTATCATGGAGCACGTGCTGCAACATTTGTGTTCAATAGAAGAGTTGGATGTGGTGGTGAAGCCCTTATCCATGGAATGTCTCCATTCAGCTGCTGTCTGACGTGAGGAACGTATCACACTGGAGGTTAAACGCAAATGTGGCCTGTCTCATAATGAGAGCGCAGCTGTGCTGGCTTGGACACCAAGATTTCTCGTTGAAGGATTCGGGACAGAGCCAGTTTACTATAAAACAAAGCTGGGAAATGCAAAACGACAGATAGATAGGAAATGATGAACCTCAACAGGAATGGTGGACATAGACTTTACTGTGATGCCAAAAGATTGTTTAGCTTTTATTGTCTTTTTTCTATTTTGCTTCTCTTGAAAACACAGGTTCTCCTCTTGAGTTTTAGCAAAAAGAAAGGTAGGATGTGCTCATCCAGTCAATATATAGCAGTCAAGAGGTGCTAGAGGGGTGTGACCACACACACTAAGGCCCATATTTAACAAGGGATAGCGCCAGGTAGTGAATGGTGAGCGAACGGTAATGACAGGCCCCGCCACGAGAACGCCGGCTCCCCTCCGCAATCACACATTTATCAAGCCGATCCTGCTTAGCGACTGACAGAGCGCCAGATAGCGAATCATTCATCATTATTCCAGCCTCACCCCACAGCGCCAGCGAGCGACCTTGAACAGCGACAGGTATGACCTCTCGCTACCTGGCGCTCTCCAATGCATTTCAATGGAGCAATCTTTAAATATGAAATATTTTTTTTTTTTTTTATAAATGTCAAAAATACTGTGACCACTTCTGCAATGTTAGATATTTTTTTTTAAGGTTAAAAAAAAAAAAAAATATTGTGCAGAATTGATATTACAGGTCTGATATTAATGTATTCATATTACAAAATGTTTTGAAAACCTTTTTTTTTTTTTCTAAAAATATGGTTGTTTGGGGGTTAAAAAACTACTTTTAACCCATCGCCGCCAGCGCTCTGGGGTTTAAACAAGCATTTCACAGCGCGAGAATTTTTTGAGCGTGATTTGTTAATGAATATGCTGGGAGCCGTTCGCTATGGCCATTCGCTGTCATGCGCTCCCATACAGCGCGGAACCGGTCAAATAGCGACTCCTCACCCAATATTCAACATTACCGCACACCGACTGAGTCGCTATCAACTACAGAACAACGGCCAAGCACAGCGACTACTAGCGGGCGCTCTGAAAATGCCGCTACTGTCGCTCATCTGTCGCTACCTGGCGCTATTAATAAATTGGCCTCCCTGCAAAAAAGAAAGTTAACCCTCTGCACACTCATACTACACCCCCCCCCCAAAAGCCCCAAAAAACCTTAACTTATCGGCGACGGATCAGCCGCCGCCGCCTCCCGCGCGCCCCTCTAGCAGTGTGCGCCCGCGCCGGCCGTTTGTGAATGCCCGGCGCGGGCGCGTGCCCTGTAAGAGGGACGCGCGGGAGGCGGCGGCGGCGGCTTATCCGTCGCTTGTCCGTCGCCGAAAAGGTACGTTTTTTGGGGCTTTTGGGGGGGTTTCACACAGCGGGGCATCCTGATCTCGGATGCCCCGCTGAAGTGGACCAACACCCAGGATAGTGAAAATCCTGGGTGTTGGTCCACTTTAAGAACATGCACTGTTAGTTAACATAGATTGCAATGAATGTAGAAGCGAGGTAGCCACGTCAAGGCCGTCCAATTTGTACCCCGTCCCTAACATTACTAAGTTTAAAAGTTTGTGCAGACATTGCTACTTCTTTACTTGTGTACAGATGCCCCGCGGTGAGGGAGGTGATCGCCCTGGGTGTTGGTCCACTTTAAACATTCAAGATGGCGGCTCATAGGACATCAGGCAGCCTGCAAACAGGAAGTGCCTTCTGACTATGCTGCTCTGCATTCTGGGATTGCTGACCTTTTCCTGACCCCAGCTCTGCTCTGTCTGAGCAAAGCACAGCTATAACCCACCCCCCCCTGTACTTTATCCCACTCTCCTCAGTAAGTGTGATGCTTCTGAGTGAAGATGGCGGCGCCCGTATCCTAAAGTCCTGAACAGAGTTGCAGCCCAGTGGGGGAAAGAATAATAAGTAATTGACTAAAAAAGTAAAATATATTAATTTTAGATACTGGGGAACCGTTTTTTAAGGGTTTGGGCTTTTCAATAAATCATGGTGAAGGTCCGGTTTAACTCATGTTTTTAGAAACATATCACACTTCTAGATACAGTGCCTGTGGGTGCCTAATCATAAATCCAACCCTGGAAGTCCGTGTTGGATCCCACAGGGAAGGCCGCTCTGGCTTTCAGTGACTCCAGGGCAGCAAAGATTAGGGCTGTTTCTAGGCCAGGATGAGCAGTGCAGATGTCCTGGGTGTGATATAGGCAGGGGGCGCTGAGCTGAGTCCTGCCCTCTGGCTCTGAGCGTGGCACCCCTTGCATCATACTGGAATGCCTCCGGGGTACTTTAAATCCCCCTAACATGTCTTTGGGACGTTTGTTTGAAGGAGGAAGGTGCAGCACTGAAAGGAGCAGAGTGGATCTGAGAAGCATACTGCCATGCTCCTGCACTCTGCTTGCTTTCTCCCTCCTCGCTCTAGACTAGTGACATAAGCTTTCATGGGATGTCTGTGGTTTGCCTAAGATGAGGATGATGGGAAGCCAGGGTAGGTATAAAAGAACGCTTCCCAAGCTGCACAGGTCACTTGAGGGATAGCGGGGATGCAGCCGCTGCTTGCGCATGTGCCGTTGGGCCAGAAAGGAAGGTAAGTGTATGGGTGACTTGGGAGTTTCACACAGTGGGGCATCCTGATTTTGAATGGCCCGAATCCTATAGATTCCCAGGCCGTTCACCATGGGTTTTGGTCCACTTTAATAATTAACGATTTTGTGGTGTGACTGGCTACTATTCAGCCTAGAAACTGCCCTGATTAGAAATTCACTAGAACAGGGTCTGATCAGTACATTGGAGAGCGACCCACGGATTCTGCACCGGGTGGGCCCCTTCTGTGGACCTCAGCTCACCAGATTCCCTTATGACTGGTTCACAAGGACAAATCCTTGCACGGCAGGGTGGTGGTAGACATCAGTAGACGAGTCGTCGGCACAGTCACTCATTCTCACACATTGCGCACAGAAACTAAACACGCTTTGCGGCTTCAGACTCAGTTGACTTTAGCTCCTCAACATTTCTGGACATGTTAAAAATAGTTTAATGAGCGTGTTTTTCTAAAACCAAATTCCATTCTAATTAAACTCGTCTTTGTTTTGTTTTCAGTCGCCAAATATTTTGCTGGCTCCACGTGATGCCAGGTGGTTGCACGATCAGCTCCAGGATTATACACACTGCAGACCTTATTCTACACCTCCTCCGTGTATTACTATAGAGGGGAAATCTGAAATTGTACATCTCTGACTTCTACTCATCCTCAAGGACATTCCAAATCGGGAAACTCCTGGGGTGGGGGTGTAATCGTAAAATTGGATATTTATTATATGGAATATTGCCTTCTGCGAATAAGGTTAGCCATGATCTTGGAGGACATGAATAGATCACAGATGCAAATAGTTTATACTTTAAAATTAACATCCTGCTTATAATTTGTATTTCAAAGAGTGAGTCCTATTTTGAAAAGAATTGCTAGTCAAAAAGAAGCTGAAATTTTGGGACAGTATCCCATTTTCGGAGAGTTTTAAATGCGGAAACCAGGGCCAAACTGCTGGCAAGGAGGACAATGGAGACTATTACCCGGAGCCTAAGATTCGAACCAGTGGATCAGAACCTAAGGGCAAACTTGGTCTTCACTAAAGCATCCCCTCCCCGTAAGAGAGGAAGGGCTGGCCTGCTTGGAAAGGCCCAGGTCATCAAGGGCCTGGGTAGACAAGCAGTAGTTCTCTGGCACACAGTAATCAGGGACAGCTGGATGAGAAGGTGTGGTCAGACATAACCAGGGTAGTGGCCAGGGGTCAAGAATTGTAGTTGAGGTCCGTAGTAACAGGTCGTAGGCAGGCTGCAGGAATCTCAGTTGAAATCCAGAGCAAGAGTTGCAAGCAGACAGGAAGAATTGTGGTTGAGAATCCAAGTAAAGGGGTTGGCAGCAGTAAGGATCTACAGGAACTGGAGCAAGGGCATGGCAGGATAATTCCTAGGAAGATTTTCCAGCTCCATCTTGGCCTACTATTTAAAGTGAAAAAAAGCAAGGGTCAGCACTCCTAAAAGTCCAAATACTTTAATAAAGATGCTTAAAACATTATCTCCATATCAAAAAAAGGCAGCTAAAAACAATGTCAGACCCTGGCGAATGTAAAGAATGCCATGCAAAGCTTACGCGTTTCGGACTGCTGGGGTCCTTAGTCATAGATAAAGGCATGGTATACTACAAAACACTTTTATAGAGTAAAATGTAGACTTACCTCTCGCCGCCATCACGCCGGCCAGACTCACGCCGCCGACGGAAGTCCGGGTGCGCCGTCACCCGGAAGTCGTCCGGTGAACCAATAGGAACGAGAGAAGAAGGAGCCAATCAGAAGAGAGGGCAACACAACGTCAACTCGCAAGCTACAGGGACGCGGACGAGTTACCAAGGCAACGGAGCCGCAGGACGCCAGCGGAGGGTGAGCCTCAGCTGTGAGAGCAGATCGAGAGGAAAGTGACAATAGGAAAGAATGCACAGATATCGTAAGCAGCTAACTAGAGAATACAATTAATATTGCAGTACATATAAAATATGCTGCAGATATGTATAACAATACGTATAAGAACATGCTGGAACCAGCAGTAATTTACCCATAGTGGATCTACATATACAAAAAGCAGCATAAGCAGATTCAGAATCAGATTACATGTATATAAGAATAAGACCTATAACAATTATAATGATTGACATTAGAGGAGACCACATACATAACAACCATGATAATAGTAATAAAGAAGAAAATTATAATAAACAGCACTATATTTACTATTTAAAGTGCTTTGTGCATGCGCAGTTGCTCACGTACTTTGGCCCAGATATTAGCGCACATGTGCTATTTCCAGTGGCTCCATGACATTTGCAAAATGCAGCAAGAGATAAAAATCTTTTCTCCCACCTACTCCCCTACTTCAGAGTTCATTGCAAATCTAAACCATCACTCATAATATTTAAAATATCAGTTTGTAAATATGACCATGAGACTATCCCCTCGATTCAAAGAGCCAAAGTTAATTGATTTCGTATCGAGAATCGTAAGTTTGGGTGGGTGTTAGTCATTTTTTCCTGTTTTTTTGGCCATTCCCGACTCGCACGAGCCTACGTACGAATGCGTATATGCTCTTACGATCAGCGGCAGTGCGTTCGTAAATTTTAGGATCAAAACGTAAAACTTAGGATCAAATCCTAAAACTTACGATGAAAACGTAAAACTTAGGATAATTGGATGTGTTTAGGTGTGATTCAGAGAAACCTGTAAACGCGTTTTAAAAGAAAGCCACAGCCGACACCTTTTAGCAGCCGGATTGCTGTTCGTGAACAGGTTTTTTGGCTATGTGGAGGAGTCTGCGCGTCTTGTGCTCCAATGAACTGCATGTATCAGCATGGCCGAGGCCATTAATTGTATGGCAATGCATGCCTGATTTAATACATTTCCATGTATGCCTTATAAAAGCATTTTAATGTGGACCTTAATTAGTCCTTTGCATGTAAACCTTTATTTTGCAATATATTTGCGTTAATTAAAGAAACTTATGTCCTTTGTTATTTATTGTTAAATTGATGTACTAGAATAATATTTTTAGATAGCATTTATTGTTTTAGTTGTTTACCTTTGCTTTGTTTAATTAGTTAAGCACATCTTTGGTCAGATGCATCACACTTACTGAGGAGAGGAGAGCGGGATAAAGTGCAGGATGTGGGTTACTGCTGTATTTTGCCCCCAGAGCTGGGGGCACGGACAGTCACAAGGCCCTTTCTGTTTGCAGGCTGCCCGAGAATACCTGAGCCGCCATCTTGGCTGTTTCTAGACTCATAACATGCAGAAGTTGCTGGGTGTTTTTTAATATTTGAGAGCAATCTGTATGTAGAGGGTGTGGGTAACCACACCCAAAATTTAAGTTGTACCATTTGAAGCCAAAATATTAAAATTAAATCCACAAGTAAAAAATGCAAGTTAACTAAAAATTAAACAAAGTAAGATTTTATTATGCAAATGCATTCATTAATGGTTGGTTTCAACAAAATGAATGAAATAAAGAAAAATAAGACCAAATATTTAGAATGCACTTTAATGAGCTAAGTTTGTAGTGCGCGGCCGCAAGATCAGAAGGATTTACGTCCAGACAAAAAAGGAAAAAGGGCAAAACCAATGTTGCAACCTGAGAAATGAAACGGAAAATTCAGGATGGAAACTGACATAGGTCTGATTCCCGAACTGCCATACGAACGGACGTATATTTTAGGATAGAAGCGTATTTGCTTATTGAATCACTCGCAAGTTCATACGAACGCACGAGCGGACGTAAAAAATAGGATGATCGTGAGCCAAATCCAAGCTGTTACATGTTTCTTTGAATCAACCCATATGTGATTGCCCATATTCTATGCTACACACAAGCACAAGACTAGTTTAGTCTACAGGCTGTATTATCACAACAAAGTGACAGAAAGATTATTTAGCTTCAAAGCTCAGGTGCAAGCTTTGACTGATCCAATACCCCAGTACTATCACCTGGTCTATCTCCTCCCTGTGAAGATGGTTGGTTGAAGGCAAGGTTCATTCTTGGATTCGCCAGTTGTGTGGCATCAGGCCCAATAATTTAACACCAAAACCAAGGTTCTGTAACCCTCCCAGTTTTCAGGCTGTGAGCTAGGAGGCAGGGGAAACTTCCTCCCAGAGGGGATGGGGACTGAGGGTCCCCAGCAAAAAGTGTTGAGGCTAGGCACAGTTATCACTATTTGAAGGAAAGTGACGTGACGTGCTTATAGGACCAGAATTCCTCAGGCTGTGCCCATGTTTCTCTATGGTGCCCTACATCACTACATTTTATCTGTTCGGCTAAGGTAACCTTATTTTCTGTTGCATTTTTGTCTGTAATTACATAGTAACATAACATAGTAACATAGTATGTGCGGCTGAATAAAGACTTTAGTCCATCCAGTTCAGCCAGTTTATCTCCTTCCAGTGGTCTAGTAGCCATAGCTGGAAATGTTATTACATGCCAGGGAGGCATCAAGGCCACTTTTGAACGTTTTTACTGTATCCATCATTACTACCTCCTCTGGCAGCGAGTTCCATAGTCTCACTGCTCTTACAGAGAAGAATCCCCTCCTATGTCGGTGGAGAAAGCACCTTTCCTCTAACCTTAGTGGATGCCCTCGGGTTATAGTTACACTCCGAGGTATAAATAGATTGTGGGACAGATCTTTGTATTGGACCCGAATATATTTACACATAGTTATTAGATGACCCCTCAATCGTCTTTTTTCTAGACTAAATAAACCTAACTTGGACAATCTTTCCGGGTACTCTAGCCCCCGCACTCCTTTTATTAGCTTTGTTGCCCTTCTTTGAACGCGCTCCAGTTCTGATATGTCCTTCTTAAGCACAGGTGCCCAGAACTGTACACAGTATTCCTTATGGGGTCTGACCAGTGACTTGTACAGGGGTAAACATGTATTCCATTCTCAGACCTGTATATTTAATATGTTATAATATTCCATACTTGTATTGTTGCTAGTGTGCGCTTACCGCATTAGAATATATCATTTAACTTGAGCTCTCTGTTTTTTGGGCTAGCCATGTTTTTTGGTTACATTTCCCGGTACTAGGCTGGTTTGAGCTTGATGTTTCCTGGTGACAGACCAGGGTTAGGAAAGCGTGTTGCGTGATTCCGGAGGCTGTGGCGTCATGTGATATGCTGTTCCTCACAAAGACCATCAGCATTTCACAAAGGGGAACATTCACAGGGGGCTCCCAGAATGGCAGAGCAAGTTGCAGTTCAAAATAGGGCCTGGGTGTGGCTGTGGGTGCCATGGGCAGTGTGTCTGGAGTGCAGGCCACTCTGATTACTTCCCCTGATATTGGCTGCCGCTGGACATGGCCGACTTTTGTGGGGGTATGCTGCACTTCACTCTCCTCCCCCTTCCCCTGTCATCTCAAGTAATCTTGAGTAATGTGCACCCCCTCCTCTGTACCAAGCTCCCACTGTGTCATACCCCTCACTTCTCCTGCCCCCCCCCCAGTAAAAATCTTGGGTGCTCCACTGGTTTCACAAACCCGAACTGTTGTAACAGGGTGGTGGCTTATCTGCCTCCTCTGTTAGAGGGTTAATAAAAGTGTAGGGGGGTTAGGTGTTAGAATAGGTGGGTGGTTTTATTTAGGAACAGTTGCAGGGACGCCTAGGGTTAATGACAGTTAGGTAGGGCCCACCCACCTCAATGCTGATTGGTTTACTAGGTCTATATAAGAGTGTCCCAGGGAGTGTTCTTGGTTCGATATCATGGAGAGAGAAGCTGAGAAGTGCTGGGTTTAACGGTCTGAAGAGGATGGAGACAGTGCTGAAAACGAAAGTACTGGCCGGTACCCTCTAAAGAGGAATGCTGAAGGATTCCCCCAGAAAAACTGCCCAACTGAGGGAGCCTTGGAGGTTTGGAGTACTCCTGGAGGGCAGACCAGATGGGGACCAATCAGTTGGAGGTGGGCACCAGGAACATCCTAGGTGCCAGGGACCTCTATTCCACAATTGAAGTGTCCTAATAAAAAACCTTCAAGAGACTGTGTTTTGTTCTGCAATCCACTGTAGATCCGAACCCCACTAGGTCTGGCCAAAGAATCAGTTGAGGGGTTTGAGTGAGTACATGAGCTTCCCCTGGCCCAAGATGTCCACTAGCTTGGGGGGGGGTTCCTGTTTGGGGTTGTTCCATACTCCGTCCTATGTGGAACTGTTGGGGGCATCCCGAAGTCTGCAGATGTCCCCTCTACACTGTAAAGTATGATGGCCCGATAGGGTTAGGTGAGTAAATCATTTTTTCAGCCCACAGTTGCCCTGTAATGACCTTACTGAATACACCATAGGAGTTTATTTATTAACTTGCAGAACATGTCGATCCCCAGCTCAGTATCAGGGCAGGTGCGCGGCTTATGTACTGCAGAGGTGTGAGTGATGGCGACACAAAGCTCCGGTAACACAGATGGCCACACAACCCGGCTTTGTTATGATGCCGATGGATGAACGATGGCAGTTAATCTGCTCCCGGCAAATTCATTACCTGCGCCGGCGATGCCAAGCTCTGTATTAGCAAGCTGGCAACCGGCAAAGAACGCCTAACTCTTCATTCTGATTGGATTGTAAATCTTTAGGGAGTTTTTCCTCCATCGCCTCCTCTTTGTAATGTGTGTAAAACGGAAATTTCTGGAAATAATTCTTAAAGCTTTATGCAGGCTGTTTATGTGGAATAATAGTTGAGAAGGACCAATAACTTCCTAAAGCAGAATAAAAGCAGAAACCCCCTGAATTTCCATAGCAGAGCATGTAAAGAGACACCTGCTAAACTTTCATAGGGAGACCAGGGAGAATTCCCAGTGGACCTCACTACTTTGTGGCCAGTTGGGCTACTGCTTCTTACACCCACATTCAGCCCCTTATTTAACAAGGGATAGCGGCAGGTAGCGAATGGTGAGCGAACGGTAATGACGCTCACCGCCACGAGAACGCCGGCTCCCCTCCGCAATCACACATTTATCAAGCCGATCCTGCTTAGCGACTGACAGAGCGCCAGATAGCGAATCATTCATCATTATTCCAGCCTCAGCCCACAGCGCCAGCGAGTGACCTTGAACAGCGACAGGTATGACCTCTCGCTACCTGGCGCTCTCCAATGCATTTCAATGGAGCAATCTTTAAATATTCATAATTAATTGCTATTAATGTTTTTTTTTTTAAATGTCAAAAATTCTGTGACCACTTCTGCAATGTTAGATATTTTTTTTAAGGTAAAAAAAAAAAAAAAAAAATTTGTGCAGAATTGATATTACAGGTCTGATATTAATGTATTCATATTACAAAATGTTTTGAAAAAATTTTTTTTTTTTCCCAAAAATATGGTTGTTTGGGGGTTAAAAAACTACTTTTTCTGGGGTTTAAACATGCATTTCACAGTGCAAGAGTTTTTTGAGCGTGATTTGTTAATGAATATGCTGGGAGCCGGTCGCTATGGCCATTCGCTGTCATGCGCTCGCATACAGCGCGGAACCTGTCAAACAGCGACTCATAACCCCGTATTCAACATTACCGCACACCGACTGAGTCGCTGTCAATAACCGAACAACGGCCAAGCACAGCGACTACTAGCGGGCGCTGTGAAAATACAGCTACTGTCGCTCATCTGTCGCTACCTGGCGCTATTAATGAATCGGCCTCCCCGTTCCTGCATCCCCAGACTTCCTCTCACCCCAGCACCCTGTATCTGACCCACTCTACGTTCCAAGTAGCTGTGGGGTGGCATAGGGTGCCATCCCAATCTCTGTGCAAAGTGACACCAAGAGAGCCATTCAGACACCACTTTATCTTGTTTTCCCTTTTCTTCTCTTCCCCTGTCTCAGTCTTTCTTACATGATTCTCTATCTTTCTCTTTATCCTTATTCCCTCTTTTTTTCCATTGCATTTCCACATTCCCTCCTCATTCTCCTTTCTGCATAACTTCTATTCTTTTCCAAATTCCCTTTCTCTCAGTTTATTTACACCCCTTTTTCAATCCCTCTTTTACATGCTATCCATCTTTTACGTGTATCACTTTCCTTTCCATTACTTCTTTTTTTTTCACCTTGTCTGTCTTCCTTTCTTTTGCCACTCCATCCCTCTTTTCATGCTCCCTCTTCTCCTTTATTTTTACACTTTCCCTCTATCTCTCTTTTCTATTTCCTTCTGTCTCTTTATATCATCACCTTTCTTACATCTTCCTATTTTTCACCTTCTCTACATCTCTATCTTTTTCTTTTTTTTTCGTTCCCACCTCTCTCTATAACACATCGCCTCCTCCATCTTTTTTACATCTCTTCTTCATCTCTATTTTCCAAATTTCTTTCATCTCCCTTTCTTTTCACATTCCCTGTCCTCCTGTCTTTTTCCACATTCCTTTAATCTCTTTTTCATTTTGATTCCATTTATTTCTTTTCCACAGTCCACCCTGTAACACACTGATTTCCTTCTTGAAGTCATCCTCTCTTTTTCTCATCTTTTCCTCTCTCTTTAATTTCCACGCTTCCTTGTCACTCTCTCTCTCTCTCTTTTCTACTTTCGACATATGGTCATACAAAACCCAATGAAGTCATTAAGATCATCCATATATTAGATCGAACCGGTGAAAAAAATCAAAACATATAATTATCAATAAAATTGTCAGTAAACAACACAATATCACCTTTATGATTTAATCCTTATGGGATTCTGGTGCCTAAAATAAAAATCCAATATGCTTCCCGGGCTAGCAGTTCCTTCTGGAGGTCCCCACACCTTGGTCCCATTGTCACCTTTTCAATGCCAGTGATTGTTAATTGGGGTGGTAAATCTCCATGACGATCATTGTGGTGGCGTGCCACATTGGAATTTTTTGTCTATGCCCTGAACATGTTCTGAGTACCTAATTTTCGGTTTCTTTTTAGTGCACCCCTGATATTGTTTTTTACAGTGGCTACAAGCAATTAGATAGATCACGGACATAGAGTTGCAATACATGAATATTTTAACACTTACCAGGGAGCTGCCAGGCTTTTCAGGACGACAAATCTTGTTTGTTATAACACAAAAGGGAGCTGCCGGCTTTTCAGGACGACACATCTTGTTTGTTATAACACAAAAGGGGGTAGAGATAATGCAACCGATATGGCACTGTGAGATCTGTCACCTCTGTATATATGAGAATATATTTTTTTCGGGGGGGGGGGCAGGGGAAGGGTGATACTTCACCAAAGGCAGGACCTGATTGCTGTCAGCTGCTATGGACATCAGGATTTTTGCTTATCTGGTTATTTAGTGTTCAAAAAAACAAAAATTGTAATGCACAGCAATTTCACTTAGGAGTGCAGGCCTCAGGCACCGAGATACACAGTATCATCTATTGAATATACCGAGAGAGTGAGCCTGCCAGCACAAGCCCAAATGGGCACCTTATAGATGAGACCGCACAATCCAACAATTAAGATAATCAATCGAATTTAATATCAAAAAGTACCATAACCAAAAAGGTATATATATACATACATACATAGACAAGACAATTAAAAAACAGCATCCTGAGGAAGTGGGCGGGCCACGTAACGCGTAGATGCCGGCAACCCCTCGGTGGCATCTGGGACTCGTTTATATAATGGTGATATGAGATTTTTATACTTTCTTTTTTGCCTGACCTTGTATACATACCTTTAAAACGGCATTGGGAACCGAATATATTAGTCTGTCCATCCCATCACATATACTTTTACACTTTTTTCTATCCAACAGCACGTGCACTTTTTTGTCATTTTTGGGTCACTTTTTTAGCTTAGATAGTTTACAGCACATGGCACTTTATGATTAGGTTGGGTTTTGTAGATTGATTATCTTAATTGTTGGATTGTGCGGTCTCATCTATAAGGTGCCCATTTGGGCTTGTGCTGGCAGGCTCACTCTCTTGGTTATTTAGTGTGTTTTTTTATGTCACTCCAATTCAATGGACCCCTTGGACTCCGTCTAATGCCTGTGTTGTACTGTATGGTTCTACCTGGCACTGTACTTGTCTGTCACTGGAGCTACAGCATTTCTTCGCTATTTTCTGGTATTGGTCATGGGGGTGATTGGCTGTCTCTTTATCTAAACTTTGCTCCAGAGAGATCCAAGCTTCATTAGATAAATCACATGACCAGATGGTCTTCCTGTCACTCAAAGAGCGGTCCAGAGGCTTTCAGCGATTATCTAAAATCAGCTTGTAAATGGATACAAGATGAGGAATTAAGAAGCTATGTGGAAGGCTCTGGGGGAAGAATGCGTTTCCTGTACATTTCCTCCCTCCGCTTACACGTACAATAACAAATGACCGAGGAGAACCTTCACAACCATGTGCGGCCTTCAAGGAGCTATCCAACTCATGATCCTACGTCACATTATGAAACCCAAGAAGAGCTCCTTCATTGCATAAGGCTTTAAAGAGAACCCGATGTAAGACAAAAATGGCAGCCTGGTATTTATCTTACATCTTAGATTTCACGTGGCAAACTTCTAACATACTCCTTCTGTCTGTCTGTAGTGACGCAAGAAAACGTTTATAAGATTAAGCATCGGGGGAAGCTTTTAGGGCAGGCATCATTCCAGTATGGGGCTCAGAACTAGTTTAACCCTTTCAGTACCTAGAGATGCTGTCACCCTCTGTTGCCAAACCATTATTCACCATTACGCGTTATGTATGTTTAACTGTGATTTTTGCAGCAGATTTTTCCAAAGATTTCCTGGAAAACGAAATATTGTTTTTCTCTGCAGAGTTTGGACTTTGACAAGAAATGTCTTGTTTGTAAATTTTGTCACTGCTTTTTTTTAAATTTGGTAGAATCTTTCAAGAAAATTTTATATTGCATGTAAAAGCCATATTTCTCCCAATTACAACAGTACCACATATGTATCGGTAGACCCCCGTTCCCGCCCAGAAAAACCACAAAAAAAAACACAAAATTAAAAATAAAAATGGTGTGGGGTCCCCACTATCCAGCAAAACCAGCCCAGGCACCAGCTATGAGGGGTAATAGACAAGGCTTCAGTGTAATCAAGTTACATATGCACACCAGAAAGAATAGTTTTATGAGCAAATATATATATATAGAGAGAGAGAGGAGAGCACAGGGTTCAGTATATGGCCATCTGTGTCCACTTTTCACACAGGATATGAAGTATGTGCCAATAGGGGGTTGCTGTATATAATGAACACCCAACAATATAATGCATAAGGTGACTGATTTAATAGTGTATCAATTTACAGAAGATGAGGAAACCTCTTCAAAACACTGCGCTTACACACTTATTTTTTATATATTATATATAACCAAAGTAAAAATAATAGATTATTAATAAATGTCCACGCTGGAGTAGAACAGACTGTGTTGGTTCAGTCTGCAGATCCTTCTGAAATGTTTTTTTATATTGGTGTCAAAACACCAAGAAAACTCTGCAGGACGCCTTCAAATTAAATACAAAAACTTTGCAACATTTGAAATCTTATCCACCTCCTATGTGAATGTCAGATGATAACTTGTGCAGGCTCCCGTCACCACATTATAAATGACGTACCAGATAAACAGATATAGCTTGCAGTATGGTTTAGATCCTCTTTAAGGTGTAAAAAACTTTTATCTACTTTCCAACCAATATAGGATATAGCTGTATAATCATAATCGATTTAGGTCCTCCTTGCTGTTCAAAACTCCTTATTGGTCCTCCACTCCAAAAACCGAATCACATAGGGACAAACAAATAAAAGCACATAGTGTGATATCCTTAAAAATTAAGAGCACCTGCCCTCATTTATTAGGCTTACCGGCAATTACAAAAATACACGCCTTTAAGACTCCAAGTCAAAACTTCAAAGACAGTAATAGAAGGTGCGCTGTAAAAACCTCTTATGCTCTTATAACTGCTACCTTCAATACGATCTATGTCTGAGCCTCAATGCAGCCGCGTTTTACACACCGTCTTCTCGGCGGGAACGCTCGTTACTCTTGCTGCTCTTCCTCTCAGTAGGTACGTGATGACGCCTCTCAGTGCTGGCCCCGCCCAATAATTTAATAATTTAATAGTGTAGTCAGATATTTATAAAATGCACAATGGATCCAATATTGTTACAGAAACAAGGTATGTAACATTAAAGGTGAATCAATAAAGGAGAGAAGGGGGGTATCCCCAATGAGCCCTGCACATTGCATTCAGATTAACAATGTACCGATCAGAAAGTAGTGCATAGCCCACAGTGTACAAACAGACATCAATGCATATATGTGAACTAATATTAACCCAGTAGTAGAAAGCACAACTGAAAGGTCTGACAGCAGTATACCTTTGTTGGATGACAACCTATACCCTCAATGTTTCGGTTGAGCAACCTTCAGAAGCTTCTCCCTCCTGATGAGGGAGCACTACTTTCTGATCGGTACATTGTTAATCTGAATGCAATGTGCGGAGCTTGTTTCATACCTTGTTTCTGTAACTACATTGGATCCATTGTGCATTTTGTATAATTTTGTAAATATCTGACTACACTATTAAATTAGTCACCTTATGCATTATATTGTGGTTGGGTGTTCATTGTAATAGACAAGGCTACCAGCCCGCCTAGCCCCTTATGGCTCTTTTGCACCCCCTGGTCTTTGAAGAGGCAAGTATTGGGACTTGGGGCCAGTGAACTGCTATAGGGGTCTGAAGGACCCCCTAACAATACACAAAGGACTAAATCTAAAAAAAAAAACACATCCTGGATTTTGGTCCTTTTGGGATGCCCTGCTGTGTGAACCCCCCCCCCCCCCCCGTTTACTCCAATAACTCACATTTCCCTAGTCCGACACCACATCAGCAGCGTATGCCATGTATAGTAATAATCTGCATATGTTCCTGTTTGTTTTTAAACATATTCCAGCATAAGGGAGAGAGAGCATGAGCATACGTGGTTTACCTGTGGTGTGCCATGCAATCCTGTCTCCAGGTCATCTTAATGGCTGGGAACAGGAGTGTGGGGGTTGCAGCTGCACTGTGGGTGCCCCAGAAAAGACAAGTGAATGCAGGGTGATCTGGGGAAGGGGGGGCTCACACAGCGGGCATCCCAAATTAGGAAGCCTCATGGTTACTTGATCAGCCGCCCCTGGAGCCTTAGATTTGTTAACAATGTGAAACTGTGTTTTTCTCTTTTTTTAAGTGTTAAAGTGGATCAAAACCCAGAATTTTGACTACCCTGGGTTTTAGTCCTTTCCCCCGATCGGGGTGCCCCGCTGTGTGAAACCCCCCCCCCACGGATCGCCCAAAGAAACTCACCTCATTACGGTCCTATGGCGTATGTGCGACCGCTCGTCCTATCAGCGTGCTCGTAGCCTCTGACGTCAAGCCAGCGTCTCAGAGCGCGCCGGCGGCTGCATCCCCTGCTTCCCTCTAACAAGGAGTGTGACCGCGCTGGCCATTCCCAAATGGCTGGTGCGGGCATTATTATTATTATTGTTGTTTATTTATATAGCGCCATCATCTTCCGTAGCGCTTTACAAAGTAGTAATTACAGACAGGGTAGAAACATACGGTACATATACTAATTCAAATGCAGTTGTACAGAGTTGACAATGGATATTCTGAATACAAGATACAATAGGGGAGAGAGCATGCGCCCTACTAGAGGGATAGCAGGGATGTGGCCATGGCCCACACATGTGCCGTTGGACCAGGAAGAAAGGTAAGTGAACGGGATGACCTGGGGGGTCTCACACAGCGGGGCAGCCCAACCTTGTATGCCCTGGGGGAAGGAAACGATCGAGCTGGGTTTTGAGCCACTTTAAGTGTTAAAGCCACTGCTTTCTGTCATTTCCCTGACTAGCGCTTGGCGGTATTATGTTTGTCTTTTTTTTTATTTTCCGGTGATATTAAGCAGAAATCGTTATTGCCATTTAATGTCCTGTGATTCAAGAATGGTGCACAATCGCCATCGCCGGTTATCACCCAGCTGCTAATCTCCTTTCACTTTATCTCTCCTAGAGGTCGACGAGTGCCAGGTCCATAACGGCGGCTGCCAACAGCGCTGTGTCAACACCCCGGGGTCGTATCACTGCGAATGTAAAGCGGGTTTCCGCCTCCATTCAGACAGCAGGTCCTGCATTCGTAAGTAGCCTCTATCCGGCATTCCATTCGGAGTTATAATCCGGTTTTTATCCATTTGGCACTGCGCGCTGAATGCTTTACCCCGCCAGCGTCCTGGCGCGTGTACAAGTCTGCCTTGTAAAATCTCAGTGGTGAGCATCATTCCAGTGTGTGTTATGTGCAACAAATAAAAGTGTTGCTCTAATCCTCCTTTCTAGCTGCCGCATAATAATAGAACTTCTTTGTGATAATTGAATAGTTACTATTCCAAAATGTCGTTACAATTTGAATGCACTGAGGTACTTAGGCCAATGGCCAGGCAGATGTCACCTTATTATAAATAGTATTAGAAGCTTGATATAGAAGCCAGGTAAAGGTGTATGGAGTAGGCAGGGACAGATTAAATGTGGTGGAGGCCCCCTTGACATGGTGGGGGCTCCATTGGGCCCTCCCTTTAATCCAACCATGGGTGTAGCTCCACATTGTGCTCCAAATTATTATGTTTCACTTCTGATTTTCTTAAAGTGGACCAAAACAAAGGCTTTTGACTATCCTGGGTTTTGGTCCTTGCCCCCGGGGCACCCCAATCAGGTGTGCCCTGCTGTGTAAAACCCCCAGATTGCCCGTACAAACTCACCTATTTCCGGTACTATGACACATGCACTGCCGCTCGGCCAATCAGCCTTCGCCCAGGAGCTCATCCAATGGCAGCTGCACCCCCCGCTACCCTCTAACAGGGAACGTGCCCACGCCAGCCATTCACAAATTCCTGGCACTGCTAAAGGGATAGAGGGGATGCGGCCACAGCTCATGCATACGCCATTGGCTTGGTAAAGAAGGTGAGTTTTTGAAGGATCAGATACTTACACTTTTAAGATATTCTTGAACACTGACAGGGCTCTTGTTTGATGTAACTCACCTTCCAATAGAGGTGGGACATGATTCGGCACAGAGGCTGGAGATGTATGGGGATAAGCTCTCCTATCCTCTATCTAATGAAGGTGAGCAGGTCCCTTGGTTCCCTTCTACCCTTAAACCGGACCTTCAGCGTGATTTAATGAAAAGCCCAAACTCTTAAAAAACGGTTCCCCAGCTTCTAAAATTAATATATTTTACGTTTTTAGTCACTAACTTATTATTCTTTCCCCCACTGGGCTGCAACTCTGCTCAGGATTATAGCTGTGCTTTGCTCAGACTGAGCAGAGCTGGGGTCAGGTAAAGGTCAGCAGTCCCAGAATGCAGAGCAGCACAGTCAGGAGGCACTTCCTGTTTGCAGGCTGCCTGATAAGATGGCGGCTTCCATAAGCCGCCATCTTGGATGTTTAAAGGCTCATAACATGCAGTAGATGCAGGTAGGATGATTTTTAATGTGGGCAATCTGTATGTACAGTGTGTGGGAAACATATAAGATAGACTCTTATTCAGAGTGAAGGACCGCTTTAAAGAAACAGTCCAGTCTAAATATCTCTTGTAGTTCCTGACAATACTAAAGGGATAACTGCTGCATGTCTCCCTATTGAGATGTATGAGAGCACCCCCCCCCCCCTTCTATCATGGCTGCTCCCATGAACCACAAGAGTTACAGTATTTAGACTGGACTGTCCCTTTAGCCCTATATAGTCATGAGCTGCTATTATTGTAGATGCACCTCAACATCCTAACATGTGTAAACTTATTTGAATTGGGTACCTATGTCTTCCATGTTAGCCACAAGTCTCCTGAAGGCTTCTATCCCCTGATTTGCCCCAAAATGTTCCTCTCAGGCGATTTTTCAAGAACCGCCTTCTAAGTGTCGCTACCGATCCTTCTTTTTGCGAGCTGGCGAGCCGAATCCAAAAATCATCACACCTTAGATGTCTTCTGCTCAGCTTGGTCGCAGGTCCCCCCTGGCTTCCGAGCATGCGACAGTCTGCCGTGGCCGCCGGAAGTTCGGCTTGGCAGTCACTCCGGTGACAGATGTCATTCCTTTATAGCATCAGTCACTGTTGTTAGCATCTGCTTTAGTGAACGCCATCCAAGATCGCGGAGGCTCCTTCTTCCCTTCCTCCCATAAGTTTGCTATGTGTGATTCTGGGAATTCCTCGGAATTTGTCAATTATTTCCTTTGTTAAAAAGAACGGTCGTTTGTAGGCAGATAAATGGAAGCTGCCAACGTTTCTCGTTGGCGGCAACAGCGGCAAGGGATTATGGTCAATTAAAGCTCAAATCACCGGAGCTCTGCCACAAGCTGGATGGAAACATTGCCGCTAATTGCGTATTTGTACCTGTCCATTTTCCCTGATTACAGAAATTCATCATCCTCGTCGCAGCCTCGTCATTAAGGATGCTTCACACCTGCTATAATGGCGCCCACATTGGAAGGCCGTACCGGCCGCCCCCCAGCACTGGAGACCTCATGTTATGCGCTGGATACACAAAAGCCTTTGTTTAAGGTTTGCCATCCAGGGCAGAAGCGTTCGGCTGGATATCTGGAATGGCTCCAAAAATGCGACGGTTAATCTATCAAGAAACGTCCTACAGAGAGTTGCTGAGCTTCTGATTTGGATCAAATTTAAAGGGACTGTAAACCTAGTGGCAATAATAAGGCAGCAAGCAGCTCACCTTATGCCTACCCCATGTGCCTCTGCTCCATTTCCTGCAGCATCGGGTGGAAGCTGTAGCAGGGTTCCAAAACTTGACCTTCTTTTTATTTAATTTATCTAGGACCAAGCAAAAAAAAAAGTGATCTAACAGCTTCTCTGTCCCTTGGTGCTGTCAGCTCTCAGTGGTCCCACAGCTACCTCTAACCACAACAGAACACGCACACGACTTATAAAGCTGCACCAAGACATGCCCTTACCACCAGCTCAGCCACCACCCAATAATTAAAGCAAAGTAAGCAGCTTTGCTTAGAATAGGTGGATGATCGCCCCACTCAGCAGGAGACCAATTCATTGTTTGCACTGAGGTGACTATTCATACTCTTTTGTCATTTTTTGCAGTTTTGCACATTATATTTTTCATTGTTGTATTGTTGTATTGCACATTAGCACTTTAGATAATATGGATGGATTTAGTGATGTCTCTTATCATGAGTTAAGCACAAAGAGGTTTATATAGAATCAATTGGGTCTCTGCTGCTGGGTTGGGCTGTGTATTGTGTTGTCTTATTTTTAGATGTTTGTAATGATGTATTGTGTATTTTTAATGTAGGATTTCTAATGAATTAAACTATGGATATTAATTAGTGATTGCATTGGTCTATTAATTGAATAGGAGTGGTGCCATTGTGTTTGGTACCTGTTCTTGTGGTACACTGGGCCACAAGGTGGAGGTGTGTTTTTTGTAGTGTTTACAGTTGGGACACACAATTTTGGCACATTACCTGTTTCATATGCATATTTAATTATTTGGGCGGTGCTGAACTATAGTACAGATCCTGTGCAGGGTATATATAGCTTTGCTTAGAATACATAAGGTTTTCACATATATAATCAAGGATTTTGAGATGCTTTGAGATGGCTTATTTTACACCATTCCCATGGAGGAGAAGGTAGAAGGACATTGGTGTGTGTGCCTGGACAGTTACTTTCAAGGGATTGTACAGGCAACTACACAGACCATATAATCACATAGCCCTAAAGCTATTAAGCCTAGCTCCTAATGTTCCCGGTTTCTTTTTTTTTAAGACAGATTCCCCAAAGTGGAAAATGTATTTGGAAGTTTTCATTCACTTTTGAAATACCGAGCCAGTGGGAGTGGTCTCTATCTAGTACAATAGTAGGCAGCATGCGTATATCATACTGCAATACACAGTAGGCAGAGTTATAGACCACCAGTCAAGCCCTATGATTGGGGAAACAGGAGGAGTGCCAGAGGTCAGTGCCAAGTTTCTGCTTCTAGGTGCTGCTGGGTGGTTACAGGGTGAGGGCAGATATGAGGAGGTAAGTTGCAAAATCAGGTTCTTGACATGCCTGGAAATGCCAGCTGGGAGCCAACAACAAGAGAGGACATGTTTCCTTTGTTGAAGAAACACTGGAGGAGAAGCAGCAGAGACTAGTGCCGTTGAAGCATGCCTGAAGATGCCAGGTCAAGCACTGAAGATGTTGGAGAACAAGGAGAAGCCTTCCAAAGCAACAGGCTGACCACTGGGGAGAAGTCTGGGCAAGTTAGAAGATGCAGAAATAAACAGTAACATTTCTGACATAGGGAAGACTGTCCCGCCAGATGCTGAATGCTGGAAGTCTGGGTGGTTTACAACTGCTCTGACTCTTTGGTTGAATGGTGGTAATGCATGGACTTCTGAGTATTGGCTTCATCACCAACATCTTTTATGGACCAAATATTTCTAGAGCATGTGACCCGTAATTAAGCCACAACCTAAACCATGCTCCTTCCATGCCCATCACCCACAAACTGGTTTAAACCGTCCCACTTTGAGGACACCAAGAAATGGTCAGTTTAACTTTGTCTCTGCAACTCACCCATAGCCTACTTTGCCACCCCCCCCCCCCTTGACTTTAGATTCTGTTTATTCTCCAGTTATATACAGGACATACAAGGAATTCTTTTTGGCATAGAGATCTTCCAGCACTGACAGGAGTTTTAGCAGTATAAGCACAAGCACATTGCCATACAATGTAATTCAATCAATTATCTAGTTAGGTGAAGGGAAAGCATGGGTTTACAGTCCTTGTATTAACACTTTAAAGTGGACCAAAACCCAGGATTTTGACTATCCTAAGGTTTTGGTCCTTGCCCCCGATCAGGGGTGCTCCGCTGTGTGAAACCCCTTAGATCACCCGAACAAACTCACCTCTTCCCGGTCCTACGGCGCATAATCCGCCCCTCGTCCAATCAGCGCGCCCGGAGCCGCTAACGTCAAGCCATCTAAGCCAGCGTCTAAGGCCAGCATTTCCGAGCGCGCCAGCGGCTGCATCCCTCGCTTCCCTCTAACAGGGAGCGTGCCCTCGCCAGCCATTCACAAATGGCTGACATGGGCACGCGCCCTGCTAGAGGGATAACAGGGATGCGGCCGTGGCTCACGCATGCGCCTTTGAACTGGGAAGTGTATAGGGTGACCTGGGGGGTTTTACACAGCGGGGCATCACGATTTTGGATGCCCTGGGGGGAGGGAATCGATCTTTAAGTTCAGGATCTTAGTGGCCAAAAGGAAGAAACTATTTCAATGTCTGGCAGTTCTTGTCGATGGGATTCTGTATCTTCTGCCAGAGGACAAAAGACTGAAGAGGTTATGTGCCAGGTGGAAGGGGTCATGGGTGATGTTCTTAGCGCGAATAGCAATTAGCCCTGGATTTTACCAGCCCCTGGCCGGCCCAAGACATTCCTGCTGTATTGAATGCTGGGGATCCTTGGTTTGTGGGTACAGTGGGCTGAGTACAAGGGGCTAAGAGGGAGACAAAGGGAGGAGGGATTGAATGTGGGTGTTAAATGCAGCAGCCCAACTGGCCCCAAAGCAGTGCAGCCCACCGGCATTGTCCCGGGTCTTGCTATGGCCAGTCCGCCTCCAGTAGCCTTTGAACTGAGGCCCTTATTTAACAAGGGATAGCGACAGGTAGCGACTGGTGAGCGGCCGGTAATGACGGGCCCCGCCACGAGAACGCCGGCTCCCCACCACAATCACACATTTATCAAGCCGATCCTGCTTAGCGACTGAGATAGCGCCATATAGCGACTCATTCATTCATCATTATTCCAGCCTCAGCCCACAGCGCCAGCGTCCGACCTTGAACAGCGACAGGTATGACCTCTCGCTACCTGGCGCTCTCCAATGCATTTCAATGGAACAATCTTTAAATATTCATAATTATTTTTTTTTTTTTTTTTTTTTAATGTGAAAAATTCTGTGACCACTTCTGCCATTTTAAATAATTTTTTTAAGGTAAAAAAAATAATAAAAAAAAATTCTACAGAATTGATATTACAGGTCTGATATTAATGTATTCATATTACAAAATTATTTTAAAAACTTGTTTTTTTTGGTTTCCAAAAATATGGTGGTTTGGGGGTTAAAAAACTACTTTTAACCCATCGCCGCCAGCGCTCTGGGGTTTAAACATGCATTTTACAGCGCGAGAATTTTTTGAGCGTGATTTGTTAATGAATATGGTGGGAGCCGGTCGCTAGGGCCTGTCGCTATCATGCGCTCCCATACAGCGCGGAACCTGTCAAATAGCGACTCCTCACCCAATATTCAACATTACGGCAAACCGACTGAGTCGCTATCAACTACCGAACAACGGGCAAGCACAGCGACTACTAGCGGGCGCTTTGAAAGTGCCGCTACAGTCGCTCAACTGTCGCTACCTGCCGCTGTTAATGAATCGGCCTCCCAGTTTCCATTCTCAGCACGAATGATTGGCACGCTAGTGCACAGCTTCCTTTTTTCTTTCTTCATTCCTTTCTTTCATCTTTCTTTCGTCCTCTCTTTCTTTCTTTCGTCCTCTCTTTCTTTCTTTCTTCCTCTTTCTTTTCTACCTTTTCTATTAAATAAAAGGCTTGCACACAAGTGATTTATGCACACATCTGTAGAGCTCAGTTTCCATTCTCGGCACGCATGATTGGCACGCTAGCGCGCAGCATTACGGCATTGTTATGAGGGATAGCGCTGGGATTAGCCTGTGGGGAGCCGGGAGTTATTTATGATTTCCGTTTACTACAAAGCCCAACCGATCAGAAATAACTGCAGAGTAAATGAAATGGAAAAACTGCTTCATGTATTTTAGCTCCAAACCTTTTTTTGTTGATTGTTAGGTACTGTACTGTAGGTCCTCCTTGTGTTGGTGGCACAATGGCTGGTGCTGAGAAATGAGGGGAAATCAGACCAGTTCAACATAAAATAAAACTTTTGGTGCATCTGGTGTTTTAGGTCATGACCGCGCCACCGCTCAGATCAGCAAAACCAACACTTCTAATCATAACAACAATATTAGCTGAGCCACCCTGGCACCCTGTGTCTGGGGCGAGGCGAGCACAGGCTTGTTTATGCAGGAGATAACTGCGCAATCCATGCAGGGTATGAAAGCTTCTGCTGCCATTGTCTTCTATATGAATACGTCTGATTAAGATTCAGAAGGAATGTGTCTTGATTAAAAAACGTAATGATAGAACAAGGGGGCACAAGCTGAAGGCAGTCAGAGGAAAGATCAGGAGCAATGTCAGAAAATATGATTTTACTGAAAGAGTAGTAGATGTCGAGAACCTTCCAGCAGAGGTGGTGATGTAAACATGCCAGGGATAAGCATCCATCTATCCCATGATAAAGGAAAACATACGCACATAAGGGCAAACTAGATGATCATTGTGGTCTCCTTCTGCTGTCAGCCTTCTGTTTCTATTTTGCCTACCTACATTGACTTAGGCCCTTATTTAACAAGGGATAGCGCCAGGTAGCGAATGGTGAGCGAACGGTAATGACGGTCACCGCCACGAGTACGCCGGCTCCCCTCCGCAATCACACATTTATCAAGCCAATCCTGCTTAGCGACTGACAGAGCGCCAGATAGCGAATCATTCATCATCATTCCAGCCTGACCCCACAGCGCCAGCGAGCGACCTTGAACAGCGACAGGTATGACCTCTCGCTACCTGGCGCTATTAATGAATCGGCCTCCCCGAATGTCTTTAGAGTGGGCAACACATCATACATTACATTACATTACATACATTAACTTTTCTTAGCCAAAAAGTCTTAGGTCCATAGAACAGACTGTATTGGTCTAGTATGGTCCCCAAGGGTTGAAGGATGGAACATGGTAGTAGGTTCATGGTTCACAACCAGTGATACTGGGAGGCTGATTTATTAATAGCGACATGTAGTGACAGTTGAGCGACTGTAGCGGTATTTTCACAGCGCCCGCTAGTAGTCGCTGTGCTTGGCCGTTGTTCGGTTGTTGACAGCGACTCAGTCGGTGTGGCGTAATGTTGAATACAAGGTTACGAGTCGCTATTTCACAGGTTCCGCGATGTATGGGTGCACATGATAGCGACTGGTCAGAGCGACCGGCTTCCACCATATTCATCAAAAAATCATGCTCAAAAAATTCTCGCGCTGTGAAATGCATGTTTAAACCCCAGAGCGCTGGAGGCGATGTGTTAAAAGTAGTTTTTTAACCCCCAAACCACCATATTTTTGGAAACCAAAAAAAAAAGTTTTTAAAATAATTTAGTAATATGAATACAATAATATCAGACCTGTAATATCAATTCTGTACAAATTTTTTTTTTCCCTGAAAAAAAATATCTAAAATGGCAGAAGTGGTCACAATTAATAAAACAATTAATAAAACAAACATTAATAACAATTAATTATGAATATTTAAAGATTGTTCCATTGAATTGCATTGGAGAGCGGCAGGTAGCAAGAGGTCATACCTGTCGCTGTTCAAGGTCAGACGCTGGCGCTGTGGGCTGAGGCTGGAATAATGATGAATGAGTGGCTATATGGCGCTATCTCAGTCGCTAAGCAGGATCGGCTTGATAAATGTGTGATTGTGGTGGGGAGCCGGCGTTCTCGTGGCGGGGCACGTCATTACCGGACGCTCACCAGTCGCTACCTGTCGTTATTCCTTCATAAATAAGGGCCTACATTTTTTTAAAGAGGACCAAAACTTTCTTTGTTTGCCTTGAAGTTAAAAAGATTCAGAGGCCGGGCGATTCCCTATCCTAATGGCCTTTGCCCGGGCAGTTGAGATAGGCTGGGCTCAGGGGTTCTTTGACATGCATTAATATGCACAGCATAGAGCGCTGATTAGCCGAAAGTTCTTGTTTTTACCATGGGATTGCTGCCGAGGTGACTATTTGGAGATCTCAGGGAGTTTTAGGCAACTGGTGAAAGCCCTTGCCTGCACCATACGATTGCTGCCAAGGTGACTATTCCAAAGATCCTATGTAATGCCCCCCAATATAACACCACTGTCTTCATCTATAGTCAAGCCTCCTTTTGCCGGGAGACATTACACACCTGCCCGAACACTGTTGCCCCCAGAAGGGCGCAAGGATGGCACCTGAAGTCAGAGATAGCCGGGTCTGCTACAGATAATCAGTCCTACCAGTGTCTTAAAAGAAGGAGTAAGTCCAGCCAAAGTCCAGGGAAAGCCAAAGGTCGAAACCGTAAATCAGAGAGTTGCAGTATTCAAAGGGTCAGGCAAAAGCTTAGTTGAGATGCAAAGCAAACTAATCCTGTCAGCAGGAAATAAACCAACAGAGTAACACACCACAAGCTAGACGCTATCACAGGCAATGTGTGCTGAAGCCTGAACAGCTTTATGTGACTACTGACCAATGGGAGGTTGGAAGACCGGACTGCACATCAGTTGCTTAATTGACCACTACTCCTAGTGAGCCAGACAGAACCTCGAAGTTAACCCTTAACTGGACCTTAAGCTTTGCTGACCACAGCGAGCTGCAATATGCCGCCGCAAGGCATATGAAGCGCGGGCCCCCAAGCGTGTCAGTCTGTGTTTTCACAATGATGTTTGGATGTTCTGAGTGCGGACAGGTAAACGCTTGTATCTAACATCCGAGGTGCCTTCACAAAACTGGGCATCCTAAAAATTCATGCCCCAATGACATGGACCAAAATTTGGGATGGTCAAAATCCTGGGTTTCGGTCCACATTAAATGTATTACTTGTAACAGTGATGTACTTCAGATCCAGGCCGAAGTTAGATTCGACCTGGTTCGGTCCGGTTCGCCACATACCGGATAGCGGAAAGATCCGAGTCATCATTAATGACATCACTGGAGAGGAGGGGCATGGAGGGAGATTCCCCGGGAATTCCTGCTCTGTGGTTTAAAAACTTCTATCCCTGTTGGCCTGGCATTAGCTTAGTGAGATGCTAAGGAAAGAGGAGGGGGGCCTGTGTCCCCCTTCACTACAAATGCCTGTGGGCGGCTGCAGAAGCTGCCCTCCGTCATCACAACACCAGCGTCCGCCAGACCAAAAGGAAGCTCCCGACTTGGCGGATCTGAAAAGAGGACACTGCTCGATGGGAGAGAGGAGGCTGAAGAAGGCCATGCTAATTATGTGGTGAAGTTTACCCCTGGGGGACCAAAACCCATCTCCGGCAGCACAGGAGTCTACAAGACTCCAGGGCCACCTGATTCACTCTCCCTGGGGCATCCGGATTTTGGATGCCCGCTGTGTGAATCCCCCCCCCCCCCCCCCCCCGAATCCCCTTTAAAAACTACCTGATCCCTGATCCAACAGCACATGCTTGGGCCTTGGCCATATTACACTATATACCTTTCTCCAGGCACATGCATGTGCCAGTCATTTGCGAATGGGTGGTGCAGGCATTCCCCCTGCTAGAGGCTGGCGGGGATGTGGCCATTGATGTGCTCAGCTTCATTCGGCTGCATTTATCTCCATTCAACCCTTCTGAGCCGATTCTGAGCCAAAAGGGCCGAATGGAGAAGAGTGTACTGATTGCACCCGCTCATGCTCTAGAGGACCAGGGAATGGTGAGGTTTTGTGGGTGAATTGGGGAGTTTCACACAGCAGGGGATCATAAATCAGGATTCCCCCACCAGGAGAAATTGCTCACTCAGATAAAACTTTCACAGAGATGCCAACTCACCCAAATTTTTTGGGGGTGTCTCCCGAAATGTACTCCCCCTCACCTGATCACCCAGCAATCCGCTGATATCACCTGGAATTTTAGGGACCCCATCACACTCCCAAAAGAAAACGTTGCTCCTATGGCCACCACAATCTGCTTTTAGTGATTTCCAGCCTCTGTGGTGTCGTCACTTCCTGTTGCGGTTGGATTGCCATTCAGACTTGGAGGAGACTTCTCTTCGGGAGACGTAGACTTGAAGTGCATTCCAGGAGGTGCGGTGCCTGGCCAGCAGAGGCGTCACCCACTTGGGACCAGAGGCAGAGTGACGGCGGCTGGCAGCGGAACATCGAAAGGTGAGTTCGGTCAGGTGGGCAATGGCAGCGGTGGACCGGTGTGCGGCAGCAGTGGAGGGGGCAGCAGCAGAGGCAGTGGCAGCACCACCAACATTTCCCTGGTGGTTATTTTCTTCACAAACCACTGTGAACATGCCACACCCAAAACCGCACCCACGCCATGCTCCAAACCACACCCATGGCATGCCCCTGGTTTCGCCCATCACCCTATAAACTGGTCTCTGAGGTTGGCATCTCTGCCTTCATTTCACACCCAAAATAACAGCCAAAATTACACTTGTCTCTTAAAGTGGACCAACACCCAGGGGGGATCAGCCCGGGGATCTATAAGATTCCCGGGCCGATCAGATCCCTCCCCGGGGGGCATCCGAATCGGGATGTCCCGCGGGGTGAAACCCCCCAGGAAGCCCACAATCCTACCTTCTCCCCATTCCAGCGGCGTCCGCCACCTCCCGCACGTCCCTCTAGCAGGGCGCGCTCCCGCGCTGGCCGTTTGTGAATGGCCGGCGTAGGTGCGCTCCCTGTAAGAGGGACGCGCGGGAGGCGGCGGCGGCCGTCCTCTGCTTGTCCGTCGCTGCCTCTCTCTTGTCCGTCGGCGGGGATTGGATGCAGCGGTCACGTGGGAGCGGGGTGAGGTGAGTTTTCGGGGCTTTCTGGGGGGGTTTCACACAGCGGGGCACCCCCGATCGGGGTGCCCCACCGAAGTGGACCAAAACCCAGGATAGTTAAAATCCTGGGTGTTGGTCCACTTTAAAATAAATAGAATGACCCCCAGTGTCTCCCTGTTTTCTGTGTTCTCATTGCACGTGTTCTTTTCAGAATCACCCGGACATGTGCATTTTGTGCGAGATCACGGCTTTGCACATTTTCGGTCCCTTTTTGTATTGAGGCCTAAAAATCAGTTTTCTGTTCTCTTTCCAGGCTTGGACTAGTCCACTAGGTCACCATAAAATCCTCCCCGGTGGGCCCCCCGAACTGAGGTGCCCTCTGGGGGCCCCCGTCTCTAACAGGAATGGTACACTATGTGATAGCAATGATTATGCTTTCCATTTTAACTTGATAGAAGTAGTAGGGAAAGTTGGATGCCCCCAGTCTATGGCAGGGGAGCACAGGGTCTCCACTCACACACAATACAGTTGTCATATAAATGGTGTCTGTGCTGGTAACTCCAGGTTGTAATATTTTTCCATTTGCCTCCTAGCGGTGTTCTCCTGCTCCATCGGAAACGGAGGCTGTGAGCATGACTGTGTGCCGGTCACTGCCGGCCATTACCAGTGCCGCTGCCGCAGCAACTATCAGCTGAAGGAAGACGGGAAGCACTGTGAGCGTAAGTGGAGCCATTTTGTTTCATTTCATGTGTAGGACCTGCTGACTGTCTTGCCGATTCTAGTGAAGAACTCTGAATCACTAATTCAACACAAGATTGCAATATGCTGTAATTACATGACAGGGACATAACAAATACATTGGGACGTTTCTAGGCCTGGGCGGGCAGTGCTGTCACCCTGGGCCCCAGACAGGCAGGGGGCGCTGAGCTGACTGCTGAGTCTGGCCTTCTGGCACCCGTGCATTCTGTTTCCTGTCCTCCATGTTCAAGACTAGTGACATAAGTTGTTACGAGACATCTGTCAACCACCAGAATGCAGGAGCCAGGGTGAGTATAAGAGCTTTCCTGCCTGCACTCTGCACAGTTCCTCGCCTCATTTAAATGTATGCTTTAGAACCCATTAAGCTTGTACTCTGAATATAAATTATTGCATCTGGGGTCCACTGGCACTCCTCTTCACCCTGAATAAAAGCATTAAAAATCATCCTACCTTTGTCTACTGCATATACTGAGCCTTTCAATGCCAGGCAGCTGCTGCCAAGGCAAATAGGATCATGGGGTGCATCAGGAGGGGCATAGGTGCTCATGACCAGAACATCATTTTACAAGTCACTGGTCAGACCCCATATGCAGTGGCGTTGCTAGGGCTGGTGTCACCCGGGGCGGTAGGAAATGGTGTCACCCCCCCCCCCCAATGGTGTCACCGCCAACCCCCCCCCCCCCCCCCAAAAAAAAAAACAAACAAAAAAAAAATTTTTTTTGCCGGCATGGTGGGAGCGGGCCGGCCGGTTCCGCGCTGACAGCGGAACCGGCCGGCCCGCTCTGCTGTCAGCGGAACCGGCTGGCCCGCTCCCACCATGCCGGCATTTTTAAAAAAAGCAAACACTTACCTGCAGGTCCGGAGCTTGGAGGCCGGCGCCGCTCTCAGCTGTCATCTGAGGGCGCGTCATCAGAGGCGCCCTCTGATGACGCGCCCTCAGATGACAGCTGAGAGCGGCGCCGGCCTCCACGCTCCGGACCTGCAGGTAAGTGTCTCTATACCGAGGGGTGACCGGCAATGTTCCCTCTAAGCCGGAGAAGCTTCTGTGCGGAGTAGCGAGGGAGCTGGGCAATGTCCCATGAAAGGTGGGCAATTGGAAACCTCAGATAAAAACACTGGTATATCTACTTATAAACCAAAATAACGTATTAAACAAAAAGATATGATAGAATAGTTAATTTACACGCTATTACCCCCCAAACACTTTACTATCTACACACAACACTATTAACCCCACACATTGTTACAGCAAATCAAAAGTCTAAAGGACTCCAGGCACAGCCAATTCCTCTTCCGATTTGGGATGCCCCACTGTGTGAAACCCTGTCAGAACATTTCCATCAATCCCACAGTGCACATGCCGCTAGAGATGTTATCTCCCGGGCAGCGAGCTCTGCATTCATACAGAATAGATTGTCAGGTGACGCTGTCTGCTTTCTGAAAGTCTGCACATACACCATGGGAGCAAGATAAAAAAACTGGGGTTTTTCACACATAGAGGCATCCACATTTAGGTTTACTAGCTTTAAAGCCACATAAAATGTTTTCCCCTGCCCCCTCCCGACCCGAGTAATTCAGCCAGCTTGGAGGTGGCCCGACTTAAAGTGGACCAACACCCATGGGTGATCGGCCTGGGAAGCTTATAGATTCCTGGGCCGATCACCTCCCTCACCGCGGGGCATCCGAGATTGGGAAGTCCCGTGGTGAGGGACCCCCCCCCAAAAATCCTTAGCTCATCGGCGGCGGCGGCGTTTGTGAATAGCCGGCACGGGCCCTGTAAGAGTGACGCACGGGAGGCGGCGGCGGACAGGCTCTCTTGTCCGTCTCTGTCACTCGCTTGGCCGGCGCGGTCACGTAGGAGCGGAGAGAGGTGAGTTTTTCGGGGTTTCACACAGCGGGGCACCCCCATTCGGGTGCCCTGCCAAAGTGGACCAAAACCCAGGATTTTGACTATACCTAGTTTTGGTCCTTACTCCCGGGGCACCCCAGTTGGTGAAGCCCTGCTCTGTAAAACCACCCCAGGTCGCATGAACTAACTGACCTTTCCTTGGTCCTACGACACATGTGCCGCCTAATCAGCATGCTTGAGTGCGATGGATCGAGTTTGTCTAGGCTCGTCTAAGAAGTCTAGCCGAGCTCGCCGGTGGTCGCATCCTCTCTACCCTCTAACAGGGAGTGTGTCCATGCCAGCCATTTACAAATGCCTGATGCTGGCGTGCGCCCAACTAAAGGAATAGCGGGAAAGCAGCACTTTTTGCGCATGCAGCGTTGGACCGGGGTAGAAAGGGAGTATACTAGGGGACCTGGGGGTTTCACACAGGGCATCCCAATTCTGGGTGCTCTGAGGGAAGGGAGAATGGCCAGTTGTTTTCGGTCCACTTTAAAATGAACCCTTGCAAAACGGTCCTGGAATCTAAAAGATTCCAGGGCTGGTCACTGGTATTCTCCCAGAGCATCCCAAATCAGGATGCACCACTGTGTAAAACCTTGGTGATGCAACACTCACCTACTTTCTGGCTCCCTAGCCAATGTAAACACAGCGCCCACACAATTGCTTAAAACAAGAGCCATTGGCCGGTCATTTATTATGCATGCAAACGGCTCTGATTGGACGAGAGCACTTACATGCACTTTAGGACGGGTAACGTGTGTTGTTCTGGGCCTTCTGGGGGGGTTTCATACAGAAGGGCATCCCAAATTGGGATGCCCCTAGAGTACATTAAAAAACGGGATAGTTACAATCCCGGGTTTTGTCCTGCTTTAAACCACACACTTGTTAGAGGCTTACCTTAACCTCCCAAGCAAGCAGACACAGCCATTGATGAAAGAGTGGGCAATCCGGTGGTCAGTCACGTGTTCTGGTGGCCGTTTGTACGATGGGGTGGGAGATTAGAAAGCCCTCAGCCTGTGCTGCCTCATTCATTGGTGGATCAGCGGCTGGGACCACACCCCTCAACTCTCACAGCTAGCCAGCTCTGTCATGCTAAAGAGACAGCACGGCAGGCAGGGGAGCACGTGTGCGCGTGTTCTGGGGGTGGGTGCCCGAGATCATGTTCCGAGGACTCAACAATGAAAACCTCATTGAAAAAAAAAAAAGCAGCCAGCACACAGCGCCAGTTTGACTCTGCTTCCTGCGGTCCTCCTGTGCTCGGCCGCTGCTCTAGCTGAGCTGCACACTTCTAGAGGGGACGGGACAGTGGCACCTCCTGGCAGTAGACGAGCAGGGGGAATGGGGGCGGGGACTACACATCGTCATGCCGCTCCACCCAGCCAATGCTGCGGCGCCAGCGACAGACGGAGGGTGGGATGTAGGGCCCCACTGAGCCACCAATGTAAAAAAAAATGACAGCTGCGCGGACGCTGGGCAGAGCTGCGCGCCCGGGGAGCTGGCGGTGCGCGGCCGCGCTCCCGCGCAGCTTACAGGGAACACTGGACCGGCCGAGTGGTGTCACCCTCTAGGTCTGGTGTCACCCGGGGCGGTCCGCCCCCCCCGCCCCCGGGTCGCTACGCCACTGCCCATATGGAATACTGTGTACAGTTCTGGGCACCTGTGCTTAAGAAGGACATATCAGAACTGGAGCGTGTTCAAAGAAGGGCAACAAAGTTAATAAAAGGAGTGCGGGGGCTAGAGTACCCGGAAAGATTGTCCAAGTTAGGTTTATTTAGTCTAGAAAAAAGACGATTGAGGGGTGATCTAATAACTATGTATAAATATATTCGGGGTCAATACAAAGATCTGTCCCACAATCTATTTATACCCCGGAGTGTAACCATAACCCGGGGGCATCCACTAAGGTTAGAGGAAAGGTGCTTTCTCCACCGGCATAGGAGGGGATTCTTCTCTGTAAGAGCAGTGAGACTATGGAACTCGCTGCCAGAGGAGGTAGTAATGAGGGATACAGTAAAAACGTTCAAAAGTGGCCTTGATGCCTCCCTGGCATGTAATAACATTTCCAGCTATGGCTACTAGACCACTGGAAGGAGATAAACAGGCTGAACTGGATGGACTAAAGTCTTTATTCAGCCTTACATACTATGTTACTATGTTACTATATTAAACATCCAAGATGGTGGCACAAGGAGTCTCAGGCTGCCTGCAAACAGGAAGTGTCTTCTGACTGTGTTGCTCTGCATTCTGGGATTGCTGTCCTTTTCCTGACCCCGGCTCTGCTCTGTCTGTGCAAAACACAGCTATAACCCCGCCCCCTGTACTTTTTCCCCACTCTCCTCTCCTCAGTATGTGATGCTTCTGAGGCAAGATGGCGGCACCCGTATCCTAAAGTCTTGAACAGAGTTGCAGCCCAGAAGTGGAAAGAATATGTAAAATAAATAGTTTTTTAAGGGTTTGGGCTTTTCATTAATTGAAGCTGAAGGTCCGGTTTAATATTTATTGGGTTTGTGGTGTGATGCTGGCTACTATGGAAGATTTTTTTCCTCGCCCTGGGAGCTATTTAGCCTAGAAACTGCTCTTGGTGCTACATATAGACACTTATAGCATATCATCATTTGGGGCCAAGAGGAAATGCAAGGAAGCACTCCTATTATAATTATTATTATTATTGCTGTTGTCTATTAAAATGCACATATTCATGCTCATATTCTGTGGCACTGTGCAATGTTTAAGTTACAGAAGGGTGAGACAAGTAACATACTTATAATAAACAGGGCATCATGAGTTGTATATAACAGAGATATAACAATGAATGCATAAATACATGTCCGAAGTACATACAGTATTATAGAAACATAGAACATAGAAGGAGACCATACGGTCCATCTAGTCTGCCCTTATGTGTATACTGTATGTTCTCTTTATCTTATGTGTATACTGTATGTTCTCTGTACCTTATGTGTATACTGTATGTTCTCTGTATCTTATGTGTATACTGTATGTTCTCTTTATCTTATGTGTATACTGTATGTTCTCTGTATATTATGTATATACTGTATGTTCTCTGTATCTTATGTGTATACTGTATGTTCTCTTTATCTTATGTGTATACTGTATGTTCTCTGTATATTATGTGTATACTGTATGTTCTCTTTATCTTATGTGTATACTGTATGTTCTCTTTATCTTATGTATATACTGTATGTTCTCTTTATCTTATGTATATACTGTATGTTCTCTGTATCTTATGTGTATACTGTATGTTCTCTGTATCTTATGTATATACTGTATGTTCTCTTTATCTTATGTGTATACTGTATGTTCTCTTTATCTTATGTGTATACTGTATGTTCTCTTTATCTTATGTATATACTGTATGTTCTCTTTATCTTAGGATAGATGGAGGCTTATCCCAGGCATGTTTAAATTCAGTGACTGTTGATTTTTCAACTACCTCTGCTGGAAGTTTGTTCCAAGCATCTACTACTCTTTCTGTAACATAATATTTTCTAACATTGCTCCTGATCTTCCCCCCGACTAGCTTCAGGTTGGGCCCCCTTGTTCTATCATTAAGCTTCTTATGAGTCAAATACAACACAACACATTGGTATAGGAGCACATGAGGATAGAGAGATTTGCCCTTGTGAGCTTACAATCTATGAGAACTGACTAAACCATTTGACACAAAGCTCCTCCAATAGCAAAGCCAATGGTAAGGAGTTAAAGGGTTACTAAACCCAAAAAACAAAACAAACAGGCATTTATCTTCTCTCCTACTCAGCCTCCCGGTTTCTGAGAACAAGGGCTGGGGCTGTGGTGCAGGGATGCTGCTCCCTACTAGCCGACCAACAATGAGCGTCATACTTGCTGCTGTTCTGAACTCTGCAGCTGGATCGTGATGGTCCATGTGCACCATCCATTCATTTGCAAGGAAGGGGCGTGTCTGACCTTCCCCTCAATTGCAATGAATGGACGGCGCTGCATGACTGTCATGAGGGGCGGGATAGCGCAAATGGCACTGGCAGTGCCGAGAGGTTTCTGAGCATCGAACCAGCCAGGACACCCTGTGGGAGAGAGAAGGTGAGTGCCTGTTTTTTGGAGGGTGAGGGTGGTTTAATTACCCTTAATAGGCACAGTTTTGGGCAAACCCTCCAAGGTTTCAGACTGATAAGTTCATCCGAACTTTGAATATTTATTTGGTTCGGGGATTCAAACCAGGTCCGCATTGAAATCAATAGGCAGTTCTGCCTCTGGGAGCTCCTCCATCCTCTGCCACTCCTCAACCACTGGGATGGAGGGGGGGCACCTGTCAAGGGGCCCTCGGGGGTTGTAAAAGAAATGTGATGGCAAGTGTGGGGGGCAGAGTGTGTAGCAGGAAGCAGCTGTAACTTACCTGAGTGATCCGGTCTCTGGTTGGCAGTCGACATTTTGCCGTTCCTATGAGTGAGGACACTCCTAGTAAAAGTACTCCTAGTGCTAGCTGCGAGTGTCCTCACTCATGGGAGTGGCATCCATTTTTCTGTAGCCCCAGCCTTAGCCCCTTTGACAGTTGGAACGCCGACTGGATCGTGGGGCTCAGGTAAGTTGCAGTTGCTTACTGCTGCACACTCTGCATAGGTAAGCTGGGTTGATGGGACAAATTGTCACTTTTTCAAGGCAGTATGCTCTTGAAAAAGTGACATTTCGTCACGAAACGTGTTGGCTTTTTCCTGGGGGGACCTATGGATGCCGGCACTATTGATATGTACTATTATACTGATGGTTTATTATGAATTGAAGCACTTTTTTTGAAGCACAGGCACTTTACTTATACTTAAATGATCATTCAGAATATTTGGGCTTTAACTATTATTTTTTGGCTTCACTTAACATCAGCGCCCCCCATGGCAGATTGTGAGAATGTGTTTGTCTTGTATATTTATTAAAATGTTTTTTTAACATATAATGTTGTGTATCATAGTAATGAAATAAAGTATCTACAAAGATAAGTGTGTGCAATTTCAAGTCTCTGGACATTGCTCTCCTTTTGTGGGGATTTGGGCTACCCCCCACTTTGTTATAATACTGTTTAGATAGTCTGAGCCTGTCCCAGAGCGCTGCACCACATTAACTATATAAACGTTGGTGCCATCCAACTCTTCTTTTTTACTTGCAAGTTCGGTACAAACCCGAACTTTGCGATTCAGGTTCGCCCAACTCTACACATAGCTTATCTCTTGTTGGGATGGCCAAAGGCCCGGACTGGTCCTCATGGGGTACTGGGGTT
Organism: Gastrophryne carolinensis; assembly: GCA_027917425.1. NCBI lineage: Eukaryota > Metazoa > Chordata > Amphibia > Anura > Microhylidae > Gastrophryne > Gastrophryne carolinensis. Next base: position 25,311,592 of record CM051242.1, on the reverse strand, counting down.
CTAGGCACATATCTTTTGCTGACGAATGTCTCAGAGAAGTAGGGTAAGTATGTTCTCATAGCAAAGCAAAGGGTAAAGGATTAATGGTAAATTAAGCGGACTAAAACCCACATTTTTAACTAGCATCCTCTGAATTGCTCCCCTTATGAAGAGAACCCTTTGCCAATTTTTAAAGCTCCGTCTCCTCCATTCATGGCCACTGCTGTGTCTCGCAATGATGTCATTGCCACACCTTTGCAATGACTGGGACAAAAAAAATTGTCTATCATTGACTATTTAAAGAGTGAAAATATCCATTTTTAGTTCTACACCCTAAAAAGGGAGTATCAGCAGGGGCTTTGGGCAAAAGTATTTTAGAAGTTCATCAGGTTTTGGTCTGCGTTAAGTTCCAAATCAGACTTACCTTACTCTTTGGAGGGCTGATACTGGGCAGTACCGTCCCTCTTTACTGGGGTTCCAGTATAATGTCAGAACAGAGCAAGGAATCAGATTGCATCATTGACAATAAGCACAATGGACAAAGAAGGGGGCGGAGCTTGGACCCATCTTGCGGCCCATTGCCGTCTCTCCTGGAAGACAGGTCACTCAGAATTCTTATTGCAGGAGCAGCAGAAGTCATCCCAATAAGAAGCAGTGTAAATAACCAAACAGTAAATCAATGTATGGCCACACAAACAATACACACATGACATAATGTTTAACTTGTTTTTCTGCAATATAACGCATTGGAGGATGTTTACAGGAATTCCTCAGTAACTGCTTCCATGTGTCTCAACAGCAATCAACCCTTGTCTATCCCGAAATGGAGGATGCATGCAACAGTGTGGCCATGATGGAGGGGTTGTCACATGCTCCTGTCATCCAGGATACAGGCTAGCAGGCGACGGCAAGACATGTGAAGGTACAGCAGGGGGGAGACTCCAGTGTAATGGAATGGCTTTTTTCATATGATTTTCTGTTTCTATTCTCAGTACAATAGGTATCATGTCGAAGATAAATATCATACCTTCATTTTACATGTGCAACCATTTACAACCAGCAGATGGCAGCGCCAGAATCAGAGCAACAGGGTATCCAGACTCTGCTGCTTTACACCAGGATGAAAAGCAAAGCGAATGGTCCGCACTCCTCTTCTCATAAAACATCACTTTTAATTATGCGTTTAAAATCATCTCCATAGTGTATCAAAAGCCAATAAAATCATTAGTAATCAAAGTCCTGGAAAGTCATATATACAGTATAGGCGACTTACGCGTTTCGGACTCCTATCTCCAGTCCTTAATCATAGTAGTCTACTTTGATTAAAGTGGACCAACACCCAGGATTTTGACTATCCTGGGTTTTGGTCCACTTCGGTGGGGCACCCCGATCGGGGGTGCCCCGCTGTGTGAAACCCCCCAGAAAGCCCCGAAAACTCACCTCACCCCGCTCCCACGTGACCGCTGCATCCAATCCCCACCGACGGACAAGTGAGAGGCAGCGACGGACAAGCAGAGCATGCGCGTCCGCCGCTGCCGCCTCCCGCGCGTCCCTCTTACAGGGAGGCCACATTCACAAATGGCCAGCGCGGGAGCGCACCCTGCTAGAGGGACGCGCGGGAGGCGGCGGCGGACGTGCGTGCGCCCCGCTGGAACGGGGAGAAGGTAGGATTGTGGGCTTCCTGGGGGGTTTCACCCCACGGGACATCCCGATTTCGGATGCCCCGCGGGGAGGGATCTGATCGGCCCGGGAATCTTATAGATTTCCGGGCCGATCCCCCCCGGGTGTTGGCCAACTTTAAGGACTGGAGATAGGAGTCTGAAACACGTAAACGCATAATTAAAAGTGAAGTTTTATAAGAAGAGGAGTGCGGACCATTCAGTTTGCTTTTCATGCTATTTAGTGGGTTTGAGACTACCCACGGCCATGCACACTCAGGATTAGATGGTGTGCGGACATTCTCCATATTGTCGCTTTACACCAGGAGCCTGATTTAGTGTGTGTGCAAAAGTAGTCGCTGGCAGAGGCGAATTGGCCATAGGGAGACCAAGGACAATGCCCGGAGGGCTACACTGCTCTGGGCCAGTTGGGCTGCTGCTCTTAACACCCAAATACAATCCCTGCCCTCCTTAGTCTCCCTCTCAGCCCCCTGTACCCAGCCCACACTGTACCCACAAGTCAAGGAACCCCAATCCCCAATGCTATAGCCCTAGTATCATGGTTGGGGGGCCTCAGCATGGCATGTCTCCGGCCGGCCAGGGGCTGATAAAATTCAGGGCTGATTTTTGGCCCCAGTCTGCCACTGGTCGCTGGCTAGTTGGCCAAACCGTGTCGAAGTTTGACATAGCCGTGGCACACTAAACTTTCCAAAAAATCCCCTAATCCTTATCTAATTTCCTAATATGCACAGCAAAGCTCACCCGAAACACTAGCCAATAACCTAGAAAAAAGAAAAATATGTTAAATATGTGGAACTGGCTTCCATGGGAGGTCCTCTTGAAAGTCAAACCACAGTCAGTTTTGGATAAACTGGGGAAAGGTTAGACTTGTAGGTTGGAAAAGATCTCCACATTTTAATATATATTTTATATATTTAATTTTATATCATTCTTATTAATAAATAATACATATTTAATAATTAAAACAGACCTCTGGTCTAAAAATAAAGCTTAGCCAATTGCTTCCCTAAACCCCCCCTCTGATGATCAGAGCCAATCAGTGCGCTTGTTCTCGCCCGACTCAATTCGGGATGCCCCCACTGAGAGGAACATCACCCCAAAAAGTGAAAGTCTTGTGTGTTGTTCCTCTTTAAAGGCAGGCTTCCGCCAACAACCTACACCCCTCTAGCATCACAGTCAGTAGATACTCACCTATCACCTGCAGGGCCTTTGTTCAATAGTAGACTAGCATACCTCCCAAGTGTCCCTGATTTGGAGGGACTGTCCCTCTTTGAAGTCCAAATGGTTGTTCTCATTTGTCCCTCTTTGAGCTGTAACATGCAGATCTGCATCAATAAATGATTCATTTGCCTGTTCAAAGTGTTTATATTGTATAACTGTTACATCCCATCTCCTATCCATCCCTCAATGAGGGGACGTGGCCTAATTGGAACAAATGTCCCTCTTTCCCACCCCGAAAAGTTGGTAGGTATGGACTAGAAGCCACAGCAAATGTCGTAGATGCCAGGGAAGTTTGTGCTGCAGTTTCTGGTCCCCCGTTGGACTGAGAAGTTCAGTTCTAGGGTATAGATCTGGTGTAAATCTTAGATTTGCCCCATGCTGATAGGTCAGGTCACCCTGGGGGGTATTTATTTGCTGGAACAGAATGGCAGCACGCTATGAACATTGTGTTAGAATGGAACTATTTTTCTTTCCTTTCATCCAGGGAAATATTATGTTTGGCTGCCTTTTGCGGCCTTCTCACATTGCCTGTCTTCTTCTGTTACAGACATTAATGAGTGCGAGAGAGGCCAGGCCATGTGCGCCCACAGCTGCGTGAACACGGCCGGCTCCTTCTACTGCGGCTGCAGCCCGGGCTACGAGCTGGGGGCTGATGGAAAGCAGTGCTATAGTAAGTGCTCCATGGGGGGGGGGGGGAGTGCGGTTACTCCGCAACAGCTTCAACATCTGCAGAAAAGCTGCTTGGCTAGAAATATTATTGGTTCAGCACACGTAGATATACAGTGGCTATAGTCCCAGCTTTAAAGTGGACCAAAAGGATTTTGACTATCCTGGGTTTTGGTCCTTTCCCCCGGGGCATCCCGATTGGGGTCGTGAAACCCCCCAGATCGCCAAAGTTAACTCACCTCTTCCCAGTCCTACGGTGCATGCGCGGCCGCTCGTCCAATCAGCGCGCTCGGAACAGCCACTGATGTCATGTCGTCTAAGACCAGCGGCTCTGAGCACGCTGACGGCCGCATCCCTCGCTTCCCTCTAACAGGGAGCGTGCCCACATCGGCCATTCACAAATGGGCACGCACCCTGCTAGAGGGATAGCGGGGATGCACCCGCGGCTCGCGCATGCACCATTGGACCGGGAAGCATGTTAAGTGTAAGGGGCGACCTGGGGGGTTTCACACAGCAGGGCGTCGCCATTTTGGATGCCCCGGGGGAAGGAATCGATCGGCCTGGGAATCTTATAGATTCCAGGGCTGATCGCGGTGGGTTTTGTTCCACTTTAAACCAATGTATTCGTTAGAAGTGCTGCAACCTTCTTTCAGTGCTGCAACCCGATGGGGGGTGCCCCGCTGTGTGAAACCCCCCAGAAAGCCCCGAAATCCCTACCTGCTCCTCAATCCAGCGGCGCATGCGCGAGCCGCCGCTCGCGCATCCCTGTAGCAGGGTGCGCGCCCGCGCCGGCTGTTTGTGAATGGCCAGCGCGGGCACGCTCCCTGTAAGAGTGACGCGCGGGAGACGGCGGTGGGCGCGCTCGCTTGTCCGGCGATGGACCTCGCTTGTCCGTCGGCGGGGATTGGCTGCAGCGGTCACGTGGGAGTGGGGACAGGTGAGTTTTTGGGGCTTTCTGGGGGGTTTCACACGATCGGGGTGCCCCACCGAAGTGGACCAAAACCCAGGATAGTCAAAATCCTGGGTGTTGGTCCACTTTAAGGGGCACTTCCTTTACCATTAGTACCGGATCTTGGTCTTCCTTTGCATGCAGAAAATCTGTTGTTTTCAGGATTGCTCACCCGTGTACCAACCTCTGCCTGTCCCCGACTCTGAACCTTCGCTGCCCGTCCCGATCTTGGCTACTTACCTTCGACCTTGAGATTGTGCTGCCAGCCCTGACCTCTGCTTGAACTTTGACATTGCCTTTTGCCTGCCTCCTTTGTTTCACGCATCACCTCGGCTGACTGTGTGGCTGAGCCGCTGTTGGGGGGTAGCGACCTGCGGGTCACTCGCTGCTGCAAGACCAACCTGCCTTGTGGCGGGCTCTGGTGAATACCGGTGGCCTCTTAGACTCCCCTGACACGGCACTCACTATCAGTAACATAGTCACAGCGGATCCACACCTGTGCCGCCACACCCGGCCCGTGACAAGGGACCAGAATTGTTACAAAATTTTGAAAAAATTTGATTCTATCCAAATTGAACAAATCGTGTAGCTGTCGTTCTATTACTCTTCGCGGGGGTGTAGTGTGGGTGCTGCGGTTTGCGGTGATGCCTCAAGTCCAAATCTTCACAAAAGAACCAGAACTCCGTCAGAAGAAAAAATATCAAACAATATTGTGGAGTAAGGGGGGTATTTAAGAAGGGATAGCAGCAGGTAGCGCCTCGTAGCGGCAGGTAGCGTCTGGTGAATTCCGGATGCTGTACGCAAAACCACATTTATGAAAGCGAATCTGGTGAGTGACTCTAACAGCGCCATGTAGGGTTACATGTATTAATCTAGGCGGCTCAGTGTATAGCGCTGCACTCCAGGCTCAGGAGCGCCCTGTATTACCTGTCGCTCTGTAGCGCTCTCCCATACATTTTAATGGGGTTTAATTAGTTGTGTATAAATAGCGTGTTTGCCAATTTAATTTTTTTTTTTTTTTGCTCCAATCATTGTGTGACGTCTCCTGGCTGCAAACAAACACTTTAATACATTTTGTTGACTTTTTTTATTTTTATGCAGAATCGTATTTACAGGTCTGGCACTAAAGTGTTATTGTCCCAGTGTTAAAACAATGTAATTCCATGTGTTTTCGCTTTGTTACAGGTGGATATGTGTTCAAATACAGACTTTAATCACACAGCATCTGGCGCTTTATGCTATAGCACCCAGCTTTAGAGCGCCGACGCTGTGTGTGTCTAGTGTTTTGTTAAATATGGTGTGGAGTGCCGAGTGCCAGACACACTGAGCTGGTGCTACCTATCACTCGCTGCAGCATTGTACTGGTGTTAGAGTGCCCAACACACATCACATTCATCAATGGCGGCCAGGTTAATACAGCAACCGAGACGCTCTGTTACAGCGCCTGATACCCGCTTACAGTGTCTACTATCAATCGCTCTAAGCGCCACTATACTGACGCTCTTCTGGCAATACGTAGCGCTAGTAGTGAATCAGCCTTCACATAGTCCAAATAGTTCAAGTCCTAGATCAACGTTTCAGGGTCACGCAGGCCCCTTCCTCAGGACCAAACAAACAACAAGAGGTCTTGGCCTGCATGACCCTGAAACGTTGACCTATGACTATTTGGACTATTTACTCCACAATATAGTTTGACATTTTTTCTTCTGCCGGAGAGCTGGTTCTTTTGTGACGATCTATCCAAATTGATTCGCTCATTCGTAGCGTAGAGATTTGTCTGAATCTGACCAGGAGATTCATTTCAGGGCAAATCTGGTTTATCAAGCACTTAAATCAGATTCATCCAACACATCATGACTGTAACATACAAAGCTGCACAGCTCGGGAGGAGTAAAATCAGATTTGATTTGTGTCAAATTTCACAAGCAAAACCAAACCAAATATGAATTTGGGGGCCAGAATGTTTACAAAATTTAGAGCAAGTTTGATTTTATCCAAATTGGTTTGGTGATCCTTAGCTTGTCTGTGAGCTTTGTCAGATTTGTCTGAATTTGACCCTAAGGTTCATTTTGGGAAACATTTTTTTACAGACTTAAAGTGGACCAAAACCCAGGAATTTGACTATCCTGGGTCTTGGACCTTTCCCCTGGGGAACCCTAACCGGGGTTCCCCCGTTGTCTGAAACCCCGCAGGTTGCCCTAACTCACCTCTTCCCGGTCCTACGACGTATGCGCGGCTGCTCACCCTCTGACAGGAAGCGCGCCCACGCCGGCCACTCTGAAATTTCTGGCATGAGCCGTTGGACTGGGAAAGAAGGTGAGTTTCGGCCGACCTGAGGGGTTTCACACAGCAGGGTATCCTGATTCTGGATGCCTGGGTAGAGGAAATCCAGCAGCCCTGGAATCTTATAGATTTTTGCACCAACACTCGTTTCTTCTTTAACAGGTGTTGATCCCGCAGTCAGCTGATCAAAAGAAGCACGAGGGGCATTCAGAATGCTGGAGTCCCCCCCCCCCCGCACATAACCCGCCAGAACACCCATACGCCGGGAAAGGAGTCCCGCGATTGGCTGCTGGGTGGTCATGTGGGCCATGGTTGTGTCCTAGGTTCCAGCCACCGGAACAACCTGCCCCCGTGATCGCCTACTGGCTAATTGGGGGACTCCAGTCCTGGCGCTGGCTCATACTGAAGGTCGGGGAGCTTATGTGTGCGGGGGAGAGAGAACTCCAGCATTCTAAATTCCTCCTGAGCTTGTTTTGATTAGCTAACTGCAGGACCAACACCCGTTAAAGAAAAAATTAGTGTTGGTCCGGTTTAACATACAAAGCTCCTCAGCTAGGGATGAGCAAAATCTGACATAATCGAATTCATTCCAAATTTTCGAAAAAAGTGTTCTACAACGAAATATTAGGGACCTGAAATTTATAACAATTTTAATTCTGTCAAAATTAATTCCTCCATCACTAACTGAGAGTAATCTGTAAGATTTGTCAGATTCTCTAACAGGGAGTGTGCCCACGCTTGCCATTCACAATTGCCCAGACACACGCCCTGCTAAAGGGATAGCGGGGATGCGACCGCTGCAAGTGCATGTGCTGTTGGCCTGGGAACGAAGGAGAGTTTTTGGCCAAACTGGGGGGTTTCGCACTACCCCGATCGGGGTGCCCTGGGAGGAATGAGTATGACTGGCCTGGGTTCTCATAGACTCAAGAGTGGGTTTTGGTCCTCTTTAATGCAAAAAAATTATTGATTCACATTCTTTCAAAGTGAATCCCTAAGGTTTCAGATTTGCTTTGGACCAGAATGTATAGAATATTTGTGCGTAATTTAACTCCATCCAAATGGATTCGAGCAAGTCTTAGAATTAGGGAGCCAGAGGATAAGAGGCTTTATTTAGATTCTTCTGAAGCCAATCCCTAAGGTTTCAGACTGGGTTTCGAAATGGAATTTTTAGGGACTTTGGCTCTATGTTAATCGATTTGCTCATTCCTGCTGGTAAATCATCAACTTAGGAAGCCAGAGGAAAAGAGGCTTTATTCATATTCTTCCAAAGCTATCCCCAATCCACTCATCTTTTATTTGAAAGCTAAAGACTAAGAAATCAGGAGTTATGGGAAATGAGGTGAAGTTTTGTGCCCTAATGTTTGCATGTGTTCATTGCAATCATGAGATTTTGTCTAGTTACATTTGAAACAAGCACATTCAGCCATTTTTTTTACCTAAGTAGCAAAAAAAAATGAATATGCTTAAACCGGTCCTTCAGCATCATTTTTTGAAAAGCCCAAACCCTCAAAAACTATTCACCAGCATCTAAAATTAATATATTTTACGTTTTTAGGAACTTTTTATTCTTTCCCCCACTGGGCTGCAACACTGCTCAGGATATGGGTGCCGCCATCTTGCCTCAGAAGCATCACATGCTAAGGAGAGAAGAGGGGGGAAAAGTACAGGGGGCGGGTTATAGAACAGAGCTGGGGTCAGAAAAAGGACAGCAATCCCAAAATGCAGAGCGACACAGTCAGAAAATGATTTTTAATGTGGGTAATCTGTATGTACAGGGTGGGGGGGAACATACAAGATATGCTCTTATTCAGGGCGAAGGTCCGGTTTAAGGCTTATCAGCAGCCCCTCGTAAGAAGATCCCCATTCCAAACACCAAACAAAGATCTGGATTTTGGTTTTCACACTTACCTCACCCCCACTTCCTAAGACAGACGGGGTGGTGCTTTGCAGTTGGATTGGTATTTTCTAACTAGATTTCTTTTTTTTCTAACTCAGGAATAGAAATGGAGATAATCCACAGCTGTGAAATAAACAATGGTGGGTGTTCCCATGAGTGTCGTCACAGCAGTTCTGGTCCAATCTGCTTGTGTCCCCAAGGTTTGGATCTGGATTCTGATGGGAAGAATTGTGTAGGTAAGTTGGTTTTTACTACCAGCTCATCAGACCTTATTTATAGTAACAAGTAGACGAACAGATAGCCAACTGAGCTGTGGGGTCTTTCCCTACTTCCTGTGGTCTTAGGTTTTGCAACCACTTTACTGGGTTCTACCTCTATCTGCTTTAAGCTGTTTCCTCCTACAGTATTTATTTGCATTTTTACGTAGAATTACAAGTAGAATAGAAAACTATTTTTCCTGGGAATTTAAATGGGAATATTACATCTGCAATTCCAAACTTACTTTGCAGGTCTAATTCAACCAGCTTTGGCTCACCCTGAGGAAGTACCTAGTGCAGTGCCTCATGCCAGTTAAACAGTTTTAATAATCATTATGTTCTTAAAGTGGACCAACACCCAGGATTTTCACTATCCTGGGTTTTGGTCCACTTCCGCGGGGCACCCCCCAGATCGCCCTAAAAAACTCACCTCACCCCGCTCCTACGCGAGCCCTCGTCCAATCAGAGCGCTCAGAGCCGCTGTGGTATGTACGGACAAGCGACGGACAACCACAGCGGCTCTGAGCACGCTGGAGGCCGCATCTCGCACTTTCCTCTAACAGGGAGCGCGCCCGCCCGCCCCGGCCATTCACAAACGGCCGACGCGGGTGCGCGCCCTGCTAGAGAGAAGCGCGAGATGCGGCTGCGGCTCGCGCATGCGCCTTTGGAGCGGGGATAAGGCAAGGTTTCTGGGCGTCCTGCGGGGTTTCACACAGCGGGACATCCCGATTTCGGATGCCCCGCGGGGAGGGATCTGATCGGCCCGGGAATCTTATAGATTCCCGGGCTGATCCCCCTGGGTGTTGGTCCACTTTAAGTGTAATAAAATTGGACAAACACTATACATTTGGTTTATTGGCTTAACATTGTGATGTTTATCATAGATGTAATGTTATCTAGTCTTAGGTTAAAGCTAAAAACCCAACCGATCTCTAGCTGTCGTAAAAACAGGTCCGTTCCGTTCCATCACCACCAGAGGGTGTCGGAGTTCCAATCCAGGAATATGGCAATTCCATCTGTTCACCACCAGAGGGCGCTGGTGCTATAGGCCTGCTCCAGAGCACTCTAAATCTGCAGCCACCAGTAAGCGCATGCACATGCGCACATGCCCGCAGCAACTCGTATAGTTGTTGTGGTGCGTTTTTGTGCACGGATGCTTTCGATCCTTCTGAGCGTGCATGTGCGGTGTGTGCATGAAACGGCGCTCCATTGTGCGCAGGTGCAAGTTCCAAAAAACCCAATGAGCCATAGCGTCCAGTTGGTCATCTCTCCTGAAGTATCTCGAGTTCCTGATTGTTTCCTGTGTACGACCCTGCTAGTTCCTGACTATGTCCCTGTTCTCCTGCTCACTTCGACCTGTTCCTTGACTACAATCGCGTGCTGCCTGCCTCATTCCGGCTTTTTTACCAACTACCAGGGCCAGATTATAAGGAGGGCGTAAGGGGCGCGAGTCCATAATAGAGAGAGCCACAGGCAGGATGGAGAGTCTAGAGCAGCAAAGCCGCTGCCAGCAACGCTACAGTGATGGGTGCAGAGCTGTGACTGCACATAAGCCACCAAGCACAGCCACTGGCAGCTCAATGCAGGGAACCAGCCGGGCGACTACACTACCCCCCACCCAGAATGGCAAAGCAGGAGATCCCGAGCAGCACGCACCCGCACAAGGGGGGCACAAGGGACTCGATCTGACGTTCCAATAAGGGGGCGGGTGCCAGACATCCACCAATCAGTTACTTAGCTGGACTATTATTTTAAAAGAGAAAAAAAAAATTTCTGGAGACTTCACCCAATTTTGTGCCCAGGGTCCTCCACGCACTTAATCCGGCCCTGGTCCAAGGGCTTCCTAACACCCTGCTTCCCCATATCAACTGAACCCGAGATTGACACAGAAGATTGACCCTCCTGGGCCCTCCTATACAGGTAAAGGGTCCCCCCATAACACTACAGGGCAAGCCTTACTCTCTAATGTCCATGCATACAATGCAAGAACCCATTGTGACCCACCCATACTGCTCAATGACCTCTCTTACAACCCTGCAGCTTTAAAACATAAATAACAGAAATAACAGAAAACTTGTGTGGCATTGGGGTGGGTTATAAAGATGCCAAAGTATGGGCCTGATTTACAATGGGGCCCCTTATGACCGCTTACCAGCTTAATTCCAAATGTGGCCAAATAAAGACCCTTCTCCCTGGGCTCCAACCGATGCAATATCTAAATAGCTTGGAAAGATATAAATGGCAGGTTACCATTTGATATTATTATTCCAGGAGCAGCCCACACTTGTTTCCCACTGCATGGAAAATGGTTATATCAGAAGTGGCCAGAAGCTGTTTAGTGCAAAGGGCAAAACAGTAATTCTGTTCAAATCTAAAGAGGGAGAGAAGGGTATAAAATGAAGGGGCAGAAGGTTATGAAGAGGAGATACGGGGAAGGCTGGGGGGGGGGGGTGCATTTAAACCGGACCTTCAGCACGATTTCATGAAAAGCCCAAATCCTTAAAAAACTATTCCCCAGCATCTAAAATTAATATATTTAAAGTTTTTAGTCACTTACTTATTATTCTTTCCCCCACCGGGGTGCAACTCTGTTCAAGACTGTAGGATACGGGCGCTGCCATCTTGCCTCAGAAACATCACACATACTGAGGAGAGGAGAGCAGGATAAAGTACAGGGAGCGGGTTATAGCTGTGCTTTGCACAGACATAGCAGAGCTGGGGTCAGGAAAAGGACAGCAATCGCAGAATGCAGAGTGACACAGTCAGAAGACAATTCCTGTTTGCAGGCTGCCTGAAGCCCCATGAGCCACCATCTTGGATGTTTAAAGGCTCATAACATGCAGTAGATGCAGGTAGGATGCTTTTTAATGTGAGCAATCTGTATGTACAGGGCAGGGGAAACGTATAAGATTTGCTCTTATTTAGGGTGAAGGTCCGCTTTAACTTCAAACCTGCACATCCCTGGACATCATGATCTGGGATGCCAGTGAACTTAAACTCCTTGGGAAGCCAAAAACACATCTGAGCATTCACCATTCCACCGGCAGGGAGTAGGTACCTGCTGGCCCCAGCTCTGGAACACGGACCAGATAAGTATTAATGTTTGATTTTTCGGCTTCCTTAAGGTACTGAAACAGAGGGGGATGAGTTTAGTGCCCTATTTGAAAGAGTGATAGGAGGTGTGCTTAAAGAAAATAGAGGGCACTAATACAGAGAAGAGTCCAGTACAAGCTCCACTTTTATTGGGAACTTAAAGTGTTTGTTAAAAAATAAATATTAGTAGCTTACCTTTTATCGGGTGGCTTTAGTGCTGCCCTTCCTCCTCCGTCTGTCTCTTTAGTGAGGAAACCACTTCCTCATTTAGTTTCAGTCCCCACCCTGCTGATCTGATCCATCAATCAACCTTCAGTGGACCAAGAATGGAAACACCCCCCCACTCCCTGCCCAGATGTCCTGATTAGCTGCCTCTCTCTGCAGCTCTAAACCCCGCTCTCCTCTTCTCTCTTCTCTCACACTCATCACAGTGTGCTTACATCACATTACTGTTGCCACACCCACTGTTTCTCTTCCCTTTTACTATGAATCTCCAATGCTCTAATACTTTTAAAGGTAACTTAGGAACTACAGGGTCTTTTTTGAAAATGGGTTGAAGTTTGGGACAGTGCAACATGTAGCCCGAGACAATGGGACAGCATTCGGGCTAACTTTATTGACATGCAGGGATTTGGCACTTCATCCACTATAACCTACTGTAATTAGTGTTTCATATAATTAATTCCAATGACAAAAAAAAATTAAAACATGAAAAGGGTTTAAAATGCTTCAAAGTCCTCTAATTTTTCTCAAGGTATCCCAAAAATTACAGTATCTCCAAAACGTTTCGAACTTGGGATATTGAAGGATTTTGCTTAGCTTGTCCAGAGCGTGACATAAAAGGTTTTCCTACTATATGGTCAGATCAGAAGTGGGAGTCTTTGCACAGTGGAAATCCTTGCTATGGTCTAAATGGTTTACTAGCGCCATCGTCCTATTTCCTAGGCAGGTTGATGTGGCGCCTTGAGTTATACTGATGAAAAGATCTCCAGGCCAGCTGTTTTTTTTTATCTTGGGCTATTTTGAGGCGTCTGATAAATCGTTAGGACAAAAGTATTTGCTAATGAAAAGAAGTGAGCTTCTCTGCTCTGTAAACCTTTACAGTCTCCAATACTCCAGCCGTCAGCTATAATCATGGGAAGGATTTACGGCGTAACTTCACAGGCGAGGATAATGGCCTTGTAAGACTTCGCTCATGCTGGGAGACCACTTGTCATTCCAGCGATGTCCATGTTTCTCGCAATACGTCCTGCCAGATTGTAGTGTTGTGTTTATTTCTGGTATGCCTGAAGCTCGAGCCAAGCATGTGCTAAAAAGCTTTTCCAATCCAAATGCTTGTGTATTTGTTTTAGTCCTTGGATTTCATTGAAAATCTGCGTTTGAAAATTGCTTTTAAATAGAACAACTGCAAATCGCTTAGTGTTAAAAAAAAGTTTTCCACTACCCTATGTGCCATGGGGTTTGGATCATGCTGCTTCAGTGTACTTATAGCCTCCCCTACTTCTATCACACAGTGACTGCTCTCTGTAAAGGCTTCTTCGTTGTAATGCTGGGTGTTGAGGCGCAGAGATTATTTTGACCCACAGTGCTCAGTATTGGTGGTGTCACAACGCACTTACCTTTCTGCCCGGTCCTGTGGCATTGTCAGGTGGCTGGCCAGGATCCCCACCGGACAGCAGCCGCATCAACAGCAAGCGCAGGCTTGGGCAGCGTCGCCTCAAGCGGTGCCGAGCACGTCTGCCTCCTCCTCTCCCTGAGCATTTCCGCCTCCCCCTTTGCGCACGCGCGCAGTTGTTTTATGCCTGCCAGCGGCACTGCACACAGCGTGGCCCTAGAGGTTTGTTTAAAGGGCCAATGAGCCCCAAGGTTACTGTGGGCGAAACGCCCTATTAGTGATCAGCCCACAGGTTGTTAACAGGCCAATGAGTCAAAGTCTCCCCTGGCCAATCCTGTCCACCTCAACCCCCATATAAAAGTATTTCCATATCATTCAGTCATTGCCCGAGATATCGTTCTGCTGGGTTTAGTTGTTCCTGTGGTTGCTGATTGTTATACTGTTGCTGACCTAGCCTGCCTGACCATTCCATGACCGCTGCCTGGACTCCGACTATGTTCCCACATCAACCCTTTTACTGCGAACCCTCTGATTTCCCTGTTTGACCCTTAGCTTGACCTTTGACCCTTCTTGTGCTTCTCCTTTGGCAATGTGTATCCGGGGGTATGACCCCGGCTTGCCCGATAACACCCAATCTTACCTCTGGTTCATCCGCTATCGCCCCTGTAAGTTCACAATCTTTGAGCTACCGAGTCCTGGGGTTAACCATGTCCAGTGAGGCGTTTAAAGCGACCCGGCGAATAGGGGCTTGTCTATAGGTGAAGCTAGCTGCGGAGATTGGGGGTTGTGGACTCACCAAGATGGCGGGTTTCCCACGGGGTATTGGCAGATGGTGTGAAGGCAGTGATCAACCCCATTTCGCACATCCCTGCTGGATCCAACCAGAGACAGGATCTTATGACTAAAACAATAAAACTTTCATTGCCGCTCCACTATAGAAACATACAGTACACTGCAGCAAGTAATAAAATGCTCCTTCTCCCGATACACAATAACAATCACAGGCAAGTGAGTTATGCTTAAATTAGGATTGATCACAGTTGGACTCCTCTTGGACGGTCGACACTGGTTTCCAAGACACTGTCCTTCTTCCTGTTCACTCCCTGAGCTCTCTAGCTCCTTTTCTATACAATTCCAGATTTCAAGACGCCAGTCCTTTGTAGGATTCTTTCTTAAATACTTTGTGATCTGGCCTAGCTCCAGCACTGTAACATTTTAGTTCCCCTCCAGTCACCTGTTCAACATGCCAAAATGCACTTCACATGTGTTATGAGTCTCCTGCCCACCTGCCTGGCTCAGTTTCAATTAGTTCCTAACTTCCAGTTTCATTGTGTGCTTCGTTTGGTCTCACTGAGCGATGTGCCCATCAGCAGCAGGAAGAGGTGAATGTTTTCATAATCCCGGGAGATACACACAGATTTGGAATGTCCCGCCGGGGAGAAATTACATTCTTGGGTTTTGTTCCTCTTTAAGCTTGGTTTCTCCATTTTACCATATATGGCTTATTTTACGCCTCTTTTGAAATGGTTCTCTGCTCCAACCAAGAGCTAAACATACTGTAACTATTCTCAAATAGGGTGTTTGAAAAACAAACCACTTTCTGACCTAGTGCGGCAGCAACTGGTTACCCCAAAACATCCAATGTAAAATCTAGCACACATTTTGAGGTCACAAGGCTGGATTCAGCTGGGGGGGGGGGGGGCCTAGGTATTCAGCCCAAGGGGGAGACACTGAATGTATTGATATTATCTGACAATATTCTTCTTCCCATGCAGATGTGGATGAGTGCACCAACGGCGCTTCATGCTGTCAGCAGCAATGCACCAACTATGCCGGAGGATATGAGTGTGTCTGCTATCCAGGTTACAGGCTTAATATCGATGGCTGTGGCTGTGATGGTATTTATGACCTTACCTTTAATCTATAGTGAGTTGGATGTTTTGATTGGTATTTAATCATGTCTTTCCTTGCAGATGTGAATGAATGTTTGTTGAACAATGGAGGATGTAGCCAAGTATGTGAGAACGTCGCCGGATCCTTCACCTGTAGCTGTAATCCTGGTTATAAGCTGGATGCCAGTGGCAAAGGCTGTACTGGTAAGGCTCAACTTCTGTCATCTACCAAGCTCTAACTGCCACTGTCACTATGCAGGTACCAGAAGAGAGTTCTTAAAGCAGATCTATAGCCTTTGTGGAGATTAGCTCTGGTAGGCGACCGGGTGTCAGCAGTATAGAGGCGGAGGCAAACAGTTCAAAGTAAAGTCTGTGTTTATTTCACATAAACATCCACAAAAGCATATGTCCATACAGGTTACATCACCTTTTCAGGAAACCGCAGCATAAATGATTCAATCAGGCAAACAGCTTTTAGTCCTTGAGCAAAGGTCCTGTTTACAGTCAAAATAGGCCTCAGGTCCGCATGAAACAGCCTCCACAGGAGATTTCAGCCAGGCTCACAGAGTCTCACTCCCATGTGAGCTCTAGACAAAGGACAGGCCACAGCTGATTCTCCAGGCTATTTAAACAGCCCGCAAAACCCGGACCTGGGTAGTGGGATGGAGTCCCACCCTGCTCTACTCCATCCCAGTAAAGCCGTCCCAGGTTAGCCTTTCGGCTATTCTAAAGCAACAGCAGCAAACTGCCACCAGCAGCTGATGCTGGAAATCAGACTACACGGCTTTACTGCACCAATGCCAGGTACATTGGTGCTACATACCTGCCGTCAATAACGGCCCCTTGCACCTTACCACACCTTGCAGTAGCAGAACATGGGCTAGGGTGTCTTCGCTGGAGGGTACAGTGAGGTTGGGTAATGGGAAAGGGGTTGGTGCTGGAGACTTGAGAAGCAGGGAGTGAAGGGGTTCGCTAGAGGAGGACTTAGTGATTGGGTCACAGGCTCTGGGTGAGGTAGGCTGCATCCTTGGGGCTATGCCCAGCCAAAGAGTTGTGGCCCATCAGCAATTCTCTGTATTCTCTCTGATCAGTCCACCCCTGTGTGCTGTTGGAATGGTTACATAGCAACACAGAGGCATTAGTCTTGTCAGAATTATTACATGTAAGAGGACAAATCTACTACATCTCATAGTTAAATAAATGTTCCTTTTAAGGACCACTTATCTAGAATGGCTCATGGGCTGCCTATGTAAATTACTAAATGATCCAGAGAACAGCTTTGTCATTTGTATCTGTAGTAATATATGTCCAAACATTGACTTTCTCGTGAAGAAATTTCACTGCCCAATGGTCTTCAGGAAAACAAAAGCCTAGTTGCTTTAATTTATTATTACAGATATTCAATTGAGAATGAATGAGAACCTTCACGGACATTGGTTCACTAGGTTATGTGGCTTATGTGTGGCTCTTTAGTGGTAGGTGAGGCTCAGTAAGCTCAGAACTGGAGGCACTGCTGCAGAAGATACTTTGCCAACAGTTGATGTTTTTTGATACAAGAGATGGGATACGGTGCTCCGGAGGGGACGAATATACTTTTAGTCTATGCTGCATGACCCAGAAATACTCTAGAAACCACCTGGACCATGCAAACCCTCCTCAATCTACTCCCTTCCTCTTTTAAGGTGTGAAAAGTGCAGGATCATCCAGCATACCTTAGCCTATAATTAATCCCTGAAGAGGGGCCACACTTCCCAAGGAGTAAAGCAATTGCAGAAGTGGATCCGGCTCCTCCCATAAAAAAATAACTTTTAATAAAAAATATTAAAATCTAGACAAAGCAAAAACTAAAAAAATAAGTAACTAGGAAAAAGTGACCGCCATAAGTTCTGCTGTGGGAACCAATGTGACATAGAGAGTGTCTCTTTTGGATTTTAATTCCCCACTGTGGTGAATCAGGATTTTAATAATAACATACAATTTAAATAGATTATATATTACTACCTGCTTGCTTTTGCTTGTTGCTGTAGCCTTCTTACTGTATATGTATATTTCCTCTATCCCAGCCACTAAAGAGATAGGAGGTGGGCAGCACCCAGTGGCAAATGCCCTTCCACAAGTAACGCTGTTGCAGGAGGAGTTGTCCCAAATATTTGATGATGATGAATATGAATATGATGAGGAAGCAGAAGCTCGTGGTGAACACACACTTTCAGAATCTTTTGGTAAGAAAGTTATTATTGCCTTTAATATGGTTATTATACCTATACGTAATGCCTGACATTTACAAGACAGGGCATCATATCGAATATTGCATTCCAATGAGGAGAGATAGGGGACATGACTGAGATCTCAGAATAGATCTTTCCTGAAGGACATGTCATCCAGGATTCTCATCAGAGAAAAGAGAGTTGTTAGCAGGTTGATTAAACATTAACCAACTCACTGCCACAGGAAGACTGGTCAAATCTTGTAAAATGTTACACACAGCAGCACAACTAAAGAACTTTTGTTGAGCTTGCCATTCATCTGTCACTCTAACCCATCATATTACCTCTTGCATTTGCCCTTTATGTAGACCTACAGCAACCCTAGGGCCCTCTGTACCCTAAAACACTCAAATCCCAAAATGTGATGCCTGTTTGCAAAATTTCTCATAGTAGGCCTCCAGCCTCCAGACCTTATGGGTCTGCTCCCTATATACCCCTATCCCAAATTGTGATGCTTATTTGCCAAAATCCTGAAAAGAATACTCTACAGATAAACCAGCAGCCAATGGGGATTCACCATTTGGGCGCTTATTCATGTGGTGCCACACATGGCGCATTATTACCTGAAGCAGGGAACAAGAAAATGTGGCTGCCATTACCCAAACACACGGATCAGTATTACTGATTGACTGGTATCCTAAATTAGAATGCCTGGGAGGGGGGTTAAAACATTCTGTACGCTGTTGTTTTACCTTAGATCTAATGATCAACCCTTGGCAAGATAATATTTAATAATAAAGGACCCCTAGACCGACGAGCATCTCGGAGACGGAGGGGGGGCGCCGGTGGGCCACCACGTGACCCGCATGCCACACCTGCAGTAGCGCAAGGCGCGCAGGATAAAAAGTGAAGAATCGTCCAATTGACTATAGAACACGCTATCTTGGAAACAAGCCTCCTACAACCTATAAGGGCCAGGACGGAGTATATTCCTAATCAGTTCCTCTCGGGAAAATATTTGTATGCACATATACAATATATCAAACAGTAAATAATGTATTGGATTCATTCCTTAAAGGACATTGAGAAAGCCGGAGCAGCAGGCGAAACATGTCTGTCCGAATGGGGCGTAGAAAGAATCAATTAACTCAATAATAGGGTACAAAACAAAACAATCGACTCGTCAAGATGGGGGGGGGGGGGCAAGTAATGCACTTATGTGAATGTATTTGATAGAGGCAAGAAATGTATACATGAAAGAATTGTACATACTTGTGTAACAAAACTTTTATGGGACATAGTCCGTTTTAATTAATGTCATGAGCAAAATACATTTTGTACTTGAAGCAATAGAAGTGTGGTTATGGCCAAAGGCTTGATATAAAATACCGGGTGGAGCCTGAACCCGGATTTAGCAGAGTAAGATAATATTTTACTGTCTATGTCCCCAGTATATGAACTAAGCCTAACTTCAAGTGCAAAAAAAAAAGTTCACCTACAAGTCACAAGAACAACACTGGTGTTACTGGAGGGTCAATGGACAGAGCAATTTGGTTCCTGAATAGGGACAGTTCCTCCAAACCAGGGGCATTGGGGAGACATGAAATACTGATGACACACATTCTTTTATTTTTTCCATGTTGGAGAAGACATGGTAAGTGAGGCTATATCCCCTCTAGTGGGTTCACAGTCAGCGTAAAGGAAGCTACTGACTACTTCGTCCGCTTATACAAACTTAAAAAAATAACCGGAGTTGGGTCTGATTGTATACCGAGACTTACCCACAACCTGGTTCTGCTACATGGGGGGGGGGGGGGGGGGGGTAATTGTGAATTTAATACACACCAATGAAGAAAAATGACATTGAGGCCGATTCATTAATAGCGGCAGGTAGCGACAGTTGAGCGACTGTAGCAGTATTTTCACAGCGCCCACTAGTAGTCACTGTGCTTGGCCATTGTTCGGTTGTTGATAGCGACTCAGTTGGTGTGCAGTAATGTTGAATACGGGGTGACGAGTCGCTATTTGACAGGTTCCGCGATGTATGGGTGCGCATGATAGCGACTGGTCAGAGCAACCGGCTCCCACCATATTCATCAAAAAATCACGCTCAAAAAATTATTGCGCTGTGAAATGCATGTTTAAACCCCAGAGCGCTGGCGGCGATGTGTTAAAAGTAGTTTTTTAACCCCCAAACCACCATATTTTTGGAAACCAAAAATATGAATACAATAATATCAGACCTGTAATATCAATTCTGCACAATTTTTTTTTTTTTTTAACCTTAAAAAGCTAATCTAACATGGCAGAAGTGGTAATATATTTTTCACATTTAAAAAAAAAAAAAAAAAAAAAAAACATTAATAACAATTAATTATGAATATTTAAAGATTGTTCCATTGAAATGCATTGGAGAGCGCCAGGTAGCGAGAGGTCATACCTGTCGCATTTCAAGGTCGGACGCTGGCGCTGTGGGCTGAGGCTGGAATAATGATGAATGAGTTGCTATCTGGCGCTATCTCAGTCGCTAAGCAGGATTGGCTTGATAAATGTGTGATTGTGGTGGGGAGCCGGCGTTCTCATGGCGGTGCCCGTCATTACCGGTCGCTCACCAGTCGCTACCTGACGCTATTCCTTCATAAATAAGGGCCATGGTGCTCGGGCCGGGCTGTCTCAAGCCCTTTCAATTGGTCAAAATGGGTGAAAGGTAAACAAACCGTATTTTAAAAGTTTGTCCTTTATTTATAATATTTTTATAAACATCTCTATATAAAACAGCCTCTAAAACCAGTAGTTACCAGAACCCGTAGCAGAAGGTGGGTTTCCGCTACATGGGAAGGGGGCTTTACCACCACCAAGGAGCAGGCGGGGTGGGAGCAGACATCCCTCAAAACAGCAGAGCCACTCATTGAGGGCCCAGTCCCTTAGACTGGGTGAGTATAGCTCCTTTTTAAACCCTAATTTTCACTCTTATATCAACTTATAGAGTGCAGACTTAAAATTTTAGAAAAGCCCATTAACAGCAGGGTCTCTATAGGTTTGATAGACTGATTGCTGACAGCAGTTTGCCAATTTATAATATAATATCTTTCAAAATTCTAGTTTGCTTTGATGGTTCTTTTGGGCCGGATTGCTCTCTTTCATGCAATGACTGTCAGAATGGAGGAACGTGCAACGTGCAAGAAAATGGATGCCTGTGCGCACCTGGATGGACCGGACTCGTATGCAACCATAGTAAGTCTGTTTCATTTTAACTTTTGGAAATGAGAATTAGCTGTGGATTAATAAAAAAGGCCTTTAAGGGCTAAAGGTTATTAGGCCCCGACACAAAAAGATATTCTCACTTTTACCCAAGAAAATATCTGCTATGCGGCATTGTATCAAACACCTCCTTCTTTTGTGGCCTTGTCTGGCACATACCCCCCCCCTCCTCCTTAGGATCCCAAGACCAGCAATGCTGATATAAAAGCATTCAGGCTTGCTGGTGATAAGGTAATAACACAAAATTTGGGGAGTATCCATCTAAATTATGGCTAGGATTAAAAAGAACTTGAAATTCAAATTAAACACTTTCCCCCAAAGGAGACACACTAGGGTCTTGATTCAACAAACATAGAAGAACAAACGTTTTGGTTGGAAAATTGGATTCCATGCGAAAAACCTAAACTGGACCTTCAGCATTATTTTATGTAAAGCCCAAACTCTTAAAAAAAACTATTCCCCAGCATCTAAAATTAATATATTTTACGTTTATAGTCACTTATTATTCTTTCCACCACTGGGCTGCAACACTGTTCAGGACTCTAGGATACGGGCGCCGCCATCTTGCCTCAGAAGCATCACATACTGAGGAGAGGAGAGGGGGCAAGTGCAGGGGGAGGGTTATAGCTGTGCTTTGTACAAACAGTGTGGAGATGGGGTGAGGAAAAGGACATCAATCCCAAAATGCAAAGCTGCACAGTCAGAAGATACTTCCTGGTTGCAGGCAGCCTGAGACTCCATGGGGCCACCATCTTGGATGTTAAAAGGCTCAAAAAATGCAATAGGTAGGATGGTTTTTGAAGTGGGCAATCTGTATGTACAGGGTGGGGGAAACATACAAGATGGGCTCTAATTCAGGGTGAAGGTCTTCTTTAAGTTCACACAAAGTTGATCATTGCTAACTGAACGGAACTTTAAAGAAGAACTCTGCATTGGCTTTTTTCTCCAGCCATGTTCAAGCCTGCACCCTCATAAATAAGAGAAGAGCATGTGCCAGAGTTAAAAGGGAGAACACATAAGCTTACAGGAGCAGACAACACTGTGAAAGAGATGCTTTTTGGAAGGCCACAGTGGTCCTTTCAGTTCTAAAATGATGAGGATTTCAATTCAAGTCTCAGCTTGGATTAAGGGTTAGGGTTAAGGCCTAGCATTTTTATAAGAAAAAGTCCCAATGCCAAACTGTAGGAGCCACTTGATTAATTTTATACAACAAACCGCTACATCGTGATCATTTTGGATAAAACTCTACCAGAGTTTTGGCCTGACACCAGTTTTGATTGAGTTTGTGCTTTGTCTTGGCCGCGTTGTCCTACCAGAATCCTATTTGCCTTTCTGTGTACATGATACTTTGGCTGCTCACGTGTTTTTTTTTTAGTTTAGAGCTTAAAAATAGAAACCGGTCTATTTCACAGCAGGTTTTTGGAGCTTTCTAGCCTTCCACAATCCTTTTTTTCTGGCCAAAGTGAGACATTTGGTTCTTGTTCCCTGTTCTCTGCCTAACTACGAAAACTGGATACAAGCTGTGTTTTAGGGAAAGTTGTCTTCTTCAGATGTCAGTGTTTTGTTTTTAAGTCATGTGAGTGTCTTTTTTACAGTAAATTTTTGACTTGGCCATTTGTGATCTGGAAACGTATAAAGGTTACAACATGAGCTGATGGTTTACGATACAAAAAATACACATTAGGGTTGATTCAGAGCGACAAAAAAAGACTTTCGTTTTTGTGCCGATCTGTTTTTTTTTTCATTTTGTTCCCGCTCGCGTATGAGTGTACGAGCGATTCTATGCATGCATCGCAAACCTTCAGTAAAGTTTTCGTCCATTCGTATGCCAACGAGAATGTCATTTTCAAGCTTTCGTTTTCCGTTTGTGTTACTCATGTTACAACGTTGGCTTTCGCTTTTGCCCTTTTTCCATCGTCTCCTCGAACGAATCATTCACGTTTCCCGTTAGATTCTGAATTCCTTTTTCTATAAATAATCGTCCAGACAAAAATACTTACGACCTTACGCCTACGCACTACAAACGTAACTCATTAATGTGCTTGCCTACATATTTGGTTCACTCACTTCTGCTACAATGCTTAGCTAAATCACTTCGCGGTCTCATTCTTCTTCCATTTCTCACACCTAAAGCTTACCTAAATCACTTCGCGGTCTGACGAATCTTAATATCTAAATTTGTGTTTTGCATTCGTTTTGTGGTAGCCAACCCTTAATGAATGTATTTAGAAAAGGAAATGACACAGAGACACTTTTTTTATTTTAAATAATCTTAAATGCCATTTTTCAAGTGCCTTTTTTTTAAAAGTAAAATTGTTTCAACAAATTTACAACTTTGTTTATATTTTTTTTTATTTAAAAAAATATAAAACTTTTAGAATATTTTAAATTTTTTAAATAACATATAAAACGTAGTTAAATATATAAATAGCAATGGCAGGCCACAGAACATTATTCTTCCCCCAACGAGTCGCGCAGCTCATGCATCTCGCCCACCAACTGAAGGACCCTGCCACTCAGTTGTGCCACTCTGGCACGTGTGGTCCCTGTTAAAAAACGTAAAATAAATTTTTTGGATAACCTTGTTGGGGGTCATACTGCAGTGCCCCCCCTGTATGGTCCAAACACCTAAATCTGGACTTCAAAAGCCCGAAGGCCCTCTCCACAATGGCCCGGGTTTTGCAGAACTCCTGGTCCGCATTCTGCGGGCGAAGAACAGGCGTCAGGAGCAAGGGCAGGAGCGGATATCCAGAATCCCCTGAAAGAATTAAAAAAATACTAACTAAAATACACATTCTAAGCAACAATATTGTTTAACATGTCATCAAGGGCTAAAAACAGCCATAGGTTAAGACATGAGTCATCAACTATATTCATTGCCATACAGTGAAAATGGATTGAGGGAATGTGAGCAAACTTACCCAGGAGCCATCCACCAGATAATTCTCCTGACTCAAACTGACGAAATAAGCCAGAGCTCCGCAATATATAAGCATCATGGGACGACCCTGGATGCCTTACAAGAACACTGAGGAATCGCATATCCGGACCAAACACTGCTTGTATGTTGTGCGAGTGGCACATCTTGTGGTTCCTGCAACCAAATATAAAATAATTACACAAAGCCAAGGAAAACAACTAAAACAATAACTCCAACAACAAATTAAAGGAGCACTATCGCGAAAAAATGGGCCAGTGATAAAAATCCATATAAATATGCTGGATGGCGGGGGAAGGGGTCACATATACACCCAGCATCAAGAAATATCCATCCATGCTTGTATCTTTTATTTTAATGGAAGGAAGAGGAAGTCACAGGTGACAGGCTCTGTCATTCCTCATAGACTAAACCTGTCACCCCTGGATTTTGTTCCTACCAGGAGAAGAAAACCTCAAGCTTGGCGGGAGTTTTATTTAGTTCTGGTGAATAAGTGACCTCTCCTCTCATTAGCCGACATGTTTATATGGATTTTTAATACTATGCAATTTCGCGATAGTGCTCCTTTTAAGATTCAAGTTCAACAATCCAAATATAAATAACAAAGGACATAAGTCTAAAAAAATATACCAATTATATGGATGTGTGGGAAAATAAATGTTTACATGCTAAGGACTAATTAAGGTCAGCATTAAAATGCTTTTATAAGGCATACATGAAATGTATTGATTCAGGTATGCATTGCTATACAAGTTATGGCCTCGGCCATGCTGATACATGCAATGCCTTGGAGCTAAAGGCGCGCAGACTCCTCCACATAGCCGCAAAACATGTTCAACAATAGCAATCCGAGCCCTCAGAGGTCCTGTAAGTGAAGCGGAAAAGAATCCGTTTTATAGGGCGGAGGTCTATCGGCAATCAGGTCTCTGAATCACATGGAAACCCATCCCAATAACGTAAGTTATCTGAAGTAACGCAAATGATCAGATTTAGATCCGAAAATGAGCCGAAGTAACGCAAATGATCAGATTTAGATTCGTCCATCGAAAGCGCATATACGCATTTTCGGGAACGAACGTAAGAATGGAAAATGGAACGTAAAAACCAAAAAAAATGACAAACACACACAAAAACATACACAGACATCCACGAAGGTCCAGACGAATGTGTCTCTGAATCGAGCATAATGTTAGGACATTGGCCTTGATTCAATAAAGGTAGAAAAAAATTCTCATGGTAGTAAAAGATTCAATTCGTGAGAAAAAAGCCTGAGAATGTCACTGTTACTGAATCACCAGCCAAGAAAACAATGAAAGTCAATGGCAGCTTTTTTACTTTTTTTAAGTAGAGAACTGTTTTCTCCTTTCTACACTGTAGACTTTCATTGTCTTTTTATCTTGTGATTCAGTAACAGTGACATTCTCAGGCTTTTTTCTCATTAATTGAATTTTTTACTACCATGAGAATTTTTTTCTACCTTTTTTCTACCGAACCATCACTCTGAATAAGAGCCTATCTTCTATGTTTCCCCCACCCTCTACATACAGATTGCCCACATTAAAAAGTATCCTACCTGCACCTGTTGGCTTTTCTGAGTTTTTAAACCAAGGAGTCACGGGCTGCCTGCAAACAGGAAGTGTCTTCTGACTGTGCCTCACTGCATTCTGGGATTGCTGTCCTTTTCCTGACCCCTGCTCTGCTCTGTCTGAGCAAAGCACAGCTATAACCCCACCCCCTGCATTCCCGACACTCTCCCCAATATGTGATGCTTCTGAGGCAAGATGGCGGCTCCCGTAGTCCTGACCAGAGTTGCAGCCCAGCAGGGGTAAAGAATAAAAAGTAAGCGACTAAAAAGGTAAAATCTATTAAGTTTAGATGCTGGGGAATAGTTTTTTAAGGGTTTGGGCTCTTCATGAAATGATGCTGAAGGTCCGGTTTAATAAAAATAAACAATATTAACACATGAATATGTAAATGGGCCAAGCTCATCAATCAAGAATTACATTGTGAGACAAGTGTTTGCTTTTATTCCTTGCGTCACATGACCAATAGTGTTTACATAGTCGCTTGAATAAGGAGCAAACCATAGTAAATGTAACATTAGGGCGAGGGGTTAGCGGATTCAGGAAGCATTCCTATTCCTTACACATAAACACATTACATAACAAGTATTGCAGCTGAAAAATAGCCCAATACTAATAATATAAATTATGATATTTTCTATGAAGTCATTATAATTAACAGCCATTAGCAGGATGCATTGCCCTGTATAATTATAATATATTATTATTGAATTTAATCGCTGGATAATCTAATAGGATTTACATGACAAGCACGGCTTTAAAGTGCACCTTTAAAGTTTATGTGATCACCTTCTAGCTCGAGCCCAGTGCCCCAAAGCCTGTTTCTTTTTTCTTTACTAAAACCTTTGCTCGGTATTCAGAAAAACACTAGCAGGAAGCAGTAATATGGTGAATGGGAGCAATATGCTAATTTATTCAGTTACAAATAACTGTCATATAATGGCAGTTAGGTTGAAGTGCTCCCCATTGCTGAGTTGTGTGTACTGTAACTGAATGTATCATTGATGGAAAGCACCAGGGGGCGGGGCTGCTCGCCAGGGAGCAATATGGCCAACTGCATCCAGCTTGTCTTGTTATGAATATTGGGCAAAGGCTTTAGTAAAAAAAAAGAAACACCGGTTGTTTCGGGGCACTGGTCTGGGGATAGAAGGTGATAGCAGGATTTACATGACAACCAAGTGCTATACTCAGAGGGAAGTTTATGTTGTGACCTTCTATCCACCAGCCCTGTGCCCTGAAACAGCCTGTGCTGCTTCTTCTTTTTTTTTTTTTTTTTACTAAAGCCTTTGCTCAGTATTCATAAAAACACTAGCAGGAAGCAGTAACATGGTGAATGGGAGCAATATGCTAATTCATTCAGTTACAACTAAACTGTCATATAATGGCAGTAAGGTTGAAGTGCTCCACATTGTTGAGATGTGTGTACTGTAGCTGAATGTATCATCGCTGGAAAGCAGTGGAAAGCACCAGCAAATGATGCTGAAGGCCAGCTTTAAAGTGGACCAAAACCGAGAGCGATCGGCCTGGGAAGCTATAAGATTCCCGGGCCGATTGATTCCCTCCCCCAGGGCATCCGCAGCCATATATATTTCTGTCCCTTTAGCAGGGCGCGTGCCCGCCATTTGTAAATGGCCGGCACGAGCACACTTCCTGTTAGAGGGAAGCAGGGGATGCAGCCTCCAGCGCGCTCGGAGCCGCTGGCCTTAGACGCCATCTTTGATGACGTGAAGTCAATGGCTCCGAGCATGCTGATTGGACGAGCGGCGGCGCATGCGCCGTAGGACCAGGAAGAGGTCTGCAGCCCCCTTTCCCTAAACGATATGCAGAATTATTATTTTGAAATGGCAGTAGTGTTTTCTTTTCTATACATCAGGATCATAAAAGGTCCCCTAATACTTCAGTTGCGTGGTCTGCTATGGCTATGATATAGTAAAACCCCACCATGTGCTACTGTCCCAAGCGATGACCTTTCTCTGCTTCTCCTGTGTCTTATCTGCAGCCTGCCCTGAAGGTACCTATGGCCAGAACTGCAACCTGACCTGCAACTGTAGAAATGGAGGAACCTGTGACCCCGTCACAGGGAAATGCCGCTGCCCGCTAGGAGTAAGCGGAGAATTGTGTGAAGACGGTAAGTCTGCTTTGTGTAGCGGTTTTAGCAAAAATTGATTTTGTCAAGTATCGCGATATTTCATTCGACAATGCTAGAATTGATTCTTTCTTTCTAGTGTCGATTCTAACCGACCCCCCCCCCAGTACAGTAAAAGAAAAGTAAAAAAATCTCGTTCAATCCAGCCAGCCCCCTATCCCTCCCCTGGGGCTCTTCAGTCTTCAGGAGAGAGCCCGACAGGCCCTCTCCCCTTGTTTTCATGATGGGTGCCGATGTCTTCGCAACTAGCCTTTGGGGGCGGGTGGATGACATCACCCCGCGGGCGTCATCCTAGCTCCCAGCGATTTAGCTGTCAGATGCAATGATCGCCGGCTAGAGGAGGAGGGGGCAGGAGATCCTCTGATCCCCTGCCTCCCCCCTCCAGAGATCACCGTATCTGTCATTGGATCAGCGAGGGACACAGGAGCTAACAATTGGAGGTGAGTAAAGAAAAAAAAATTTTTTTTTTCATAAAGACATTTTCTCTAATGGGCCATTAGGCTATGCCTGCTTGTAACCAAAGCTGGCCCTGCGCCCTGTTCTACAACCCCTCATAGCTGGTGCCTGGGCTGGTTATGCTGGGTAAGTGGGAACTCATGCCATTTTTTGGGGGGATTTTAAGGGTTTTTAACCCTAAAAATTCCCCCAAAAATGGGGTCCCCCCGGGAAGGAGGAACCTATGTCATTTTCTTTTAAATTAAAAATAAAATTTAATTAAAAAAAAATCTCAATATATTGTCTTTGAGACAGAATCGGGATATACCGTATCATCATACGTGTATCGCGATATGTATCGTATCGCCAGATTCTTGCCAATTCACACCCTTAGCTTTGAGCGTTTAGAATTATTTTACAGAAACATTTTGGGCTATAGGGAATAACATACGACCACACAGCAAAAACAAGCTCAGCAGTTACAATAAGCGTTTAGGGATGTTTCTGGTTTCGAGCTAGAACATATTGATAAAGTCACTAATGCCTTTGTCTTGTATTTTATAAAGCTTGTAAAAGTTAAAAAGATTTGCACATTCTTTACTGTAGGTTGTCCAAAAGGCTACTATGGAAAAAACTGCAAGAAGAAGTGCAACTGTGCCAACAAGGGCCGATGTCACAAGATCCATGGGGCTTGTCTGTGCGACGCTGGTCTGTACGGGCGCTATTGTCACCTGGGTGAGACACAGTTCTTAGTTTTTGCGATGTTCCAGTTTGTGGTATTTGATGTCCCCTTAAATTTGCTTTTTTCCATGTTGCCATTCAGCTTGTCCAAAATGGACCTTTGGGCCTAGTTGCTTCAAAGAGTGTACCTGCGTGCCGGGCCACACCCAGGAGTGCAGCAAGATAGACGGGACGTGCACATGTAAACCGGGTTTCTCAGGGACATCCTGCCAATCAAGTATGTTTCAAGTTTATCTGATGTGTATTGTAGTTTTGAAGGCCTACTCCAAAAATGTTTTAGTTTCGGAAACACGGAGCAGGCTTAGGATTAGGTTTTTGCTATTTGTCATATATAATTTTCCATTGATAATGGGGTCGGTTCCACACCATTTAAAAAAGTGCACTGTGGGTGAAAAATGAAGTGCGCCTAGTGCTGAATGACCCCTTTTTACAAATGGCGCCGAATTGTATCTATATGGGGGTAAAGGTTCTTGCCACCCAGCCTGGAACATTGAATTGGATGCCAATTGCGAATCTTGTCACCTGCCTTTGACCTTTGCTCTGGAAACCGTCCACAAACCATGCCGCCTGCCCCTGACCTTGCTTGGAAACCTACCATGGATGTTGCTGACCCTGCCCTGCCTGCCAACATCTCCTGCCACTGTAAGCTGCTTGGACCCTGAATCAAGTGTTGTGCCTTGAACCAAAACATAAAGGGAGGCACACCAATATCCACAATCAATATATCATTTTATTTATTCAAGATGGCCGCAACAACATACACCAAGACATATTAAAACCCATTAAAATACATAAACACAATAACTCAAGAGACAAAACAACATAAATAGATGAGTAGGCGGTGGGGAGACCTTATTGATATTGAGATTACTGCTATTGTCATTTGCTGTTATTGTTATTTGCTTTTTGTTGGAGATTTTTATTGATTATGTCACTATTGGTTATAGTTCACTGCTAAATGCTAATATGTATGTATAGTATTTTTGTGATGATCCGGTTCACAGGCAGGTATTGTTTATTATTTGGTATCATTGAGTGATTAGAGTACGGTCTCACTCGGGTGGATGGATTTTGTTGGTTTATGTAGTTGTATATTGTTTACTAATTTATTAGTTTGATATATATATATATATATATATATATATAGCTCTCTCTCCACTGCCTACTCATCTATTTTTGTTCTACTTTTCACAATTTCATCGGAACAATTTATTAGAACAATTACATACAAGAACTGGATAAATTGCACCACCCATCTATGGACTAAAACTGTTTTTAGATTGATTTCTAAAAACAGGAAAATTAGGCCCTTATTTAACAAGGAATAGCGACAGGTCGCGACTGGTGAGCAGCCGGTAATGACGGGCACCGCCACGAGAACGCCGGCTCCCCACCACAATCACACATTTATCAAGCCAATCCTGCTTAGCGACTGAGATAGCGCCAGATAGCCACTCATTCATCATTATTCCAGCCTCAGCCCACAGCGCCAGTGTCCGACCTTGAACAGCGACAGGTATGACCTCTCGCTACCTGGCGCTCTCCAATGCATTTCAATGGAACAATCTTTAAATATTCATAATTAATTGTAATTATTTTTTTTTTTAATGTGAAAAATTCTGTGACCACTTCTGCCATTTTAAATTATTTTTTTAAGGTAAAAAAAATAAAAAAATAAAAAATGTACAGAATTGATATTACAGGTCTGATATTAATGTATTCATATTACAAAATTATTTTAAAAACTTTTTTGTTTTGGTTTCCAAAAATATGGTTGTTTGGGGGTTAAAAAACTACATTTAACCCATCGCCGCCAGCGCTCTGGGGTTTAAACATGCATTTTACAGCTTGAGAATTTTTTGAGCGTGATTTGTTAATGAATATGGTGGAAGCCGGTAGCTCTGACCAGTCGCTATCATGCGCTCCCATACAGCGCAGAACCTGTCAAATAGCGACTCCTCACCCAATATTCAACATTACGGCAAACCGACTGAGTCGCTATCAACTACCGAACAATGGCCAAGCACAGCGACTACTAGCGGGCGCTCTGAAAATGCCGCTACAGTCGCTCAACTGTCGCTACCTGCCGCTGTTAATGAATCGCCTCTTAATTATTTTGAGGATTAACTAAACAAGGCTAACTAACTGGATTTCCCATGTGTTAGTTTTAAGGCACACCAGTGCCATCCTCATACATTCATCAAACCCGGAACCAACACCAGGAGCCCGCACCGCCAAGGTAGGACACCTTTCGAACCCCAAATTATTCTAACCCTATCCTAACCAATACCTTTCTCCAAAGCGCACTTGTTCCTATTTATTCCCTGTACTTAGGATACTTCATCCTCTGAACAGAGCTAAAATAGCCCACCCCATACCTAGAAACCGGGAGGCCGATTCATTAATAGCGCCAGGTAGCGACAGATGAGCGACAGTAGCGTTATTTTCACAGCGCACGCTAGTATTCGCTGTGCTTGGCCGTTGTTCGGCTGTTGACAGCGACTCAGTCGGTGTGCGGTAATGTTGAATACGGGGTTAGGAGTCGCTGTTTGACAGGTTCCGTGCTGTATGGGAGCGCATGACAGCGAATGGCCATAGCGAATGGCTCCCAGCATATTCATTAACAAATCGCGCTCAAAAAATTCTCGCGCTGTGAAATGCTTGTTTAAACCCCAGAGCGCTGGCGGCGATGGGTTAAAAGTAGTTTTTTAACCCCCAAACAACCATATTTTTTGGAAAAAAAAAACATGTTTTTCAAAACATTTTGTAATATGAATACATTAATATCAGACCTGTAATATCAATTCTGTACAAATTTTTTTTTTTTTTTTTTTTAACCTTAAAAAAAATATCTAACATTGCAGAAGTGGTCACAGAATTTTTGACATTTAAAAAAAAAAAAAAAAAAAAAAAAAAACATTAATAGCAATTAATTATGAATATTTAAAGATTGTTCCATTGAAATGCATTGGAGAGCGCCAGGTAGCGAGAGGTCATACCTGTCGCTGTTCAAGGTCGCTCGCTGGCGCTGTGGGGTGAGGCTGGAATAATGATGAATAATTCGCTATCTGGCGCTCTGTCAGTCGCTAAGCAGGATCGGCTTGATAAATGTGTGATTGCGGAGGGGAGCCGGCGTTCTCGTGGCGGTGACCGTCATTACCGTTCGCTCACCATTCGCTACCTGGCGCTATCCCTTGTTAAATAAGGGCCTAAGGAGCATTGGTCAGCTCCTAACAAGTGCAGCTACAATACACCTTCCCAGCGCTGTATACACAAGATTACTTCCCTACTTGTGTGTTATGTGTTTATGTATTTTAATGGTTTTTAATATGTCTTGGTGTATGTTGCTCCGGACATCTTGAATAAATACAATTATATATTGATTGTGGATATTGGTGTGCCTCCATTTATGTTTTTGCTTTCTAATAGAGATTGCTTCTATAGATTTTGGAGTGGCACCCTGCTACTAGTTAATTATGTGAATAGGGGGATGGTGCAAGCTTTTGTGGGTTTATTGCAAGTCTTGGGCCTTGTGCAGTGCCAGTGCCAGTCCCCATATAGCTGTGTAATCCCAATTTCTCTGCAATCAGAGCTCCATCTTTTGATGTGTACTGTAGCTTTCAAGGCCATGTCCAAAAATGTTTCAGAAACACGGAGCAGGCTTTGGACTAGGTTTTTGCTCTTTGTAATATATAATTTCCATTGATAATGGGTTGGTTCAGCACCATTTGTAAAAGTGCACCGTGGGTAAAAAATTAAATAGAACTGCCCCTAGTGCCGAATTACCCCTTTAATTTAGCAGAGGTGCACTAAGTTTTTGGGAGTGAGAAGTGACTTTTTACAAATGTTGTCTAATTGACCCCAATGTACCTATATGAGGGTAAACAGATTTACCCCTTGGAACCAAAAAATGTTGGTTGACCTAAAGCTCCTTAATGAACAAGTATTAATTACTCTCTATTTGTGTCTTTCTGTTGACAGAGTGCGATGAAGGCTTTTATGGCATTGGATGCACTAGCAAATGCCAATGCTCGTCTGGTGTGCCCTGTGACCCCAAAAGTGGCAAATGTCTGAGACAATGCCCAGCAGGATACCAGGGAGACAACTGTGACCAAGGTAACGCTTTTGAATGCCAAGCAAAATATGGGGAGTCATTAGCTTTAAAGAACCCAAGGTCTCCTGTAAGACTAAGGAGTTGTTTGTTTGTTCCAGTAGAGGGATACTGTCATCAGATCGGAGTGTGCAAGCATGGCTACTTCTATGCAGACACACCCATCCGTCCTCCAAAGTTCTGCATTAGTGCCTCACCTCAGCGCTGGAAGCCAAGGGGACTTACCAGGACTGAACAGAAGCACACATGCCTAGCAAGTCCACTTAGCCCCCATCAGTCTCATGGGACAGATGGCTCAGGGGTGTGGATGGGGTAGACCATTTGGCTCAATTTTGGCATTTCCAGGGTTAATTTTGCAGATAGACAACTCAAATTGGGATGCCCAGAGGATGGGGCATACAGTAGCCCCAAGGGTGACGTCCACTTATAAGAAATCTCTTCATTGGCTGACAGGACTGCAGCTGCTCCTGCTAAGTTGAGATCCCTCATCAAGTAGGTTGATCACTACTTTTAAAATTGACAGGTAGGGGCAGAGTTAGTATAGTTCTGGATATTATTTTAGAATGAGACACACAGCACACACCCCCGTGCGTTATAGCGGACCTCCAGTTAAAATGGCTGAAGATCTGCTTATAGGCCAAACCCCAAAGCATCTCAGTTTGGCATGATATACCCGTTATAAAAATAAAAACGGGAAGTTTAAAATGGGGCAAAATACTCACCCTTCTGTGGTGCGACCAGGCTCTAGTTTGCACTCCTGTTCTGTTCTTGCATTCTTTTCTCCTCTGGTGACCAGTATCATTCTCCCCAGAGCCGCTGAGTTATTTTGCCCAATTTCTGGCTTCCTCTCAATTCCTAAAGAGGAATTAAAGTCAAGTGACTTGTAGGACCGCAAATAGCAGTCAGCCATGTGATCGCTGGCAACCTGTCAGGTTTGATGTGCACTTGGCAAAACAAGTCTCTGGCAGTCACATAATTGGCAGCCATACAATTAAAGTGATGTTTCCGGCAAAGGTAATTGTTAATTGCATCGGGCTATGTTAGGTACTGTCCTAAACTGTTTTTCATTTTTGAATTGAAGAAGAAATGGCTGAGATATCAAGGTTTAATGTTTTACATCATAATTTGTCTTCTGAAGCATGAGGACATGGTCATTGGAGCTGTTATGCATCATAATAATCAGCATAATAGGTGGGGTGGTGCTGGGAGCGAAAGCACTTGGTAAAAGAAGGCTGGGTGCGCCTCACCATTGCCAGAAACTGGAAATCGCCCAGAATCCCCTGGCAAGAGATCCTGAACAGAATCTCAGATACACTGTGTAACGAGAAAATTACAGGGATAAAAAGCGACACCTATGAAAGATACCTTGATGTATGGACCCCTTGGCTAGAATATATAGATGTCGGCCACCACCAGACGGACCCAGTCCACCCAGTTTGAGTACAGGGAAACCCAATTTTATTTCGAGCATGGCCTCCAGCCTCGGATCCATCCCTATCCCCCTTCCCTCTCCCCATCCCCTTCTCTTCTCTTCTCCCTTCTTCTGCTCTTCCTATGCCACTGTCAATCAATCCTATCAACTATGCATTAATCTTTAGCTCCAACCACTGATCTTTAGCACCAATGAAAAATGGGCGTGTTAAACACATCTCTTTAGTACAAGCTCCCCAGTCCAGACTACAACTCACTGTATCCCATGCACTTGCTGTTCTGTGCCAGAAGTTGATCCTAATAGTTAGCACCATGTTTTAGTGCAATTATACTCAGGAACCTTCACACCTCTTTTGATAACTATTGGATACTCTGTTAACGCAAGTACACTCAGGAATCTTCATATCTCTGTTGATAAGTATTTGATACTGTGTCATTATGTATATTCTGTAAACCTGTTCAACTGTCATCATTAATGCATATGTAATGTCTGACCCATGTATACTTTATACGAAAACCCAATAAATTCTTTGTAAAAGAAAAGGGGGCTGGGTGGGGAGGAGAGAGGGTCTAGCTGGGCTTGAATGGCAGCTCTGATGTACCATTCAAGCCATCATTACAGAGGGGGGCGTGGTCTGGACTAGCTCCTCCAGCTAGTATTGGTGGTTCACATCAGCAAGGTGGTGCTGGAGAGGCAGGTGATTGGGGACCACCATGGGGGTCACTGTTTGTTCCCTTTAACCCATTGGCCATGGTTTGGTTATTTCCTAGTTTTCCCTATAGCTGTCTCTATATTACTCAGCGTCATTAAAGTTCTCTATTAATGGTAAACAATTTTTTTTTTCTTCTTCTCTTTTATTTTTTATGTACAGGGTGCCCGGTTGGGAAATTCGGTATAAATTGCCAAGAGAGCTGTTCCTGTGGCGGTGCCCCCTGCAACCCCATTAATGGCACATGCAGCTGTCCAGCTGGAAAAACTGGCTTAGATTGCTCAGAAGGTGGGTATTAATGATGGGACATCTAGGATCATCAACTGGGCAGAGGTAGCGAGTAGAAATGTCCTGTTTAAACCTCCTACTTACTCATACCATTGCCCTGAAAAAAAATTAAATTCGCAGTGTATGGAGGGACCTTCGATTAGGATGGGTATAAGTCTAATTTTCCACGACCAATGGAGTCCACAAACCTGGGTTCAAATCTGAGGAGCTCCTATTTTGGGAAGCATAATAGGCAGAAAAATTAGGAACACAGACCTGTTATGGACTGCTGCCATGGACCCAAGTATCACATTTTGTGTTGCTAACCATGTTGTGATCCACCACAGTTAGGATACTGCTTTTGCTATTAAAATTAGATGGAGCAATTATGGGGAGAATATATCCGGGGTGCCTGGAACTAGGGAAGCGCCCGTTTTGGAGCTGTTGGTAGGGGCAATTGCTACCCAAGAAGCCTTCTTACTTTTATAACAGAAACAGATGTATGCCTATATGTTCATTGTGGTAGACCCATCTAGATACTCCAGATGGTCTCCAGAAACAACTTCAAAGCAGTCAAACAGCATAAAACATACTTCAGTAGGTCACATCACAGCATCCCTCAGCACTTCAGCTCCTATGAGACCTTCTAGTTTTGTCGGACTTAATCCCAGTATAAGATATTAAGGTCAACTTTCAGCCTGACTTCCCTCGACTCTCTGTCTCCTAAACTCTTAGCTGGCATAAGCTGTTTCTGTGCTGCTGCTGCTTCAAAGCTCCTCTCCAACATTAAACAATATCCCGTCTGAAACATTTGATCACCCAAAAATTGCTTGGATGAATCACATGAGCGAGAAAAAGGCCAAAAAAACTAAATTATACACTGGAAAAACAGACGTAATTGCCTTGGCAAAAGGCTCTGAATCAGCCCTATGATCTGGTTTGATGGCTTCTGGCTAAACCCCGGCTTGTTCCATTATGCTTCTCCTCCTCCCAGTGTAGGACCTGGCTTGTCTATTGACCATGAATCTGCCTGCACTGGCCATGTTCTGAACCCTTATTGGCAGGCCCCCTTCATTGCAGTGAATGGAGTGAGCAAGCTCCAGTCAACATAACTGTTGTGTTGGGCATTGGCAGACTGGGGCCAAAAATCAGCCCTAGATTTTACCAGCCCATGGCTGGCCCTAGACATCCCTGATGAGGCCCCAACCATGATACTGGGGCTATAGCATTGGGGGCTTCCTTGGCTTGTGGGTACAGCGGTGCCGGGTACAGGGGGCTGGGAGGGAGACTAAGGGGGCAGAGATTAAATGTGAGTGTTAAAAGCAGCAGCCCAACTGGCCCCAAAGCAGTGCAGCCCGCCAGCATTGTCCCGGGTCTCCCTATGGCCAGTCCGCGTCCCTGGTGGTGGCAGCATCCACTATTTCACTTGGCGTGAAGTCCCCAAGGTGCTTGTATGTTGTCGGATGCTATTTGAGAACCGGGTAGATGTAGCAGCTGCAGGGACGAAAAGGTGAGTATTATTTTTGTATCTGTTAGGTTGGGTAGTCCCTTTAAAACAGATTGGCGTGTGTATAGTATGGCCAGCATAGCAGCTTGTTATTCTATTCTATTCTGCTATGTTATTCTGGTTACTCAGCAAAATATTTTGACCCTGATTGCTCCCCATCCATCCAGTCAGCGGGAATAACAATAAATGGTGCCGTGTGAATTCTCCAGCTGGCCGGGTGCTGCTACTGAGGATTTACAAGAGTCGCTCCCCAGCCAGCTCACAGGCCTGAAAGGAATTAACCAGCAGAGCCGCCAACTGAGCCTCTAATATGTTCCATGCTTGTGCTTCTGTTCCAGATTGCCCCCCAGATCGCTGGGGAGAGCGATGCCAGGAGGTCTGCCCCCAATGCCAGAACGCTGGCAGCTGTAACCCAGTCACGGGGGAGTGTGTCTGCGCCCCGGGCTTCACCGGCAGCTATTGTAACAATAGTAAGTGTCAGTATGTCTGGGGCTCTTCTGGCCAAAAGAGCAAAAATGAAAAGAGGTTTGAACGCTGAACTTATCCACACTGCGATACCTATAAGCCTTGCAATGGCGCCCTTTATGTACCCATGTAAGCTCCCGAAACTCTTCAGCTACAACTGATCTGTGATTGGCTTGTATCAAGGTAGGACTCAAATTGCGTGACTGTTAGATAGCCAGGGCCACCATTAGAAATGTTGGACCCCAATTTAAAGTGGACCAAAACCCAGGATTTTGACTATCCTGGGTTTTGGTAATTTTCCCCAGGGCACCCGGATTGAGGGTGCCCCTCTGTGTTAAACCCCCCAGATTGCAGAGCGCAACTCACCTCTTCCCTGCCCTGTGGCGGATGCGCAGCTGCTCATCCAATCAGTGAGCTTGGAGCTGCTGATGTCACGCCGTCTAAGCCAGCGTCTAAGGCCAGCGGCTCAGAGCGCACTGGTGGCCGCATCCCCCGCTTCTGTCTAACAGGGAGCGTGCCTGCGCCGGCTATTCACAAATGCCTTGTCCGGGCACTTGCCCTGCTAGAGGGATAGCGGGGATGCACCCACGGCTCGTGCATGCGCCGCTGAACCGGGAAGCAAGGTAAGTGTATGGGGTGACCTGGGGGGTTTCACACAGTGGGGCATCCCGATTTTGGATTCTCCGGGGGGAGGGAATCGATCAGCCTATAGATTCCTGGGCCGATCTTGCTGGGTTTTGATCCACTTTAAAGAGGAGCAAAACTGTCATGGCATCCCCAACTAATAGATCCCTGTTTTATTCGTCACCCAGATACACCTTCTGATATCTAGAGATCTCCCCTTCTTTTAGCATGTAGCATTATTAGCCAATCAGATCTTTTCATCTGGCATGTAATGCCCATCTCCACAGTCACTGTTCCCCCTTTAGCACCCCCTCTTTGACTTCCTTCCTTAAATAAGAAAAAAAATCCCTGGATTTTCCCTCTTCTGAGTTGTATTCCTCATCCAGAGGGCATCCCCGTGTGAAACCCCAGGAACGCCTAGTATTCATACCCATCGGCATTCTATTTTGTGAATATTAATGAGCACATGAGAAACATGAGTGATGTTCCTTTGGTCTGCTTATCTAGAGCTAATCTCAGGTTTCCGGTATGAGCTTTAAAGCGGACCAACACCCAGGGGGGATCGGCCCGGGTGAAACCCCCCAGTAAGCCCACAATCCTACCATTTCCACGTTCCAGCGGCGCATGCGCGTCCGCCGCCGCCTCCCGCGCGTCCCTCTAGAAGGGCGCCCTCCGTTTGTGAATGGCCGGCGCGGGTGCGCTCCCTGTAAGAGGGACGCGCGGGAGGCGGCAGCGGACGCGCTCTGCTTGTCCGGCGCTGCCTCTCGCTTGTCCGCCGGCGGGGATTGGCTACAGCGGTCACGTGGGAGCAGGGTGAGGTGAGTTTTCGGGGCTTTCTGGGGGGGTTTCACACAGCGGGGCACCCCCGATCGGGGTGCCCCACCGAAGTGGACCAAAATTCAGGATAGTCAAAATCCTGGGTGTTGGTCCACTTTAAAAGGGCCCCATTTAATGATCGCACCAGGGCCCCATCATATTTAGTTACATTACTGGAAATGGGTGCATTGGGACTAGATTAAGGGTTCCAAACCATTTTTCATAAAGCAACAATTTCCATTTTCTAATTGTCTGGTCTGGTCTTTTTGGTCTAAATGGGTTGTCAATAACTTAAAACTATGTTAAAAAGGCATCAACTAACCATTTAGAGACAAATTGCAAAGAAAATGCTTGTAAAAAGTTTACATCTTTAGAGCAGTTTTGTACATATGGAACAAATCATGCTGTATTTAAATATAGATGGCAGCAGATCAGGTTGGGGTACAGGTCAGCCTGCAGTCTTACAAGTACCCCCTGAAAGGATCTCTGATTTCACCAGTGATACTCATACTGTTTATCTCCGTTACAGAATGTCCCTCTGGATGGTTTGGCCAAGGATGCCAGTCCAGATGTTCTTGCAAGGAGAACGGTCAGTGTGACCACGTGACCGGAAGATGTTCCTGCCCGCCTGGATGGAGCGGACCTGCCTGCAGCAGAAGTAGGTGGTTTGTTAGATTTGTTAGATTGTTCATATTAAAGCGGACCAATGACTTATACCAGACCAACACAACATACATTGCTCCTATGCATCCCTCCCCGGGGTAATTTAGATTGCTGCTCATAAAAATTCATTAACCTTTTTTCTAACTCCTGCTGTAGTAAATTCTAGAAACAAAATTACGGCTCTGTTACTGTGCACTGTCAGTTGAATCCAGGCAGCAACATGGCTAAGATGCTGGGAGAGGAAGCTCCAAAATGGCCGCTACCTTTCTTTTCCATCTGTGCCAGGCAGTTGGTCCGTGGGTAGGGCCTGTCTTATGTTGGAAGGCATCCTGTGCAAGATTGCAGGATGCCCCCCACCAGACTAAAACAGACTGTGCCCTCAGCCCTCCAACTGACCCCCCCAAACCCGAAAAATAAACTTGTAAGCGGTGAAAAGGTTGCTTTCCCTCCCAAAACAAAACACACTGTCTGAAACCCAAGAACTACCCCAAGTAATGCTGATAGAGCAGGTGCTCCCCATCTGCCTTTCCAC
Organism: Gastrophryne carolinensis; assembly: GCA_027917425.1. Lineage (NCBI taxonomy): Eukaryota > Metazoa > Chordata > Amphibia > Anura > Microhylidae > Gastrophryne > Gastrophryne carolinensis. The sequence goes on along the minus strand of CM051242.1, from coordinate 25,271,624 downwards.
CACCCAGACCCCATTCCAAGAAAACCATTGCTCTTGCCCATTAGCTCCCCCAGGTTGATGGTGCCCTGTGCGGCCACTCCATCTGGACACTCCCCATGGGCTGGGCATGTTAGTGGGTTTCATATATGGGCAGATTTAGAAAGCCTTTGCAGGGCAACCATCAGGGCCTTTACGCCTGGGCCTATATAGTCCTGTACTTCCTGTACTGCTCTGATGGGGGCCCTGGGAATCCGGTAATATGATGTAGCTGTGAATGTCAGCCGGAGGGAATTGGGACCAAAATCGTCCTGGGAATATACTAGTCCTGACCAGCCCATGAACAGCCCACAAGCTCATCAACAAGTATCAGTAGCTGAGGCTATAGCCCTGCAAGTCAAAATCTCCTGGGCTCTAACCCACGTGTCTCTACAGATTGGTGAATGTTGGGACGAGGGGGACTTAGGGGAAAATACAAGCAGCAATATTGCAGAACCACATCGTTTTCACAGAATTGAATTCCAACAAGACCCGGATGAACAGTGTTGGAAAATGTTGGGTTGTGCTAATTTTAAACAGGCTTATATAGATGTAGAAAAGTTTATAAATTATTAAAATGTGGTATATACTTCAGGAGGTTTTACCCTGGACTGGCTGGACTTCTTTATTAAAGAATTTTAAATCCCTTACTGCCATTTTTGTTTTGTTTTAGGCTGTGACAGTGGACACTGGGGAGTGGACTGCCTCTATAGCTGCAACTGCAGCAGCAGCAATGACTGGGGCTGCGACCCTGCGACAGGGGCGTGTATGTGTGAATCCGGCTACACGGGAAGACATTGTGAGCAGAGTATGTTCGTTATTATTCCCTTCTCCATTCTCACTTACCTGTGCTGCCCTGGTAAATTTGAGGTCCCATTTAATCTGTGCCCTTTTCTGCTCCTGTAGTAAAAAAGTAAAAAGTAAAGGGGTAAAGTGGGCCTAGCCATTTATTCTCAACTGCATGTTTTGCAGCTTGGGAAAAATTCTTTACCAATTTACTAAAAGGGTGTTACATTCTCACCCCACTCAAATTTTGAGTCACCACATGGGCTTTTATAATGGTAGTTGCCAGACTTATCTGTGCTGCCCAGGCTGGGGCCAAAAATCAGCCCTGGATTTTACCAGTCCCTGGCGCAATTATGCGCCCAGCTAGAGGAATAGCGGGGATGCACCAGCAGCTCATGCATGCGCTATTGACCCGGGAAGCAGGGTAAGTGTATGGGGCGACCTGGGGGGTTTCACACAGCGGGGCATTCCGAGTTTGGCTTCTCCGGGGGGAGGGAATCGAATCTATAAGATTCCCGGGCTGATTGCGCTGGGTTTTGATCCACTTTAAAGAGGAACAAAACTGTCAGGGCATCCCCATCTAATAGGTCCCCGTTCTATTAGTCACCCAGATACACCTTCTGATATCTAGAGATCTCCCCTTCTTTTAGCAAGCAGCAATATTAGCCAATCAGATCTTTTCCTCTGGCATCTAAGGCCCTTCTCCACAGTCACTGTTCCCCCTTTCGCACCCCCTCTTTGACTTCCTTCCTTAAATAAGAAAAAAAAACTGGATTTTCCCTCTTCTGAGTTGGTTCCTCATCCAGAGGGCATCCCTATCTGAAACCTCAGGAACCCCAGTATTCATACCCTTGCCGCAATCTTATGGCAGTATAGGGCTCTCATCTGTTCTATTTTGTGCATATTAATGAGCACAGTTAATGAGTTATGTTCCTTTGGACTGCTAAGCTAGAGCTAATCTCAGGTTTCCAGTTGAATAAATGGAAATGGGCGGGGGTATAACTTGAGGGGGTGCGACTGCTCCGGGGGCCCAGAAGGTCGGGGGAGGGGGGGGCATAATTGTTGCTCCTCCAATTTCTATTTTTTTTTTAATCACTCTTTTAGAGTGTGCATGTTTTGCAGCTTGAGAAAAATTCTTTACCAATTTACTAAAAGGGTGTTACATTCTCCCCTATCTCAAATTTTGAGTCACGGCATGGGCTTTTATAATGGTAGTTGCCAGACTTATCTGTGCTGCCTGGGTAAAGGTTCCGTGCAGTGGCTGACTGGGGCCAAAAATCAGCCCTGGATTTTACCAGCCCCTGGCTGGCCCAAGATGACCCTGCTGTGCCCCCCCCCCCCCCCAACCATGATACATTAGGGGCCGGGGTTCCTTGGCTTGTGGGTACAGTGGGGCTGGGTACAGGGGGCTTAGAGGGAGATTGAGGGAGCAGGGATTGAACTAGGGGTTAAAAGCAGGAGCCCAACTGGCCCCAAAGCAGTGTGGGCCACTGGTCTCCCTGTGGTCGTTCCCTCCCAGATTCCATGTGGTCCGTTCCCTTCTCTTCGCCTGTAGTAAACTGGTAAAGAGGTCAAGTCTGTCCTACCAATTTACTTACTTAATTAGTCACATGGGGGGTATTCCACAGAGGCTTCTCCACTGTGGTATAAAAGATTCCTTCCCCAGGGGCTCAGCATTAGCATGGCAGGACACTAAGGAAGGAGTAGGGGAGACCTGTGTCCCCCTTTACTACAGATGAGGACGGGGAGGCTGCAAAAGCCACTCCCTATCATCACAACACCAGCGCTCGCCAGTCCAATAGGGAGCCCCCAACCCAGCGGTATGCAATGTCAGTCTGCTGCTTCTAAAGCCTAGACAATTCTTGGCTGTTTTTGCTTAAGAAATAAATTAATTGGTTGGTTGTGATGAGAGAGTAAAGTAACTTAATGTATTCTACCTTAAAAGATTTGATAAGGGAGACATGATAAAATATACTAATAGACGTGGCCTCTATGTATAAAAAAAACCATTTGATTTAAAGTGGACTAAAACCCATCATTTTGCCCCCCATGTGCTTTGGTCCCCTTTATAGGGGAATCCCGATTTAGGATGCCCCAGTATTTGAAACTCTTGAAATTACTTGAAACCCCTGGAATTACTAGTATCCTACCTTTCTTCTCGCTCCCACACCACTTGCATTGGCTGCCTTGACACTCCTGTGTCAGGCAGATATGAATGGCTGGCAGCAGGTGTACATAGCCATAGGTAGCGGCTACTGGGAGGCACATGGCAGTGAATAATCAATTCCAGAATAAATGTGGAGATCAAAAATATTTTGTTTCCCTTATTTATTTTCCCCTTTCCAGAATAAATCTGGAGATCAAAAATATTTAGTTTCCCTTATTTATTTTCCCCTTTCCCTTTTTTTTATTTTTATTCCACAAATTTTAAGCATTTTTATTGGCAGTTTTTGCCTCTGGATAAACCAGTTTCTTTCCTAAAATGGACCAAAACCAGCCCTGGAGCATATGAGAGCTTATTTTCTCCCTCCTCGGCATCCCAGTTTGGTGAAACCCCCCATGTCACCTGAAAATCTTACCTTTGCGATGAGCCCACGGAACATGTGCGACCAGTGCCGGCATCACTTGATACGTTCTCAGCTGTGCGCACAGCCAAAAGATGCGAGTGATGGTGCGTGCTGCCGATGTGTGCGGCTGGTGATTCTATTCAGCTTCTCCAGCCACACATTTTTATGCGCAGCAGGAAAAGCTGATTAGATCTCCTTGTATGAACCGTTGAAACAAAGACAGCTACGTTTCCTGGGCGAATGGCGGGGTTTCACACAGCAGGGCACCCCAAACTGGTGTCGGGGAACCGCGGGTCACATGATCCAACTATCAACCAGGGACCTCCGGACACACAGACCGCGTTCCTCAAATCCCTTGTCCGAGTTCTCCTATCAGGAATACCAGGCTCAAAGCCTGCGGACACACAGATTCTTGGCTTAAGGCAAACAGATCGCTGAAGTTAAAATTTAAGTTTTAATGCTATAAGCACACTAGGCAGTGATAACAAACATTTGGCTATAATGGAATATGAAATGATACAAATGCTGTTCTGAGAAGGTTACAGGATAAAGTGACTCTGTTCTCATCCCCTTGGCCTACTTTTAAGCAGGCGTCTACCCTCCACCCCTCCCTTCTGTGGGACGGGTTGTCAACTCCCACTGTTCTGTAGCGTGCTTTAGCCCCTAAAACGCTTTAGGGGTTATAACTTTGGGCAGGGGGGTCGTATGGCTTTGGGTAGGGCACCAAACGATTGGGCTGGATGCCGGGCATCCGATGAGTCCAGAAATGGGGTCCCTAAGTGGGTCCGAACCTTAGATCTCCATTTTCCTGGTTTTCCTTTATTGCCGAGCCCGCGGTAACCTACCTCCATGTGCGGTTTTGTGAGCCGGTTCTGATTCTGTACCTGGCTTGGTGCTGGGACACATGGTGGCGCCGCTATGGTCCGATTTGTGTTGGTGCCACTTGTCTGCGGCCCCAACTTTTGATGTGACAAATTCACAGCCAGGGGTCCAGCTAGCTGCAGACCCACTGGAGTCTCCCCAGGCTGGAGGTGTGAGAATCAGCAGGAGAGCATCGGGGGGGGGGGGGGGCTTTGAAGCTCAAACTGCCTTTCCTGAGTGTCAGAACCCCATGCCCATATATGGACTTCCTTTTCCTGCTGGCCTTGTAATGGCAGATATTTGCTAAGAACAGAGAATCTTAAAGGGCGATGCCGGGCATCAGCGATAAAATGTAATGTAATGCTTGCCCTATTCCTCACACCCGGTATATTGAAAATCCCATATATTGGTCCACTTTAAACGGAAGTCCAGTGTGTGGTAATCTGAATCAGAATCCCGCACCTTTCTCCCTGGCCCCTGCAGCTGCCGCACAGGCCGTGTACAAGGTGGCATCCCATGCAGTAAAGGGCTGCTGAACTACTTGTAACTGATAGGTAGCGCCAGTTTGTCACATCATTTTATACTAGGACTAGAATCTGCTGTGATGGGAAAAAGTGAGTATACAAGTCTTAAAGGGGCCCAGCACTCAACCCTGTTATCTTACAAACTAAATCTATAACCTGAAAGCTAACAGGGTTAAGTGCTGTGGATCCATTAAGACTTGTGTATCTTAACTGCCCTGCTCATGTGCACCTCCCAGGATAGTTATAAATTGGTCTGAGTGACTGCCATCTCATTTGTTTCCTTTAAAAAAGTGAGAATGCGTGTTTTAGGTATGCACTAAGGCTAATTCTATTTTTATTTTAAATGTTTTCCTATGGCAGAATGTCCAGCTGGTTGGTACGGGTCAGAATGTAGACACCAGTGCCGCTGTGGCAATGGGGCACACTGTGATCACGTGAGTGGGGCCTGTACCTGTGCCCCAGGCTGGAGAGGAACCTACTGTGAACTCCGTAAGTGGCCTTATTGTTTCTTTATGTTCCTTTATGGTAATTTTTTTAGCCCTGGATGAATTGCAGAGCCATGTTGATTACTCACATATGATTTAAAGGGCCATTCCAACCAGCATGGCCATTTTTAAAGTCCCCCATCCCTAGCGCTGAAGCACAGCGGTGGTTACATAAAAAAAACCCTTACTTGACCTGCAATCCAGCACCGACGTCTACATGATCGGAGCGTCAGACGCCGCCATCTTCCTTGCCGTCTGATGCCGCTTGTAGAGCCTTTAAAAGGCAGAGGGGCTGAGACTGCGCTCTACGGGGCTGCATCAGATAGCCAAGAAAGATGGAAGCACCCGGCGCTCCGATCGTGCATTCGTCGATGCTGGATTGAGAGAAAGGTAAGAGATTTTTTATGTAACCCCCCCCTCCCTGCCATGCTTCAGCACTAAGAAAGGGTGGTGGGACATGCTGGCAGGAAAGGCCCTTTAATTCAGCACAGAGGCTGAACTCTGCCTTCCTTATCTTGCGCTCTGCCCTAACAAAGTCCTGATTACTTTACTGGCAATGCTAAGCTTTCTGTAAAGTATACTCTTTACCCATGGTAATACTATATCTGTTGCTTTTATCCCAATATTTTATATCAACGTTCCCAATGCTTCCAGCTCAGCTGCAATGTGCCTGTGTGCTAGCAACCCCCCCCATCTCCCCAACTCATGCTCATGTGTATGCAGGGCTCTCAGGTGTGATCCAAGATGGCCGCTCACATGTAATTCTTAGGCCCTTATTTAACAAGGGATAGCGCCAGGTAGCGACTGGTAATGACGGGCACCGCCACGAGAACGCCGGCTCCCCACCACAATCACACATTTATCAAGCCGATCCTGCTTAGCGACTGAGATAGCGCCATATAGCCACTCATTCATCATTATTCCAGCCTCAGCCCACAGCGCCAGCGTCCGACCTTGAACAGCGACAGGTGTGACCTCTCGCTACCTGGCGCTCTCCAATGCATTTCAATGGAACAATCTTAAAATATTCATAATTAATTGTTAATATTTTTTATTTTTTTTTTTTTTTAATGTGAAAAATTCTGTGACCACTTCTGCAATGTTAGATATTTTTTTTAAGGTAAAAAAAAAAAAAAAAAATTTGTGCAGAATTGATATTAAAGGTCTGATATTAATGTATTCATATTACAAAATGTTTTTATAAACTTGTTTTTTTTGGTTTCCAAAAATATGGTTGTTTGGGGGTTAAAAAACTACTTTTAACCCATCGCCGCCAGCGCTCTGGGGTTTAAAGTGGACCAACACCCAGGGGGGATCGGCCCGGGAATCTATAAGATTCCCGGACCGATCAGATCCCTCCCCGCGGGGCATCCGAAATCGGGATGTCCCGCGGGGAGGAACCCCCCAGGAGGCCCACAATCCTCACCTTACCGGCGATCCAACGGCGCATGCGCGAGACGCGGCCGCGTCTCTCGCTTCCCTCTAGCAGGGCGCGCTCCCGCGCCGGCCGCTTTGTGAATGGCCGGCGCAGGCGCGCTCCCTGTTAGAGGGAAGCGAGAGACACAGCCAATGACAGCGCTCTGGTATGCGCGTCCAAGCGGCTTTGGACGCGCATACCAGAGCTGCTCTGAGCGCTGTCATTGGCCGGACGAGGTCACGTGGGAGCGGGGAGAGGTGAGTTTTTGCGGCGATCGGGGGGGTTTCAGACAGCGGGGCACCCCCGATCGGGGTGCCCCACCTAAGTGGACCAACACCCAGGATAGTCAAAATCCTGGGTGTTGGTCCACTTTAAACAAGCATTTCACAGCGCGAGAATTTTTTGAGCGTGATTTGTTAATGAATATGGTGGGAGCCGGTCGCTATGGCCATTCGGTATCATGCGCACCCATACAGCGCGGAACCTGTCAAATAGCGACTCCTCACCCAATATTCAACATTACCGCACACCGACTGAGTCGCTGTTAACAACCGAACAACGGCCAAGCACAGCAACTACTAGCGGGCGCTGTGAAAATACTGCTACAGTCGCTCATCTGTCGCTACCTGGCGCTATTAATGAATCGGCCTCCCCGACTGAAGCTATTCCACTTCATCTGCATGGGGGTTAAGCCCCCTCAAACAGCATACGCCACTGATCATTAAGGGGGGCTTTAGGGGAGCAAATTACTAATCTTTAATTTCTTGACTAGAGATCCACTTTAAATCATTACGCTTGGCTGCCACTAAGCATCCTCTAAAGCAAACGGCAGCTATTTTGCTGAACAAAAGGCAACCGGAACGTCTCTGTACTCCACTGGGTCCGGATGGGAGGGATTTTTCCTGATCCTGGACCACCCCCTCGGGTTCTCCCCTGCACAGAGCACCCAGCAGGCCGCACCAACCTACCTGACAGTCATCGCTCACCCACTTTAAATACTGCTGCAGCATCTGAGAAAACCAGCAACAGGTGTTGGTGTATGGACAATAAGCACTTAAAGCAGAACAAAACCCAGGATTTTGACTATCCTGAGATTTGTTCTGTGCCCAGGGGGCATCCCAAATTGTCATGCCCCACTGTGTGATACCTTCCGGAAAAACTTGTCTCTTCCCAGTTCAGTGGCGCATGTGTGAGGTCTCATTCAATCAGAGCTTCTTGCCGTGACTATATCATTTGGCAATGACTCTGATTGACTTTAATGAATAGTTTGAATGGCTGCACCTCCAGCATTGCACACACTTCGGTCCCAGGTTATCTGAATTGCTGGAGCGGGAGCGTGCACAGCCCTAAGATGCAGGGGATGCGCCATAGTAAACAATCAGAGTCGTAATAACATAGGCACTGCAAACAGCTCTTATTGGACATGTGCTGTTTGACCGGGGAAAGGTAAGCATTTACTAGTGATATGGACAGGAGGGTTCATACTTGCAAGGCATCCCAAACATGCATAGATAAATAGTGCTTAAATAGTGTTTAATATGATTTGCCTGCAAATTCTCATTTAAACAGTCCCTCTTTCCCACTTTGAAAAGTTGGAAGGTATGTAGTATTCTAGTCCTGTGTCTGACATCGATTGCTCAGGGCACAATGACAGAGGCAGGAAGATCGGGGGAATATCAGTCGCACGCAGGACAGTTCTTTGGCTTTATTCCATATTGCTGAAAGGCCCAATAATCCCACAACAAGCGCAATAAAGCGCAGCTCACCCCTTGCATCGCACATTTTACATTTCATAAAGAATAATATACATGGTACGAAATACTGTATATATAGTGAAATAAAACAAATATTTATATGCAATATAATAGTATAACATGTATAATATAATACAATGTGCAATAAAAAAAGTACAATACTCTATGTTAAACAATACTATACACAGAATCATATAAATCTATACCCAGTATAAAACTTTACAGGCTATAATACTGAATACCTGTCTTGTTCCATTTGTTAGCATGTCCAGAGGGATTTTATGGCACAGACTGTAGCAACAGCTGCTTGTGTGCCAATGGTGCCAGCTGCAATCCCGCCACAGGATCCTGTACATGCCAAAATGGCTGGACTGGCTCTACCTGCAGCCAGAGTGAGTTCACTTTTTTTTTGCTGATGTCAGACTGAATGTAAACAAAGCATTTTTTCTTTCTATATTATAAGTTTTAGATTGTAAGCTCTTCTCCTTCTGTATCCTCTCTTACACCCTAATAGATTGTAAGCTCTTCCACTTCTGTATCCTCCCTTATACCCTAATAGATTGTAAGCTCTTCTCCTTCTGTATCCTCTCTTATACCCTAATAGATTGTAAGCTCTTCTGTATCCTCCATTATACCCTAATAGGTTGTAAGCTCTTCTCCCTCTGTATGCTCCCTTATATCCTAATAGATTGTAAGCTCTTCTCCTTCTGTGTCCTCCCTTATACTCTAATAGATTGTAAGCTCTTCTCCTTCTGTATCCTCCCTTATACCCTAATAGATTGTAAGCTCTTCTCCTTCTGTGTCCTCCCTTATACCCCAATAGATTGTAAGCTCTTCTATCTTCTGTATCCTCCCTTATACCCTAATAGATTGTAAGCTCTTCTCCTTCTGTATCCTCTCTTATACCCTAATAGATTGTAAACTCTTCTCCTTTTGTATCCTCCCTTATACCCTAATAGATTGTAAGCTCTTCCGCTTCTGTATCCTCCCTTATACCCTAATAGATTGTAAGCTCTTCTCCTTCAGTACCCCTCCCCATTACCTTAACAGATTGTAAGCTGTTTTGTAAGCTACGCAAGAAAACATTTTAATCTGATTTCAATGTTTGTTGATTCCCGAGTCTTATAATGAGCCTCATTCTTCCAGAGTGTCCACAGGACAGATACGGAAATGGTTGCCGGGAGAAGTGCCAGTGTTTTAATGGGGCTCGGTGTCACTATGTCAGCGGGGAGTGTCTCTGTCCACCAGGATGGACAGGAGAGCGCTGCCAACAAGGTAAGCCTGGATAATTCCTTAGTGAGAACTGAGTTGTTTTGTTTTGCAGCAGGGCAATAGATTGTAAGCTCTTCTCCTTCTCTATCCTCCCTTATACCCTAATAGATTGTAAGCTCTTCTCCTTCTCTATCCTCCCTTATACCCTAATAGATTGTAAGCTCTTCTCCTTCTCTATCCTCCCTTATACCCTAATAGATTGTAAGCTCTTCTCCTTCTCTATCCTCCCTTATACCCTAATAGATTGTAAGCTCTTCTCCTTCTGTATCTTTCCTTATACCCTAATAGAGTGTAAGCTCTTCATCCTTCTGTATTCTCCCTTATTCCCTAATAGAGTGTAAGCTCTTGTCCTTCTTTATCCTCCCTTATACCCTAATAGATTGTAAGCTCTTCTCCTTCTGTATCCTCCCTTATACCCTAATAGATTCTAAGCTCTTCTCCTTCTGTATCCTCCCTTATACCCTAATAGATTGTAAGCTCTTCTCCTTCTGTATCCTCCCTTATACCCTAATAGAGTGTAAGCTCTTCTCCTTCTGTATTCTCCCTTATTCCCTAATAGATCGTAAGCTCTTCTCCTTCTGTATTCTCCCTTATTCCCTAATAGATCGTAAGCTCTTCTCCTTCTGTATTCTCCCTTATTCCCTAATAGATCGTAAGCTCTTCTCCTTCTGTATCCTACCTTATACCTTAATAGACTTGTAAGCTCTTCCTTTCTCTGTATCCTCTCTTATACCCTAATAGATCCTAAGCTCTTCTTCCCTCTATCCTCTACTTTAATAGATTGTAAGCTCTTCAATCTTCTGTATCCTGCATTATACCCTAATAGATTGTAAGCTCTTCAATCTTCTGTATCCTCCCTTATACCCTAATAGATTGTAAGCTCTTCAATCTTCTGTATCCTCTCTTATATCCTAATAGATTGTAAGCTCTTCTCCTCCTGTATCCTCCCTTATACCCTAATAGATTGTAAGCTCTTCAATCTTCTGTATCCTCTCTTATATCCTAATAGATTGTAAGCTCTTCTCTTTCTGTATCCTCCCTTATACCCTAATAGATTGTAAGCTCTTCAATCTTCTGTATCCTCCCTTATACCCTAATAGATTGTAAGCTCTTCCTCCTTCTGTATCCTCTCTTATATCCTAATAGATTGTAAGCTCTTCTCCTTCTGTATCCTCCCTTATACCCTAATAGATTGTAAGCTCTTCTATCTTCTGTATCCTCCCTTATACCCTAATAGATTGTAAGTTCTTTGCCTTCTGTATCCCCCTTATATCCTAATAGATTTTAAGTTCTTCCTCTTCTGTATCCTCTATTATAACACCTCATTTTGCTGTAATATATTGAAAGTTCAGCACACTAATTTAGCTAAGGATGATGGGTATAAAGCAGGCCATGTGAAATTGTTGCTATGGATCTCATTTTTATTATTTTCCGTGAGGCCAAAGTACCTTTTTATTGTATCCACATTGAAATTATTTAGATTTACAATCTCTTATTTCCCAGCATGTCCCGATGGTTATTATGGAGAGAAGTGCCTACAGAGATGCATCTGCAGAAATGGAGGAACGTGCAACCACATCACGGGACACTGTTTGTGTCCAAAAGGCTGGACAGGGTTGGCTTGTGAACAGGGTGAGTCATTTTTCTCTATGGCCTTCACCATGCCAAATGAAGCAAGAGGAGGGGTGGATGAGGCGAGCAGCAGACTTGAAAATAGACTGGAGCGGTGCCATTCTGTTTGCTGGTGGACCACTGAGTAGCATGTTGCAATAGTCTATTCGGGATATAATCAGGGCTTCAGAGTTGGAGGAGGTGGCCAGTACATAAATGTCAGGTGTGAATGAGACATAACCCAGATGTTGCCAATGGAAAGGGCAAGCCAGAAACTCTTTCTGCATACGCTGCCTTCTGATAACTTTGGCTACCAATTGTTATCCATTATTTTCTTAGCTGACTGTGGCCATGAATGGGTTTTGGTGTTCACGTTCACTGTTATACTTAGGGCAGGGGCCAGAACAAGGCACACCTGGGCAATTGCCAGGGCCCCTGGCATCTTCAGGGGCCCACTCAGGCTCACACTTGGCCGTGGCATTATTTTACAGTGGACCCGAACCACTAAATGTTGGGTGTGGTGGGCAGAGCTGCTCATGACATGGCCTCAGCAACAGGGGATGATCAACAACAATGGAGAAGATGGCCGGGAATGGGGGGCAAGTGATGAAAGCTCAGAAGGTGGCGAAAACCAGGTGACAACTGACAGCAATGATGGAGTCTTTAGTGGCAGTGGAGCAAGCAGTAAGGACTGATGGTTGATTGGTGGCAATAGAGAACACAACAAGGACTAGAGAGCGATTGGTGGCTATAGGGAAGGCAATATAGACTGGAGGATGGCCAGCAGCAGGAGATGACATTTGTGGCAGTAGAGCTGAAAAATTACATCATGTGACTCACTACTTTGGGGTCCACTAAGACTTTCCTGCCCGAGGACCCTCACAAACCTGGAGCCGGCCCTGGTTATACTGGCCTCCTGTTTCACGTATATGTTATCTATCAAATATAAAATATATGAACAGGTGAGTACAGATTAGATTAGTACAAATGGGAAGTCATCGGAGATCTGGTGGTAGATTGCCTGACATTTAGCTTCTAAGGAATATGGTGACCGCTTTGAGACATTGGAAGACTGTGGTGGGAAAGCCATCCTGACCCAACAAGACAAAATAAATATACCGGAGAGCACCGGAAAAACGGCAGTACAAAGTGGCGCTCACTGGCGCTGGGATGATCGGCCGGTGGGTCCAACAGGCGCTGACATAGACCACCCAATACCTAAGTGCAACAATCAAAGTTAATTAGTATTGTGCAGCGCAGCGACTGCTAGCGTCAATGTAGTACACAGCACAGCGCTGGCGCTCCGAAACTGGCGCTATAGCCACAACAAAGATGCTCAATGCCGCATATCATAAATAAGCCCTAAGGCACATGCCTAGGGTGGCAGACTGCAGGGGGCAGCAGCAGCGATCACCAAATGGGATGTCAAAAGAGATATGGTCTTAGATTCCCTGACATTTAGCCTCCATGTAATATGTTGACCCCCTTGAGTGTATGGTGTCATTTTAGAGATGGTGGAAGAGCCACTGAACAAGAGACCAGGCAGAACCTTAAGGCTTACTTGGCACCACTCTGAACTGGGCTGTCTATAAAATGAAACCTCCCACTAGTCAGGAAGTAGGAAGCCCCAGCTCGAAGAGACAAGTCATGACCAGGGCTGCATTTGCCATGAAGCACCCAACAACCGGGCCGGATTATGAGTGGGCCTCAGGGGGGCTGCGCCCCAAGGCTTCCACCACTTGCCTTGCAAAGGGGGCCTTCACCCACCTTTGAGTTATGGTCTGGTCCAGGAGGCTTTTCAGTCTTTGGTCTGCGGGGCCAGCAACAAAGCTATCGGCGGCAGTGGGGGCCCTCCGCACCTGGACAAGCCTTTTTTTGTGTTTGCATACCTGCAGCCAAAGCCGCCATCAGCAATGCTACAGTGATGGGTGCAGAGCTGTCACTGCACATAAGCCACCAAGCACAGCCGCTGGCAGCTCAATGCAGGGAACTGTTTTCTGCTGGACCAGCCGGGCGACTACACTACCCCCCACCCAGAATGGCAACGCAGGAGTTCCCGAGCAGCACGCACCCGCACAAGGGTGGCACAAGGGACTCCATCTGACGTTCCAGTAAGTAGGCGGGTACCAGACACCACCAATCAGTTACTTGGCTGGACTATTATTTTAAAGGAAATAGAATACTGTATCTTGGGCCTCCACCAGATTTTGTGCCCAGGGGCCTCCACCACACTTAATCCTTGCCAAGAATCCGTGCCTATGGCGGCAGGTTGCAGGGGGCGGCAGAAAAAAATTCACCATTAGTTAGTTATGTGGAGATAACAAAGAATTAAAATATTCTCCAACTTTCTACAACTGGAAAATCCTTTATGTTCCTGCTGCTGAAATGAAAGTGCAGTTTGGCTGTGGGGTAATTCAGAAAAGCGGGGCTTCTAGTATCCTGACCTGCAGGTTATAACCTATTGCTTTGTGATGTACATTGTCTTCTCTTCCAGAATGTTCTCCGGGTACATATGGCGATGGCTGTCTGCAAAACTGCACCTGTCACAATGGGGGATTTTGTCAGCGGGAAAGCGGGGCCTGTACCTGCCTGGCCGGGTGGACCGGAGAGCGATGCCAAGAGGGTGAGTTAGGAGCACGGAGCAATATTAATGTGATATGTGGGAGGGGGGATGTGGCATCAACTCATCAAAGCCCCGCCCCTTATTATACTTAAAGGATAACTCCACTTCAATGGAATTTTCCAATCTAGTGTGCCAATATGATCTGCTCAATGTGCTGAGTTTAGTCTGCGCTTATGTGTATACTGTAGGTACTCTTTATCTTAGGATAATGGAGGTCAAATGATTCCCCCCATTATACTGGAGATCAAATGATGTCCCCCCATTATACTGGAGATCAAATGATGCCCCCATTATACTGGAGATCAAATGACTCCCCCCATTATACTGGAGATCAAATGATGTCCCCCCATTATACTGGAGATCAAATGATGCCCCCATTATACTGAGGATCAAATGATGCCCCCATTATACTGAGGATCAAATGATGCCCCCCCATTATACTGAGGATCAAATGATGCCCCCCATTATACTGAGGATCAAATGATGCCCCCCATTATACTGAGGATCAAATGATGCCCCCCATTATACTGGAGATCAAATGATGCCCCCCATTATACTGAGGATCAAATGATGCCCCCCATTATACTGAGGATCAAATGATGCCCCCATTATACTGAGGATCAAATGATGCCCCCCCCATTATACTGGAGATCATATGATGTCCCCCCCCATTTTACTGTATATCGAATGATGTCCCCCTCCCATTATAATGGATATCAAATGTTGCCCCCATTATACTGGAGATCAAATGATGCCCTCATTAAACTGGAGATCAAATGATGCCCCCCATTATACTGAGGATCAAATGATGCCCCCCATTATACTGAGGATCAAATGATGCCCCCATTATACTGAGGATCAAATGATGCCCCCCCCATTATACTGGAGATCATATGATGTCCCCCCCCATTTTACTGTATATCGAATGATGTCCCCCTCCCATTATAATGGATATCAAATGTTGCCCCCATTATACTGGAGATCAAATGATGCCCTCATTAAACTGGAGATCAAATGATGACCCCCCATTATACTGGAGATCAAATGATGCCCCCATTATACTGAGGATCAAATGATGCCCCCCATTATACTGGAGATCAAATGATGCCCCCCATTATACTGAGGATCAAATGATGCCCCCATTATACTGAGGATCAAATGATGCCCCCCCCATTATACTGGAGATCATATGATGTCCCCCCCCATTTTACTGTATATCGAATGATGTCCCCCTCCCATTATAATGGATATCAAATGTTGCCCCCATTATACTGGAGATCAAATGATGCCCTCATTAAACTGGAGATCAAATGATGCCCCCCCTATTATACTGGAGATCAAATGATGACCCCCCATTATACTGGAGATCAAATGATGCCCTCATTAAACTGGAGATCAAATGGTGCCCCCATTATACTGGAGATCAAATTATGCCCCCCCCATTATACTCTAGATCAAATTATGCCCCCCCATTATACTGTAGATCAAATTATGCCCCTATTATACTGTAGATCAAATGATTCCCCCATTATACTGGAGATCAAATAATGTCCCATTATACTGGAGGTTAAATTATGCCCCATTACTGGAGATAAAATCATGCCCCATTATACTGGAGATCAAATGCTGCCCCAGTATAATGGAGAACAAATGATACCCCTTTATACTGGAGATCAAATAATGCCCCCATTATACTGGAGATCAAATAATGCCCCATTATACTGGATATCAAATGATGCCCCCATTATAATGGAGATCAAATGATGCCCCCATTATACTGGAGATCAAATGATGCCCTCCCCCTATTATACTGGAGATCAAATGATGCCCCCCCCCCCCTATTATACTGGAGATCAAATGATGCCCCCCCTATTATACTGGAGATCAAATGATGCCCCCCCTCATTATACTGGAGATCAAATGATGCCCCCCCTCATTATACTGGAGATCAAATGATGCCCCCCCTCATTATACTGGAGATCAAATGATGCCCCCCCTATTATACTGGAGATCAAATGATGCCCTCATTATACTGGAGATCAAATGATGCCCCCCATTATACTGGAGATCAAATGATGCCCTCATTATACTGGAGATCAAATCATGCCCCCATTATACTGGAGGTTAAATGATGCCCCATTATACTGGAGATAGGGACTCGGCTAAGGCCTTCATTCCTGATGGCCCTCCTGGTCCACTTGGTCGGAGTTTCCCTTTATGTTTGCTGACAGCAGAAGGATTTGGCTTTTCATAAGTCTCCTTAGTAAGAAACACATGTGGATCCTGAATAGAGCAGTTTCCGGAGTTTTCCGATCATGTGTTATCTTCTCGGAATGTGATTGCTCAGCAGACGGGATGATAAGTGGACCCCCCAATTACCCGGCGACAGACGCGGCTGCCCCCCCCTCCCCCCACAGGCTCTTTACACCAAGCTGTTTGCCATTTACACTAAAATGTTTTTTTTTCTGCTTCTGCCAAGTATTGAAGGCTGGCGGATTGATCCTTTTACCTCTTCACTGCCGGGTGCCAAAATCCAATCTCTTCTAGCCAACATTAAAGCCGTCACTTTCATTATTTCTGGACCTCACAAGCTTGGTACAAAGGGAGGTTGTAGCCAGCTCTTTCTTAGGTAGCAATGTAGATTTAAAGGGAAACTCCACTTTTGGTGGCGTTTTTGAAAGTGTATATTTTTTGTAAATAAAGAACAAGAGAAAAGACACATACCGCGCTAAGACAGAGATCTAAAATTATAAGCTCAATGTGTGACTCAAGTCCATAGATCAAGTCCCATAAATAGTTAATGGCACAGAGCTTCTTAGGCCCTTATTTATGAAGGAATAGCGACAGGTAGCGACTGGTGAGCGGCCGGTAATGACGGGCTCCGCCACGAGAACGCCGGCTCCCCACCACAATCACACATTTATCAAGGCAATCCTGCTTAGCGACTGAGATAGCGCCATATAGCCACTCATTCATCATTATTCCAGCCTCAGCCCACAGCGCCAGCGTCCGACCTTGGACAGCGACAGGTATGACCTCTCGCTACCTGGCGCTCTCCAATGCATTTCAATGGAACAATCTTTAAATATTAATAATTAATTGTTATTAATGTTTTTTTTTTTTTTTTTTTATTTAATGTGAAAAATTCTGTGACCACTTCTGCCATTTTAGATAATTTTTTTAAGTGAAAAAAAAAATTGTACAGAATTGATATTACAGGTCTGATATTAATGTATTCATATTACAAAATTATTTAAAAAACTTGTTTTTTTGGTTTCCAAAAATATGGTTGTTTGGGGGTTAAAAAACTACTTTTAACACATCGCCGCCAGCGCTCTGGGGTTTAAACATGCATTTTACAGCGCGATAATATTCTAAGTATGTCACACACCCCGCTTCAGAATATCCATAACATGTGGGTAATACCGACCTGAAGAGGGCGTTCCTGCAGAGATGATAGCAAAAAGAAAGCCTCCCTGATCCATAAATACCTGGGACCTCCCACTCATCACCCAGTTTTCCATCTCTGCAGACGGCGAGCAAGTCAGAAGATGATGGCTCCTCCTTGCACAGGGGGATTTCAGGTAGCCGGGATGACTCCCGGCCTGCTACTTATTTATTTCCGTTTGGACCCTTTTTTTCCAGAAATCCATATGCCTCCCAGCTTTGGCTGTGGGTCCAGGCGAGGGTATATCAGCACCTTAGGTGCTCAGGAGCAATGCTCCACTGTGAGACCCTATATGAGAGGGTAGGCGGTTACACCGGGTTGGTGACCCCGGTTTGGGATGCCCTGTCCCTTAATTTAACATTCATTGGCCCTCCCAGGATCCCTTTTCCACGGTGGGGTTGGGGAGTGTGGGTTCCTTCTTTATTAGTCTCTAGCACGTTCTTAACCAGTTTCTGTTTTTTACTGATGTTAGTGTGTGTCTCTTTAAATGTTTTTACTCAGCGCCGCAGCCGTTTTTACAGGAGGCCTTGTGCGGTGCTGGACCTGTCTCTTATCCCCCCCCATCTTGACTCAATCATCAATGGCGGCGGTATTTACCTCACACCATGTAATACTGTCCATCTAGTGGGGGGGGGGGCGGAGCCGGACCGTCGGCGCAGGGCCAGGGCCCATCCCTACTGTTTGGTCTGATTGAGGTGCTTGTGTGTGTGCTTTCACTATGTTCCCCTGGCCGGGCGCGGCGGCCGCACATCACGCTGCGGCGCCGGCCGGTTCTTGGCGCCCTTTTTTCCTGAGGAGACATTCTCCTCATGATTGACCTGGGGGCGGGGCCGGTGTTGCGGCGCGTCACCGCTGCCCGCCCCCATCTTTCCCTGGCGCCGCTGCGGAGCTCTGCCTTGCGTAGGAGGAGGGGGGGGGCGGTGCTCGGCGTCACGCGCGTCCCGCGCTGACCACGCCCCCTTCTCCTCTTCTGTCAGCAAGCTCAGGAGGATCTTCCTCACGGTCGCCATTTCATGCTCCCGCGGTTCTGTGAGTGGCCTATGGCCCCCCCTCTTCCCTATCCTCTGTGCTGTATGGGTGTCTTTTGTCTTCATTAGCCTTATAAGCCTTTTTCTGTGTCTTTCAGGTGGTGGTTTTCAGGAGGATCTCCAGTAGCATTTAGGGGGTCTCTCCCGATCCTTGATCACTGGGTTCATTATTGCTCATAAATCCTCCCACTCGGGACATTAAAGGGGCATCCCGGGTTGTCTAGTGGCGTAATTCCCTGGGTCATAGCGACTATTCTTAAAAGTTCACCTTATGGAGGCATCCCCGGATACTGGGCTCGGGGCCCCTTCGGGGCATCCCCGGAAGTGTATGTTGTGTGGGGTATCCATTACTGGGGACGATGTACTTCTGTGTATACCATGTGCACAGCAAACTATTACGCGGCAGTCCGAACCCCAGGCTTCTGGGTCAGCACCGCCGGTCGCTTCATCTCCTCCTCCCACCTTGACACGCACCCCGTGTGACGTCGTCATGGGCAGGGAGCTGCAATCTGAGATGTGCGCCAGATTGGCTAACCTTGAAAAAATTATCTCCAGCTCGGTCGCCCGTAAGGCTCCGACTAAGAGGAAGCATTTGTCGCCGGCTCCGCTGGTGGAGGACCATGAGGATGTTAATAATCTGGATTGGTCTGATTATTCCCCGCTAGAGGAAGGGGAAGTTTATGAGGATTCTGATATTTCGGACGGTGAGCAGTCCTTTGGCGCTGATGCTGAGCTTGGTGACTTGGGGAGATCCTCGGATACTCCTCACGCTCTGGCTCTGATGTTGGAGGTTCTGAATATTTCCCCTCCCGAGGAGGTGTCACAGCAGGAGGGTGAATTGTTTGAGGAATCCAGGCCGCGCTTGGAATTCCCTACACAAAGGCATTTTGACAAAATTATTGCTAAGGAATGGGACAGGCCGGCTCGGCTCCCTGGCATCCCTCAGGGGTGGGATAAGAAATATCCCTTCCCTTTGGAGGCGGTTAAGCGCTGGGCATCTCCCCCCGAGGTGGATGCACCGGTTTTGGGGTTGTCCAACTCCTCGGTTTTAAATAGACCTGATTGTTCCACTCTCAAGGATGGAGAGGATAAACGTATTGACCAGATGGCTTGTCATGGTTTTGCTAGCGTTGGGTCTGCCATGCGGCCCGTTTGCGCTTCGGCACTAATGGTGTTGGCTGCCAGGTCCGTGGTCAGGGACCTGCTGACTTCTTCCGGGCTGCGTCCTGGTAGTGCTGAGTTCCTTAGCCTTAAACGGTGTGAGTTGTTTTTATCCTTTGTGTTAACAGCCTTGGATGACACTTTGATGATGTGTGGTAGGACATCGGCGCTGCTGGTCACTATTCGGCGGTCGGTGTGGCTGCGCCAGTGGGCGGCCGATTTTATGTCCAAGAAGTCACTGACGGCTCTACCTTTTGTTGGATTACGGGTTTTTGGAGAGACATTGGACTCTGTCACCAAGGGTGGTAGGTTACCTCAACGCAAGAAACAACGTCGTCTCTTTCGGGGGGCGCCTTCTTTTACCCCCTCCTTTCGTGGGGCCAGATCTGGCAGGGGATTTGCATTCCCCTCTTCCAGAGGAGATTCTGGGAGCAGGGGCAGAGGACGTGCCCGTCCAGGATACAGTTGGGGCTCTAAGCCCAAGCCGGCCACTAAGCCGGCTCAGCAATGAGGGGGCGCCCTCACCCATGCGGGTGGGGGGATGGCTGCGACACTTCTCCCAGATCTGGGATCAAGAGGTCTCGGACAGATGGACACGGGAAGTGGTGTCTTCCGGTTACAAGCTGGAGTTCGAGCTCCACCCCCCTTCCAGATTTTTCAGATCTCGGATGCCTTCGGAGTCTCTGGCGGCGCAGGGTCTCCTGTTGGCAGTAGAGAATCTTCTGGATATGGCTGTCATTTGCCCAGTGCCCCCTTCAGATCAGGGCAGGGGGTTTTATTCCAATCTGTTCACGGTACCCAAGAAGGACGGATCGGTCTGACCCATCTTGGATCTGAAGTTTCTCAACAGGTTCATCCGGCCTCGGAAGTTCCGCATGGAAACGCTGCGTTCGGCCATTCATTCTCTTCGTCAGGGAGACTTTCTGACGTCCATAGACATCAAGGATTATCTACACGTTCCGATTTTTCCAGCACACCAGAGGTTTCTCAGGTTCGTGGTGGAGGATCGGCATTTTCAGTTTGTAGCACTCCCTTTCGGTCTCACCTCGGCTCCTCGGGTATTCACCAAGGTGCTAGCGGGGGTGATGGCGCTGCTAAGGGTTCAGGGTATCCGCATTGTGCCCTATTTGGACGACCTTCTGATCATGGCTTCTTCTTTCAACCAAGCGGAGTTGGACACCAGAGTGGTGGTGTCCACTCTGGAGAGGTTCGGTTGGGTGATCAACCACCCCAAGTCTTCTCTTTCTCCGTCCAGAGTAGTGACCTTTCTGGGAATGTCTCTGGACACTTCGCAGGCCAGGGTGTTTCTGCCACAGGCCAAGATTCTTCTGATTCAGGAGTTAGTTCGGCTTCTCTTGTCGGCCCCTCGTCCAGCCATCCGTATAGGGATGAGGCTGGTGGGGTTAATGGTGGCCTCATTCGAGGCGGTTCCCTTTGCGCAGTTTCATACAAGGACGCTTCAGCTTCATCT
Source organism: Gastrophryne carolinensis (assembly GCA_027917425.1). Classification (NCBI taxonomy): domain Eukaryota; kingdom Metazoa; phylum Chordata; class Amphibia; order Anura; family Microhylidae; genus Gastrophryne; species Gastrophryne carolinensis. The sequence continues at coordinate 25,250,601 of CM051242.1, read as the reverse complement.
GTTGAAGGTTTGGGACAAGTCTCCTCTATCGTTGGATCAGTCCTTCCTGATGTCTCCCCGAGTCCGTCGATCCCTGCAATGGTGGCTGGGGTCAGTCAATCTGTTGAGGGGCAGATCTTTTCTGGCTCCGTGTTGGGAAACAGTCACCACGGATGCCAGTCTGTCAGGTTGGGGGGGTGTTTGGAAGGACCTCCAGTTTCAGGGTCTGTGGGGCCCGCAGGAGGCTCACGAGCCCATCAATGTTCTGGAGTTGAGAGCCATCAGGTTGGTTCTGTTTCGCTTGACTCATCAGTTGCGGGGCCTGCCTGTTCAGGTCCGGTCGGACAACCGGACGGCGGTTGCTTACATCAATCACCAGGGGGGGACTCGCAGCAGGAGTGCCCTCAGGGAAGTGTCTTTGATTCTGGACTGGGCGGAGAGCCACGTCCCGTGTATCTCAGCAGTCTACATTCCGGGAGTGGAGAACACGGAGGCGGACTCTCTGAGCAGGGCCTCCTCTCGTCAGGGGGAGTGGTCTCTCAGTCCCAAGGTGTTTCGTTCGATCTGTCTCAGGTGGGGGTTCCCAGCGGTGGACCTCTTTGCCTCTCGTCACAATCACAAGCTTCCGGTCTTTGTGTCTCTCTCGCAGGATCCTCTGGCTCTGGCGGTGGATGCCATGTCTCTGAACTGGAGGGATCTGGGGTTTCTTTACCTGTTCCCTCCGTTTCCAATGGTAGCCAGAGTGGTGCGCAAGCTGGCCCTGGAGGGCGCGTCGGCGATTCTGGTGGCACCAAGGTGGCCAAGGCAGGTTTGGTTCGCAGACCTGGTAAGACTGGCAGAGGATCAGTTCGTTCTGCCTCTTCTGCCAGACCTGCTCTCCCAGGGTCGGCTGCGCTATCCCAATTTACCTTCGCTGGCTTTGACGGCGTGGCTGCTGAAACCGCCATCTTGAAGGAGGAAGGTCTTTCTGACGCGGTGGTTCAGACTCTTATTAGCGCCAGGAAGCGCTCTTCCTCTACTATTTACTATAGGACTTGGAGGTCCTATATTGACTGGTGTGAAAATAGGTCCTTCTCTTGTCGGGAGTTTTCCATTTCCAGAATCCTGGAGTTTCTTCAACATGGTCTGGATCTGGGGCTTCAACTTAGTACCTTGAAGGGGCAGGTTTCTGCCCTGGCGGTGTTCTTTCAAAGGTCCTTTGCACTTCATCCCTTAGTCAAGACCTTTTTCCAAGGCGTTACGCATGTTCGGCCTCCTAGGAAGCCCTTTCTTCCAGTTTGGGATTTGAACCTGGTTCTTTCTGCTCTTCAGGGTCCTCCGTTTGAGCCCTTGAATGAGGTTGCCTTGTCTTCACTTACTCAAAAGGTGGCCTTTTTGGTGGCTATCACTTCGGTTAGGCGTGTTTCTGAGTTGGCAGCTTTATCCATTAAAGCTCCGTACTTCGAAAGGCATCAGGACAAGGTTGTCTTTCGTTTCAAGCCGGATTTTCTTCCTAAGGTGGTCTCGGCCTTTCATCTGAATCAGGACATTGTTCTGCCTTCTCTATGTCCTAATCCCAGCAACGACAAGGAAAGGGAGCTGCATTCCTTGGATGTAGTTTGTGTTGTGAAATATTATCTGGTGGTTACGTCTTCCTTTCGTAAGACCGATGCTTTTTTTGTGGTGCCTTTTGGGCCTAGGAAAGGTTTGGCTCCTGCCAAATCTTCCATTAGTAAATGGATTCGTCAGGCCATCATTGGGGCCTATTCTGCCAAGGGGAGGAGTCCCCCTTTTCGTGTTACTGCTCATTCTACTCATGCGGTTGGGGCTTCCTGGGCTTTTCAGCACCAGGCCTCTGTTGAGCAAGTTTGTAAGGCCGCCACTTGGTCTTCTGTTCACACTTTTTCCAAGTTTTACAAGGTTGATGTTCGGGCCTCAGCGGATGCTGTTTTTGGCCGCAAAGTTCTGCAAGCTGTTGTGGTTTAAAGTTGTACCTTGTTGTCTTGTTTTGGATCCCCGCCCTTCTATGGACACTGCTATTGGATGTCCCACATGTTATGGATATCTTGAAGCGGGGTGTGTGACATACTTAGAATAATACCATTTTGTGAAATACTCACCTGTAAAATGGGTATTATAAGTATGTCACACACCCTGCTTCACTTGCCCTTTTTTGTATTCTGGATCCTTTATATTGTGAACTTTGCGTTGTTATGACTTATATTTGCCTCTTCCTGGTCCCTTACCTTACTGCTTCTATATACTGGGTGATGAGTGGGAGGTCCCAGGTATTTATGGATCAGGGAGGGGCTTTCTTTTTGCTATCATCTCTGCAGGAACGCCCCCTCTTCAGGTCGGTATTACCCACATGTTATGGATATCTTGAAGCGGGGTGTGTGACATACTTATAATACCCATTTTACAGGTGAGTATTTCACAAAATGGTATATTTTTGAGCGTGATTTTTTAATGAATATGGTGGGAGCCAGTCGCTAGGGCCAGTCGCTATCATGCGCTCCCATACAGCGCGGAACCTGTCAAATAGCGACTCCTCACCCAATATTCAACATTACGGCAAACCGACTGAGTCGCAATCAACTACCGAACAACGGCCAAGCATAGCGACTACTAGCGGGCGCTCTGAAAATGCCGCTACAGCCGCTCAACTGTCGCTACCTGCCGCTATTAATGAATCGGCCTCCCCGTTGATAAAGGGTGGTCAATTCATCCCAAAGCGCATGCGTCCTTTCACTGTCATGTGCCCACCACCAATCACTGCCAGACTCTTACCAGACAGGGAATAAGACAAAATATTCATGTAAGACTATTCCAATCCGCAAGGGTCAGAGTACATCAATCTTCCATTAATTGAAGCTACACAGCTTTAAGAGTAAAGATCCACCGTTTTCACTTCCGTAGCAGCCACAACGGCTCCAAAGTAAATTCATGTAAACAGGAAGAGAAAAGGAAAATCTAGTGCAACATTACAATATCCTGCTTCAAAAGCTTTAATGAAAGGGCTAAAAAACACACAAACATAAAAGGAAAATCGCTTGACAATAAAATGAATCGTGACCTGCTCTCACCGCCTCCGATAATTCAAATCGCTACTTGCAAGTAAGTTCTGGAATCCAAAGAAATGCTTCCATCAATATATAATGGAGCCCTGAACTTCCTATATTTTTTGTGCCAAAAGGATGTAAAACTGCTTCTATAAAAAAACACATTTGGCAACATAAGAAAACATAAAAATCACAATCGATCAGCTCAGCACCTTGGGGACATGATTTTGGCACAAAGCCTGCTCGCCGGTGATGCATTTCAGGTGGGTAACCACCCTGTATCAAGCCAATCATCATCAGCTTAGTACAGGGTGCGCCCCAGTCACTCAGATGGGGCAATGCGGCAGCTTGTGCTCCCCATTGAAGTCAATAAGAGCCCTTTGCCAAACTGCTCTCAATGGACCAGAACCAATGAGTCGTTGAACCAGAGAAAGGTGAGTGAACAGCGGTATTCTGGGGGGTTTCACAGAATGGGGCAACCAGGGGGAACAGAATCAAACACCGAAAAAATAAAATTCCCGGGTTTTGTTCTGCTTTAATATGCACAGCAAATGGACCTTAGGAACAGGAAGAGGTGAATTGTTCTGGGTGATTTCTCACAGCGGGGCATCAGGAATTGTGAGAAATCACCCACCCAAAACTCCATCCCACCCAAAACTCAGCGAACTCGCGTCTAATCAGTGGGGTCGCCCCCCTCATATCCCCGGCCTCATGCGTGCTCCCGCCCCAGCCTATCTGCAGGGGATACAGCAGCGCGCACTCCCCATTGTAAACAATCAGAATTGTATGCCAAAAGGCAAATGGCTCTGATTGGATAAGAGACCACGCATGCATTGCTGGAGTGGGAAAAGGTGGGTTTTTACAGGTGCCCTGTGGGGTTTCACAAAGCATCCTGGTTCAGGATGCCCCACGGGTAAGTCCGGCGTCTGGCCCTGGAATCTTTTAAATTCCAGGATAGCTGCTATGTTTTCCAGCCTTGTCCTCCAGTAAAATCTAAAGTACGTCTTTCGGAGCGACTATTGCTCCATAACTCATAAGAGGGCTGGCAGCAGTGATTGATGGGAAATGTCCTGCAACGCTACAGCAACAGCTGATAAATACACTCAGATCAGCTGAGATGCTCCTTGGGGGCGGGGTTAAGGAGCTCATGGGCAGGTGGTGGGCTGTAAACTCCTGGGCTGTAAATTCCCTCCCCTGAAACAGGGTATATGCAGGGCCGTATTTGGTGTCCAGGCACTTTTTTTGCTTGCACCCTGCTCGCGCGGGGGGGGGGGGGGGGGGGGTGTCCACAAGAAGTTTAAATGCAGACTGTTTGAAAGTGGGGGGGTTAAATGCAGAAGTCCCATGACCACAGTGAAGTATGCTGGCAACCTCCCGACCCCCCCCCCCCCATCACAGACATTGTATCTTCCCGTGGATGAGGTGCATTAAGGTGCCAGCAAGTGTTTTTTAATAGCAGTAACAGCACACTCCATATCACCCCCCCAGCAAGTGGCCACCCTAGGCACATGCCTAGGTTTGCCTAATGGTAAATACAGCCCTGGATATATGTACAGTCTAAGGCTGTGTGTGTGTGTGTGTTGCAGCCTGTCCCCCGGGAACATTTGGAGTGCGATGCCAGGAAAAGTGTCACTGCCGGCACGGCATTACCTGTCACCACATCACCGGCGCCTGCGACTGTCCCAGCGGCTGGAGAGGAAAGCACTGCGATAAGGGTAGGTGGCTTTTTATTAGATTAAAAAGTGTTATTTATCCAACTGGAGGTAAGTCCACCTCAAAGTAACAAGAACTTCCTGCCATGATTGGATGAACCGTGCTCGCCTGCTGCCGACCCTCCCACAAGCAGGACACTGGCTTCACTGTGTGCTCTTTGTTATTCCTCAGCCTGTCTGCCGGGCTCCTATGGAGAGCGCTGCTCGCAGCAATGCAGCTGCCCCCGCGGAACCGCCTGCAACCACATCACCGGCGAGTGCGGCTGTCCTCCAGGATTCAAAGGCAACGGGTGCGACCAAAGTAAGTGTTCTGTCCATAGACACTGTGTAGTCACATATTAATACAATTCCAGAGTTCTACTTTAATATTCTCTTTCTCTCTCTCCCTCTCTTTATCTTTCTTTCTCTCTCTCATTCTCTCTCTCTCTCTCTTTCTTTCTCTCTCTTTCTTTTTTCTCTCTCTCGCTCATCCTCTCTCTCTCTCTTTCTCTCATTCTCTCTCTCTCTTTCTCACTCTCTCTCTCAATCATTCTCTCTCTCTCTCTCTCATTCTCTCTCTCTCATTTCCTCTCTCTCTCACACTCTTTCTCTCTCTCATTCTCTCTCTCATTCTCTCTCGCTCATCCTCTCTCTCTCTCTCTCTTTCTCACTCTCTCTCTCAATCATTCTCTCTCTCTCTTTCTCTCTCTCTCTCTCATTGCCTCTCTCTCTCTCTCTTTCTCTCTCTCATTCTCTTTCTCATTCTCTCTCTCATTCTCTCTCTCTCTCTCATATTCTCTCATTCCCTCTCTCTCTCTCTCACACTCTTTCTCTCTCTCTCTCTTTCTTTCTATCTCTTTCTTTCTCTCGCTCTCCTTCTTTCTTTCTCTCATTCTCTCTCTCTCTCTCATTCTCTCTTTCTCTCTCTCATTTTCTCTCATTCTCCCTCTTTCTCTCTCTCATTCTCTTTTGTTCTCTCTCTCATTCTCTTTCCTTCTCTCTCTCTTATTCTCTTTTCTCTCCAGCCTGTATTCCAGGAACCTTTGGTCTGAAGTGCAGCAAAATCTGTCAATGTCCTGGCCAGCACCAAGACTGCCACCCGGTGACGGGGGAGTGTATCTGCGCCCCCGGCTATTATGGGCACACTTGTCAATTAAGTAAGTGGAACATTCACAATTATATAAAGTATCTACCCTCCTGATGTAAAGTATTCACCCCCTAATATAAAGTAACCGCCCCCTCATATGGAGTATCCCCCCCTCATATGGAGTATCCCCCCCTCATATGGAGTATCCCCCCCTCATATGGAGTATCCTCCCCCTAATATCAAATATCCCCCCCTCATATGGAGTATCCCCCCCCTAATATAAAGTATTCACCCCCATCATATGGAGTATCCACCCCCTAATATAAAGTATGTACCCCCTCATATGGAGTATCCACCCCCTAATATAAAATATCCACCCCCTCATATGGAGTATCCACCCCCTGATATAAAGTATTCTCCCCCCCATCATATGAAGTATCCACCCCCTCATATGGAGTATCCTCCCCCTAATATAAAGTATTCACCCCCTCATATGGAGTATCCACCCCCTCCTCATATGGAGTATCCACCCCCTGATATAAAGTATTTACCCTCCTCATATGGAGTATCCACCCCCTGATATAAAGTATGTACCCCCTCATATGGAGTATCCACCCCATAATATAAAGTATTCACCCTCCTCATATGGAGTATCCACCCCCTGATATAAAGTATGTACCCCCCTCATATGGAGTATCCACCCCCTGATATAAAGTATTTACCCTCCTCATATGGAGTATCCACCCCCTGATATAAAGTATGTACCCCCTCATATGAAGTATCCACCCCATAATATAAAGTATTCACCCTCCTCATATAGAGTATCCACCCTCTGATATAAAGTATGTACCCCCCTCGTATGGAGTATCCACCCCCTGATATAAAGTATGTACCCCCCTCGTATGGAGTATCAACCCCCTGATATAAAGTATGTACCCCCCTCGTATGGAGTATCCACCCCCTGATATAAAGTATGTACCCCCCTCGTATGGAGTATCCACCCCCTGATATAAAGTATGTACCCCCTAATATGGAGTATCCTTCCTCTGATATAAAGTATGTACCCCCCTCATATGGAGTATCCACCCCCTGATATAAAGTATGTACCCCCCTCATTTGGAGTATCCTGATATAAAGTTTTCACCCCCCTGATATAAAGTTTTCAGCCCCCATAATCAACGATTTAACCTCCTTGATATAAAGTACCCACCCCCTGATATAAAGTTTCAGCCTCCTTATATAAAATATTCCCCCCCCCCCCCCCGATATTAGTTCTCCACCACCTGACATAAATTATCCACCCCCCGATATAAAGTATTTACTCCCAAGTTTGGCTGCCCACGTGGGCAGAACATTCAGGGGCTGGAACGTCACTGCCCACATAAGCGCTGGGCAGCCAATTGCGGCACTGCATTCCCAGGAGGGGAGCGAGGTTAAGGTAAGGATTATGGGCGTCCTGGCGGGTTATGTGGAGGGGGGTTCAGAATGTCATATAGCGGTGCCGCCAGAAGCCACCAACACCCTTGCTGCGGAGGGTGTTGGTCCGCTTCAACGTAAGATCTACAGCGTGTTATTCAAGGGGGAACCCCAGCAATTGGGGTGTCCCCCCCCGGAGCATAAAATATGTGTTGGTCTGGTTTAATGTCCACTGCATAAGCCCTAAAAATAAGCCAGTAATATTGGGTGGGCCCACAGAATTGAGTCTCCAGGTGGGTCCTAAACCCCACTCAGTCCAAAACTGACCATGGGTGTAGCTTTAAAAGGTAGAAGAAATTCTGGGCTCAAATGTCCCATCCCAGCGTGTTTCGCCCACCTACCAGGCTTCATCAGTGTCTAATCTTCACAATCAGTTCCAATCGGACCTAACTGCACAGGTTGGCAAGTCCTGGGATTAGGTTAGTTAAATGGTTGTCCAGGTCAGGTAAATGTAACCAACATTTGGGTCACCTGCAAAAGAGGGTGTTGACTAAAGTCAATGGCAATTAAATGGACATGTCATGCACAGTGTTACATTTCCACTCTCCAAATGCTCACTTTTAGGGGCTTTATGTTATATATATATATATATATATATATATATATATATATATATATATATACTGTGTGTGTTGTGTATATAATATATATATATATAATATTGTGTGTGCTGTGTAATATATATATATATATATATATATATATATAAAATCTAATGTGTGCTGTATACTATATATACTGTGTGTGTAAATAATATTTAATAATATATATATATATATATATATATATTGTGTGTGTTGTGTGTATAATAAAAAAAAAAATATATATATATATTATATATATATATATATATAATATATATATATATATATATATATATATTAATATAATGTGTGCTGTATATAAAAAAAAAATATATATAAATAAATATAAATAAATAAATAAATATATATAAATATATATATATATATATATATATATATATATATATATATATATATAGGTTTGGGATCCTCAGGGGAGGCAGTTGATGATGAAGGAGGTCACGGTGCGTGCTGTGGTTTCCTGTGCTACAAAGAAAAGCATGCACCTCACGCTGTATTGCGAGGGTGGCTCAGCTTCAGCTCCTTGCACTTCAGGTGATTAACTTTTATTTTCTAGAATGTTCCAGCGGATATTATGGGAGAAACTGTGAGCACCAGTGTCAGTGCAAGAATGGCGCTCATTGTGACGCTGTGACAGGAGCGTGCCACTGCCCTGCGGGTTACGTGGGAGCCAACTGCGGTACTGGTAAGTGGCGCTGTTTAGCATGGCCAGCAACTGAAATCAGCTGTGCTGCACGTTAACCCCTTTCCTGGGAGCGCTGCTGCACATTAACCCCGCCGTGACTCTGATGCGGAATAACCCCTTCCTCACTGGTCCATAGAGAGAAAGAGACGCAAGATCAGCTGTGCTGCATATTAACCCCTTCCTATAAGCGCTGCTCCATGTTAACCTCTCTATTTCCACACTAATGCTGAAAAACCTCTTACTCTTCCTGGTTCATAGAGAGAGAGAGAAATCAGCTATCCTGTACATTAACCCCTTCCTCTCAGTATTGCTGCACATTAATCCCTCTTTCTTTACTCTGAGCCAGAATAACACCTTCCTTACTGCTTGTCCAGACAGAGCACGAGAGATCCATCTTATCACAATATCACCAATCACCAATATCAAAATATCTTTTTGCCACACCAAAATCAGCTGCTCTGTATATGAACCCCTTCCTATCAGTGTTGCTGCACATTAATCTTATCCAGAATAACACATTACTTGCTGTTTGTCCAGACAGAGCAAGAAAGCGAGAGAACCATCACATCACAATATCATTATCAGTTATGCTGTATATTAACCCCTTCCTACATTAACCCCTCCTTCACTGTAATGCAGAATAAACCTTCCCCCACTTGTCCATAGACAAAAATATCTTTTCTATATACCAATATCAGCTGGGCTGCGTATTAACCCCATCCTATGAGTGATGCTGCACATTATCCTCTCCGTTTCCATACCAGTGCAGAAAAACTCCTTCCTCACTGGTCCATAGAGAGGAAATATCTTTTAACAGCAAATTCAGCTGTCCTGTATATTAACCCCGTCCTATCACTGTTGTTGCACATTAATCCTTCTTTCTTCACTCTGATCTAGAATAACCCATTCCTTGCTGCTTGTCCAGAGGGAGAGAGAGAGACAGAAATGATCTTTTCACAATGCCATAATCAGCTGTTGTGGTATTAACCCCTTCCTATGAGTGCTGCTGCACATTAACCCCTTCGTATGAGTGCTGCTGCACATTAACCCTTTCCTATGAGTGCTGCTGCACATTAACCCTTTCCTATGAGTGCTGCTGCACATTAACCCCTTCCTATGAGTGCTGCTGCACATTAACCCCTTCCTATGAGTGATGCTGCACATTAACCCCTTCCTATGAGTGCTGCTGCACATTAACCCCTTTGTATGAGTGCTGCTGCACATTAACCCTTTCCTATGAGTGATGCTGCACATTAACCCCTTCCTATGAGTGCTGCTGCACATTAACCCCTTCCTATGAGGGCTGCTGCACATTAACCCTTTCCTATGAGTGATGCTGCACATTAACCCCTTCCTATGAGTGATGCTGCACATTAACCCCTTCCTATGAGTGCTGCTGCACATTAGCCCCTTCCTCACTGATTGTCCAGAGAAATAGACAGACAGAAATCACATTAACCCCTTCCTATGAGTGCTGCTGCACATTAACCCCTTCCTATGAGTGCTGCTGCACATTAGCCCCTTCCTCACTGATTGTCCAGAGAAATAGACAGACAGAAATCACATTAACCCCTTCCTATGAGTGCTGCTGCACATTAACCCCTTCCTATGAGTGCTGCTGCACATTAACCCCTTCCTATGAGTGCTGCCGCACATTAACCCCTTCCTATGAGTGATGCTGCACATTAACCCTTTCCTATGAGTGCTGCTGCACATTAACCCTTTCCTATGAGTGCTGCTGCACATTAGCCCCTTCCTCACTGATTGTCCAGAGAAATAGACAGACAGAAATCACATTAACCCCTTCCTATGAGTGCTGCTGCACATTAACCCCTTCCTATGAGTGCTGCTGCACATTAACCCCTTCCTATGAGTGCTGCCGCACATTAACCCCTTCCTATGAGTGATGCTGCACATTAACCCTTTCCTATGAGTGCTGCTGCACATTAACCCTTTCCTATGAGTGCTGCTGCACATTAACCCTTTCCTATGAGTGCTGCTGCACATTAACCCCTTCCTATGAGTGCTGCTGCACATTAACCCCTTTCTATGAGTGCTGCTGCACATTAACCCCTTTCTATGAGTGCTGCTGCACATTAACCCCTTTCTATGAGTGCTGCTGCACATTAACCCCTTCCTATGAGTGCTGCTGCACATTAACCCCTTCCTATGAGTGCTGCTGCACATTAACCCCTTCCTATGAGTGCTGCTGCACATTAACCCCTTCCTATGAGTGCTGCTGCATATTAACCCCTTCCTATGAGTGCTGCTGCACATTAACCCCTTCCTATGAGTGCTGCTGCATATTAACCCCTTCCTATGAGTGCTGCTGCACATTAACCCCTTCCTATGAGTGCTGCTGCACATTAACCCCTTCCTATGAGTGCTGCTGCACATTAACCCCTTCCTATGAGTGCTGCTGCACATTAACCCTTTCCTATGAGTGCTGCTGCACATTAACCCCTTCCTATGAGTGCTGCTGCACATTAACCCCTTCCTATGAGTGCTGCTGCACATTTACCCCTTTGTATGAGTGCTGCTGCACATTAACCCTTTCCTATGAGTGATGCTGCACATTAACCCCTTCCTATGAGTGCTGCTGCACATTAACCCCTTTGTATGAGTGCTGCTGCATATTAACCCCTTCCTATGAGTGCTGCTGCACATTAACCCCTTCCTATGAGTGATGCTGCACATTAACCCCTTCCTATGAGTGCTGCTGCACATTAACCCCTTCCTATGAGTGCTGCTGCACATTAACCCCTTCCTATGAGTGCTGCTGCACATTAACCCCTTCCTATGAGTGCTGCTGCACATTAACCCTTTCCTATGAGTGCTGCTGCACATTAACCCCTTCCTATGAGTGCTGCTGCACATTAACCCCTTCCTATGAGTGCTGCTGCACATTAACCCCTTCCTATGAGTGCTGCTGCATATTAACCCCTTCCTATGAGGGCTGCTGCACATTAACCCCTTCCTATGAGTGCTGCTGCACATTAACCCCTTCCTATCAGTGCTGCTGCATATTAACCCCTTCCTATGAGTGCTGCTGCACATTAACCCCTTAGTATGAGTGCTGCTGCACATTAACCCTTTCCTATGAGTGATGCTGCACATTAACCCCTTCCTATGAGTGATGCTGCACATTAACCCCTTCCTATGAGTGATGCTGCACATTAACCCCTTCCTATGAGTGATGCTGCACATTAACTCCTTCCTATGAGTGCTGCTGCATATTAACCCCTTCCTATGAGTGCTGCTGCACATTAACCCCTTCCTATGAGTGCTGCTGTTTATTAACCCCTTCCTCACTGATTGTCCAGAGAAATAGACAGACAGAAATCTTTTCACAATACTATCATCAGTTGTGCTGCATACTTACCCATTCCTATGAGCGCTGCTGCACGTTAACCCTTTCTTCACTGTAATGCAGAATACCCGCTACCTTACTGCTTCATAAATAGAGAGAAAAAAAGAGTGTGTCTTTTTACATCACTAAAATTGGATGCCCTGTATATTAGCCCCTTCCTTCACTCGGATGCAGAATAAGCCCCTAGTCCATAGAGAGAGAGATGTGATAAGGGCCGGAGTAAGTGTGGTGGAGGCCCCTGGGCACAAAATCTGGTGGAGGCCCCAGATACAGTATTTTTTTTCCTTTAAAATAATAGTGCAGCCAAGTAACTGGTGGTTGTCTGGCACCCGCCTACTTACCGGAATGTCAGATCGAGTCCCTTGTGCCCCCCTTGTGCGGGTGTGTGCTGCTCGGGAACTCCTGCTTTGCCATTCTGGGTGGGGGGTAGTGTAGTCGCCCGGCTGGTTCCCTGCATTGAGCTGCCAGCGGCTGTGCTTGGTGGCTTATGTGCAGTGACAGCTCTGCACCCATCACTGTAGCGTTGCTGGCGGCGGCTTTTCTGCTCTAGACTCTCCGTCCTGCCCTGTGGTGGCTTTGGCTGCAGGTTTGCAAAAACTAAAAAAGCCTTTCCCAGGTGTGGGGGGCCCCCACCGCTGCTGATAGCTTCTATGCTGTCAGACAAAAGACTGAAAAGTCTCCTGGACCAGACCATAGCCCAAAGATTGGTGGAGGCCCCCTTTACAGAACAAGTGGTGGAGGCCCCGGGGCTCGCGCCCCTTTCGCCCCCCCTCATAATCCGGCCCTGGATGTGTTCATTATACTTATACTAATATATAACTTCCTTCCTGTTAGCACTGCTGCACATTAACCCCCTACGTCTCCAGTTAATTTTATTTCTCCTCCTGGCGGGGCCTAGCCTCACATTGTGTTGGGTCACTTTAAAGTGGACTAATACCCATGATTTTGACTATCTTGGTTTTTTGTTCTTGCCCGATCGGGGATGCCCCACCGTGTAAACCCCCCCCCCCCAGGTCACCTGATCCCACTCACCCTTCCCTGGTCATATCGCCAATGAGCAGCCTGTCGCCCAGTCAGCGCGCTTGGATCTGCTTGAGCCCCTTCGTCCTAAATATTCTTGATATAAACTCCATTGGCCTATAAATGAATCCTTTTTGCTCCCCTCAGCCTGTCCTGCCGGGCGATACGGGAAAGGCTGCGCCCACGCGTGTCGCTGCGGTCCTGGCGGCTCCTGCGATCATGTGACCGGCGAATGTATCTGCGCTCCTGGAAGAACTGGACTGAGCTGTGAACACGGTAAAATTCTCTCTGTTTTGTTATTTTCCTGTAATGTTTTGTTTGCTTTGCTGTGTGTTTGTGTAATTGTTTGCGTCTGGTTTGTGTGGGAGCTGTTATCATTCCACATTCCTCTGGCCATGAGAGAGGCGCCCGGGGCAGGTTTGGATTGTGTGGTTTGTGTTTTTTATAGTTTAGATTCGCTACAGATGTGCGCAATTCAAAAATAGCAACTGTGTTGTCTATTATACAAGTGTGTGTGTGTGTGTTTGTGTGTCGCAACTTCCAGCTCTGCCCAATGCTCTGCCCGTTATCAGACTGGTGGCATAGCGCTGGGGTGCCACCCCCCAGACCTCAGGTTATTGGGCAGAGTATGAAAAAATACCCCCCCACACACCCCCCAGCCAATATCTAGAGTGTGCGCAGATCCCCCCCCCAAAAAAAATATAATGATACGCAGTAAAGTAGAGTATAGTATGAGCGGGTCCCCTCCAGATCTCAAAGTAATAGGCAAAGTGTGTCCCTATTAATTCCGAGGCCTGTTTTTTTGTAAGATCTGCTCACACACTGCCTATTCGGGAGATCTGCGGGGACCTGCTCACACTCTACTGAATATTTGGCGTGGGGGGTCTGGGGGAAATCTGCTTTTACTCTGTCTATTTATTTTGGAGGTCTGGGGGGACCTGCTCACACTCTGCCTATTAATTTGGGATCTGGAGGGGACCCACTTAGACTCTGTCTGTTTTCCTGTACAATCTGCTGACAGCCTAATAATTTGGGGGTCTGGGGGGAATCTGCTCACTCTCGCTTGAATATTTGGGAGGAAATATGCTTTCACTCTTCCTAATAATTTAGGAGGTATGTGGTGGACCTACTCACACTCTGTCTATTCATTTGGAAGGTTTAGGGGATCTGCCCACGCTCTGCCTATTCATTTGGGATCTGGAGGGAACCCGCTCTGGGGGGAATATGCTCACACTCTGCCTATTCATTTAGGATCTGGAGGAGGCCTGTTCCCACTTTTTGTAAGATCTGCTCACACACTGCCTTTTAATTTGGGTGGTCTGGGGGGACCTGCTCACTCTCTCTTGAATATTTGGGGGGGGGGGGGGATAGGAGATATCTGTTGCCAATTTTGGGCATCTGGGGAGACCTGCCCACACTCTGCCTATTCATTTGGGATTTGGAGGGGACCTGCCTGTTTTCCTGTACAATCTGCTGACACTCTGGCTATTAATTTAGGAGGTCAGTGGGGGGGGGGGGGGGGGGGGGCTACTCACACTCTGTCTATTCATTTGGGAGGTCTGGGGGGCCTGCCCACGCTCTGCCTACTCATGTGGGATCTGGAGGGTACCCGCTCAGACTCTGCCTGTTTTCCTGTCTGTTGACACTCTGCCTAATAATTTGGGGGGTCTGGGGGGAATCTGCTCACACTTTACCTATTAGAAAGCAGAGTGTAAGTCATTTATTGTAGGCCGATTAGATGGACCCCAAATTAATAGCAGGCAGAGTGTAATAGACCCCCAATAGTAGCAGGTAGGGTGGAATAGGGCCCTACCAGGCACCAAATGTATAGGGGACATAGTACAGGTGAGTACACAAAACCATAGCAGTTAGGTGAGGGAATCCTAGGAGCTGACCTCGTTCTTTCCACCAGACCACACATTAAGGTGCACCAAAGCCCAGGATTTTGGACTATCCTGGGTGTTCTTGGCCCACTGTGTAAAAGCCCCCGGGTTGCCCTATCTCACTGACCCTTCCTTGGTCCTACGGGGCATGCGCAGCCTCTAGTCCAATCAGATCGCTTGGATCCGCTCCCGCCCCTTCGACCCAAGAGCTCCTATAATGCGTCTGGATCCCCTCTAACAGAGAGCAAGCCTAAGCCGGCCATTCACAAGGCGTGCACACAGCCTGCTAAAGGGATGGCGGGGATGCGGCTGCTGCTCGCGCATGTGCCGTTGGCCTGGGAAAGAAGGTGAGTTTTCGGGCGACCTGGGGGTTTAAGAAGGTGAACTCCCTGTTTGGTCATTACTGAAAGGAACTGTATTAAATGGAAAGTTGTTGGGTGTCACTGGGGGCTTCTGCCCCAGTCCTGGCAATTAGCTGTGGATGAATTGGCCAATCCCTGCCATCCTGCATATTAACCCCTTTCTCTCCCCCAGCATGCACCAGAGATTACTTTGGTGAGGACTGTCAGCGGCGGTGCTCCTGCAAGAATGGCGGCCTCTGTGACCCGGCCAATGGAACGTGCCAGTGTGGCTTGGGGTGGATGGGTCCTACTTGTGAGCGAGGTAAGGTGGCCCTTCTCTTGCCAGGCTGACATCACACCAATATAATATGTGATTTATGGTTCCAGACTTCAGGGCCACCATCAGGGCATTACAGGCAGGACTTCTGTATGGGGCCCGGCCAGGAAGGGGGGCCTGACTGTTGACTCTAATGACAGCCCTGCAGCAACCTCTGCCTGACTCATTCATCTAACTTCACTCAACCCACCCAAGTCCACTAATCTATTCCTCCTCCCAGCTTCCTTCATCCATCCTTCCTCCCATCTCTCCTTGCCCATCCTTCCTTCCAGCTTCCCTTGTTCATCCCTCCTCCCAGCTCCACTCATCCATCCTTCCTTTGGACTCCCCTCACCCATTCTTCCTCTGGGCTTCCCTCATTCATCCTTCCTCCCAGCTCCCCTCATCCATCCTTCCTCTGAGCTTCCCTCATTCATCCTTCCTCCCAGCTCCCCTCATCCATCCTTCCTCTGAGCTTCCCTCATTCATCCTTCCTCCCAGCTTCCCTCATTCATCCTTCCTCCCACCTCCCCTCATCCATCCTTCCTCTGGACTCCCCTCATCCATCCTTCCTCGGGGCTTCCCTCATTCATCCTTCCTCCCAGCTCCCCTCATCCATCCTTCCTCTGGACTCCCCTCATCCATCCTTCCTTGGGGCTTCCCTCATTCATCCTTCTTCCCAGTTCCCCTCATCCATCCTTCCTCCCAGCTCTCCTCATCCATCCTTCCTCCCAGCTCCCCTCATCCATCCTTCCTCCAGGCTACTCTCATTCATCCTTCCTCCCAGCTCCACTCACCCATCCCTTCTTCCAGCTTCTCCCTTTCATCCTTCCTCTTAGGTCCCCTCATCCATCTTTCCTCCCAGCTTCATCTTCCCAGCTACACTCATCCCTCCTCCCAGCTCCACTCATCCATCCTTCCTCTGAGCTTCCCTCATTCATCCTTCCTCCCAGCTCCCCTCATCCATCCTTCCTCTGAGCTTCCCTCATTCATCCTTCCTCCCAGCTCCCCTCATCCATCCTTCCTCTGAGCTTCCCTCATTCATCCTTCCTCCCAGCTCCCCTCATCCATCCTTCCTCTGAGCTTCCCTCATTCATCCTTCCTCCCAGCTCCCCTCATCCATCCTTCCTCCAGGCTACCCTCATTCATCCTTCCTCCCAGCTCCCCTCATCCATCCTTCCTCTGAGCTTCCCTCATTCATCCTTCCTCCCAGCTCCCCTCATCCATCCTTCCTCCAGGCTACCCTCATTCATCCTTCCTCCCAGCTCCACTCACCCATCCCTTCTTCCAGCTTCTCCCTTTCATCCTTCCTCTTAGGTCCCCTCATCCATCTTTCCTCCCAGCTTCATCTTCCCAGCTACACTCATCAATCTTCCCTTCCTGCATCACTCTTCTGATCCTCTTCCCAGCCACACTCATTAATCCTTTCTACCTTGTTTACCCTCCTCCCAAATCTACTCATCCTTTCCTCCTCCCAGCTCCCTTCATCCATCCTTTTTCCCATTCCTCCTCACCCATCCTTCCTCCCCGCTCCCCTTGTTCTTCCTTCCTCTAGCGCCACTCATCTATCTCTTCTCCAAGCTCTGTTCATCCATCCTTTCTCCCTGGTTCACTAATCTTTCCCTCTTCCCAGCTCCACTCATGCATCCTTTCTCCCTGGTTCACTCTTCCATCCATCCTCCCAGCTGCACTCATCCATCCCTCCTACCAGCTTCCCTATTTCATCCTTCCTCTTAGCTCCCCTCATCCATCTTTCCTCACAGCTCTACTCATTCATCTTCCCAGCTATGATCATCTATCTTTCCTCCCTGGGTCAATATTCTGACCCTCTTCCCAGCTTCACTCACCCATCCTTCTTCCCAGCTCCATTTATCAATTCTTTCTCCCTGTCTCAATCATCCATCCTTCCTCCCTGATTCACTCTACTTTCCATTCTCTCTGCTCCACTCTTCCATGCTTCCTGCCTGCTCCACGTGTCCATCCCTCCTCCCAGCGCCACTCATCTATTCCTTCTCCAAGCTCTATTCATCCATCTTTTCTCCCTAGTTCACTGGTCTATCCTTCCTCCCAGCTCCACTCTTCCATCCCTCCTCCCTGCTCCACTTATCCATCCCTCCTCCCTGCTCTACTCATTCATCTATCCTCCCAGCTGCACTAATTCATCCTTCCTCCCTGCTCCACTTATCCATCCCTCCTCCCTGCTCTACTCATCCATCTATCCTCCCAGCTGCACTTATTCATCCTTCCTCCCTGCTCCACTTATCCATCCCTCCTCCCTGCTCTACTCATCCATCTATCCTCCCAGCTGCACTTATTCATCCTTCCTCCCTGCTCCACTTATCCATCCCTCCTCCCTGCTCTACTCATCCATCTATCCTCTCAGCTGCACTCATGCATCCTCCCTCCCTGCTCCACTCTTCCATCCTTCCTCCCAGTTCCACTTATCCATCCCTTATCTCTGCTGTTATTTCTAATGGAAATTTAGTTAGAGCATTGTAGAGCCTAGCCAAGCAGATGTGATGCATATTATTACTTGTACCTGATTGGTTGCTGAGGTGGAGAGGCTCGCCAGTCTTTTGTAAATAACCCTGTAGCCACCCAGATGACTGTATTGCCTGCGCTCCAGAAACTAGGGGGGGGGGGGGGGGCAAAGCGGACACAAGATCCATGCTTGAGTATTATTGTTGTGCATCTGGAAGGGGTGCGCATTATTCCACGTCCCCGCTAACCCCCCTCCGTATCCTCTTTTGCAGAGTGCCCTCCGGGGACGTACGGGCCCGCGTGTCAGATGAACTGCTCCTGTCTCAACAATGGCACATGTGACAGGATGTCCGGCACCTGTCGCTGCAGGAAGGGTTACTATGGCAACGCATGCCAGCATGGTGAGTCCCCGGACACTTACCGGCTCCTTCTTAGAGTATAACTATCCAACCGCAGTTATTTAATAGGCCATCAAAGATAAACATGTG
This sequence comes from Gastrophryne carolinensis, assembly GCA_027917425.1. Taxonomy (NCBI): domain Eukaryota; kingdom Metazoa; phylum Chordata; class Amphibia; order Anura; family Microhylidae; genus Gastrophryne; species Gastrophryne carolinensis. The sequence goes on along the minus strand of CM051242.1, from coordinate 25,232,138 downwards.
ACTAATATTCCACTTTTTCCACTTGAAGTCTGTATTCTAATGACAGGGGGGGTTTCTACATCTTTAAAGTGGACCAAAACCCAGGTTGAGGGTGCCCCGCTATGTGAAACCCCCCAGATCGCCGATGCCAACTCACCTCTTCCTGGTCCCAAGGCGCATGTGCAGCAACTTGTCCAATCAGCACACTCGGAGCCGCTGATGTCACGCTATCTAAGCCTTCGTCTAAGGCCAGCGGCTCCGAATGCGCTGGTGGCCGTATCCCCCGCTTCCCTCTAACAGCTCGCACATTCGCCGTTGGGGCAAGTCCACTTAAAAAGTCACTAAAAAAAATAACCCGGGCTTAAAGCGGAACAAAACCCACCCAGCTGCCAGCCTGGAATCTAAAAGATTTCAGGGCTGGCGGCTGGCTTCCCCCATGGGTATCCCAAGCACGTGCACATTCGCCTTTCCCCCGGTCCAGCGACACCATTCGGAAGTCGCCTCTCATGCATGTACCGTTGGGCCGAGGAGAGGTGAGTGTTATTGGGGCAAATTCAGAGGTTTCACACAGTGGGGTATCCCAAATCAGGAAGCCCCCGGGCAGGGCTGGCTCTAGATTTATGTGGGCCCCGGGCAATAGAGTCTCAACGGGCCCCTTGTGGCGTGGTGTGATACTACATACATGCTGATAATGTTGCATGTATGCATGTATACTGTTAACAAAATAGAAAGAAAAAAAATATAGAAGGAAAAGAAGGAATGACAAAAAAATAAAGAAAAAAAGTGCATGCTCCAGCGCCCAGCCATTCAGATGAGAGCATGCGTCAGAACGCAGGGAAACTGGGGATGCGGCCACTCCTCCCTACCTGTCAAACAGAGCTTTATCCTGGTAATTAATATGCACATACAAGAGCTCTGATTGGACGAGAGCCTGTGCATGCGCCTTGGAAATGCCAGCAAGCTGACTATAGCGGCAATCCCAGGGGGTTTCACATAGCAGGACATCCCAAACTAGGATTCCCCTGGGAAAATGGAGGCAAAGTCCCAGGTTCTGGTCCACTTTAAAGATGAACAACCACCTCCTAGAGTCTATAAGACGATAAGGGTTGATTATTTTATAGGGGCATCTCTAATTGTGATGCTCTGCTGTGTGAAACCCTGAGGGTCCAGTCACCTTCCCTCTGATCCCACGCCACATCCCGGCTATCAGGCCGGCGTCAGCACATGGCAAGACGTGGCAGCTGCTAGGGGCCCACTGACAGGGCCCACATCTCCTCGAATGGCAGGGTTCCATACAATGGGGCATCATCAATTTAGATTCCAGGGGAGGAAGTGCTGGGTTTTGTTCTGCTTTTAAGTTGCCCACCCAATCTGTGATACCCTACTGTGTGAAACCCCCTGGGATCTCTGGTATACCCACTATGCAAGCAATTCCACACCTGAGTTTGCCCCTGTTTGTGCCCCCCCCCCCCCCCCCCCCCCTGGTTTGGTCGTTAACTCAAACTGGAAACCCCACAGTGCATTCACCAGTAATGAAGTAAAGGGGGGGTCACACACAGGGGCATCCAAAATCAGGAGGATCTACATTCCTTTAGACTTAGAAGTCAGGTTTAAAGAAGTTTGGTGCACTTCAAAGTAGAACCAAACTAGAGCTTTGGTGCAAATAGCCTGATCCTTAGGGGGCATCACAAGGGGACCATGCCGCCCAAGGGCCCACATAAACCTGGCTATAGTTGGGTGCGTCCCTACTCCAGGCCTTGCTAAATGAGCACACCCACAGCTAGAGGTGGGCGGGGATGTGGCCAGCGGCGCTCACTTTATTCTGAATGAAATGCGATCGGCCGATTGGATGGACGGCCCACACATGTGCCGTGGGAACGAGGATAAGGTGAGTTTATGAGCATTCCTGCGGGATACACACAGTGGGCATCACAAATCAGGATAAGTAAGAAAGATCCAGCACTGTGATTGGAAGCTTTGTGAGCAGACACTTGCAGGCTGCTCAGTTACCTGGAAACGCTAAGCAGCAGGGCAGAGGTCACATGACCACATGATTGGTGCATTTCTAGCAGTTGCCATACTGTAAAAGCTTTTGAAGTTTTTTACTTTTTTTCAACTTTCAGCTTGCCCACCTGGTTTCCATGGAAACAACTGCCAGGAGCAGTGCCACTGTGAAAACGGAGCATCATGCCACCCCAGCACTGGCGCCTGTCAGTGTCCTGCAGGCTTCTACGGGGACGAATGTGAGAGAGGTTAGTACTTACCATCACTTTGTATTCTAATGACGCTTCATAGAAGGGGCCGGGCCATACCTGCACCAGTGAGGCTCCTAACAAGCAATGGCCTGGACTCCACCCCCTGGGGTCGATGTCACTTAGAAATAGATGTGTCACTCAAAAAATAACCTAAAGTGGAACAAAACCCACCAGTGGCCAGCTTGGAATCTAAAAGTTTCCAGGGGTGGTCGCTGCCTTTCCCCTGGGGCATACCGATTCACTTTGTTAAACCCCCCAGGAGTCCCGTGCACACTCGCCTTTCCCCGGCCTAACGGTGTATGTGCGGGCTCTCGTCCAATGAGAGCCGCCAGCTGAACTGACGTAATTCGGCAGGTGGTTCTCATTGTTTTGTATGGGGAGCGCGCAATGCTGCATCCCCAGTGTCGTGCGCGCCTCCGCCCCAGCCATTCAGATAGGGTGAGATGGAAGCCCGCACAATGCTGGGGATGCGGCAGCACGCACTTCCCATTATAGTCAATGAGAGCTATTTGCCAAATAGGCTGAAATTTGCTCGCATTGGCTGAGCGCCCGCACATGCTCCATTGGACCAAGGAGAGGTGAGTTTTATTGGGTGAACTGGGGGGTTTCACATAGAGAGGCACCTCAAATCAGGATGCCCTCGGGGAACGGAACAATACCTGAGAAAGTCAAAATCCTGGGTTTTGTTCCGCTTTAAAGTGGACCAACACCCGCTGCTGATCGGCCCGGGAATCTATAAGATTCCCGGGCCGATCAGCATCGGGCCTGCTGTGTGAAACCCCCCAGAAAGCCCCGAAATCCCTACCTGCTCCTCAATCCAGCGGCGTCCGTTTGTGAATGGCCGGCGCGGGCGCACTCCCTGTAAGAGTGACGCGCGGGAGGCGGCGGCGGGCGCACTCGCTTGTCCGTCGATGGACCTCGCTTGTCCGTCGGCGGGAATTGGCTGCAGCGGTCATGTGGGAGCGGCGACGGGTGAGTTTTTGGGGCTTTCTGGGGGGTTTCACACAGCCTGTCGGGGTGCCCCACCGAAGTGGACCAAAACCCAGGATAGTCAAAATCCTGGGTTTTGTTCCGCTTTAAAGTGGACCAACACCCGCTGCTGATCGGCCCGGGAATCTATAAGATTCCCGGGCCGATCAGCATCGGGCCTGCTGTGTGAAACCCCCCAGAATGCCCCGAAATCCCTACCTGCTCCTCAATCCAGCGGCGTCCGTTTGTGAATGGCCGGCGCGGGCGCACTCCCTGTAAGAGTGACGCGCGGGAGGCGGCGGCGGGCGCACTCGCTTGTCCGTCGATGGACCTCGCTTGTCCGTCGGCGGGAATTGGCTGCAGCGGTCATGTGGGAGCGGCGACGGGTGAGTTTTTGGGGCTTTCTGGGGGGTTTCACACAGCCTGTCGGGGTGCCCCACCGAAGTGGACCAAAACCCAGGATAGTCAAAATCCTGGGTGTTGGTCCGCTTTAAGTAGCTCAGTAACAATAGGTATTTTTATTTTTGTTACCTATCTAATTTAGTGTTTTAGCTAGTGCGCCCCCTTGTGGCTGCTTGTGGATAAAAAAGGAAGCTCTCATTCAACCGGACCTTCAGCGTCATTTAATGAAAATCCCAAACCCTTAAAAAACTATTCCCCAGCATCTAAAATTAATATATTTAAAGTTTCTAATCACTTAATTTTTAATCCTTCTTTTCACTGGCCTGCAACTCTGTTCAGGACTCTAGGATGCGGGCGCTGCCATCTTGGCTCAGTAGCATCACATACTGAGGAGAGGAGAGGGGTCATAGGCTCTTATTTAGGGTGAAACTGTAAAAAGTTCCAAAACCCAGAATTTTTTTCCCTCCTGGGTTTTGGTCTGCTTTGTATGAGGCCAGTTCTCCTACCTCACTCCACACTCTCGCACATGTGCGGACTCTTGTCCAATCAGAATAGACTGAGTGCAATATTAATGTCTCTATACTGAACTGATTGCTGGGGTCTCCCGCTACCACTTACCTCCACCAGCTATTTAGGTCTGCTGGCGGGTGCGGCCATAGGATAGGCAAGTGCTAAGCAGGCCTGTGCATGTGCTGCCGGATCGATTCTTTAATAAAGCCTCCGGGGCAGAACTGAGTGGATTCTGCTTTAAATTGGACCAAAACCCTTGACGATTTCCTCTCCCCAGGGCCCTGCAATATGGGATGCCCCGCTGTGTGAAATCCCTCAGCTGGCTATGGGGGGCATCCTTCCCGCTAACGTATCCATTCATTGGCTCTAAGCCCAGGAATGAACCGCGGGAGAGAGGCGAGAGATCAGGCAGTCCAGTGGGTTTTACACACAGAGGCATCCAAAACTGAACCAAACTCTAGCAGGCAAAAAATACTGGGTTTAGGTCCACTTTATCTATTACAGCTCCCAAAAAAAGTAAATAAACTAGGTCCCAAGATGCTGTGTGGTGTGGAGTGAGCGTAGGAGCATCTAAACCATTCGGGGAGAATCTCATGGGCGCCCCCTTGCTGCTGTGCAGGAACCTCCAATACGTTTTGGCTGGGAATCCCATTACGTTAAAATGGGGCATCCCAAAACTTTTCCTTTTTCTCGCCCTCTAGTCTGTGAGACGGGTACGTTCGGGGAAAACTGTGAGAAGCTGTGTCAGTGCGAAGAGAACGGACCATGTGACCCAGTGACCGGCGCCTGCATCTGCCCACCGGGGAGGACCGGGGCCATGTGTGATAGAGGTGACCGATAGACCATAACATACATGTACATTATATTATTGGGTGTATGTACGCCGCCATTGTTATTATTATCATCATCATTATCATTGTTATTATTATTATTAATTATTTTAACAATATTTATTGAATTGTGATAACTTTTAATTTTAATATTTTATTTTTAGCTTCCTCATTTTATCTAAAGCTAAAAAAGAAGTAATAAAAAGGACCAATACTTACCCCCAGAGTGTCCAGGACTCCCCCGATCACAGCTGCTCCTGCCTGACCTGCTCCAGGCTCGCCCACCCCGTTCCACCCCTCCACCCCCCTTCCCAGTGCCCCTCAGTGCAATGCCCCCCACTCAGCTCCACACACCCACAGCTCCCTGCCCCACTCACGGCTCCACTCACCTACTCCACCCAGCTCTACACACCCACAGCTCCCTGCCCCACTCACCTACTCCACCCAGCTCTACACACCCACAGCTCCCTGCCCCACTCACCTACTCCACCCAGCTCTACACACCCACAGCTCCCCTGCCCCACTCACAGCCCCACTAACCTACTCCACCCAGCTCTACACACCCACAGCTCCCTGCCCCACTCACCTACTCCACCCAGCTCTACACACCCACAGCTCCCTGCCCCACTCACAGCTCCCCTGCCCCACTCACAGCTCCACTCACCTACTCCACCCAGCTCTACACACCCACAGCTCCCTGCCCCACTCACCTACTCCACCCAGCTCTACACACCCACAGCTCCCTGCCCCACTCACCTACTCCACCCAGCTCTATACACCCACAGCTCCCTGCCCCACTCACCTACTCCACCCAGCTCTACACACCCACAGCTCCCCTGCCCCACTCACCTACTCCACCCAGCTCTACACACCCACAGCTCCCCTGACGCACTCACAGCTCCACTCACCTACTCCACCCAGCTCTACACACCCACACCTCCCTGCCCCACTCACAGCTCCACTCACCTACTCCACCCAGCTCTACACACCCACAGCTCCCTGCCCCACTCACAGCTCCCCTGCCCCACTCACAGCCCCATTCACCTACTCCACCCAGCTCTACACACTCACAGCTCCCTGCCCCACTCACAGCTCCACTCACCTACTCCACCCAGCTCTACACACCCACAGCTCCCTGCCCCACTCACCTACTCCACCCAGCTCTATACACCCACAGCTCCCCTGCCCCACTCACCTACTCCACCCAGCTCTACACACCCACAGCTCCCCTGCCCCACTCACCTACTCCACCCAGCTCTACACACCCACAGCTCCCCTGCCCCACTCACAGCTCCACTCACCTACTCCACCCAGCTCTACACACCCACAGCTCCACTCACCTACTCCACCCAGCTCTACACACTCACAGCTCCCTGCCCCACTCACAGCTCCCCTGCCCCACTCACGGCTCCACTCACCTACTCCACCCAGCTCTACACACCCCCAGCTCCCCTGCCCCACTCACAGCCCCATTCACCTACTCCACCCAGCTCTACACACCCCCAGCTCCCCTGCCCCACTCACCTACTCCACCCAGCTCTACACACCCACAGCTCCCTGCCCCACTCACCTACTCCACCCAGCTCTACACACCCAGCTCTACACACCCCCAGCTCCCCTGCCCCACTCACAGCCCCATTCACCTACTCCACCCAGCTCTACACACTCACAGCTCCCTGCCCCACTCACAGCTCCCCTGCCCCACTCACGGCTCCACTCACCTACTCCACCCAGCTCTACACACCCCCAGCTCCCCTGCCCCACTCACCTACTCCACCCAGCTCTACACACCCACAGCTCCCTGCCCCACTCACCTACTCCACCCAGCTCTACACACCCACAGCTCCCTGCCCCACTCACCTACTCCACCCAGCTCTACACACCCACAGCTCCCTGCCCCACTCACAGCCCCACTCACCTACTCCACCCAGCTCTACACACCCACAGCTCCCTGCCCCACTCACCTACTCCACCCAGCTCTACACACCCACAGCTCCCTGCCCCACTCACCTACTCCACCCAGCTCTATACACCCACAGCTCCCCTGCCCCACTCACCTACTCCACCCAGCTCTACACACCCACAGCTCCCCTGCCCCACTCACCTACTCCACCCAGCTCTACACACCCACAGCTCCCCTGACGCACTCACAGCTCCACTCACCTACTCCACCCAGCTCTACACACCCACACCTCCCTGCCCCACTCACAGCTCCACTCACCTACTCCACCCAGCTCTACACACCCACAGCTCCACTCACCTACTCCACCCAGCTCTACACACCCACACCTCCCTGCCCCACTCACAGCTCCCCTGCCCCACTCACAGCTCCACTCACCTACTCCACCCAGCTCTACACACCCACAGCTCCACTCACCTACTCCACCCAGCTCTACACACCCACACCTCCCTGCCCCACTCACAGCTCCCCTGCCCCACTCACAGCTCCACTCACCTACTCCACCCAGCTCTACACACCCACACCTCCCTGCCCCACTCACAGCTCCCCTGCCCCACTCACAGCTCCACTCACCTACTCCACCCAGCTCTACACACCCCCAGCTCCCCTGCCCCACTCACAGCCCCATTCACCTACTCCACCCAGCTCTACACACCCACAGCTCCCTGCCCCACTCACCTACTCCACCCAGCTCTACACACCCACAGCTCCCCTGACGCACTCACAGCTCCACTCACCTACTCCACCCAGCTCTACACACCCACAGCTCCCTGCCCCACTCACCTACTCCACCCAGCTCTACACACCCACAGCTCCCCTGCCCCACTCACCTACTCCACCCAGCTCTACACACCCACAGCTCCCTGCCCCACTCACCTACTCCACCCAGCTCTACACACCCACAGCTCCCTGCCCCACTCACCTACTCCACCCAGCTCTACACACCCACAGCTCCCCTGCCCCACTCACAGCTCCTCCCTGCCCCACTCACGGCTCCACTCACCTACCCCACCCTGGTCTACACACCCACCCACTCCCTGCCCCACTCACAGCTCTATTCACCTAATCCAACCAGCTCTACACACCCACCCACTTTTCGCCCCAGTTACAGCTCCATTGACCTACTCCACCCAGCCCCACTCAGCTCTACACAATCACAGCTCCCTGCCCCACTACCAACTCCACTCACCTACTTCACCCAGCTCTACACACCCACCCACTCCCTCCCTGCCCCACTCACAGCTCCATTCATCTACTTCACCTAGCTCCACTCAACTCTACACAACCACTCACACCCTGCCTCACTCACAGCTCCACTCACCTGCTCCACCCAGCTCTACACACCCACTCCCTCCCCCACTCACAGCGCCACTCAACTACTCCACCCAGCTCTACACACCCACAGCTCCCTGCCCCACTGACAGCTCCACTCACCTACTCCACCCAGCTCTACACACTATACCCACTTCACCACCCCCAAAATAAACTCCAATTGGGAGTTGGAGGGCAAGCGGCCCTACTTAGTTTTGGCCACATTTGGCTAATTTCCAGACCCCAACCCGTGTCTCTCCATCCCAAAGGGGCCCACTGAGACCTTGCCTCTCAAGGGCCCACATAAACCTGGAGCCAGCCCTGACCCTTACTCTCCGCCACACTCATGAACAGATATATGGTCGGAAGTAAAGGAAGAGTCTGATAGAGTGGTGTAGAGGGGTCCTTTTTCTGGGGGAACCATTTTGCTGCCTTTCTGATGGAGGCTTATTAGCCAGTGTATGAGCTTTGCGTTGTCTCTCCGCAGACTGCAGAATGAACCACTATGGACCCAACTGCAGCCTGACCTGTGACTGTGGCTGGGACTCCCAGTGCAACGCCCTGACCGGAGGATGCATCTGCCTCAGCGGATACATAGGACCCACCTGCCGGGAAGGTAAATCCAGAGAATCACTATCCTACTAACCAAAGCCATGTGGTCGGCTGCTGGGCCGAGCTTCATATACATACACCGCGTTCCAAATTAATATGCAAATGATGTAATTCTTTCACTTTCCTAAACGCCGCATAAAATGCCAGTCAGGGTAATTTTTTTAAGTCATCAGCCATTAGGGTATAAATCATATTGTATTAAACAAACCTCCCAATGATAACAGTTTTTTTTTATTACAAATTAAAATACTCAAATTGCACTGTTCCAAATTATTCTGCACAACAGTGTCAATACATTTGATTTGGTGTAAAGAACTGAGAATGGTCATTGGTTGAATTTGCAGCAGTAACAGGTCTCATTTACTGACATCAAAACTTATTTCCATCAAAAATATCTTAGAGGACCAAAACCCATCCTGGAGTCTATGAGACTCCAGGGCAGGCATACTCGCTCCCCCCAGGGCACCCCAAGTGGGGGTGCCCCACTGTTTCACTGTGTGAAACCCCCAGGTCGCCCGAAAACTCACTTTTGTTCCCAGTCCAGCGCCACATGTGCGAGCAGTGGCCGCATCCCCGCTATCCCTTTAGCAGAGTGCGCCCACCCTGGCCATTCACAAATGCCATTGCATCCCAATCATGGGCACTGCGCAGGGATGAGATCGGGGACCGCACGCAGTGCCTGATGGGCTGCAAGATGGCGCCGTCCATCAGGAGGTCAGAGGGACCCAGAACATAGATGCCCTGGCGAGGTGAGTAAAAACTGCCCAAAGGTAAAACCGGAGATGGGGGGCAGCAGATCGGTGAGTTTTGAGGGTTTTTAACCTCCCCTGATGTTCCTCTTTTAAGAGCAACACTATATCTTCTCCAAATATACTCCAGTTTTTCTTCTGCCTTTATGGTCAATGCTTATTTTTAATCAGCTCTCATTCTTTTCTAACCGGTTTGCAGGAGGTCCACCCCAGCTTATATCAGCACAACTTCAAGCTCTAATGAGTAAGTCATGTTTTCATTATATGATTCCTTCTTTCTAAAAGTTACTTGAGATATAGCGATTAAGCATTTCTGCGTGTCAGGCATGCCACCACTAACCCTTACTGCCCAAACCAGCTCGACTCTCTGGACCTTGCTCTGGTTTCACCTGCAATGACTTCTTGGGTAACATAATGCGAAGACATGGAGGTTTCCTTTCTGGTTATTCATAGAAGCACATTATTGGACCTGAGCGTGTCACCTGATCCATAGGGGTCAATAACTAGAAGAGGAACAGATAGCTCTGTTCAGTAGCCCATTCATATTTTACAGAAAGAAATGATGGGAAATTGGACATGGCTGCCTTGCCCCAATGCCTAGCCAGACATAAAGCTGCTTTTACATTTGCCATGTCACTTGCAGAGCCGGCTCCAGGTTTGTGGGGGCCCTTGGGCAAGACAGTCTAAATGGTCCCCAAAGTATTGAGTCACATGATGTCAACTTTCAGCTCCGCTGTCACAAATGGGTAATCTCCTGCTGCTGTTCATCCTCCGGGCCTTGTCAGTTGTCACTTGGTTCTCGCCACCTTCTGCTCTTCCATCAATTGCCCTCCATTCCATGCCACCTTCTCCATTGTTGATGATCATCCTGTTGCTGAGGCCAGCCATGAGCGGGTCTGCACACAGCACCCGGCATTCAGTGGTTCGGGTTCACTGTAAAATAATACCATGACCAAGTGTGAGCCTGAATGGGCCCCTGAAGATGCCATGGGCCCTGGCAATTGCCCAGGTTTGCCCTGTGCTGGCGCCGGCCCGGGTCACTTGACTGTGGCATTGTTACAGAAACCAATATTAGAAATAACTTGAGGTAGAGTTCCTGACAAATTGTCAAATCAAACCCTGATTCAATTAATGAAGGATAGAGTGGTGAGAACCTGGAATCAAAGAGAGGTCCCTCCAAACCTCTAGCGAATGGTAAAACCAGAGTGCTTTTTGCGGCATCAGTTGGGCGCTTGTCCCGTCTTCATTGTGCCAGTGTGACAAGCGAGTGAGCCACCCGAAAGCTTGTCAAAGTGGCACAAGATGGGACATGCGCCCACCTGATGCAGCAAAAAGCACTCTGGTATCGTATAATTCTTTTTGTTTTGCATCTAACCCCGATCCCAAACATACCTCAATGCCTTATTTATCAAAACCACAATCCAACGCGAGATCAAATTTGCACATAACACAACTTGACCTAAAAATGCACCAAAACCCATGGCCATTGGCCCTGGAATCTATAGATTCCCGCCCCCGGGGCATCCTGAATCGGGATGCCGTGCTGTGTGAAACCCCCCAAGTCGCTCAGTATACTCACCTTCTCCCCCGGTCCAACAGCGCTTGCGGGAGCAGCGACCGCATCCCCAATATCCCATCAGCAGGGCAAGTGCCCGTGCCAGGCATTTGTGAATGGCCAGCGCAGGCATGCTTCCTGTTAGAGGGTAGCAGAGATGCAGGTGCTGGTACGCTCGGCTTGACTCAGCTCCTCAGACGCGCCTAGACGAGCTTGCATCAGCACAGTGTGTGTGTTGATGGAATGGGAAGCAGGGCATGCGCCGTAGGACTGGGGAAAGGTGAGTTCAAGTGGGAGACCTGGGGGGTTTCACACAGTGGGGCATCCTGCATCGGGGTGCTCCAGGACCAAGGAACCAAAACCTGAGATAGTTAAAATCCTTGGTTTTGGTCCACTTTTACACTCATCATCCTAGCTGTCTTATAATAACTAGTACCATCAAAATGTTTTCATTTTCTCTTTCAGATGCACAACCCCGAACAGCACATCGATCTTCTGTGAGATATTTAATACATTCAAGCAAGCACAAGCCATAGGCCTTTTTGTTTTTTCAGGTTACATCTCTTGTCAAGTTACTGTAGAACCACTATTTGACCGTTGTGGAAGCAGACATTTAGGGACTTCTTTTCAGAAGCCACAAAAAGTGGCGGATGGCTTCACCGACATTCATTGTGGGAGGACATCAAATGGTCTGGATCTAGTGGGACATTCCGAACCCAATCTTCACTCCTCAAGGCCAGTGACACTAACAAGAATAACATTTTTGATTTTTTTTTTTTTTAACACCGTTTCTTTGGCGGATCCTCAAATACTGTTCAACTTTGACCAAAAGACTAGAAACCCTTGTTTTTAAAGAAAGTTATACTTGGGTTGGAGCTATAGATGATATACTGGTCAACGGACTTGTACTCTAAGATTTGGGTTCACAAACTAACAAGGTGCATCATTATTAGATTATGTTTCCGTTTGGCACAGAATTTAACAAAACGTAATGCCGAACACAGCGCCTCATAAAAAGGACCTGATGGAATATTCCAAAATCTTGAGTCGTCAAGGAGACCAGTGATATGAACAAGAATGTATCTAATTTTCTAATTCAGTTTCTTTGGCTTATCATCAAATGATGTTCAACCAGGTTCCAACTTTTTTGACCTCCGTTTCTTTGGCTGATCCTCAAATACTGTTAAACTTAAGACTAGAAACCCTTGTTTTTTAAGAAAGTTATACTTTGGTTGGAGATGTAGATGATATACTGGTCAACGGACCTGTACTCTAAGATGTGAGTTCACAAACTAACAAGATGCATCATTATTGGATCATGTTTCCATTAGCACAGAAACAAAACTTAATGTCAAACACACCGCCTCATAAAAAAAAAAAAAAAATCTTGAGTCATCAAGAAGACCAGTGATATTGACAAGAATGTATCTAATTTTCTAATTCAGTTTCTTTGGCTTGTCCTCTGATGCTATTCAGCCAGGTTCCAACTAGGTTTCTTCTCAACCAAAAGACTAGAAACCCTTTTTAGGAACTTATTTTCAGAAGGCTACAAAAATTTGAGGTTGAGTTCACCAACTTTAATCCTAGGAGGACATAAAATGGACGGGATCTGATGGGACATTCCAAGTCCGAACTTGAGTTATTAAGACACTAACAAGTCATATTGGATTTTCTCATTCAGTTTCTTTGGCTATTCCTCCGATACTGTTCATCCTTGACCAAAAGACTAGAAACCTTTTTATATACACTGGTCTATGGACCCGTACTCTAAGATGGAGATTCACAAACTAACACGGTGCACCATTACTGGAAATAGATTACCTGTCTATTTAGCACAGGTTTTATGAAACTTAAGGTCTAAAACTGATTCTCATCAGAGAGAGGCCTTGGTTCAAACCCGGTCGTCTTCGTGTCCTCGTGTTGTACGCTCATGGCTTGTTTGTCCGGATGAAAAAAAACACAGATAAAGAATCTATTTCTGGCTAAAAAATGCCCAAAACACATCGGCCTTTGAAACACCAGCCAAAGAGCCCCCGAGGATCTGGAGACCATGTGTACCATAAATCAAAATATCTTCATGACTGGAAGAATTATTTACAGTGTTTGACCATCTGTAATGCAGTCTGTCAAATAATCGTAACTTGTGATCTCACAACAGTGGAATAGGGGGGGGGTAAATATTTTCTCTTTTGTAAAAGGGAATGGTCCAGCTTATTTTTAGTACAAGTCTTAGCTCCTATGTCTGCTCACCATCAAGTCTTTTACAGAGATTGTGGTGTCCTAAATACAGGAGCGTAGCTAGGGGGGGCACTTGCACTAGGTGCAGCAGGTCAGGGGGCACCAGGGGGGGGAGGGCTGAGAACAGGTGGGGGCGCCGTTTCGAATCTTTGCCCTGGGTGCCAGAAAGCCTAGCTACTCCTCTGCCTGAATATTTACAAGCACCCTTAAAGAGAACCAAATTCAGTTGTGGACTAGGGCAGGGAATCGCCCCACATTGAATTCTGGGTCTGGGCTTTTTTCCGTCCTACTTCTCCACAGTGTTAAAACCCCCTGGTTTCTCCACATACTCACCTAGATCCCCTGAGCTTCTGGTGGGAGTCATACTGATGCTAATTGTCTGCTGGCAAGCTGCTAGGCTGAGAAGAGAGGGAGTGTTGCGGATTGCTTCTTAGCTTAGCCACAGCAGTGGGATTAAGTATCGAGTTTATGGGTAAACCACTGCAGGGCATCCCAAATCTGGATTCCCCTCGGGACGTACAAACTAGGGGCCCCAGAAAAAGTCGATTCTGTCAAGTAACGCGGCATCCATGATACTAGAATCGATCTTACCTGACCCCTCACTCGATCCAGCCGGCTCTCCTCTCCTCTTCACCCGGGGGGCCTCCGATCCCCCACCTAGGCTCTTCAATTCTTAGGAGAGAGCCCGGCCTTCCCGATAGGCGCCGCCATCTTCACGAGTAGCCCCGCCCCTTTGTCTTTATAAAGACATTTTCTCTATGTGTTTTTTTATTTTTTACTGTTAACCCTTTGTGAGCTGGTAAGGGATCTATGTGACCCCTATACCAGTTCACAAGGCTCTGAGTCTGGCAAGTCACCTGCCCCCCATTACCTGCCTCCCTCCCCAAACCCAGGGGGGGGCAGAAGAGCCCCTGGCCATAGGCTATTCCGGCTTGTAGCCTGAAGGGCCAGGGGCCACCAAAGCTGGCCCCTGCGCCCTGTTCTACAAGCCCCCATAGTTGGTACGAGCTGGGTAAGGGGGACCTCACACCATTTTTTTTGGGGGGGGGGATTTTTAAGGGTTTTTAACCCAGGAAGAGGGAATTCTATGTCATTTTATTTTTAATTTAAATGTAAAAAAAATCACAATATATCATTTTTGAGACAGAATCGGAATATATTGCATTGTCATGTGTGTATCGCGATATATATCCTATCGCCAGATTCTTGCCACTTCACACCCCTATTAGACACAAAGACACTCCAGTCGGTTTCATCCAGGAAAGTAGAGGTTATGGTCCATAAAGAGAAGGGCAACAATCTGAGCGGTTCCCCCACCACCCACCAATCTCCATTTGCGGAGCAGCCTGTAGTCCAGCAACACAGAAGTGGCCGGGTGTAAGAAATGGTTCATGGGAGCAATTGTTCCGCTTCCGCGATTCTGCAGGCGGATGGGACTTTGGCAAACTAGTGGCGCTGCTGCCGATTTGATAATCGCCCATGATTTCACTTCTCTGCTCGGAGCTCCCTTGCAGTGTTACCCTCCCTTGCACACTGGTCCTTCAGGACCAGCCATAGTTTTCTGTCTAACATCTCTTCTACGCAGCACCTCCCCTTTTGTAACCCTGGCCCCGCCCTGTCTTCATCAGGTTCTGCGGTCACTCCTCCTCCCCTCCCCAGGGGCTGCCTTTGAGAGTTCTATCTTGTCATTACACTGTTTGGGGGGAGGGGAGACAGTTTCTTGCCAGGTTTAAAGAACCTCACCTTTGCTTCCCCGGGGGCTGTCTGTCCCGGATCCTATCCTTGTTTCCTGAACTGAGCAGACTTGACACCGAACATTAAAGGGAATTCGTGGTCAGCCAATCCTGTAAGACCTCATTCCGTATTGTTAATCTGCATATGCTAATCACATTATTAAAGGAGAACTGTAGTCAGAATTAAAGGGATACAGAACGGCAATTGTTGGACCATTGTGTCGGGCTACATTTGGTGCTGTCCTTTTTAAATTGAAGAAGAAATAGCCGAGATATCGAGGTTTACAGTTTCACCTTATAATTTATCTTTTGAAATATTTAGTGCGGGCCTTGACTCTGTGATGCGACATAATAATCAGCATAATGGGCGGGGTCTGTAACACAGGCATCACCCCCAGCCTGTTCTCCCTCTCTCCCAGTGTCCACAGTCTGATTATGCGGAGCTTTAGACCACCAGCTTAGCTCTATGATTGGTGGTCTATGGAAAAGGAATTCAGGGGGTGTGCCACTGCTCTTTGCCTTGTTTCTACTTTCAGGAGCAGCTGTGTTCTGACAGGAAGGGAGAGGCAGCCATGATGAGGTGAGCTGCTCAATGACAGTTTATGCACTTTGCCTACAGAGCCCCTTTAAGATGAAATAGCTAACAAACCCCCTTAAACCTTCCAATCTGCCATGTAGGAATGAGCCATTTTGTTTTTCCCTGTGTCCTGTTCAGGTCGCTCCATTTCTTACATGTGGGTATTCCGCCACCAGGTGGCGCACAGTTACTGCAAGACAAAAAGCTGTGACTCCTCCCGGCCCCCTATAAAGGCAGGTGTCTCAATAGAATCCCCAGTGTTCGCTTGCAGTATTACTGCAAAGATCGTCTTGTATACTCTCTCTGGATTGTCGTAGCTGAGCGGGGCACCCCGAGCCTGACGGCCGCTGCGCCCCTATTACCACCGTCCCCATGGACCCACGTTGCCTCCCAGCCTCGGCTGTATGGGACAGGTGAAGGTAGGAGAAGGCCAGGGTCAGGCGTTCACAGAGCCAGGCTCTGGGCCGCAGACCTCCATAGGGGTAGCTGGCCATAGGCGATGGTGAGCCTACTGGGGGGGGGGGGGAGGAACTACATAAGCCCTCTTTATCTGTAAGCCCCACAGCTTTATTAGGGTCCTGTGTGTTTTTGCTTACTTCACTGCTACTTTCCTCCCCTCGCTCCCTCGGCGGCTCCCTTCTCCCCTCCATCTGGAGAGACAGTCTTGCACAGCTACTGGGAAGGCCACGAGTAAGTAGCGGCACATTGAGCCGGGTTACTCTATTTTTGCTGATGACGATGAGTCTTATGGCGGTCGGGACTCCTCAGGGGATCGGTCGGGTGGCTATGACAGCGACCCTGGATTTTCCTCTGACGAGGATATGTGGCTCCCTGATGACACGTTAAAGTTGTTATCTTAGTGTTGAGACTTTGCATATTGTACCCAATAAGGCGGCTAAAAAGAAACAGGGGGATATTTTTCGCCCTGAGAGGCAGCGGCTTGTTTTCCCTGAACAGGGCCACTTTTCCAAAATGGTCTTTAAGGAACGGGAAAGGCCTAATAAATTGCCGTCTGTGCCTAAGGGCCTGGACAGACAGTATCCCTGCTCTGCGGAGTTGGTTCACCTCTGGTCCGTTCCCCCCTAGGTGGATTCCCCTGTGCTGGGGTTATCCAACACTTTTATGCTGTCACCTGATAATGCTTCCTTGCGCGACCCTGCTGACAGACGCATGGATCAGCTGGCTTGTCATGCCTTCACCTTTGTGGGCGCTGGTCTTCGTCCTGTCTGCGCCGCGGCTATTGTCTCCTTAGCCATCAGAAAGAAGGTGAGACGACTTGTTGATATTGCCAAGTCTCGCAAGCGGGCGGAGGAGTATAAGGACCTCCTAGCCTGCGTGGATTTTATTGCTTTTGTGGTCTCGGCTATGGACAATAGTGTCTGGCTTGGCGCCAGGGCCTCGGCCCTACTTGTCGTGCTTCGTCGCTCGCTTTGGCTGCGGCAGTGGTCGGCGGTCTACATTCGACTCTGCTGCCAAGAAATCACTCACTAGTATCCCCTTTTTGGGGGCTATTCGGCTCAGGCTATTCGGGGAGAGTCTGGATCTCCTGACTAAGGATGGGAGGCTCCCTCAGCAACGGAAGCCCGCGCGGCCCTTTCGGGGTTCGTCTGCCTATCGCTCCTTCGAGGAGGAAGAGGCTCTTCCTTTTCAGGTGGCCGCAGAGAGTCCTGGGGACGAGGTAGGTCTTGCGGCCGTTCCAATCCCTCCTGGGGAACTAAATCCTATCCCCCCACTAAATCCTCTCAGGCATGAGGGGGCGCCCTCACCCATCCGGGTGGGGGGACGGCTTCTGTTATTTTCTCATGTCTGGAAGCAGCACGTCTCAGATCAGTGGATTCAGGAGGTGATGTCCTCCGGTTACAAAATAGAGCTGGCAGCCTGGCCGCCCCCAAGTTTCCTTTGGTCGCCGATTTCCCAGGACCCCTTGACGGCGCAAGGTCTAAGAGGGGCCGTTCAATGCCTTCTGCTGTCCGGTGTGATTTGTCCTGTACCTCATGAGGAACGAGGTCGGGGGTTCTATTCCAATCTGTTCACGGTGCCCAAGAAGGACGGTATGCTGAGGCCTATCCTTTACCTGAATGGCCTCAACAAGTTTGTCAGAGTCAGGCATTTCCGCATGGAGTCTTTACGGTCCGCGGTGAGTTTACTTCGTCCTGGCGACTTCCTGACTTCGGTGGACATCAGGGATGCTTATCTGCACGTTCCGATATTCCAGTTTGTAGCGCTGCCGTTCGGGATATCCTCAGCCCCCCGGGTGTTCACCAAGGTGCTAGCGGGTGTCATGGCTCTTCTGAGGAACCAGGGCATTCGTGTTCTGCCTTATCTGGACGACTTGCTGAATGCGGCTCAATCTCTTCAGCAGGCCGAGAGCGATACCCGGACGGTGTTATCCACTCTCGAGGATTTCGGATGGATGATCAATCTTCCAAAGTCGTCTATCACTCCATCGATGGGGAGGTCCTTCCTGGGCATGACGTTTGACACGTCTCAGGTCAAGGTTTTCCTGCCTCAACAGAAGGTGGCGGACCTCCAGACGCGGGTGCAGGCCTTACTGCCTTATCAGCGGCCATCGATCCGTCTGGGGATGAAACTGGTGGGTCTGATGGTGTCATGTTTCGAGGCAGTGCCCTTCGCTCAGTTCTGCATGCGACCTCTTCAATTGAATCGGTTGGCCAGTTGGGACCGGATGCAGGAGTCCCTGGAACGGGAATTTTCTCTGTCCCCCCGGGCCAGACGGTCCTTCTCGTGGTGGTTGGACTCCAGATATCTGTTGGGCAAGTGCTTTCTGACTTCTCGTTGGGAGATCGTCACCATGGACGCCAGTAGGACCAGCTGGGGAGGTTTTTTGTCAGAAGCTGAAGTTCCAGGGCCAGTGGGGACCACAGGAAGCCCACTTACCTATAAATCTCCTGGAGCTGAGAGCGATCAGGTTGGTCCTTCTTCAGTTGACTCCCCATCTACGGGGTCGGGCGATCCAGGTCCGCTCGGACAATCAGACGGCTGTCACTTACATCAATCACCAGGGGGGGTTCTCGGAGCAAGCTAACTCTCCAGGAGGTGTCCCCGATCCTGACTTGGGTGGAGGAGAATGTTACCTGCATCTCGGCGGTCTACATCCCCGGGTTGGAGAACCATCAGGCTGACTCCCTGAGCAGGGGACCTCTCGCCTGGGAGAATGGTCTCTCAGCAACAAGATCTTTCACGCCCTGCATCTCCGCTGGGGTCAGCCAGATGTGGACCTGTTTGCATCCAGGCACAATCACAAGCTCCCAAGGTTCGTCTCTCTCTGTCAAGGTATCCTCTGGCCTTTGCCACAGACACTCTGGCAATTCCTTGGACGGAGTTCGAGCTCCTTTACGCATTCCCTCCGTTTCCACTCCTGGGCCGCGTGCTGCGCAAGATAGCCCAGGAGGGGGTACCAACCATCCAATCAATCTACTAGAGCTATTGGTGCCTCCTGGCCCTTTCGGCACCAGGCTTCTGTTGATCAAGTTGTAAGGCTGCTACTTGGTCTTCTGTTAGTACCTTTACGAAGTTTTACAAGGTTGACGTTAGGGCCTCAGCTGATGCTGTCTTTGGCCGTAAGGTGCTTCAGGCGGTAGTGTCATGAACTACATGCTATCGCACACTGGGGATCCCGCCCTAATGGACACTGCTATTGGATGTCCCACATGTAAGAAATGGAGCGACCTGAACAGGACACAGGGAAAAATACAATTCTGTGAGTACTCAACTGTAGAATTGTTTTTGGCTGTGTCCTGTTCAGGTCGCTCCATCCCACCCTTGGTCTTGTTATCTCCTTTTGGTGATTACCTTTTCTTATTGGTCTTGTCCTTGAGTTTTTGTTGAGAGAGTACACGCTGAAGCTATGTGATGTAACATGGTTTCTTGGCCTCCCAGCCTGTCTCATTCTTACTGCTATTTAACCACTGGGGATTCTATTGAGACACCTGCCTTTATAGGGGGCCGGGAGGAGTCACAGCTTTTTGTCTTGCAGTAACTGGTGGCGGAATACCCACATGTAAGAAATGGAGCGACCTGAACAGGACACAGCCAAAAACAATTCTACAGGTGAGTACTCACAGAATTGTATTTCCTTTTCATCGTTTTTTCCTTAGAATCTTGGCTAGTGCTCCCCCTACTGGCCAAAATCAGGCCACAGCTTACAGCTCTTTGCTATATCGTGGCAGATGCTGCTGCCTTGGAGGTTTTTTTGCCACTAGCTGCACCCACCTGGCAAATTTGAGATCATCGATTGGCTAATATAAAATGTGCCAAGTGAGGTGACTAGCCCGCTGGCCCATCCCCAGCTTCCCTCTAGTCTAAGTGATGACCCTACCCCTGGCCTCTCTTAATGGCCGGGTGCTGGAACACACCTAAGCTTAGGGGAAGTAATGCAACCGTGGGTCATGGAAATGCTGCGGGATTCCCAGGAAAAAGGTGAGTTTTGCAGGCTATCCAGGGTGTTTCATACAGTGAGGCATCCCAAATCAGGATGCCCTGGGGATATTCAAGCCCTGGAGTCTTGGACACTAGGGGAAGCACTAGCCAAAATAGCAAATCTAATAGATAAGAGAGATAAATCATGGACTCTGACCTCTGCCCCAACTTGCAAATGGATGTTAAAGTGAACCAAAACCTAACGCCTATAAAACGGTAGGTCCGTTTACATACCCACTCGTAGAGCATCCTGATCTGGGATGCCCCGCTGTTTGGAAACCCACCGGTCGCCTGTTATACATACTTCTCTGGTAATCCCACGGCACATGCATGGCTGGCAGTAGCATTTCCCGCATCCTGTGCATGACCGTAGGGCGTCTAAACGCCCACCCAGCTTTTTAAGTCTCTCTGATGTAAGAGCAGCTCAGAGAGCTGATTGGAGGAGAGCCGTGCATGCGCCATGGGATAGCAGGGATGTATTTAAAATGGACAACAGTCGGGGTTTCACACAGTGGGGCATCCCAAATCAGGATGCACGGGGGGGGGGACCAAAACTCTGGATAGTGAAAATCCCTTTACAGGCTTGGATGCCCTGATCTGCCTTGTTTACTCACCTTGCCAGTGATCCCATAGCGCATGCACAAGCTACGAACGCATCGCTGGCTTCCCTGCTGCTAGTTTGTGCACATGCACCAGGCATTTCTGAATGGGTGGAGGGGAGCGGCTAGACCACCAATCAGGTTCCCTAGCTGCCCAGTTATATGCATGGCTAGGACATCTGTTTGAAAGACGAGTAAGGTTCAACACACCAATTTGGGATGCCCCAGGGAGGAGAAACAAACCAGGGTTAGTAAAAGGTTTAGTTACCCTTTAAGCAAAGATACCGAACAGGCTTTTCGTCTTCCCAGTTCATGAACCTTTTAGCAGTTTTACTGGTGGTAAATGCTGCAATAGTGCTGGACCGCCTTTCACCTGGTCACTCTGGTTCTGCTTGACACTCCTTGGTGAAAGCTTAGGTCAGGTCCATAGATGGATAGCGCACCAACACCCTGCCCCCGCCCCCAGAGTGCGGACGGGGAGCGATGCTTTTCTACTTACCAAGCTGCTGTGTTCAGCTCTCCTTGCCCCGAGCAGTTCATGCAGATGACATCAGCTCCCATGTGACACTGAGGTCACTTAGATGAGCCGCTTGGAGGATGGAGAGCTGAATGCTGCAGCTTGGCAAGTAGAAACGTTTCGGCAGTGAGGCACCAACAAGCTTCTCTGTAGAGGTGGGTGACATACATGTGCTACTGGTGTTTGTGTTGGGTGTGCATAGAGATCATACCTTCCAACTTTTCAGGGTGGGAAAGAGGAACAATTGTTAAATTAAGCCACGCCCCCTCATTGAATAATGGATAAAATAGGATGTAACAAACCCTTCTAGTGCCAGCTTCGTGAGTCTCACTAAAAAATGACTCTCCACCGCAAAGGGGCCCACTGAGACCATGCCGCCCAAGGGCCCACATAAACCTGGAGCCGGCCCTGGACAGGGGGACATGGACTCAAAAGAGGGACAGTCCCTCCAAATCAGGGACAGTTGGGAGGTATGCTGGAGATGCCCAGCTCACCTCTGACCACCATCACCTGCACTTAGCTCCTTCTACCTTAACTGTGCTAAATTCACCTCCGTTTACCTTGGCTTACCTCACCTGTCCCACCTTACCTCTGCCCATCTCTCCTCTTTGGACCTCTTCCCAGCTTACCTATGCTCACCTTTCTCCACCTCTGCTAACCTCCCCCCTGCCCACCTCACCTGGCCTCTTCCCGTCTCCCCTCTGCCCACCTGGCCTCTTCCCGTCTCCCCACCTGGCCTCTTCCCGTCTGCCCACCCGGCCTCTTCCTGTCTCCCGTCTGCCCACCCGGCCTCTTCCCGTCTGCCCACCCGGCCTCTTCCCGTCTCCCCTCTGCCCACCCGGCCTCTTCCAGTCTCCCCTCTGCCCACCCGGCCTCTTCCCGTCTGCCCACCCGGCCTCTTCCTGTCTCCCGTCTGCCCACCCGGCCTCTTCCCGTCTCCCCTCTGCCCACCCGGCCTCTTCCCGTCTGCCCACCCGGCCTCTTCCTGTCTCCCGTCTGCCCACCCGGCCTCTTCCCGTCTCCCCTCTGCCCACCCGGCCTCTTCCCGTCTCCCATCTGCCCACCCGGCCTCTTCCCGTCTCCCGTCTGCCCACCCGGCCTCTTCCCGTCTCCCGTCTGCCCACCCGGCCTCTTCCCGTCTCCCCTCTGCCCACCCGGCCTCTTCCCGTCTCCCCACCTGGCCTCTTCCTGTCTCACCTTTATTCCCCTTTGTGTTTACAGCAACTATTTTATTGCGGCCCCTTGAAGTGGAACAATAAGACAATGTGGCCCTTATACTAAAAAAGGTTGTGCACCCCTGACTCTATGCAGGGGCAGGTTTATCATTTCTGGGGCCACATACAGAAGTGTGTCTGGGGGCCTCAATCAAAGCCAAATTTTATATAGTGAAATACTAATATTTTACGCACCTTGTGGGGGATGTAGCTGTGGCCTGCTCATGTGCTGTGGGAGTGAACCCCGAGGTATTCACATAGAGGGGCATCCTGGCATTGTCTGTCCATGGCATAGGGAATTGTCCATATAGCCGTCCAATTTCCACTCCTGTGGCATCCCAAACTAGGATACCCCACTGCGTGAAACCCCACCCACTCACCTAACCTCTTTCCAATGGCGCATGTGCTGGTCACGGCCTTGCCATAGCTTTAGCTAGAATCATACCTGGACCAGCCATTTGTGATTGGCTGGCCCGGGCACGCCCCCAGCTAGAGGTGAGCAGGGATGCAACCAGTGGCCCGCTCTGCACCAATCAGCTCGCTAGCTGATGTGATGTCACAGCATCTTGTATAACTGATTGAAGCTGAGCACTGATTCTGCAGCAGCCGGCTCACATAAGTGTACAGTGGCTTCCTATCTGTTGCACATTCTGCATTGTCACAGGCCGCCTGCTAAGTGCCGTTATATGTTTATTTTTTTAAACCAAAAGTTGCCACTGATCTGACCTGGCATCTGGCAGGCGGGGGCGCCATGCATTTACATGGTGCCCCTGCCTCTATGCTATGTACACTAATGGTTTGGGTATGACCGGTTCATTTTAATCCAGGATGTATACTGACCTCTCTGTATGGCTCCACCTTCCTCATCACAGGCCGAGCTGTATGTACTGTATCTGCCCCAACTCCAGGACGTTATTTATACCTGTTCCCCACAATGCATTACTGGAATGTCATATTATCTGAATAAAGGAAAATGTGTTTTATTAAACAGGAGGTTGTTGTGTCTTTATTCCCAGCTCAGCCCAAATGCATAATTCTTACTGTTGGTTCTTAATGTGGAAGAACTTAAAACTTTTCAGGAAAGACTTAAACCGGACCTTCAATGAAAAGCCCAAATTCTTAAAAAACGGTTCCCAGCAACTGAAATTAATATATTTTACGTTTTTAGCCACTAACTTATTATTCTTTCCCCCCACTAGGCTGCAACTCTGTTCAGGAATTTAGGATACGGGCGCCGCCATCTTGACTCAGAAGCATCACGCTTACTGAGGAGAGGAGAGTGGGATAAGGTACAGGGGGGCGGGTTATAGCGGTGCTTTGCTCAGACAGAGCAGAGCTGGGGTCAGGTAAAGGTCAGCAGTCCCAGAATGCAGAGCAGCACAGTCAGGAGGCACTTCCTGTTTGCAGGCTGCCTTATAAGATGGCGGCTTCCATAAGCCACCATCTTGGATGTTTAAAGGCTCATAACATGCAGTAGATGCAGGTAGGATGATTTTTAATGTGGACAATCTGTATGTACAGGGTGTAGGAAACATATAAGATCGGCTCTTATTCAGGGTGAAGGTCCGGATTAATGTGAGCAATCTGTATGTACAGGGTGTGGGAAACATATAAGATAGACTCTTATTCAGATTGAAGGTCCGCTTTAAAGAAATGAATTTGTACAGTCTGGAAAGAAGAGAGGGGACATGATGCAGGCCTTTATATATGTGAAAGGATTTAATAAGGAGGGAAGTGTTTTTAAGAAGAAACTTAATGATAGAACAAGGGATCCAACCTGAAGCTAGTCGGTGGGAAGATCAGGAGCAATGTTAAAAAATATGTTACAGAGTAGTAGATGCTGGGAACAAACTTCCAGCAGAGGTAAGCCTCTATCTATCCTAAGATAAAGAGAACATACAGTATACACATAAGGGCAGACTAGTATGGTCTCCTTCTGCCGTCATCCTTCTATGTTTCTATGGACCAATAACTGGTGATCCGACACTGGAGGATGAAAGACTCCATGGTCGGCCAACTATGTGCCCCTGATTCGGGATACCCCACTGTGTGAGCCCTCCAGATCGCCGGCAGTCTCCTTACGTTTCTGCCCGTCCCTCACAACGATTGGAGGCCGCATCCCAGACATCCCTGCAGCTCCTGTACACAGTCATTCATATAGGCTGGATGTGGAAGGGGGTCAATTAGGGAGAAAATGTGGCCACTCTGTTTAAACCAACGTAAATATAACGGTAAGGCAGGGATGTAGCTAGGGGGAAGCAGGGGGGGCACTTACCCCGGGTGCAGCAGGTCAGGGGGCCTGAGAACGGGTGGGGGCACCATTTCGAATCTTTGCCTCGGGTGCCAGAAAGCCTTGCTACTCCTCTGGGTAAGGGAAACAATTGTAGGATAGATCTGTCTGCATACACGTTCCTTACTCATTATGTGTGAATATGTTTCCATCTAGTGGTCATTTCAGGGTAATGCAATTGAATCAGAAAATAAATAAAAGTAAACAGAATCTTGGATTCAGACTATCCTGGGTTCATCCTTTGCCCCTGGAGCAGCTTGATTTGCCGTGCATATTAATGAGCAGAAGACATGAAATAGTACTATCGGTGGTGCAGCCCGATCTGTCCATATTAATGAGCTGAATGGAAGGGGAACGGCATGCATCTTCCTGAGCAGGTCCCTACTGCGGACCCGAACCAGGCCTGAATCTGCAGGATCACCTGACAGGTAAGAGTCACAGTGAATCGGCGAGTTTCATACAGATAGGTATCCCAAATCAGGATGCTCCGCAGAGAGCGAGACTGGGATTTTATTCTGCATTATAGCACTATCTGAAACCCCCTGGAATTACCAGGATCCTAACTTCCTCCTCGCTTCCACGGGGCATGTGAGGCCTACCTTGGCAACCATAGACTGGGTGCAGCTCATTACAGGCAGATTCAAGTGGCTGCCAGATCACCTGAAAGGTAAAATTCCCAGTCAACTGGGGGGTTCAAACTGGGGCACCTCAGACCGGGACCCTACACTCGAAGTGAGGCTGTTGCTCCTCTTTAAAGTAAACCAAAACTGGGCATTTTTCCCCACCCAGATTTTGGTCTATTTGAAACCCCCTGGAATCACCAGGATCCTAATTCCTCGCTCCCGTGGTGCATGCAGGGCCCACTGTGGCAACAACAGTCTGGGTGCACACCACAGATCTGTATTGCAGGCAATGGGAGAGCAGAGCTGCAGGGAGTGGGCATTGGAAGGCACGTGCCAATGATCATTCACTGCCATAGGCAGCAGAGGATTGTTATGTGCCGTGGGAGAGATGACGAAGGACAGATACTGGTGCTGGTGAAGGATTCAAACAGCTGTGTATCCCTAATCCTGGCGGTGGCAGGGGGTTCAGTTTTGGTTCACTTGAAATAATTAGGAAAAACTCCAGCCATCATAAGTGGGGACCCCCCTCCTCATCCTATGTCCTGGAGACAAAGAATGAGCACAAGAACTGTCCCCCAGCAAGTGAGGAAACAGTATATCCCAGTAAAAAAAATGTTGTGAGTGCTGGGTGCAGATGAGTCAGATCCAGATAGACATTAGTGGTGAACAGGAACTGGCTTTACTGGAACATGGATGCAGTAAGAGAAGGTCACCTTACATATTGAGACAAAGAAAAAAGTCAGCTCTACCTTATAAATAGTATCCTCCTGCCCAGGGTATTGGGAAAATTGGCACGGCTAAGAGCGTTCAACTCCAATTATGCAGATCACAAACAGGTATTCAGCCAGAAGTTCCCATAAAATCAGAAAAAAACTTTATTCCAAAAATCGTTTAAAAATCACATGAAAGGCAATTCCCAGGAAAAGATCAAACACGTCAATGCGTTTCGGACCGCGAGGGGTCCTTAATCATGACATTTTGCACAATATCAAAGCTACAATTTATATCCCCAACAGCAATTGAAGAGCCCGTCTCCAGGCGTATTTCATGTGATTTTTATAGATTTGTGGAATAAAGTTTTTGGCTGATTTTATTGGAACTGTCTGGATACCGGTTTGTGATCACCTTACATATTTGATAAGAGACAGGAAAATACCATTTTGTGAGTACTCACCTGTAAAATGGATATTGTCAGTGTGTCACACACCCCGCTTCCCCTTTAATTCTTACGATCGGGTTACTCCACCAGCAGGTGGTGACGTTGCAGAGAGAAGTCTTGAAAACGAGCCCCTTCCGGCCTATATATACCTGGGACCTCACACTTAACACCCAGTGAATACAAATAGCAGTAAGACAAGGTACCAGGAAATCCAACGGTAACCTCAAAATAAAATAAAGGAAGCTTCACCATATAGAGGATCCAGGTACACGCCGAACCGAAGTGATAGCCACCAAGAAGGCAATCTTCTGAGTCAAGGTAGACAGAGCAATATCCTGCAAGGGCTCAAAGGGAGGAGCCTGAAGAGCAGAAAGAACCAAATTCAAGTCCCAAACAGAGAGTAATGGTTTCCTGGGAGGCCGCAAATGCGTAACCCCCTGGAAAAAAGTTTTAACTAAAGGATGAAGCGCAAAACGCTTCTGAAAAGAGATAGATAAGGCAGAAACCTGCCCGTTCAAAGTACTCAGCTGAAGACCAGAGTCCAGCCCTGATTGCAAAAAATCCAGAATCCTGGAGACCGAAAAGACCCTACAAGGCAAAGATCTAACCTCACACCAAGCGATATAGGCTTTCCAAGTCCTATAGTAGATGGTAGAAGAAGACCTCTTCTGGGCACCGATCAGAGTCTTAACAACCGAGTCAGAAAGACCCTCCTCCTTCAAGATGAAGGTTTCATCAGCCAAGCCGTCAAACCCAGCGTTGGTAAATTGGGGTAACACAGCCGACCCTGAGTGAGCAGGTCGGGCCGAAGAGGCAGAACGATCTGATCCACCGCCAGCCTAACGATGTCTGCGAACCATACTCGCCTTGGCCACCTTGGAGCCACGAGAATGGCGGACACCCTTTCCAGAGCCAGCTTCCGTACCACCCTGCATAGCATGGGTATCGGAGGAAAAAGGTACAGAAAACCCAGATCCCCCCCAGCTCAGGGACATGGCGTCCTCCGCCAGAGCCAAAGGATCCTGGGAGAGCGACACGAAGGTCAGAAGCCTGCAATTGTGACGAGAGGCAAACAGGTGCACCTCCGGTGTCCTCCACCGGAGACACAGCGACCGAAAAACTTGAGGATGGAGAGCCCATTCTCCCAGACGGGAAGAGCACCTGCTCAACAGATCCGCTTCCCTGTTTTCCACACCCGGAATGTAAACTGCCGAGAGACAAGGAACATGGGCCTCCGCCCAGGTCAGGATCAGGGACACCTCTCTGAGGGCACCCAGACTGCGAGTCCCTCCCTGATGATTGATGTAAGCAACCGCTGTTCGATTGTCCAAACGAACCTGAACCGGAAGGCCCAGAACATGCTGAGTCAAAAGAACAAGAACCAGACGGATGGCTCTCAGTTCCAGAACATTGATGGGCAAGTGGGCCTCTCGAGGTCCCCACTGACCCCGAAACTGAAGATCCTTCCAGAATCCCACCCCATCCCGAAAGACTGGCGTCCGTGGTGACAATTTCCCAGAGAGGGGTCAGGAAAGACCTGCCCCTCAAGAGATTGGTCGAGACCAACCACCATTGAAGGGACTGCTGGACCCAGGAGGGCAACTGGAAGGGCCGATCCAACGACCGTGGTCGCCGGTCCCAAGATGCCAACAGATGAAGCTGAAGCGTCCTTGTGTGAAATTGAGCAAAAGGAACTGCCTCAAAAGAGGCAACCATCAACCCTACCAGTCTCATCCCCAGACGGATGGACGGTCGAGGATTGGAAAGAAGGAACCGAACCAATTCCTGAATCAGACAAATCTTGGATTGAGGCAGAAACACCCTGTGTTGACAAGAATCCAACCGCATTCCCAGAAAGGAAACCACCCTGGCCGGGGCGAGGGAGGACTTGGGAAAGTTGATCACCCAACCGAAGCTTTCCAGCGTGGAGACCACCATCCTGGTGTCTGTCTCCGATTGATTGAGGGACGGAGCCATGATGAGAAGGTCGTCCAAATAAGGTACGACACGAATGCCCCGAGATCTGAAAATGGCCATCACCCCTGCCAGCACCTTGGTGAACACTCTTGGAGCCGAGGTAAGGCCAAACGGAAGTGCCACGAATTGAAAATGCCGATCCTTCATCACGAACCGAAGAAAACGTTGATGAGCCTGGCAGATGGGAACATGAAGGTAAGCATCCTTGATGTCTATGGACGTCATGAAGTCCCCCTGCCGAAGAGAACCGATGGCCGATCGCAGAGTTTCCATGCGAAACTTCCGAGTACGGATGAACCTGTTGAGGAACTTCAGATCCAGGACGGGGCGAACGGACCCGTCTTTCTTGGGGACTGTGAAAAGATTGGAGTAAAACCCGAGGCCCACCTCCAAATGCGGCACCGGCCGGATGACCGCCATTTCCAGAAGATTCTTCACCGACGCCAGGAGCCCCTGCGCGGCAAAAGGATCGGTGGGTACCCGAGACCGGAAAAACCGTGAAGGCGGGCGAGACTCGAACTCCAGCTTGTAACCGGACGACACCACCTCTCGGATCCATCTGTCCGGAACCGCCTGGTCCCAAACCAGGGAGAAGGGTCGCAATCGTCCCCCCACCCGCACGGGTGAGGGCAAACCCTCATTGCTGAGCGGGCTTACTCGCAGGCTTAGGCTTGGCGCCCCAGGACTGACCGGGACGGCCACGGCCCCTCCCCCAGGACCAACCTGCACCCCTGGTAGCGGGAAAGGAGGCCCCTCTGCCTGCTCTGACTCCCCAAAAGGAGGGAATGAAGAAAGTCGTACCCCGAAAGGAACGACGAGGCCTCTTGCGTTGAGGCAACTTACCACCCTTGGTAACTGAATCCAATTTATCGCCAAACAGGCGCAAACCTACAAAAGTAAGAGCTGTAAGCGACTTCTTAGAGTTCAAGTCCGCCGTCCACTGGCGCAGCCACACCGATCGACAAATAGCAACCAACAGGGCCGCGGTCCTGCTACACATCGCAAGCGCATCGTCCTGGGCGAAGGAAATAAACGATTCACACTGCTTGAGAGAACTGAACTCATCACAAGTGGGATCAAGATCTGCGTACAAATCTCTAACAATGGACCTGACAGTCATCAAAAGAAGCGCCGAAGCACACACCGGCCGCAGTGCCGATCCAGCACTGATAAAACCATGGCGAGCCAATTGATCAATCCGACGATCCTCACCATCCTTAATGGTAGTAGTGTCAGGGGAGTGCAACACAGCCGTGTTCGACAGCCCCAACACGGGGGCATCGACTTCAGGGGGAACAGACCAAAGCTTCACCAAATCCTCCGGAACGGGATAACGCTTATCCCAACTAGGAGGAACTCCAACAAGGCGCGTGGATTGTTCCCATTCCTTAAGGACAACCCTCACAAAGTGTTGTTGCCTGGGAAACACCAAACGCGGCTGGGGCACATCAAACAACTCACCCTTTGGCGGGGGGACCGCCACAGGCAGATCCAAAGCCAAAATTTCAAACATTTGAGGCAGAATGGAAGGAGTGTCAAGGAACACCCCAGCAGCCTGATCGCCAGCGGTATCCACCAATTGCTGGTCTGCAGGCTCGTCCGACTCCTCAAGGAGTTCCCCCTCCTCAGCAGGGGGACAATCGGACCAATCCAATACTTCAAACACCTCACCCTCCAGAACAGGCGATGACGGAGAAAGGTGCTTCCGCTTAGCCGTAGCCTTCTGAGCCACCGCGGCGGAAACTATTTTCTCGAGGCTGGCCAATCGTGCACACACCTCGGATTGCCAATCCCCACCTTTGACAACGTCACACTGGGTCCGGAATAGGTGTGGGGGGGGGGGTAGGAGATAACGGAAGTTGCGAGGAGCCAGAAGCCGGAGTGCCGGACTGGCGCGCAATATTCTGCTTAGCACATGGAATACATAATATGACATCATCGCCTGGGAGCGGAGCCCCCCAACCCCCACACAGCCTGGATAGCCCCGAAGAGCCATTTCCGGTAATGTCGGAAGCCTCCATATGGTGAAATTATGGTATTCGCAATAACGCAGGGATTTACGCATTAAGCAACCCGGGATGCCCCCTTTTATAATTAAAGTCCTGGGAGCCAGGTATATCAGACCGGGAGACTCACAGCAATCAGGGGATCCCAGGATCTGTAAGGGAAAGAGACCACAATCAGTCCCCCAAAGAAAGTTTGCCAGCATGCGCCACACACATACACCAAACAGAATGTAACAGTAAAAAATATAAACAATATATACAAAAGCCTGAAGTATATACAGCCCCTGAGAAAAATATATACATATACATGTAAAACTAATATGTGCCTGCAGGAGGGGAAGCACATATAAAAGTGACAGGGTTAACTGCTCAAGCGCATGCACCGCACAATCAAGCAAGACAAAACCAACAAAAAAACCTGTTTAAATGGCGGCGCCCTCCTCAGCCGAGCTAGGGACCGCTGGGCTGTAGCTGAGTGCCTCCGTGTAGTGAGGCTCTGGGTGAGGAAGAGGGAGGAAGGCGGGCCGGGCTCAGCGCACGCAGCGCTCCGGCCCCGCCCCCCGCCGGAGCCAAACAGCGTGGGCCGAGCGCGGCCCCGCCCCCTAAACACGAGCAGCGCGGCCCGCCGAATGGCCGCGCCGCGTGTAAACGGGCGCCAACAGACGCCCCATACATACACAGCCAAGCGAGAGAGGTTTTTAGTAAAAAACACTACAAGGAGCCCCAGCAGCCCGGGACACGCGCCCGCCCGCGGCGCTGACCCCGCCAGCTCCCAGCGCTCCCCACAGACACAATCAGCACAAGAGTAAAAGCACCTCATATAAGCCACCCCCCCCCAACGTGAAGGGAGAAGAGACCAAGCGGGAGAAGGTGGCCAAGGGGAACATCGGGACAGGGGCATCCCAAATCCGGATCACCATGCCGGATAACCGCATTGCCCCACGCGTGGGGACGAGCGGAGGAGATAAGCTCCTAGGCACCATATAGTGCCATCTACCGTTACCCAGCCAGCAGCCTAGGCTGGGAGGCTTCCGTTATCTATCTAGGCAAATAAACAATTGACTGGGCAGAAATAGACCAAAAAGGGGATGCCGGGGTCTGACCCCGGCTACCTGCAAGCAGGAGACTTCTTTCTTCTGTCTTGTTGCATCTTGCAGAGAGAAAACACTGGGTGTTAAGGGGGAGGTCCCAGGTATATATAGGCCGGAAGGGGCTCGTTTTCAAGACTTCTCTCTGCAACGTCGCCACCTGCTGGTGGAGTAACCCGATCGTAAGAATTAAAGGGGAAGTGGGGTGTGTGACACACAGAGAATAAAGAAGTCATAGAGATCACCTCAATGTGCAGGAAACACAACACAGCAGAGAACTGGATAGAGAGACTACAGATAAGCATTGGTGCCATCTAGTGTCATAAATGTAAACTGCAGCCAATGCAGCAAAAGTTACTCTGCAATAGATCAAGCTTGACTGTTGCATAGATATTGTATGGCCGGGAATCCCAAAGATCCCACATTCTGTAAATCAGGACTAGGAAGAATAAAATGCCCATAGATACTTTATTTAGATAAAATATCATTTCTATGATTAACCTTTGTCAAATATTTAGTTACACATTTGATTTAAAAAAAATGTCTATTTACAAAAACAAATCCCTTTTCCCCATGCAGGTGCACATGTCGAGCTTTCTCCATGATAATAACATAAAAATAGGGACAAACAATCAGGATCATGGGGAGGGAGAAGAGACTCCAGGGGGGGCGATGAGCAATGTGACAGCCCAGCATGGTGATCAGGCAGCGGAAAGGGACATCCAGGGCTAAATATACCTATGAGAGCCTAGAGAGCGGAAATAAATCCGGACAAATCCAAATAAAAACAGGACAATAGGGATTAGGGACTATTGAGGAAAAAGAATAAAAGGTAAGTACTTTTCAGGACTGTTCAGCACTGGAGTGTAATGGGACCAAGGGCGGACTGGCCATAGGGAGACCCAGGAGAATTCTCATTGCTTTGGAGCTTGTTGAGCTGCTGCTAATTACACCCCCATGTGATTCCTGACTCTCTAGTCTCACTTTCCAGTCCCTGTACCTGGCTCCTAGCCAAGAAAGCCCCAGTCCATGTTCTGCCCCTAATACCCACCCCTTCCACATGATCTGCCCCCACAATGCTAAAGCTTCAGTACCATTCAGTTGGCCATACCCACCCCTGTCCCAGCAATGTTATAGCTTCAGCCTTAAATGGCACATGGGCTCAGCGGGAAGGTCAGGGGCCACTTACGGGCCAGTAAAATCCCAGGATGATTTTTGGCCACAGTCTGCCACTGATTGGGACACATATCCCTTCTAGTTTTCACAACTGAGATAAATTTATAGATCAGAAATAGAAAAAGAAACAGGGATTACCCTAACAAGAAAAAAAAATAATGCTCACTGGAACAAGGATGATAGGGATGAGAGAACTGGTTCAGGTTCGGCAACTTCGGCCAAACTAACAAATGTTCGGTTCGGGAGCCAAACTTGACCTGAAGCTGGTCCCCATTAAAGTGGACCAACACCCACAGGTGATCGGCCCGGGAATCTATAAAATTCCTGGGCCGATCACCTCCCTCCCCGCGGGACATCCGAGATCGGGATGTCCCGCGGGGTGAAACCCCCCCAAACACCCCAAATCCCCTTACCTTGTCTTCGGCGGCGGCCGGCCGCCTCCCTCGCGCCCCTCTAGACGTGCGCGCGCCCGCGCCGGCCGTCTGTGAATGGCCGGCGCGCGCGTCAAGAGTGACGCGCGGGAGGCGGAGGAGCTGCTTGTCTGTTGCTGTCAAATCGCTTGTCCGTCCGCACTGGGAGCGGGGAGAGGTGAGTTTTCCGGGTGATCGGGGGGGGTTTCACACAGCGGGGCACCCTGATCGGGGGTGCCCCACCGAAGTGGACCAAGACCCAGGATAGTCAAAATCCTGGGTGTTGGTCCACTTTAAAATCAATGTGGGAATAGTTAATAAAAGTCATAGTGTAGTAAGTGAAATGGTTGCAGTACGGGGATACTGCCACTAGAGGAAAAGGGTAGGAGCTAAACTAGAGGAAAAATGTGAATTGGTTGGTTCCAATCCTTTTGGTTTGGAAGGTCTGATGGTGGGTTGTTGCGGTTGTTGCTTTAGATGGTCAGGTCTAGAAAGGTAGAGCCCTCTACAGGAGGGACCGGGTAAGGGCCGTGATGAGCCTCTCCCTGGGCACCACGAGAGGTTAGGACTGTGCTAAGGAGCTGCAAGACTCCAGGGGATTGACCGCCAGATGTGGAACAAGCAGGTGGTCTCTGTAAGGGTCAGTAAAAGGGCCGTGTTGTGCGTTCCCTGCGCACTTTGAGGGGGCGGGACTAAGCTATGCTATACAGGCGTGGGGGAGACCGAGTGAAGGGAAGCCCTGAATGCCAGGAAAATCAATTGTTGATCAAGAACATGCAGCCCGTGTATCCTACACAGGTGGAACCAGAGCTGCAGAAGGAGGTAAATACCCAACCGGCCCCACCCAAATAAAGGAACGCACTCATCTCTTAAGGTGACCTGGTCCGATGGTTGCTTCCACATTTCCTCTAAAGCACATCCTGAACCCTTGGGAGTTCTTAAATCAGGAGATTGTTAATGGAGACCTGAAGTCATTTTTGACCAGAGGCCCGCTTCAATCCTTTTATCTCCTTTACAGCATTGGTGCTATAGAAGCACCTTTATGAAGTTTTCCTAATACCTGCTCAGGGAATCCCGATGAATAAAAAAAAATTCCTGGGAAGCCAAGGATCAGTTTGTTAGTCCATGTGTTCCCCTAGACATCAGTCTCTATCCTCAGCCTCTCCATGCGCTTGACGTTACGCTCCACTGCCGTCTGGTTGGTAATTTCTTTGGCGCAAGTTTTTGGGAACCAACCTCGCTCTCCATCCCGCAAACGCTCACCATGATACCAGCCTAAAAAATAGAAAAAGAAGAAATCAATGAAAGCCATACGAGCAATACATAACCACTTATAAAATGTAACTGCAACAGACTCTATGCCTTTTGGATTTTAAAGGCATTGTTTCTGCCCTTGGACTTTTGTATAGACTCATTTTCTTGAGCATGTCACAGACGATGTCATTATGCTCTTGATTACAATTTCATTGTGATGATTGATTGTGTTACAGACTGCCATTGTGTGGCTGATTGTGTTACCGGCAGAGTTGAGGGATTGTGTGTCCTGCTCCCATTGGTCTGTGTGTTTGTCATGCAGTCCTCCATCAGGTCCATGGGGGAGGTCCCCTTGCATGGAGCCTTGCATATAAGGCCCAGTGTGGCACTAATAAAGTTCAGTTCATCTTCACCCTCAATACTGAGTTCTGTCTCTTATTGGGGGAAACGCTATATTACAATTCACTAGCCCTTTTAAGGGCTGTTCCTGGTTCCTCACGGATGACTCTAGGATTCCTGCAGCACCTCTCACCATTGGGAAAGGGACGTCTCTGGCGGGGAAGCCCTCCGGCGATAAAGGTTATCGCTACAGTAACCCCGAGTATTGCTCAGTAGCAGAAACATTCATATCAAGGCAAATACAGCATAGAAAGCATTCATTCATTTATATATCCAAACATATTGAAGATAACCTGTGCTTCATAGGCTGCATCTAATTTGCCATTATTGCCCATGGAGAGCCCTGCTATTAAAAAATACTTTAAGCGTTCATTTAATGAAAAGCCCAAACCCTTAAAAAATTATTCCCCAGAATCTAAAATGAATATTATTATTCTTTTCCCCACTGGGCTGCAACTTTGTGCAGGACTCTAGGAAAGGGACGCCGCCATCTTAGCTCAGTAGCATCACGAAAGTGCAGGGGGGCGGGGTTATAGCTGTGCTTTGCACACACAGAACAGAGCTGGGGGTCAGGAAAAGGTCAGCAATCCCAGAATGCAGAGCGGCACAGTCGGAAGACACTTCCTGTTTGCAGGCAGCCTTAAACTTCATGGGCCGCCATCTTGGAAGTTTAGAGGCTCAGAAAATGCAGTAGATGCAGAAAGGATAACTATTAATGTGGGCAATCTGTATGTACAGGGTGGGGGAAACAGATAGGCTCTTATTCGAGGTGAAGGTCCGGATTAATGTGGGCAATATGTATGTACAAGGGGAAACATATAAGAAATGGTCTTATTCAAGGTGAAGGTCCGGTTTAAAGACCCTCTCAAGACAGAGTAAAACCAAACCAATTTCCCAAACACTTGATTGTTGCAGGCTGTAGTTGCCCTAATGCACAACAGTTTACTACATAGCCTCTGTGAATCAGACTTGCATTGTTACAGTCTGTGAAGGAGAGCTCTGTCTGTCTGTCTCTCTGTCTGTCTCTCTGTCTGTCTCTCTGTCTGCCTGTCTGTCTGTCTGTCATCTCCAGTCTCTTGCTCACTATACTTCCAACATAACAGGATTCATTTTTTTTTTGGTCAGTAAATTAAGACCTAAAGAAGAAACGAACAAGCAGAGAAAGAAGCCACTATATCCTTGCAGGCACTGTGTGATGCAGTAGGGGCAGAGTTCAGTGCACCATTAGGGGTGGACTGGGGGCTTGCCTATAGAAAAGGGGCTAGAAATCAGTAACAGCAGCACTGATCAGCTGTAAGGGGATGAGACCCATATCTAAAGCCAACCCTCCCCCCCCCCCCCAGAATTAGATTTCCCTAAGAATGATTCTTACATCACAGTTTGTGATCTTTGAGAGTTCCAGAAACGTCTCAGTATCGCCCACTTTGCAATTCAAAACATAATAAAGAATAAATCAAAGGGCACTAGAAGATACATCTGCTTATAAGATGGCTGGTAGGTCAAGAACCCTCAAGTATTGCTCAGCAGCAGGGACCATCCATAGTTCATGGAGAGCAGAGACACTTCATAGTGGACACTGTATTTTGTATCGCCATCGTCACCAGATCATCAATCTCAGCTCACTATGCTGTATCTCTCTCTCTATTATGGCCTACGCTGAGCCCTGCTATTCAGCAAGTCATACTTCAATACTAATTAAGACGGGGCTGGTAAGTCATAAAAAACTCATTAGTATTGCTCAGTACCAAGACCATACATGGTTCATGGGGACAGATACAGCATATGAACCATGGTCCATCTCTACAGATGACCTCAGTATAACATGCTGCATCTCTCTTCCTATGTTTGACTATGAAGAGCCCTGATATTAAGGAATACTTTCATACTTGGGTACTCAACTAGTGGAGTGTGGCCTGAATCTGGACCGCGGATGCCAGTTGTCCAGACACCTGCCCAGGGCTGGCGTTGTGTCCCTGAAGCTGCTTCACAGAACACAACTGCCCCCTCCTGGTCCTCTCCCAAGACCTTTAAAGTGGGCCTAAAGTCTAAAGACTCATGATCTGCCTACTCATTTCCCACAGGGCCAAAGTAAGGAGAAATAACTAAGCAGACCAAGAGTCTTTTGAAACTTTTGCTACACCTTAAAGTGTAAAGTTGGCCTCCCAGGAAGGCCTATGTCCCCATCCCTGGGGCAACCCAAATCAGGACCTAGGCCTGTCTTTGAGACTGCATGTATCCCCAAGTTAGCCCACAGCTGCATCCCTGGCCGAGAGGAATATTGCGCCAGCCAGCCAATGACCTGCACCCTCACCCCCAGCTACTGACCTACACCCTGTGCCGGTCTACCCATTCCCAGCCACTGACCTGTACCCTCACCTAATCCTCCTCCCTGCACCCTCATGCTTTGCTGCACACAGGACAGACGATGGAGCATTGCCCAGTGTGCGAACCTGCTGAATTTCATCATTACTATCACATAGCTAACCTTCACCTAACCCTCTCCCCAGCTGCTGACCTGTACCCCTAACCTAACCTTTCTACCCATCCACTGACCCAAACCCCTCACCTAACCCCCCTTCCTAGGCAACCGCTGTCTGGTTGTCCGAGCATACCTGAACAGTCCGACCTCGAAGGTGCGGGGTCAAGCGGGCTAGAACCAACCTGATCGCCCTCAGTTCCAGAATGTTGATAGGGGTGTGGGCCTCCTGAGGGCCCCACTGCCCCTGGAATGTTAGGGATCTCCAGAAGCCCCCCCAACCTGTCAGACTGGCATCCATGGTGACTGTCTCCCAGCAAGGGGCTAGAAAGGATCTGCCCACTAACAGGTTCCTTGAGTCCAGCCACCACGAGAGGGACTGCCTGGCTAGGGGGGACAGAACCAAAACCTGATCTAGGGACACAGGGTCCCAGTCCCATACAGACAAGAGGTGGAGTTGAAGAGGCCTCATGTGGAACTGAGCATAAGGAACTGCCTCGAAGCAGGACACCATCAGGCCCACCAGCTGCATTCCCTGGCTGATGGAAGGATGAGGGCAGGACAGAAGGAGCTGAGCTTGCGCTTGCAGACTGTCCACCTTCTGCTGAGGAAGAAAGATCCTGGCCCGAGCTGTATCCAGATTCATGCCCAGAAATGGCTTTACCAAAGAGGGAGACGGAGGATTTGGAGTGGTTTATCACCCAGCCGAATGACTGTGTGGTCACCACCCGCTGAGTATCCAGCTCTGCCTGTTGGAAGGACGGAGAAGTGATAAGAATGTCGTCGAAATAGGGAAGAATGCGAATGCCCTGAGCTCTCAGCAGAGCCATAATGCCCGCCAGCACCTTGGTGAATAGCCTGGGAGCTGAAGACCGAAGTGCAACGCCACACACTGGTAATGCTGATCCTCCAGAGCGAACCTGAGGAATCTCTGATGACCTGGAAAGACTGGAACATGGAGGTAAGCATCCTTGATGTCCACAGAAGTCCCCTGGCGTAGTGAGCTTACAGCTGAGCGCAGAGTCTCCATGCGAAACCTCCTGGGTCTGACAAACTTGTTGAGAAGCTTTAAGTCCAGGATGGGTCTGACAGACCCATCTCTTTTGGGAACGGTGAAAAGGTTGGAATAGTAGCCCTCGCCCCTTTCCCCTAGGGGCACTTGGCAAATGGCCCCCAGCTCCAGTAAATTCTGCACATCAAGCAACAGGCCCTGAGCTGACAGGGGGTCTTGAGGCATCCGGGATCTGATGAATCTTGGGGGCGGCCAGGCTGCTAACTCTATCTTGTAACCGGAGGACACAACCTCCTGAATCCACCGGTCTGAGACATGACGCCTCCAGACGTGAGCCGAAGTTGTCCCCCCACCCGGATAGGTGAGGGCGCCCCTTCATGCCTGAGGGGGCTTGGGGGAAGACTTAGATTTGGAACCCCAGGAGGGTCAAGGGCGGCCATGTCCTCTGCCCCTGCCCCAGAAATCTCCCCGGGCCACTGCAAATGAAGCTCCCCTTCCCATTCTGGACCCACAGTAGGAGGGAAGAAAGGAACCTGAACCCCGAAAGGGCCAGACTGTCTCTTGCGCTGGGGTAACCTGCCTCCCTTAGCAAACAGGTCCAGGCGATCCCCAAATAGACGCAGCCCTTTAAAGGGAAACCCAGTGAGAGCCTTCTTGGCAGCGTTGTCAGCTGCCCACTGGCGCAGCCAAACCGAGCGGCGTATAGCCACCGCCAAGGCAGAAGCCTTGTCACACATTCTAATGGTATCATCCAAAACAGAGAGGACATATGCGACAAATTCTTCACAACGCAAAAGAGCACTATACTTAGCACTAGCTGCCTCATCAGGAGCCCCATCTAAAATACTCCTGAGTCATAATAGCCGCAGTTGTAATGGCAGAGGCACAAACCAGGTGCAGTGCAGACCCCGCTCACAGGCAAAGGCATGGGAAGCCAGCTGATCAATGCGCCGGTCCTCACCATCCCTCAGTGTAGTAGAGTCAGGGGAATGCATGACAGAAGTATTGGACAACCCCAGAATTGGTGCATCCACTTCTGGAGGGGACGACCAACGCTTAACCACTTCAGCAGGAAAAGGGTACCTCTTATCCCAATTCTTAGGCACCCCAGGGAGCCTGCTCGGTCGCTCCCACTCCTTGAACACAAGATTATTAAAGTGAGTTTGCTCAGGAAACTCCAAACGTGGCTTAGCCGTGTGAAACAACTCCCCCTGCTGCCGAGGAGATACAGAGAACTTCAAAAACATGAACAAAAGCCTGTCAGTATCATCTGGAGCCCATGGGTCAGAGCCAGAATCAGTATAACCCTTAGGCTGCTCATCAGATGATTCTGAATCAGAAAACAATTCCCCCTCTTCCAGGCGGGTATAGCCGGCCAGGTCAAAAAATTCCTCAGCCTCCATAGTAAATAAATTACCACCAGGTGCCAGATGCCGCCTCTTAGCCAAGGTCTTACACGCCGTAGAGCCAGCAATCAGCTTCTCAATACTAGCCACCCTGGTAGACAAATCAGGCCGAGACTCCCCACTGGTATGCACCTCACTGGGAGTCAGATGTAAGCGTGGGGGAGTGGGCGAAGCCACACGGGCGCAGGCCCAGCCACAGGTAACCCAGATTGCAGCGCAAGTGCCCGCTGGGCACAGGGTACACAGACCCGCACATTGTCATCACTAGTAGGGGACACCCCACACGCCACACACAGCCGGGCTTGTCCCGAAGGAAACCCAAGCACATTATCCTGAGAAGACTCCATATGGTGATTATCACGGCCACAGGCCAATAGGGAATTACGCTATAAAGTCACCCCGGGATGCCCCAATAGCCCGCTAGGGAAGTGGGAGGTAAAGGCAGAGTAGGCCTCTAATAGCAACTAAATAGAGGGGATAGGCCGGGAGAAACCACAATTAAGTTTGACCCGCCTGCAAGACATAAGTAGAAAGTCCCATAAGCGGTATGCATACACAACAATATATAAAAGATAAGCCAGCCCGCAGGGGCACTTATGGACTGCGGTAGGTAGAAGCCAGCCACGCAGCATGAGAAGGCAAAATGGCGCCCACAGATACCTCGAGGAGACGAGCAGCGGAGGAGACAGTGATGCGGAATGCGCCATCCGCAAGGCCCGCCCCCCCCGAAGAGCGCGAAGACGCCCACGTGACCATGTCAGCCAATGATGGCGCAGCAGCGCCCGAGGTCGCCGCCGACTGTGGAACGCTGTACAAGCGCGCGCGGCGGCGGCATTTTTTTAAAAACAACCAGTACAACCAACACACGCGCGGCAACAAAAGCCAAGCTATACCACGGAAACAATAAGAGTGAAGAATACACCTACAACACACACAACCCCCCCCCCCCCCCCGAGCGAGGGAGGGAGGGAGGG
Source organism: Gastrophryne carolinensis (assembly GCA_027917425.1). NCBI lineage: Eukaryota > Metazoa > Chordata > Amphibia > Anura > Microhylidae > Gastrophryne > Gastrophryne carolinensis. The sequence goes on along the minus strand of CM051242.1, from coordinate 25,191,438 downwards.
CAGCGGCCAACCTAACAGGAGCCCACAGATGGACAGGGGGCGAGTGGCAATGGCGCGGGAGGGGCATCAAGGCTCACCATGAGCCTATACCGCCTACCCTTTGGTGGGGGATTGCGGTCGGAGCAGCGCTCCTTAACCACCTGACAACAGTGCTGCCTACCGTCACCCGACCAGTGCAGCCAAAGCTGGGAGGCATGAAAAGGAGGAACGGGTGGGAATAGTCCTACAGGGCCGCAGGCTAATAGCCCTGCTCACCTGCGAGTAGAGAGAGCCTTCTAGTCATCGCAGCGCCGACTGCAGAGAAGAACTGGGGATTTTGTGGGAGGTCCCTGGAATATAAGGGGCCGGGAGGAGCCACTTTTTTGCTGTCTCTGCAGTCCAGCACCATCTTGTGGATGTATAACCCAAACGTAAGGAATTACTCTCTGGAGCAGGACGTGCTGTATACTTAGAATATAATTGGGGATCATTAATTTCTTGGTAACAATAGGATAACATGCATATTGTGGGAGTTATACCCTTTATAGAATTTGTATCTAATCTCACAAGAGACTGGTTGTGGGCCAATCATTGCAGACACAGCCACGAGGCAGGGACTGCTGGTCACACCCCCCTAGTGTTGGTAGATTAGTGAGGCTGCTGGGACGATTAGTTAGTCAATGAATGGACCTGTGACCTGGATGAAGTGCCAAGTATGAGATCTCGTGCGATCTATCTCTCACCATTATAACTTTATTGTAATGTAAACTTACTATAACTTAACATGTAACAACTGTCTGTAATATCTAAGGTTATCTGGGGAAACTTCACGAACATATTGGGTTAGTGTTATTTACTGGGATTTCACTAGGAGAGTGAAGATTTGGGATGTCCGGCAATGTGAAACCCTCTGGTTTACCCGTATACTCTCCTTGATCAGTGATCCCACAGCTGCAGCAAAGCCTAGCACCCCAGTCTGCCTGCTGTGGGAAGCGTGCAGAGTAGGGATGCCACCAGAAGCCTGTGCATGTGCTGTGGAATCGAGCCGAATATACTGTACAGGGAAACCAAGGGGTCTCACACTGCGGGGCATCCTAAAACAGGATGCCTCTAGGACAACAATTTGCCAATCAGGGTCAGGCAAACCAGGGTTTTGGCCTCTTTGATACAAATCTGATAACTCGGAGAAGAAATGCGTTACCATCATGCTCCTGGAGAACCAAGACAACGTCTGCTTGCTGAAGCGACACTTCGTCTGCCTGCTTCGCCATATAGGCCTTTATGATCTCCACTTGGCGCAGCCCTGAAAGGGAAGAAAGAGACACTTAGAAGTCCAGATCCAAATAACACGTAAGACAAGGTTAGCAGAAGGGAGCAATTTCAATAGGGCTTATTAGGAAATGCAAAGTGCAGGTGAATGAAAGACATTCGGGAGGACAAAGTAGGCTGATTTAACCCTTTGTCTGGACTGTCTCTGGCTCTATCCATTGCTAACAATGAGAACGAAATATCAGGCATCGCAGACAGAATCTGATTCTATTTGAATATACCTAAACTGACCAATGTTCCACTTTCAGTGTGACAGTCGTACTTTGAGGCACACTGTCCCTCCGAAAAATCTGAGGGCCCCTACACGTCCCACTTTGCTGACATGGGGAAGACTGTCCCACCAAATGCACAATGTTGGATGTTTGGGTGGCTTACAACTGCTCTGACTCTGGTAGAATGGTGTTAGTGGAATGTATGGACTCCTGAGCATTGGCTCAATCACCAAAATATTTTAAGAGCAAGTGACCCTGGCATCTTCAGGGACCCACTCAGGCTCACACTTGGCCATGGTATTACTTTACAGTGGACCCGAACCAACAAATGGCAAGTGTTGTGTGCAGACCTACTTATGGCTGGCCTCAGCAACAGGGGATGATCAGCAACAATGAAGAAGGTGGCATGGAATGGAGGGCAATTTATGGAAGCTCAGAAGGTGGCAAGAACCGGGTGAAAGCAGGAGTCTTTAGTGGCAGCGGAGCAAGCAGTAAGAGCTGAAGGATGATTGGTGGCAGTAGAGAATGCAACAAGGACTAGAGGATGATTGGTGGCTATAGGGAAGGCAATAAGGACGGGAGGGTGATTGGTGCCTATAGGGAAGGCAACAAGAACTAGAGGATGTTTGCTGGCTATAGAGAAGGCAATAAGGAATGGAGGATGATTGGTGACTATATGGAAGGCAATAAGGACTGGAGGATGATTGGTGGCTATAAGGAAGGCAATAAGGACGGGAGGGTGATTGGTGCCTATAGGGAAGGCAATAAGGACGGGAGGGTGATTGGTGCCTATAGGGAAGTCAACAAGAACTAGAGGATGATTGGTGGCTATAGGGAAGGCAATAAGGACGGGAGGGTGATTGGTGCCTATAGGGAAGTCAACAAGAACTAGAGGATGATTGGTGGCTATAGGGAAGGCAATAAGGAATGGAGGATGATTGGTGACTATAGGGAAGGCAATAAGGACTTGAGAATGATTGGTAGCTATAGGGAAGGCAATAAGGACTTGAGAATGATTGGTAGCTATAGGGAAGGCAATAAGGACGGGAGGGTGTTTGGTGCCTATAGGGAAGGCAACAAGAACTAGAGGATGATTGCTGGCTATAGAGAAGGCAATAAGGAATGGAGGATGATTGGTGACTATAGGGAAGGCAATAAGGAAGGGAGGGTGATTGGTGGCTATAGGGAAGGCAATAAGGACAGGAGGGCGATTGGTGGCTATAGGGAAGGGAAAAGGGACTGGAGGACCCATTTGTGGCAGGGGAGCTGAAAAGTAACATTATGTTACTCACTACTTTGGGGCCCACTAAGACTCTTTTGCCCAAGGGACCACACAAACCTGGAGCTGGCCCTGGTGTCCAATGTAGTAAACAATTAAACCAACTTGGCATTTGTTGGTTCGGGTTTCCCCAGCCAGCAGTTTATCTTCTGTATAGTTCATTAGGAGTTGCAGCAAACTAAGCCGCTTGTTCGATTCTATACAGATAAAACACACACTGTTTCAATTCCTATTCTGGTTCATGGGGAGCTCCATGCAATTGAGAAAGACCTGAGGGTTTCTTTACTTTAGGACTTCTTTTCTGAGGAGATGATTTGTCAATAGAACTTCTGGTCCATAATGTCCACCAATGACTGACTAAAGAATCTTTTGCACTAGTGGCCTTCTGAGAAATTAAAATGATCTACCAGTCCTGTAGTTGTCCCTACATCTTGCAATCCAGGAGATATTTATATTTATTTTTTACTAAGGACATATTTGTCTGTATATCTTTGGCCTTCAGCAGGATTCTTTACTGTTCATATGGGGAGACAGGTAGAGCATGTCATACAATGTATACAAAGGAGCAGATGAATCTTCAATAGGACTTCCCGAGTGGTCCATAATAACAATGGTTTATGGAAAATGATGGGCTAGTGCCCACTGAGCCTTGTCTATCTTGTAGGAAAATGTAAGGGTTAGCATCCCTAGGCCAGCAACCTTTTAATGCATGGTGAGATATCTGCTTGTATGTGAGACCAGTGTTTATCACTCTCTAAACCTTTCACAACAAAAGCTTTTGACATTTTATTTTACCGGCTGTCTTGGATTTACTGTAGCGTGGATTTTCTTCTTCAACCTCAAGAGCAGTGATCCATCTGGCCCGGTCACTCCTAAATAGAATGAAAAAGGAAAGCTACTAACAGTGGCTCCAACAGTCTCTTACCTTGGCCAAGCTCAGATGCAGTGAAGTGATGGTCATCCCACCATTAATCCAAGTGACACCCAAAGATGTACTGCTTTAACAAACTTCCTGTCTCTGGTGACCACACAGGAAGTGGGGCTAGATCCCATCAATGGTCACAAACAGCTTAAAGTGGACCAAAACACAGGATTTTGACTATCCAGGGTTTTGGTCCTTTCCCCCGGGGGTCCTTACCCCGAACAGGGGTGCCCCGCTGCGTGAACCCCCCTCAGATCTCTGAAGAGAACTCACCTCTTCCCAGTCCTATGGCGCATGTGTGGCCGCTCCTCCAATCAGCGCGGTCGGAGCCGCTGACGTCATGCCGTCTAAGCTTCTTCAGTGGCTTTGAGTGCGCTGACAGCCGCATCCCCCGCTACCCTCTAACAGAGAGTGTGCTCGCGCCGGGCATTCACAAATGCCTGCTAGAGGAATAGCAGGGATAAGGCCGCGGCTCAAGCATGCGCCATTGGACCAGGAAACAAGGTAAGTGTATGGAGTGACCTGGTGCGTTTTACACAGCGGGGCATCCCGATTTTTAGATGCCCCGGGGGGGGGGGGCATTAAACTAACCTTTAAGTCCAACATTAAACTAACCTTTTTGCTAGAGGTTTGGAGTAGGTACTCACAGAGTGTCTGCAGCCAGCACAATCTGCTCTTGCCGCCCCTCGCTGTTCTTCCTCATGGTGATCTGGAAGACATAAGGTCCAGTTGGACTGCGGTTTCCAAGAGTCCCCGTCTTCACCCCAGTAGGGCTCTGGTTGTCTCCATTATCGATCAGATCCACAGCATACTGATCAGTCTTTACATAATCTGTCACCACATAGCTTTCCTCACTGTGGGGGGAGGGGGTAAAAATAATCACATACCCAATACACACCATAGCTGGGATCCCAACCCAATTATTCTATGCTTGTAGCCCACCTACCCAACCTGCAAGGCAATTCTTCTGACCTCCTTTCCACCAACCCAGTCAGCTGCCCACCCTACTTCAACCTGACTTGCCTGTCCCATTTAACCTGAAGCCTTAGTTCATCTATTTGTCCAAGTAATCTATCCAACCCTAATCATCCATCCCTGGGAACCATCCTGCAAACCGAATAATCTGTCTCCTTCGCACCTACCCAATCTGTGGTCCAGTTTAACTGTCCCTGTCTGCCACCCAGCTTGCAAGCCAAACTATTTGCGCTCAAAGAAACCTCAAACCCCATTTATCTGTCTCCCCTTCCCCAATTCACCAACCAACCAACCAACCTTGTAGTCCAGTTCAACTGTCCTTGCAACCCTATGCAACCTGAAGACCAAATCCCCAGTCTCCTTCACCCACTTAGCCAGTCTGCCGGCCATTTTATCTGTCACTGCCATCACTCCACGCCATCATTCTCCAGCCCAACCACCAATCTTACAGCCTGATTCAACTGCCCATCCGAGCTATCCCTGAAGACCAAATAAGTTGTAACATAACCCAAATTGCAGGCCATTTAATTGGCAGCACAGCCTTCCAACCTGCCACCCAGTTCATCTGTCCCTGCAACCAAGCACCAAACTTGCCAGCCCAAACAGTGGCCCAGCTCTTCAGCCACCCAGTTAGCAAACCAAGTCACTTGTGCCCTTGGCCACCAAAACAAATTTCAACCTAGTTCGCCCTTTCCTCAACCTACCTACAAAACTTGGAGCCAGATTTGGGGTCAAAACTATCTATGTTCATTTTTTGCATTTCGTAGACTTTGAATGGATTCGTGTGTTGCAATGAAAAGTGTTGCTTGATAAAAAATGGTTGGGGGTTTGAGGAACTGAATAGCATCATGAGGATGGAGGAGTTGGTTGCAGACCGGAGGGGGGGGGGGGGGGAGGAGAGGCTTTTGGACGAGCATGGGCAGCATGGATGGTGTTTAAGAGTTCAGATTAAGGCTTGAAACAGATAATGGGGAGTAACAGATAGAGGGGGGCCTTTACCCTCTTCGTCTCTCCCAGGGAAGGAGGGTTAGCATAAGTTGAAGGTGAGGTAAGTAGAGGGGTGGGTGAGGCTGGGAGTGTTGCCTTCAGGGAGGAAGGCCTTCAGGGAGGGGAAGGGGAATGGGTATGGGGGGTGTCTCTTCCCCCCCTTTCCCATTTTTTTCTCTTTACTTGCCTTTCTAGCCTTCTCTTTTTCCTATTTTTGTCTTTTCCTTCCCTCCCCCCTTTTCTTTCCTCTGTGTAGGATGTTAAGCCTGATGTTCCCCATCTCCTTGGTGTGTATGCGGTGCGGGCAGATGTGCAAGAGGTGGACCAAATTGGAAGCTAAAAAGACGGTCAGATGGATGGATAACTGGTATTAAGATGTTATAACGGGTGAGCGGGGCAGCCAGGTTTTAGCCAGGGACCGAGGTAGGCCGATATGTGATATTTGACAAGTTGGTCGCACCAGGTCTGCTTTGGTGTTCTAAATGTACATTTTGTTGTATGGTAATATTTTTCCCTGTTTCTCTGTATCGGAAAAACTCTCAATAACATAAGATTAAACAAAAAATGGTTGGGAACCTGGAACTATTGGTCTCCCTCACCCATCAAAGAGACCTGTTCATCTGCATCTTCTATGTCAAATCCAACTTACCCAGCAACCATTTCATCTGAACTTGCAGCCTACTGTCCAACTCACTTGTGCCTGCAACCTTGTCTCCTCTTACCCAAACTGAAGACCAGTTCATATTGATAACAAATCACCTGTGCCTTTGCCCACTAAGCCAAATGGAACCCAATGACTATCTTCTTTTTTCCAATCCTTACGACCAATGATTCAGCCTGATTTAACAGTCCTTTCAACCCATTTAACCTGCAGACCAAACCATCTGTATCATCTACCCACCAACCCGAACTGCAGGCCAATTCTTTTGCACCCCTTATTTCAAACTACCCCCCCTGAACTGCAACCCAGCCCCTCTGCCAATGCAATGGGGGTCTTACCTCTTCTTCTTAGTAATTATGAGAACATCATTGAACAGAAAAAGGTAGCAGTACGGCCTTCCAAAGCCTTTGCGGAAAATTCCAGATTCCTCCACAAGAGCAAGTTCACCTCTCTTCAAGAGCCACCGGGATGCTGAGATTAGAGGAAAGGGCTGCAGGGTAGAGAAAGATTAATGGTGAGGGCGAGCAGCTGTCTGGAAATTGGGGGACATGTCTACATTATATTAGGCCATTCAGATTTTTTTTTTACTTTGATCTTCCCAAATTCCAGTTGTGTTTGCAGCGTGTACATCTGCTCCGTCCGCTCCATTTTCCGCGCCCCCTCGTTGCACTGTTTTACTAGCTGTAACCACATTAAACAAATACATTAATTTTGCTGGCTAGGTCCAATATGGGAATCCTCCATTACAACTTAAAGTGGATCTCCTGGCTGGTCTACATCCTAATAGCAATGTTACAGGGGCTGGAAAAAGAAATATACTGTATTTTTTCGCCCTATAAAATGTCAGTGCGTCTTATCTATATATTTACATGAGCCTCGCGCCCATGCTGCGGCCAAGGGAAGGTCAGCCAATAGAGGGGCAGTGGACGGATGGGCAGGGTAAATGAACCCCGCACGCTGTCCTTGCTCTGGCTTCTGGTGCCGCCACCGTCGCTGCTTCTCGGTGCGGCGCACGCGCCTGAGAAGTGGGCACAGTGCGGGCGCAAGGCTCATTTAAGTATACCTTTTTTTTTTTCTTCTTTCTAGCATCGGGGGCAATTCTGCCACACTGCAAATGGGAATGGGGGGGGGGGGGGGTCCACACTGAATATGGGGATGGGGGAATGCCACACTGCCTATGAGGAATGGGAGGGGAAATGCCACACTGCCTATGAGGAATGGGAGGGGGAATGCCACCCTGCCTATGAGGAATGGGAGGGGAAATGCCACCCTGCCTATGAGGAATGGGAGGGGAAATGCCACCCTGCCTATGAGGAATGGGAGGGGAAATGCCACCCTGCCTATGAGGAATGGGAGGGGGAATGCCACACTGCCTATGAGGAATGGGAGGGGGAATGACACACTGCCTATAAGGAATAGGAGGGGGAATGCCACACTGCCTATAAGGAATAGGAGGGGGAATGCCACACTGCCTATAAGGAATGGGAGGGGGAATGCCACACTGCCTATGAGGAATAGGAGGGGGAATGCCACACTGCCTATAAGGAATAGGAGGGGGAATGCCACACTGCCTTTGAGGAATGGGAGGGGGAATGCCACACTGCCTATGAGGAATGGGAGGGGGAATGCCACACTGCCTATGAGGAATAGGTGGGGGAATGCCACACTGCCTATGAGGAATGGGAGGGGGAATGCCACACTGCCTATGAGGAATGGGAGGGGGAATGACACACTGCCTATGAGGAATAGGAGGGGGAATGCCACACTGCCTATGAGGAATAGGAGCGGGAATGCCACACTGCCTTTGAGGAATGGGAGGGGGAATGCCACATTGCCTTTGAGAAATGGGAGGGGGAATGCCACACTGCCTATGAGGAATGGGAGGGGGAATGCCACGCTGCCTATGAGGAATGGGAGGGGGAATGCCACGCTGCCTATGAGGAATGGGCGGGGGGAATGCTACACTGCCTATGGGGAATAGGAGGGGGAAATGCTACACTGCCTATAGGGAATGGGAGGGAGGAATGCCACACTGCCTATGAGGAATGGGAGGGGGGAAATGCCACATTGCCTATGAGGAATGGGAGGGGGGAAATGCCACATTGCCTATAGGGAATGGGAGGGGGGAAATGCCACATTGCCTATAGGGAATGGGAGGGGGGAAATGCCACATTGCCTATGGGGAATGGGAGGGGGGGATGCTACACTGCCTATGGGGAATGGGAGGGGGGAATGCTACACTGCCTATGATGAATGGGAGGGGGGAAATGCCACATTGCCTATGAGGAATGGGCGGGGGGAAATGCCACATTGCCTATGAGGAATGGGCGGGGGGAAATGCCACATTGCCTATGAGGAATGGGCGGGGGGAAATGCCACATTGCCTATGGGGAATAGGAGGGGGGAATGCTACACTGCCTATGGGGAATGGGAGGGGGGAATGCCACACTGCCTATGAGGAATGGGAGGGGGGAAATGCCACATTGCCTATGAGAAATGGGCGGGGGAAATGCCACATTGCCTATAGGGAATGGGAGGGGGGAAATGCCACATTGCCTATGGGGAATAGGAGGGGGGAATGCTACACTGCCTATGGGGAATGCTACACTGCCTATGGGGAATGCTACACTGCCTATGGGGAATGGGAGGGGGGAATGCTACACTGCCTATGGGGAATGGGAGGGGGGAATGCCACACTGCTCATGGAGAATGGGAGAGGGGAATGCCACACTGCCTATGGGGAATGGGAGGGGGGAATACCACACTGCCTATATGGGGAATGGGAGGGGGGAATGCCACACTGCCTATATGGAGAATGAGAGGAGGGAATGCTACACTGCCTATATGGGGAATGGGAGGGGGGAATGCCACACTGCCTATATGGAGAATGAGAGGAGGGAATGCTACACTGCCTATATGGGGAATGGGAGGGGGGAATGCCACACTGCCTATATGGGGAATGGGAGGGGGGAATGCCACTTTGACTATGGAGAATGGGAGGGGGAATGCCACATTGACTATGGGGAATGGAAGGGGGGGGATGCCACATTGACTATGGAGAATGGGAGAGGGGAATGCCACACTGCCTATATGGAGAATGGGAGGGGGGAAATGCCACACTGCCTATGGTGAATGGGAGGGGGGAATGCCACACTGCCTATAGAGAATGGGAGGGGGGAATGCCACACTGCCTATAGAGAATGGGAGGGGGGAATGCTACACTGCTCATGGAGAATGGGAGGGGGGGATGCCACACTGCCTATGGGGAATGGGAGGGGGGAATGCCACACAGCCTATATGGGGAATGGGAGAGAGGAATGCCATACTGTCTATGGGGAATGTGAGGGGGGAATGCCACACTGCCTATGGAGAATGGGAGGGGGAAATGCCACACTGCCTATATGGAGAATGGGAGGGGGGAATGCCACACTGCCTATATGGAGAATGGGAGGGGGGAATGCCACACTGCCTATAGAGAATGGGAGGGGGGAATGCCGCACTGCCTATAGAGAATGGGAGGGGGGAATGCTACACTGCTCATGGAGAATGGGAGGGGGGGATGCCACACTGCCTATGGGGAATGGGAGGGGGGAATGCCACACTGCGTATATGGGGAATGGGAGAGAGGAATGCCACACTGCCTATGGAGAATGGGAGGGGGGAATGCCACACTGCCTATAGAGAATGGGAGGGGGGAATGCCACACTGCCTATAGAGAATGGGAGGGGGGAATGCTACACTGCTCATGGAGAATGGGAGGGGGGGATGCCACACTGCCTATGGGGAATGGGAGGGGGGAATGCCACACTGCCTATATGGGGAATGTGAGGGGGGAATGCCACACTGCCTATGGAGAATGGGAGGGGGGAATGCCACACTGCCTATATGGAGAATGGGAGGGGGAATGCCACACTGCCTATATGGAGAATGGGAGGGGGGAATGCCACACTGCCTATATGGAGAATGAGAGGAGGGAATGCTACACTGCCTATGGGGAATGGGAGGGGGAATGCCACACTGCCTATATGGAGAATGAGAGGAGGGAATGCTACACTGCCTATGGGGAATGGGAGGGGGAATGCCACATTGACTATGGAGAATGGGAGGGGGGGATTGCCACACTGCCTATGGGGAATGGGAGGGGGGAATGCTACACTGCCTATGGGGAATGTGAGGGGGAATGCCACATTGACTATGGGGAATGTTAGGGGGAATGCCACACTGCCTATGGGGAATGGGAGGGGGGAATCCCACATTGACTATGGAGAATGGGAGGGGGGAATGCCACATTGACTATGGAGAATGGGAGGGGGGGAATGCCACACTGCTCATGGAGAATGGGAGAGGGGGATGCCACACTGCCTGTAATGGGGTGTTTTAGCACATTTGGTTTACAAAATTATTTTTCTTATTTTCCTCCTCCAAAACCTATGTGCGTCTTATAGGGCAAAAAATGTGGTATGGTATTATGTTGCCACCCAGTGACCTTTCTGTATACCGTTTTCATAGTTTCTGTAAAAGTAGTCATTAGAATCTTCATCCCAATATGAAACACCTCCATCCTGCTCTTCTCCGTTTCCTCTGGGCCAAGAAGTGTGCATCTACACATACAAGGCTGGAGAAGGACATTTACTTTTACAGTTGCCACTGTCCCTAGGTCTCTGTATTACTGCCTTAGCATATCCACTGCATCTTACTTTACAGAGAGCTGAATAGAAGTGACGTCAACTGGTCAACTCCTCTCATGCCCGCCTCCAGGACTTGTCACGTGCAACTCCAATCTCCTGGATCCCCTCATCCTTTAGACTGTAAGCTCCTAGGGGCAGGGCTCTGTCTCCAATTGTATCTTGTATTCAGAATATTCATTGTAAACTCTGTAACACTGTAATAGTCTATGTACTGTATGTTTCTACCCTGTCTGTAATGACTGCTTTGTACAGTGATATGGAAAATGATGGCGCTATTTAAATAAATAATAACTAATCCAGGGGCGCTGTGATATCTACACATTCAGCATGGGAACCGCAGGTTTTTAATCTATTAGTAAAAGTTGTGTTTTAGGGGCTTAGTTGAGCTGGATTGATATCATGGTAGATAGGAGATGAGCCAGTCTGTTCTTTGGCAGACAGTAAAGGAGGTTGTTACAGTAGTTCAGTCTGGAAATAATGGGGACGTTTTTGAGAAACACTTTTGGAACCGGGATAACCAAATGGCTGGCACCTACCTTGCTGATGGCTTTGAGTGCACGTGTGTTGGCTTCGTACTCTGGGGAGTAGGCGTCTGTTTTTTGGCAGATTGTCTACAAAATGGAACAAAAACATTTGCTTATGATTTAAAAGTGGCCATCCATCTATGGAAGAATTTATATAACATATAGAAAACTATAGGCAAAAAAAACCCCCAAACAAACAACATCTTTCATTCCCAGACAAAGCTGATCCTTCCCAGTCCATAAAAAACTTTTCAGCCCCTGGAATCGACTTCCTACTTACTGGTGATGTCTAAGGTGAGTGGCTACCCCTAACCATGTCAGTTGACACTGTGGCTGGAAAGACGCGCACCATTAAAGGCAATGAGAGGGTGTCAGGTTCCGCGCCTTTTGAGCGTCTTCCATTGATCTCTGCACGCAGCCGCAGAAGTGCTTTAGGTGTTTGTTCTAGACCTGGCTATTCATCCATTGCACTGCTCAACAGCTCCACCTGGTGTTCGGCTCACTGCAACTGCACAAAGCCTAGCACATAAGCTCTTGGGCTTGTTTTTTACTTCCGGGTTTTCCTTGGCCTGTGTACAGGAAGTGACCTCACTCAGACTCTGACACATCCCTCCCTGCTCTAATTGACAGCCCTATTTAAATGGACAGCTGTTATCAGCTCAATTCCTGGAAGCTGTGATTCCTGTTACCTGCAACCCCTGACTGTGATACTGGATTGACCTGAACTGCTTCCTGATCAGCTTAAAGATTAACCCTTGCACGGATTACACGGTGAGAATTTCGGATTGTTTTTGGGACTTTGTTTGTTCGCGGCTAGCCCATGATCTTGGATTGTTTAATGGACTTTTCCTGTCTGCCACCAACCCTGGAATTTTAATTTGGTTTGTCGCCAGCCTCTGAACACAGATTTCTTAATGGACTTTGCCTGTCTGCTGCCAGCCCTGGAATCTGTATTTAGTTTATTGCCAGCCTCTGAACACAGATTGTTTATAGACTTTGCCTGTCTGTCGCCAACCCTGGAATTTGTATCTGTTTTCGGTCTTTATTTAACCCCTGAACTCTGTTCTGTCTCATTTGACCTTCATTTCCATGCTTCACCCCACATCTGGAGTTCTGCCCAGCCCTCACTTCTTTCCAGAAGTCTACCTATACCTTGGTTGTAGCCGGGAAGCCTGACAGAGGGGCTAAAACCTAAGCCGTCAAGAGGATGCGATTGGCCACCAGCGGTCATGCGGGGACAGGTCTTGGGATTGTATCCCTAAATACAGAAATATGGGGATGCCCAAGATTAAGCTTGAGGTTGGAGGTAGTGAGGGGCATTGGCAATCAGGATGGTTGCCGTGTGCATTTTTAACACAGTACAGAGCTAGTGGCCTCTAAAACGGGAGAGAAAGGCCTTTAATCACAGCAGTTTTTCATTTCAGGGGTAATTTTTGCTTCCACCGCTAGATGGTAGCATAACTACTCTGCATGCATAGTCTATATAGCAGTGGTGGCAAACCTTTGGCACCCATGCGGCACTCAGGGCCCTCTCTGCGGGCACCCATCATTTTGTTTTGTTTTTTTCACCTCCCCTTGGCACCAGGGCTATCATTTTGTTTATTTTTTCATCTCCTCCTGGCACCAGGGCCATCAGGTTGGCACTTAAATACTTTTTTACCTGATACAACATCACAAAATGAAATGCAGATGTAATAGCATGCAGTACTCACATCCATCAGCAGGGGGAGCCGTGTCGCCCGCTGCATGGGAAGAATGAGGAATGAGAACATGGGCAGACCCCCGCACTCTGGATTCATCTCGATCTGTTTCAGGGCTTCCTTAAATGCCACGTTTGTTGTTCTGCAATGACAGCGAAATAGTTACCCCATAGTGTGAGGGGGGGGGGGAGGTAAGCATGACAGCCAGGGCCCAGATTTCTAAAGTGAAGCCACAAACGATCTATTATATACACACTAAAGCAGCACATAAATGTCTGGAGGTCCACTAACATTCCTGAATTGATGGATAAGTCCAGAATTAAGCAAAATACTCACCTTTTCCTTGGAGACAGCCACCCCAGGTCCACTCTGGGTGCCCTTGTGTTCCTTGCATTTTGTCAGCAACCAATAAGAGTTCTCAGCTAGGGGTCCGCTTTAATAAGGCATGCATATATGAATAGTAGGTAAATATCTCAGGAAGGACAACATGCACAGAAATGCCACGGACCACTTATTATTAGTTAAAGGAGAAGCCCAGTGTGACTGGACCATGTGCCACCTCTCCCAACTTTTTTTCCTCTCATCTTAAATCAGGTGTTTGGCAGCTAGCAGAGGGTTCCATGTTTTTTTTCTCTTTAATGAATTGAAAATCGACCAAAACCTAGGATTTTGAACATCCCGAGTTTTGGGCCACATCCCTGGGGCATCCCAATTTGGGAACAGAGATTTGCCATTGATAGATGGGAGCGACAGCATCCCTGGCCACCCTGCTGTTTGTGTTGCACTCCCTTCTCCAGCTATCTGACTGACTGGGGGTGGGAGCGCGACTCAGACGCAGAGATGCCTAGCCTGGGGAATCCTGATTTGGGATGCCTTGCAGTGTAAGATCCCCAGGATTGCGGGGATGTGGGGTGTTTAGATCCACTTGTTTATAATTTCCATTTTTCTATATATTTTTTACTATAGCCTATCATATAATAGCATTTAATTATAATAGGTGTTTATTGATGGTCACCTTTAAAGACCCCAGGTTTTGTTCCTCATACCAGGGGCATCCCAATTTGGGCAGCTCCACTGTGTGAAATCCTCCAGAACACCCACTAATTCTACCTCTTCTGTGATCCCATGGTACATGTGCTCTCCTCCAATCAGAGTTCTATGCCATCCATATTATGAGCGGCATAGAATACTAAATGAAAGAGTGGCAAGCATCCCTGTGTCTGCTTCCCGGCTGTGTGTAGCTGTGCCAGCCATTCAGGAGCACCAGCAGCAGGAGGCATGTCGCCGCGGCATGACCATGCGTCATGGGATCCCCAGAAAAATACGACTTACGGAGTTTCACATATGCATAAAGAGTTATAGACCCTAGACCAGTGGTTGCTGATTATCGCAAAAAATAGCCCAATGATAAAAATCCATATAAATGTGCTGAATGGCGGGAGGAGTGGTCACTTATACACCCGGCATCAAGAAATATCCCGCCAGGCTTGTTTTTTTATTTTAATGGAAGGAAGAGGAAATCAGCATTGACAGGTTCTGTCCCCCCTGATACACCTGTCACCCCCAGATTTTATTCCTATCAGGAGAAGAAAACCAAATTTCGCGATAGTGCTCCTTTAAAGTCTTCCAGCTCATTGAGACCCATGGTAAATGTGTGTGTGGCAGGAGGTCTAAATGCAGAGCAGAAGCCTGTCTCACACATACACACATCTCCATATCTCCACTTACAGTAGCCTCTGCAGGGTCCTCTGCTGGTAGACCTCATTCGAGCAGTAGATGACGTAAGGCTGGAAATGGTTCACCACGTGGTTTTCAACAATGTCGCTGATGTCATGGATGAAGGGACTGTCCTTGTGCCGCTTTTCCAAGTCCTCAAAAAACCTAAAATGGGAAAATGAAGTGAAAAGCTTTATGTTGTCCCACAGTCACCAATCAAATCGAAGCCTTTTGGTTCCAAACAAACCCTTAAGAGCCAATCATTTGAGCTAACACATTAACGCTAATAGAAATTCTAAAGGTGATCACCATCCTCATTGTCACCAGTTTTCAGCTTTACAAACGTATAGTATTATATGAGGGCTATGAGGGACTGCAAGATAGTATGGAGACCCCAGGGAGGTATAGGGGGGCAAAGGGGCATCACAGCATGGTATGGTGGCCTTCCAATGGAATGACTAGGCTTCATGGTTGCAAAATACTTGGCCAGTATAGGGAGGTCCCAGGGTGAATGGTACTGATAAGCCACATGGTGAAAACAGTAGGCAGCAGAAAGGTTCACATGGTTGTTTGAGGACATATGGATGTGTTTTAGGAGTTCAAGGTTAGGCCATAGAGCTATATAAAGGGGGCCTTGTTCGTAATGGACTTGTGGGCTATTTAGTGGAACCCTTAGGTGCACAGGTCTTATAGGTGTCCAATTAAGTTTTAAAGCAAAAAAGCAGTCTACTCTCTCCCCTCTATCCAACTTGTTTCCTGAGGTTTGACCCTAAAGTGCATGCTCACCTTCACAGATCACAACAAAGATTGGGGGACCCAAAGACTGTTCCTATGTACTTGTCCAACCAGGTTTTAGGGCAAAACGTTTCTGTGGAATTTGGGAAACCCCTCCTCAGTAGACTCCATGGATAATCTTACACTGAAGCCAACAACTGGATCCTAACCCTCACTCCAAATCTTGCATCAGTTTGATGACGTTTCCCTGTTCCTCTATAGGCTACAATATGTCCATCTCCTCCAAAATGATTGGTCTTCCTCTTACCGCTCTCCCCTCTAGTAATCCCCTTTCCATACCTCATCTATCATCAACCTCATCATCTCCAATCTTTAGCTTCAGCCACAAAGTGCTTCCTCACCATCAGAAATCAAATCACAATGGAGAATGTGCAACTCCGATATGGTTCATATTCATGGACAACTTTAATACCTTGCACTTCAGGGGCCCAGTTGCATGAATGTCATATCAGTCAGGTAGGAAGCGTTCCATGGACACGTGATTTTCCAATGATACAAGTCTTTTGCTTGTGTGTTTTTTTTTAAGCAAGTCCCTAAACTATAGTCAGACCTCAGTCAGAACAGTGTATGATACTGATCATCAAGTTATGCTTGTCCAAAGTTCCATCTCGTTATCCTCAGTTATTCCCATACTGTACTGCATATTACTGCTTTTACGGGATGGGCTCTCACTGATTTTTTTTATATCCACTTCCCGCCAGCTGCTGTCTGCAGAGAACAGCTGGAGAATGTACATGTTTTGTAACCGCTTCCTAACATGCGTATACTGTCTAAGTGTTTAAGAAGCACAGCACATCGAGCTCAAGCCACAATATTTTATAGAAGCCCCAGCGGTTGAGCCCTGCATCAGGCTGACCAATGACCCCATGGAGGAAGCCCGAGCCAAGTCCTCCAACATAGGCAGTGTACCAAGCACTCTGTTCTGTCACACTTACAGGTGGTCTTCATAAATCAGATTAACCACAAACCACTGGGCCAAGGTCCAAGGCAAAATCTCTAACCCTAGCAATGGACCATATGTTGCAGGTCTAGTTCATTCCCTCACACTTTCAGGTGTTCTTAATACATCCGACCGACCCCTGTGAGGCAACCAATGCAAGCTCTCCAACTTTGGTAGGTGCTAATCAAACCTGAAAATGAGCCTAACGTTTGTGCATACTGTTTCTATGTCTAAGAATGACAGCACATCAAGTACAAGTCACAAAATTGTTTTTAAGCTCTTGAGGTTGGGACCTACATTGGGCTGACTCCTGTGAGGTAGCTTGAGGCAAGTTCTTTAACACTAGAAGTGGGCCAAGCAAATAATCATAATGCTCCCATCTGGTCTCCTACTTTCAGTCTCCCACTTTCTTCATACATCCGGATGACCACAGACCACTGGGAAACAGTCCAAGGCAAGTTCTCTACCCCTGGCAATAGAATCGTGAAGGTCCATTTTATTCCTCCCATGCTTGCAGGTGGGCTTTAAGTGCTTCGGTAATCTCTTCAAATCTGACAATTGGCCGTTATGCTCTCTAAACCTTAAGGTAAACCAAGGAAATACCTGAAGGTCAATTATTTCAAACTTCTGGGTGTTCCTCATATATCAGACCGATTGACATTTGTGAGGAAACCTAAAGTAAAATTGAAACAAGGGATATACATAATCTATTCCTTTACCCTGAGTTTACAGGTGGCTTTAAAGTTATACTAAAGGCTAGCCCGGCTTTCGTCCCTGGCTTCACGTTGCACTTCAATCTGTTTTTAAAAAGACCTTGTAGTTCATAAGTTATTTGTAAAAGTATTAGAGCATTGGAGATACAGAGAAAAAAGGAGTTACAGTGGGTGTGGCAACAGCAATGTGTGACCAGAAAAAGGGGGTGAAAAGAGCTGCAGGCTAAGAGCATTTCCAGCCTGCCAGAACATAGTGTGACCAGAGAGGAGGGTGGCGTTTCATAGCTGCAGAGAGGCAGCTAATCAAGATGCCTGGGGAGGGAGTGGATTTTTTTCCCCATTTTCAATCCATTGAGGGTTGATTGACGGACCAGGTCAGCGGAGTAGAGACTGAAAGCTGATGTAGCAGGAGAGGAGCTGGAGGGACTCCAGGTAAACTACTGATATTTATTTTTTATCTTGCCTTACCAATCACTTTAATATATATGAGGCAAAAAAGATACTTGAATGTCAACTGGATTTCCCTTCGCTTCAGGTGGTCTTCATATATTAGATTACTCATTTACCTCTGTGAGGTCCAAAGTAAAGTAAAAATAAAAAAGTAAAGTCCAAAGTCCAGATGGTCTTCATGCAGAAGACTGACCACTGTCAATTGGGAGGCAACTTGAGACAAGTGTTATCAGGTCAAGCACTCATAACATGAAGGTGGACCAAGGACATTCTTGAAGATTACCTCCATTTCCCCACTCTTCAGGCTGACTTTATATTGTACAGACCAATCATTCACCCCTGCAGGAAAGCCTGGAGTAAAGTGGACCAAGAAGATATGTGTGAAGATCCATCCAGTGACTTCAGTGAGACAACCCAAGGTCGGCTCTCGAACCCTGGCAGATGGTGGTCAAGCTCTTAAAACCTGAAGGTGGGCCAAGGGTATATTTGAAGGTGATCCTGAATTCCTGTATTAGACTGACTATTGACCCCTGTGAGGAAGCATGAATTAAAGTGGACCAAGGGGATACTAAGGTTATCATTCCCCCATGATTACAGGTGTTTTCATGCATCAGACTAGCTAATGACTCCCGCGGGGCAACCCAAGGTATGCTGCTCGACCTTGTCAGGTGGTTGTGAAGCTTTCTTAACCTGAAGATATCTGAAGGTCATCTCAATTTCCCCCAAACTTCCAGGTGGTCTGCATATATATAGCTATATATATCAGACTAAACATAGACTCCAGAATGCTGCTTCACCCCTCCAAAAAAGCCTTGGGATTACTGGACTAGAGGTAAAAATGTTTCACAATCATTTCATATATATAGACCACCAACACTATTGATCATTAGTATGTCTGGACTTTTCACTATATTATTTCTGGTGACCGCTGGTACAAAATGACATCCAGAAAGACTATAGTAGTGGATGCTATAATTTCCCCTCGGACACAAATATTCAGTTTCAAAACAACAAATAAAAGAGAAAATGCCATCCTGACCAGTGTGATGCAACTTTTATGTCTCCTGTAACCACTCAGAGATAATTTCTACCAACTGTTGTTTGCGCAACACAAACACAGGGGGGGCTTCCTGTGGATAGGACACAACGTATCAGCTGCCAGAACAGCAAATCCCCCATCACAAATCATAGTCAGGGTTCCTTTACTGGGAGGCTAACCTAATATCACAAGCTCATCCCAGTCCAGATGGAGAGAGCAGAGGTTACCCTTTATCTTCCTAATGCTTTCATTGTGAGACGAGTCTCCTCACTGCTCCCGACCTCAGTTACTGGGCCAGGCCCATGTTTGTGAATGAATCGGCCATGTATCTGGATTCTATTATCACTGACCAAATGAGATTCCCACAGACGAGCTAGTCACAGAGAGTATGTGGGAAAAGCACTGGGATGTGTGTAGCCAAGATCTTCAATTCATTAGAGAGTATCAAACCGCAAGAATCAAACAGTGTATTAAAACTTTAAAGGGAACCTGCCATGATAGCAACATTTTTATGAGCTGCATACTACCAATCCGCTGCCCCAATCAATTTTAGTCCCACCGCCCGCAGCTCGTCCATTTCAAAGCCATCAGCTATGGTGCTGACAGTCCCGAGCTGTCTGCAGTGAGCTGGAAACAAGACCATGCTGAACAGTAGTCTGCCAATGATGCGCGCCCCTGCGTCCGATCGTTGATCAAACTTGCTCCCTAGTAAATAGTAAGCAGGGCGGTGCACCCCAGGAGTGCGTTATCCACACCCGAGCAGATAGCACTGAAAATGGCGAGCTGCGGGTCCCAAGACAATGACGGATCGAGGCAGGGTCTGGGTAAGTAAAAATAAAATCTAAACAAGCAGTACGGCATGACAGAGCACATTCCCTATCAAGAACAGAATATTAAAGGGACTCTGAAGGCAAAGTGCATAAACTGTCATTCAGCAGCTCACCTCATCATGGCCCCCCTCTCCTTTCCTGTAAGAAGGAAGCTGCTTCTGAAACAAGGAAAAAAGTGTAGTGGCACACCCCCTGAATTTCTTTGCCATAGACCACCAATCATAAGGCTAAGCTGGTGGTCTAAAGCGCCGCCTCATCAGACTGTGGACACTGGGAGAACAGCGGGAGAGAGTGATGAGAATATGCCTGTCCTACAGACCCCGCCTATTATTTTGATTATTATGCGGCATCACCGAGCCAAAGACCGCGCCCAAATATTTTAAAAGGTAAATCGCCAGGTGAAACTGTAAACCTTGATATTCCCATTTCTTCTACAGTTTGAAAAACGGAAAACAGTTTAGGACAATGTAGCCAGACACAATGGTGTAACAATTTCCTTTGCCTTCTGTATCCCTTTAAAGGCTTTTTCAGCAATGTGCGCATTCATCAATGATCACAGGGCAACTGTGGCAGCTTTAAAGCAGTCCTTAGGTCTGAAAGGAATTTAGGACTACTGAATGGAGTTCCTAGATGACATCCCAGTTTGGAATACCCTGCAGGGTTAAAGTCAAAAGCAAGCTCAGGAATGGGCTAAAATCTTCAGCCACTTCCGGGTTGAGCGAAGCAGCTCAGCTGCGGCGAGCTCACCCCTCACGACAACAGCACATCCCGCACTCCCTTTGCAATCCACATAAACTCTGGCCTCTAGAAACGTATCAGGCATGCCTGCCGAACCAGAGACGTCTCACGTGGCGTGCTAGGCAATTGTGGGATTGTGGGACTCCTGTGAGGCTTTCAGAGAAAAGCTCTTAGCTTTTAGGTGGTCACAAAGCCTCTCTAAATCTGAAGGAGGATAAAGTGGAAACTTTAAGGTCACCCTGATTTTCCAACACTTCAGGTGGTCTTCATATAAGATTAGAAATTATTGACCCTTGTGAACCTGGATGGACCAAGGAAAAACTCATGAATATCCATTTCTTTCCTCATGCTTCCAGGTGGCCTTCATGTATTAAGACTGACCACTGACTCAACCCAACAATTGTGAGAATCCAGAATGTTTAATAAAGGTTTTGTCCTAAGTCTAGGGTTGTGGGTAAGGGTTGAATGTCGACAGCCCCTCACAAATCAACACCCTTTATTTAGTGTTGGACTGGAGTGCCCTGGGTCCACCAGAAAAAAAAAAATCATTATTGGGGCTCACCAGAGGAAATAGCTATTGTGGCTACCAGAGAAATTAATTCTTGGGGCTGACCAGAGGAATTAATTCTTGGGGCCCACTAGCCTAGAGGAATTAGTCATTGGCACCCACCAGAGGAATTCATTCTTTGGGCCCAAGAATGGTCTCCTGTGGGGCAACCCTAAGACAAGCCCAGTCAGGTGGTGGTCAGGCCCTCTTAACCTACAGGTGGATCACTTGAAGGTCAACTTTGTTTCCCTACACTGTATATCAGACTGGTCACTGACCCCTGTGAGGAAGCCTGAAGTAAAATGAACCAAGGTAATATGCGTGAAGAGCAAACCCTTTGCCTCATGCATAAAGATGGTCTTTCTAAATCAGACAAACAACCAGGGCAAGCTCTTCAACCCTGTAGGTGGACCAAGGGAGATACTTGAAGGCCAACTTGATTTCCCCACACTTCTAGGTGGTATTTATCTATATCTATAAATATCAGTCTGACACTGCAGTGAGCCAATCCAAGGCAGATACAGAGAGTGGGCCGAGCTGGCCGTATCAATGGACCCAGAAGCACGTACAGTTGCATGCAAATATTTTGGCATTCCTAGACAAAATCGATTGAACTGTAAACAACTCATATTGGAACATCTCCTAAGGACACTATTAAGTAGTACAAACTCTAGGACTACATTAAAATTAAGAAAAGGAGCCTGGCAAAAACCAACAAGAAGTTTATACTTCACTCTATTATCTGTAGATAACATTGTCTATTCTGTCCAAAGAGGTCCTCACCCTCAGATTGTGTTTTGGCCTTACTCTGAACATTTCTTTGGCACTGTACCTCATCCCACAAGTGGTGCATGTGTGTGTAAGTGGTTAAAAGTATAAGATCTTTCTAACCTTGACATACCATAGGTGGTATATAGTCCATAACCTAACCATTTCCTTGGCACCATGACTCCTCCATGTGACTCCTGGAATGACCTTATGAACAGGTTGAAAGTAGTACAAGTGGATCCACCCATCCTCTTGAACTCTTGATCTTCATGGTGTGAAGCCATGCTACTTTGAATTTTCTTGTCACCATAACTCCTCCAAACGGCGTTGGGAATAATTGCCTGGGCAGGAGGCTCCAGGGAAAGGAGATATTTTACCCATTCCCACACATCCTAACCATTGTTCTATTGCACCTCCTATTTCCTTGTTCTATGCCAGTGCTGTGATATTTTTACCTTCTATTGCCATATCTGATGTGCCATCCTGCCACAAAGAAAAACCCTTGCATGTATGCAACGTATATACATGAAGAATGTAACCTGGCTGATTAGGCATGAAATCCCTTCGGTGAGGTTTCCTTCAGTGCTCCTTCAAACACAAAGGTTTATAGATTTAAATGTTTGTAATGGGAATAAAAAGAAAGAATTTGGGACCCATCCACTATTTCTTATAGCCTTCTAACATGGTCCCCCGATTGGGGGGGGGAAGCAGAGACGTAGCTAGGCTTTCTGGCACCAGAGGCAAAGATTCGAAATCATGCCGCCCACCTGTGCTCAGGCCCCCCTTTGGCACCCCCTGACCTGCTGCTGGGTACCCCGGGGGGATATATATATATATATATATATATATATATATATATATATATATATATTGAGAAGACCCTTCCTTTACGCTGTCCCACAGTCAATAGTCATACCCATTTAAACAGGATTACCTCTTACTGACTTCCAGTATATCAGCGATATTGGAGAAGAGGTGGTGGTGATCGGTTCCAGTAATGGTCTGTTTCAGTTCCTCAGACTTCTTGAAGAGTCGGACAAGGATGTCCAGGCTGTGCTGGTAGGAATACTCTGATGTGATGATTTCAAAAATGGCCTGCAAGAAAACAGGTATATATATATATATATTGATGATCAGAATTCCCCCATAGGAGCCTTAACATATATTCTAAGCTACCGGGATTCCAGAGTGTCTGAGGATGTTCAACCAGCGATGAAGAAGCTCCGCACATGTGGGGGGAAATATCTTCAATAATGCAAAGCAAGATTTCCTTTGACTTGCTGGAACATTTTCTCAGGCATGCAGGAAAAATATTCCCACTTAGACACATGATAAAATCTCTCTGTTCACACCGTCCACATAAGGAGACAGCGGCCAACAAATACAGGAACAAAACAATTTGGAGGACAAACCGTAATTTAGAAACAGGTCTGTGTAGGACAAGGGCACAGAAAGAGAACCAAACCACAACAAAGTCTATTAATGTATGAAAAGAGGACACTTATTGCAGGGGACTCCTTGTATCCCCCCTAAATGCTTGTGCCCATTCACCCCCCCGGCTGCTTGTCCCTGGACACTCCTTATAATGCCCAGCTGATTGCCTTTGAACACTCCTCATATCCCCCCCTCTGCTGTTGGACAATCCTTGTAACCCCCGGCTGCTTGTCCCTGGACACTCCTTGTAACCCCCGGCTGCTTGTCCCTGGACACTCCTTGTAACCCCCGGCTGCTTGTCCCTGGACACTCCTTGTAACCCCCGGCTGCTTGTCCCTGGACACTCCTTGTAACCCCCGGCTGCTTGTCCCTGGACACTCCTTGTAACCCCTGGCTGCTTGTCCCTGGACACTCCTTGTAACCCCCGGCTGCTTGTCCCTGGATACTCCTTGCAGCCCCCAGCTACTTGTCCCTAGACACTCCTTATAATGCCCAGCTGCTTGTCCCTGGACACTCTTTGTAACCCCCGGCTGCTTGTCCCTGGACACTCTTTATAGCCCCCGGCTGCTTGTCCCTGGACACTCTTTATAGCCCCCCGCTGCTTGTCCCTGGACACTCCTTATAGCCCCCGGCTGCTTGTCCCTGGACACTCCTTATAGCCCCCGGCTGCTTGTCCCTGGACACTCCTTATAGCCCCGGCTGCTTGTCCCTGGACACTCCTTATAGCCCCCGGCTGCTTGTCCCTGGACACTCCTTATAGCCCCCGGCTGCTTGTCCCTGGACACTCCTTATAGCCCCCGGCTGCTTGTCCCTGGACACTCTTTGTAACCCCCGGCTGCTTGTCCCTGGACACTCTTTATAGCCCCCGGCTGCTTGTCCCTGGACACTCTTTATAGCCCCCCGCTGCTTGTCCCTGGACACTCCTTATAGCCCCCGGCTGCTTGTCCCTGGACACTCCTTATAGCCCCCGGCTGCTTGTCCCTGGACACTCCTTATAGCCCCGGCTGCTTGTCCCTGGACACTCCTTATAGCCCCCGGCTGCTTGTCCCTGGACACTCCTTATAGCCCCCGGCTGCTTGTCCCTGGACACTCCTTATAGCCCCCGGCTGCTTGTCCCTGGACACTCCTTATAGCCCCCGGCTGCTTGTCCCTGGACACTCCTTATAGCCCCCGGCTGCTTGTCCCTGGACACTCCTTATAGCCCCCGGCTGCTTGTCCCTGGACACTCCTTGTAATCCCCGGCTGCTTGGCCCTGGACACTCCTTGTAACCCCCAGCTTCTTGTCCCTAGACACTCCTTATAATGCTGCTTGCCTTTGAAAACTCCCAATATCCCACCCTCTGCTGCTTGTCTCCAGACATTCCTCGTAATCTCCCACTGCTTGTCTCCAGAAACTCCCAATATCCCCCTGCTGCTCGTCTCTGGACACTCTTCGTATTCCTCCCCCCCCCCCCCCCCCCCCCGCCTGTTGTGTGTCTCAGAACACTCCACTTATCCTCCTGTTGCTTGTCCCCGGACACTCTTTGTATCCCCCCCCACCCCAATGCTGCTCGTCTCCGGACACCTCTTGTATCCTCTAGATTAGGGATGCACAACCTGCTGCCCGGAGGCCACATGCAGCCCACACTGCCATCAGTCGCAGCCCCCAGAACACATGCTTACTTCTGCCCTCCTCTACTTATCTAACCTCTTCCTGCCTTACCACAGTGCCCATCACCTTTTCCCATCTTCCTGTTGGCCTCTTTTTCCCACCCAACCTCAGCTCTCCTCAGCCAGCCTCACCACTTTTTCTCCACCTCTCCTTCATTACTTTCCATCCCATCTCTACCCACCTCGGGAGAGACGGGTTATTCAAAATACTAGTAACACAACATTAGTAAAAATAATAGCAATTAAAAGTCATAATATATAAACTGTTCTATCATATGATGCTCTATTGATGTCATGTCCTACACTAAATAGTATTGCTCATATCATAACATCACACCATAAACCACTGCTATTGCCATAAATACAATTCCTACCTCTTGTCTCTTGCGTTCCTCGGGTGTGATGTTGTCTAGAATTCCAGATTCCTGCACCTGAAATAGAAATAAAAAATAAAAGGATATTGCTTTTCCAAATAGCTGATACAGCACAGAACGGACACAAAGTGGACCTAAACCCTCCTCTGCAACTCTCTCCAAAGGTAGGTAGCTGATTCACAAGGACAATGAACTAACCTAAGCTACCGCCTAACGCCATTAGTGAGCCCCGAGACGTTCTCCTTTATCTAGCTGAGCTCTATCCAAGAGTGAATAGGAAACAGCTGTACACCAGTGTGGCAGCCGCACCTGCTATGCTGAGCTGTTTCATGTCCCCCATTATACAGTGGTCCACTTTATTTTGCAATTATCACACTGCTCCTTGGTACTGGGGTTAATGCCCTGCAGGGCTTTAGAGGAAGCGAGCTTATGGAGAATATAATAAAAGGTCCCCTATTTCATATTCAGTTTCAGAGTCTAACCTTGGGACATCCCAATTTGGTATGCCCTGCTGTGTGAAACCCCACCGGTCGCCTGATAATATATATATTGTGGTAAAGTGTATGAAAAAGTGGTGGATGGTATCTATATTTCCCTTGGTTTTTTCAGCCAGGCACAATCCATGCTCCAGTCCACATCCCCAGTCCTCTACGGGTTTTTCCCCTACTCCCAGGTCTTTCCAGGTGATTAGATTAATTGAAGGAAGGAAGACTAATAAAAGGAGCCGCTGAGGCTTCCAGTGTGGAGAAGGAGAGACTGGGATAAGGAGCTTGTACCTTGCTGCTCCCAAAACCTACAGGCCTGAACTGCATCCGAAGGACTTTATGTGTTATGTGTTTTTAATCTGTGGATTAGCAGCCTGGGCTTGTAGGCCCTGAAGGTGGACCTGTGATAGAGGACTTGCAATACTCTGTACCTAACAGACACTGGGCATTGCTAAAGCTGGTGAGGAAACTGCTGACTTTACTGCATTGTACCCTGCATCATACTCTGAATTTAAGAGATTTTTCTGTTGGACTTTGTCTTCAATAAACTGCTTATTATTTCAACTAAGAACTGAGTCATTGCCGTTAGCACCCCAGATCCTGACAATATATATCTGGTTTTCCCATGGCCCAGGCAAGCTCCTACCAGCATCTTTGGCTGCGCATATTAATGGCACCCCCTGCATCCCTCTATAGCTGTGCATGGCCACAACCAGCCATTCAGACACGGCTGGCATGGCAGCACCCAGACCTAGAAAAATATGAAAGACGTCACTGCTGGCCACGCATGCATCGTGGGTTCGCTGGTGAAGAAAAATAGAGGCCCGCACATGTGCTTTGGGTTCCAGGATCAAGAAGTTTCTACGGAGCGATCAGGGGTTTTCATACTAAGAAACATCTCAAACCGAGACGCCCCTAGGACAGGGAATAAATCAGCCCCAGAGGAAGGGAGCTGCAGGAAAAGGTAAGTTTTGCAGCGCCTCGATGAGTTTCACACAGTGGGACATCCCGATTTGGAATGCCCTAGAGGAATGCCAGTGGCCAGCCCTGGAATCTTTTAGGCAGGCCTGCTTGGGTTGTGTTCTGCTTTAAGTATCATTTTTATTAGACTCATTATTATTATTATTATAGTTTATTTATATAGCGCCATCATCTTCCATAGCACTGTACAAAGTAGTAATTACAGACAGGGTAGAAACATACAGTACGTAGACTAATACAAATGAGAGTTTACAATGAACAAACCCCAGTACCTAGAGCTGTGTGGACCAAAAATGGCCCTGAGGTTTCCTGCCCGATTCCCTCCCATGGGGCATCCAGATAGGGGAGGCCCCCCGAGTCTCCTGTAAAACTCCCCTTCTCTCTGCTCCAACAGCACATACGCAAGCCGTGGATGCTCTCTCCTCTCGCTACTCTAGTTCTGCGCCTCTCTGCCAATCCCTACACTGGCTGCCAGTCCCACAGCGAATCCTGTTCAAAACTCTAACTCTCACATACAAAGCTCTCTCCAACCAGGCCCCTCCCTACATCTCATCTCTAATCCAACAGTATCAACCTAGACGCAGCCTCCGCTCCTCTGCCGACCTACTCCTGTCCTCCACCCTGGTCACCTCCTCTCACGCCCGCCTCCAGGACTTCTCACGTGCAACTCCAATCTTCTGGAATGCCCTCCCGCACCCAATCCGCCACTCCACAACCCTCAAAACCTTCAAAGGCGCCCTTAAAACTCACTTATTCAGACAAGCATATAATCTGGCCTAACCAATCTTCTAAAGAGCACATGCCACAAAGCTCATTACTGACTGTTTGTGATCCTTCCCCCTCGTCTTCACCCCTCTTCCTTTAGACTGTAAGCTTGCAAGGGCAGGGCTCTCTCCCCTACTGTATCTTGTACTCAGAATATCCATTGTCAACTCTGTACAACTGCATTTGAATTAGTATATGTACCGTATGTTTCTACCCTGTCTGTAATTACTACTTTGTAAAGCGCTACGGAAGATGATGGCGCTATATAAATAAACAATAATAATAATAATGCTGCTTGCTATACCTTTGCAGGCACCCTGTTAGAGGGAAGCGGGGGAAGAGGCCACCGCGGCACTCTGACCCACTTAGCCCTTAACAGAGTCTTAGCCAATTTTGACGAGCACAGCCGAGTGCGACAAGCTGATAAGGACCAAAACAGGGATAGTCAAAATCCCCGGTTTTGCTTCACTTTAAGTGACCCCCAAAAACCGTGGGGAGGGTATTCAACCGGACCTAGCATCCTATAGGGTTTTGTTCCACTTTAAGAGGAACTATGTTGAGAATAATAGCATTCTCAAGTTCCAAGTGTCCCTATAACGCTACAGGACAAATAAGTGTCGACACACAGCAGCAACTCCCCCCCCCACCTCAAACTTTTTTCTAATATAACATAACAATATTTGGTCACATGACAAGGCCTCGTCTCACCTGGCTGCAGATTGGTCACATAGGGCTGTAAACCCGGCGCCATGACTCACTGCACGTCTGCAGATCACACGGCGGTGACATGTCAGGAGACACGCGGCAGAGGCGGCAATACACTTCCTGAGTGTTTATTTTTGTTACCTTCTTCTATTATGTGCTAATTAGTCAGATAATAACCCATCATCATTTATCTTTACCACATCTGGAACTATTTTCTTTCTAGTACATATAGGCTTATAGCGGGCCTATGGCCTAGAACCGAAGCCTGTGGGAGAGACCTTTACTCGCAGTGAGGCATACTCACCTATATCAGTGCTAGGCCTCTGTGTGAGATGGTCAGTTAGAGGTCTGCTCACCTCCACCACCCAAAAATGAGAAGCTCTGTCAGACATTAAAGTGGACCAAAACCCCCCAAAACAACGCAATCTATTTTGCTCCCCGCCCCAGGTACATAACTGTTTGGATTCCTGTTATAGTGATTCTAACTTTTCCCCAGCTATGCCAATGGTTTATGGCAGGATTCCATTGTTCTAAACCTGCTGTTTAAAGTGGACCAAACTTTAAAAAGTTGACTATCCTGGGTTTTGGTCCGATCCCCCGGGGCACCCCAATCGGGGGTGCCCCGCTATGTGAAACCCCCCAGATTGCCAAAAGTAACCTACCTCTTCCCAGTTCTATGGCGCATGCGTGGCCGCTCATCCAATCAGTTAGCTCGGAACCGCTGATGTCACGCCATCTAAGACAGCGTCTAAGGCCAGTGGCTCCGAGCATGCTGGTGGCTAACAGGGAGCCTGCGCGCCGGCCATTCACAAATGGCTGGCACAGGCAGGCGCCCTGCTAGAGGGATAGCGGGGATGGGGCCGCGGCCCACGCATGTGCCGTTGGACTGGGAAGCAAGGTAAGTTAACAGGGCGACCTGGGGGGTTTCACACAGCGGGGCATCCCGATTTTGGGGACGGAATCGATTGAGCTGGGTTTTGGTCCACTTTAAGCCCCCTACTCTCAATCTCATGCAGGGAGCAATTACAGCCTACTGAATAGAGTGCTATAAGGAAGATAAGAGCTAAAAGAAGATTAGATTTACCCCCAAATTTTCTGTTGAAGACAAAATCATTTGTGAGCATTTTTATCTTAATCATTACCAGGACACTAAGGGGAGTTGATACATTTTTTTTTTTTTTTATTTAACTTTCCATAGGACGTGGTTGGTCCACATTAAAGTGGACCAACACCCAGGGGTGATCGGCCCGGGAATCTATAAGATTCCTGGGCCGATCACCTCCATCACCGTGGGGCGTCCGAGATCGGGATGTCCCGCGGGGTGAAACCCCCCCAAAAAACCTTACCTTATCGGCGATGGATCAGCCGCCGCCGCCTCCCGCGCGCCCCTCTAGCAGTGCGCGCACGCCGGCCGTTTGTGAATGACCGGCGCGGGCGCGCGCCCTGTAAGAGGGACGCGCGGGAAGCGGCGGCGGCTTATCCGTCGCTTGTCCGTCGCCGAAAAGGTGCGTTTTTTGGGGCTTTTGGGGGGGTTTCACACAGCGGGGCATCCTGATCTCGGATGCCCCGCTGAAGTGGACCAATACCCAGGATAGTGAAAATCCTAGGTGTGGGTCCACTTTAAAGAGACCCTAAAATCACCAGACTCGACGACTCCCCCAGGCCCTTAGGTAGTGCAGGGTGTGAAACGAGTTGGCTGGGTGAGGGACACAGTGAGCTTAGCTCAAGTGTCGGGGGCAGCAGACCAGTTTGGTGTCTTTAGGATCTCTTTAAACAGGGAACACCTACCTCCCTGGAGTCTTTTAGGACAATTTCTTCATCCCTGGTGTATCCCGTGAATGAGCTGTGGGATAATTAGGTAAGTTTTTATGGGCAACTCCCAGAGAAATCCACAGCGGGACATCCCAAATCGGACATCCCCACCGGAGAGATACAACAGCCAGGAGAGTGCTTTGTGGACAAATCAGCCCCTGTGGCCCTAAAAGGGGCCGGGCCCTTGCCTGCCCCTGGGGCACCCTATATCGGATGACCTTCTGTGTAAAGCCCCCGGGGTGCTGGTAATCGTACCTGATCCCAGCAGCATTGCAAATTGGCCATCACTGCCGGAGTGATACAACAGCCAGGAAAGTGCTTTAAAGTGGACAAATCCCCCCTTGCAGCCCTAAAAGGGGCAGGCCACTAGCCTTCCCTTGGGGCATCCTATATTGGATGCCCCGCAGCGTGAAACCCCCCGGGCGCTGGTAATCTTACCTGATCCCAGCAGCTCCCGAAGCGATGTCTTCGCATGTGCCCATTTTTGGGTTTTCATCCCGCTTTAAAGCGGAAAAAATACAATTCTGTGAAATACTCACCTGTAGAATTGGTATTATACGCATACAGTACGTCCTGCTCCAATATAATACTTACACGTGGGTAATCCTCCGCCAGAGGGCGCTGTTCACTGCAGACATGCAAAAATATAACATGCAATGATAACAATCACCATACAGGGGATCCAGAAAATGTAAAACCAGGGCGGGGTGGAGCAGGACGTGCTGTATGCGTATAATACCAATTCTACAGGTGATTATTTCACAGAATTGTATTATTCTAAGCATACAGTACGTCCTGCTCCAATATAATACTTACACGTGGGACATCCAATAGCAGTGTCCATAAAATAGGGTGGGATCCCCAACAAAAAAGGCACAGCAGACAGTAAAGGCGCTGTCACCTGCAAACCTTGCTACCAAGTATGACATGAGCAAAGGCTCTAACGTCAATCTCATAACAAAACCTTTGAAAAGGTATGAACATAAAACAAGCAGCAGTCTAGCAAACCTGTTTAATAAAAACCTGGTGCTGAAGGGCCAAAGGTACCCAAACACAATTAGAACAGGATAAAAAGAGAGGAAGATTCTTCCCCCTAAAGGAATAGGCCAGAGTAACGGCCTGACCAGCCCAAATGCAACAAGAGCCCTGGTAAAACTTAGAACTCTCCCCAACGGGGAATTGAAAAACTGGTCTCCCGCAAGACAGGCGGGGATACTGACCCCTACGCTAACAAGGATCAGTAAGAAGCCGAAACCTTTACTCAGGACCAGGAAGGCAAACCATTCAAGTAAGATCAGTCCAAAGGGCGCATAGGCCCAGGAAGCAAACGAGATCAGGCGCATATATATGGAGGCGCCCGCAGACCCCAAGGGGCATCAGTCCCCCTAAGGGACAAGAAACAACCAGGAAAACTTCAACGCCTGTTGAGGGAATGTAGACCCCCTTACTTCAGCATTACTAAGAATAAGGCCCATAGGCAGACTAATAGGACTTAAATAATGATCATAAGAACCACCTTGGGCAAAAGGTCCGGCGTAAGGCGGAATACCACCAATCATGGTGTGTATATATATATATGTAATGAACGAGGGCTCACTAAACAGAGCCACCTTCTCAGGCACACGTCTGACTGAAGCAACAGCCCCCGGAGGGGCAACTTGAACTACGAAACATCTCAGACAGCATCCAGAATAAGTTCCAAGGGAACCATCCGCAAGGCAAACAGAATGAAAATTGATCCCAACAGGGACCATAGAACTACTGGGGAGATGCACGTGAGCAATCCCCAAGAGAAGCTTAACAAGGAAGACTGAACAAGACTCCTATAGGAAGGCAGACAGGATAGAACCTGAACATTCAGAATACCAAGATGGGGAGCCAACCTCAACTGTTGCTGTAATTACTCTAGAACCCTACAGGGGAGAGACCAAGAGTCACGCCAATCAATATGGGCACACCATACCCTATAATTGACGGAGGAGGAAGATACTTGCTCCAAGCCCCCATAGACAAAGTCACCCAGAAGATAAACCCATCTCCAAAAGGGTGAAAGAATCAACTGTCAAGCCATCAGACTAGAGCCTGAAGATTGGGGCGACATAATAAGGAGCTTGAAAAATGGCAG
Source organism: Gastrophryne carolinensis (assembly GCA_027917425.1). Classification (NCBI taxonomy): domain Eukaryota; kingdom Metazoa; phylum Chordata; class Amphibia; order Anura; family Microhylidae; genus Gastrophryne; species Gastrophryne carolinensis. Next base: position 25,159,315 of record CM051242.1, on the reverse strand, counting down.
AACCGCCCTCCTGAGAGAGCGTACAGGTCCCTACTTTTCTCAGTCTACACCCATGGCCTTAGCAAACTTATAACTTCACTAGGCTTCCAATACCACTTCTATGCGGATGACACTCAAATATCTCTCAGGCCCCAATCTCTCCTCTCTGCTCTCTCCTAACTCGCCACCCCAACTGCCTCTCAGCTATTTCTTCATTCATGTCATCTCGCTACCTCAAGCTAAACATGGACAAGACAGAACTGGTCATTTTCCCACCCTCTAACTCCCTCCCCTCTCTAACACGTCTATTTCTGTCAACAATTACACAATAAAAGCAACTCCCCACGCTCTGTGCCTGGGAGTCATTCTGGACTCTGCCCTCTCTTTCAATCCACATATTCTCTCCCTGGCCACCTCCTGTCGCCTCCAACTTAAAAACATCTCCCGCATCCGTCCTTTTCTCTGACCTGACGCCCTGGTCATATCCCGTCTGGATTACTGCAACATCCTTCTTTACCTTACCAACTAACAGACTGGCACCCCTCCAATCTATCCTGAACTCTGCTGCTCGCCTCATCCATCTCTCCTCTCGCTCCTCCAGTTCTGCACCTCTCTGCCAATCCCTACACTGGCTGCCAGTCCCACAGCCAATCCTGTTCAAAACTCTAACTCTCGCATACAAAGCTCTCTCCAACCAGGCCCCTCCCTACATCTCCTCTCTAATGCAACAATATCAACCTAGACGCAGCCTCCGCTCTGCTGCCGACCTTCTCCTGTCCTCCACCCTGGTCACCTCCTCTCACGCCCGCCTCCAGGACTTCTCACATGCAACTTCAATCTTCTGGAATGCCCTCCCCCACCCAAACCACCACTCCACAACCCTCAAAACCTTCAAAGGTGCCCTTAAAACTCACTTATTCAGACAAGCATATAATCTGGCCTAACCAATCTTCTAAAGGGCACAAAGCTCAATACTGACTGTTTGTGATCCTCCCCCCTCGTCTTCACCCCTCTTCCTTTAGACTGTAAGCTCGCAAGGGCCGGGCTCTCTCCCCTATTGTATCTTGCACTCAGAATATCCACTGTCAACTCTGTAAAACTGCATTTGAAGTAGTATATGTACCGTATGTTTCTACCCTGTCTGTAATTACTACTTTGTAAAGCACTACGGAAGATGATGGCGCTATATAAATAAACAATAATAATAATATTGTGATTAAGAAAGGCGCAATAGGCCAGCACAGGGCAAGGGCTAATAAAAAGCCACCCGGGATGTCCCCAGAAGCCAGGAAGGGGAGATGAGGGAGGGTAAGGGGTAGGACCAGGAGAAAGCACAACCCACAGTTGTCCCGTCTGAAAAACATAAGTAAAGACACATAAGCATCCCGCAGCACACGCCCCAAGGAAACCAAAAAAACCCCAAAGGGGACTCACGGACCAAGAAGGCCAAAATCACCAAGCCGCCAGGCCACAGAAGGAAGTGACACAGGGAGAGATCACTGCCGCAGCTCCGGGAGGAAGAAGGGCGCCGGCAGAGGAACCTTGAGGGGCAGGCCACAGGAGGACGACGCGATACGCGTCATCCTCCGGCCCCGCCCCCCGAAGAACGTGAAAATGGCGCTCACGTGACCGCACCATCGCAATACAGCAACGCCTCACAGTTATAGCGCAGCCCGCCGCAGAGCGTAGTACAAAACGGCAACGGCGGCGAAAACAGTTAAAAACTTTTCAAGACTTGTTTTAAAGACAGCTAAAAGCACTCGCCGCGATCTGGGGGGGTTTCACACAGTGAGGCATCCCAAAATGAGATGCACCCGGGGTACAGAAACAAAACCTGGCATAGTAAATTTCCTGGGTTTTGTTCTGCTTTAAAAGGAGTTGCCCAGGCTAAGTGTAAAAACAATTCATCGTTTATGTCCCTGCCATGCAGAAGATTCATCCTGGTGAGCTGCTGAAGAAAGCTGTGGTTGCCGAGGTCAGCCCCAGGATTTTATGTATTCATAACCACCTTTCTATAGCACCAAAAGGTGGACATATGCAGAGAAGCAGGAAAAAGACAGACAAGTGAAGCAGGGAGCAGCCATCTTCCCCGGCACACACGAACATTGGTGTGTACCACACATTCTGGTGCAAGAGAGGTCATGAATAAATAGAATCCAGGGGCTGGACTACAGAAAATGGGCCAAATCTCAGCAACTGCAGCTTTATTCGGCAGGATAAATAGGCAAACAATGATTTTTTTTTTACACTTAGCCTAGACAATTCCTTTAAAAAAGGAACCTTGGCCCCCGAGGCCAATTTTCTCATCCCCATTTAAAAAGACTCGCTGTGTGAAACCCCTGTGACCACCCGGTATACTTATTTAGCTGGCCTGGGCTGCGTCCGCCCTTCACCTTTATCTAAAGTGTGTACCCAGGCCACATATTTCAGAATGGCTGGCGCAGGTATGCGGGGGAGTGGCCAGCAGGGCGAGCTCCGCTAATCTTTCCTAGCTGTAGCGAGTGAGATCTGACCAAAACTCCAATTAGAGTCCTATGTTACCAAGGGGACATTCTGATTTGGGATACCCCACAGTAAGAATCGCTACTGTAAAGCCCCAGGCTGGGCTGTGATGTGCAGCAGTCAGCAGGTGGTGCTGCAGAGCAGCGACATCTCTGCTCTCACCTAACTGTGGGTCTCTTCCAGGCTCGCAGGGCAAAGAGACACAAGATATCCCTGCTCTGCGGGTGAGTAAAAGAAGGTAAGCATACAGAACAGCCCTGGGCTATACAGCAGCGACTCCCACAGTGGGGCATCGTAAACAGGGGATCAAGCAAGTGGACTATTCAGAGTTCTGGTCCACTTTACATCTGCTGACTGCTGCACATCACAGCCCAGGCTGGATACCCCATAGAAGCTACTGTAAATCCCCAGGGATGCCCCAAGAAGGTAAGCATACAGCACAGGCCCACAGCAGCGACTCTCACAGTGGGGCATCCCAAACTGGGGATCAAGCAAGTGGATCAAGAGGCTATTTAGAGATTTGGTCCACTTTAAAGACCTGTACAGCATCACATCTCTTGTTAGGGACATAATAGGAAGAGGAGACCACTTACCTCTGGGATTTGGCTCCAGATGAGCTGAGCAGGCCGGTAATTCTTCACCACGATGCCATCATCGGGCTGCGGCTCGGCCGGGGCGGCGCTGTCCTCCAGCAGGTCATCGTCGGACTCCTGGCTGTTGGAGATGAGCCCCCTCTCTGTGAACTCCTGGTAGAGCCGGGGATCTGCGGAGAAGAGACGGTTCAGGAAAAGAGACAGGCTATCCGAGAAATCTCGAATGCAGGCCGAGTGCTCCTCCACCGCTTTGCTGAGGAGCGACAGAAAGGGAACCGTCAGGCTGTCGCGCCTCCCCAAGGACGACCCGGACAGAGACAGTCTCCGAAATACCCCCAAAACCGCGCTCTCCTCAGCTGCGTTCTGCCCCATGGCGTGGCCCTACGCTCTCTGCTGCCGCTGCTCGCAGCCCCTTCGCTGGAGTCACCTAGACCCCGGGTGTAGAATGTGGCATCTCGCACCTAAAGGGTTTGACAGAGGCTTACAAATGAACCTGCGCTTCAGGTCCTGCTCTTATTTGTGAGGCCGGGGCCAAGGAAGCACCTTGTCAGGGGACGTGTGAGAAAAACAACGATTATACTGTACTGATCCAGCACTGAGCTTAAACCGGACCTTCAGCATCATTTAATAAAAAGCACAAACCCTTAAAAGCACAAACCATCTGAACAAAGGCGAGTTACAAGTGGTGTGCCGCAAGGCTCTGTCCTGGGCCCCATTCGTTTTAATATGTTTGTAAGTGACATAGGAGAAGGCTTGGTAGGAAAAGTTTGTCTGTTTGCTGATGATACAAAGGTTAGTAATAGGGTGGATATTCCTGGAGGTGTCTGCAACATGGAAAATGATTTAGCTTTACTGGATAGATGGTCAAAACTGTGGAGTTTAATGTCTCTAAATGTAAAATCCTGCACTTGGGTAGAAGGAATCCCTGCTCTGAGCACCGTATGGGCAGCACTGTGTTGGCCAGGACCTCGGAGGAGAGAGATTTAGGGGTACTGATTACTGATAGCTGCAAGATGATTGGACAGTGTAGCCAGGCAGTGGGAAAAGCAAGCAGGATGCTCGGCTGCATAGCTCGAGGCATCACCAGTAGGAAGAGGGAGGTTGTGATGCCGCTGTATAGAGCCCTGGTGAGGCCACAGCTAGAATACTGTGTGCAGTTCTGGAGACCTTACCTGCAAAAAGACATTATTCAAATAGAATGTGTCCAAAGGCCGGCAACAAAAATGGTGGAAGGACTTAAACTTAAAACTCTCAGGAGAGACTTAAAGAACTTAATTTGTACAGTCTGGAGGAAAGAAGGGAGAGGGGGGACATGATGGAGACCTTTATATATGTGACAGGATTGAATAAGGTTCAGGAGGGAAGTGTTTTTAAGAAGAAACTTAATGATAGAACAAGGGGCCCAACCTGAAGCTAGTCGGGGGGAAGATCAGGAGCAATGTTAGAAAATATTATTTTACAGAAAGAGTAGTAGATGCTTGGAACAAACTTCCAGCAGAGGTTGAAAAATCGATAGTGAATTTAAACATGTCTGGGATAAGTGCACATCTATCCTAAGATAAAAAGAACATACACTATACACATAAGGGCAGACTAGATGGAGCATATAGTCTCCTTCTTCCGTCAACCTTCTATGTTTCTATGTTATTTTTCCTTTTTAGAATTTGTCTGGACTGCACCTTTAACAAAAAGAATACAGATAGAACCGAAAGTGTCCCTTTAAGCTGCTCAAGGTAAAAGCCCAGACAAGCCCGTCCACAGAGCATGTAGGCGGCTCCTATCTGTCCCCACAGAAGAAGAAGAACCGGTCCTGCCGCTTTGCTGGCCCCATCACGTGACCGGCAGCCAGGTAATAGAAGGGAGGCCCAGCAACAAAAGCAGCATTGGTGCCGAATCAGCAAGAAAATAGTTATGGCAGAAAAGTATAATTTACAGCAAAAAAGAAAATCCCTCTATTGGAGCTTATAACTTTCCTTAAAGGGGGACCTACCACCTCCCTGGGAAGTCTCTTGTCTAGGAAAATTACTACAAGGGTTGTAGTACACGGATACAATGTAAAGAATAGAACCATAGAGTATGATAGCTATAGGACAATTGAGAAAGGGTTCTTTACTTCCCAGTACCGCTGCTTGTACTCAAATGGACCATATATGAAAAAATGGGAAGAACAAACATAAAAAAAAAGCTATGCAATAAAGTTCATGTTTTAATGCTCATAAGTTCTGTACAGTGAAGTGAAATTCATAATCTATTTACAGTGAAGACAAGGGTTCTATAAACATACAATATTAACCCAATTAAAGGGGTATATGCAGCATGTACAATAGATCATACTAATCAATAAGTATAAGATAGATGCTTAAACCGGACCTTCACCATAATTTAATGAAAAGCCCAAACTCTTAAAAAATGGTTCCCCAGCATCTAAAATTAATATATTTTAAGTTTTTAGTCGCTAACTTATTATTCTTTCCCCCACTGGGCTGCAACTCTGTTCAGGAATTTAGTATACGGGCGCCGCCATCTTGACTCAGAAGCATCACACTTACTGAGGAGAGGAGAGTGGGATAAGGTACAGGGGGGGGGCAGGTTATAGCTGTGCTTTGCTCAGACAGAGCAGAGCTGGGGTCAGGTAACGGTCAGCAGTCCCAGAATGCAGAGCAGCACAGTCAGAAGGCACTTCCTGTTTGCAGGCTGCCTGATAAGATAGCGGCTCCCTTAAGCCGCCATCTTGGATGTTTAAAGGCTCATAACATGCAGTAGATGCAGGTAGGATGATTTTTAATGTGGGCAATCTGCATGTACAGGGTGTGGGAAACATATAAGATAGGCTCTTATTCAGAGTGAAGGTCCGCTTTAAGAATGACCAGAATCAAGAACAGTAATACATTGTAGTATGTCCCTTTAACATGAAAATCAATGGCATAGCAAAGTTCACAAAGTTGCAAAGGATTAGGCTTACAGGCGGACCGCAGAGCGATATAAAACCTCGACGTTTCGGTCTAAAGCGACCTTTCTCGAGCCCTGCGGTCCGCCTGTAAGCCTAATCCCTTGCAACTTTGTGAACTTGCTATGCCATTGATTTTCATGTTAAAGTGGACCAACACCCAGGGGTGATCAGCCCGGGAATCTATAAGATTCCCGGGCCGATCACCTCCCTCACCGCGGCATATCCGAGATCGGATGTCCCGCGGTGAGGGACCCCCCCCAAAAGCCCAAAAAAACTCACCCGATCGGCGGCGGCAGCGGCCGCCTCCCGCAGCTGTCACCCGCTTGTCCGTGGCTACGTGGGAGCGTGGTGAGGTGAGTTTTGGGGGGTTTCTGGGGGGTTTTACACAGCGGGTGCCCCCCTGAAGTGGACCAAAACCCAGGATAGTCAAAATCCTGGGTGTTGGTCCACTTTAAAGGGACATACTACAATATAATTACTATTATAAGGCTGGCTTCAGCTGTGAGTGCAGTCTCACTTAAGGGAAACTATCTGAAGGCTCACATCCTTTATCAACGTCTATTTGTGACATGCAAGTTACTTATTTTGTTCTGGTAAGCAACTATTAAAAGTGGGCACGGCGCCTATTGTTTTAAGGATCTTATGCTATTTTAGTCCATTTTTTTACATGTGAATTGCGCAATTGGAGGGGACTGATCCCTAAAGAAGCACGTTTATTATATTTGATTTCTATCTGACCCGACAGAGAAACCAAAAGTTGAGTGATTCATTGTTACCCTGGAAGATTACACCTGTTGTTTATTACAAAGTGTTTCCTGAGAGAAGTTACAATTTTTGGCATTATCCAACTAAGGAATCTGGTACGTGATTTAATCATAAGTGGTGTTGGGACTCACAAAGCCTGCAATTGATTGTCCACACTGCAGGTGGTGTTGTTGATTGAAATACTTTACTACTAACATTTACCGCGGAGCTATTAGTGTATTAATACACAAAATTACCGTATATACTCGAGTATAGGCCGACCCGAATATAAGCCGAGGCACCTAATTTTACCACAAAAAAATGGAACAAGTTATTGACTCGAGTATAAGCCGAGGCGGCTTTTTTCAATTGGAATTGGAGTTGACACACAGAAAGAGAGAGACACACACACACACACACACACACACAAAGGGACACACACACAGAAAGAGACACACACACAGAAAGACACACACACACACAGAAAGACACACACACAGAAAGACACACACACACACAGAAAGACACACACACACACAGAAAGACACACACACACAGAAAGACACACACACACAGAAAGACACACACACACAGAAAGACACACACACACAGAAAGACACACACACACACACACACAGAAAGACACACACACACACACACACAGAAAGACACACACACACACACACACAGAAAGACACACACACACACACACACAGAAAGAGAGACACACACACAGAAAGAGACACACACACAGAAAGACACACACACACAGAAAGAGACACACACACAGAAAGAGACACACACACAGAAAGAGACACACACACAGAAAGAGACACACACACAGAAAGAGACACACACACAGAAAGAGACACACACACAGAAAGAGACACACACACACCATACCACCCAAGTGTCCCTGATTTGGAGGAACTGTCCCTCTTTGAAGCTCATGCCCCCATGTCCCTCGTTGTTCTCCTTTGTCCCTCTTTGAGGTGTAACATGCAGATCTGCATTAATAAATGATTCATTCCCCTATTCAAAGTGTTTCAATTGTTGTAAGTATTACACCCTATCTCCTATACATTCCTTAGTGAGGAATGTTCCCTCAGTTAAAAATTGTCCCTCTTTCCCACCCTGAAATGTTGGAAGGTATGCACACACTGTGGGTACCTGCTGCTGCTGCCGCCGCTCTCAGACGCGCAGGTGTCGGGGGTCAGGGTTTGGCCGAGGTTACCCTCCTCCGTTCCTCCGCAGCCGCCAGCCGCCGCCGCTCTCACACACACACACCATCACTTCCTGGCTGTTGCGCGCTCGTCATCGGTGGGCGTGCCCCATATGGCAGGCGTCCAATGAAAACATTGGACGCCGCCCATTGACGACCAGCGCGCAGCAGCCTGGAAGTGCCGGTCAGTGTGTGAATGTGTGTGCGTGTTTGTGTGTATGAGAGCGGCGGCGGCGGCGGCAGCGGGTACAGCAGGGACCCGCAGCGGCCGCCCCTCACCCTCCAGCATCTATTGGGTTCAGGGTTGCGGCCTACCCTGGCAGTCCGCCCCTGGACTCGAGTATAAGCCGAGGCGGCTTTTTTCAGCCCAAAAAGTGGGCTGAAAAACTCGGCTTATACTCGAGTATATACGGTACTCTTGTTTGAAGACTGCACCAATACGGTCTTACTAACTCCAGCGGAAGAAAGGATTGCCTTTATAATATGACTCAATTTAATCTTAATACACTGTAATATTTTTAGCGCGGTTTAGAAGAATTTTTCTTCCTTCTGTACAATATATTACTGTTCTTGATTCTGATCATTCTTAAGCCTCTATCTTATACTTATTGATTAGTATGATCTATTGTACATGCTGCATATACCCCTTTGATTGGGTTGATATTGTATGTTTATAGAACCTTTGTCTTCACTGTAAATAGATTATGAATTTCACTTCACTGTACAGAACTTATGAGCATTAAAACATGAACTTTATTGCATAGCTTTTTTGGGTGTTAGTTCATATATGGTCCTTGTCTAGGTCCAGAGCAAAACCCGCTGCCCCTGCAGTGTAAAAGACCCCAGGGCCAGGCGAGGACCCAAACCCTCTCTTGGGTTGATAAACCCCCTCTTCCACCTTGGAGCTTAAAGTGGATGTAAACTTTACAAGCAACTCTGCAGGTAAGGTCTAGGTCCACAGGGATCCCTACCCACCTACCCCGCTACCTGTCAGCCCTGAATTTAAGAGAGACTCACCTTTTTCTTATTAACCATGTATGAGGGGGAAGCTGCAAACTGTGCTGAGCACAATCTTCCTATTGAAGGAGGTACGGCTGCTCCACAAGTGTGCAGCTCTTTCCTGTCCCCTGTCAGGCAGAGGTGGATATGCAGCTTTGTGCCAGGGAGGGTCCAGGTTCACAGGTGCATTAAACTAACCTAACCCACATCACCAATAAAGGGCCCCTTCATTACAGAGCTACTCACTTTTTCTTGGCGGGACAGGAAAATGCAGATATGTGCAACAGTTGGACCTCCTCTGATAGGAGGTGAGCTTCACTCCAGTGTGCAGCCATTTCCTGTCCATGGCCATACCACATGAGGAAGAGGAGAGTATCTCCTGAATCTGGGGGTTCAAATAAGGCTTTAGGTGCACAGCACACCTTCCTCCCAGGCCATCCCAATTTGCAGGGCCAGATTTAGGGTGCTCATGATACAGAGCAGTTCTTTCACACCTCCCCCCCCCTTTGCACCTCATTTTTCTCAGGTCTCTCTCCCGTTTCTCTCTCATATCTGTCACACTCCAGTTACTTCTATCTTGTATCTGCCTCTCTCCCTCTTCTCTTTCTCTCTTATGTGTTTCCCTTTCCCCCGTTTCCCTTTCTCTCGTGTCAGCCTCTCTCCTGTTTCCCTTTCTCTGTGTCAGCCTCTCTCCTGTTTCCCTTTCTCTCGTGTCAGCCTCTTTCCTGTTTCTCTTTCTCTTGTGCCAGTCTCTCTCCAGTTTCCCTTTCTCTTGTGCCAGTCTCTCTCCAGTTTCCCTTTCTCTTGTGCCAGTCTCTCTCCGGTTTCCCTTTCTCTTGTGCCAGTCTCTCTCTAGTTTCCCTTTCTCTTGTGCCAGTCTCTCTCCAGTTTCCCTTTCTCTTGTGCCAGCCTCTTTCCTGTTTCCCTTTCTCTGTGTCAGCCTCTCTCCTGTTTCTCTCTCTCTTGTGTCAGCCTCTCTCCTGTTTCTCTTTCTCTTGTGTCAGCCTCTCTCCTGTTTCCCTTTCTCTGTGTCAGCCTCTCTCCTGTTTCTCTTTCTCTTGTGTCAGCCTCTCTCCTGTTTCTCTTTCTCTTGTGTCAGCCTCTCTCCTGTTTCCCTTTCTCTGTGTCAGCCTCTCTCCTGTTTCTCTTTCTCTTGTGTCAGCCTCTCTCCTGTTTCTCTTTCTCTTGTGTCAGCCTCTCTCCTGTTTCTCTTTCTCTTGTGTCAGCCTCTCTCCTGTTTCTCTTTCTCTTGTGTCAGCCTCTCTCCTGTTTCCCTTTCTCTGTGTCAGCCTCTCTCCTGTTTCTCTTTCTCTTGTGTCAGCCTCTCTCCTGTTTCTCTTTCTCTGGGTCAGCCTCTCTCCTGTTTCTCTTTCTCTTGTGTCAGCCTCTCTCCTGTTTCCCTTTCTCTGTGTCAGCCTCTCTCCAGTTTCCCTTTCTCTTGTGCCAGCCTCTCTCCAGTTTCCCTTTCTCTCGTGTCAGCCTCTTTCCTGTTTCTCTTTTTTGAGTCAGTTTCTCCCCCGATTCTCTTCCTCGCTCCTATTTCTCACCTCTCTCATGTCTGTCTTCTGTTTTATTTCTCTCTCTCGTGTCAGTCTCCTGTTTCTCTCTCATGGCTGCACCTCTCCCACTTCTCTCTCTCTCTCTTCTGTTTCTCTTTCTCGCTTGTATCTGCCACTCTTCTACTTCTCTTTTTCTCTCAGGTCTGTCTCCCTCCAGTTTCTCTGCCCCTCTCAATTCTTCTCTCTCCTGTCTCTTTTGTGTCTGCACCTCCCCTGTTAATTTCTCTCTCTCCCGTTTCTCTAACTTGTGTCTCTCTCACCGGTATCTTTTTCTCTCGTGTCTGTTTTCTCTTTCCATCTTGCGCCTCTCCTCTCCCTCCATTCCATTTCCTGACCCTCTTTTTCATACTTCTCTCATGTCTTTCTCTCTCATCTCCTTCTCGTTTTCTTCCCTCTCTCTTTTTCCGGTTATCCCCCTTTCTCACTTCTACCCACCTCCTGTTTCTCTCTAATGTCTGTCTTTCTGAAGTATCTCTTTTGTTTCTCTCTCGCTCCCTTTATCTGTATCTCTTCTGTGTCTCTCTCCTGCCTTTCACTCTCTCGTGGCCGTCTCAGAAGGTGCCCTGATGCTTACCTACCAACTTTTCCTGGTGGGAAAGAGGGACATTTGTTAAATTAGGCCACGCCCCCTCATTGGGGGACGAAAAGGGAATAGGGAATAGTGTAACAGTTACAACAATATAAACACTTTAAAAAGGCAAATGAATCATCTATTGCTGCAGATCTGCATGTTACACCTCAAAGAGACAAGGGACAGGGGGACATGGACTGAAAAGAGGGACAGTCCATCCAAATCAGGGACAGTTGGGAGGTATGCCTGAGGTGTTGGGCCGGAGCAGCTGCTTTATTGCACCAATGAGAATCTGTCCCTGCTGATTTGGGATGCCCCGCTCTAGGAAACCGAAAAAAGGCTCCACACCCACATCTGCAAGCCTTGAACCTCATGAACCCAATTGGTCTATAGCAGTGACATGGAGCATGTGTACCATGTGCTTGTTGATTTGGGATGCCCACAGGCGAGGGTTTGCAGCAGTCCTAGAGTTGTCTTTAAAGTGGACCAAAACCCAGGATTTTGACTATTCTGGGTTTCGGTCCTTTCCCCCGGGGGAACCCTGATAGGAGGTGCTCTGCTGTGTGAAACCCCCAGATCGCCAAGTGCTACTCACCCCCTCCTGGTCCTATGGCACATGCGCGGGCGCTCGTCCAATCAGCGCACTCGGAGCCGCTGACGTCATGTTGTCTAAGGCTTCGTCTAAGAACAGCGCCTCCGAGCGCGCTGATGGCCGCATCCCCCCTCTTCCCTCTAACAGGCACACGCCCTGCTAGAGGGATGTGCCAGGGTTCATGCATGCGCCGTTGGATCGGGAAAGAAGATAAGTGAATGGGGCGACCTGGGGGGTTTCACACAACGGGGCATCCCGATTTTGGATGCCCCGGGGGGGGGGGGGATCAATCGACCCAGTAAGCCAATCGGTGTAGGTTTTGGTCTACTTTAATGTTTTTATAAGTGCTGCATTTACATGCGAGTCCACTTTAGATGTTGTGTTGGAAAACGCCTCTCGTTTTAATGCAACTTCCTCAGGAACTGGGCTAGGACATTGCTCTGAACTCAGCTGGAGGGTCAGAGGGAGGCGAGCTGATCCCAGAGGTCACCATGAGAGGCGGGAGATGGGAGACTTGGCAGGAAGATGCTGGATCTGATCCTCACAAACATTCCAGCGCTAAAGATCTGAGGAGGATCAACAGGCCGCCGCGCTAACTTCTTGCATTGGACACAGCGACTCTTAAAGGGACCTGCTCATCAAATGAGAGGACTAGGATGTGTTTTGAGGGGGGCTGTGAAAGATTTTAGGAAAGCGCCTCTTTTCCTTAACCTTTGAGTAGAGGGTTTTTGGTCGGTTTAGCCCCCTATATTAAGCCTAACATGGGTCTCTCCACATACTGGCTTGTGACTCTGTTTGGTACTCACCAAGTCTCACTCCCCATACAGCCAGAAACATCCAACCTAGTGCTGATGAGAGCCTAAAGCTCGAAACACGTGTCCATTGGCATTGCACCCTTTCTAAGGGCCTTGGATGGCACAGAGAAATAAAGAGAAGATTTGCATAGCTCCGCCTGCTGCAAGGATTGATGGGTAATGCTATCTGTCCTTGTATTGGGAACTATACAAATACTTTCCGTTTTAGGAAAGCTCCTCTTTTCCTTTACCTAAGTAGAGGGTTTTTGGTCTCTTTAGCCCCCCTATATTAAGCCTAACATGGGTCTATCCAAATACTGGCTTGCGACTCTGTTTTGCCCAACTTAATACCCAGAAAAATGCATGGGAAGACCACCACTCATGTCATTGAAGTTGGAGGTCCCCTTTAGCCAGGCAATACTTTTTGTGAAAAACGCAATTTGTGTGGCATCACAATTTGGGATGCCCCACTATGTGTATCCCTGTGGAATGCTGCATTTACACACCTTCCAGGCAATCCCAAATCACATGCCCAAGCAGGCATCCAATCAGCGCAGTCGGTTACATGCAGCTTGTTAGAACGGCAAGAAAGCTGAATGGAGCGAGCGTGCCGCACCTTAGCTCCACCCGCTCAGAAACATCAGGCGTGGGGACATGTCTCAGATGGAGGTCTAGCAGGGATGCGTCGCGGCATGCCAACTAGTCGAGTTTACCCTGTGATCCGGTGGGTTTCACACAGTGGGGCATCCCAAATAGGGACTCCGCCAGCCATGGAATCTTTCAGTCTACGAGGCCGGCCATAGATATTGTTGTGGTCTAACTCTATAAGGGATATGCCAAACTGGGATGCCCCGCTGTGTGAAAACCTGGGGGTCGCCCGATAAACTCACCTCTTCCAGGAGTTGATGCCCCCTTCTCCACTCAGACCAACATTTTGGTAAAGATGGGTGTTGGTCCGCTTGGTCCCCAGAAGCATGAGATCTTCAGACCTTTGTTAAAAGGTCGGACATTCCCCCCCCCACCCCCTTCCCCTGGGGATGAGTTTTAGGATCAGAGTTTGCAGTTACAGTGTATGTCATAGAAACATAGACATAGAAGGTTGACGGCAGAAGGAGACCATACGGTCCATCTAGTCTGCCCTTATGTATATACTGTATGTTCTCTTTATCTTAGGATAGATGTGTGCTTATCCCAGGCATGTTTAAATTCAGTGACTGTTGATTTTTCAACTACCTCTGCTGGAAGTTTGTTCCAAGCATCTACTACTCTTTCTGTAACATAATATTTTCTAACATTGCTCCTGATCTTCCCCCCGACTAGCTTCAGGTTGTGCCCCCAGCGTCAGGTTGTGCCCCCGGTCAGTTACCTTTTAGCAGACAGATAAGCTGTGATGTAGACTGCCACATAGGCCATGAAGAGGGGGTAGAAGAGCCTGCTGGTCCCCCCTCCACACATCAGCCCCAGAAGCCTGGGATCCTCAGACCTATATTAAAAGGTGGGACACTCTTCCCCCCCCCCCCCCTTCCCCTGGGGACAAGTCTCAGTCTCCTTCCCCAGGCAGCACTCAGTTAAAACTCCTAAAACTTCATAACTTTCCAATTTAGTTTCAGATCTACTTTAAAGAGGAACATAACCCAAAAACATCACGTTATCGGATATTATTCCCCGGGTTTGGAAAAAAAAAAAATCACTTCTACCTGGTTCCCACGTGAGCCTCTCAGCCAATCAGCAGCGCTCGTACCGCTCAGGGTCTGAATGGAGTGAGCGCCGCAGGCCACATCCCCCACACCACCCTGCATGCATGACCGCGCTGCCCAATCAGAAAGGCCTGGAGTGTGTGTGCTACAGGTATGTCGGCCATGGCACAGAGAAGCATGGAGGACTAAGGAAAGATATGGGGGGATATCACTGCCCCTCGAGTCATATATATAAAAATATATATTATATACATATCTCTAGTAAAAATGATTGGAGGTGCGCTTACCCCTCTCCACCCCTGCACTGTAAAAGGAAAGATAAAATCAGCCAAAACTATTCACCTGGTCTGCACCCCTATACCCCAACATGAGCACCGGTGGCCAATAGGAAAACCCATTGTTTGCCTAGGGTCAAATAGGATGTCAGAGTGGAACATGCCACCGGTAAGTAGTTCAGCACTTTTTACTTATTGCCCCAAATTGGGATACCCCAGGGATGGGGAAGTTTTATGAAACTGAGAGAAAGCCTGTCTCAGAGTCACAGGCTTTCTTTTGGCTCTAAATGAGTATAGGTCTGTGTGATTAAAGTGGACCAAAAGCCTTGGCGATAGATTCCCTCCCCCCAGGTCGCCCCATACACTTACCTTGTTTCCCGGTCCAACGGTGCATGCGCGAGCCGCAGGCACAGCCCCGCTATCCCTCTAGCGGGCATTTGTGAATGGCCGGAGCGGACACGCTCCCTGTTAGAGGGAAGCGGGGGGTGCGCCCGTCAGCGCGCTCAGAGCCGCTGGCCTTAGATGACGTGACGTCAGCGCGCTGATTGGTGGAGCGCTCGCACATGCGCCATAGGACCGGGAAGAGGTGAGTTGGCATCGCCGATCTGGGGGGTTTCACACAGCGGGGCACCCCCGATCTGGGTGCCCGGGGAAAGGACCAAAACACAGGATAGTCAAAATCCTGGGTTTTGGTCCACTTTAAAGTGGACCAACACCCAGGGGTGATCGGCCCGGAAATCTATAAGATTCCCGGGCCGATCACCTCCCACCCCGCGGGACATCCGAGATCGGGATGTCCCGCGGGGTGAAACCCCCCAGAAACCCCAAAAAGATCTTACCTGATCCGCCGTCGCTTCCGCCGCCGCCTCCCGCGCGCCCATCCAGACGTGCGCACGCCCGCGCCGGCCCTCTGTGAATGGCCGGCGGGGGCGCGCGCGCGCCGAGAGTGACGCGCGGGAGGCGGCGGCGGCGGAAGAGGCTTGTATGTTCCTGTCCCCCGCCTAGACGTTGGCGGGGATTGGCTGCGGCGTTCACGTGGGAGCGGGGAGAGGTGAGTTTTTTGGGGTTTCTGGGGGGTTTCACACAGCGGGGCACCCCCGATCGGGGTGCCCCACCGAAGTGGACCAAAACCCAGGATAGTCAAAATCCTGGGTGTTGGTCCACTTTAAGGCAGAAAGCAACATGGCGGCACCTGGAGATGTGTCGGTTTATTTAGCAAACAGGAGTTGGCGAGTTTCCTGGAGTGCGGCCACACAGGGGAGCTTATCGGCCGGACTTTCTTTACGATTGTGGCTTTGGCACAGCAGAACAGGTTTGCTTTGAAACAACCCAGTGATAAATGTGACCATATAAACCATATAAACCATGATAAACACATGAGGTCATCCTGGGCGCACACCTTCCCTTTCCCAGCAGAGGAGCACAACATCTCCAACAATAACCACCAGGGTGTAATTGGTCAACAACTGTCCCTGAAAGTCTCTGAGAATAAGCGGACCTTCACCCTGAATAAGAGCCTATCTTATATGTTTCCTCCACCCTGTACATACAGATTGTCCACAATAAAAATTATCCTACCTGAATCTACTGCATGTTATGACCCTTTAACCCTTTAAGTGTCAGCCTACCTAGATATTTTGTCACACTGTTGCCAGACTACTTTTCACGTTTTTGTGCTACACATGTTCAACCTTGATTTTTGAAGGGATTTCCAGGGATTTTCCAGGAAAATGATATATTGTTTTTTTCAGCAGTCTGGGCTTCAACATGAAATGTCTTGTAGTGTTTTTTTGTGATAAAAAAATGTTAATAAAATATTATTGCGTGTGAAAGCCCTATTTCTCCCGGTTAGAACGGTACCACATATGTATTGGTATACACCCTTTCCTGCCCAGGAAACTCCCCCAAACTGAAACAGCAGTTTAGGAGATTTCGGATAGGATACAACTATGCAATATGATTGCATAGTTGTAAGGGGTTAACTTAAAAAAAAAAAATGACATAGGGTCCCCCCTCCCGGGAAGGGGGGGGGGACCTCATTTTTGGGGGGAATTTTAAGGGTTAAAAACCCTTAAAATCCCCCACAAAAAATGACGTAGGGTCCCCCTTACCCAGCATTACCGAACCGGACCAGCTATGGGGGCTTGTAGAACAGGGCGCAGGGGCCAGCGTTGGTGGCCCCTGGCCCTGCAGGCTACTAGCCCACATAGCCACTGTGGCCGGGCCCTTCTTCCCCCCCCCCCCCCCGGCAGTTGGGGAGGCAGGTAATGGGGGGGCTGGGGGTTATGGCAAGTCACCCGCTAGCCGCAGGTGATTGCCAGCCCCAGAGCCTTGTGAACTGGTACAAGGGGTCTCATGGACCCCTTACCAGTTCACAAAGGGTTAAGTAAAAAAAAAAAAAAGACACCAGACAAAAAATTCTTTATTTATTCTTTTTTCACTTATACTTATCTCTGATCCCGTGTCCCCCTGCCGCTGCAGATGACACTTGTCGGTAGTGATTGGAGCAGGGAGGGTGGGAGATCAGAGCCTCCCTGCCTCCCACCCTCCCTGCCCCGATCGCTACCGACAAGTGACAGTCGGAGCCCGGGTGCCGGTACACGAGAAGCGGGGTGACGTCATCCCGCTCTTCCCACAAGTGGGCGGGGCAAGGGGCGGGGCCAGCGCCAGCCGAAGAGGACGGTGAGGGACCGTTGCTGGGTCCTCACCCGAAGAGTGGTAAGTCCGGGGGGGGGGGGGGGGGATTGGAGCCCCCCCTGGTGAAGAGAAGACCCGGGGAGAGCGATCGGGCTGTCAGGTGAGTTTGTGTCATTTTTATTCATTTTTTTTTTTCTTTTAGATGCCGCGGGGGGGGGGGGGGGGGGGGGGGGGGGCTATTCCGGGCCCCCTCCTGAAGATCAGAGGCCCGGGGGCGAAAAGAGAATCGCTGGCACTTTCAAACGAGGGGTCAGGTAAGTCTGTATCTTTTTTACTTTTTTTTTTTTTATGAGTCTTGCGTAGCTGCCACTTAACAGTTGGAGAGGCAGCTACGTGAGACTTACGTAGCTGGCACTAGAAGTGTTAAGCATTCAAGATGGCGGCTCATGGAGCATCAGGCAGCTTGCAGACAGTAAGTGTCTTCTGACTGTGTTGCTCTGCATTCTGGGATTGCTGTCCTTTCCCTGACCCCAGCTCTGCTCTGTCTGTGCAAAGCACAGCTATAACCCCGCCCCCTGCACTTTTACCCCCTCTCCTCTCCTCAGTATGTGATGCTTCTGAGGCAAGATGGCAAGATTGCAGCCCAGTGGGGGAAAGACTAATATGTAAGTGACTAAATACTTAAAATATATTAATTTTAGATGCTGGGGAATAGTTTTTTTTAAGGATTTGGGCCTTTCATTAAATCAGGCTGAAGGTCCGGTTTAAACTGCAAAAAAAAAAAAAAAAAACATTGGGTCACCAAGATTCATATATAGATAGAAAAGTGAAAGGTACAGTCAGCAGGGTCCATACAAAAATACAATTCTGTGAAACTCACCTGTAGAATTGTTTTTGTAACCATCCAGTCCAGGCTGCCCCGATATCTTCACGATTGGGTGTTCGCCCCTAGGGGGCTCTTGACTGTAAGATCAAATATGTAGCTCCTCCTGGCCCCCTATAAAGGCAGCTGCCCCTCTATCATTCCCCAGTGGTTTAAAAGCAGTACTCAATAAAAGAGGGCAGGCCGGGAGTCCCAAAAAAATAAGAAACCATGTTCACATAGCTTCAGCTTGTACTCTCTCTAATGCAAAAAACTAGAACTAGTGCCCTATGAGCAAAAATAACAGGCATGCAGGACATAATGAACACATAATGAACACAAGGGCGGGGTGGGACGGCCTGGACTGGATGGATACAAAAACAATTCTACAGGTGAGTTTCACAGAATCGTATTTTTCTCTTCCATCCAGTCCAGGCCGTCCCAATATCTTCACGATTGGGACATCCAAAAGCAGTGTCCATATGGGCGGGATCCCCAGTGCGGAACAGCAGGTAGTTCATTTCACTACCGCCTGAAGCACCTTTTGGCCAAAAACAGCGTCAGCTGAGGCCCTGACATCCACCTTGTAAAACTAACTCATGCTCCACTCAGATATTGTATGCTATGAATACAATCTGAGGAAATATCCTGTGAATACCTTACGTTAAATATCTCTAGTACCAGGTAATTTTTTACCATTTCCATATAGTCTGTGTATATAAGGTTACTGATAAAGCTTTAACACATTGTTTTTCCTCTATAGTAAGGTATACACAATTCTGAGAGCCTTTTGCCAAGTAGGACAATACTGTATCCTTTTTCTCAGTAATTACTTTGTATATCTTTGGTATTTGACTTTTGTGACATACATGTTATTTTATATTTTGTGTGTATTACACTGTATATATGTATCACTCTTTTATAAACCTATAAATACTTTGCAAACGAATATTGGTGGTGTGCTTCTACTCTCTTTAGTTTGTTTTGGAATCCTTTCCTAGAACCCTCTGTTAGGACAAAAAGCAAATCCGATTCTGAAGGATTCAGTCGCAGCCAGGTAATACCTTATGGCTCTGACCACATCCAAAGCATGGAGGGTCCGTTCTTTGGAAATAGCCGGTGCTGGACACAAGGAAGGTAAGACAACTTCTTCATTAAGGTGAAAGGGAGAAACGAGAAAATCAGGTTTAAAATGAAAAACCACCTTATCCCTGTGCAGCTCAACGTAGGGTAGTTTCATACAAAGCGCAGCCAGCTCCGATACACGACGCACCGAGGTGATCGCCACCAGAAAGACCACTTTGAGAGTCAACATAGACAATGCAGCATCGCTCAATGGCTCGAAGGGAAGACCCTGGTGAGCAGACAGCACTAGATTCAAGTCCCACACCGGTAATACTGACCTACGTGGTGGCCGGACATGGGTAACTCTCTGGAATAAAATCTTGATTAACCTATAGTTGGCAATGGATCTCTGGAAAAAAATGGCTAACGCCGAGACCTGGTCCTTGAGGGTGCTCAGCTGAAGCCCCAAGTCTAAACCGTGTTGTAAAAACTCCAGAATCCTAGAAATAGAAAATTTTCGTCAAGGAAGGCTCTTGGCCTCGCACCAAGGCCCGCCAAACTCTGTAGTATATCATGGAAGAAGATTTCTTCCATGCCTGAATCATTGTGTGAATAACCGTGGCCGATAAACCCTTCTCCGTCAGGATTGAGGTTTCAAAAGCCAGGCCGTCAAAGCCAGCGTCCGTAAATTCGGGTGCCGCAGCGACCCCTGTGTGAGAAGACCTGGGTCGTCGGGCATGATGTAGCGATCTATTGACATCTGAGCAATGTCCGCAAACCAACTCCTTCTCGGCCAGCGAGGAGCCACCAGGATGGTTGGCACCCCCTCCTGGGCTATCTTGTGCAGCACTCTGCCCAGGAGCGGAAGCGGAGGGAATGCATACAGAAATTTGAACTCCCTCCAAGGGATTGCCAGAGCGTCTGTTGCTATGGTCAGAGGATCTCTTGAGCGAGAGAGAGAGAGAGAGACGAACCTTGGAAGCTTGTGATTGTGTCTGGACGCAAACAGATCCACGTCTCGTTGACCCCAGCGGAGGCAATGAGCCTGAAAAGTCTCGCTGCTGAGGGACCATTCCCCCAGGCACAAGGAACTCCTGCTCAGGGAATCTGCCTCCTGGTTTTCCACCCCGGGGATGTAAACCGCCGAGATGCAGGGAACATTCTCCTCTGCCCAAGTCAGAATCCGGCTTACCTCCTTGAGGGCTCTCTTGCTCCGAGAGATTTATGGATAAATCGGTTCTTTTGCGGACCCCACTGACCCTGGATCTTCTGGGTCTGCCAAACGCCTCACCAGCCTGTCAGACTGGCATCCGTGGTAACTATCTCCCAATGGGGAGTCAGAAAGGACTCGCCCACCAGCAGGTTCCGGGAGTCCAACCACCACAAGAGGGACTTCCTGGCCAGGGGAGACAGTGAAAAACCTTGTTCCAGAGACTCCTGCACCCAATTCCAGCCGGTCAGCAGGTTCAATTGTAAAGGTCTCATGTGAAATTGGGCGAAGGGTACTGCCTCGAAGCATGACACCATTGGGCCCACCAATCTCATCCCCAGACGTACCGACGGCTGCTGACAAGACAGCAAGGCCTGCACTTGTGTCTGGAGACCCAAAACCTTCTGCTGTGGCAGAAAAACCTTGACCTGAGCAGTGTCTATTGTCATTTCTAGGAAGGATCTCACTGTTGAAGGTGTGATAAACAACTTTGGGTAATTGATTACCCAACCGAAGGCTTCCAGGGTGACAGCACCGCCCGAGTATCGTTCTCGGCCTGCTGAAGGGACCGGGACGAAATCAGCAAATCATCCAGATAGGGTAACACACGAATACCCTGACTCTTCAGGATAGCCATGATGCCCGCCTGCACCTTGGTGAACACACGGGGGGCTGAGGATATGCCGAATGAGAGTGCTACAAACTGGTAATGTTGATCCTCCTGTGCAAACCTCAGGAACTTCTGATGTCCTAGGAAAATCAGGATGTGCAGATAAGCGTCCCTGATGTCCACCGTGGTTATATAGTCACCGGGCCGAAGCGATCTCACCGCCGACCGCAATGTTTCCATGCGGAAATGTCTGACCGTTTGTTGAGACCATTCAGGTCCAAGCAGCACGCAGCGGCTCCGTCCTTCTTGGGAACCGTGAACAGGTTGGAGTAGAATCCCTGACCCTGTTCCTGCCGGGGTACAGGGCAAATCACACCGTTATCAAAGCCTGAGCTTTTAGCGGGTTTCGGGATATCCTTGAACGGAGGAATCTTGTGGGTGGCCTGGCTGCCAGCTCTATCTTGTAACCGGAGGACACCACCTCCTGAATCCACCGATCTGAGACGTGACGCCTCCAGATCTGAGCAAACAGCAGAAGCCGTCCCCCCACCCATATGGGTGAGGGCGCCCCTTCATGCCTGAGTAGGCTTGGCTGGGGGTTTGGGCTTAGCTCCCCGGGAGGAGTTGGGCTGGCTGCAGGACCTACCTCTGCCCCAGGCACCTGGAAATGAAAATCCTCTTCCTCGCCGAAAGGACCGATAAGAAGAGTGGTTCCGAAAGGACCGAGCAGGATTTCTTCTCTGAGGGAGCTTATCATCCTTGACCAAGAGGTCCAGGCGCTCCCCAAACAGTCGGCTTCCCACAAAAGGTAGACTTGTGAGGGACTTCTTGGCAGCTGCATCAGCCGACAACTGCTTCAACCAGAGCGAGCGCGTAAAGCAACAAGCAAAGCCGAAATTCTGGTGCCAAGCCTGACCACATCATCCATGGCAGTAACAACAAAGCCAATGAAATCCAAGCAGGCCTTGAGTTCCTTATACTCCTCCGCCCGCTTGCGAGCCTTGGCCCTAGCCACAAGGTGTCTTACCCTCCTCCTGTTAGTGAAACGATCGCCGAGGCACACGCAGGGCGAAAGATAGCCTTTAATTTGTTGGGTCTTTCCCATTCCTTAAGGAACATGTTAGAAAAATGAGGTTACTCAGGAAAGACCCATCTTTGCCTCTCAGGCCGAAATAAAATCACCCTGCTTCCTCTTAGCCGCTCTGGGAGAAACAATGTGTAGGGTATCAAACACGGAAGAGAGCAAACACTCCGTAACATCCGGGAGGCAAGAATCCTCGCCCGAGGAGAAACCAGAGATGCTGTCACCAGCGGAAAACTCCACCGTTGAAAGTGAATAATCTGGCGACTCACCTTCCTCCGCAGATCCCAAGAAATCATAAAAATCATCATCCAAGTAAATCGGCTCCAGATGCCGTTTCTTACTCGAGGCCTTCTTAGGGGCTGTCAACGAGATCTGCTTCTTGAGACTAGCCAGCCTGTGCGCAAAATCAGCATGAGACCCCTTGCTGGCTCCCCCTTCTCTAGGGGCCGACTGCAGCAGCGGAGGGTCCGGAGAGGCTGATGGTAATACAGGGCTAGGGTCAGGAGCGACGGTCCGCTCATAGTCCAAAGCAATGCCTCTGGCGCAAGTAGGACAAATATTGCTGAATCTGCCCAGAGGATTCCCTCTGCACAAGGGGCAGAGTCTGTCCTGCCCAAATGGGGCCCCCGGCTCACTATCCCCCGATGCCTCCATTATGGTGATTATGAATAGTAATATTCAATAAGGCTACTAGACGCTAACGGCCTAAGCCTAATAACCGATCCCTCTAATTAATAATGGGGAACGGGAGGAACCACAACCCTCAACCTTAGCCCACGATCTAAAGCAAAAAGAGAGAGAGAGCAATTACAAAAAAACCCCATGTCAGACCTTAACATATAAGACATATGGCATAGATGCAAGACTAAACAAAAAGAGGGACTCACGACACCGCAACCGGAAGAGGGATCACAGTCAGCGCTCCGTAGCAAAAAAAAAAAAAGTGCCTGTCTCCCAGCACCAAGGCCTCAGCAGCGCGTCTCGCTACAGCAGCGATTTCTAGAAGGATCCTCGGGGGGGCGTCACAGACGCGACGTCAGCTACGTGGCGACGACGCCACCCCCATGGCGCGTCATCCACGGCAAGAACGCCGCCATGACAGGCTCTATCCCAGCAGGAGCCGCTCACGACGGTGTGGAGGAGGTTCGCGGGGCGCGACCACCGGCGAGAGGCGCGCGCCCCGGCCAGCACCAACGGGGGAACACAGGGAGGTGAGTTAAGGAGAGCGGAGACCGCTCCTCGCTGCACAGCCAGTGAGGAGCGCACAGTGTTACAGTCGCACCAACACATGCAGCACACACAAAATAAAGCAGTGGGCAGGGAGGGACATATATATAAGAAAATATATATAAGTGTTTCCCCATCAGGCTCACCATAAGCCTGTGGCCGGCTACCTTTTAATAAGAAGGTCTGCGGGCCAGAGCATGTGCTCTGCCGAACGCCACAGACCCCGGCGTTCACCCTACCAAATTCTGAGAGAGAGTAAGTAACGATCTTATGCAGCCAACTGCAAGATGAACAACTGGGGAATGATAGAGGGGCAGCTGCCTTTATAGGGGACCGGGAGGAGCTACATCTTTGATCTTGCAGTCAAGCGCCCACTAGGGGCGAACACCCAATCGTGAAGATATCGGGACGGCCTGGACTGGATGGAAGAGAAAACATCAGGCTTGGCATTGGATTGCAAACGGTTAAAGCGGACCAACAGTCAAATGACTTTAACCAGACCAACACAAAAAGCAGTTTTCATGTGCATCCCTCCCCAGGGCAATTTAAATTGCTGCACATAAAAATTAATTTACCTTTTTCTAACTTCTGCTATAGTGAATTTTAGAAACAAAATGGCAGCTCATGCATTTGCAGGCCACCTGCATACAGGAAGTGCTGCTGGGCTTCCTGTTACTGTGCATTGTCAGTTATGTCAGTTGAATCCAGGCAGTAGCATGGCTGAGATGCTGAGAGAGGAAGCTTCAAAATGGCCTCTACCTTTCTTTTCAAACTGTGTCAAGCTGTTGGTCCGGTTTAAGTATTATCAGGGTTAAATGTGTGTACAGAACCTCCCGGGTCATTGAAGATAAGTAGCTGAATGTCTTTTTGTCTTAGTGATACAACCAAGGGCATAGTGTGATATCAAAAGGGGAACAGTGTAACCGCCCTTCAACCTGACAGCGCGTTTCGGCCTACAGGACGTCATCAGATATACTTAAAGTAGTATCCATTATGCGTAGCCACATAACCACAAAGCTGAGAAATTCAACACCAGCTGAGTCATTTAAAGCGGACCAAAACCCACCAAACTTGTGAAACACATTTGGCCAAATCCCCTGCCGATACTCCCTTTTTAGGGTGTATAACTAGAAAAGGAAATTTTTACTTTTCCAATTGTCCTGAAACACTTTTTTTTTTTTTTTGCTGGCGATCAGTCATTGCACAGGTGTGGCAATGACATCATTGCCACACACAACAGTGGCAATGAATGGAGGAGGCAGAGCTTTACAACTAAAACAGACACCATTAGCTGGGATTAGAGGGGAGCTGGAGCAGTGAAAATTTGCAAAAGGTTCTCTTCATGGGGGGGGGGGGGGGGGGGAGCTGGGGGAATTCAGGGGATGCTAGTTAAAAATGTGGGTTTTGGTCCGCTTTAACCCTTCTAGTGCCAGCTACGTGAGTCTTACGTAGCAGCCTCTACTCCACTTAAGTGCCAGCTACGTGAGACTCACGTAGCTGACTTTAAACCCCCATAGAATAAAAAATATAACATTTAAAAAATCACCTGACCCCTCGTTAGATTAGGCCGGGTCTGCTCTTCACCCGGGGGGGCATCCGATCCCCTCCCCCCGGGGCTCTTCTGTCTTCAGGAGCCCCCCCCCCCCCCCCCCCCCCCGCTTCGGCCTCTGGCACAACTAACTGCAAAAAAAAAAAAAAAAAAAAAACACATTTACTCACCTGCGGCCGCGATCCCTCCCGCGGGGTCTCCTCTTCACCGGGGGGCCTGCGATCGCCCCCCCCCCCGGATGGGGCCGGATGACGTCACCTGTCACCCAGCAGCCGGGACCCGAAGCTCAGTCACTGTTGGAGATCGCAGGGTAGGGGGGACCCTACATCATTTTTTTTTTTTTTTTTTTTTTAAGGGTTAGCGTTAGCCTAACCCTAACCCTTAAAATTCCCCCCCAAAAATGGGAGGGGGGACCATATGTCTTTTTTTTTTTTAAATTAACTCCTTATGCTCTGTCGCCCAGCAGCTATAAAAGGATTCCAGCAGCAGGAGAGCAGAAGCCAGATTGATCAGCGTGGGACACAGTGCCAAGGAATGGATGGGAGGTAAATGTGCGCTTTTCAGTTTGGGGGGGCTACTGATATATATGTGGTACCGTTGTAATCTGGAGAAATGGGGTTTTCACATGCAATATGGTTTTCATTAATAAAACAAATGTTTTATTTAAAATAAAGGAGACAATTGTCTAAAAAATATTATTTTATTTTTTTTTTTTTTACCCAAAAATATTTAAAAAAACTGTAGAAAAATTACAAACAAGACATTTCATGTTAAAGCCTAAACTCTGCTGCAATATTTTTCCTCAAATTTCCAGGAATATATATATATATATATATATATATATATATATATATTCCTGGAAATTTGAGGAAAAAATTTGGTTGAAAAATTGCAAGGTGCGCACTTTGTCTGCAGAGCTGAAATTTTCAAGTAAAATTAAGCGTTATGCGCACGCTTTACTTTGGGGTGTTTGGCAACTCTTCCATTGACAGTAGCTATGCATGTTGGGTATCGTTCTGTTCGGGTGATGTTGCTTTTTCAGATTAAACTTGTTTTTTCTTGTTTGTATATAGTTTTTTTAGGAAAATGTGGCTTTGATTCTTCTTTTTTATTCTTTTTTAGGAAAACTCTGTGCAACCAAAGAATTGATTGGGGATTACTTCCACAAAACTACACCCACATAAACAAGCCTGGTATGCCTAGAAAGCTTGAGGCGTGTACTTCCAGAGAATATATAGTTTGTGGGGGGTATTTCAAATGTAAAGGGTTGTTTCTCTGGAAAATCTGCAAGGTGCGCTTAGCGCGTAGCATAGTTGTATTTTATCTGAAAATCTCCTAAAGCGCTGTTTCAGTTTGGGGGGAGTCTCCTGGGCAGGAAAGGGTGTCTACCTATACATATGTGGCAATTGCAAAAAATAGATTTTGTTTTATTTTTTTGCACATATTTCACCCAAAACTATTGAGAATACACTAAAAAAAGGGCAAACAAGACATTTCATGTTCAAGCTCAGGCTTGAACATGAACTTGAAAATTATAATTTTCTGGAAAATCCCTGAAAATCCCTTCAAAAATCAAAGTTGAACATATGTAGCGCAAAATAGTGAAAAGTGGTCTGGCAACAAAGTGTGACAAAATTTTTAGGAAGGCTGGCACTTAAAGGGTTAAGGAACAGCGGCCTCTTTGGTTGTCCCGACTAAGGATGCCCTGCTGTGTGAAACCCACTGGTAAAAGTTACAGAGCCAGTGAACCCACACCACATCCTGTATGGGCTGCGTGTGCCTCCCCGGTATACCGGTGACATCAGAGCAGAAGCTGAATGGAGCTCAGGACATTGATTGGCTGCCTGCATGCGCTGTGGTATCGCCGGAGGGGTGAGTAAAAGCAGCAATTCACAGGGATACACAGAGGGGCATCCCAAATCAGGGAAACAATGGCAGGGAGAGTTCCTCTTGATGTCGGGTAAGACTGTAACTAAGCCTGAGTAGGCTTCCAAACACAGGAGTGATTGTTAAGGTAGAACTCAAATCAAAAAATGACTTTAGGTCCCTTATAACACCCACCCCTCTAGGGGTATGGGAGCCGGTTTGATGGGGACAGGAAATAGCTACACACTAGAGAGATGCACAATTCCCCTTGGAGGAGGTGTGGAGACTGAATTTGTGCGCTATTGATTCTGGGCCCCCATCGGATGGAGCTAGAAAATGCAGAATATCTCTCGCATGTGGGGGGTGTTTAATGTCCCCAAGTAGCAGGACTCTCTGCCGCCTCAGAGTTCCTTACTAATAGTGGACCTTCACCCTGAATAAAAGCCTATCTTGTATGTTTTCCCCACCCTGTACATACAGATTGCCCACATTAAAAATCATCCTACCTGCACCTAGTGCGTATTCGGAGTTTTTAAACATCCAAGATGGCGGCTCATGGCGCATCAGGCAGTCTCCAAACAGGAAGTGTCTTCTGACTATGCCGCTCTGCATTCTGGTATTGCTTGCCCCAGCTCTGCTCTGTCTGTGCAAAGCACAGCCATAACCCCACCCCCTGCACTCCCTCCCCCCTCCTCTCCTCAGTATGTGATGCCCGAATCCTAGAGTCTTGAAAAGAGTTGTAGCCCAGTGGAGGAAAGAATAAAGCAACTAAAAAAAATTAAAATATATTAATTCTAGATGCTGTGGAACAGTTTAAGGGTTGAGATTTTCATGATGCTGAAGGTCCGGTTTAAAGCAGACAACCCCCCCCCCCCCTTCCCGGAAATGCCAGGGAGGGTGTAGGTCCTCTTTACTCCCATTCCCTCCTAGTAAGGAACTTTGCCACAGCAGAGGAGGAGGAGTCTAATTGCCCATTAATGTTACAAACAGGAATAAATACTCACCTTCTGTGTTTTGTTACGGCAAATGCATCCACATCTTCACCCCTCCCCCAGTGACCAACAGGGGGAGCATGCGTGTACAATGTCTTGTGTAGCACATGCTCACCCAGAGATCCCCCATCGACTGGAGTGCGGACTAAGTGAGTATTCCTGGCTGTTTTTGGCATGCCTCAGAGGAATGAAACATAGTCGAGATGCTTGTTTGCTAGAATACTCTTAGGTAGCTGAAAAAACTAGACAAAATACTCACTTTTCCTGGTTCCTGAGGTTGCGGCTGCCCAGAAGCAACCAATAGGGTGAGTTTGCATGCACTGGGTGTTGTTCAGCGCATGCACACCCAGCTGGACTGCGGACTGGGTGAGTATTGCTGCCTGCTTTTTGGCTTTCCAAAGGGGAATTAGATGGCTAAGCATCCCAAATCGGGATGTGGTCTGCTTTAATCCTCCTAGAAAGCCAGAAATACTTACCTTTTCGGGTTCCAGAGGCATGGCTGCTACATCTACGCGTTAACCGCTATAACAGCAGGGTAGACGCACATGAATCATGCATTGTGCAGTGCTTGCACACCCAGAGATTCCCAATGGCTGAAGTGCGGACCAGGTGAGTATCGCTGCCTAGTTTTTGGCATTCCTAAGTGGATTTAAATGGCTGGGCATCCCAAATTGGGACGCTGTCTCCATGTTTCCTCCTAGAAAGCTGTAAAATTTGACAACATACTCACCTGTCCATGTTCTTGCAGTTGTGACATCTGCAGCCAAATGTTCACAGCTCCACCAGTGATTAATAGGATGGGTGTGCACGAGTCATGTGTTGTGAAGTGCATGCAGACCTAGAGATGCCCAATGGCTGGAGTGTGGACTAGGTGAGTATGCCTGTCTAATTTTTGGCAGGGGAATGAAACTCCAAAACGGGATGCTATCTGCTTGAATTCTCCCACAAAGGCATAAACCAGGACAAAATACTCACTTTCTTCACTCCTACAGTGGCGGCAGCTACATCCACATGTCCACCACTCCGGTGGCAACCAGTAGGGGGAGCGTGAATGCACCATGCATTGTCTACTCTAGTGCATTCCCAATAGGTTGTAGAGCGGACCCGGTTAGTATTCATGCCCGATTTTGACATTCCTAGCAGGAAATCAAACCAATGGACAACCCTAATTGCCCGCCTACTCGGATCCTATTAGGGCCAGACAATCATGCATCCTGCATCGCATGCATACCTAGTGGCTGATGTGCAGACCGGGTGATTATTTTTGCCTGATGTTGACAGGGAATTTTAACAGGGAATAAATCTAATAAGCATCCCAAGTTTGTATACCCTTTGCTCAGATGCTTTTAGGAAGCCCAGAAATCCTTCACTCCCAATTAGCTGACTTGCTGAACAGGTATATATATATATATTTATATTTATTTAATTATTTTTTTTAAGATGAATGAAACATATGCACCTCCCAAACTGAAAAGATCAAAAGTGAAGGTTAAATGGAAATAGTGACCGGAGGTCCACTTAAATACCCACGTGGTGCCCTTTACCAAAGGAGTGGCATTTATTAGGGACTATATTTGTCACAGCCTTATTCCCCCTCAATAAGGATAATGTCACCTTTCCTCCTTGCATCTCTCAGACTGGGGACTGGAAATCGCAGCACAGGTTCTGGTGCACAGCAGCATCTTGGGTCGAGGGGCTTGCAGCAACAGGCTTCCCCTGCCACCTAACTAGATGTAGGTCCACTTTAACATGAGCTCAAGGTAAATCTACAAGTGAAACACAGACCCCGATTCCCCACCACAGCCAATGCCAATAATATACAACCCTCTGTCTACATTGTACAGCCGCCAGGAAGAGATTATCCTGATCCCAAAGAGTTAACAGTGCAGGGAGTGTTTCTTTCTTGACCCCAAACTTTTGTCCCTTTGCTGCACTAGTACAAGCCAGTTCCAGAGGCGGTGTGTGTCAGCGGCAAGTCCCGGCACGTCGCCGGTTACAGCTACCGGAACACTCCTGCGCATAGCACAACGACTTCACAAATTATGAACCGTGCAACCAATTACATAGAAAGAAAATAAACATAATAGTTTGTCCCCTTTAACATGGAAGTCTGTTCCTGTGCCGCCAGCATTCCCCGAATTCCAGGGACAGAGCTGCACTTTGAAGAACAGCTCGAGAAATGTTTTGCCTCTGCTCCTGTCCCTGACACTTATTTTTTCTGTGACTGTCCAGCAGATCCCTGAATCCTTTCCTGTATCCCTAAGTAACATAGTAACATAGGCCTCGATTTAATAAAAGGTAGAAAAAAATTCTCATGGTAGTAAAAAATTCAATTCATGAGAAAAAAGCCTGAGAATGTCACTGTTACTGAATCACTAGATAAAAAGACAATGAAAGTCAATGGCAGCTTTTTACTACAGTGTAGAAAGGAGGAAACAGTTCTCTACTTTTCTTAGGAGTAAAAAAGTACCATTGACTTTCAGTGTCTTCCTATCTGGTGATTCAGCAACAGTGACATTCTCAGGCTTTTTTCTCATGAATTGAATCTTTTACTACCATGAGAATTTTTTCTACCTTTACTGAATCGAGGCCATAGTATGTGCCGCTGAATAAAAACGTAAGTCCACCCAGTTCAGCCTGTTTATCTCCTTCCAGTGGTCTAGTAGCCATAGCTGGAAATGTTATTACATGCCAGGAAGGCATCCAGGCCACTTTTGAACGTTTTTACTGTATCCATCATTACTACCTCCTCTGGCAGCGAGTTCCATAGTCTCACTGCTCTTACAGAGAAGAATCCCCTCCTATGTCGGTGGAGAAAGCACCTTTCCTCTAATCTTAGTGGATGCCCTTGGGTTACGGTTACACCCAGGGGTATAAATAGATTGTGGGACAGATGTTTGTATTGACCCCAAATATATTTATACATAGTTATTAGATCACCTCTCAAGCGTCTCTTCTCTAAACTAAATAAACCTAACTTTGACAATCTTTCAGGGTACTCTAGTCCCCGCACTCCTTTTACTAACTCCAGTTCTGATATGTCCTTCTTAAGCACAGGTGCCCAGAACTGTACACAATCCTCCATATGGGGTCTGACCAGTGACTTGTACAGGGGTAAAATGATGCTCTGGTCATGAGCACCTATGCCCCTCTTGATGCACCCCATGATCCTATTTGCTTTGGCATCAGCTGCCTGGCATTGATTACTACAGTTAAGCTTATTGTTAACTAAAACCCCCCAGGTCCTTTTCCATTGTTGTTTTACCAAGTGTTTCTTTACTTAGCGTGTAATCATGGCACCAATTTCTCCTTCCCATGTGCATAACCTTACATTTATCTGTGTTAAACTTCATTTGCCATTTAACTGCCCAATCTTCCAATTTATCTAAATCTGTTTGTAGCTGCCTGCTGTCCTCTTTTGTTTTAAATACTTTACACAGCTTAATATCATCTGCAAAGATTGAGACTTTACCGTTTAATCCGTTGCGTTTACTTTTGAGAACTCATACATCCTTTTAATTAAATGATGTTCACTATCCCGGTGATTGGTCCTTGTCCCTGGGGCCTCCCAATTTGGGATGCCCCACAGCGTAAAACCACCCAGAACGCCCACACAACTCATCTTACTGACATTCCTATGGTGCATGCGCGTGCTCTCGTCCAATAAGCGTTAGTTAGAACCGACTGTCGCAATAGGGAGTGGGGGCAGCTGCATCCCTGGTTTCCCGGCACGTGCAACTTATTGGATTGCAATTACGGAGACGGACCAGGTAAGTGATTGCAGGCGATCTGGGGGGCTTATTTAGTTGACCACTAAGTTGACTTAATTGACCAGGGGCACTTGACCGATCATGGAGACCTTTTTGGCAATTGATCAAGAGGAACGTAAAAGCTACATTATCAATGTAGCTGGTGAAAGCTACATTATCCTGGCGGCAATAAGACTGAGTCCTTCAGACAGAGGGGGTGGGGGTTAAACTCATGGGGGGAGGTAATGGCATCATGGAGGTGGGCTAAGTAGGTTAGAGTGGATGTCCAGTCTAGAGAAACCCCCTTTGTGGCTTCTGGTCAAGTGGCCTGGAGAAGGTTCATATGGAGTTGCGGGGGGGGGGGGGGCAGAAAAGAAGGGTGCCGAGCGGAGGCCTGCCCATGATGCACAGGCTTCCCATTGATCCACTTAAAATCCCTGAAAAGTTCCAGAGACCTCCCGCCACCCGGTTTTGGCACTAGAATTAGTCAGGCCTCCCGACAAATTGACATTAGCACAAATCTCCCTCCCGATCTTTAATACTGTCATCCATCGTGAGCGAGCATGCGCTGAATTATTTAGCAGCGTTAATTACTCTCTGCATTATTTATATAAGCGGGCATATAATTTAATTGCGTTTCCCCTGATCTGCTCTGCCTTTAACAGGCATCATCCGTCACCCTCAGACTGTATTTAAGATTTTATTGGCTGGATTTATTTGATTCCTCGCCTTCATGGCGAGGAGTAGTATACGGCGCACTTACCATCTTTAAAGGATCCGGCGTGCCGCTGCAGTTTCTTCTTGCCGAACGTTCTCTGCAAAGTAACGCCATAAAGAGAGATTTAGAGGGGAGGCCGAGTGTGCATTGCGTCTGCAAACAAACCGCATGAACAGCAAATAAAGGAATAAACTAAAAGAATCTGGAAGTCAAAGCTAGCTGGACTCGATAGTAAATGGTCCGGGTCTGGTTTGCGGGCATGCTGATTCATTACTAGCGCCAGGTAACGGCAGATGAGCGTCTGTACTGTGGCTCTAAGAGCGACCGCTAGTGGTCGCTCTGATCGTCCGTGAGTTGCTATTACAGAGCGCCTCAGTCGCTGTAGTAACATGGGCGCCATTGATGAATTTGATGTGTGAGTCGCTATAACACCAGTACAGCACTATATGGGAGCGAACGGTAGCGACTAGACAGTGTGATGGACTCAAACCATATTCATCAAAAAAACAGCCTCACACAGTGCCAGCGCTCAAAATTGTGCCGCTGTAGCCCAGAGCGCCAGACGCTGTGCGATTAAAGTCCGTTTTTGAACACAAATCCACCAGTAACAAAGCGAAAACACATGGAATGATATTGTTATTACATTGTGACATTAACACTTTAATACCAGACCTGTAATGACCTGCATAAAAATATAAATCAAAAAAGTTTTCAAAAATATATTTAAATAGGCCAGGAGAGGTCACACAATTATTGGATACCAAACAAAAAAAAAATATTAAAAGAAAACCCTGTTTAAACAGAAGAAACGTAACATCCATTGTAATTTATGGGAGAGCGACAGGTAATACCAGGCACTCTGAAAGGCAGAGCGCCGCCGGGATCCGCTTAGCCGTCTGTGATGATGAATCGGCCACTACGGGACGCTGTAAGAGGCGCTCACCAGAATCGCTTTCATAAATGTGGTATTGCGTGCCGTGGCCAGCGTTCACCTGCCGCTACCTGTTGTTTACAAGCCACTACCTGCCGCTATCCCTTGATGAATAAAGCCCTAAGACACTTCTTTCACCAATTATGTCCAATGCCAGGGAGGGTCCTGGTCCACCGGGAACCCTTAAAGAAGCACTATCGCGAACTTGTGTAAGATTAAAAATCCATATAAACACATCGGCTAATGAGAGGAGGGGTCATTTATGCTCCCAACAAGCTTGTGGTTTATTATCTCCTGGTACGAATAAAATCCAGGGGTGACAGTTTAAGTCTATCAGGGGTGACAGAGCCTGTCCCCCCAGATGTCCCTTTCCTTCCATTAAAAAGAAGAAAAATAAGCCTGGCTGGATATTTCTTGTTGCCGGGTGTATAAGTGACCCCGCCTCCTGGAATCCAGCTAATTTATACAGATTTTTATCATTGGGCCATTTTTCGTGCTTCTTTAAGCGAGTATTGCATTAGAAATATACTCACCTATTCCTAAACAGAGCTTCAGCTGTTTTCTGTCCCCTATCATACAGAGATCCATAAGGAAAAGGTGAGTATCTCTTGATTTTAAGTAAGTGCAACAGGAGCAGTTGGGTTTGGGGTTTGCAGCCCTGGCAGGGTGGAATTAGTTCCATTTGAACATAAAGGAGATGGCGGTGGGCCTAACTGCTACAACAAGACCCCCTGAAATTCAAGCTGACTATATGCAGCTGGTTGTGGGGGACGGGGGGCTGGATGGATACACTGGATAAACTAAGTAATGGAGGGGGCAGAACAACATTTTAGCTGAATCCTTAAAATCCAGAAAAGAATTGGGACTGGCAATCTTGACTTTCTCCAATATTCATCCTCAAAAAGAGGGAAATGAGTGCTTACCCTCCTTTGTCTCCTATGGAGATCAAAGAATGGAAAACTGGCCTAAAAACCTGAGGGTATCCCTGGCCTCTGGCAAGTTATGCCTCCAGGGCCGGAAAAATACAATTTTTCTCAGTACTCACCTGTAGAATTGTTTTTGTAGTATATAGCACGTCCTGTTTCACTAATTCTTTACGCTTGGGATATCCGCCACAAGGTGGCGCAGTGGACTGCAGAAAAGACTTGTGGCCCCTCCCGGCCCTATAAAAGGACAGGAACCTCCCACAAATTCCCAGTGTTCCGAAGCAGTTAGACAAGAAGCCGGGAGAATAAAAATAAAAGGAAACCCCAACCAACATTTGAACAAATCACCATACAGAGGTAACCAAGAATAATGATAACAAGGGAGGGGTGAAACAGGACGTGCTGTATACTACAAAAACAATTCTACAGGTGAGTACTCACAGAATTGTATTTTTCCAAGTATACAGCACGTCCTGTTTCACTAATTCTTTACGCTTGGGACGTCCAAAAGCAGTGTCCGTAAAGTAGTGTGGGATCCCAAGAACAATGGCAGGCAAATCAAACCACTGCTGCCTGAAGAACTTTGTGGCCAAAAGCAGCATCAGCTGAGGCCCTAACATCAACCTTGTAAAACTTAGAAAAAGTATGAACAGAAGACCAAGTTGCGGCCTTACAAACCTGTTCAACAGAAGCCTGGTGCTGAAAAGCCCAAGAGGCACCAATAGCACGAGTGGAATGAGCAGTAAGACGGAAGGGAGGTTCCTTCCCCTTAGAAGAATAGGCTTGCACCACCGCCTGACGAATCCACTTGCTGATAGTGGACTTAGCCGGAGGCAAACCCTTCCTAGGACCAGAAGGAAGAACAAAAACAGCATCAGTCTTCAGTAGCCACCAAGTAGAACTTGAGAACCCTGACCACATCTAAGGAATACAGAGTCCTCTCCTTGGAATTAGCAGGATTAGGACACAATGAAGGCAAGACAATGTCCTGATTGAGATGAAAAGCAGACACAACCTTAGGCAAGAAATCTGGCTTAAACCAAAACACCACCTTGTTCTGGTGTCGCTCAGTGATAGCCACCAAAAAGGCTACCTTAAGAGTCAAAATAGGCAAAGCGGCCTCACGGATAGGCTCAAAGGGACGGACCCTGCAGAGCAGATAACACCAGATTCAAAACCCAAACTGGTAATATAGGCTTACGTGGCGGACGGACGTGAGAAACCCCCTGGAAAAAACCCCCAAACGGTGACTGGCAAAAGATCTTGCCAGAGCTGAAAAATGGCCTTTGAGGGTACTAAGTTGAAGGCCCAAATCCACATCATGTTGCAAGAATTCCAGAATCCTGGGAATAGAAACCACCCGACAGGGAAAAGACTTAGACTCACACCAGGCAATGTAAGCATGCCAGACCCTGTAGTAGATAAAGGATGAGGACAGGCAACCCCTTTTCCATCAAGATGGAGGTTTCAGCAGCCAAGCCATCAAAGCCAGAGTTTCTAAATTGGGATGGCACAGCTGCCCCTGAGTGAGTAGATCTGGATCCTTGGGCAGGACATACTGATATATTGCCAACTGCACGATGTCTGCAAACCCCACAGTTCTTGGCCAACAGGGGGCCACCAGAATGGTTGGCACCCCTTCCTGAGCTACCTTGCGCAACACCCTGCCCAACAGAGGAAACGGGGGGGGGGGGGGGACACAGAGGAGCCGAAACCCCTTCCAAGGCATTGCTAGCGCATCCGTGGCAAAGGCCAGAGGATCCTGTGACAGAGAGACAAAGAATGGAAGTTTGTGATTGTGACGTGAAGCAAACAGGTCCACATCCGGCAGACCCCAGCGGTGGCACAGGAAGTGAAAATACCGTTTTGTGAGTACTCACCTTTAAAAACGGATATTATAAGTGTGACATACACTCCGCTTCAACTCTGCATGACATTTGGGTTATTCTCCAGTAGAGGGCGAACTTCTGCAGAGATGAATGCAAAAAAGGAGCTCCTCCCAGTCCATAAATACCTGGGACCTCCCACCAATTCCCCAGTGTAAGATAGCAGTAAGGGGACCAGGAAGAACCAAATATAACAATACTAACAACCAAGAAACAATGGTTCACCATATAAAGGATCCGGAATACCAAAAAGGGTGGGTGAAGCAGAGTGTATGTCACACTTATAATATCCGTTTTAAAGGTGAGTACTCACAAAACGGTATTATTCCAAGTGTGACATACACTCCGCTTCAACTCTTCATGACATTTCGGACATCCAATAGCAGTGTCCGTCATGGGTGGGAACCGAAAACAGTAAAATAATGTACCAATTTAAACCACTGCAGCTTGCAGAACCTTGCAGCCAAACACAGCATCCGCTGAAGCCCGCACGTCAACCTCGTAAAACTTGGAAAAAGTATGAACGGAAGACCAAGTAGCAGCCTTACAAACTTGTTCAACAGAAGCCTGGTGCTGAAAAGCCCAGGACGCACCAACAGCACGAGTAGAATGCGCAGTGACCTTAAAAGGGGGAGTCCTCCCCTTAACAGAATAGGACCCAACAATGGCCTGACGAATCCATTTGCGAATGGTAGACTTAGCGGGCGCCAAACCTTTCCTGGGCCCGCAGGGCACCACGAAAAAAAGGTGTCCGTCTCGCGGAAAGAAGAAGTAGACACCAAATAGTACAGAACACAACAAACAACAGCTAAAGTGTGCAAAAACCTCTCCTTGTCATTGCTAGGCTTAGGACACAAGGAAGGGAGAACAACATCCTGAATGAGATGGAAAGTAGAAACCACTTTAGGAAGGAAATCCTACTTAAAGCGGAAGACCACCTTGTCCTGGTGTCTTTCAAAGTAAGGGGCCTGAATAGACAGAGCCGCCAACTCAGAGACACGCCGAACAGAGGTAATGGCCATCAAGAAAGCAATCTTTTGAGTGAACACAGAAAGAGCAATATCCTGCAACGGCTCAAAAGGAGGACCCCGAAGAGCCGAAAGAACCAAATTCAGATCCCAAACAGGGACCAGAACCTTCCTAGGGGGCCGCACAAAAGTGACCCCCTGGAAAAAAGTCTTAACCAGCGGGTGTAAAGCAAAAAGTCTTTGGAAGAAAACAGCCAGAACAGAGACCTGCCCTTTCAAGGTACTAAGCTGGAACCCAAGATCCAGACCGTGTTGAAGAAACTCCAAAATCCTAGGGATTGAAAACACCCTGCAAGGCAAAGCCCTAGCCTCACACCAGTCAATATAGGACCGCCAAGTCCTATAGTAAATGCCAGAAGAGTACCGCTTCCTAATCCAAGTCTGAACAACAGCCTCAGACAAACCTTCCTCCTTCAGAATGAAGGTTTCAGCAGCCAAGCCGTCAAAGCCAGCATTTGTAAATTGGGGTAAAGTAGTTGACCCTGAGATATCAAATCCAGAAACATGGGCAGCCGGTACTGAACTACCGCCACGCGCACGACGTCAGCGTACCAAACCTGTCCTGGCCACCAGAATTGCTGGTGCCCCTTCCAGAATCAGCTCGCGAACTACCTTGCCCACCCTGGAGAAGAGAGGAAACAGGTACAGGAACCCCAGATCCTTCCAGGCAAGGGACAAGGCATCCACTGCCAGGGCTAGAGGATTCTAAGATAGAGACACAAAAGGATGGGAGTTTGTGATTGTGCCGTGAGGCAAAGAGATCCACCTCCGGAGTCCCCCACTTGTGACAAAGGGACCGAAAAAAACTCTGAGATTGAGAGGCCACTCCCCTCGGTGAGAGAACCCCCTGCTCAGGGAATCTGCCTCCGTGTTCTCCACTCCCGGAATGTAGACTGCCGAAACGCAAGTAACATTGCTCTCCACCCAAGTCAGGATAAGAGAGACTTCCCTGAGGGCACTCCTGCTGCGAGTCCCTCCTTGGTGATTAATGTAGGCTACCGCCGTCCGATTGTCTGATCGAACCTGAACCGGTAGGCCCTGTAGGTGCGACGTCAGCCGCTCCAGGACAAGCCGGATGGCTCTGAGCTCTAAGACATTGATGGGGGTGTGAGCCTCCTGAGGACTCCACAACCCACTGAACTGATGACTTTTCCAGAAACCTCCCCAGCCCGACAGGCTGGCATCCGTGGTAACCGTCTCCTAACAAGGGGCCAGAAAGGATCTGCCCCTCATCAGGTTGCTCGACTCCAGCCACCACCGAAGTGACCACTGAACCCTGGGAGACATCCTGAAAGGTTGATCCAAGGACTACGGACATCTGTCCCAATGCGTCAATAGGTGAAGTTGGAGAGATCTCACGTGAAACTGAGCAAACGGGACTGCCTCGAAGGAAGACCAATCCCACCAGTTTCATACCCAGACGGATAGAGAGGCAAGGGTCGGCCAGAAGAAGGCGGATCAGATCCTGAACCCCCTGCACCTTGGGCTGAGGTAGAAACACTCTGGCTAGAATGGTATCCAGATTCATGCCCAGGAATGAAAACTCCCTTGATGGAGAGAGAGAGAATTTGGGGCGGTTGACCACCCATCCGAACCTCTCCAGAATCGACACCACCTAGTGGGTGTCCAGCTCCGCCTGACAGAGGGAAGAAGCTGAAATAAGTAGGCCGTCCAGATACGGCACAATGCGAATGCCCTGAGCTCTGAGCAGGGCCATTATGCCCGCCAGAACCTTGGTGAAGACCCTCGGCGCTGAGGTCAACCCGAAGGGAAGGGCTACAAAACTGAAAAAGTTGATCGTACACCGCGAACCTGAGGAATCTCTGATGCGCTGGAAAAATGTAAACATGCCGATACGCATCCTTGATGTCTATGGATGTCATAAAGTCCCCTTGACAAAGGGAATTGATGGTCAAGCGCAGAGTCTCCATTCGGAACATCTTGGTTCTGATGAACCCGTTGAGGATCTTCAGGACCAGAACGGGTCTTATGAAACCATCCTTTTTGGGAACCGTGAAAAGATTGGAATAGTAACCCCTGCCTCTCTCTGAGGGAGGCACCGGGCATATGACTCCCATGTCCAGAAGATTTTTTTTTTTACCGCTAACAGGAGCCCCTGAGCAGCCTGAGGGTCCGAGGGCACCCGAGACCTTAAAAATCTTGGAGGAGGCCAGTACTCGAACTCCAGTTTGTACCCGGACAAGACCACTTCCAGAATCTATCTGTCTCTGACCTCCTGGGCCCAGACCTGGAAGAAGAGCCGCAGCCGTCCCCCCACCCGTACGGGTGAGGGCGCCCCTTCATTGTTGAGCTGGTTTAACAGCGGACTTGGGCTTGGAACCTCAGGCAGAAGCGGGACGGGCCCGACCTCTGCCTCTGTTCCAGGATGAACCTCTGCCCCCGGAGTAGGCAACATCTCTGACCGCTCTGGCACCACGAAAAGAAGGGTTGAAGGAGCTCGCCCCCCGAAAGGAGCGATGCTGCTTCTAACGCTGAGGCAACTTACCTCCCTTAGCAACCACATCCAACTTATCTCCAAACAGCCGCGTACCCAAGGAGGGAAGGGCTGTGAGCGATTCCTTGGCCACAAAGTCCGCCGCCCACTGGCGAAGCCCGACGGATCGGCGCATGGCTACCAAGAATACCGAAGTTCTCCTACACATGACAATAGTGTCCTCCATAGCGGTCAATACAAATTCCATGAATAATTTGCACCTTTTAAGGATAGTGAACTCGGCGCTGGCTGGGTCAAATTGGGCGTCAAGTAACAAGTCCCTAACCACAGACCTAGTAGCCACCGTAGCAAGCGCAGATGCACACACAGGTCGCAAGGATGAACCAACACTGGCAAAAGCATAACCTGCCATCTAATCAAGGCGCTTAACCTCGCCATCCTTAAGGGAAGTGGCGTCTGGGGTGTGGACCACAGAGGTGTTGGACAATCCCAAAAAACTGGCGCATCGACCTCGGAAAGAGAAGACCAGCGCTTAACCGCTTCCACAGGAAAAGGATACTTCTTATCCCATCCCTGAGGAACACCCGGAAGCCGGCTCGGTTTCTCCCATTCCCTAAGGATCAATGCCTCAAAATGACCTTGGGTAAAAAACTCCAAGCATGGCTTGGAGGACCCTAAAAAATCCCCTTTTTTGACAGGGGGTGCCTCTAGCGAGGCAATATCCAAAACCTCCAAGAGATGTGCCAAAACCCTGGAAGTGTTAACGGCATCCCCAAGCGCCTGCCCAACATCAGTATCACAAAAAATGCACCTCATCAGCATCTGATACCTCAAACAATTCCCCTCTCTAACGGGGAATAATCCGATCAATCAAGGGAATCATCATCAAAATCCAAAGCTGCCTGGGCCGGCGACAAATGACTCTTTTTAGCCTGGGCCATCTTGCCCACTGCGCTAGCAATAAATCTCTCGATGCTGGCCAAATTAGTACAAACATCAGAGTGTGACTCCCCGCTAGCGACCAAGTCACTTGGGGTATGGATAAAGCAGAAGGGGGGAGGCACCGACCCAGACGCCTGCCGTGTTATAGCCTTTTGTGCACATGGTATAAAGATCAGAACAATATCACCCGTAAGGGATATCCCACAACCCACACATGGCCGGGATTGTCCCAAAGGGAGCCCGAGCCCAGAATCCTGCAGACCCTTCATATGGTGATTTTTGGATAGTCGCAAGACCTAGGGAATTATGCTAGTAAGCAACCCCGGGATGCCCCTTTAAAGTCCCTGTGGGAGGATTTGTCAAGTGTAAATTAAGGCTAGGGACCCTAGGACCGGGAGAACCTCCTTTTTATATGCAAAAAACAGGGAGTCCTCCTGAAAGCCATAAGTGAAAAGGCCCCATCAGCACCCACACACATACAAAAGTACATCACATGTAATAGGTGTAAATGCCCACAGTACCATAAAACAAGAATATACAAATATATATATATATATATATATATATATATATATATATATATATATCTCAATGTATACATTAATCAAAACCAAGGCAGGCAGCGCTGCCAAAGAAGCGGCAATAGAGGCAATAAAAACGCAAGGAAGAGGGAGGGAGCCCCCGGTGGGGCACTCACGCGCGAAAGATGGTGTCCAGACGGCAACAGCAGCAGCTCAGCGAGAGGACAGGAGAAGAAGGGGGCGGGCCCGCGCGCCGCGTGAGGCCCCGCCCCTCTCCCTCCGACGTTAGTTAATGCAGGCCTGTAGAAGGCTGGGCCCGCAAAAGGTGGCAATAGAGGGGGGCGGACCGCGTCAGCGCACGAGCACCTGGCCCCGCCCCCTCACCGGATACCTGAGGGGAAGAAGCTCCCCAGAAGCCCGCAGCGCTGAGTAAAAAAAAACAGATAGAGGCCTCCATATGGTGCACAGTAAATCACACACACACAAACCCAGACAACAGGGAATAAAAAAAATAAAAAACACACGTACAATAAAGGTATTCAGGGCCCGACCCCCCCCCCCCCCCCCCTTGGAAAGGTAATAGAGGGATCCGGAAGGGGGGAGATCCCGCACCATACGGTGCCAAGGGAAAGAAGGGACAGGGCATCCCAAACCGGGATCACCAACCCATAAAACCGCCTACCCCATAATGAGGTCTCACGGGGAAGCATGGCTCCCTATCACACCTAAAAGAGGTGTAGCCTACCTTCACCTGGGAGGCTCGTATAATACTTAGGAAACAAAGGTCCGGCAGAAATAGGTATAAAATGGGGCCGGGCGCGAGCCTGGCTTACCTGCAAGGAACAGAAGTCTTCATCTTCTGTCTTGCTCGCCTTCCTGCAGAGAAGGAACTGGGGAATTGGTGGGAGGTCCCAGCTATTTATGGACTGGGAGGAGCTCCTTTTTGGCATTCATTTCTGCAGAAGTTTGACCTCTAC
The DNA here is from genome assembly GCA_027917425.1 of Gastrophryne carolinensis. Classification (NCBI taxonomy): domain Eukaryota; kingdom Metazoa; phylum Chordata; class Amphibia; order Anura; family Microhylidae; genus Gastrophryne; species Gastrophryne carolinensis. The sequence goes on along the minus strand of CM051242.1, from coordinate 25,117,603 downwards.
TGGAGAATAACCCAAATGTCATGAAGAGTTGAAGTGGAGTGTATGTCACACTTGGAATATACCCTGTTGCTGAGGGCCCACTCCCCCAGCCAAGACATCCCCCTGCTCAAGGAGTCTGCCTCCAGGTTCTCCACTCCCAGGATGTAAACTGCCGATATGCAGGGGGCATTCTCCTCCGACCAGGACAGTAACACTTCCTTGAGGGCTCGCTTGCTCTGAGTCCCTCCCTGATGATTGATGTAGGCAACCGCCGTCTGGTTGCCCGAGCGAATCTGAGCAGCCCGACCCCGAAGGTGTAGGGTCAACTGGAAAAGAACCAACCTTATCGCCCGTAGCTCCAGAATGTTGATAGGGGCATGGGCCTCCTGAGGGTCCCACTGACCCTGGAACTTCAGAGACGTCCAAAAGCCCCCCCAACCTGTCAGACTGGCATCTGTGGTGACAGTCTCCCAGCACGGGGGCAGAAAGGTCCTGCCCACTAGGAGATTCCCTGAGTCCAGCCACCAGGAGAGAGATAAACTGACCAGAGGGGACAGAGCAAATACCTGATCCAGGGACCTAGGGTCCCGATCCCAAACCGACAAGAGGTGCAACTGAAGAGGTCTCATGTGAAACGGAGCATAGGGGACCGCCTCGAAGCATGACACCATCAGGCCCACCAACTGCATCACCTGCCGAATGGAGGGAAGAGGGCAAGAAAGTAGAAACCTTGCCTGTGTCTGCAAGCTTTCCACCTTCTGCTGAGGCAGAAAAACCTTGACCTGAGATGTATCCAGAGTCATGCCCAGAAAGGACCTCACCAAGGACGAAGACAGTGAAGACTTGGGAAAATTGATCACACAACCGAAGGCCTTGAGTGTGGAGACCACCATCTGGGTATCCAGCTCGGCTTGATGAAAGGACTGAGACACAATCAGAATGTCGTCCAGATAAGGAAGGATTCGAATGCCCTGAGATCGCAACAGAGCCATCACCCCCGCCAGCACCTTGGTGAAGACCCGAAGGGCAGAGGTAAGACCGAAAGGTAAGGCCACAAATTGGTAGTGCTGATCCTCCAGAGCAAACCTGAGAAATCTGATGACGTGGAAAAATTGGAACATGAAGGTAAGCATCTTTGATGTCCACCGAAGTCATGAAGTCGCCCGGACGCAGGGTACTGACCGCCGAGCGTAGAGTCTCCATGCAAAAATGTTTGAACCTGACAAACTTGTTGAGACGCTTCAAATCTTCGCAGTCCAGACTGCAGATGAAAACTGGGGATTTGTGGGAGGTTCCTGTCCTTTTATAGGGCCGGGAGGGGCCACAAGTCTTTTCTGCAGTCCACTGCGCTACCTTGTGGCGGATATCCCAAGCGTAAAGAATTAGTGAAACAGGACGTGCTGTATACTTGGAAAAATGGACCTGCCTGCCAAGGCCCACAGCGCCGGTTACTTACCTAAACCTTCCTTCATGGTTCAGGAGCTGGTGGTCTGGCTCCTATCTCACGGAGGAACTTGAAAACTACTGAGGAGTGAAGGGTGGAGTCAAGTTTAAAATGTTAATCTGGTGGTCACGAGTTCCATGCCTAGTGGGTGGGACTCAGAAGTCTCAGGAGTATGCTGCCTGAAGGATGTTTTGAGAAATAACCATTATTGCAAATTGGGATCAGTTTTATGGATCTACATTTTTTTTTTAAACGAGGAGCAAAACCTGTTCTGGCCAGTCCTGGAGTCTAAAAGACTCTGTCTCCATGGCATCCTGATTTGGGATTCCCCATGGTTCGCCCTATACTCACCAGTGATCCTCCAATGCATGTATGGAAATGTGAGAACGCACAGTAAAAGGTAACGGGATGCCGCAAGAACCCTTTGGCAACCCCCTCTAGCCCTGTTGTGTGTGCTTGCGCCGGCAGAGATTCAGGCGGTAAGTGCGTATAACAGGGATGTCTGTGATGAGCCGGATTCATGGAACACCATGAAATTGCTGAATCAAGGCGAGTATATGGCAAATGAGGGGGTGGGGATTTTAAACCACACAGCAAAATCCTATTCCATTCCCTATTGGCCAATGGCAGTTATTTGGGACAAGCATGTGAGACTGGAACATGCACAAGGTGTTTATGTTTTTTAGTCTTCTGAAGGGGTATTGAGTGGATGGGTACTGTGGCATTTCCTTAAGGGGAACGGAGATTCATCTGAACCCCACAGGCCAAGGTTAACCCAACCAGATTTGGAGCTCCAGGCAGTGGACCAAAACCCAGCCAATCGATTCCCTTCCTCCGGGGCATCCAAAATCGGGATGTCCCACTGTGTGAAACTCCCCAGGTCGCCCCATACATTTATCTTGCTTCCCGGTCCAACGGCGCATGCACGAGCCGCATCCCCGCTATCCCTCTAGCAGGGCATGTGCCCGCGCCAGGCATTTGTGAATAGCCGGCACGGGCACACTCCCTGTTAGAGGTAGGTGGGGGATGTGTCCGCCAGTGTGCTCGGAGCCGCTGGCCTTAGATGACGTTGTGTCAGCAGCTCCGAGTGCGCTTATTGGACGAGTGCCCACGCATGTGCCGTAGGACCGGGAAGAGGTGAGATGTGCTTGGCGATCTGGGGGGTTTCACACAGCGGGCACCCCCAATCAGGGGACCCTGGGGAAAAAGACCAAAGCCCAGGATATTCAAAATCCTGGGTTTTGGTCCACTTAAAACTTATACTAAAAGGCGAGCATCTGATTGTTGTCCCATTATCTCGGGCTACACGTTGCACTGCCCTAAATTTCAATCAGCTTTCGAAAAGACTCTGTAGTTCCTACATTATCTTTAGTATTAGAAAATGTGAGATTCGTAGAAAAAAAATGAAGAGACACGGTGCAGTGGGTGTAGCAACAGCGATATGTGATGAGTGTGAGAGGAGGGCGGAGTTTCAGAGCTGCAGAGAAAGGCAGCCAATCAGGACGTCTGGGGAGGTAGAGGGGGGTGTTTCCATTCTTGATCCACTGAAGGTTGATTGATGGACCAGGTCAACAGAGTGGGGACTGAAAGCTGAATGAGGAAGTGATTTTTCTTATTAAAGGAGACAGAAAGAGGAGGAAGCAGGGCGCTGTAGCCACTTAATGAATGGTAAGCCCCTTTTAACTTGCCAATCACTTTAAAGCCTGTATCCCTACAAGACTATAATGTATCCAAAGTAGAACCTCGTTATAGTCTCTACACTGCCACAGACCCTCAGCAAAGCTAAAGCCAGAAGTGCGGGAGATAGAGTTGGGATCAAAGTAGGGGTGGCCCCTTGTAGGGCTATGAAGGGTTCTTCAGCAGACCAAAATCACCTACTGGGCGCCAAGATCTCAATGCAGGCTTACGTTAAATTGATTCTTTACTACCTAGGTCGATTCAGTTGGCCACCATTTCCTGTGGACCTTCTGCTTGGCTGTGATGTCACCAAGAGGCCACCACAAGCCATTGTGGTGCTTTGCTGCACTTGATCAGCATGGTTACCCTGCAAGAGTTTTCTTCTTCACTTAATGTTACTTTCGATTAAGCACAAAGGGTTTCCACCGCCCTGTCGTGCAGCCACTGCTGCGGGTGTTTAAGCAGCTCGGCAGCAGATCATTAAACAATATCTACAATGCTTTGCTGTAAAACAAACACACTCAACGTAATCCAAATATTTATTTCTCAAGCAGCTCCATCATATTAACTAACAGCGCACCGCGAGCCTCCAGGAGAGAGGAGATCCGGGGTGAGCAGCTCCAGTATCTGCACTGCCCAGGGGGGGAGCTCTCACTGGCTTTTTTTAGTCTACACAGAATGATTATAGAGCAAGAGTGGACAGGCAAAAGGGAGATACTGGAGCAGGGGGTGCTCAGGATTAAAGAAGGTTCAGGTTTAGAGCCTATTAAACTAATGCTATTGGAAGGACACAAATGGACAATGCAAACTGAAATAGGCTTTTCAACATTTTCTTTAAACACCTCCCCGTTTGGGGGTATTTTTCAAAATCACTGCATCCCATTGGGTACTTGTACCCCTCTACCACATACCACGCTATCCATCTTTATTTGCCTTTCTTTGTTTCCAACATCTCCCTCCATCTCCCTGTGAGCCCCTGGCAGCCTCCTCGGGGCCCCCTGTGAGCCCCTGGCAGCCTCCTCGGAGCCCCCTGTGAGCCCCTGGCAGCCTCCTCGGGGCCCCCTGTGAGCCCCTGGCAGCCTCCTCGGGGCCCCCTGGCAGCCTCCTCGGGGCCCCCTGTGCGCCCCTGGCAGCCTTCTCAGGGCCCCCTGTGCACCCATGGCAGCCTCCTTGGGGCCCCCTGTGCGCCCATGGCAGCCTCCTCTGGGCCCCTGTGTGCCCATGGCAGTCTCCCCCTGGCCCCCTGTGCGCCAATGGCAGTCCCCTGGGCCCCCCCCCGTGTGCCCATGGCAGTCTCCCCCGGGGGCCCCCCGTGTGCCCTTGGCAGTCTCCCCAGGCACACAACGGCCGACTGCCCCATCCCCCGCTTCCCTCTAACAGGGAGCGTGCCTGCGCCGGCCATTCACAAATGCCTGGCACAGGCACGCGCCCTGCTAGAGGGATAGCGGGGATATGCACGTGGCTCACACATGCGCCGTTGGACCGAGAAACAAGGTAAGTGTATGGGCAACCTGGGGGGTTTCACACAGCGGGGCATCCCGATTTTGGATGCCCCTGGGGGAGGGAATCGATCTATAAGATTCCCGGGCCGACTCCCGTGGGTTTTGGGCCACTTTAAAGGCCTAGGGAGACCCTGGAAGATTGTGATGGGCTCATAGCCTGGGGAGGTTGCAAAAACATCATGATGACCCATGGAAATTGCAAAGGGCCCAGGTGGTCTGGGGAGATGGCAAAGGCCCTTCACAATCTCCCTTGCCCCTCCCAGAAATGCCTTTTTCAAACTCCTTGTCCCCTGCCCACCTCCAATCTCACACGGGGTCCTTAATGAGTGCAGACACAGACACCATCCTTTGCGCTCTTATGTTTAGGAGGGAAAACTTTTATGGCGATTGTGGGAGCCTAATCATTGGTGAACTGTCTGGATATAGTCAGGGCTGGGGATCAATTTAGAACAACATAAGCAAGACTCAACTGGAACATTGTATTTTAAACAAACCTTCGATCTTCCGGCATTTCTTGGGCTTTTCGGGCTCCTTGGGGGCGGAGCATTAGGATCTTCTGAAACAGGCATTAAGGTTGACATAGGCTTTATTGGTTGCACATCTTCATTTTTAAACCCTCTCATAGCCGCCCTGTATGACTGATTCCTTAGATTCCTTTTTAAAGTCCCACCATTCTCTAGGTCATCGTCCAAAGAGATTTCAGGAGTGGAAAACCTCTTCTGCTCCTGCTGAAGGAATTCTTTGCTAATGGTGGTTGATGCAATGGTGTGGTGTCGGGGAGACCTGGTCTTCGAGGCGATAGCCAGGCCCTTTGGGATCATTTGTTGAGTTCCCAGCTTTTTTGCAGCCGCACTTTCTGTGCTTAGAACAACCCGGTGGGCATCCACTGGAGATGGGGGCTGGTCTGCAATGTAAGAAGCATTGTCCATGGCTTTTACAGTTATTTGTTGCATGGACTTTGAGGTAGAGTTTTCTTTTGTTTCATAGAATGCATAAGACTTGTCCCCCACGGACGGGTCTGAGTATCTGTTGGACATGATGAAGATGGTCCCTAAAAAACAAATGCTAAAATAAGTTTGGCCAACATTGGGACATATATAGCAATGAACATAGTAGTGCAAGCTTACCTAGTGGTCCCTCAAGAACATGTTAGGACTATACCAAACATAGAAGAAAAATGTCCCCTTATCCATATGTAACCATAATGGGGCACAAGCTCATGGGCCTCGATTCAATAAAGGTAGAAAAAAATTCTCATGGTAGTAAAAAATTCAATTCATGAGAAAAAAGCCTGAGAATGTCACTGTTACTGAATCACTAGATAAAAAGACAATGAAAGTCAATGGCAGCTTTTACTACAGTGTAGAAAGGAGGAAACAGTTCTCTACTTTTCTTAGGAGTAAAAAAGTGACTTTCATTGTTTTCTTAGCTGGTGATTCAGTAACAGTGACATTCTCAGGCTTTTTCTCATGAATTGGATCTTTTACTACCATGAGAATTTTTTTCTACCTTTATTGAATCGTGGCCATGGCATGGGATTACTTAAACTGGACCTTCAGCATCATTTAAAGCGGACCTTCACCCTGAATAAGAGCATATAGTCTATGTTTCCCCCACCCTGTACATCCAAATTGCTCACATTAAAAATCATCCTACCTGCATCTACTACCTTTTATTAGCCTTTAAACATCCAAGATGGCGGCTCATGGAGCATCAGGCAGCCTACAAACAGGAAGTGTCTTCTGACTGTGTCGCTCTGCATTCTGGGATTGCTGTCCTTTCCCTGACCCCAGTTCTACTCTGTCTGTGCAAAGCACAGCTATAACCCCGCCTCCCTGTACTTTATTCCACTCTCCTCTGCTCAGTATGTGATGCTTCTGAGTCAAGATGGCGGCGCCCATATCCTAGAGTCTTGAACAGAGTTGTAGCCTGGTAGGGGAAAGAATAATAAGTGACTAAAAACTTAAAATATATTAATTTTAGATGCTGAGAGGAGTTTAAGGGTTTGGGCTTTTCATTAAATGATGTTGAAGGTCCGGTTTAATGGAAAGCCCAAACCCTTAAACTATTCACCGGCATCTAAATATAATATTTATTACATTTTTAGTCACTTACTTATTATTCTTTCCCCCACTGGGCTGCAGTTTTGTTCAGGACTCTAGGAGACGGGCGCCACCATCTTGACTCAGAAGCATCACATACTGCGGAGAAGAGAGGGGGGTAAAAGTGCAGGGGGGCAGGGTTATAGATGTGCTTTGCACAGACAGAGCAGAGCTGGGGGTCAGGAAAAGGACAGCAATCCCAGAATGCAGAGCGGCACAGTCTGAAGACACTTCCTGTCTACAGGCAGCCTGACACTCCATGGGCCGCCACCTTGGATGCTAAAAGGCTCAGAAAATGCAGTAGGTGCAGGTAGGATGATTTTTAATGTGAGCAATCTGTATGTACCCTTACGTGGTGAAGGTGAAGGTCCGGTTTAATAAAAAAACATACGTTTCTAAGGCTCCAAACCTACATACTATCAAGAGACTGGTGCAAAATGAGGGTACTTTAGTCCAGAGGGACACTAACATTCTTTCCGACAGTTCCGATAGAATCCAAAAGAACCCCTAAACTAGTTCTGTTTCTTTTATTGGGCCAGACAAGTTCCTCCTGGGAAATATAACGCAATGATCCAAAGGACCCACTTACCCTTAGCTTCTCCTGGTGTATACAGTAGCTAAGAGTTGAAATGACCCTTTTGAATAACTGTCCGTGTCCCTGTATCAAAGGCCTCCTTTAGAAGTTCAGTTTCTACTGGTAATTATAATCATAGGATCTAAAGGACCCGTTTCTCCTGGTAAATATGAATATATAAAACTAGAGGACGTTCAAAAGAACTCATTTACGAGAATGGAAAATATGATCATAGGATCCAAATGAACCATTTCCCAAATCACATTTAATATGGCTAGAAGAACCCAAGATCACCTATATACGTCAATCTACACCTGGTGAATAGGACCAGAAAAAGAAAAACCTCTTTGCAGTCTCTCCTGGCTGGTGGGATTTGATCCTGATGGATATGAGCAGCAAGCCCCAGCCACTTTCTATTTAAGCAGTTATTTTCTGGCGACATGCTAGTTTATTAATATTTTAGGTTAGGCCCATCAACAAGGAAACAGACCCCTAGAACGAACAAATATGTTTGTTCTGCTTCCCTGGGGCGGGATGATCATATCAGGCGTTTTGGGGGGGGGGGGGTCCGATCGTCAAGCGCCTCTGATTGGGATAAATAAGGAGTGTGTGCTCCCGCATGACTGGTGGCCGCGCACTCCCGCCCCAGCCTATCTGAATAAGGATGGAACGCTGGGGATGCAGGAGCACTCACCATTGTCAGCAATCACAGCCGTTTGCCAAAAAACGTAATTTGATTAAAAGAGCACTATCGCAAAATTGTATAACATTAAAAATCCATATAAACACGTTGGCTAATGAGAGGAGGGGTCACTTATACACCCAAACTGAATAAACCTCCCGCCAAGCTTGTGATTTTCCTCTCCTAGTAGGAATAAAATCCAGGGGTGACAGGTTTAAGTGTATCAGGGCTGACAGATTCCACTTCCTTCCATTAAAAACATAATAAACAAGCCTTGCTGGATATTTCTTGATGCTGGGTGAATAAGTGACCCCTCCTCCCATCATCATATTTATATAAATTTTTATCATTGGGCCATTTTTTCGCGATAGTGCTCCTTTAAGCGGCTCTTATTGGACGGGAGCCCGCACATGCGCTATTGGACAGGGGAAAGACAAATGTTTATTGGTGGAACAGCAGACCCTGGGGGATTCACATAGCAGAGCATTCGGATTCGGGATGCCCCCAGGGAAAGCCAGTGGCCACCCCTGGATTCCAGGCCAGTCGCTGCTGGGTTTTGTTTCACTTTAAAGTGATATTTCAGGCTACTTTTGGCAATATCCCAAACCGTTTTCCATTTTTAATATAGAAGTAATGGCCGAGATATTGAGGTTTACAGTTTAACCTCGTGATTTCTCTTCTGAGGCAGGTGGGCGTGGCACTTGGAGCTGTGATGCGTCATAATAAGCAGCATAATGGGCGGTGCAGTGCTGGAAACGAGAGCACTTGCCCTGAGCATGCCATTCAAGCCATCACTACAGAGGGGGTGTGGTCTAGACTAGCGCCTCAAGATAGGATTGGTGGCCCACATGGGCAGGATGGTGCTGGAAAGACAGATAAGGAAGTATATTTCCTTCAGGGAGCAGGGCGGAGAGAAGGCACAGCACTGGAGGAATGCTTGTCAAGGTAAGCTGCTGTTAATTTTTTTTTACCTTTTGCCTAAAAAAAATCCCTTTTAGGACACAGTTCAGGTTGAAGAATCAAATATAATTTGACCAGTGGTTTCTCCTGGCAGACCGGAACAAAGCACAAAAGTTAAATATTTACTAGTTAAGATAATCGCTGCTGAGATGGACTAGAAGACCCAAAACAACCTTTGACCAGTTAGGATTTTCCTGATAGTTAACACCATAGGTAATTCCCCAATTAACAGTTAGGATCATTCTTGTCGAAGATTAAAGGTATACTAAAGGCGAGTGCCTGATTGTTATCCCATTAGGGCTATACGTTACACTGTCCCAAACAGTCTGTTTTCTAAAAGACCTGTAGTTCCTAAGTTGGCTTGTAAAAGTATTAGAGCATTGGAGATGCAGAGAAAAAATGGGGGTGTGGCAAAAGTGATGTAAGCACACTGTGTGCTTTACATATATCATAGTAAATAAATAAGTGCATTGTTGTGCCTCTAGTTATCACTGCCAGCACATAGTGTGACCAGAATAGGGGGTGAATGATGCTGCAGGTTAAGAGCATCTCCAGCACATAGTGTGACCAGAGAAGAGGGAGGAGGGTGGGGTTTCATAGCTGCAGAGAGGCACAGCTAATCTGGACATCTGGGGGCGAGTGGGGGGTGTTTCCGTTCTCAGTCCATTACAGGTTGATTGAAGGATCAGGTCAGAGAGGTGGAGACAGAAAGCTAAACCAGGAAGTGATTTCCTCACTAAGTAGAAAGACATAGCAGAAGGAGAGCATTGGAGGAACTCAACGTAGAGTAAGCTACCGATATTTATTTTTTAACTTTTGACTTGCCAATAACTTTAATATAAAAGCACCCTTTGACCAACCTGGAATCTCCAGTTAGCCAAGTCCAGAAGACAAATTACTCCTTAACCAGCTTGTATTTTTCTGGTGAAGGAGACTAGAAGACCCTAAAGCAACTTTTTACCAGTCTGGAATCTCCTGGCAGCCAAGACCAGTCTCGATGCTTGTAGAAGACATTGAGCACCAGCCTGAAATCCCCTGGTATAGCGAGATGACAAAAATGGCTGGGTGACCAGTTTGGATCCTCCTGGTAAATAGGACTAGAAGACGCTTTTACCAGTCTGGAATCTCCTGGTAGCCAAAATTAGAACACAAAAATGTCCTTCTTTGTCTATAAGAGAGCATCCTTTTGTCTTTACCACTTAAATTGAATATGGGGATTTTTTTTTTTTTTTTTTAAATTCGTTGGTTATGCAATAGGAGGTCTGGATCTTTGGTAAGCAGTACTCGGTGGTGCAAAGCAAGAGGTCCACAAGCCATTCAGAATGGAAGCCAAGACAGACGTTACACTGAAGGTGCTCAATACAGAACTGTTGGTATATAAATTATCAATAAGACATTTTGGATGGTACTGGCCTGAGGTGAAGAGAAAGGTAAAGTACTTGCTTAGCAACAAATTCTCCGGATTGCTTGTCAATAACTGCACCGTATAGTGCGAGGTTCATCTTGATGGACTATAAGTAGAACAAGATAAGCAGCCTTGCTACATTGTTGTTAAAAGATAATGACTTAAGGGCCAAATCTGGGTCCTTCTAAAAATATCTCACACGATCCAATGCTGAAGGGTGACGTCAGCCACCAGTGAGAGCCTATGCCGAGCTAGGCAATATATACCGAGCTGCAGGAATGAACTATGGATGGGGTAGTCTGGACCTAGACTTACCTTAGATTCCTGCAGGTGTGGCCAACATGAAAGCACCCTCCCAAATACGGAATTGGTCATTTCCAGGAAAAAAAAAAAAAAAAGACTTTCAAGCATAGGGGGCACTGGTAAAGTTCCAGAAGTGAAACAGCCATGTTGGTGTTTTTGCTCCAGGCAAGACTGTTCTAGTTACAGGAGGACAGCCGCTTAAAGGATGAAATAACAGTTCTGCTGCATGAAGAAACTTGCTCAGTATTTGGAATCCAGTGTTAATTTTATAATACAGCTGTACCATGAGACCTGTGTACTTGAAGTTCAGCCCCTCCACCCACCTCCAGACAAAACAAGGCCCATGCCACTGGCATAAAACAAGTGATGGTATAGTTGATCACATGATCCATGCCATGTGCCATGGCATAGATCATGTGGCCAGATTAAGGTATGTCCAACATCATGATACCCATGGAATTGTACAGGACATGACTGAAATTTAAGCATGCCATAGACCACATGTCTCTAACCTTTCTTACCATCAGAGCCACATTCTGTAAACAATGTGCCATTTTGGAAAATGAATATAGTTAAAATAATGTGTAATGTTTCTGTATGTATAATCAGTAACATTTGAACAGTCATACATAGGTCAGGTCATTCAGGCAGGCTAATGCCCCTTACAGGCCCAGAGGCTGGTCAGCCCACATTCCTTTCCGATCCCAACAAAACTAGGTCTTAATCAACAGAAGGTATTCCACCCAAAACCATGAACAAACAACCAGTCTAGAGTTATATAAATTCCTAAAACCAAAGCTATAATTAGCAAAACCAATTTCAGGGTCTGGGGGGAAGCCCAAGGTTTCTCTGCAAAGCGGGTTTCTTCAAGTTTCAGGCTAGCAAAACTGGCAGGACAAGACTGGACATCAAAGTGATATCACGGTATAATTGGGGAGAAGAGGAGGCCTGTCAGGAAAGGTGGCAGAAGAGGAGAGAAAGGAGGAAAGGCAGCTGCCAGCTTGACGGTCTGCTTTCGGGTTCCCTGGTCAGGAGGATAATTGTATCACTTGCTTGTCAGGTAATGCTCTTAATATTGCCTTAATCATTGTATATGTGTATATGCCGACCATATAACTCTGATCATAGCTTGTTGTATTTTGTTGTTTTGAAAGATTGGATTGCATTGTTATTTTACCTACAATATCTCTCTATATTTACCATTTGTCTGTGTTCTTCGAATTTACCGGATGTCCAAAGATTCTACAGTCTTTTGCGTGTATCCATTATGTTGTCATTGGCCAGTTATCAATATTTATATGAAAAAAAGGGGGTGGGAGCAGCTCAATCACTATTATTTATACAAAATTATTATTATTATTCAGGGCCTGGGAACTAATTTACCGCCCAGTTTAACCCTCTCATCAACTAAATATCAAGCAACAAACATGTCTAGCTGTGTGGAAAGACAGAGATTTGGTTGCATTTACCTGCAGATACATGTGGAAGCCACACCGCCCCGACAAGGCACTCCGCGTCCAGTGCGGTCCCCACTCTTAATTTGGAGTCCCCAGCATTGGGACATGCAATGCAGACAAATATTTGAGAGCTTCTCACCTGGGAAGCTGCCAGCCACCCTTTAGAACACTTCACAGGGAGAAATACATATTGACTGAATTCCTCCCTGCTTGTGCTCATGGCAATTCAAATGTATAAATAATAGTGATTGCGCTGATCCTACCCCCCTTTATTCAATAATATTTATATATCTGTTTGCCTATTTTAGTAATATTTTAGTTATTCAAGAAGATGGCATTAATTGTTTACAATTCGACATGGATAGATCCTAGAAGCCATATACCAGGAAACAACACAGTAAAGTACTCAAAAAGCATCAAACTTGACAACCTAGTGTGCATGCCGCTCCCAATGCCCCATAAAATACTTGTCCCACATAGGTGGATCCTACTGCCCTAAAAGGGTGATTGGCAGAATCAAAAATACAATTCTGTGATTACTCACCTGTAGAATTGGTATTATGAGTATATAGTACGTCCTGCTCCAGATTAGATTACTTACACTTGGGTATTACTCCGCCAGATGGCGCTGGACTGCAGAGACATCGAAAACAGGCTCCTCCTGGCCCCTCAAATACCCAGGGACCTCCCACAATCCCCAGCATTGAAAAGCAGTTAACGAGAAGCCAAGAGAATTAAAACAAACCCAAACTGGTAACTATAACAATGATAATCACCATACAGGGGATCCAAGATAATGCAAAACCAAGGGTGGGGTGGAGCAGGACGTACTGTATAATACCAATTCTACAGGTGAGTAATCACAGAATTGTATTATTCTTAGTATACAGTATGTCCTGCTCCAGATTAGATTACTTACACTTGGGACATCCAATAGCAGTGTCCATAAGGTAGGGTGGGATCAGGTAACAGCAGACAGGTCATACCACTGCCGCCTGCAGAACCTTACGGCCAAAAGCAACATCAGCTGAGGCCCTAACATCAACCTTGTAAAACTATGAAAAGGTATGAACCGAAGACCAAGTAACGGCCTTGAAAACTTGTTCAACAGAAGCCTGGTGCTGAAAAGCCCAAGAGGCACCAATAGCACGAGTAGAATGAGCAGTAAGGCGGAAGGGAGGATTCCTCCCCTTAGCAGAATGGGCCCGAATCACAGCCTGACGGATCCATTTGCTGATAGTAGACTTGGCAGGAGCCAAACCCTTCCTAGGACCAGAAGGGACCACAAAAAGAGCATACCGTATATACTCGAGTATAAGTCGAGTTTTTCAGCCCACTTTAAGGGCTGAAAAAAGCCGCCTCGGCTTATACTCGAGTCAGTGGCCAAAATGGAGGAGAAAAAGGGGCAGGGGGGCGTGTCCTGACCGTGATGCGGAGTGGAAGCAGTTAGCCGAGCTGGATGAGAAGCGAGGAGGAGGTGACTGGCAAGATGGCGCCCATGCGGGAGAGCGAGGAGGAGAGCACTGCAGAGGATCTCCGTCTTACCAGCTTGTCGGATGTCGTGGCTGAGGATGAGCGGAGGGGCAGAGGGACCCCTGTCATGAGCCCGGCAGCGGATGCTGCAGAGGAGCCGCGGCAGCAGCATCGGAGCCCTGAAGGCAGCGTCCTACACCCAGGCAGAGGTGGGTGTATGAAGATGGCGGCGCACGCGCACCGCTCTGTCATGTCGGCGCAGCCCGGGCCCCAGGCGGTGTATAAAGGGAGCCCTCACCCTTACTTATCATTTGCTTTATTCTTTTCCTTGCTTTTAGATGGCTGGAAAAGCACAATGATACAAGATTAGGCAGCGGCTCTAAAAGTGACGTGTATAATTGAGGAGAGGGGAAAGGGGGAGGCTTTTAAACTTGTCCCAGTTTGTGTTTCCTCCCTCTCCGTGGCCATCCTAAAGGACATAGTGGGGAGAAAAATAAATGCCTTACTTTGCCCGGGATCTAGCGATGTTACACCAGCATCTCTGGTCCTGGGTGCAGCCATCTTGGAGAGAATGCACAGATTGGCAGGTCTGTCACCCAATTCTGTGCAGCAGTGTAATAGTCATTCACTCAAGCTTAATTGTCTCTCAGGTCTATGTTTGCCATTCAGAGTCTAGCCCCCTGCCAGAATTGGGGAGGATTGCGATGATCAGGAAAGCTTGCGGTTCCTCTTTAAGTGGCCTGCACTCTTCAAAAGTTTAGGCATCCTTCTCCTAGACGTATGCAGCAATGTGAAACTTCTTGGTTTCCCCATACACTGCCCTTGATCTCATATCTGTAGCAAGGCTTTGCATGCAACACCCCACAGCATCCTGCTCCTGCACATGACTCTGCAGTAGCCCAGAGGCATTGGACACTGCAAGCTCTATCTCAATATGCATACGCTCCCAGAGGCACAGACCAAGCTCCTGCACCCGCAGCCCCCCAGAACCTGCATTTCCCACCCTAGGCTTATACTCGAGTCAATAACTTTTCCAGTTTTTTTGTGGTAAAATTGGGTGCCTCGGCTTATATTCGGGTCGACCTATACTCGAGTATATACGGTAAGTTTTTCTGAAAGGTGCAGTAGCCACCAGATAGTACTTAAGACACCTAACCACGTCCAAAAAGAGTGCAAAACCCTCTCCTTAGCATTACTAGCATTAGGGCACAATGATGGGAAGAACAATGTCCTGATTCAAATGAAAGGCAGACACTACCTTAGGCAGAAAGTCTGGCTTGAAGCGAAACACCACCTTGTCCTGGTGTCTCTCAAAGTAGGGGGGCTGGATGGAAAGCGCCGCCAACTCAGACACACGCCTAACAGAGGTGATATCCACCAAAAAGACAACTTTGAGAGTAAGAATGGCCAGGGCAGCATCCTGCACAGGTTCAAAGGAAGCACCCTGCAAGGCTGACAGAACCAAGTTCAAATCCCAAACAGGCAACATAGGCTTACGTGGGGGACGCACATGAGTAACCCCCTGGAAAAAAGTCCTGATCAGAGAATGCTGGGCAAAGGACTTCTGGAAGAAAACAGCCAGGGAAGAAACATGACCCTTCAGAGTACTGAGTTTGAGCCCCATCTCCAACCCATGCTGTAGGAACTCCAGGATCCTGGGAATAGAGAACACACGACAGGGAAGAGACTTAGACTCACACCAGTCAATGTAGGCACGCCAAACCCTGTAGTAAATGGAAGAAGAAGACTTCTTCCTAGCCTTTATCATGGTATCAACAACAGAGGTAGACAGCCCCTTCTCCATCAAGATGGAGGTTTCAGCAGCCAGGCCGTCAAAAAGTTTGTAAATTGGGATGGCGTAAGGGACCCTGAGTGAGCAGGTCTGGCACCCTGGGCAGAGCGTACTGATCTACTGCCAGCTGCACCACGTCTGCGAACCACACTCTTCTTGGCCACCTGGGGGCCTCCAGAATTGCTGGCACCCCCTCCAGAGCAATCTTGCGCAGAACCCTGCCCAACAGGGGGAATGGAG
Organism: Gastrophryne carolinensis; assembly: GCA_027917425.1. NCBI lineage: Eukaryota > Metazoa > Chordata > Amphibia > Anura > Microhylidae > Gastrophryne > Gastrophryne carolinensis. The sequence goes on along the minus strand of CM051242.1, from coordinate 25,102,013 downwards.
GAAAGACTTACAGGAGCTGAAAGTCCTGCCATGACATTGCTAGAGCATCTGTGGCCAAGGCCAGAGGATCCTGGGACAGGGAGACAAAGGCCGGGAGCTTGTGATTGTGACGGGACGCAAAAAGATCCACATCTGGTTGGCCCCAACGGTGACACAGAGATTGAAACACCCTGTTGCAGAGGGACTATTCTCCCAGGCGAGAGGTCCCCCTGCTCAGAGAGTCTGCCTGCAGATTCTCAACCCCCGGGATGTACACAGCTGATATGCAGGGAACATTGGCCTCCGCCCAGGTCAGGATCAGAGACACTTCCTGGAGGGCCCTCTTGCTCCGGGTCCCTCCCTGATGATTGATTTAGGCAACTGCTGTCTGGCTGTCCAAGCGCACCTATACAGGCACGCCCCAAAGGTGATTAGTCAACTGAGTCAGAACCAACCTGATCGCCCGCAGTTCCAGAATGTTGATAGGCGTGTGGGCCTCCTGAGGGCCCCACCTCCCTTGGAACTGCAGGGACTTCCAGAAACCCCCCCAACCTGTCAGACTGGCATCCGTGGTGAACGTGTCTCCCAGGAGGGGGTCAGAAAGGATTTGCCCCCCAACAGGTTCCTGGAGTCCAGCCATCACGAGAGGGACCACCTGACCAGGGGGGAAAGCACAAAGACCCGGTCCAGGGATGCAGGATCCTTGTCCCATACTGACAAGAGGTGGAGTTGCAGAGGCCTCAAGTGGAACTGAGCATAAGGGACTGCCTCGAAGCACGCCACCATCAGGCCCACCAGCTGCATTCCCTGCCTGATGGAGGGATGACGACAAGATAGCAGGAACTGGACCTGCACAATCAGACTGTCCACCTTCTGCTGAGGAAGAAAAATCCTTGCCTGAACTGTATCCAGATTCATTCCTGGGAAGGGTGTCACCAAGGAGGGAGACAGAGAAGACTTGGGATGGTTGATCACCCAGCCAAATGACTGAGTATCCAACTCTGCCTGATGGACTGGGAAGTGATGAGAATGTCGTCCAGGTAGGGCAGCACGCGGATGCCCTGAGACCTGAGCAGAGACATCACTCCTGCCAGCACCTTGGTGAACACTCTGGGAGCTGAAAGGACCAAAGGGCAATGCCACAAATTGGTAGTGCTGATCCTCCAGAGCGAACCTGAGGAAACTTTGATGACCTGGAAACACAGGAATGAAGGTAAGCTTCTTTGTCCACAGACGTCATGAAGTCCCCTGGACGCAGGAAACTGATGGCAGAGCGCATAGTTTCCATGCGAAAACGCCTGCACCTGACAAATTTGTTGAGGATCTTCAAGTCCAGGATGGGCCTGACTGACCCATCTTTTTTGGGCACGGTGAAGAGGTTGGAATAGAAGCCCTTGCCCCTTTCTCTTAAAGAGACCTGGCAGATGACCCCCCAGCTCCAGAAGGCTTCGCACCGCCAGAACTAGAGCCTGAGCTGACACAGGGTCCTGAGAAATCCGGGATCTGATGAATCTTGGGGGGGGGGGGGGGGGGGGCAGGCAGCAAACTCTATCTTGTAACTGGAGGACACTACCTCCTGAATCCACCGGTCTGAAGCCTCCAGACGTGAGCAGGTGCTGAAGCCGTCCCCCCCCACCCGGATGGGTGAGGGCGCCCCTTCATGATTGAGGGGGCTTGGGAGAGGACTTAAGCTTGGAGTCCCAGGAGGAGCCAGGGCGTCCACGTCCTCTGCCCCTATCCCAGAAGTCTCCTCGTGCCCCAGTAAGGGAAACCCCCCTCCCTTGTCTAGCACCATGGTAGGGGGGAGGAAAAAGAGCCCTGACCCCGAAAGGGCCGAGACTGCCGCCTGCGCTGGGGTAACCTGCCTCCCTTAGCCAACAGGTCCAGGCGGTCCCCAAACAGGCGTAGTCCTTTGAAGGGAAAACCAGTGAGGGCCTTCTTGGCAGCGTTGTCAGCAGCCCACTGGCGCAGCCAAAACTGAGCAGCATATAGCCACCACAAGGGCAGAGGTTCTGCCACACATTCTAATGGTGTCATCCAAGGCAGAGAGGACATAAGTCACAAAAACCTCACAACGAGAGAGTGCATTAAACTCCTCACTAGACACATCATCAGGGGCACCATCAAGGATACTTCTGAGCAGGGTCCTAATAGCCACAGCCGTAATGGCAGAGGCACAGACTGGTCACAGCGCCGTCCCCACACATGCAAAGGCATGGGACGCCAGCTGATCAATGCGCCGGTCCTCAGCATCCTGCAGCGTAGTAGAGTCAGGGGAGTGCATGACAGAGGTGTTAGATAACCCTAGGACCGGGGCATCCACTTCAGGAGGGGGTGACTAATGCTTCACCACATCAGCAGGAAAGGGATACCTCTTATCCCAACTCTTAGGTACACTGGGAAGCCTGCTGGGGCGCTCCCATTCCCTGAGCACAAGATTATTAAAATGGGCTTGCTCAGGAAATTCCAAACGTGGCTTAACAGTATGAAACAATTCCCCCTGTTGCCTGGGGGGCGCAATCGGGGGAGAAATAGACAGAACCTCAAAAATCTGAGCCAACAGCCTATCAGTATCATCTGGGGCCCAGGGGTCAGAGCCAGAATCATCATGACCCCTGGGCCTCTCATCAGATGACTCCGAGTAAGAGAATAACTCCCCTTCTTCCAAAGGGGTATAGCCAGACAGTTCCAAAAACTCATCAGCTTCCATAGGGAAAAGAGTGACATCAGGCGTTAAGTGCCGCTTTTTTGCAGAGGCCTTACGCACCTAGGTATTAGCAATCAACTTCTCAACACTAGCCAGTCTGGAAGACACATCAGGCTGTGAATCCCCACTTGTATGCAACTCAATGGGAGTGAGATTTAAGCTCGGGGGAGTAGGTGAGGCCATACGAGGCGCAGGCCCAGCCATTGGTAAACCAGGCTACAGCGCAAGCACCTGCTGGGCACAAGGTATACAGACCCGCACATTGTCAGCGCTAATAGGGGACACCCCAAAAGCTACACACAGCCAGCTTGTCCCGAAGGAACCCCGAGGGCATTATCCTGAGACGCCTCCATATGGTGATTATAGCGGCACAATAAGCCGATAGGGATTCACGCTGTAAAAGCAGCCCGGGATGCCCCAATAACCCGCTAGGGAAGTGGGAGTAATTACACACTAGGCCTCACAAGTTAACTAAATAGAGGGAGTAGGGCCGGGAGAAGCCAATAGGGTTCGGCCCGTCTGAAAGACATAAGCAAAGGGGAACCATAAGTAACATGTGAGTGACAATGGTAAATTAAAGCCGCCCACGTAGCAGCCGGATCCAAGAAAAAAAAAAAATTAAAAAATGGCACCGGGTATACCTTGAGGGGTGGGCCGCAGGGACAGTGACGCGGAACGTGCCAACCGCGGGCCCCGCCCCCCGAAGAGCATGAAGCTGTACACGTGACAAGCAGCCAATAACGGTGCACCAGCGCCTGAGGTAACGCCGCCGCCAAGCGCTGAACACAGTGGAAGCGCGCGCCGCGGTAAATTTTAAAAGAGACAACCAGTGCAACCAAGTCAGCGCGGTGACTGACACAAACCATAAGAACATAATACACTGAAGCACAAAGGCAAACACACATACACACCCCCCCCCCCCCCCGAGGACTACAATGGAGAGCGAGGGAGGACAGCGGCCACTTAACAGGACCCACCAAGGGGCAAGGGGCAATAGGGCGGGAGGGGCATCCCATAGAGGCTCACCATATGCCTATACCGCCTACCCTTTGGTGGGGGATTGCGGTGGAGCAGCGCTACTAAGCACCTGACAGCGGTGCTGCCTACCATCACCCGACCAGCGCAGCCGAGGCTGGGAGGCACATTACTAATGGAACGGGTGGGAATAGTCCTACAGGGCCGCAGGCTAATAGCCCCGCTCACCTGCGAGAAGGGAGAGCCATCTTCTTGTCCTTCGCAGTCCAGACTGCAGAGAAGATCTGAGGATTGTGGGAGGTCCCTGGGTATTTGAGGGGGCCGGGAGGAGCCTGTTTTCGATGTATCTGCAGTCCAGCGCCATCTGGCGGAGTAATACCCAAGTGTAAGTAATCTAATCTGGAGCAGGACGTACTGTATACTAAGAATATCCAGACACTGCTGGGACGCTGGTACACCATGTGCGGCACTAGATGCTTTAAAGACAGATAAGCCAGCATATTTATCCATCTGCCTGATTCTGAATGAGCCCCATGCACGGAGAGAACAGTACCAAGCCCTGGCACTAGCAGAACAACAATAAAGGTTTGCAAGCCAAATGTGGCTTCCAAGCCTCAGGTTAGGGACCCGTGGCATAGACCATGGGACTATCTTCAGGAATACCAGGCATTAAGAAACCCAAGCTGTGGCACAAGTAATATGACTAGAGCCAATGCCAAATACCATCAAACATGTACGTTTCCCTAGATCATACAGTACGATATTCAGGCGTGCCAGATGACACAAGGCTCATGTTAAGGCAAAAAAAAAAAGCTAGACACAACCAAGAGATCTGTACCAAGTGATTTGACTGGTGCCATGAAAAGCCAGACACCATACAGCTGAAAAGCATAGATCATGTGCCAAGACATAGATCATTCAACTAGAGTTCAGAAATACAGACCAGACCAATACCAGTACATAGATCTTGTGACTGTGCCTAGAAAAGCTAGACAGCCTATCTGAATGGCCGAAGCAGGGGCGCACGCTCCCCATTACAAATAATCAGAGCCGTTAGACGAAAAGCAAAGGCTCTGATTGAACAAGAACCCACGAATGCGCCACTGGAGTGGGGAAAGGTGAGTGTTTAGGGGGCACCCTGCTGGATTTCACACCAGGGGAAAGCCAAGCGGCCAGTCCTGGAATATTTTAGCCAGTTGCTGGTGGGTTTTGTTGCGCTTTAAAGCTTAAGTGCCTCAAGGGCATCTTAATTCAGGTCCCGCTGTGTGAAACACCTAGAATGCCTATACAAACTTGCCTCTCCTCAGTCCAGTTGGTGCATGTGTGGGCTCTCGTCCAATTAGAGCGCCTTGTCGTGCATATGCAATGCAGAGCTTCGGCAATTGGGAGCGCAGCGTGCACACTCCTGCCTCCAGCCTATCTGAACGGCTTGGGTTGGGGGCACGCTCAAAGACCAAAGATGTGGGGATGCGGTCGCCAGATGCTGATATCACCAGGAAGCATGCGAGTTCAGGGGGGTTCACACAGTGGAGCATGGCCAGTGGCCAATTTGGGATGCCTCGTATCCCCAGACACAGATGCGCTCCTGCCCCACCTGCCTGTCTGAATGGCTGGGGGGAGAGGGGGGTTCACACAGCGCACCTTAGTCCAGGAGATTCTCAGGATTTTTACATCACCAAGGCAGTCGCCAGAAAAGGTGAGCTTTGCGGCACCCCAGGTGGGGTTTCACACATTGGGGCTTCCTGGTTTGTGATGCCCCAGGGGGGAAAGCCAGTAGCCGTCCCTGGGATCTGTTAAGATTCCAACGCTGGCCTGCTTGGGTTTTGTTCTGGTTAAAAGCCAGAAATAAAGACAGATTTTAGTACCCTATGTGGAAGATCCGGTTTTGCAGGGCGCGTGCCCGTGCCAGGCATTTGTGAATGGCTTGCGCGGGCACACTTCCTGTTAGAGGGTAGCGGGGGATGCGGCCGCCAGCGCGCTCGGATCTGCTCGAATTAGACGAGCTCCTGGACAAAGGGACTCGAGCGGATCTGAGCACGCCGATTGGATGAGAGGCTGCGCATGTGCCGTAGAACTGTGGAAGGCTGAGTGAGATTGGGGGACCCGTGGAGGGTTTTACACAGCGGGAAAGGGCCAAAACCCAGAATAGTCAAAATCCTGTCCACTTGAAGCAAGAAAGAATGTTTTACTATTAACATAATATACCAGACCTGTAATACCCTCCAACTTGGTGCACCCTTGAACAATGCTGAGTACCCCTTGGGGTATGCCGCAGGTTGAGAAACTATGATCTAGATTCATAAATTAGATACCAAATAATCCAGACCACAGGAGACCCATGCCAGATACCGTAAGAGCATGTCAGAGTTCATGTGACCAATACCAACAATACCAGGCGGCATGAGACCAACGCTAAGATCAGCACCAAGAATACCTAAATCTGTGCCAAGACATAGATCATGTGACCACGCCAAGAAAAGTCATACAATATAAGATGCATGCCATGACATAGACCACATGATTGTGCCAAGAAAACACACACACCATAAGAACGGTGCCAAGACACAGATCAGGTGATCAGAACCAAGAAAAGGCAGAAGTCATAAGCCTCGTGTGCCAAGAAAAGGCAGATGCCAACACAGACGGGTGTGGTGAGGGGATAAGATGAGGGGAACATACATATGTCATGTAGGCAGGTTGAGGGGTTCTTGGCCTGCTGCTGAACTCCGTAGTCACACATGGGGAGGCCAATGTAAGTGAGGCTGCGGATCAGAGTACACGGAATACTGAGGAGTGAAGAGCCCTGAGAGGTTTAAAGTCTGATAGTGGCGGAGCAGTAGAAGGCTGGGGAATACCAGTGCATGTCCCCGATTAAAGCGGACCTTCACTCTGAATAAGAGTCTATCTTATATGTTTCCCACACACTGTACATACAGATTGTCCACATTAAAAATCATCCTACCTGCATCTACTGCATGTTATGAGCCTTTAAACATCCAAGATGTTATGGAAGCCGCCATCTTATCAGGCAGCCTGCAAACAGGAAGTGCCTCCTGACTGTGCTGCTCTGCATTCTGGGACTGCTGACCTTTATCTGACCCCAGCTCTGCTCTGTCTGAGCAAAGTACAGCTATAACCCGCCCCCCTGTACCTTATCCCACTCTCCTCTCCTCAGTAAGTGTGATGCTTCTGAGTCAAGATGGCGGCGCCCGTATCCTAAATTCCTGAACAGAGTTGCAGCCCAGTGGAGGAAAGAATAATAAGTTAGTGACTAAAAATGTAAAATATATTAATTTTAGATGCTGGGGAACCGTTTTTTAAGAGTTTGGGCTTTTCATTAAATCACGCTGAAGGTCCGGTTTAACCTTCCAAAGATCACAAAAAAGGAAAGAAAAAGAAAGAAGGAAAAGGAAAAAGAAGGAAGAAGGAAAAAGAAAAGAAGGAAAAAGAAAAGGAAGGAAGGAAAAAGAAAAGAAAGAAGGAAAAAGAAAAGAAAGAAGAAGGAAGAAAAAGCCAACACACCACCCCCCCCCCCTTGTCCTCCACAGCACTTCTGTCCAAGCCCAGCAACTTATAGGTTATGTCCCAAGACCCGCGTTAGTCACAGTGACTTAAACCAGACCTTCACCCTGAATAAGAGTCTATCTTATATGTTTCCCACACCCTGTACATACAGATTGCCCACATTAAAAATCATCCTACCTTCATCTACTGCATGTTATGAGCCTTTAAACATCCAAGATGGCAGCCCATGGAGTCTCAGGCTGCCTGCAGACAGGAAGTGTCTAACTATGCCGCTCTGGGATGACCCCAGCTCTGCTCAGCTATAACCCGCCCACTGCACCTTATCCCGTTTCCTCTCCTCAGTATGTGATGCTTCTGAGGCAAGATGGCGGTGCCGTTATTCCTAGAGTCCTGAACAGAGTTGCAGCCCAGTGGAGGAAAAGAACAATAAGTAAGCGACTTAAAACATAAAATCTATTCATTTTGGGGGAATAGTTTTTTTTTTTTTAGGGGTTTGGGCTTTTCACGAAATGATGCTGAAGCTCCGGTTTAAAGTGGATCAATCACCCCCAGCGGCTGGCCTGAAATCTAAAAGATTCCAGGACTGGCTGCCCTCCTATGCCCCGCTGTGTGAGCCCCCCAGGGCACGGCTAATCTTACCTGATCCCAGTGGCTCCCCTGACACGGTCTTCGCCGGTGAACGCGTCCCCGGCTTCTCTGCAGTTGTGCGCGCTCCCCACACCCAGCCATTCAGATAGACCGGGCATATGGGAGTGAGCACTCCACAATAGAGCTGGGGATGCGGACGCCAGCGGCTTTATGACGCACATTAGTATACACCGCATAAATTGCTGATTGGACGAGAGCAGTGGGAATGGGAAAAGATGAGTGAAACTGGGTGATCTGGGGGGTTTCACATAGGGGAGCATCCTACATCGGGATACCCCTGGGGTAGGGGCCAGTCACCAGGATAGTTGAAATCTTAATTCTTAAAGTGGACCAACACCCAGGGCTGATCACCTCCCTCACCGCGGGGCATCCGAGATCGGGATGTCCCGCGGGGTGACCCCCCCCCAAAAAAACCTTACCTTATCGGCGACGGATCAGCCGCTGCCGCCTCCTGCGCACCCCTCTAGCAGCGCACACGCCCGCGCCGGCCGTTTGTGAATGGCCTGTAAGAGGGACGCGCGGGAGGCGGCGGTGGCTTATCCGTCGCTTGTCATCCCCGAAAAGGTACATTTTTGGGGGGGTTTCATACAGCGGTGCATCCTGATCTCGGATGCCCCGCTGAAGTGGACCAACACCCAGCATAGTGAAAATCCTGGGTGTTATGTAATCAATGTACTGTCATTTTTTTTTTCTTTTCAATTCTTTTGCAAACTGTGTACACCGTTTTCCCTAGCAACAATGTGTTTATTACCTTAGCAATGTCCATCAACTGGTGTGTTAAATATACAGATCACAAAACTTCCTCACTCTGGCTCGCTAATCATCTGACTGGCTAAGAAAGAGGCGACCTCTTCTGCTGTAATTCAACTTACTGAGAGGGAGGATCAGTTGCGTGTTGCAGTAGCTAAAGGGTTACAGGCAGTGTTCTCAGCTGTAAGCGTCATTACTGCTGATGAAGTGAGTGATGTGCCCACGGAACGCGTGGCTCCTGGTGTGGTAGGCAGTGGGGAGACTTCACACATGTTATTTTCATGATACCTTGGCTTTATTTCTGGTGATGTTTTTTGTGATAGATTTGTGATTTTATTTTTTGATTTGTATTGTAATGTACATGAGTGGTTCCCCTTTGGGATGCCTAATATAAGCCAAGTTCGCATCAGCCCAAGAGAGCGCGCTGATTGGACGGGAGACCATGCATGCGCCATAGGCCAGGGGAAAGGTGATTTCGTTTGAGCGACCTGGGGGGTTTCACACAGCGGGGCATCCCTGAGTGCCCCCTCCCCGCGGGCAAGAACCAAAACCTAGGACAGTCACCTAAAGTGCATAACTTAAAGAAGACCTTCACCCTGAATAAGAATTAAACATCCAATATGGCGGCTCATGAAGCATTAGGCAGCCTGCAAACAGGAAGTGTCCCCTGCATTCTGGGATGGGTGAGGCTACAAAAAGATGGCCACCGCTCCCATGAGTGAGGACACTTCCTAGTGCCAACTGCCATGAGTGTCCTCACTCACAGGAGTGGCAGCCATCTTTTTGTAGCCTCACCCATAGCCTATTTGACAGCGCAGCGGAATGCCGACCACCGATGGGATCGTGGGCTCAGGTAAGCTGCACAGCCACTTCCTGCTGCATACACTGCAGGGTAAAGTGCACCCCCCCCACCCCCAGCAATTTTTTTTTCTTATAGTCGCGATTCTGCCTCTCAGGGCCCCTTGACAGGCACGCCCGCCCGGGTTTGTGAGGAGTGGGGGCGGGGGGCAGAGTCAGAATTGCCCCCCAAAAATTCCCTTCCCTTGCCTTCCTGAATGGGCGGCGCAGTCACGCCACGGCTGCAAGGTAGGTGGGCGATGCGGCTGGTGGCGCCGCTCCGCTGCTTAGCCGTCCAGGCGCCAATAGGAACCGAGTGACAGCGAGTGCGCACAGCAAGCCAATCAGCGCACTCGCTCTCACCCAATTCTTGCCCATAGGAGCGGAAGGAAGGCGAGTAAAACAGGTGCGACCTGGAGGGGTACACACAGCGGGGGATCCCAATTCGGGATACCGCTGCTGAGAGGTACAACACACAGGAAAGTGAAATTTGTGTGTGTTGTTCCTCTTTACACCAGACCTGGCACAGTTGGAAAAGAAAGGTAGCGGCCATTTTGGAGCTTCGTCTCCCAGCATCTCAGCCATGCTGCTGTCTGGATTCAACTGACATAACTGACAATGCACAGAAACAGCACTTCCTGTTTGCAGGGGGCCTGCAAATGCATGAGCCACCATTTTGTTTCGCCATTTTTGTTAAATTTTTATGTGCAGCGATCTAAATTGCCCTGGGGGGATGCTTAGGAGCACTGTTTGTTGTGTTGGTCTGGTTTAAAGTGGACCAAAACCAAGGATTTTGACTATCCTGGGTTTTTGTTCTTTCCCCCAGGGCACCTCAATTGGGGATGCCCCGCCGTTTGAAACCCCCCCCCCAGATCGCCGAAGTCAACTCACCTCTTTCCGGTCCTACGGCGCATGCGCGGCTGCTCGTCCAATTAGTGTGCTGATGTCACGTCGTCTAAGGCCAGCGGCTCCGAGTGTGCTGACGACCACATACCCTGCTACCCTCTAACAGGGAGTGTGCCCGCACCGGCCATTCACAAATGGATAGAGGGATAGCGGGGATGCGCATGCACTGTTGGACCGGGAAACAAGGTAAGTGTATGGGGCGACAATGCAGTGTGCCCGCACTGGCCATTCACAAATGCCTGGCATGGGAGCGCGCCCTGCTAAGGGTATAGCAGGGAGCAGCTGCTGCGCACGCCTGCGCCGTTGGATCGGGGAGAAGGTGAGTTTACTGGGCGACCTGGGGGTGTTTTAAACAGCAGGCATCCCAAATCTGGATGCCCCGGGGGGGGGGGGAGGGAATATAAGGGAGTATGTCTCAGACTCCAGGGTGAATTTCGGTCCACTTTAAGACAATTTTGTCACACAAAAATATACACTTTCAAAGATTCAATCGAAAGTGAACTTATCCTTTGAATAAATATCCTGCTTGGTCACCTCAGACAGGAAGTGAGGCTAAATCTCCATAATGGGGGCATTTTTTATTCTATTTCTATTTCTCCTACAGGGGGCATCCCGACGGGAAATACTCCTGTGCATGGCTGCGCCAGCCATTCCAGTGGGCCTGCCACGGGAGCGTTCAAAAGCTGAAGGGACACCGGGGATGACATTTCACGGTGTTCCCAAAAAGATTTTCAGGGCATCCCGAATCAGAAAAGCAGACCAAAACCATAGTCTTTTAGACTCCAGGGCCAACCAATTCCCTCTCCCCAGGGCATACCAATCTGGCTGTGTGAAACCCGGGGGGGGGGGGTCACTTGATCCACTCAGCTATTCCCAGAGGTAGCACACAAATCTGGATGCCCCAGGGATAGGGATTTATTGTCAGGAAAATAAAATAGTGGTAATAGGTCCCCTTTAGAACTCGCTTTACCTCCACTTTTAGACTTTCTCATGCACCACTATCATGTCCCATGTGAACGTCAATAGGTGGTCAATAGTGGCGCAAAAAGTGGACACGCGGGCCGTGGTTGCCATAGGAAAGGAATGTGGATAGGCGAGCATTAAAGTGGACCAAAACCCAGGATTTTGAGTACCCCGAGTTTGGTCCTTTGCCCTGTGGGCGCCACGCTGTGTGAAACCCCCCAGGTCACCCAATCTAACTCACCTTTCCCCAGTCCTACGGCGCTTGTGTGGTTTCTCGTCTAATCAACGTGGATGCCCCGGGGGGGAGGGGGGGGGTGAAATCGATCAGCTCAGGAATCTTAAAGATTCCCAGGCCGATCGGCATGGGTTTTGGTCCACTTTAAGTCATTTATGACTGTTGGTCCACTTTAATAGTAGTGGGTCCTGCTTATGTTTTGATCCGAGAATGGGACTGGGCGGGTGGCAGCCATGCAGCAATGGTCCCCCATGGCCTGATTTTCTGTGTTGTTATTGGGCCTGAGAGGTTTTATTACCGGTCAGCAGAAAGTGAGTCAGGAGTTCAACAAAGATGGCGGATAATCTCAGCCCTGAAGATAAAGGACAACACCCAGCGTGTACAAACCTATAATTCCCGGGCAGACAATACACCGGGCAGGCCTCACCCCTGGGGCCATGCCGGCCTCACACATAAAAGGGAATGGCGGCCTTGTCTGTAAATGATATTGCTGAGCGGCTTTCAGCTCTCCATAAAGGGAGAATCTCTCCTGCCATTATCAGCAACAAAACATTCTCCCGCCCAAAAGTGAAAACACCTGACAGAGCCAGTTACCATTCATCGCCTCAAAAATGGCGGCTGCTTGACAGTAACGGGGTTTATCCTGCGACATGAACTTTCAGGTTTTGTATAGCGAGGGCCCAGGACACGTTTGGTTTTGGTGTTGGCACTGAGCTTGTGAGGAAACAATGGAATAAGTATGGCGTTGCCCATGGCAACCAATCCCACTAGAGCGGCCATTTGGTAACACAGGTGAAGCACAAATGTTTGGCTGACAAAAAACAGAGCTGTGACCAGAACAAAACATGACATTGCCTATGGCAACTAGTCTCACTGGAGCGGCCATTTTGTAACACAGGTGAAGCACAAATGTTTGGCTGCCATGTACAAAACAGGAGCTGTGACCAGAACAAATATGCCATTCATGTGCCCGGGACATGACTTTTAGGTTAAAGTGGACCAAAACCCAGAATTTCTACTATCCTGGGCTTTGGTCTTTGCCCCGCTGTGTAAAACCCCCCCAGATCACCCGAACAAACTCACCTCTTCCCAGTCCTATGCCACATGCGCAACCACTCGTCCAACAGCGCCCTGCGTCCAGGGGCCCATCTAACGCAAGCGTATCCAAGGGCCTTGGCAGACGCATCCCCCGCTACCCTCTAACAGAGAGCGTGCCCGCACCGACCATTCACAAATGCCTGACGCGGGCACGCGTCCTGCTATAGGGATAGAGGGGATGCGGCCATGGCTCACGCATGCGCCATTGGCCTGGAAAAGAGTGCGAGTTTATGGGTGACCTGGGGGGTTTAACAAAACAGGGCATCCCGATTTGTGTGAAAAAAGGGAATCGATTGGCCCGGGAATCCTATAGATTCCTAGGCTGATCTCTGTGGGTTTTGGTCCACTTTAAACAGTAAGTCCATTTTCAACGCCATTTTTGAAAGGGAATTTTGCCAAAAGGAGGCGCTGAGACTATCTTGCATTTTTTTTTGTTTCTTCATATGTTAGAATTAGAAAACATGTGTTTCATGGAAGCAGGTTTCACTACCTGCTATTGGTTGCTATTGGCAACATACACCAAGTCTGCACACCAAGAAGAGAGAAGCGAGTCCTGTACACGCAAAACACTGCTGCAATGGCCACTGCTGAGGTGAGGGAGCTCACTCAACCTTACACATGCCCAGCAGCAGTGTTCTGTGTAACTATCTGTTGCTATTGGCAACGTACACCAAGTATGCACCAAGTTAGTGATAACTATGTAAAACACACATTTGCTAACATTAGAAACAATGAAAAAATGCTAGATCAGGTCAACATCTTTAAAATGGACCAAAACCCAGGATTTTGACTATCCAGGGTTTTGGTCCTTGCCCCCCCCCCCCGATGCGGGATGCCCTGCTGTGTGAAACCCCTCAGGTTGCCCAGTCTAACTCACCTTTATCTGGTCCTATGGCACATGCGCGGCCTCCTGTCCAATCAGCATGCTCGACTGCATTGATGTTAACTCGTCTAGGTTCGTCTAAGCACTCGTCTCCAGTCAAGTCTAGGCGAGTGCGCCAGCGGCCACATTCCCGCTACCCTACAACAAGGAGTGGGCCACACTGGCCATTCACAGATGCCTGGCGTGGGAGCGCGCCCCGATAACGGTATAGCAGGGAGCAGCTGCTGCTCACGTCTGCGCCGTTGAATTGGGGAGAAGGCGAGTTTACTAAGCGACCTGGAGAGTTTTACACAGCAGGCCTCCCGAATATGGATGCCTTGAGGGAGGGAGTATGTCTCATAGACTCCAGGGTGGGTTTCATCCACTTTAAGACATCATTTTGTCACACACTGGGGACACTTTTATTCCATTTATTCTTCCTACAGGGGGCATCCCTCATCTAATCAACGTGTTCGGATCCGCTCCCGCCCCTTCGTCTAGGGGAGCGAACCCGAGCACACCTGGCAGCTGCATCCCCTGCTACCCTCTAACAGGGAGCATGCCCACGCCAACCACATATGCCTAGAGCGAGTGCTAAAGGGATAGCGGGAAGCAGGCGCTGCTTGTGCATGTGCCATTAGACTGGGTGAGTATACCGGACAACTTGGAGGGTTTCACACAGCGGGGCAATCTGGATGCCCTGGGGAGGAGGGAATTAAAGTGGACCAAAACCCAGGATTTTGAGGCAAGGTTTGGTTCCTTGCCCCTGGGGCACCACGATCGGCGGTGCCCTGCTGTGTGAAACCCCCAGGTCACCGAATCTAACTCACCTTTCCCCGGTCCTACGGCACATGTGCAGCGTCTCATCCAATCAGCACGCTCGGATCAGCTCCCGCCCCTTCATCTAGGGGAGAGAAACAGAGCATGCCCAGCCCCTGCTACCCTCTAACAGGGAGAGTGTCTGTGCCAGCAATTCACAAACGCCTAGCGCGGGTGCCCGCCCTGCTAAAGGGATAGCAAGGAGCAGGCGCTGCATGTGCATGTGCCATTGGAACGGGGGAGAAGGTGAGTATACCGGACAAACTGGGGGGGTTCCCAATTCTGGATGCCCTGGGGGGAGGGAATCAAGTGGCCCTGGAATCTTACCACGTTCCAAGGTTGTGGGTTTTAGGCCACTTTAAAGCCCCATTTCAGGTTTTCTAAGGATCGCCATCCCAAGGGCATCCCAAATCGGGTCAGACAGCACAGTGCATGGATTCCTAATACACCTTCAATCAGTTACGACTTGAGGTCCACTTTATGTTGTGTACTATAAGGATACGGTATGACTGTACGGCTGTCCCCGACTGTTTGAGATTCGGGTGGAGCAGCGCTGAATGCTAATAAATAGCAGCCGCTACAGTGATACACACGATACAGAACCACAACATGAGCAACACTGCACACAACACAGCACTGTGGGGATGTCAGGGTTATGACTCCAAACATCTGATGCGCTGGATTCACGCCTGCAGGGGCCCAAGGAGAGGGGCCCCCAGGGGTGGGGACCACATTATTGCATCAGTGTAATACAACACCCACACAATCAGGACACACAAACAAATACAATCATTCCCACAGTCACAACCCTCACTCACTGCTTTATAGATGGCGACCATCTGACCCGTGCCAGCGACACAGCTGTCATTTCTGCTAAAAGAACTTCCTGATCTATCACCACAGATATGGGGGGGGGGGGGGGCACAGAAAAACATGCAGCAATCTGATCAAAAGCGATCAGACCTAAAGCTGACCTTCATCCTGAATAAGAGCATATCTTATATGTTTCCCACACCCTGTACATATAGATTTCTCACATTAAAAAAAATCATCCTACCTGCATCCACTGCATGTTATGAGCTTTTAAACATCCAAGACGGTGGGTCATGGAGCATCAGGCATGCTGCAAACAGGAAGTGTCTTTTGACTGTGTCGCTCTGCATTCTGGGATTGCTGTCCTTTCCTTGACCCCAGCTCTGCTCTGTCTGTGCAAAGCACAGCTATAACCCTGCCCCCTCACTTTTGCCCCCTCTCCTAAGTATGTGATGCTTTCAAGGCAAGATGGCGGCGCCCGTATCCTAGAGGCCTGAACAGAGTTGCAGCCCAGCGGGGGAAAAAAATAAGTGACTAAAACGTAAAAAATATATTAATTTTAGATGCTGCAGAATAGTTTTTTTAAGGGTCTGGGCTTTTCATTAAATCATGGTGAAGGTCCGGTTCAAAGTGGACCAAAACCCAGGATTTTGACTATCCTGGGTTTTGGTCCTTTCCACGGGCACCCTAATTGGGGGTGTCCCACTGCATTAAAACCCGCAGATCACCAAGCCCAACCCACCTCTTCCCGGTCCTACAGGGCATGTGTGGCTGCTCGTCCAATCAGCGAGCTCGGAGCCGCTGATGGCCGGAACCGCTGGTTGCCACATTCCCCGCTACCCTCTAACAGGGAGCGTGCCTGCGCCGGCAGTTCACAAATGCCTGGCGCGGGCACGCTCCCTGCTAGAGGGGTAACGGTGATGTTCCGGAACACGTGACGTCAGCTCTGCTCTGAGCGCGCTAATTGGACGAGCGGCCGCGCATGTGCCGTAGGACCGGAAAGAAGTTAGTTGGGCTCTGGGGGGTTTCACACAGCGGGGCAGCCTCAGTCGGGGTGCCCCGGTCGGGGAAAGGATCAAAACCCAGGATAGTCAAAAGAACATTCTGCCCCATAAACATTGAAAGCTGATCAAAAGCATTGAAATACTTTGAAATGGGCCTCACCACGAGCGATTGTTTGGTGCACAAACTAAAAGAGTGTTCAGGGCCCACACACGTGACAATCTGATCTAAAGCAGAAGCGATCAGAATTCTTGATCGTGTTTAGCAACAAAAACGATTGTTTACTTTGTGAGGTATAGAAGAAATGGCCCATCCTATCCCTTCATTTCTTTTTCGATTAGGTGATCCGATCAATGTTATTTATGTTTTACATAGAACTGAAAGGATTCAATCCTAAAAAAGGGTTTAGGGCCCAATCTGATAAAAAAAAACGCAAAAAGAAAAAAATCCAACAATGGCAACTCTATAGCCCCTTCGAAAAGTAACAACACATGAATTTCACTGTCCTGTGTGTTGTTCCTCTGTGCGGCGGCATCCCGCATTGGGATGCCCCACTATGTGTACTACCCCATGTCACCCTGTTTCACACACCTTCCTTCTGCTGTTTCTCGCGCTCAGCCAATCAGCACGATTGCTGTCACTCGGCTCCCTTTGGCGCCTCCTGGACAGCTAAGCAGCCGAGCGGTGCCGCCAGCCGCATCCACCGCCCAACTTGTAGCCATGGCGTGCCCATGCGGCCCATTTAGAGAGGCCGGGCACGGCTAGAGGTGAGCGGTGATGTTAGGAGTGCCCAGACGCAGCGAGGGCTCCAGGAGAAGGTAAAACTGGCAATCGGGGTGGTTTCACACAGTGGAGCATCCTGAAAGGGGTGGAACTTGGACAGCCCTTTAGTCTTTTAGCTCCTATTTAAAGTGGACCAACACCCAGGATTTTTACTATCCTGGGTTTTGGTCCACTTCGGGGGGGGCACCTCGATTGGGGGTGCCCCGCTGTGTGAAACCCCCCAGAAAGCCCCAAAAACTCACCTCACCACGCTCCCACGTGACCGCACCGTCCAATCCCCGCCGACGGACAAGCGGGTGACAGCGACAAACAAGACAGCGCGTCCGCCGCCGCCTCCCGCATGTCACTCTTACTGGGCGCGCGCCCGCGCCGGCCATTCGCAAACGGCCGGCGCGGGCACGTCTAGAGGTAAGGTTTTTTGGGTTTTGGGGGGGGGGGGGGGGTGTTTCACCCCGCGGGACATCCCGATCTCGGATGTCCCGCGGTGAGGGAGGTGATCAGCCTGGGAATCTTATAGATTCCCGGGCCGATCAACCCTGGGTGTTGGTCCACTTTAAGAACTCTCTGGTGTGGTAGGATAGAGGAAAACGCGGCTGCCTGCTGCGTCCGGGCCGCTAATGCACTTCAATAAATCTGTGGATCCGCTAATGTGTTTTTCATGCGGTACATGCTAATTGTTATCATTATTGTTTTCGGCATCATAGATTTTAATGGTATCAATAGACAGGAAGACAGGGTGTAGGACCCGGAAACAGGGATTTTGATAACACAAATACAACCCAAATGTAACAAAAACATGGTAACAGCACAAACGCAAAAAACTTAATTCCTACCGCACACAATGCCACAAAATGCAACCGGAGAAGTGTGAACATAGCCATAGACTTAAACTGGACCTTCAGCATGATTTAATGAAAAGCCCAAATCCTTAAAAAACGATTCCCCAGCCTCTAAAGTTACTTACAGAGGAGAGGAGAGCAGAATAAAGTGCAGGGGGTGGGGTTATAGCTGTGCTTTGCACAGACAGAGCAGAGCTGGGGTCAGGGCAAGGACAGCAATCCCAGAATGCAGAGCAGCACAGTCAGAAGGCACTTCCTGTTTGCAGGCTGCCTGATGCTCCATGAGCCGCCATCTTGGATGTTTAAAGGCTCATAACATGCAGTAGATGCAGGTAGGATGATTTTTAAGCTGAGCAATCTGTATGTACAGGTTGTGGGAAACATATAAGATAGGCTCTAATTAAGGTCCGCTTTAAACAGATGATGGCGCTATATAAACAATAACGGGGTGCGTTTGTGGCAGGACTTTTTCGGGTGCGTTTTCCTCCTCTCTGCCACACTGGAGAGGTGTGAAAGGGGCCATAGAGGTGCCAATGCTGGATTTTTTTTTACCGCTGCGTCTGCCGCGAACGCAGAAACGCATGTGCTACTGCACAGACGGGATAACACAAAATGTAACCAATCAATTTCCATCCTATCCATTTATTTATTTTAGAAATTGGATGATCTGATCAATCCTCCAATCGAACATGTCTGTTACATAGAATGGAAATAATCGGAACCTAAAGGAAGTCCCGGGCCCATACACATTGCAATATACAGGGGTGCCTTATAAATAAACAATAATAATCAAATAAAAAGCATCCGATAGTTTCTCATTGCAAGTCCATTACTGGACTTTTATTTTGCAATACCACTGCGCCTGCCGCAAACGCAGAAACGCATACCCAACCAGACAGATGGGATAACACAACATGTAACCAATCATTTTCCATCCTATCCATTCATCTCTTTTATAAATGAAATGATCTGATCAATCCTCCGATCGAACATGTCTGTTACATGGAATGGAAATGATCAGAACCTACAGGAAGTCCCGGGCCCATACACATTGCAATATACAAGAGTGCCTTATAAATAAACAATAATAATAATAATAAGCAATAATCATCAAATAAAAAGCAATAGCGATCAGAAACTAACAATAACCGAAACAATCATTGTATTTCCAAACTTTTTGTTTTGATTAAACGATTTGATCATCGGCAGAAGGACTAACAGATAAAAAAAAAGTTAAAAATAAGTTTTAGTCCCATCCGATTACATGGAATGGAAATGATCAGAAACTAAAGGAAGTCCCGGGCCCATACACACCGCAATATACAAGAGTGCATAATAATAATAAACAATAATAATCAAATAAAAAGCAATAGCGAGCAGAAACTAATAACTGCATCAAAGATTGTTTTTCCACCCTGTTTTTTTTTATGATTAAACGAATTCATCATCGGCAGAAGGACTAACAGATAAAAAAAAAAAGTTTTAAAAAAAGTTTTAGTCCAATCCGATAGTTTCTTATGTGATCGCCCTGTAAGTGAATTGTCATTAGATGGGATGGAATGATTGGATGGCAGGGAAGTGTCAGAGCTCAGTGGTCGGGAGGGGGGGGGGGTGAACTCTGCACTCGGGTACACAGTACATGTGTATGTGGGGGGGTGTCGCCTCTTACCTGTCGGGGGTCTCCGGGGTGCAGGCTGGGGGATGCGATCACAGGGGTTGCAGCTTCTCCATGTCACAGCACAGCACACTGCAGCGGGCTCCTCCCTCGCTCTTCATTTCCTGGCTCCTCTCCGAACGCTGGATCCGCCCTCCGACTGTGACGTCACTCAGGTGTGTGCCGCGCCCCCCCCCCCCCCCCCAGACAGGTGACTGGACGGGAAAATGCGCATGCGCAGAAGTAATAGCTCGTGTTTCTGGAGATCGTGAGCTGGCGCCTGGCTGATCCCCATATCCGCTGCTGGAGGATGCCAGGGGCTGCTCAGCTATCCAACCTCACTTATAGCGCCAGGATTATCACTGTTATGGTAATAGGGCCTTGTCCCTGGGTCATCCCGATTTGTGCTATGTGAACCCCCCCCCCCCCCCCCCCAGATGCAGATCGTCTTCACCTTTCTGTAGTCGCGCTGCGCATGCACGGGCAGTCGTCCAATCAGTACTGTATGCCGTGCATATAAATACTATGCCTGCCAAATGGCCCTGATTTGGAGGGACTGTCCCTCTTTTGAGTCCGTGTCCCCCTGCCCCTTGTTGTTCCCCTTTGCCCCCCCCCCCTTTGAGGTGTAACACGCAGATCTGCATCAATAAATAATTCATTTGCCTATTTAAAGTGTTTATATTGTATAACTGTGATAATCTATCTCCTATACATCCCTCAATGAGGGGACATGGCCTAATTTAACAAATATTCCTCTTTCCCACCCCAACAGTTGGTAGGTATGTAATATCGGTGCAGATCAGTGGGGAGTGGTGCTAGGTAAGGGGTGCAGATCAGTGGGGAGGGGTTAGGTAAGGGGTGCAGATCAGTGGGGAGGGGGTTAAGTGTTGGGTACAGGTCTACACATAGATATATGTAACAGCGCCATTTACTGTCATAAATGAAAACTGCATTAACCTAGTAATATAGATGCAGATCACATACAGTGACTAGCTGTAAGCTGTTGCTCAGTATCTCCAACAAAGGTGAGGGGTACAGATAAGTGGGGAAGGGGGTTAGGTGAGGGGTGTAGATCAGTGGGGAGGGGGGTTAGGTGAGGGGTGCAGATCAGTGGGGAGGGGGTTAGGTGAGGGGTGCAGATCAGTGGGGAGGGGGGTTAGGTGAGGGGTACAGATCAGTGGGGAGGGGGGTTTAGGTGAGGGGTGCAGATCAGTGGGGAGGGGGGTTAGGTGAGGGGTGCAGATCAGTGCAGAGGGGGGTTAGGTGAGGGGTGCAGATCAGTGGGGAGGGGGGTTAGGTGAGGGGTGCAGATCAGTGGGGAGGGGGGTTAGGTGAGGGGTGCAGATCAGTGCAGAGGGGGGTTAGGTGAGGGGTGCAGATCAGTGGGGAGGGGGGATAGGTGAGGGGTGCAGATCAGTGGGGAGGGGGGTTAGGTGAGGGGTGCAGATCAGTGGGGGGGAGGGTTAGGTGAGAGATGCAGATCAGTGGGGAGGGGGGTTAGGTGAGGGATGCAGATCAGTGGGGAGGGGGGTTAGGTGAGGGATGCAGATCAGTGGGGGGGAGGGTTAGGTGAGGGGTGCAGATCAGTGGGGAGGGGGGTTAGGTGAGGGGTACAGATCAGTGGGGAGGGGGTTTAGGTGAGGGGTACAGATCAGTGGGGAGGGGGGTTAGGTGAGGGGTGCAGATCAGTGGGGAGGGGGGATAGGTGAGGGGTGCAGATCAGTGGGGAGGGGGGTTAGGTGAGAGGGGAAACCGTGGTCATTTGTTACTGTTGTTTGAACTAGTTCAGAGGGCTGCTTATGCCTTGGTGGGCTGCTTATGCCCCTCTACCAGTTGCTCACATCCTCTCCTAGACATAAAGTGGTGGATGATGCTGGTTGGCATCATGGCGTGGCACTGTAAGGGCTGCCAATTATTTACAATGCACCTACATATCACATGACAGGGGCACACCCACGCTACTGGACCCTCACCACACCTAGCCCCCAAGGACTCCTGGTTCACAAACCACCTCGCTAGAGTCCCTCTTTATAGGGCATCCCAAATTGAAAAAAGAGAGAAGAAAGGAGGGAATGTGAAAAAAGAGAGAAGAAAGGAGAGAATATGAAAAAAGAGAGAAGGAAGGAGAGAATATGAAAAAAAGAAGGGAGGAGGGAATGTGAAAAGACTGAAGGAAGGAGGGAGTGTGAAAAGGAGAGAATGAAGGAGGGAGTGTGAAAAGGAGATAATGAAGGAAGGAGTGTGAAAAGGAGAGAATGAAGGAGGGAGTGTGAAAAGGAGAGAATGAAGGAGGGTGTGAAAAGGAGATAATGAAGGAAGGAGTGTGAAAAGGAGAGAATGAAGGAGGGAGTGTGAAAAGGAGACAATGAAGGAGGGTGTGAAAAGGAGATAATGAAGGAGGGAGTGTGAAAAGGAGAGAATGAAGGAGGGAGTGTGAAAAGGAGACAATGAAGGAGGGTGTGAAAAGGAGATAATGAAGGAGGGAGTGTGAAAAGGAGACAATGAAGGAGGGTGTGAAAAGGAGACAATGAAGGAGGGTGTGAAAAGGAGAGAATGAAGGAGGGAGTGTGAAAAGGAGAGAATGAAGGAGGGAGTGTGAAAAGGAGACAATGAAGGAGGGTGTGAAAAGGAGACAATGAAGGAGGGTGTGAAAAGGAGATAATGAAGGAGGGTGTGAAAAGGAGAGAATGAAGGAGGGAGTGTGAAAAGGAGACAATGAAGGAGGGTGTGAAAAGGAGACAATGAAGGAGGGTGTGAAAAGGAGACAATGAAGGAGGGTGTGAAAAGGAGATAATGAAGGAGGGTGTGAAAAGGAGACAATGAAGGAGGGAGTGTGAAAAGGAGACAATGAAGGAGGGAGTGTGAAAAGGAGACAATGAAGGAGGGTGTGAAAAGGAGATAATGAAGGAGGGAGTGTGAAAAGGAGAGAATGAAGGAGGGAGTGTGAAAAGGAGACAATGAAGGAGGGTGTGAAAAGGAGATAATGAAGCAGGGGTGTGAAAATGAAATTATGAAGGAGGGAGTGTGAAAAGAGAAAAATAGGGAATGTGAAAAAACAGAGAAGGAGGAAGGGAATGTGAAAAAGAGAGAGTGAAGGAGGGTATTTTGAAAAATGGAGGGGAGGAAGGAGGGAATGTGAATAAAAGAGAATTGAATTTGGGATTCCCAATTGTGTGTATCCCCAAAGGATTGTCCAGTACACTCTCACCCGCGGGCGAGACCAGAGAAGGGAGGAGGGAATGTGAAAAAAGGGAGGAGGGAATGTGAAAAGGAGAGAATGAAGGAGGGTGTGAAAAGGAGAAAAATAGGGAATGTGAAAAAACAGAGAAGGAGGAAGGGAATGTGAAAAGGAGAGAATGAAGGAGGGTATTTTGAAAAATGGAGGGGAGGACGGAGGGAATGTGATTAAAAGAGAATGGGATTTGGGATTCCCCATTGGGTGTATCCCCGCAGGCGAGGCCACACTGTCTCCCCGCTATACCTTTAGCCCAGGCATGGAATGGAATGTGAGCCGCTGATTGGCCGAGCATGTGCTGTGGGAGCGAGACAAAAGAAAAACATTTTGTCCGGCCCTGGAGTTTTAAGTGGACCAACACCCAGGATTTTGACTATCCACTTCCTTGGGGCACCCCGATCGGGGATACCCCGCTATGTGAAACCCCCCAGATCGCCCAATCCAACTCACCTCACCGGCGCATTCCCTCTAACAGGGAGCGCGCCGAGCTTCCCATTCTCAAATGGCCGGTGCGGGCACGCGCCCTGCTAGAGAGAAGCGTGAGATGCGGCTGCGGCCCGCACATGCGCCGTTGGACCGGGATTCAGGTAAGGTTCCTGGGCGTCCAGGGGGGTTTCACACACCCGATTTTGGATGCCCCACAAGGAGGGATCGGATCCTGCAGGGTGTTGGTCCACTTTAAAAGACGCCCAGTGACGCCGATTCCCTCACTTTTGCACCAGCGTCTCTATACATTTAGCTATGTGCCAGGTGTATGTGAGCGGATGCATAGACGCCTCCCCAGCTACAGGCCAGCAGGGGATGCAGTGGTGCGCGCTCACTTCAGCCGGACCTTCCCCATGATTTATTGAAAAGCCCAAACCCTTAAAAAACGATTCCCCAGCATCTAAAGTTAATACATTTTAAGTTTTTAGTCACTTGCATATTATTCTTTCCCCCACTGGGCTGCAACTCTGTTCAGGACTCTAGGATACAGGCGTCGCCATCTTGACTCAGAAGCATCACATGCTGAGGAGAGGAGAGTGGGATAAAGTACAGGGGGTGGGTAATAGCTGTGCTTTGCTCAGAAAGAGCAGAGCTGGGGTCAGGAAAAGGACAGCAATCCCAGAATGCAGAGCAGCACAGTCAGAAGGCACTTCCTGTTTGCTGCCATCTTGGATGTTTAAAGGCTCATAACATGCAGTAGATGCAGGTAGGATGATTTTTAATGTGGGCAATCTGTATGTACAGTGTTGGGGAAACATATAAGATAGGCTCTTATTCAGGGTGAAGGTCCGGATTAATGTGAGCAATCTGTATGTACAGGGTGTGGGAAACATATAAGATAGGCTCTTATTCAGGGTGAAGGTCCGGATTAATGTGAGCAATCTGTATGTACAGGGGGGAAACATATAAGATAGGCTCTTATTCAGGGTGAAGGTCTGGATTAATGTGAGCAATCTGTATGTACAGGGTGTGGGAAACATATAAGATAGACTCTTATTCAGGGTGAAGGACCGGATTAATGTGAGCAATCTGTATGTACAGGGGGGAAACATATAAGATAGGCTCTTATTCAGGGTGAAGGTCTGGATTAATGTGAGCAATCTGTATGTACAGGGTGTGGGAAACATATAAGATAGACTCTTATTCAGGGTGAAGGTCCGGATTAATGTGAGCAATCTGTATGTACAGGGGGGAAACATATAAGATAGGCTCTTATTCAGGGTGAAGGTCCGGATTAATGTGAGCAATCTGTATGTACAGGGTGTGGGAAACATATAAGATAGACTCTTATTCAGGGTGAAGGTCCGGATTAATGTGAGCAATCTGTATGTACAGGGGGGAAACATATAAGATAGGCTCTTATTCAGGGTGAAGGTCCGGATTAATGTGAGCAATCTGTATGTACAGGGTGTGGGAAACATATAAGATAGACTCTTATTCAGGGTGAAGGTCCGGATTAATGTGGGCAATCTGTATGTACAGGGTGGGGGAAACATATAAGATAGGCTCTTATTCGTGGTGAAGGTCCGGATTAATGTGAGCAATCTGTATGTACAGGGTGGGGGAAACATACAAGATAGACTCTTATTCAGGGTGAAGGTCCGGATTAATGTGAGCAATCTGTATGTACAGTGTGGGGGAAACATATAAGAGAGGCTCTTATTCAGGGTGAAGGTCCTTCACTGGGAAGCTGTATAGAGCCGAGCACTGATTGGCTGCCCGCCAACATCTGCGCCGTGGGAACGGCGAGTTTTACTGGTGATCTGTGGGGATGCGCAAGTCTTAAAGGGGCCACAGCACTCAATCCTGTTAGCTGGCGACCAATCCTATAATCTGTCTCTAAATCTAGATAAAAACTAGTTTGTGTATCTAATTGCTCTGCTCACAGCCACCTCCCAGGTTAGTTATACATTGGATCTGTGGGGAAACACACAGGGGGGCATCCCATATCCCATTCTCTCTTTATTCTTTACTCTCTTTATTTTTACAGTAGTCCTTCCTTCTCTCTCTTTTTCATATTCCTTCCTTTCTTCTCTTTTTTCACATCCCTTCCTTTCTTTTCTCTTTTTCACATTCCCCTATTCCTTCATTTATTTTTCACATTCCCTAGTTCCTTTTCTCTTTCTCACATTCCCTTCTCACTTTTTTCATATTATCTCACTACTTCTCACTTGTTTACATTCTCTCCTTCCTTTTCTCTTTTTTTACATTCCCTACTCCCTCTCTCTTTTTTCACATTCCCTCCTTCCTTTTCTCTTTTTCACATCCCCTTCCTTTTTCTCTTTTTCACATTCCCTACATCTTCTCTTTTTCACATCCCCTCCTTCCTTTTCTCTTTTTCAGATTCTCTCTTTCCTTTTATATTTTTCACATTCCCTCCTTCGTTCTCTCTTTTTCACATTCCCTCCTTTGTTCTCTCTTTTTCACATTCCCTCCTTCCTTTTTTTTCACTTTCCCTAGTTCTTTTTCTCTTTTTCACATCTCTTCCTTCTCTCTTTTTTTTCGCAGTCCCACATTTCCTCACTCCTTTTCATGCCCCTTCCTTCTTTCTTTTATCAGGTTCCCTCCTTTCGTCTCTTTTTTCACATCCCTTCCTTCCTTCTCCCTTGTTCACATTCCCCCTTCCTTCTCTCTCTTCATATTCCCTCCTTTCTTCTCTTTTTTAACATCCCTTCCTTCCTATTCTCGTTTTTACATTCCATTCTTCCTTCTCACTTTTTCACCTTCCCGCATTTCTTCATTACAGTACATTGCTTCCTTTCGTCTCTCTTTTTGCACAACTTCCTTCCTTTTCTCTCTTTTTTACATTCCCCTTCCTTCTTTCTTTTATCAGGTTCACCCTCTTTTTCTCCTTTTTTACATTTTCTCCTTCCCTCTCCATTGTTCACATTCCTCCCCTTCCTTCTTTCTTTTTTTCACATCCGTTCCTTCCTTTTCACATTCCATTCTTCATTCTCTCTTATTTCAGCTTCCCGCTTTTCTTTATTACAATACATTACTTCCTTTCTTCTCTCTTTTTCGCATTCCCCTTCCCTTTCTCTTTTGTTTACACCCCCCTTCCTTCTTTCTTTTATCAGGTTCAACCCTTTCTTCTCTTTTTTCACATTCCCTCCTTCCCTCTCCCTTGTTCCCTCCTTCTTTCTTTCTTTTTTTTCAGATCCATTCCTTCCCTTTTTCTTTTTTCCATTCTATGCTTCCTTTTTTTAGCTTCCCAGATAACAGTTGGGCTGTGGAACATCTGAACCCAAATCCTCAGATACTGTGGTGCTGAAGTAAAGTTGTCCCTGTTTCCTGTTCAGGAGGGACACATGGGAGGGACATATGGGAGGGACATATGGGAGGGACATATAGGAGGGACATATGGGAGGGACGTATAGGAGGGACACATGGGAGGGACATATAGGAGGGACATATGGGAGGGACACATGGGAGGGACATATAGGAGGGACACATGGGAGGGACATATAGGAGGGACACATGGGAGGGACATATGGGAGGGACACATGGGAGGGACATATAGGAGGGACACATGGGAGGGACATATAGGAGGGACATATGGGAGGGACACATGGGAGGGACATATATGAGGGACACATGGGAGGGACATATAGGAGGGACACGTGGGAGGGACATATGGGAGGGACACATAGGAGGGACACATGGGGGGGACATATAGGAGGGACACATAGGAGGGACACATGGGAAGGACATATAGGAGGGACATATAGGAGGGACACATGGGAGGGACACATGGGAGGGACATATGGGAAGGACATATAGGAGGGACACATGGGAGGGACATATAGGAGGGACACATGGGAGGGGACATAAGGGAGGGACATATAGGAGGGACACATGGGAGGGACATATAGGAGGGACATATGGGAGGGACACATGGGAGGGACATATAGGAGGGACATATGGGAGGGACACATGGGAGGGACATATAGGAGGGACACATGGGAGGGACATATAGGAGGGACACATGGGAGGGACATATAGGAGGGACACATGGGAGGGACATATAGGAGGGACACATGGGAGGGACACATGGGAGGGACATATAGGAGGGACACATGGGAGGGACATATAGGAGGGACACATGGGAGGGACATATAGGAGGGACACATGGGAGGGACATATAGGAGGGACACATGGGAGGGACATATATGAGGGACACATGGGAGGGACATATGGGAGGGACATATAGGAGGGACACGTGGGAGGGACATATGGGAGGGACACATAGGAGGGACACATGGGGGGGACATATAGGAGGGACACATAGGAGGGACACATGGGAAGGACATATAGGAGGGACACATGGGAGGGACATATAGGAGGGACACATGGGAGGGACATATGGGAAGGACATATAGGAGGGACACATGGGAGGGACATATAGGAGGGACACATGGGAGGGGACATAAGGGAGGGACATATAGGAGGGACACATGGGAGGGACATATAGGAGGGACATATGGGAGGGACACATGGGAGGGACATATAGGAGGGACACATAGGAGGGACACATGGGAGGGACATATAGGAGGGACACATGGGAGGGACATATAGGAGGGACACATGGGAGGGACATATAGGAGGGACACATGGGAGGGACATATAGGAGGGACACATGGGAGGGACATATAGGAGGGACACATGGGAGGGACATATAGGAGGGACACATGGGAGGGACATATAGGAGGGACACATGGGAGGGACATATAGGAGGGAGCGCACGTGGGAGGAAGACAATGAACTGTTTTCCTGCTGGAGGTGACATCACAGAGAGCAGCAAAGAGAACCTGTCATAGGAGCCGGTGACTGAGGATCAGCTGCATCATCCATATAGATACATGTTATAAGTAATGGGGGTTATTCATCAAGGGATAGCGGCAGGTAGCGCCTCGTAGCGGCACGCAGTGGTGAACGCCGGGCGCTGTACACAATACGACATTTATGAAGGCGATTCTGGTGAGCGACTCTAACAGCGCCATGTAGCGTCTGATTCATCATTACAGGCGGCTCAGCGTATAGTGCCGGCGCTCTAGCTTCCAGAGCGCCTGGTATTACCTGTCGCTACCTGTCGCTCTCCCATACATTTCAATGGACGTTTCTTTTCTTCTGCTTAAACAGGGTTTTTTGTTTTTTATTTATTTTTTTTTTCTCTTAAATAATTGTGTCACTTTTTGAAAACTTTTTTGTATTTTTTATATTTTTATGCAGAATTGTCATTACAGGTCTGGCATTAAAGTGTTAATGTCACAATGTCATTCCATGTGTTTTCGCTTTGTTACTGGTGGATATGTGGTCAAAAACAGACTTTAATCACACAGCGTCTGGTGCTCTATGCTACAGCGACATAATTTTGAGAGCTGACTGTGTGAGTGTGGATTTTTGCTGAATATGGTGAGTCGCTGAGAGTCGGTCGCACTGAGCAGCCGCTACCTTACGCTGTACTGGTGTTAGAGCGCCCAACATACATCTCATTCATCAATGCCGGCCAGGTTACTACAGCGACAGAGGTGCTCTGTTACAGCGCCCGATAGCCGATCACAGCGTTTTCTAGCGGTCACTCTTAGCTCCTCTGTACAGACGCTCATCTGCCGCTAGTAATGAATCAGTCTGCCTGTGTTAGTGAGCCACTAACCAGGAACAGGGGCCCCGGCCAATCACATCTCACGCTTGTTCCAGCTGTCTGAGCCGCATGTGACGGGCGATTGTGGCGCTAATGTAATCGCTCATTTTTGTTTGATCCAAACTGATCAAATCTTCATTTCAGAAATAATTATCCAGGCTGAACGCGCTGCTATTTATCTCTGCTGACAGATGGCGACTCTGCTCCCAGCAGGGGGCGGCCTATAGAGCTCACACACACAGCGCCGGCATCACAGGGGAGCCAATAGGGAACCAGACCAGACATTTTCTTTTGCTTGATTCCACATTCACTCCCTCTTTCTCTCTTTCACATTCCAGCCAGCGTTCTCTCTCTTCAGTTGCTCCATCATTCTCCTTTTTTCCCCACATTCCCTCCTCATATTCCCTCTTTTTCACATGCCCTCCTTCTTCTCTTTCTCACATTAACTCTTTTTTTCTCTCTTTCTCACATTCCCTCCTTCCTCCTCTCTTTCTCACTTTCCTTTATTTCTTCTTTGCTTTACTTTCCCCCTTTCTTCTCTCTTTTAACATTCCCTTCTTCCTTCTTTCTTTTTCACATTTCCACCTTTCTTCTATCTTTTCTACATTGACTCCTTTCTTCTCTCTTTTTCAAATTCATTCCCTCCTTCTCTCTTTCTCAAATTCCATCCTTCTGTTTCTATTTTTCACATTCCCTCCTTTCTCTCTCTCTCACATCCCCTGCTTCCTCCTCTCTTTATCACATCTCCCCATTCTCCCCTCTTTCTCACATTCCCACTTCCTCCCCTCTATTTTTCACATTCCCTCTTTCCTTCTCTCTTTTTTTCACATTAATTCCTTTCTTCTCTCTTTCTCACATTCCCTCCTTCTTCCTCTCTTTCTCAAATTCCCTCCTTCTGTTTCTATTTTTAACATTACCTCCTTCCTTCTCTCTTTCTCACATTCCCTCCTTCTTCCTCTCTTTCTCAAATTCTCTCCTTCTGTTTCTATTTTTAACATTACCTCCTTCCTTCTCTCTTTCTCACATTCACCCCTTCCTCTTCCTTTCTCTTCTATTTCATTTTCTATTTTTCACATTCACTCTGTCCTTCTCTCTTTCTCACATTCCCTCCTTCCTTTTCCATTTTCATATTCCCTTCTTTCTTCTATAGTTTACTTGCCCTGCTTTCTTCTCTCTTTTAACATTCCCTTCTTCTATTTTTTTCGCATTTCCTCCTAACTTCTCTCTTTTTTTACATTGATCCATTTCCCATTGATCCCTTTTTTTACATACCCTCCCTCCTTCTCTCTTTCTCACATTCCCCCCTTCTTCCTCTCTTTCTCTTCTACTTCATTTTCTATTTTTCACATTCACTCTGTCATTCTCTCACACACCCCTCTTTCTCACATTGCCTCCTTCCTTTTCTATTTCAAATTCCCTCCTTCCTTCTCTCTTTTTCATCTCCCTCTTTTGTTCCATATTCCCCCCTTCCTCAGTCTCCTTTCTTTTTTCCACATTCCTTTACTTCTTCTGTCTTGTTCACATTATTTCATCTTTTTTATGTGTTCCTTTGCTGGCTGATTTTGTACTCTTCCCTCTCATTTCTGCGATCCTGTCATCCTTTCCTGCATCCCTCCTTTCATGATTTCTCTCTATCCCTCTCTTCATACTTTCAAATTATCCCTCCTTTTATGTTTTTTTCTCTATCCCTCCTTTGACACTTTCTCTCTATCCCTCTTTTCATAATGTATCTCTTTCCCTGTTTTAATACCTTCTCTCTATCCCTATTTTGTACTTTCTACCTATACTTTTTTTCAAACGTTCTCTCTCTCTTTTCATACTTTCTCTCTATCCCTCTTCTCATACTTTTTCTGTATCTCCTTTTTTATATTTTCTCTCTATCTCTCTTTTCATACTTTATCTCTATATCCCTTTCCATGCTTTCTCTCTATCCTTCTTGTAATACTTTCTCTCTATCCTTCTTGTAATACTTTCTTTCTATCCTTCTTGTAATACCTTCTCTGTATCTATTTTTATATACTTTCTCCTTATCCCTTTTTTATGCTTTCTCTCTATCCCTCTTTTCATGCCTTTCTCTACCCTTTCTCTAAGAAATACAACCTTTTACATTTGAAATACCCCCCACAAACTATATTCTCTGGAAGTACACAGCTCAAGCTTTCTAGGCGTACCAGGCTTGTTGATGTGAGCACAGTTTTCTGGAAGTAATCCCTCACGAAACTCTTTGGTTGCACAGGTTTTCCCTCTTTTCATACTTTATCTCTATATCCCTTTTCATGCTTTCTCTCTACCATTTCTCTAAGAAATATAACCTTTTACATTTGAAATATGGAAGTACACAGCTCAAGCTTTCTAGGCGTACCAGGCTTGTTGATGTGAGCACAGGTTTCTGGAAGTAATCCCTCGATAAACTCTTTGGTTGCACAGGTTTTCCCTCTTTTCATACTTTATCTCTATATCCCTTTTCATGCTTTCTCTCTACCATTTCTCTAAGAAATACAACCTTTTACATTTGAAATATGGAAGTACACAGCTCAAGCTTTCTAGGCGTACCAGGCTTGTTGATGTGAGCACAGTTTTCTGGAAGTAATCCCTCGATAAACTCTTTGGTTGCACAGGTTTTCCCTAAAAAAAAAATTAATAAATAATAAATATACCCGGGTTTTGTTCTGTGCCTATTCCCAGTCCAACAGCTATGGACACAGGGGGGGGGGGGGAGGCAGGGGGCATGTGCCTCCCCCGGGGCTTTATGTGCCCCACTTCTGCTGTGGAACTGATCAGCCCTTAGCAGAGGGGTGTGTTTGGGAGGTAGGACACCCAGGGCCGGCTGATTTCCTCTCCCCACTCATTCCTTTTGTTTTCCTGCCTGACGGGGAGGGCGGGGTCACAAGGAACACACAGGCATCATGGGCGCTCTGCTCTGCAAGCAGGGGGAGGGAGGCACCAAATTGAATGGGACAACCTGGAGTGCAGCCTCACCCCAACACTGTCCCTAAAGAACAAATAGGAAGGTCCACACTTCTCTAAATAAAGCTTCACTCCATTATATAAATGAGCCAACCTTAAAAGCAGTAGTAGACAAAGTCCTGGTATTTACAGATGAATCATAAGGTCACTAACGCGTTTCGGACACCAGTCCGTAATCATAATGATTGGCCCTAAAGAGGGAGTGGGGGCCCCCTTTTACCAGGA
The DNA here is from genome assembly GCA_027917425.1 of Gastrophryne carolinensis. NCBI lineage: Eukaryota > Metazoa > Chordata > Amphibia > Anura > Microhylidae > Gastrophryne > Gastrophryne carolinensis. The sequence continues at coordinate 25,070,064 of CM051242.1, read as the reverse complement.
GCCCGATAGTAGCTGCCTTCACTGTATGTACACCCCTGGGTACCATGATGGGATGGATCGGTTGTTTCATTCACAAAGGGGGTTATCAAGAAGGAATAGCGGCATGTGGCGCCTCGTAGCGGCAGGCAGCGCCTGGTGAACGCCGGATGCTGTACGTAAATCCACATTTATGAAAGCGAATCTGGTGAGCGCCTCTAACAGCGCCATGTAGCGTCACATGTATTATTACAGGCGGCTCAGCGTATAGCGCCGCCGCTCTAGCTTCCAGAGCTCTCCCATACATTTCAATGGCCGTTCATTTGTTTGTGTTTAAACAGCGTGTTTGACATTTTTTTTTTGCTCCAATCATTGTGTGACGTCTCCTGGCTGCAAACAAACACTTTTATACATTTTTTGGACTTATTATATTTTTATGCGGAATTGTCATTACAGGTCTGGTATTAAAGTGTTAATGTCACAGCGTTATAACAATGTCACTCCATGCGTTTTCGCTTTGTTACTGGTGGATATGTGTTCAAAAACAGACTTTGATCACACAGCACCTGGCGCTCTATGCTACAGCACCGACGCTGTGCGTGTCTAGTGTTTTGTTAAATACGGTGTTGAGCGCCGAGTGCCGGACGCACTGAGCTGGCGCTACCTCTCGCTCCCTGCAGTGCTGTACTATTGTTAGAGCGCCCAACACACATCACTTTCATCAATGCTGGCCAGCTTACTAGAGCGTCTGAGACGCTCTGTTACAGCGCCCGATAGCCGCTTACAGCTTCTAATAGCGGTCGCTCTAAACGCCGCTATATAGACGCTCATCTGGCAATACCTGGTGCTAGTAGTAAATCAGCTTCCACAAGACATTAAAGAGGAACATCCTGGAGTGCCACCTGCATTCCACTCCTTGGGGCATCCCACTGGGTAAAAACCCCCAGAAGTCCTGTTTCACCCTCCTTGTCCCGGAGCCCTCACCACGTCTTTGCGCCGCGCCCAGCCTATCTGAATGGGTGGTATGGGCAGGAGGTGAGCGGGGGATGCGGCGGGTGGCACACTCAGCTTCCTTTGGCGCCGCTTGGCTGCTTAGCCTCCAGTGGAGCCGAATGGAGCTGAGTGAAAGCGAGCGTGCTGATTGGATGAGCGGGCCGCTCAGCCAATCAGCACGCTCGTTCTCGCCATGCTGGAGTCTGCGCCATGGGAGCGACACGAAGATGAGTGAACGGGGCGACCTTGGGGGATACACACAGCGGAGGCATCCAAATTCGTTTCCACTGTTTTGACCATTTATTCAGTAATATTACACACTTGGGCCCTAGATGTGGCCCAAATGTCCTACACACAGACTGCCGCACACTAAAACAATGTGTATGGATAAAAAACTGAATTTATTGAATCATTTTAGATTATGACAAACAACAACATGAAGGACTCAATTAAAAAACATATATACATATAAGACAACCTGTTGAAATTGTTCCTGTTAATGGCTCTTTCATAAAGTCTATCGTATCATCTAAACATAGGCCCTTATTCATCAAGCGATAGCGCCAGGTAGTGTCTGACGAGCGCCAGGTAGCGGCAGCTAACGGCGACTACCGACTCAAGTACGCCCGGCGGCGGTCACAATGACGCATTTATCACGCTAAATGAGGCTAGCGCCGGCGAGAGCGACGGCTAGCGCGGCATTCATCATGAAGCCGCCTGGACCGAACAGCGCCGCTGCAAATTCCCTCACAGCGCCAGGTATGAGCTGTCGCTCCCTGGCGATGTCCAATGCATTTCAATGGAGCAATCTATAATTATTCATAATTAATTGGTATTAATTTTTTTTTTTTTTTTTTTTTAATGTCAAAAAATCGGAGAACACTTCTGCAATGTTAGGATTTATTTTTAAGTAAAAAAAAAAATATGTGCAGAATTGATCTAACAGGTCTGAGATTAATGTATTCATATTACAAAATGATTCTAAAAACATGTATAATGTTACATTCAAAAAATATGGTTGTTTAGGGGTTAAAAACTAGTTAATACCCATCGCCGCCAGCGCTCTGGGGTTTAAACAAGGAATGGACAGCGACAGCACATTCGGAGCGTGATTTGTTGATGAATATGAAGCTAGCCGTTCGCTCTGGCCATTCGTTGTCAGGCGCTCACATACAACGCTGGACCTGTGAAACAGCGACCCCTAAGCCCGTATTCAACATTACCGCACACCGACTGAGTCGCTGTCATCAAGCTAATGCCGGCCAAGCACAGCGAATACTGGCTGGCGCAGAAAAAAATCACGCTACAGTCGCTCATCTGTCGCTACCTGGCGCTATTAATGAATCGGCCTCATATATATAAAGAATCACTTTGGTGTGATGGGACTATTGTACCTGTATGATGGCGTTTTTTAGAAAGAAATATATAATAGTAGTGCTGAAATTAAGAAATGTATTATTGATAAATAAACAAGGTCCCTATAAAGTGTTAGTGCAATAGACATAAAGTGCATTAGTGCAATAGATCAGTGCAAAAAGCAATGTGCAAATATAGCAGTGCAAAGTGTTATAAAGAAATCGCCATCATACAGTCAAGTCAGTAAATTGAAGGATTAATAAATCGAAAGTGGAAGGTTGTTGGTCTGGAGATCCTGGGCTCATTAGATGTGGTGATGTAATTTATTAATCCTTCAATTTACTGACTTGACTGTATGATGGCGATTTCTTTATAACACTTTGCACTGCTATATTTGCACATTGCTTTTTGCACTGATCTATTGCACTAATGCACTTTGGCCCTTATTTAACAAGGGATAGCGCCAGGTAGCGAATGGTGAGCGAACGGTAATGACGGGCACCGCCACGAGAACGCCGGCTCCCCTCCGCAATCACACATTTATCAAGCCGATCCTGCTTAGCAACTGACAGAGCGCCAGATAGCCACTCATTCATCATTATTCCAGCCTCACCCCACAGCGCCAGCGAGCGACCTTGAACAGCGACAGGTATGACCTCTCGCTACCTGGCGCTCTCCAATGCATTTCAGTGGAGCAATCTTTAAATATTCATAATTAATTGCTATTAATGTTTTTTTTTTTTTTTTTTTTTTAAATGTCAAAAATTCTGTGACCACTTCTGCAATGTTAGATTTTTTTTTTTAAGGTAAAAAAAAAAAAATTGTGCAGAATTGATATTACAGGTCTGATATTAATGTATTCATATTAGAAAATGTTTTGAAAAACTTGTTTTTTTTTATCCAAAAATATGGTGGTTTGGGGGTTAAAAAACTACTTTTAACCCATCGCCGCCAGCGCTCTGGGGTTTAAACATGCATTTCACAGCGCGAGAATTTTTTGAGTGTGATTTGTTAATGAATATGGTGGGAGCCGGTCGCTCTGACCAGTCGCTATCATGCGCTCCCATACAGCGCGGAACCTGTCAAATAGCGACTCCTCACCCAATATTCAACATTACGGCAAACCGGCTGAGTCGCTATCAACTACCGAACAACGGCCAAGCACAGCGACTACTAGCGGGCGCTCTGAAAATGCCGCTACTGTCGCTCATCTGTCGCTACCTGGCGCTATTAATGAATCGGCCTCCCCATGTCTATTGCACTAACACTTTATAGGGACCTTGTTTATTTATCAATAATACATTTCTTAATTTCAGCACTACTATTATATATTTCTTTCTAAAAAACGCCATCATACAGGTACAATAGTCCCATCACACCAAAGTGATTCTTTATATATATGTTTAGATGATACGATAGACTTTATGAAAGAGCCATTAACAGGAACATTTTCTCCAGGTTGTCTTATATGTATATATGTTTTTTAACCTTCATGTTGTTGTTTGTCATAATCTAAAATGATTCAATAAATTCAGTTTTTTATCCATACACATTAGGGTCGATTCAAAGAAACATGTAACAGCTTGGATTTTGGTGCCGATCATCCTATTTTTCCCGTCCGCTCGTGCGTTCGTATGAACTTGCGAGTGATTCTATAAGCAAATACGTTTCTATCCTAAAATGTCCGTCCGTTGGTATGGCAGTTCGGGAATCAGACCTATGTCAGTTTCCATCCTGAATTTTCCGTTTCATTTCTCAGGTTGCAACATTGGTTTTGCCCTTTTTCCTTTTTTGTCTGGACGTAAATCCTTCTGATCTTGCGGCTCCGCACTACAAACTTACCTCATTAAAGTGCATTCTAAATATTTGGTCTTTTGTTTTTCTTTATTTCATTCATTTTGTAGTAACCAACCATTAATGAATGCATTTGCATAAGTAAATCTTACTTTGTTTAATTTTTAGTTAACTTGCATTTTTTACTTGTGGATTTAATTTTAATATTTTGGCTTCAAATGGTACAACTTAAAATGTTGTGTGTGGTTACCCACACCCTCTACATACAGATTGCTCTCAAATATAAAAAAACACCCAGCAACTTCTGCATGTTATGAGTCTAGAAACAGCCAAGATGGCGGGTCAGGTATTCTCGGGCAGCCTGCAAACAGAAAGGGCCTTGTGACTGTGTTGCTCTGGATTCTTTGATTTCTGACCTTTCCGTGCCCCCAGCTCTGCTGTGTCTGTGCAAAATACAGCAGTAACCCACATCCTGCACTTTATCCCGCTCTCCTCTCCTCAGTAAGTGTGATGCATCTGACCAAAGATGAGCTAAAATAATTCAACAAAGCAAAGGTAAACAACTACACCAATAAATTCAATCTAAAAATATTATTCTAGTACATCAATGTAAAAATAAATAACAAAGGACATAAGTTTCTTTAATTAACGCAAATATATTGCAAAATAAAGGTTTACATGCAAAGGACTAATTAAGGTCCACATTAAAATGCTTTTATAAGGCATACATGAATCAGGTATGCATTGCCATACAATTTATGGCCTCGGCCATGCTGATACATGCAGTTCATTGGAGCTCAAGACGCGCAGACTCCTCCACATAGCCAAAAAACCTGTTCAAGAACAGCAATCCGACTGCTAAAAGGTGTCGGCAGTGGCTTTCTTTTAAAACAGATTTAGAGGTTGGAAAACTGTTCTCTGAATCACACGTAAACACATCCAATTATCCTAAGTTTTACGTTTTGATCCTAAAATTTAGGAACGAACTTGCGATGATCGTAAGAGCATATACGCATTCGTACGTAGGCTCGTGCGAGTCGGAAATGGCCAAAAAAACAGGAAAAAAACACCCACCCAAACTTACGATTCTCGATCCGAAATCAATTAACTTTTGCTCTTTGAATCGAGGGGATTGTTTTAGTGTGCGGCAGTCTGTGTGTAGGACATTTGGGCCACATCTAGGGCCCTAGTGTGTAATATTTCATATATATTGTCCTCATTTGCCAGCACCTTTATCTTACTAATATAGGTTAAGTATAGCTGTGCATACCCAACTTGCTTTTGTTTTTCTACATTTATTCAGTAAAGCTAAATTATTTTCCATGTTGGAGACACCTCCAGGAATATCCACCTTATTACTAAACTTTGTATCATCGGTAAACGGGCAATTTATCCTACCAAGCCTTTTCCTATCTCAATCACAGACATGTTGTACACTGTTTGTAATCACTATCTTGTACAGCGCTACAGACGATGATACAGCTTTATAAATAAATAACAATAATAAAGATTATTTTCAAATTTTGTCAAGCTGGACTGAAAAGTGGACATCGGCTGCCATCTAGTGGCCATTTCTGGGTAGTGACACTTCACATCGAAATGGTGATTTTGTTCCTCCGCGCCCTGGTCTACCAGTCCCCCATAGCTGGTGCCCGGGCTGGTTCTGCTTTAAATTTTTTTAAAAACCTTAAAATGGTTTAACCCTTGATAGTGTGCAAATGTCATAAAGTGCTCTTGTCAGTTTGAGGGGAAGTCTCCTGGGCAGTAACGAGGGTCTACCGATACATATGTACTACCATTGTAATTGGGAGGAATGGGGCTTTTACATGCAACATTTTTTTTTTAAACTTACATTTCTATTACAAAAAAACACATTTAAAAATTATAATTTTTTTTACATATTTCACCCACAAATATAATGAAAGCACTGAAAAAAAAGGCAAACAAGACATTTTATGTTAACCCTTCTATTGCCAGCCACGTAAATTTTACGTGGCTGCCTCTCCAACCGTTAAACGCCAGCCACGTAAAATTTACGTGCCTGACTTTCCCCATAAATAAAATAAAAAGTATAAAAAAATATCACTTACCTGACCCCTTGTTTGATTCATCCGGGTCTCCTCTTCAGCCAGCGGGGCTCCGATCGGCGATTGGGGGGTCCTCCGGCTGCAGGGGAGGGCCCGGAATAGGGTGCCCCCCCCCCGTTTCAGCAGCCGCCGGCATTTGCCTGCAAAAAAAAAAAAATGACATTTACTCACCTCCGCTCCCGCCGGCTCCCGCCGCCTCTCCTCTTCATGGGGGGGGGGGCTCCGATCACCCCCCCCGGGTCTTCCGTCTTCTGGAGGAGGGCATAACAGCCCTCCTCCCTTTACCTCCTTCGATGGCGGCCGCCATCTTGGATTCTGGCCCCGCCCCTCCGGGGGCGGGGCCGATGACGTCACCGCCGGGTGTCATCGGGGCACCCGGCAGTTCAGCCTTCAGATGCCGGTGACGGCTGGACAGAGGAGGAGGGAGGTAGGCGATCCTCCGATCGCCTGCCTCCCCCCTCCTCTGCCCAGCCGTCACTGACAGCAGATCGCCGCGGGACACAGGAAATGAAGATCGGAGGTGAGTAAAGTAAAAAAAGTTTTTTTTTTTTAATAAAGTCTTTAAAAAAAAAAGTGTCTTGTCTTTTTTTTTACTTTAACCCTTTGTGAACTGGTAAGGGGTCCATGTGACCCCTTATACCAGTTCACAGGGCTCGGGGGTCTGGCAAGTCACCTGCGCTAGCGGGTGGCTTGCCATTAACCCCTGGCCCCCCAAATTACCTGCCTCCCCAAAGCCCAGGGGGGGGCAGAAGAGCCGTGGCCCTAGGCTATGGCTGCTTGTAGCCGCAGGGCCAGGGGCCACTAAAGCTGGCCCCTGCGCCCTGTTCTACAAGCCCCCATAGCTGGTCACAGGCTGGTTACGCTGGGTAGGGGGGACCTCACGCCATTTTTTTTTTGGATTTTTAAGGGTTTTAACCCTTAAAAATCCAAAAAAAAAATGGGGTCCCCCTCCCTTCGAGGGGGGACCCTATGTCATTTTTTTTTTTAAATTAACCCTTTCTTACCTGTAACCCAGTAGGTATAAAAGGCTTCCAGCAGCAGCAGGAGAGCAGAAGCCTAAGTGATCAGCGTGGGACACATGGATGGATCGGAGGTAAGTTTTAAAAAAAAATATTAAAAAACATTTATTTTTTTTTAATAAAAATATTTTTAAATAAGTGTCTCTGTGTGTTTTTTTTACTTTTAACCCTTTGTGAACTGGTAAGGGGTCCATGTGACCCCTTATACCAGTTCACAGGGCTCGGGGGTCTGGCAAGTCACCGGCGCTAGCGGGTGGCTTGCCATTAACCCAGAGACCCCCCATTACCTGCCTCCCAAAAAAACCTTAAAATTCCCCCAAGAAATGGTGGACCCCCCCCCCCCCCCCGTGAAGGGGGACCCCACACCAATTTTTTTTTATTTAACCCTTTATTATGTGGATAGTAGTTGTATTTTATTTGTAAATGTTATAAAGTGCTCTTTTCAGTTTATGGGATCACCTGGACAGGAACGGGGGGCTACCGATGCATATGTGGTATCATTGTAATCGGGAGAAATGGGGCTTTCACATGCAATATGGTTTTCTTTAATAAAATAAATGTTTTTGTTTAAAATAAAGGAGACAATTTAAAAAATATATATTTTTTTATTTTTTAATTTTTTAATTTTTTTAAAAATATTTAAAAAAGTAGAAAAAATACAAACAAGACATTTCATGTTAAAGCCTAAACTCTGCCACAAAAAGAAAATATGCAATTTTCTTGGAAATTCCTGCAAAAATCACAGTTAAACATCACGCAAAATGGTGAAAAATATCCTGTCAGGAGAGGGTGACAAAATCTCAAGTAGACTGGCAGTCAAAAGGTTACAGGTACCTATGCATGTTGGGTATTGTTCTGCTCGGGGGACCTTGCGCTTTCAGATTTAGCTTGTTTTTTATTTGCATATTGATATTTTAAGAAAAGGTGTTTTTTATTCTGCTTTTTTATACATTTTTTTGTAAAACCCTGTGCAACCTAAGAATTCTTCGAGATATTACTTCCAGAAAGATGAGCCCACTACAACAAGCTGGGTACGCTTAGAAAGCTTAACATGTGTACTTTCAGGGAATATATAGTTTATGGGGGATATTCCAAATGTAAAGGGTTGTTTTGGTAGAAAAAGCACAAGGTGCGCAATTTGTCTGCAGAGCTGAAAATCTGAAGTAAAACTACCGCTATGCGCATGCTTTACTTTGGGGTGTTTGGCAACTCTTTCCTTGACAGAACCTATGCATGTTGGGTATCGTTCTGTTCAGGGGATGTTGCTTTTTCAGATTTTCTGTTTTTTTCTGGTTTGCATATAGGTTTTTTTAGGAAAATGTGGCTTTGATTCTGCTTTTTTATCCTTTTTTTAGGGAAACTCTTTGCAACCAAAGAATCCACTGAGGGATTACTTTCAGAAAACTATGGCCACATCAACAAGCCTGGTACGCCTAGAAAGCCTGAGGTGTGTACTTCCAGAGAATATATAGTTTGTTGGGGGTATTTCAAATGTAAAGGGTTGTTTTTCTTGAAAAACTGCAAGGTGCGCATATTGCATAGCATAGTTGTATTTTACACTTAGAAAATGACAAACAAGACATTTCATGTTAAAGCCCAGGCTCCGCTGAAAAAAACAATATATCACTTTCCTGGGAAATCCCTGGAAATCCCTTCAAAAATCACAGTTGAACATGGGGAGCGCAAAATAGGGCAAAATAATCTGGCAACAAAGGGTGACAAAATCTCAAGGTAGGCTGGCAGTTAAAGGGTTAAAGCTCAAACTCTGCTGAAAAAAACGATAGATAATTTCCTGGGAATTCCTGCAAAAATCACAGTTAAACAGCGCAAAATGCTGAAAAATGACCCGGCAACAGAAGATGACAAACTCTTTAGCTTTGCTGGCAGTAAAGGGATTAAAGTGGACCAACACCCAGGATTTTGATTATCCTGGGTTTTGGTCCACTTCGGTGGGGCACCCCGATTAGGGGTGATGTTAGATGTGAAACCCCCCAGAAAGCCCCGAAAGCTCACCTGACCCCGCTCCCACGTGACCACTCCAGCGAATCACCGCCAACGGACAAGCGAGGTCCGTCGACGGACAAGCGAGCGTGCCCGCCGCCGCCTCCTGCGCGTCACTATTGCAGGGAGCGCGCCCTGCTAGAGGGATGCGCGGGAGGCAGGGGCGGCCTGCGCTGGAACGTAAGGCTTGTGGGCTTCCTGTGGGGTTTCACCCCGCGGGACGTCCCGATTTCGGATGCCCCGCGGGGAGGGATCTGATCGGCCCGGGAATCTTATAGATTTCCGGGCCGATCCCCCCTGGGTGTTGGTCCACTTTAAAGCAGCCAGCCCCAACCATCAGTGGCGTAACTAAATGTGACAGTGCCCTGGTGCACTGACATTAAATGGGGCCCTGTCATGACTCATACAGTGCCTTTTTTTCTTTTCTTTTAACTCATTTAGATACAACTGGACAACTAAAGACTGAAAGACAAAGTGTGCTACTTATCTAAATGATGTCATGTGATCACAAATCTGATAAATACTGTATGATGTAGGAGCCACAATGATGGGGGCCCCTTGACCTTGCGGGCCCAGTACAGTTGCAACCCCTCACAACCCCCTATGAGGGCCAGCTCCAGGGTTTTGGGTGGCAGGGTCTCAGTGGGTCACATCACTTTAATGCTCTTTTTGTAGATCTGGCGTACAGAGTGAACCACCACATACCTTGTTACCTTCCACACCCGGCTTCAACATCTGGGCACCGGATCTAAAAGATTCAAGGGCCACTTGTTTCTCCCTGCAGCTTCCCACACCAGTGAAACTCTGCTATTCACTCACCTCTTCCTTGTTCCAACGGCACATGTGCGGGCGTCCGTCCAATGAGAGCCATCTGCCGTCACTATGTCATTTGTCAATTGGCCATCATGGGCTACAATGTGGAGCGTGCGCTGCCGCATCCCCAGCACTCCCAGGAGCAGCCTGCTCAATGTCATAGTCACATGTGCTTTTGGAACCAGGAGGAGCAGGGCTGTAGGCAACCCTAGGCACGTGCCTAGGGTGGCAACCTGGAAGAGGGGAGGGTGCTGCCCTTACTACTATAGAAAAGAAATTAAAACTTGCATAGACAGAACATTAATGTCTCCTAACAAGCAGCCCCTCCCCAGCCACAGAAGGATGCAGAGAGTATTTGTGTGAAGGGGGGGGGGCAATAGGTTGAACCCAGGCCGGAGCATCTCCCCTCCACCGGTGTGGTCATGTGACCCCTGTATGTCAGAACGCAGTAAAAGATGGAACATGCTGCCTGCTTCTCTGCATTTCACCCTTTGTGCCCTCTCGCCCATTGCTCTCTTTCCCCCTACCCACTTTTTCCTATATGGACCGTGACCTAACTAACCTAAAAGGGGGCGCAAGCACTTAAAGTGCCTAGGGCACCATGAACACCAGATACGGCCCTGAGGAAGAGGTGAGTGAATAACAGCATTCTGAGGGGTTTCACACACAGACCAAAAGCCAGCGGCCATTCCAGACCACATGGGTTTTTTTCTGTTCTCACACATCAGTTCGAGATGCCCCAGGGAAAGGGAATCAGCCAGCCCCAGAGTCTCATCGAGATGCCCCTCCGTGTGAAGCCACCCAGAACGTTTCACGCACCCATCACTGTAGCGTTGCTGGCGGCGGCTTTGCTGCTCTAGACTCTCCGTCCTGCCCTGTGGTGTCAACATTGAAAGCGTCTGAATAATTTTTTGAAGAGGAGAAACACACAGGAATTTCAGTTTGCCGTGTGTCCTTCCTCTTTGAGACAGCATCCAAAATTGGGATGCCCCGCTGTGTGTATTCCCCCAGGTTGATCAACTTTCCACTCGCCTCCACGGCACAGACTCGAGCTGAAAGCGAGAGCGTTGATTGGCTGAGCGGGACGTTCAGCCAATCACCGCACTCGCTCCCACTCAGCTCTCTTCGGCGCCCATGACAGCTAAGCACCCGAGCAGCGGCGAATGGAGCCGAGTGCACCACCAGCCGCATCCCCTGCTCACCTTGCAGTCGAGACGTGCCCACGCCGCTCATTCAGAAAGGTGGGATGCATGCGTGCGTGCGTGCGTGGTGAACGGGGATGCAGCCACAGCGCAAAGATGCGACAAGGGCTCAGGAGAAGGTCAGTGGATCTGGGCACCTGGGGGCGGGTTTCACACTGTGGAGCATCCCAATTCGGGAAGCCCCAAGGACAGGAATTCGGGCGACCCAGGAGTCTTTTAGACTCTAGGGCCTTTGACGTTCCTTTTTAAGGCACTTTATATATATATATAATTTATAACATATTTCAACTGTAGTGATTGAAAACCCCCCGGGGAATCACTGAAATGCCTCCACTAGGCGGACCAAAACCCCAGACAGTAAAAATCTCGGATGCCCCACTATGTGAAACCTTTCAGATCGCATCAACTCACCTCACCGTGGTCCTACGGCGCATGCGCGGCCGCTCGTCCAATCAGCGCGCTCGGAGCCGCTGAGCTATGCACGTCTTAGCGACGTCTTAACTCTGCTGCTAGAGGGATAGCGGGGATGCGGCCCGCGCATGCGCCGCTGGACCGGGATTAAGGTAAGTGTAGCGGGCATCCTGGGGGGGTCTCACACATCGGGGCATCCTGATTTTGGATGACCCGCGGGGAGGGAATGAATCGGACCGGGAATTTTATAGATTCCCGGGCCCATCCAGCTGGGTTTTGATCCACTTTAAACATTCAAAGGAGAACAGTAGTGTCATGTCATACTTCTGAGTTCTGCTTCCACCTAGTGGTCAGTTGTGATTTTGCAACTAGGCTTTAGTCTAGATTCATACTGTATTTTTCAGGCATGATCATAGTTTTAAAGCAGGCCTAAATGCCTTAAAAATGACTCTAGGTCCACTTTAAAGTGGACCAAAATCCCTAAGGGCTGGCCCTGTTTTTTTAAAGGCTCAATGGCCGGCGATCTTCTGTCCCTGGGCCATCCTTATATGTCCCAATCTGCGAAACCCACTAGTTTGCCCAATAAACTTACCGAACTGGTGATTATGGTGCATGCCTAGCACCCCTTCGGCAGGCCTATGTGTATGATTGGTGCGGGCATGCACAGTCACCTCTATGCCAGGTTGTATATGCAAACAGTGTTCTATGCTGTTCAGTCATATGCACAGCTTAAAAAGCTTATTATTATTATTAGTAGTAGTATTATTAATAATAATAATAATAATAATGTTTATTTATATAGCGCCATCATCTTCCGTTCCACTTTACAAGGTATAATTACAGACAAGGTAAAACATATAGAACAGGGAACAATACAAAATTAGATGCTACGAGGTTTAAACCAGGTGTTGTGAGCACAGGAGACAATAGGAAAGAGAGCCCTGCCCTTGCGAGCTTACAGGCTAAAGGATGGGGGTGGAGACAAAGGGGCGGGATCACAAGTGGTAGAGCTTGCATGTGTCATTTGAAGGTTACAGGAGTTGCTTAAAGTGGACCAACACCCAGGATTTTGACTATCCTGGGTTTTGGTCCACTTCGGTGGGGCAACCCGATCGGGGGTGCCCCGCTGTGTGAAACCCCCCAGAACGCCCGGAAACACTCACTTCACCACGCTCCTACGCGGGGCGCTCGTCCAATCAGAGAGCTCAGAGCCGCTGTGGTATGCACGTACAAGCGGCGTCCAACCACAGTGGCTCTGAGCGCTGGAGGCCGCGTCTCGCACTTCGCAAACGGCCGACGCGGGTGCGCGCCCTGCTAGAGGGAAGCGCGAGACGCGGCCCGCGCATGCGCCGTTGGAACGGGGTTAAGGTAAGGTTTCTGGGCTTGCTGTGGGGTTTCACCCAAGCGGGACATCCCAATTTTGGATGCCCCGCGGGGAGGGATCTGATCGGCCCGGGCCGATCCCCCCTGGGTGTTGGTCCACTTTAAGCCAGGTTATATGCTTGTCTGAAGAAGTGAGTTTTGAAGGCACTTTTAAAGGCTTGGAGGGACGGAGAGTGACGGATTGAGCGGGGGAGTGCACTCCAGAGAAGTGGGGAGGCAGAGGAGAAGTCTTGGAGGCAGGAGTGCGAGGAGGTGACCAGGGAGGAGGACAAGCATTCTCTGTGGGATCACTGGTGGGATAAGTCACATGGACATAACAGACATGTCACACAGCAGGGGCATCCTCATTCTAGGCACATGGAGGAGATTGCAAGGCAACAAGGGTATTGGTCCACTTTAACCCTAACTCAAGGGCATCCTTCTGGCTATAGATCTATAGGAATCCTAAATTCGGCGCATTCATTCTCACCACTCTGTGTTCGTGGGGCTGCAGCAACCTTCACCTGCATGTCTCTTTACCCACTGGCAAGCAATCCAGATGGCTGGGGCAGGGTGCACGTGCCTTGCATGTAGTTTAAAAAAAATAAAATCCCTCTGCTATTTCTTCTTTATTTTGTTAATAAATCTAAAATTAAACAAAATGCAATGCAAATTGATTATTAAGGACCTGGAATCCGAAACGCGTTAGTGGCAATCTTTCATCCTGCACCAGGACTCAATCTACATTGATTTTAAGGTTGGGTCTTTTTTCATACTATGGAGATGTTTTTATTGGATCATAATTAAAAGTGAAGTTTTAGGAAGAGTGCGGACCATCATAACTATATTTTATTGATTCTGTGTGGTTCCTGACTACCCACGATCGGGCACCTTCAAGTGAGTGGTTGAGCTGAAATACTTTCTTGTGAATTAGAAAATGCAATGCAAACCTTTGCATAGTAACAATAAGATTATTTTTGTTGTATTACCTATTTACTTTGCAGTTTTGGCTAGTGCTACCCCTAGTGGATGCTTAGGTATTACAATTAAATCAGGCCAAAACTCAGTTTACAGGGGCATCCTGATTTGGTGCATGAAACCTCCCTCGGTTTCCCTGTACTAACCTCGATCCTGTGGGAGCCGCATTAAAGAATTGCTCCATACCAGAGGCACCTTGAATCTGTCTCTGCACATTGAGCACTGCATGGTGCCACTGTGGGATCCCAGAAATTGGTGAGTATGCCCATCCGGACTAATCGGGAACCATGTCCTTACCATGTGTTCAAAACAAAGCTTTCCAAAGTAGAAAAACAAAAAATGACATACATTTGCAGCCAGTGGAGAGATTGGCAGAGAGGAGCAGCAATAAAAAAACGAGAGGAGAGGTGGATGAGGTAAGCAGTGGAATTCAGAATAGATTACAGGGGTGTCAGTTTGTCGGTAAACCACAAAGTGGTTGCAGTGTTGCAGTAGTCAGGATATAATCAGGGCATGTACTGACCTTTTGGTGCTTTCAGGTGACAGGAAGGGACAGATGCAGGAGATAATTTTAAGTTGGAAATGGCAGGAGGTAACTGGGGAGTAAATGTGAGGTTTGAATGAAAGTCCAGAATGACTTGGAGGTAGTGTTGGGCGAACCCCCCAATATTCGGATTCAGCAAGTTCAGACGAACTTTGAATAAACTTTGAATATAAGTTCGGGTTCAGGGAGCCAGACCTGGTCACCATTAAGATCAATGGGGACCCGGACTTTGGGGGGGCCATTCTGCCTCTTTTTGTGCCAAAACGTTGTCCTCAAGGTGCTGAGCTTATCTAATATTTTTTTCCTATGTTAAAAAAATGTGTGTTTTATGGAAGCAGTTTTAACTATGTGCAATCTGTTGCCATGTGCATCAAGGCTCTACACCAAGAAGAGAGACTTAAGTCCTATACACACAGAACACTGCTGCTGATCATGTGGTTGAGTGAGCTCCCTCATCTCAGCAGCGTCCATAGCAGCAGTGTTCTGTGCGTACAGGGCTCACTTCTCTCTTCTTGTAGATCTTGGTGTATATTGCCAATAGCAACAGATTGCAGGTAGAGAAAACTGCTTCCGTGAAACACACATTTTCTAAAATAAAAAAACAAAGACATACTAGATAAGCTCAGCATCTTGAGGACATAATTTTGCCACAAAAAAAGATACACTTTTAAAAATTCAATTGAAAGTGGACTTACACTTTAATGAGGTTGGCTAAGTTACGGGTGCTTGTGAGTGTGGTATGGTGGTGAGTTTGGGTTTAATGAGGAGGAAGATGTAGAAGAGGGAGGTGGTGAAGGAGGTGGGCCTATGTTAGGTGCTAGGTCACCAACAGCAAGAAAGAGTAAAGAGGCGAGAGGAGATGGCTTTGGTTTTTGAAAGTGTCTTTAGCAGCAGTGTTCTGTGTGTACAGGGCCCACTTCTCTCTTCTTGGTAGAGCTTGATGTACTTTAATAGCAATTGATTGCATGTTGTGAAAACTGCTTCCATAAAACACACATTTTGTAACATAGGAAAAACAAAGAAATACTAGATAAGCTCAGTACCTTGAAGGAAATCCTTTTGGCACAAGACAGCCATACACTTTTAATCAAAAGTGGACCTACACTTTAATGAGGTTGGTTAAGTTATGGGTGCTTGTGAGTGTGGTATGGTGGTGAGTTTGGGTTTAATGAGGAGGAAGATGTAGAAGAGGGATATGGTGAGGGAGGTGGGCCTATGTCAGATGCTAGGTCACCAACAGCAAGCAAGAGTAAAGAGGTGAGAGAAGATAGCTTTGATTTTTGTAAGTGTCTTTTTGGATATAGAGGGGAAGAGCGATTAATTAAATTCATGAGATGAAAAGTATGGGTAGGAAAGCAGAGAGGGGGAGATGTAAATGGACTTACCAGAGGCAGGGAGATGCTATGTTGCCAGGACTTTGAGGGTGAGCGGAAGTTATAATGTAAGGTAGAAGGTTAGCATTATAGTTTGGCGAGTTTTGATCAGACAAGCAGAATGTGGTGCATGTTCCCTTCAGTTCACTTCAGTGGTATAAACGCATCCTCCGATGCAGTCCGACGCCATTTCTCTTACAGGACACCAGATATGAAGAGGAAATATCACCCTGAAAGTCACTCTTCGGAGATTTGTTTGTTAAACTCATTGTTTTTATTGAATTATACATGTGTTGTTTTTAACGTGGATGGAAGTTGTGTCATTTTCTTACTGTTGCTGTTTACTGGTAAGGGATCCCAAGGACATGTGTTGGGTGCCTTGCCAATACCCTTCGCCAGATTACCCTCACCTGTCCTGACACTGGGGATGTGGAAGAGCATAGTGCTTTGGGTTTTTTCAGGAGCCATGGGCATTCCTGGAAGACCACTGGTCATTGTCCAAAGAGCCTAGGAGGTGGTTTGCTGTTACATGGTGATGGCTGTTTGTCCTCCAGGCTCTGGAGATACCATCAAATATGCTTAGTGGGCTTAATTCCCAGTTCCTCAAGCTATGTTACCAGGGCTGGATCAAGTGCGGTGGAGGCCCCAGGGCACAGAATCTAGTGGAGGCCAGTATATTCTTGGTGTGCCACACACCCCGCTTCACCTTTAATTCTTCACGATTGGGTTACTCACTGCCAGGTGACGCTGTGCAGAGAGGAAGTCTTGTAACGAGCCCCCTTCCGGCCTATATATACCTGGTACCTCCCATTTATCACCAGTGTTTTTCTCTCTGCATGACGACAAGACAGAAGAATGAAGTCTCCTGCTTGCAGGTAGCCGGGGTCTTACCCCGGCACCCCCTTTTGGTCTATTTCTGGCCGGTTTTGATTGTTTGTACCTTTGTGGTGGAATGGAAGCCTCCCAGCCTAGGCTGCTCACTGGGCGATTGGTAGACGGCACTATAGGTGCCTAGGAGCTTATCTCCTCCGCTCGACCCCCTCTTTTGGGGGTCTGTGTATGTTGTGTCTGTTTTCACTTTATGTTTGCTGCATGCTGGCCTGTAGGGCCAGATCTTTGGGTCTGCTTTAAGGGGACTGGGGCGGGCTGTTGTTCTGGTTTCTGTTTTGAACTTTTCAGCTACCCCTCCGCCCTCCCCCTTTTCTCTGTGTGCGGGCCATGTGGATTTTCTGGGGCAGCTCAGGCTGCCTAGTGTGTCAGTTTTTCCCTCCCCCCTTTCTCCTTGTTCTGAGGGCTTGTTTTGCCCTCTGATTGCTTTTCATATTTGGCGGGGGGGCGGGGCCCGCATGACGTCAGGGGTGGGGGCGTGGCCGGCGGCGCATCGTTCCCGGCCCCAGCCGCACTTCCTCCTGGTTCATTAGGAGGCTGCGTGCGGGGCTTGGGGCCGCATGTCTCCATTGCTGCTGCTACTGCTGCCCGCTCCGCCACCTCTCCGTGGACCGGCTCTGCAGCCTCGGTCCACCGCTGCCATTGTGCTGACCGTTGCGGTTAAGGTAAGCAGCCTCACCTTGCGTGAGGCCGGCTATTTTCTTCTTGGTTTTCTGATTGTTATACTTTTTTATTTAAAAAAAAAAAAAAAATGATGATAAAAGAGGTAAATCAGAGACCAGGTTTTTCCTTGCCTCTTCAAAGCACTTTTTTTGTGTGGTGTATTGTGTTTTATATTACATGTTGCCATTCTGGGGGTCTTATTGTGGTTTGTCTCTTCCCCACAGATCCTGGGATTCCCTCAATACAGTGGCCTCCCGGTTCTATTTTGCCTGGCTAGTCTCTTTTTCCAAATTGGGACATATTAATATATATATATATATATATATATATATATTTGTATATATATTAAAAAAAAAATATATATATATATTTTTATACTATTATTTTTTAAGGGGACCTTTATTATTAATTAAATCCTCCCTCCTGGGACATTAACTTAAGGGGGCATCCCGGGTGGCTTATGCCTTAAATCCAAAATTGCAGATCAGCTTGAGGTTGATGCTATTGGCGATTTGTCTGCGGGGCGTTTTCGTGACACCCCCTCCATTCTGGCTCAAATGTTTGAAATTTTGAATTTAGATCCACCTGAGGCCGTCACCCTGCCTAAGGGTCTCAGTTGTTTAATGTGCCTCAGCCGCCTTTGGTTTTTCCCAGACAACACCACTTTGAGAAAATTTTGCTCAAGGAATGGGAACATCCCACGCGGTTAACTGGAATTCCTTCCAGTTGGGAGAAACGTTATCCCTTTCCGCCAGAATTGGTGAAGCTTTGGTCGGTTTCTCCTGACGTCGATACCCCTGTATTAGGGCTCTCCAGCACGTCTATGGTGCAGTCTGCGGAGACTACTGCCCTTAAGGATGGTGAGGATCGTCGGATTGACCAGTACGCTCGCCATGGTTTTAGTTATGCCGGGTCAGCGATGCGCCCGGTGTGTGCTTCGGCGCTTCTTCTCTTGGCGGTTAGATCTGTAATTCAGGGTCTGTGTGTGGATCTTGATCCCACTTGCAAGGAGCTTATTGCTCTCAGGCAGTGTGAGTCTTTTGTTTCCTATGTTCTGTCCGCTCAGGACGATGCGCTGGCTATGAGTAGCAAGACAGCTGCAATGCTGGTGGCTATTCGTCGGGCAGTATGGCTGCGCCAGTGGTCGGCGGACGCAGCTTCTAAAAAGGTGCTCACAGCTCTCCCCTTTTTGGGATTGCGGCTGTTTGGTGATAAAATTGATTCAGTTGCCAAAGGTGGTAAAATGCCGCAACGTAAGAAGCCTCGTCGTCCCTTTCGGGGGGCAAGTTCTGGTAGGCCTTCCTTTCGGGGATTCAGAGCAGGTAGGGGGGCTTCCTTTCCCGCTACCAGAGGTGCAGGTTGGACTCGGGGGAGGGGCCGTGGCAGTCCCACTCAGTCCTGGGGCACCAAGCCCAAACCTGCTGATAAGCCCGCTCAGCAATGAGGGGCTGCCCTCACCCGTGCGGGTGGGGGGATGATTGCGACACTTCTCCCAGGTTTGGAACCAGAAGGTTCCGGACAGATGGATCCGGGAGGTAGTGTCGTCCGGTTACAAACTGGAATTCGAGTCTCGCCCTCCTTCACGGTTCTTTTGGTCCCGGGTGTCCATCGATCCTTTGGCCGCGCAGGGGCTCCTGGCGTCGGTAAAGAATCTGTTAGAAATGGCGGTCATCCGGCCGGTACCGCGCTTAGAGATGGGCCTCGGTTTCTACTCCAATCTTTTCGCAGTCCCCAAAAAGGACGGGTTGGTTCGTCCCGTCCTGGACCTGAAATTACTCAACAAGTTCATCCGTTTTCGGAAGTTTCGCATGGAAACTTTGCGTACGGCCGTCGGTTCCCTTCGGCAGGGGGACTTCATGACGTCCATAGACATCAAGGATGCTTATCTTCATGTTCCCATCTGCCACGCTCATCAACGTTTTCTTTTATTCGTGATGGAAGATCAGCATTTTCAATTCGTGGCACTTCCGTTTGGCCTTACCTCGGCTCCAAGAGTGTTCACCAAGGTGCTGGCAGGGGTGATGGCCATTTTCAGATCTCGGGGCATTCGTGTCGTACCTTATTTGGACGACCTTCTTATCATGGCTCAGTCACTCGATCAATCGGAGACAGACACCAGGATGGTGGTCTCCACGCTGGAAAGCTTTGGTTGGGTGATCAACCTCTCCAAGTCCTCCCTCGCTCCGGCCAGGGTGGTGTCCTTTCTGGGGATGCAGTTGGACTCTCATCAACACAGAGTGTTTCTCCCCCAGTCCAAAATTCATCTGATTCAGGAGTTGGCTCGGGTCCTACTTTCCAATCCTCGGCCGTCCATCCGTCTGGGGATGAGGCTGGTAGGGTTGATGGTTGCCTCCTTCGAGGCAGTTCCTTTTGCTCAATTTCACACGAGGACGCTTCAGCTTTATCTGTTGGCGTCTTGGGACCGGCGGCCTCGGTCGCTGGATCAGCCCTTCCAGTTGTCCTCCCGGGTCCGGCAGTCCCTCCAGTGGTGGTTGGTCTCGACCAATCTCGTGAAGGGCAGGTCTTTCCTGACCCCTCTTTGGGAAATTGTCACCACGGACGCCAGTCTGTCGGGATGGGGCGGATTCTGGAAGGAGCTGCAGTTCCAGGGGCAGTGGGGGCCTCAAGAGGCCCACTTACCCATCAATATTCTGGAACTGAGAGCCATCCGTCGGGTTCTTGCTCTCCTGACTCAACACGTTCTGGGCCTTCCGGTCCAGGTGCGTTCAGACAATCGAATAGCGGTTGCTTACATCAATCATCAGGGAGGGACTTGCAGTCTGAGTGCTCTCAGAGAGGTGTCCCTGATCCTGTCCTGGGCAGAGGCCCATGTTCCTTGTCTCTCGGCGGTATACATTCCAGGAGTGGAGAGCCAGGAAGCGGACCGGTTGAGCAGGGGCTCTCCACGTCTGGGAGAATGGGCTCTCCATCCTCAGGTTTTTCAGTCACTGTGTCTCCGATGGGGGACACCGGAGGTGGACCTGTTTGCCTCTCGTCACAATCACAGGCTCCCGAACTTCGTGTCGCTCTCCCGGGATCCTCTGGCTCTGGCAGTGGACGCCATGTCCCTGAGCTGGGAGGATCTGGGATTTCTATACCTGTTTCCTCCGATACCCATGCTGGGCAGGGTGGTTCGGAAGTTGGCTCTGGAAAGGGTGTCCGCCATTCTCGTGGCCCCAAGGTGGCCAAGGCGAGTGTGGTTCGCAGACATCGTTCGGCTGGCAGTGGACCAGTTCGTTCTGCCTCTTCGGCCGATCTGCTCACTCAGGGTCAGTTGTGTTACCCCAATTTACCAGCGCTGGGTTTGACGGCCTGGCTGCTGAAACCTCCATCTTGAAGGAGGAGGGTCTTTCTGACTCAGTCGTTAAGACTCTGATCAGTGCCCGGAAGAGGTCTTCTTCTATCATCTACTATAGGACTTGGAAAGCCTATATCGCTTGGTGTGAGATGAGATCTTTTCCTTGTAGGGTCTTTTCGGTCTCCAGGATTCTGGAGTTTTTACAATCAGGGCTGGACTCTGGTCTTCAGCTAAGTACGTTGAAAGGGCAAGTTTCTGCCTTATCTATCTTTTTTCAGAAGCGTTTTGCGCTTCAGCCTTTAGTTAAAACTTTTTTCCAGGGGGTTACGCATGTGCGGCCTCCCAGGAAACCATTACTCCCGGTTTGGGATTTGAATTTGGTTCTTTCTGCTCTTCAGGCTCCTCCTTTTGAGCCTTTGCAAGATATTGCTTTGTCTACCCTGACTCAGAAGATTGTCTTCTTGGTAGCGATCACTTCGGTCCGGCGTGTCTCAGAGTTGGCGGCCTTGTCTATCCAGGTGCCTTACTTTGAGAGGCATCAGGATAAAGTGGTCTTTCGGTTCAAGCCAGACTTTCTTCCTAAGGTTGTTTCTGCTTTTCATTTGAACCAGGATATTGTTCTTCCCTCCTTGTGTCCTAATCCTAAGAATGACGAAGAGAGGGTTTTGCATTGTTTGGATGTAGTACGCTGTGTTAAGTACTACTTGATTATCACGTCTCCTTTTCGTAAGACGGATGCCTTTTTTGTTGTGCCCTGTGGGCCTAACAAGGGTTTGGCACCAGCCAAATCTTCTATTAGCAAATGGATACGTCAGGCCGTTATTGCGGCCTATTCTGCTAAGGGGAAAGTTCCCCCTTTTCGTATCACTGCTCATTCTACTCGCGCCGTTGGGGCGTCTTGGGCTTTTCAGCACCAAGCTTCTGTTGAACAAGTTTGTAAGGCCGCCACTTGGTCTTCTGTTCATACTTTTTCTAAGTTTTACAAAGTGGATGTGCGAGCCTCAGCGGATGCTGTTTTTGGCCCCAAAGTTCTGCAGACTGCAGTCATTTAAGTTATGCTTCACCTGGCCTTGAGATGCCCATCCCTTGTGGACACTGCTTTTGGATGTCCCAATCGTGAAGAATTAAAGGTGTAGCGGGGTGTGTGGCACACCAAGAATAATACCATTTTGTGAGTACTCACCTGAAAAATGGATATTGTTGGTGTGCCACACACCCCGCTTCACTCCCACCCTTTTCGGTATTCCGAATCCTTTATATGGTGAAGCTTTTATTTATTTTGAGGTTACCGTTAAAATACTGGTACCTTGTCTTTCTGCTTTTTAATACACTGGTGATAAATGGGAGGTACCAGGTATATATAGGCCGGAAGGGGGCTCGTTACAAGACTTCCTCTCTGTACAGCGTCACCTGGCGGTGAGTAACCCAATCGTGAAGAATTAAAGGTGAAGCGGGGTGTGTGGCACACCAACAATATCCATTTTTCAGGTGAGTACTCACAAAATGGTATTTTTTTTCCCTTTAAAAAAATAGTCCAGCCAAGTAACTGATTGGTGGTTGTCTGGCACCCGCCTACTTACTGGAACGTGAAATCAAGTCCCTCCTGCTTTGCCATTCTGGGTGGGGGGTAGTGTGGTCGCCCAGCTGGTCCAGCAGAAAACAGTTCCTTGCATTGAACTGCCAGCGGCTGTGCTTGGTGGCTTAAGTGCAGTGAGCAGCTGCTGACTGACATCTCTGCACGCACCCATCACTGCATTTCTGAGGGCAGCGTTGATACTCTAGACTCTCCATCCTGCCATGTGGTGGCTTTGGCTGTCCAGGCGCAGGAAGGGGGCCCACTGCTGCTGATAGCTTTTTTGCTGGTCCCACGGCCCGTCAGACCAAAGACTGAAAAGTCTCCTGGACCAGACCATAACCCAAAGGTTGGTGGAGGCCCCCCTTGCATGAAAAGTGGTGGAGACTCCGGGGCACACACCACTTGTGCCCCCCTCATAATCTGCCCTGTACGTGACAATAATACCACCCTGATAATTGCCCAGCTTCCACACTTCGGCCGTATTTTATGCTGTATATCCTTTTTTATTTTTTTACATATAAACTTTTCATTAAAACTCACAACAAAAAACAAAAATTAGAACAGCTTTTAAAAAAAGCACACAGGTTTATTGCATATCAATCTCATGTATAAATTCATCGTAGCATTGGAAAGATTACATTTGGTATACATTCCTATTCTACAGCATTAAACTCAAAATCAGCTTTTTTCTTATTCATTATCTTAAGGAATTTCTCTACTCAAGTACATTTTTGTCTTTTTATCACAAGCATCAAAATTTTTTTCTTCCCCTCCCCACAAACAAAATCGCTTTTTGTATTTTTTCTCTACACTTCATATCTTTTTTTTATAGTTCGTTTTCCACGTAAGCGATTTCATTTTTTTTTATCATATTAACAGCTGTCCTCTCTATTATTGGCAGCTGAAGCATCAAGTCCCGGACAAAGAACCTAATCACATATACAGTAAGTGCATCTACAGATTTTTTTTTATCATATTTTTGATTTTTTGATTTTCCTTTTTAGAAAAAAAAAGAAAAAAAATATTCGCAAACAGACACAATGACGGCTATCCCACCGGTCATGCACGGATTTACCTAGGAACATAACAGAAGCAATATACAACCCAAAGGGAATCTGGACCAAGCGTAAACTTGTCCCCTTACTTTTTTTTTTCTATTTTTTTTGTTTCTAAAACATAGAAATGAAATCCAGACATTTACAACTGCTTTCACTTTCCAGCAATGTACAATTTTAACAGGGGGATACAAGAGGAGAAAGTATTTATTGGGTCTGTTACATACAGCCGTCTCATCATTAGCACTGGGGTTTTATACATTTTTTTAAAAGTAATCCTTTTTGAAAAGATATTTTATAATATTCTTATTTTTTTCTTGATCGAAGGCTTGCAACTCAACATAACAAGAGCTAGAAATAGCACAGACAATGAAAGAAGCTGCCAAGGGGCACATCAAACCTTGGCCCCATAAAATATATATATATATCAGTGTATTATTGAGAATTCTGCGTATGTGGATTTGTACTGGATTTGTACTTGTTATACAAGAACCTCAGTTTTAGACATTTTTGTTTTTTAAGGGGAAAGTCTTTCTCTTAATATAAAAAATGGAACCAGTGTCCCCTGTCTCATTCTCACCAGTTGCTGCTATCACACTGCTTCCCTGGGGGTCTTGCACCTCTGACTTTTGACCTAAAGGAGGGTGTCCTTATAGTGCAAGACCAGACCTAGATTCTTTAAACATGACAAACCCCTGTAGAGTAGGGTGTCAATGAGTATAGCACAGGCGATGGTGGTTCTGATCCAGGGTCAACCCCAATGTGGAAGTACATTTATATTCACTCAACATGCAAGTAAGTTACATTTTCCTAAGGACTAATACATTTTGTTCTGCTGACCAGTACATTCACATTAAATAATCATCTGTTAAACTTTTCTGGAGTTTCTTTTTACTAAAGAGTTCCACCTGATTAGAAGACTTCTGCATCTCATCTTTGCACGTAGAGATCTTCTGCACTTATAGGAGATTATTTACTTAAGTTCAGAATGATTTTCCACCATATTAAAACAGACTTCTGCACCTCAATTGAATTATATCTCCATGTCCTAATTGTCATATGTGGGGTATTAACAAATGTATTTAATTGATTGAGGGAGTCATCAACTAAAGTCTATATTTTGCTGGAGGACACCACTTTACCCCATGAAAGTTTGGTGGCTTTATCTAGGGGAGGTTTATACTAAAACAGAGACATGTCAAGAAAACGTCTCATGGCCATTCTGGTGTGAAAGTTAAAAAAACATTTTATTAGGGAGGTTACTTAGGACAAGATTAACCTCTGAGCACATCCTCTTTTAATATTTGGAGAACATATCTTGAGAGGTTTTTTACTAATAAGTGGAAAATGTCCACTGACGCATCTCCACTGCATCATTTCTTTACCCTAAAACCCATTGAGGGCAGGGAGCTAAAAAAAGCTAGAATTATTGGACTTTACTGAGGGGGTTATTTACTAATGTGTGCAGACCTTCCTTGAATTGCTGGGAAAGGTTTACTCAAAACAAAATTTAGTGCAATTAGAAAAATGATCATTGTCATCATTATTATTTATATTCAAATACATATCTGTAGTAATCTGTCAAGTCAACTGAACTTGTTCAGTTTCCAGGAGCTAAAACTAGACATACAATGACTCAGATAAAGGGGGCGCTTCACAGACTTCTAAAATGCAGAAGTTAAAGCGGAGTACAGAAGTACAAGTCTTTCATTTCCGCATTTGTGCATTGCTGAACGAGCGTTCCCAATGAGCAGTTGCGTACTTTCCCCAGTGATTGATGTCACCTTCACCCTGTCCTCAGCTGTTTATCTTGTGCTGCCTCTGTTTGCCAGGTAGCATCAATTAATGAATTCCTGAATGAATAGATGCAGCAAGCACACAGGCGCGAGATTTAGATGCTGTACCAAGGAGGATTGTTGGATATATACACCTCTTGGGTGCAGCAAGATGGCGGCAGAGGGAGCACAAGCTTTGGGAGCAGGTAAAGTGAATCTGTGATTAATAAGCATGCAGAAGTTTGATTTTACAAAGTTAAAAGTATATTTTTTTAAGTAAATAACTTTAAGGTGAGGTGCAGAAGTTTTTCAATGGTTGGAGAAGGTTTTCCGTACAAAATAACCACTTGGCTGGGGTATTTACTAGAGCATGGAGCACTTCCCTGTAGAGAGTGAGTTCTGATCACTTCAGTAAATAATGTAATGTATGTAAATATGAGTGAAATCTGGTGAAGTTAAACGCAAGCTCAGTGAATGCACAAAGGTTAAGGCCTCATGAACTCTGTTCGGTCCTGTAATCTAACATTAGTGGTACCAAAGCACAAAAATTAGATTTGTTACTGTAAAATTCAAATTTGCCAAATTTTTTAATGACTGTTTAGCAAATGCACCTAACTTTTAAAATGTTTGTTTTTAGAAAGTGGAAGTTTCTGTAATCTATGTAACAGGCCGGAAAACACATGTAAAAAAATCAAATTCTTGATATGTTTTTTAGCAGAAATGTATAGATACAAAAACTTGCTTACTATTTTCTATAACATGTTTATATATTAATCTGATTTTAATGATTGGAATATCATTTATTCATTAATATAAGTGCACATTATCTTATTCACATAAAAGTCACGGATAGGGAAAAAAGTGAAGTGCTCTGTGACATCAAATCCATGTGCTGCTTTTTTTTTTTTAATGAATGTTGCCATTTGGCAACTTATAAAAGCGAGGATCATTTGCTAATGAGAAACTTATTTGGCAAGGCTTACTCTCACTTTAAGTCTCCAATCAAGTCAGGATCGTTTACTAAGGAGAACCCTATTTGGCAGAGCTCTCTCTCACTTTAAGTCTCCAATCAAGACAGGATCATTTACAAAGGAGTAACTTATTTGGCAGAGCTCTCTTTCACAATAAGTCCCCAATCAAATTTTAAAATGGCTTTTTACAAGATTTCACTGTAAATTTTGACAGTGAAATCTCTTGACCTGGACTAGCATTTTTTAAAATATTTATTCACATGAAAAAGTTACGTTTATAATTGAATCAAAATTTCCTACATTATTGGAAGGCTCATTTAAAAAAAGAAATGTAAAAGCAAATTGCTCCCCTACTGCTGTTTCAAATGCAGGTTCAGTATTTTAAAATCCAAAATGTTTAGTCTCCTAATTACGTGACAGAAGATTTATAACGTAAAAAATTAATGTTATTAATTATTTTTATCTGAATGATTTGAATTGTAAAACTGCAAATACCCTGGAGATAATTTTATTACACAGTGAGCTGAAAAAAAATAGAAATGACCTTTGTTGTTTAAATAAAAAATTCACTTTCAGTGACATCATTTTTTCTGTCTCTGAGATCTACATAAAAATTGTATATGAACACTTAATGATATAAGAATCCCTGAAGTATGAGATTTGGATTTAATCCGACATTGTGACCTAACTCTCTGCAGATGCCAAGTTAAATGTGATGTAATAATTATTATTTTATCAGTAGAAATATGTTCTATATATATATATAGATCTTTGTCTATATCATCCAAACCAACATGTCTACTTTATATGGCAACATCTCGTTAGGCTCATTTTTATTAGCAGACCATTTTTTTTAAGTTACCATTCGAAAAATCGGTAGAGGGGAGTTGCTTACTTTTTAATTTCCTTTTTTGTAGTTCCCATTCTAAAGGGAATTATTTCAAAGAAATGCTTTATTTGACTGTTCACTGTTCTAAGAACTTGGGCTCCTTCCAAGATACACAGCACGGAGCTTTAAACCTTTAGTGCATTCACAGAGACATAACTTTTTTTTTTACTTAATACATTATTAATACTTTAAGGCGTAATTGGCATTTATGACTTTATTATATCTGTTGCAGTAGAATAATGTGTTTACTGTCTTTAATTAATGGCCTATTAGTATAATTATGACATATAATTGGTATATGTTGGTGGAACGGATCTACGTTCTATTAGCAAGCATGTGCCTCACCTCTTTTCACTGCTGGCCCAGCTGCTGACAATTGGTTGTCTTCCTCAATGATGCAACAATGATTCCTGCAGCATCACTATGCTGACAATGCTCGAATAGGATGTTCCTGCGCATCCTAAAAAAGATGCCGGTAAAAATATTTGCTCTACTGACTGTTATGGTGCCCACCTGAAAGGTAGACAGTTTCCAGTAGCTAAGCCAGCAGAGGAGTGAGTGGGTAAGTTAGTTACATATGGCTATGGCATAGGTCCTCTCTAGCGAATCCCATCAGTTCCCAAACTTTCTTAAAAACCACATCAATTTTCTGTGACGAAAGTGGCAATGTAAATCAGCAGCAATCAGCATCATTCTTGAGTTCAATTTACTTTCACCCAAAACAAAAGTCCTATTTGGTCTGGTTATCGTGATTCCTAGGGGGGAACCGGCTTTTGGGGCATTTACTACACAAGCTACCCGAGTGGTACGCTTACTAAGCCAGTGTTGTACTATGCAGCACAGGAAGTGCATCCCCTGCTATCAAAGCGCTCCATACCCTTGACAGTTTGTTGAACAGGAGCGCACATAGCAGGAAGATAGGAGATGCTGCTGTACCCACAGAAATACATTGGTGAATCACATGTTAGTAAGTTTGCTGCTCGGACGGGAGCTTAGGCAGCATAATGAATGTGTGGTATTAGAGATGGGCGAACCCAAACTTTGCGAGTTTGGGTTCCCAAACCCAAACACGAACTTCAGCCAAAAGTATGTGTTCAAGTTTGGCATCTGGCCCTAACACGGAGAAGCTGGTTGATGGGCTGCTGAGCAGCTCATTAACCTGCTTCAGCTACAGTTGCTGTGACTCACCTCTGCCTGATCCTCTTTTGTCAGTGGTGGCAGAGTGGCAGCAGCAGCTTTTGAATCTGGCCCCAGCCAGGGCTACAAGAAGATGGGCGCTGACTCCCATGAGTGATGACATGGCTAGTGTTGGCACTAGAAGTATCCTCACTCATGGGAGCTAGTGGACATCTTTTTGTAGCCCTGCTGGGGCCAGATGCACATGCTGCTGCTGCTTCTGCTGCTTTTCATCTGTTGCCGCTCCGCTGCTGCTGCTGACAGAAGAGAATTGGGCAGAGGTAAGTCACAGCAGGGTGCTTCTGCTGCACACTCTGCACCCCTCCCTCTGCCACAGCCACCCCCCCAGTTCGGGTCCGCATTAATTTCAGTAGGGAACCCGAACATTTATTCAAAGTTCGGCCAAAGTCGCCAAACCCAAAGTTTGGGGGGGTTCACCCATCCCTTTGCAGCATCCAAAAGCTCCATAAGAATCATGAGAACCTGACCCAAAGTCATAGTTTAAGGGTAAATTAATTAAAAACAAGTAAAGATAGCATAGAGTCAATTTTAAAAAGTGTAACAGGTTTTTCGTTGATGTGAATGTTTTACCACTTCTAAATGCAAAATCTTCATTATTTATTTTAGATTGATGGTGTTGAAAATTAATCACTTTTCGATATCTATCTATAGGACTTATTAGTCATGGTAGCGTTACATTGCACTTGTCATTAACAAGTTATGCGAACTATGTGTTTTACGTCCCATGTATTCTCAGGAGACCAATGATTTTTTCAGAATCTTTTTATGCACATGGGATTTATATTATAGCACCAACAGGGAAGAAGTCACATTACACTATGGGTTAAAAAACAAGCACAAATGGAAGACATATGAGAGGCCTTTTGAAAGTTCAAATCTGACTGTTGTAAGTTGACGTACTTCGAGTGTCTTAAAACATAAAGAAACCTCCTGTTTTTCGATCTCCTCCAGTGCATACACTGAAATGCCATTTGGATAAGAAATCGTGACATGTTTTCTATACAACACATTGAAGTTGATCATCTCTGCCTTGACTCAAGAACCCCGACCAACGCTTTGGCTTTAAAAGCCCAAGATAAAGGGATATGTCGACATTCTTTCACTACATTTTGCACAAATCTAGATATTTACATATTTTAATTCAACGAGGTGTCTAGTGCTTTTTTATACAGTACATTACAGAGTGCTTTTAACATTTTTGAGCTATGAGACAGTGACATATTTAGGAAATATGGCACTAACAATTGTGTCATTGTGACTTTTTTTTTTAAATCACAAAATTACAGTTTGCTTAAGTGAGCCATTAGAAGAAAAATCATATTTTAAGACACATTTCTCTCTCTCTCTCTCTAACCCGCTCCTAAACAATAACGACAAATAAATACAATACTCAAGCAAAACATAATTAGGAAAAAAATACAAGCACATGATTGTCTGGAACACCGCAGCAATATCCGATATTGTCATCATTAAAATTACAATTGATCACAGCTTCATAAATCTATTGACGGAGGAAAAAAAAAGTCTATGGACGTAGGATTACTTTTAAAGCTGTAATCGGAAAAATGACAACCAAATTTTGTTGAACCTTATTTGGCACATTGAGTTTATCGAACACCTTTTTTTTTTTTTTCTATTATAATGTACAGCACAAAACCGTGTTTTGGTCCTTCACTAGTCGCCTTATATTAATATTTCACAAATATGAAATCTAATTTTTAAAAATCCTGTTACAGAAGAAAAAAAAGAAACAAACCAGAGGGGCAAATTACATCAAATATATACAGATTATGTGTTTTTTTATTTCAAATAACTCTTTTTTTTAATTGTTTTTATGTTCATCATTTTAAATGCCCACCCTGAAGAATAATTTAAAAGACAAAAAAGGAATAATTTTAACATTTCCTCCTAAAATATAAACAAAAGGAATGTTGTGTTTAAAACCATCGGGGTCCTATAAAATGACTGTACAAGCAGCTTTAAATACTTTCAAGCTACATCAGATAACGGCGGAAATTTTGCAGTTTGAAAATCATTTCGGTAAGTGCAGACATTGCAGAATCTGAATCTTTCATTAGAGT
This sequence comes from Gastrophryne carolinensis, assembly GCA_027917425.1. Lineage (NCBI taxonomy): Eukaryota > Metazoa > Chordata > Amphibia > Anura > Microhylidae > Gastrophryne > Gastrophryne carolinensis. Next base: position 25,039,762 of record CM051242.1, on the reverse strand, counting down.
AAACTACATTGTTTCAGTGTAATATGGACAAAAAGGTAACCGCTGTGTAGCAGAATGGATACTTGCTTTTTCCCTAGATTTTCTTTTTAAATATTAAAGTTCTGGCTCAATTCTAAAAAACCTATGTGGATAAGAAGATTTTGATTTATTTTAAAAGAATGTAATGCTAGAATTTGCTATATAATAGATAATTTAACAAGTCTTACTGCATTAAATTAGGTCCAGTTGGTGCACACCGGCTAATTTGGAATAGATCTAATTTTTCAAATGATGTTGTTTCTACATCTAACAATATATATTTATTCATCAGTACTTGATGCCAGGCACATAGGTGATCTTGAGTTATTTCTGGAATTTGATGATTTACTAATACATTTTGTACAGCACCCATGTCTGAAGTTACTTATTTTGTTATGCAGAAAAATATTCCTATAAATCTGTAGGAAATGAAACAACCTCCCCCCCGATTACTCACTTTACCTGCCCCACGGCTGATTGGCGAGGCTCACAGATTCAAATGTCCATTAAGGAGACCAGGCTTCCAGAGAGTGGTGTCACTGGAGTCAGACGGAGGGAGCACGCCAGGCCATAGGCTCTGACACTGTAGCATAGCCAGGAGGTGGCACTCCAGCCACAGCTCTGCTCTTTGCACACCTTGGCTGGACACCAGGGGCTCCTGAAGCCAGCGCTTGATCTCCTTAATGTGTTATGAAGTTGGGTCCTGATCAGAGGTAAAAAAAAGTATCCTTAAAGGTGCCTTTTTATAGGTTAAAAAGGGACAAAAATGCTAGACTGTTCTTATCTTGCATGGTTAAGATATGGCGTGACCCAAAAGCAGTTAAATCCTTTTGTAGAAAATCAGCAAAAATGATTCGAAAGTTGACCAAAAAGTTGCAAAGCCAATGCAAGTAATGAGCAATGTGTGTCCTAAAGTTCTAGATGACCATAATAATGGCTTCACAATATCTTCTTGTTGACTGAAAGGGCAACACTTTAACATTTTAAATAGTTTGTTAGCTTTTTTTCTGGTTTCATTTTAATTTTTACAAATGGTTCATAGGGTTAAAAGTTCCAGATTCAGATGCTGCTCCTGCCATGTTCAACCAGGCGTCCAAAGAGTTGTGGGAAGAGGGATGAAGAGAAGCATTTTCAGAAAGGGATAACATCATTGCATAAGCCTGCGGATGGACAGAAAATAGAGATGATGAAGATTCATGGAAAGGTTTAGGTTTTAATTGTCAACTCAGGCCAAAAAACAAGAATAGCACACATCACCAGCAATCTATAGGGACCAGAGTCATGGCCACAACACCACCCTCTGCAGTCTGCAATCGATGTGTGCAGGGCGGTGTGCTAGGTACAGCCTTGACATTCTCCCTCTGTGCATCCAGGAAGACAGGACCCTGATCTTCCTAACTGGTATGTTTTGAAGAAGTCAACCTGGATACCTCTTGCGGCAGGTATCCTGGTCTATGTGCTTTAGTCAAAATTTTAAAAAGTGCTTCACTTACCTTTATACCCCACAGACCAGTGCTGCTAGTCCAGCACTCTGACACTCACCTGATCGCTCGATCCCAGTCCCGCACCACCAGGCCACCAGCGTCATCGTCCATGGACCCTGCACCACTTCACACCATTCGTCACATGCACTGTGTGTGCTGTGTTCCTGTGGTAAGGGTGCTGGGCGGTCCATCAGTTGTGAATGGATGTGAGCTTCAGAAGATGGTGGTGTGGGACCTGGATCGGGCAATCAGGTGAGTGCCAGATTGTCAGACTAGCAGCGCTGGTCTGCGAGGGATAAAAGGCAAGTGTAGCTTTTTTTATTTTCACTATAGAATGACTTTAAGCCAACAAATGTCCTTTAAATAATGTCTCTTCATTATCCTCATTATGCTTTTCTTGCATATTCAAAAAGTAAAATTTAAAAATTGCAGGATTTTTTGGGGCAAGGAAAGGTTTGCTGAGCCAGATCTCGTAGTACGAGACCCGGTGTAAGGGATCGTGGGTGTCTTGGCCAGGTCCCGTACTTCTCCATGTCCTGCCGCACAGAGGCCAGAACTGGATGCCGTGTATAGTGATGGCAGGTAGGAGGGTGTAGGAGTAGTAGAGCTAATGGCTTTAGGTCTCTTTAAATTCCCTGCTTGCCACATCCTGGATTGAGATGCCCCTTTGATTAAAGATCCATAGGAAGTTCAAAATTGAGTAAGATTACTCACTTAGTTCTTCTGTTACTTTCGTGCCACTCTTATGCCCCACACAATCACAGGTGGCCAGTGGAGTTTGACTAGTAAGCATGCATGGTGTGGTCACCACAGAGATGTGTGGATGCAGTTGCCACAGCCCCCAAAATACATATCTGTAAGTATTAACATCTGATTGATGGCCTCCCAGGGATCTATTGCTGGTGGGACATCTCAAATCATCAATCAAGCATTTCCTGCGGATGGGGGTTAGGCGGGATTTAAAGCCAATTTGGGCTTTAAATTAACTTCATTGAGGTTCAAATGATTTCACGTAGATCCTTAAATATGTTGGAACTACACAGATAGTTTACAGATAACAGATTTGATGTTCCTCATTCATCCAAGTCATAATGTACCTGTAGGAATTAAGACACATGGACCTGCTGAGAAAGACAGCTGCATTGAAGCTTTTACTCAAGAAACTATTTATTGTACATAAATGATTAGTCAAACATCTATAATAACAATAATAATAATATTACGGAACGTCCATTTGCCTTAACTTTACAGATATATCCTGACCTGGAGGAATATGAGCATTCACAGCTCCCCTGTAGATCATCAAGTATTTAAATTGGTCGAAAACACATTGTAATGGTTAAATGTCAAGTTGGTAAAATATGTTATTTCCTTCACTGAAATGTTGGACCTATCAGAGGTTATTGTTTTGTTACTTTAGGATTCTTTCACATACCATTGGACGCAGACAGTTAGTACACTGAGCAAAATTAGCCAACATGTAACAGAAACATGCAAATGACTAGCTCTGATACATTGACGACATTTACGAAACCAGCATCTCTGTTCCATACATAACTGGGTCTACAATGCTTGGGATTTTTTTTTTACTTTTTGCAGCATACAAATATACACACTGGTTATGTTTACAGCTTGTATGACATTAGTATGAACAATGTTGTATTTGATTATTTGAAGCTGTTTAAATAGAAGAGGCAAGCTATATAAAATAGTTCTGGAGTCTTTACCTACCTGGTTCTTAGCCTGCCTGTACAGTGATTCTTTTAATGCCTCAGAGTCTAAGGTGGAATTAAACACATCTTTTACGTCAAACGCTTCCTCTGCTGTTTTTCGAAGGTCCAGCCCCTTCCCAAAATTCGGAATCTGCTCCACATCTAACAGGCGGGCATCTTCCTCCTCAATACACCTGTACCAATGGGGAGGGGAAGGGGATGACCCTTCATTAGCTTCTCCACCCTTCATTAAGGCTAGCCAATGCTACAGGATCTGGTGCTAGGCATGCACATGTAATGGTGTATAAAGACACAAGCCACATGCACAGGAGAGGACATAGAGAAATGGAAAGATGTGCAAAGCATATGAAATAAGCAGACAATTTTCAACGACACAGTCTGAACCTCATTGGTCTGTACAAGCTCTTCTGCAATTAAATCCATTCATTCCTTTTTATTTACTTCTTGACCTATGTCATGATAGTTAAAGAGCATCCGGCACCTTATCTTCCTGGCAACTGGTTGGTCAAAGTTGGCTTTTTCAATCCTCATCTATTCAGGAGATCCAGCAACTTTCCTCAGACACATGATTGCTATCTTCATGAATCTGCCCATGTTCTAGTACACCACCCTTGTCTATCACAGAGTTAACAGGCCCATTTTAGGGCAGATTAGATGCATATGCGTTTTTTAAACCTAGATGCTCTTTGTCCTGTGTCCATTGTCATGTCTGTACAAGAAATTTACATTTGCCAACAATTAGTTCTTTTCAAAAAGTAGAATTCATGTTCAATTCATCCTGGAATTCTCAAATCATAGTTGAGAAAGTTTTTAAAAATAAGGTTTTCTTCTTTTACCCTCCTTCCTCTCCACCCCAAATATAAGAACTCAATAGTGTTGATAATTTCTCCCGGCAAAATTCAGTCAACTGGCTTTAGACCTGCTACCCGTGTGGAGTAACCACTAACCTCCCCATCAGAGTCACTTTATAGTTTAAAAATTGACTTGCCCACTTATGTCCTTAAATAGGATTATCCAAGCCAAACATCTATATTATTATATCCTTGTTTTTATAATTATAATCAGCTTAATTTTGACAGAATTATGAATATGAAGGTTCAAAACAAGGTGCATGTTGCTTCTCCATCTTACCTGACCTCAGTATATGAAGTCACTGATTTGGATGCAGATTTTTGGACATAGGTGGCCATTGTATGCTTGTGCACAAAAAGGAGTTTTTCCTCTGCATTTAAAGCTTCAGCGCAGTGATACAAACCCAAGCAGTGGCTGTACACATGCCCAGAGTGGTGCGGCAGTCATGTCCTGGCCGCAAACCAAACTGCCACCCTCCAGTTACAAGGCCGCTTCCTTAACCCCTAGGCCACGACTGTCTCTTATGCTGGCACACCCCCTTCACAAAGTGTTCTCAACTGGATGACTTGATGTTTTTAGCTTCAGGCCCTGTTACCCATGTGGCGCAAACACTAACTCCCTTCCCTAGTAATCATATGGCCACCAGATCCTAAAGAAATAAAGAAGTCTGGCTCAGCAGCATTGAATTCTATGACTTTACCTTAGGAACAAAAACTTCCATAGCTATGCCTAAACAGTTCTTTCATTGCTTTAAATTCTTTAATCTGTTGCAGAAGGACATGCACCACCAAACGTTCAGCATACATGAACATGGTTAGAGACACAATGAAACATTGAACATGAATGATTATCAGAGGTAAGAGTAGTACCTAAATAAAAGACATCCCTTCCTGGCTACATATGGCTAAGCTGACCTGTAATCTTCTTGCATACACATAGTACACATAGAAACTAACAAGGATCCGGTCAAAGTACAGTGGGGATAATTGGCTAGATTCATGCAGAAAAAGTCTATAACAATTAAAATTACCTTTTCTATGCTATTTTTTATTATATATTATAAAAAACAGACCTAAACCATAGATAGACCCTCAGAGGTTCTCAGGGCAACATTCAGAGTGTAGTGTATAGACCATGATAGTCATCTTTCATTACATTGACAGCAATGGTGCAGAAGCATGGAGAAAGCTTGTCTCTGTCTGTATTTTGGGCATTTTCTAGGAGCTTTTGAAGACAATCATCAGTCGTTGCAATGAATGGTGGTGGGGCGTGCCAGCTCACAGTGACTGTTGGCGTGGCGTCTCCCCGTCGGAAAGCCAGGAAGAGATGTGCGATTGGGTGGTTGGTGAGGGACATGGATCCACGTCCAGGTAGGAACTGCAGCCCCAGACTAGGAGTGATGCCCTGCGTGGGCGAAACGTTAAGTACAGCGTATTTTTTTATTTTTTTTTTACTGATAATTGTCTTTAAGCCATTCCAAATTAGGATGCCTGGGGGAAGGGGGTGATTTAGTTGTTCTCATCAGCATGTTTTGGGGGTTCAGGTCTGCTTTCATTTCGCTTACCTAATTTGTTTGCTTTAGACATTCAAGATAGTTCATGGATACCCATGCCAGATAGGTCAAAATATAGATTCTCAGCAATTAGATCATGGTTAGCTATTATGCACATTCACTTAGTATCATGTCATGGAAATGAAACATGGAAATGGATCGTGTACATCACATGTGACCTCAGCAAGCTTTGAAGACTGACCTTCGTGTGTGGTCAAAACTCATATTAAGGGATGTGGGTTCTTCATCTTCCTCATCTTCTTCATAGGCTTCCTGGTTCTCCATTGTGGGGGAAACTGGTTCATCTTGTGACTTTCCTGTTAGACTTCCATCTTCATAGTCTTCTTCTAGGTCTTCTTCATCATCTTCATCTACCTCTTCTGGTTTCTGGTTGACTAAGACACAACACTTGGAACTACTATCGATATCCTCAATTTCTGTTCTGAAATACCAAAAAGAATTGTTATTGGCATGAGTAGGTCATAAGAATTCTGGTCGATTGGGCATTACATAAAGGCTGAACATATTCTTATTAATACAAAACTTTTATTTTATTTTTTTATTTTAGAGTTGCAACATCAATGATCTTTTAGTTGTCTGTGATCCTATTATGACGATTTAGATGTGTTTCTTCTTGTGGTGACCAAAACAGACGTTAACAGAAAAAGCCATAGGGGTGTCACTGGCACAGAAATGTCATAGAAATGTCACATTTTGCGCTGTTGACCAACATTAGTTGCTAATCCCACAGGACATTTCTATGTCTGTAAATTCCTGTAGCTGAGGACCTGTCCCCCCAGAATGGCCATAGGGAGCAAATGGAGAATTCCTGCTTTGTGGCCAACTGGACTGGGTATAGCCTTTACCAGCAGTGGACTAGGGCAAAAAATCAACCCTGGATTTTCTTAGAACAATGACCAGCCAGTGGTATCTCTGCTGCTTTCTGGCCAGTCAACCAGTGTGCTCCCTATAGCACTAGGGTGAGGACATGGGTTGCTTGGGTGAGGGGATAGAGTGGTGAAGGGTATGGGGGGCTGAGATTAGATAGGAGTGTTAGTAAAGTATAGGATCTAAGGTAAGTAAGCCCCTTTTTTAAAATGTACACGTTAAACAACTGGTAAAACCATGTATAACCTTATACAGTTGATACCAAAAAAGTAATATAACAGCACAGGAATTTGCTCCGAGTTTCAGGGAAATCCTTTTGGCATGAATCCAAATTTTGGAATTTATGCAGATCAAATTATTCCCTGAAATAGTTTAAAAAATCTCACTTGCAAGGGTCCCATTCAACCCTGTGTCTACCCGGAGTCCACTGCAGAGCAATAGAGCTGGCTATTTGGAGATCCAAAAAACATGATATGTTGGTGGGCCTTGAGGACAGGGTTGAGGACCACTGTTGTATAGGATATAATGCATTTTTAAAAGCGTGGGTTCCACCAAGTGACATCACATCTGGTGGGCCATTTCTGGTCTGCCTACATGACTGGCAGCGAGCTTCTTTGTTCAGCCTGAGAAGCTGTCCAAAAACCCTCCTTCCACCAAGAAGCTCGACAGAGACCCTCCCCCTCTGTCAAAAAGCCGTCCAGAGACCCTCCCTCTACCAAGAAGCTGTCCAGAGACCCTCCCTCCGCCAAGAAGCCATCCAGAAACCCTCTCTCCACCAAGAACCTGGACAGAGACCCTCCCTCTGTCAAGAAGCTGGACAGAGACTCTCCCTCTGTCAAGATGCTGGACAGAGCTCGCCTGCATGCCTATCCCCCCCCATCCCCCCCCCCCCCCGCCCAGGCGAGTTTATTTTTTTAATGCAGTTAACACTCAGTAGAGATAAGAGATTTATAAAATTCAACTTTTTGGGGGAAATTCAGTGAATTGTCCAAATCGAATTTTAAAGAAATTCGCTAATCTCTAAACACAATAAAATATGAAAAATATATGTAATATTCAACATATTTTTTATATTAATAAATACACAAATGAGTAATAATAAAAAGTACCATTAATAAATAAAATCGAATCGAATACATTATATAAAAATACTCAATAAAGAAGTGAGATATACAGCATGGGAGGTCTGTTCTGCTTTTTTTGGAGACAAAAATGTGTTTTTTTTTTTCTCTCTTTTTATTACCCTGCCTTTTTCCTGAAAGGTCCTTTCTGAGTCCTGGATCATGTCACTTAATCTAAACACAAAAGTGGCGTGTTTGTCTTAGACTGCTTTGCTGGGTTCTTTTTTTATGATAAATGCCCACATTTGATTCTCTCTCAGGAATGGTTATGCCAGTCTGCAATGTATTCCTTTTGTCTATCTTTATCCCACAGCAGGAAAGGCTGAATGATCTCCAGTTTCCTTCAGGAAATGCCACAAGAAGTTTATTTCTTAAGTATGCAACCTAATGCTTTCACACCCTCTTCCCCAAGACACAAAACTCCATAAACTGGTGATTAATGGGACAGACACAAAACACAAGAACGTACCGTGTTGTGAAATTACACAGCCATTTTAGATAAGGCCATGTGCCTGTGAATTTATGGCCCAGTTGAGAAACAGGCTTGTACTTTAAATGGCCCCTCACTGGCAAATTTGATGGAGTGTCAAGAGTGTTTACCATCTTATTGCCAAGCTATTAAATATGGGGAAAAGTTTCCATTTCTCAGTTTTCATTTATATTCATTACTGAATATTTAAAGGCACCATAAATGACAACATTCACATCTGTCCCTAAATCCTTCCCTAAACCCGAATGACTCATCCAAGGTTTTTTTTTTTTTTTACCGATTCTGCCGAATCTGATGGTAAAATTAGCATCAGGTCCAAACATATTTGGAGGAATCTGACAGTCAGATTAGTTTTGGTTCCAAAGTAATTTCTATGGATTGAATGACTTGCAGTATCAGTTTAGTTAAGTTTAAAAAAAAATTACCAGGTTCTTCAGAATCTGACCTACCTTTTGGCACAACCCCTCATGCTTTAGACTGTAAGTCCGCAAGGACAGGGCCCTCGCTTCTGCATATTTTTGTGTGACTATTTATTTGTGCATTTCTGTCACATCGGATTATGCGCATATGTTCGTGCAGGACCATATTTTGAGGGGACGCAAGAAACACATGCCCTGGGGCCTCCACCAACCTTTGGATTATGGTCAGGTCCAGGAGGCTTTTTAGTCTTTAGTCTGACGGTCTGCAGGGCTAGCAAAAAAGCACTCAGCAGCAGTGGGAAAGTTTTTTTGTTTGCGCAAACCTAAAGCCAATGCCACCACAGGGCAGGACGGAGAGTCTAGAGCAGCAAAGCCGCCGTCAGCAACGCTACAGTGATTGGTGCGTGCAGAGCTGTCAGTCGGCGGCCACTCACTGCACATTAGCCACCAAGCCTAGCCACTGGCAGGGAACTGTTTTCTGCTGGATCAGCTGGGTGACTACACCCCCCTACCCAGGATGGCAAAGCAGGAGTTCCCGAGCAGCACGCACCCGCACAGGGGTGGCACAAGAGACTCGATCTGATGTTCCAGTAAGTAGGTGGGCTCCAGACAACTACCAATCAGTTACTTGGCTGGACTATTATTTTAAAGGAAAAATAAAATACTGTATCTTGGGCCTCAACCATATTTTGTGGCCAGGGGCCTCCACCACACTTAATCCAGCCCTGTGCTCATGTATTGTAAGTTTTACACTTTTTATAATTCTACATTGTACAACACCATGGATGGTGCTTTATAAATAAACAATAATAATAATAATTTTGGTTCTCAAACGATAAGATGAATCATCCAATTTAGCTTAAGAAAAATATTTGTTTTGAAACCCTAATTTTTAGGAAACTTGCATCAAAATTATTTTTTCCTAAAGTGATTGGCTTATCTCTAGTCCAAACAAATGGTATTTCCTACCATTTTCAACTATTTGTCGTAATTAAGTGCCTCTGTGGTATGCTGTGACAACATATGGTTACAAACAGAAGTAAGTGTACCACCATGGAAAAATCCATGAAAACACAGGGGCTGCATTCAAACAGGGCACCATTGATATCAGTCGCTGCCCCTCCCCCAAGTTAACTTTCAATGTAATGTCCTAATGTCTTTGATCTAAAGAAGAGAGCGGACCTCTCGAAAGCTTGTCTGAAACCTCTCGAAAGCTTGTCTGAAAAAGTGATAAGTGCAAATACAAAAGTCTTATCTGCCATACTCAACTAATAGAACAACCCACTCTCCATCTATCCTTTATACATACAAACATGCATAACTAGGGCTGAAAACCCATGGACATAGTAGGAGGTATTTGCCACTAGGAGGAGATCCATACTAACATGAGGAAATACATTCAAGTTTTTGGCCTAACCCTAACCCTAACTGGCCAAAACACCCATTTCCCGTAGACTATGATCCTTCCAAGTTCACCTTGTATGGCTTCCTGGAACAGAGCTCCTTGTGCTAGCAGATTTTCAGGTTTCCACCCGTAAAGTTAAAGTAGTAACTTGGCCAATATTCCTTCCATTACAATTCATCCAGATGGTGCCTCGTATGGCTGTCGGGAAGGGAGCTCCTGGTACAAGAAGATCTTCCCAACATTCCAACCCTGAACTTCCCAACTGAGCAATTGCTTCTCTCTGTACCTCTATTCCCTTGTATTCTTCGGTTTCATAATCTTCTAATTCCAAATATGTATCTTGCTTCTAGCCACAGATTTCTTGTACTCTATGTATGTAATGTATCTACTTGACTAAATAAATCTGATTCTAATTCCCAGTTGAAGCTCACATTTTAACTGGACCATTGATACATAATGCCTGTCTTCCATCTAATAAGAGATTCCCAAGGCTTTCCAAGAAGGACTGCATGCCTTCCTCTCGACTTGCCTAAACCTTACACCATGACCCTTTAGCGCACTAGAATTTAGAATATCTTTACACTTGACCTCTTCTTTTTATCATCAGCACGTACCTGTCTTCAGAATACTAGCAAGGATTTCTAATATTTATTTCTAATATTTTTTTATTCACAAAACAAGATTTTTGATCCACTTCACTTCAAGCATGTTTGCCAAATATATTTGGCCATCATCATTCATTAAAGTCATTTGCAGCCTTCTCAATCCACAAGTGGTTAAAATTCCCATCTGTTGGCTTAAATAAACAATGGGAGCTACAAAAATTGGATGGCGATTACATGGCCCTGGCTGTCAGCATCTCTAAAAGCCATTTATCACCCCGCCAGACAGACAGAAAACAAACGTCATTTTGATAGCCTCCATTGCAAACCATCCTGGCGACATTTTCAGTATGTGTGGGAATTTGTAATGAACTACACCTCCCCCACGTCCATGTGTTTACTTAACTCACTAATGAGATTCATCAGGAAATAACCTGCGAAATGTTCCGCATATACTTATTTTTAGCTGGTTGTGTGAATTATTTTAATCTATTGTTTGTTTGTAAGTAAAGTTTTGGATTTTTGTTGCTGAGTTTTCAGCTTATTCACCATTGGTCAGGGTACTCATACATGGACAAATCCCAAATGTTTTATTCTGGACTCAAAACCTTCTATCTTTATTTCTTATAATATCTATCTTTCTAATGCCGTAATCTATATGGCTTTTCATTGTTATACTGAGCTGCTACGTCAAGCTTTAATATACTCAAGACTGTCAACCTCTCTTATGCATTATTGGCTTGGAGCCATGTTACTTTAATAGGACTTTCCTATTATTGTGGACTTTCCCCAACAGCGAACAAATCAGAACCGCTGTTAGGCATGAGGATTCCCTGCTTACCTGCAGCCGTTTTTGCGTTCTTGACAGCATGGCATCTCTGGGAGCTACACACTGAAACCTGTACTTCCATGTTGCCAGATATGCACGATGGAGTACTTAACCAAGATTAATGGTCAGAAATGAATGGCCACCTCATTCTGGGCTTGTACTCCGCACAAGCCTATCTTCAGGCCAGAAGTTGGAACCCCAAGGAGTTCATGGAGACTCTGGACTCTTGGGAGCATGATAAACCATGTGAGTGGATGCAGGTAAGCAGGGCAGTCTTGTGGCTAACCAAGGTTCTGATCTTGGGCCAGTTGGGGAATGTCCACAAAAGGGGACTTTCATTTCAGAAGGTTTTCTTATCTATAAGGTACGGAATATGTGCCACTGGTAGGACTCTTAGTATAGCTAAGATAACAGATCATGATTTCTGTACAATAACATCCAGGGCCACCAAAAAATGTTTTGGGCTCCATCCAGCTTAAAATGAACATAAACTCAATCTGGAACATCTGCCCTGGTGTGCAGTGAGTCCTAAACAAAGTGACACATATACTTATATACCAGCAACAGTTCATGTATCTGATAGATATAAAAAATGTTAATTAATTTTGCCCAATTAATTTTGAATTTAACGCAACTCTGTTTTGGGGGATATTAACCAGTTTATAATATATACCCAAACAGATGGACTGGAGTCTTCTAATATAAGTACTGATGTGACAGTTACTTACCACAAATGTAAAATTAATTTTGTCCAATTATATGTGAAAATTCTGTTCCTATAGAAAAAGTCCCCAAATTTGGGTAGAATTTTACAGTCTATAGATGCCTTCTGGAAACAAAATCAGTTTTATAAAAAAAAATAGGTCAAACATACTCATAAACAGCAAAACGATGGCTGACACAAGCTTTTGTGTGAGAATTGTGCACTGATCAACAATCTCCAACAAAAACACTAAACAACTATCGTTTATAATGGCAGTAGCCTGGGAAATCAGCTAAACAGCCACAGTGATGAAAACCTCCTACACCTTCAGATTTCTACATAAACAAGCGTCGGCTTAGGGTCCCAGATGGGAAGGGGAAGCTGTGGCGAGTAGTGCCATTGCTCTTGAAAGCAGGATTGAGCTTTGAAAAAAAAGGGGCCCTTGTCTTATTAGAATGATTAATGCCACAGCCTCCTTTTAATATGCCAGCCACTTAATTTCTGGCTAATGATGGTCTAGCTGAGGTCCCCTCCATTCTATACACACACATACATTTCCATCCTTCACACTCAGTAAATCTCCTTTACTTAGAAGTTAAAGCTGAAGGAGGTTCTTTAAACAGACTCTCTTGTTCAACCCGAGATGAGTTTGGCTCTGGCGCTAAACGCCAAAAAGTTTTGAACAGAAGGCAACAGTTCACATATAGAAAAAGTGATATCATCCATTTTGAATCATTTTTAATTTGTCTTAAATCTAACTACTACACAGCTTTTTCTTAATTTAAATAGATAAGGTAAAAAATGCAAATGTTAAAGAAAAATATAAGAAGACTGATTAGTAGATTTAAAATGTAGTTATTAACGTGGAACAAAACCTGGGATTTTGATTATCCAGGGTTTTGTTTCTTGCCCCCAGGCCCCCCGCTGTATGAAACCCCCATACAAACTCACCTTTACCCGGTCCTACTGCACATGCTCTTGTCCTATCAGAGCCATTTGCCATGCATAATGTTGGGCAAACGGCTCTGTTTATGGTAATTGGGAACTAAAGCATCTGCATCCTCAACAGCAAGCGGGCAGCCCAAAAATGCTGGGGATGCCACTGCTGATATTTACATCGGTGAGTGAGCCAGGAAGGAGGTAAATTTTGCTGGGACTGGGGGTGTTTTGCATGGCGGGGCATCCCAATTTGGAATGCCCCAGGGAAAGGCCAGCGGCCGGCCCTGGAATTCTTTAAATTCCTTTAATGGGAATTTAAACAACAGGTTCCTATACCCGGGGCATTCTAATTTAGAATGTCCCACTGGGTGAACTTAAGATAGCCGTCTATATGTAAATTGCCAGTGATCCCACGGCGTATGCACCTGCCGTGGAAGCATCCCCATTTTCCCTCCAGGGAAGCAGCCAGTGGCTCTTGCTCTATTCATTATTACAAAGCTCTGCACCAGATCAGCTTACTAAAGCAGAATCGAGCACAATCTACTGATTGGAGAAGAGTCTGCATTGTGGGATTGCACCCCGGAGAGGAACAACACCCAAGATTGTGAAAGTCCTGGGTGTTTTTCCTCTTTAATGGACCGTTTTTAGTGTAGGGTTGTGGGTATGGTTTGGGTATTGAACAGACTCTTCCAAATCAATACCCTTTAGTTGAGTGTTGGACTGGAGTACCTCGGGCCCTTCATAGGAAATCATTATTGGGATCAACCAGAGGAATTTATTCTTGGTGCCCACCAGAAGTCATCTTTCTTGGGGTCACCAGAGTTAATCCTTACTGGTACCCACCAGATTAATTCATTCTTGGTGCCCTCCAAAAAAGTAATTATTGCTGCTCACCAGAGGAATTAATTCCAGGTGTCCACAAGAGGGAATCATTCTTGGGGCCACCATAGGAAATTATTCACGGGGCTCACCAGATCAATTCATTCTTAGGGCCACTAGAGGAAATCCCTATTGGTACCCAGCAGATGAAATCATTCTTGGATCCACCAGAGGAAATCCTTATTGGTATCCAGCAGAGGAAATCATTCTTGGGTCCACCAGAGGAAATCATTTTTGCTGCCAACCAAAGAAAGTCATTATTGGTGCCCATCAGAGGAATTCATTCTTTAGGCCCACCAGAGGAAACCATTAATTAAATAACAAAAGTAACTAACAAACTCACAGACCAATATGTTAGCCTGGGATATCTTGTACTGCCCTGATGGTTGCCTTGTATCAGTGACTGGGGCCATTGGATAATCCCCATGTGCTATGGTTAGCCACTGTGGTGTGGTTAGTGCCATTATTTTGTACCAGCGGGAATATTCTTCACAAGTGTGTCACAGAAAGCAAATAAAGCCTGATAGATGAGCTAACCTTCCCCTTTCTATTCCAAAAATAACCCCCAAAATACAAAAGTAAGAGCAATGAACAGAAATGAAGAGCATCATTGATGCCTTGAAACATCCAATCATGTGTGATGGATATCTCCGGTCAACGTAAGGTTTCTGCTGTATATATTAAATCTGGGCTTTGTTGAATGTACCATGTGTAAATACTGGGAAACATATTGCGTATTGCAGTGGAATCTGGTCCTACCAGCCATTATATCTGGAGCAGTAAGCGAACTATTACTGCAATAAATTCACCTATTTAGGACAAGCTAACATTAGATCAAACGCAAAGGTGATTGGACCTGTCTATTAGCGCACCTCAAAAACATCTGCCAGTGATTACTCACATTGCAATCTACTGGGACTTGACTCTATGGCTGTAACTGGGGGTAACTTTTAATTTATGAGCACAAAACACATCAGCCTTTTCCATGCTCATAGATGGGATTTTAATCTGGTATTCATCATTCAATTTCTTCATGTGTTCAGCTAAATGACCCGTGCTGGTCATGAAATATTTGTGCGGTTTGAATTTCTCCTGTATATTTCTGCACCTATTTAGAAATATTGTCCCATACCCATACTTTGGATGACAAAAACTCACTAGAAAAAAAGACTTTGTCTATGAGATTCTGGGCCAGTGGTCTCCCTCTTTTTGAGGTATGCCAAGTTGGGATGCCCCAATGTGTGAAAGAAACCCCCAGGTTCACCTTCTGGCCTGCTGTGCACATCCACGCCATCTGAATGGCTGGCGTGGGTATGAACAGTGTTCTTTGCTGCTCATTAATATTCCTATCATAGAACGCTGATTGGAGGCAAGCGTGCACAGGCTCTTTCGGATCACGGGAGAGTTAGGCAGAGACAGTAAGCCAGGGATTTCACACAGTGGGAGATCCCAAATCTCATGGTACAAAACCAGGGGTAGTCAATATCCTGGGTTTTGTTCCCCTTTAAATATATCTGTATGAAGAAATTAAAAAATAGCACTGTCCCACCATTTCCAGGTCACTCCAAAATGGCTGCTCTGAGATAAGATTGATCAGCTTGGCCATAGCCACCTCAGTTCAGTAGCAGAACCTGTTCCTTGATGAGTAAGGTAAGCAGAGGCTGAACTCTGGTGTTTCAACAGCCCACCTCCTGCAAGACTAGCCAGTTGCATCGCCTGAACCTGGCCACACTAGACTGGTACCACACAATAGCTTTCACCGTATATTTTGCTCATCACTGTGCAACCATCCACCCAGAGAATGCAATTGACCAACAAGGGGTCCTGGTGGGCAAATCCATGAAACAAGGAAGCTGTGAGTATCGGGGGGGGGGGGCAAGTATGGGTTTACAAGGGGGGGGGGGTACGCAGAACCTGGTTCTGGTAAACTGCATTCCTTTTCTGTATACAGAACAACCTGTTTTTAGTTAACATGAGGATGTGAGAAGAGAATCTCACCAGTGGGGACACTGATAGAGACGGAAAAGTCAGAAGTTTCAACAATGATTTATCTAGCTATGTGGGATGTTTCTTTAGAATGCCCCTCCCTTGCTTACCGTTAGGTGCTCCCATGACCTCATCAGTGCCTGGCACCTCCATGAGCTCCCTGCTTTCCCAGCTTCTGACTTCATGGTGGATGTTTCAAGAGAAGGAGCCCATAATGTTGATCTCATTTATATCTAGAGGTTTCGGCACGGTTGTCGCACATATCTGGCTGATATGACTAAGAATGAGGTCGGCATCTGATGCATGTGATTTTTAAATCCCTGTTGTGCACCTATATGCTGTTTTTATGACTTTACCTAAATAAAACTGGAAGTTGTATGGAAGAGTGCAGACTACACCTACTTTTATCGATGTGATTATGAGAGGTCTGAGGAACCTTTGTCTGGCACCACCCCACAAAAACAGGGTGAGAAACCTTCTCTCTTCATTCTGGACATATGTAACTAGACTGTGGTCTGAAGTTCAGGACTGTCACGGAGCTAATAGAGACACCAGGCCTTGGAGGCTCAATAGCCCCCATGGTAGAGGCTGCAAGTAAGCAGGGAAGCCTAGTGTCCTAACAGTGGTTCTGATTTGGAATCTGATGGGTAAGTATATCAAAGTGGACTTGTTTTTAACCTAATTTTTAGATTATTTGCTTATAAGGTGTCACCTCTCATTAACTGTGTCCCTTTTCTCAACTCCCTTTTCCACCATGGTCTTAGAGAACCTCCCAACAAGTACCGAGGTTGGGAAGGCATTTGCTAAAAGTTTTAAGAGGGTGCGCACAAGCCAAAAGTATTATCTAAACTAATTTTTATAAAATGTTCTAATGAGGTGTCTCTTCCCATTGACTGTTTCCTTTTTCTCAACTCCCTTGTCCACCATGATCTTAGAGAACCTCCCAACAAGTACCGAGGCTGAAATGGCAGCGTTTGCAAAAAGTTTTAAGAGGGTACACACAAGCCAATAGTTTAAAGTTTTCTAAACTAATTTTTACATCATTTGCTAATAAGGTGTCTCCTCCTATTTACTGTTTCCTTTTTCTCAATTCCCTTGTCCACCATGATCTTAGAGAACCTCCCAACAAGTACCAGAAGAATCCTAGGCTGGGAAGGCAGCGTTTGCAAAAAGTTTTAAGAGGGTACGCACAAGCCAAAAGTTTAAAGCTATCTAAACTTGGGGAAACATTTTCATATTTAGAACATTGGGACATTAATAATCTCCTTTTTTTCTTCTGCGACTGTCTCAGATCCCATTATTTGATTTATGATTTGCACCTGGTGGTCTGTCTACCAAGCCCCAGCCCAAGAAATGCTAGTGTAGAACTGGCAGCGTGCTGCGACGCAGCTGGCCCACAGCAGCGGGGTCCGCTTTCATTGAACTTATCATCAGTGCACATCACATTTTGTATTAGAGCACATATTGCCTGATTTAACACAATCGTCCAGCCACCCCCCTGTTAGAGATACAGTGACATAATACAATTTTCTCATAGCGTCTCATTATTTATTCACGGTTTGGCTGTGCCAAAATATCTCTTGATCACTGAGGAAATGAAGTAACGCCGCTCACCAAGGCGGTATCTCGTAACAGATGTGACTTTTTTACAAGCAGAAGAAATAAAATTAAAAAAAAACATAATAACTCTTGAAACTTTTCCTTTACCTTTTTTCTGCAAGACTTGATGCTTGGTTCAACTCGCTATTTGCTATAAAGTTTCGGATTTCTGAGAAATAAGAATCTTCTTTCTCATCTAAAAGTGCATGGTTTTCAGATTCTGAATTGGGGGATGAGGCGCTGTTTCCATGGTGGTTTCCCATAACTCCTGAGTGCTGACTCACTAGTAAAGAGAAATAAAAGGTGATGGTTAGTGTTTTATTTTTTTTTTACACCTACACTGATATAAATACAAATACATCCAAAATTATTTTAAGTGCCAATATCAAGGACATTAAAGTGTTACTGTGCTGGTTCAATAAAGTGCCACTATCAGAGATGTTCAATTGGCCGGATCAAAGTCATTAAAAGCCACAATCAGAGACATTAAAAGTGGACCAAAACCCATGGAGATCGGCCCGGGAACCTATAAGTTTCCAGGGCCGCTTGGATCCCTCCCCCTAGGGCATCCAAAATCGGGATGCCCCGCTGTGTGAAACCCCCCAGGTTGCCCAGAAACTCACCTTCTTTCCTGGTCCAACGGCGCATGCACCATAAATACATGAATCACACTTATACATACAGACACATAAATTCATAAGAGGGACTACCCCCGGGCAAGTGCAAAAGTCAAATTCCATATATTGCTGAATTTCATAAAACCCTATGCAGTCAATCAATCATTAAATAAAACAAATCAAATTAAGCTAATAAAGTGCTAATGTGCCTATGAAGTGCAAAAAATGCCAACAAGTGCAAATAAATCCAAACAATGTGTATTACTAAGGAAAGAGTTCACTTGAGTGATGCCCGAAAGGATGGTAGCCATACTACTCCAACACTAGAAGATGAGAGTCCCACGCGTTCTGTGGTCCCATATAGCAGGCCACCTCTTCAGGGTGCTACCTGTGCCGCCATGTGTTCCTCCTTATGTACCCATGCCGCCAATTTCCCCCAAGAAATCCTGTGCGAGTCCCAGTGTGTGTGACAGCCGCCCACAGGCTCTTTTAGCAGGGTGCGTGCCCACACCAGGCATTTGTGACTGGCCAGCACGGGCATGCTCCCTGTTAGAGGGTAGTGGGGGATGTGGCCGCCAGTGCGGATCCAAGTGCACTAATTGGACGAGAGGCCGTGCATACGCTGTAGGACCAGGGAGAGGTGAGTTCATTCGGGCGAGCTGGGGGGTTTCACACAGCGGGGCATCCCTGATCGGGGTGCTCCGGGGGCAAGGACCAAAACCCAGGACAGTCAAAACCCATCATGGAGTCTATGGGACTCAAGGGCAGGCATACTCGCTCCCACCAGGGCATCCAGATTCAGGATGCCCCACTGTGTAATACCCCCCAGGTCGCCGTTTTAACGAATATTTGCAGAAAAATCTTCCACGTGTGAACACAAGTTTTCTGATCATTCACAACTCACATAAGCACTCGATTTAGCGTTTTTTTTGTTCGCAAATTGTGCCGTGTAAATAGACCATAACAAAGCAGGTCCAGTTGTGTTGATCACTTGCAGATCCCTGAAAATGCTTGAATTTTTATTGGTGAGGTTGATTACAGTTACCTGGAACGTTTTCATGCTCGTGCTTTTTTAGGTGTCGATCCAGGTTGGTCTGCTGGCCAAAACATCTATTACACAGGTGGCATTTGAATGGTTTCTCTTTGTTGTGTATGTTCCGTACATGCCGCTGAAGATTGGAGGAGATGCTAAAAGACCGGTCACAATATTTACATCTGCAAAGAAAAAAGTTTCAAAAGTTAAACAAAAATTTGTTCTGAAAACCTCTCCCAATTTTTTTTTTACAGATGCTAATTCTCTCTTCATCTACTAATGAAGGACAGCTAGAACTTTACCCAAAATCTTGCTCAAAGTTTTAAAGCAGGATCTCTGTTGGATGCTGCGTATGATCATGGTGAGGATTCCCATGAGCTCAATCTGAGAGTCAGAGCCACAAGTAGAGGAACAGTGTGAGTGAATGTGTGGTTTAAAGTCAACTCAGCGATTTTTAACCCACCTAATATTAATTTTTCTGCCCCAGAAAAGACCTACTTACCGTCTATTTCAAGAGAGATGTTTTCACATTACTGTCTATGGACTATAGCTGGAGGTAACATGAGACCTGTCTTCCCGTCTGCTACCACAGATTTTTTGGTTCTAGGCCTTAGGTAGGTGAGCATCCTTGGGTATGAAGGCCATACCAAGCAAGTTCTATATATGATCCTTGGCAGGAGCATAGCAGACTGCCCATAGGGAGCACAGCGAGAATTCCCAGTGGACTGCACTGCTTTGTGGCTAACTGGGCTGGTAACTCACCCAGGATGCGCCATAATGTCCTTAGTCCACTTCTAACACCCCTCTCAGGTCATGTCCTCCCCTCTCAGGTCCCTGTCTCTATACCTGGCCTTATTGCTCCCCTATTGTACCCACCAGCCAACGTTTTGCTGCTGCAATGCTTATAGCCCAAGCATCAAGGCTGTGGGAGATATAGCCACAGAAGCACTCTGGGGGGCAGGGGCTCAGAAGCTCATGGGATGGTCATGGCAATAGATCCCAGGGTTTATGTTTGGCCCAGTCCTCCCCTGCTCCTTGGAAGCACATATTGCTCATCCTAAGTGATGGTGGCACTACTAAAATTTAGGTTGGTTTGAAGAACCACATCTACAAAGATTAGATGGGCCTCGGGATGAACTGTTGGATCAAACTTGCATGGATTTTCTTAACTTTATAGAGGAATAACATACATGATCTACCTTCATTGTCCGACCTCTACAAATGCAATATATATGAATAAATAAGATACATGTATCATTCAAAAATAGCAATGATTTTTTTCATATTTTCCATATAATTCAAGGAAGCCATTTACAACTGAACTAAAATTATGTGGATCAGAAGATTCCATCATGTAATGCTTTTATATATTCCCTCCAATGAATGAAGGAATCTACCTTTCATGATCTGACCACAGTCTCCCCCCACCTCCACATTCTCTCAGTTGTACCATGCAATCTGGCAAGTCAACATGGCTCCAACAGAGAGGTCAACTCCACATCTGCAGTCCCGTATTCCCCGGGGATGAATATTTTTGTCAGAAAATAAATTAAAAATAATCTCCAGACTGTAACAAAAATACAATGAAAGCGAAGTCACAACAAATTGAAACATTTTTGGCAGGTAACGCGGCCAAAAATATGATATTTACTTTATAGAAGGAGGAGGAGGGAGGAGGGGGTAGCCTGGTGCTTCGTACCCCACACTAAGTTCACACTTGCTCGGCCACATAAAATAGGGGGATAATGATTAATTCCCGTCAGTTTATTCAGATCATTCCCTCCACTCCCAGCAATGTACACGGTTATGTTAGCATTAATGGCGAGAAACATGTAGAGGGTTTGAAAAGCCGGCGAGCCCACCAGTTTGGCACAAATTAAAATTTCAGTGTGGACAAATTCATCCGGGCTGAAGGTGATGTTTTATTTTTGCTACCTAAAATAGGGACAGCTTGAGGTGTAGATGTGGCACCTACTAAGTTTAAAGCAGTGGTTCTCAATCTTTTTTTGGCTCTAGTAAAACTTTAGCATGTTCTTCCTGAACTCATAGCTTTAAATAAATATATATATTTTCAGTAATCTATAGTATTTTAATAAAAAAAATAGTAATAAAAGTTTCTAGCAAACCTCCCAACTCCATTGAGGCACATTTATCAAAACTGATGCAAGAAGAAAACTAGAGTAACTGCCCTTAGCAATCATTTAAGATTCATCTTGGAAATAAAACCATGAATCTGATGGAATGTTCAGGGCAATGTCTCTAGATAACCAGTAAAGTCCACTGGACCAGTAAAGTAGGTTTCCTTGCTCATTTGACTCCGCTTCTGCACTGTCTACCGCTCTTACTTGGGCTTGGGTGCTGCAATCTGGATGCAAGGTCATGCGTGACATGTATGTGGCTAGGACGGGATATCCATATAAACCAATGGTCACCCTGTCTCGTACATCACACATCTTCTTGAGTCTGGAAGCTAAAATCGCAGGACCTCATTTTGAGATTGCCATTCCAAAGAGGCAAGAGCAAAGAGAAAGAGAAATGGACGTTCCCTTTAACGACAATAATCTGCCTCTATATCAATATTACATTACATGTAGTGACTCAAAAGGTTAGTTCAGCTCTCCACATTGATGGGGTAAAGCTAATTTCAGATTATTCAAATAAAAATGTTTTCTAGAGTAACCAATAGGACCTCTGCCTCTTAATTCTAATGTAATGATTACTGGAACCAGATAGCTTGAGCTGTTTAAAACTCGTTGGATTATTTCTTCATATTCAACACCGTTCTTGAAGAGCATCTATATCTGAACACCCAACCAGACATGTGGGTGTTGAAGTGGGTCCAAGTGCTTCAGCCCAAGGCAGGTGGAGAGGTGAAGTAGAGGAGCCCACCAAATGACTGAAGAAAGCTGGACAAATGAAATAAAACGGATGTCCAAATAAAGTAAAATAGTCAGCCAAATAAGTTTAAATAGATGCCCAAGAGAGGTGGAACAGCTGTCTGCTGTGCAGAAGTTGTCCAAATTAGATAAAGAAGCTTTCCAGATAGGATAAAAACCTATCCAAGTGAAGGAAGCCCTCTAAGTGGCAAAGAAAGACTCCACCCATTCATATACAAACACTTTGAAATAAACTACTGCAAATATTTTGCCTGATGTTCATATGTTCTCCTACCTGTAGGGTTGTTCCCCGGTGTGGGTCCTGAGATGCCTTGTCAGATTTGCTGATCGCGGAAAGATTTTACCGCAGTACCTAATAAAGAAAAAAAAACTATATTTAGCCTTACAGGAAGTCAAATGTCATTTTTAGAATCCCTCCACCCACAGTTGCCTGATATTGCAGACTTCACTTGGACTGCTGTTGGGGGGTTGATTGGTACATGATAAGTCCCAAGCCCACGTAGGGTCAGAGGTTCAGAAACAAGTACATGCTGCTCAAATGCAATAATGATTAGTATATAGTTTTCTTTTGACATCCACCTCTGTGATCTGCATCAACTGGGTCCATCCACTCCTGGAAAATGCAACAATCCTATGAGGGGCAGCAACAAAAAGTAACCCATGGGCAGGGGTGGAAAGATCAAAAAATGAATAAAAAACGTTTATTGAAGCTAAAGTTTAAATTGGCCATTGAATTTCTGTGAACATTTTTTGTGTACATTAAGTAGTACTAATAGTGGTTTATAAACCACCCTAACCATTTACATTTCACATAACTAACCAAACAGATGCAAGAATAAACAAAAAATAGCTCAGTCTAAAGTCATTACCTGCAGGTGTAACGTTCTTTTCCTTTCCGCAATATTGAATCTGACAGCGTTGGGGGTGGAGAGCGAAAGTTGAAAGGGTGGTGGGGGAGGGGCTGCAAAGAACTTCTGTTATCGGCCTTCAGGTTGGCAAAACTTTCCAGCTTTTCCGTCATGGTTTCAATGGCTGACATCTAGATATGAGGAAAACAATCAATAAGTCTGAAAAACTGTAGGGACCTATAATCCAGGAGCCATAGATTGGAAAATATTCCATAGTAAAATTGATCATCAACATGATTATTCCTATTGTTACAGAAGTCTTGGTACAATTACTTTTGTCAAGGCAAAGTTGGGTTTAGGTAACAGGCTAAGGGTTTAGAAATAGGTATGGCTTAGGATAAATGTAGACCTTTTTGGTTTGAGTGTTAATTTTAGGTGACCACTGTAAGTTTTACTTGCATCAATAAGTGCCTGGGCAGCCCAACTCTCTAAGCTATGTACTGCAGCATCCAACAATGTAAGGCTCCTTTCACACTGGAGCAGTCGCCGGATGAATGCAAAGCACTCGCAATCGCCCCGCAATTGCCAGTGAAACGCTACCCATAGAAATCTATGGGTGCTTTCACATACTGGCGTAGTGGTTATGGCATGCCCTGTAAAAGCCCTGCAGGCAGCATATTTGCAGTGATGGCACTTGCGATGGCACTTGCGGCCGCTGTATAGCAAATGGCAATCACAAGCACCAATGTTACTAAAACACCTGTCAATCATCAGTATACAGGAGCAGCCTTGGAAACCTCCAGTGACCAAAACTGGTCATTGGTCCATCACTCTAACCAACAGAGATGCCCACACGGTAAGATGATGGACCACACTATTGGCTTCCATTGGTGCAGTGGCATGGTGCAAGGGATAGTGCGCTTACAGCACTTGCAGCTAACTCCATCCAAAATGTTTAGTTTACATTTCAATAAGTTGGCAATAGTCACTTCTCATTTTCTGTTTTCTCTAAGGCTCAACAGGAACTGCCAGAATTTAGGCAGGATTTAGGTATCCATAACATTGATGTTGATGGACTACCCTCCTCAAAGTGGTGAAATACATAAAAATAGCTTTTTACACTAATGAGGGTGTAACAGACAGGACTGAAAAGGGATATAAAATTGTCAACAATTTTTAAATGACATTCTATAAAGGGGTACATTCTAGTTAATGCTTAGTTTATTATGACACTGAGAAGTGAAACTTAAGAAAACGTCAACTTGAACGCCAGCCAAGGAGGGAGCAGAGGAGCCAGTGAGCGAGCGGAAAGCCGGAGGAAGCCATACATCAAATAGTAGATGCTCTATTGTACAGCCCGCTCTGACCTTTTGCACGTATACAATACATTAAACTAGACTCTGGGGACAACTGTAGCCCAGACAGTGTTTAAAAAAAAAGATATTATTAAAAAGCTGTTGTAATGACTAACTATAAACTCTAGGGAACTGGGTAGCTCTTAACCGACTAGATCAAATGCAGTAATGAGCTATCAAATAATAAAGTGAAGTAAAAACGTGAATAGATTTATAGCCTAAGCGACATACAGGTTAGTGATCAAAAATAAGGCCTAAAGCTATTTTTATGGGACATTTTGAACCGAGTTCTTGGTCAACCTCCTCAAGACGTGTCATCCTGAGGATGGTGCTGGTGGCTCAGTGCATCCTATTGTACAAGTACACAGGCAGCAAAGTTCAGGGAGCCATATACTGAGATGGGAGTTAATACCTTGGGATGCACTATCTCTCCTTCCTGCTAGGGCTATAACAAACAAGATTAGTAATCCTGAAAAGCCTGCCAGCTCCCTGCATAGAGGTCCATTGTGTGAAATTGTTATAGCTGAATAGAAATCCATCTATCTTAATTGATTCTATTGTAATCAGCTGTGATACTTTCTAAAGTCTATTATTGGATAGCTTACATTGCATAGTGATGTGTGCATCGCACTGTGGGATGAGATGGACTCCTCTGTACCAGCATGTCCAATGTTGACACTATTGTGTGCCATCATCTGAGGACTTGGATTACAGAACAAAATAGCTGTTATCACTACAGGTGAGCTAGTGGGGTCAATGGGAAACAGGGGGGGGGGAAACACTTGTAAAACCAGCATTAGGCACACACTTCACTACTGGGTTATGGTGTCATTAGGTGTCATTAGAAAAGAAAAGTTGATTAGCCATATAATTTCAGGTCGAAAAGTTGGAGTTGGAGTTATATGGCCACTATAAGCTGATTTCCACATCCTAATGATCCGCATTTCTATATATTTGTTCCTTATCAGATCTTCCATTAGGGACAAGATTAGGCACCCTGAACAAGTCCTTTTTTTGTTTCATCCTTTAAAAGCATCCGTATAAGCAGGTGAAGGCAATAGGGTATGGCCCAGCTCTGCAACACATTTCAAGGGTAAAAGTCCCCCTTAATCATGCATCATCCTCAGCAAGTTGGTTAGTTGATTTAATAGAGTAGCTCTTTTTAAACCTTCACCAATTACTCATTGAGGAATCTTGGAGATTTCCAGTAATGTCTCGTCCCTTTTTTGGGCAAAGATGTTGGTCAATAATGAGTAAGAGAATCGTTAAATTCATTGATGAGATGAGACCATGACCTGAGTGCTTGCAGTTAAAAGACTTGTTACCTGCCGACATGTACGGTCTAGAGAATTTATGCTAACACTCTGATGAAACTCTAAATGTTTTGAGGAACCACTCAGAATAGAACAGAATAAATTGAGTTGTATTCAGAGCACACAATGAATTCTTTTTGGCAGTTTACACCATTCCAATCACAACAATGCATGTAAACAAGGCAAGGAAGCAAGGCAAGGGATGCAGGGGGGGTCAAGGCACGAGACAACATTTCTTACATATTACAGTGAGCTGGTGTTATTGGTCATATGGCCACAGCAGTACTAGCATCAGTACTAGCATCAGTTCTAGAGTGTTTGTCTGGGTGGAGCTTGATCCCTGTTGTTATATGAGGGCTCAGAAAGGGAACAGGTGCCATTCAGCAGGCAAATTGCAGAAGGGTAGAAACTTCTCTTGGATCTGGAGGTTCTGCATGATGGTAGTGACCCAATGGAAAGGGTTTAAACCATCCAATTACAACAATGCATGTAAACAAAGCAGGGAAGAAAGGCCAGGGATACAAAGCAAGGGATGCAGGGGGATCAAGACATGAGACAACATTTCTTACATGTTACAGTGAGCTGGTATTATTGGTCATCTGGCCACAGCAGTACTAGCATCAGTACTAGCATCATTTCTAGAGTGTTCATCTGGGGGGAGCTTGACCCCTGGTATATGAGGGCCGAGAAGGGGAACAGGCGCCATTCAGCAGGCAAATTGCAGAGGGGTAGAAACCGATCTTGGATCTGGAGGTCTTGCATGGTGGTAGTGACCCAATGGAAGGGGTTTAAACAACACATGATCAGGGTGTGAAGTGTCTGAGATCCTCCTGGCACGTGGCAAGACGAACTTCTTGTATGTGTCACTTATGGGGGTTAAGGGAGTGCCAATGATCTCCTCAGCGGCGTAAGGGAATGTGTTAGTGTTGGTGGGGAGGGATGAAAAAAATGTTGTCGCACTGTTCCATCAAAATAATCCCTCTACTTTCTTTCAGTTAAATGTTTTATTAAAAGGGACCTTCTTTCTCCAAGCAAAAGTGACTGTTCTGGTCAACCACACATCTGAATAACTCATCTTTCCAACAGAACTTTTAAACCCGAATGATGGCTTGCAACCATGTCTCGAGTGGAGCTCCAAGGAAAATACATTACAGATAGCCATTCATTGTCCTCGCAACTCTATTTGCAAGTTTTCTTTTGGGGAACACATTGGATGGATACAATGTTTCTTAGCCTATTGGAGACCACTGTTTGTCTTTATTAGCATAGACACAGGGTTCTTTCCAAGTCCTGTCTGCTTGTAGCGAAGTAAGGTCTCTGTAATATCTACTCTACTAGTAGATCTCAGCACTGTTCTAAGGCAGACAAACACAGGATGTCTCTGGCGGGTCTACTGCCATTATCCAGGCATCTTGTAGGATAATCACTGGAAGTTATTAACAAGATGTTGGTGGGGAAGCAGAACAATGAGGGGTCTATGTGAAGAATTGAGGTGGGAAAATTTCCCAAGACTCTACAGACAAGTAAATGAGGAATAACGTGAAGTTATTATCTTGTATGTATGTTAATCATTAAAGGGATGTTCCAGTTATATTAAAGCACAAACCAAAAAGCACAATTTACATAACTGCTACATATCATAAGCCCAATGTAAACTGGCTGCTTTATAATTCGAAATGATAGCTGTCAGCTTAGATTTAATTCTCTCCAGAGTTTATTTTGGCATCTTTGAAGTTAGTTTGGCCCTGTCAAACAACAAGCAAGAAAAAAAACTGCATGAAATTTTACCTGTGGGTGAAAGAGTAGAGGGGACGGCCGTAAGTACTTGTCCTTAATTGTCCCCACAGGGTCAGTCATCTTCCGTTTTTCCACCCTGCTGGACAACAACAAGGAGGGTTACGTACCACGGGAAATAAAATATCAGCCCCAAATTAATACCCTGGCTTTAAATAGACCAGGTCCCTAACCAGACAGGGGAGGTGCTTAGGGCCCATTACTAGAGTAATATTGAAGACGTTTAACCTTTTAAAGGAAAAACATGGGTAGTTGTTGATCTTTGGTTTCCATGTATTATCTCCCGATGGCAATGAAACACCTTCTACTGTAGTTACGCTAAAATAAGGATAGTTCTAAACTTCATACAAACCATGTTCATTTGTGGTCTTCAGACATTACTTATTCGAAAGAACACATCCACCATGTAAGCAAAGGGAGTCCTGCCAGTAATAGTCTTATGTGCTTAAGACAATCAGCATTTTATCTCTAATGGAACATGTATGGATCATTTGTGGCCAAAAAAAAAACCAATGCTCACCTAACCCACTGTGGCCTTGTTCCCATGCAGCATTGGCTGCTGAAATGATGCTCTTCCTTAGTTATCAGTCCAAGACATTATACTTCCCAGTAAAAATAAACCAGTTCACCCTTCGTTAAAGCATTGCATAGAAACCCAGGAAGTAGATGTGTCCTTGGCACCTTGACTTGCACTTTTGCATTTTAGAAGACCATCAGTAGCTGCCATGAAGACATCATGTCACTCAGTTATTGGCTGACACGGAAAGGGATTTCTATACTCTGAATCAAGACATTGCTGGCAGGATAAAACCCAACAGCAACTCTGGTTCTCTTTCACCCCCCCCTTCATTCTTGCTGGTAATTTTTTTAGTGTTGGCTTCTCTACTAGTTTGAGGGGACTGCCTTTTGTGATTGTACTGTAGGTCCCATAGAAAATAAATTGATCCCAAAATATGTTGGGAGGCTTCCTTGTTGAGCCATTTCCCGATAACAGGCACCTCCCAATGTATTACCATAGTAGTGGAGCACATAATCAATAGGCCTGGAGGAGGAAAATGCTAAAAAAGTAATAGTTTAAAGTAATTTGGAGGGGTGCATTACATAACCACATCAACATGAATAAAAATCAAGAAAACATACATATAATTGACCAAAGCATCTAATCTGTTCTTAAAATAAAAAAGGGATCAGATCAGTTTTATTTAAAAAATGAATGATTAGAGATACAGTGATAAACACAGTAAAACATTATTTATAGCAAATTTGGCCTTCCAGTGATCGATGGTAATAATGCAAACCCTTTGGGTAGCCATTATTCTACTTTCGAGACCCATCAGCAGCCTTAAATTGCCAATAAAAAAACTTATGGTCCATGACCAATTTAAAGATGGCTACCCTTCTTTGTAACAACTTGTAATGAAATAAGACAACTGTTTCCCTGGTCATCCAACTGGTTTTCCCAATCAAAGACTGGTAGGACGTCTTCAAGACAAAATATAGTACGTAAAATGACCTTGACCTGTTCTGGATGAAGGAGCCTAAAGCAGACCTCCAGTCAAAAGTGACTAGAAGTTTGCTAACCCTCTCCCCCATTCCTGGGGCATCGTAACTCAGGATGCCCCACAAGGTAAAAATCGGCCACGGTTACTTACCAAGGTTACCAGATTCCCAATCCCATGTCAGTCTCCTGGCCCAAGTGAACTCTGGCAGGCAATAGGGTTTGCCAGGTGTACATGTGCATGGTGCAAGCACATCCATTCAGCATACTTGATTGGCTGTCAGCTGTATTTAACCCCAAAGGGGTGAGTATTTTTCTAGATTTTGCATATTAATCTATCTTTTAACTTAGCAGGACATCTCACACACATTCTTCACTAAACAACACTAAGAACAACACCCATTTTGTGAAAAATGAGTGTTTCCTGTTTAGGAACAGCAGCATGAAGCTGAGTAGAAGCCTTTCCTCACTTTTCTCACATCCCCAAGTTCCCTTTTTAATTTTTGCACAATCGGTATTTTCAACAGTTTTCCTTCTATATTTTCTAGCATGGTAAACTTTAAGATGATTAATGCAGCAGGTCGTCATTTCGAAGTAGCCTCGCTGGTGTGATGAACAAAGGGTCAGACTAATTGATAAATGATCTGTGTCGTCTAGATGAGGACATTTCCTGTAATTTAATGAGTTAACATCCTGTGTCTTCTCTGTGGAGCCTCAGCTTGTCCAAGAAGAGTGAAATAATTGGGACTTCCCCTGATACAGAGCTCTGTTTTCCCCTTCAACACAAGACTAGGCTATTTATAGCGGCACGAGAGACAGACGTGAAAACAAAAACTTCTCACCATTAGAGATAAGCCAAAAATTCAGCCAAACGTCTGACTTTGCTGAACACGCTAGCCAGTTGTTGCTGAACCTGATACATTACAGCATAGTGAACGACTGCATTAAAGTTTATCTATCCCTCCCAGAAAACACTGTGCCATGTAGGGTCTACAGGGACCAACCTACCAACTTACCCTGCCCATGAGTTCAGCTTTTCTTTATGGAGCTCTGTAGGATGGAAACAGGAAATAGCTAAACCCTGTAGTGATACATGCCTCTGTGGACGAGTCTCTGTGGACTAATGAGTAGACCCTTGTACTAGAGTGTTGGAGTAAAATTTTAGCCAGAATAATAGTTTTCAGTGCATTGAGAAAGTGTAATTTACATTTTTTTATTATGTGGGGCTCAGAGTGTTATTACTTGGTCACCACTTGTCCCAAAGTCACAATTATATCAATAGATTTTCTTTTACATAAACTCCTTGCCTCCAATCAGTAAACAGGAATTAAGGATATATCTGTTTAGTGGGGGTCAAAAAAATATTACTTTAATTATTCTTCACTTCTGCCTAAAACTAAAGTGAAGTTCATGATATTTTTGTAAAGTCCACCCTCCCCACTTATACCTGCAATGCAAATGGAGAGTACATTAGCAGCAACTGGCAGCAGAAGTCATTGAAATAAATTGGTTGCCATTGGAGGACCTTCCATATTGATGGCTAAAGCAGGTATGCTTGAGTCCAGGGACAGATATATGCCTAGATGTGGCATACCCTTAATTCCACTAACGCCAGCTGTTATTTTCCACCCTGACCAGTACCGGCTTGGCCACTATTGAATTTTTATAGCACCTCTCATAAAATTCTGATAAAGCTAAAGTGACTTGTAGACAACAAGAACTGCATAGACATGCAAGTTCTGCCCCCTGATGACACCGGAGAGTCTATTGAGATATGCTATTGGTCCTAAGCCTATTACAATTGGTAATTCACAGTTTGTATAGACATTAATGAAGGCATTGTAGTAATAGTCAAAAACATGGTCACAATGGAAATTAGGTAAGTATACTATTGCTACAGGGTCCCTTGCAAACTATTGATGGAGCAATGCAGACTTACAGTCATTACATAATTTGACCACCTTAAAGTGGATGCTAGGTCTAGTTTGCATTCCACCCCTGGGACATTTGGGACGCCCTGCTGTGTGATATCCCCCACTGCTTACCTGATATGCTTACCTCGCCAAAGAACCCATAGCCCATGTACCAGCGGTGGCAGCATCACTCGCATCCTTCTTGGGCTGTGCGTGGCCATGCCAGCAGCAACTGAATGGCTGCCATGGGCGCCCACAGCATAAGGATGCAGGGAGTGCCGTACGCTGCTCCAAATGCATGGCTGGAGTAACTGATTGGAGGAGAGCATGGCTGGAGAAACTGATTGGAGAAGAGCCATGTCTGTGCCATGAGCTTGTAAGGAAGGTAAAGAAAATTGGGCCAGTGACAGGGTTTCACGCAGAGGGGCATCACAAGTTGGGTTTTTCCCAGGGGGATGGACCAAAATCCGGGATTTTGAAAATCCAGGGTTTTGGTCAACTTTAAGTAGATTTACCACCACTTGTTTGGTCATTGAATAACAAGCTCTTCCCCATATTTAAAGTCTGTTCCATCCTAAATATAGATAATTTCAGCTGTAGTAACAGGCTAGTGGGTTAAAAAGCCTTATACTGTAGCTTTGTATAGCTTTTAAAAAGTTATGTCCTATTTCTGCTACATCCATTGGAGGGTCCGCTCCACTGTTGAGAAGACAGAAGGGAGCAGAGGACAATTGGTCTTTATAGTTTAATTAGGGCACATATTAAACTAGTGGACCCATCATTCATCTGGCTTCTACTCATAACAGATATATCAGTTTTGCATTCTAGGCACTAAAGTGTTTTGCTTTATTCAATATAAAGATCAAGTTATGTTATTACCTGTAAATGGGGTCCATGAAGAAGGGGGAGGGTTTTGCGTAGTGAAGAGGCGGCTGCTGTGGAAGAGGAGGTGGAGCAATCTTTGAAAGCAAGTCATTTGACACCACTTTCCTCTCATTATAGATATGGTTTTTCCTAGACTCCCGTGCTCCATTCTGACTTGCTCTACTTCTGTTACCAATACTAAGGTCCAAGGGCTGCTCCTCTCCTGAAGCTTGGGATGGCAAAACCTTAGGCGGCGTTAAGGCTGTTTTAATCTCTTTTGGTTTGGTGGTGAGATCAAACGGTGATTCAGAGCTTGTACTGACAACCTTCTGGAGGTCCCTAGGAGATTTTGGTTCAGACTTCATGACCAAATTGTGGTTGACTGTCCGTTCTGTAAAAGTTGGATATAAGGAATGGGGGAAATTCGGCAGGAACTGAAAGGGAAACATGGAATGATAGGGTAGTGAACCCATTTTCTTTTCTTGCATGCCCATAAATCCAGGTCCAAAATATTTCTCAGCTATAGAAGCAATCGCTTTAATAGAGTCATTTGCTGCTCCCATGGATGGAAGCAGTTGCTCTTCTGGTGGAGGAAAGAAGGAATGTTGAGAATAGAAAAATGGCCTTTCCCCAACATTATTTGAACTACTAGAGACAGAACTACTGACAATGTCTTGTTTACTTTCTACAGATTTGTTTTTGTCCTTGTTTTTGTCTCTCTCGCTATCAACATCGCTATCTAAATCAGAACCGGTACCGGTGGTGGTATCCAGATCTGTCCCCGAGGTGGTGTTGACATCTTCAAAGTCACTTCCATCTGACAGGTCACTGCTCCTTGATTTATGTTTATCCATGTATGAGTTTTCCATACTGTTCTCAAACTTTTCCTCCAAAGAAAGCTGCTGGTTACTATTGCTGCTGTTCAAAGAGGACATTAGTGAGAGTGCAGGATTTCCAATTGGGCTAGGAAGTTTGGCTTCTCGAGTATGGTTCAACTGACTTTTTAGTAGAGGAGAAGGAGGTAATAAAGGTGGTCGCGGATACAACGATGGAGGGAAGATGCCAGGAAATCCAGGTGGTAATGCTGGAAAAGGAGGAGGAGCTGGTGAAAATGGCAAACTACCTGGATGCGCCCTAGAGGGAAAGTAGTCACTGAAGGCAAGGCTAGCATGATTCATGTTCGGAGAAGGTTTAGACTTGTCCATCAAAGAACTTGGTGTCAATGGCAAACCAGGAGCAAATAATCCACCGGGGTTGTAATGGTTTTTGCCTTCACAGAAGCGTCGGTGCTTGTTCAGGGAGGAGGTAGTGCTAAACATCTGTCCACAGTCCTTGCATTTTATTTGCGTACGACAGTCTGCATGCATCCGTTTGTGACGACACAGGTTGGAGAACTGTGTGTACGATTTGTGGCAGACCTCACCTGGAAGACCGATAGAAACCAAAACCAAAACAATATCAAATAAAAATAATAGTTAGGACAAAATAATATATTCAGGAATGCAAAGCAGGCTTGTACTATTTTAAAAGGGACTAAAGGGTTTTTATGTAGAAGGAAAGCCAAGGACAGCGACTTGGGGCATTCTAAAAACTTAGCATCAGCCACTATCAAAGGCTCTTGTACTACCATAATGAGCACCTGTTCCAATGTCTATGTGAGGCCTAGACAACCTTATTTTGCAGTCATGGACATCGAGCAACCCTTGTTTAGGATTTAGGATAGGAATACCTATAGGTGCTTGGAGACTTTCGAAGATCCCTAGGCCTACCAATTGTAGTACAACAGTTATGATGGATTTTACCAGTAAGAGGGTAAATCCAAAGTGCTCCAGTCCTCAAAAAAATCTACCCCGATATTATGTCCCAATTAAAATTACCCTTCTACACTTAAACAGTAAGTGGCCCGTTATTTCTGCAATTCATGTCTCCATTAATCTATGTTTAAAATACCATTCCCTTGCCTATATGCATCCTATGGTGTTGTTCCGGGATAAGTGAATTCCCTTTACCTTACTACCCTTTTAAACACATATATATTATCTGGCCTTCTACCCGCTTTTCAGTTCCAGTAACTCTTTCCTATTGTTAGTGTCCCTTGCATCACCCAAATATACTAAGTCTATCTGCCTAAACAGGTTCCTTGTATGTATGCAATTTATGTACTTAAGGTATTCTATTCATATATATATATATATATATATATATATATATATATATATATCATGAGACAATGAGCTTCCATAGTATCAATAAAGATTTTTTTATCACTTGTTAGGGCAGAATATTAATAACTTGGTAAATAGATAAACCCATCAATCCTCAGCTCTTGTTGAAATAGGTACCATTTGTTTAAAAATGTTAACAAACGACCAGCTTAAATGAATAGGTAATATTGTCATACTGTTAGTTAGAATGAAATATAATTAGGATATTAGCATACTCTTTATAATCACAAGTCTATCACATTTTGACTAACATATCCGGAGTATTATGTATTAGGTTTAAGGCCTAATTCTGGTCTAGCATTTTAAAAGACTCAAATAACAAAGTTTAACACAGAAGTGCTAAAAATCATAAAAGAAGACATTAGTCAAATAGACTGTATTTTTTCATTCTTGCCCTCGAAGCTTGCTAAGACTGAGCTAGAATATATAACCAATTCCTTGACATAATGACATCCCCAATGTATAACCGCTGGACATAACAAGAAGACTCACACTGGGTAATTTATTAGCTAAGACACTGCGCTGCACCATGTCTAAAATGCATAAAGAGCCTTGGTCCACTGCCCAGGATCTGCAGTTAGAAATGGTGGATTAACACACTATGAAGTTCTAAACAGGCAATGTACCGTGTCCCAAAAATGACTTTGCTTGCAGAAAATGATGACTACATTATTTTGTGTTTATTTAGACTGAAAGGGAAATGTCATGTGGTTCTCGGTGGTTGGTGGTGAGCGCTGAGGTGAAAAGGAAGCCGTAAAATGGGCTTCATTACAGACCTGGCTCATCTGTAATTTTTTTTAAGGCTAGCAGACTGGACCGCTATGGCAAAGCCAGATAGCCCCTCTCAATACTATAAAGCCCTGAAATATTAAAAATGTAGTGTGGGATCTTTTACAAAAGAAGGGGTTTGGCTGAAGGGGTTTCATTACAGACCTGGCTCATCAGTCATTTTTTTAGGGCTAGCAGACTGGACTGCTATGGCAGAGCCGTTAGACCCTATCAATACTATAAAGCCCTGAAGTATTAAAAATGTAGTGTGGGATCTTTTACAAAAGAAGGGGTTTGGCTGAAGGGGTTTCATTACAGACCTGGCTAGCAGACTGGACCGCTATGGCAGAGCCTAAAGGTTAAACCTTATCAATACCTATCTAAACCACTATTTTTCAACCTGCGGTATGAGTACCCCCAGGGGGTACTCAGCAATGTTCAAGGGTGCACAAAAAAATCACTCTGATAGGTCTGGTATATTATTTTAACAGTAAAACATTATTCTTCCTTGAGAAAAAAGTGCTTCACGGCCTGTGACCTACTTATTTCGGTAACATTAGTAATTGATCCCCCCCTTTTTGGGGTACTCGGTTGCAACTGCTTGTTGCTAGAGAGTATTTGGCATAACAAAGTTAAGACCTGCTGCTTTAAAGCACTGAAAGATTAAAAATGTAGTGTGGGTGCGTAGTGTGGGATTTACTAAAACCCCCTAAAAGAAGGGCTTGCTATTTTGGGGGCAGGGTAAAAATTCACGTTAGAGTTAAAATCTAAATCCAGTTTATGTCCACCACTCACTTGGAGGTTGACCCATTATCCCCTATAATATCTGGCAATGCCCTTGGCATATTGCAGCCACCCATGTAGCAAATCTTGCTTGATATCACCAGTACAGGTAGTATCAGGCAAATTAATCCATCTACATGGCTACATTTAGGCTTTAGGGTGTCCAGAAGCATGAGACAATCTTCATGCCTGTTGCCATGATTTGCTTATGATTTCTGAAATATCTCTAATTTACTGACTAGTTACATATTCTCTGGATACCATAGCTTATGTCTCTGGCTAACACCATAGCTTATAGACATGGAGGGGGGGGGGGTGATATCATAGCTTTTAGAGATAAGTGTGTGTGTGTGTGTGTGTGTGTGTGTGTGTGTGTGTGTGTGTGTGTGTTATCATAGCTCATAGATGTGAGCATATCTGTAGATGATGTAGCCTGTGATATCATAGCTTATAGTCATGGGCATGACTGTGGTTGGCCCTATATCCTACAGAGGTGGGCATGTCTTGAGGTGATACCATAACCTATTGACATGGGCATGCTTGGTGGTGATATCAGTTTATAGATATAAGCATACCTGATGGTGATATGGGCATGTCTGGAGATGATACCAAAGCCTATAGACATAGTCAAGCCTGGAGGTGATATAATAGCTTATAGACATGAGCATATCTGGTGGTGATGCCATAGCTTATTTACATGAACATGTCTGGGGGTGATACCATAACCTATGTCAATGGATGGGCATTTCTGGAATTGTTTACCTATTACTGTTATACCTAAGAGTAAATAAAATATTGACGGGTCCAATGAACACAATAAGAAAAATCTTGTTTAGGTGAAGATTAGTTCCAATTGCTAGGCCCTGAATATGGGATCCCTGTGGTCTCTTCTTGGGTGGTTACTTAGGTTTCCACTGTTATTTACCTTGTGGTTTTATGCGTTTTCATAAGCGAACAGAGAACATATCTGGTTTCGAGTAAGAGGACTTACATATGAAAGGTTTAACAGTGCTATGAATGTGCTTGTGCTGCTTGAGACCTGACGAGGTGGCAAAGGTCTTGCCGCAGTCGGGACAGGCGTGCGCCCTGGCTCCAACGTGCTGGGAACGGATATGCCGCTGGAGGTTGCTGGGGTCAGTGAATACCTGAAATACACAAAGAAAAAAAACCTTTACAAAATCACAACATCGGAAATACATTGAGCATATGAATATGTAAATGCAAGTCAAAGTATAAGACCTAGAAAAATTGGTCTTTTTGATGTTAATAGACTCGGGCTGGTTATACCACTGTTTAAACTCTTGGTGAAAGAGTTCTCGTTCTTCCTCGTTCACGTATAGTAAATCCAATGGCCCCAGATTGCCACATTTCCTGAGGATTGAGGCAGCATCAATGGTGACCCTTGGAACATGGTGGTGGGCCTCTACCATGATGAAGCTAAAGAACTAGAGTCTGTTATCCTAAGGGGATGACTCGTATGGATTGGGTTCTACAGTATGTGACTTGGAAGACTGGAACTAAAGTACAACTGTTACACATTCAAGAGTTTTATGGTCTTAAGTATGTAATACAAACATTTTATACATGCACAAAAAGGAACATACATATTGGCATTTTGGCTCTGGCACATTTGGAATTTTGGCACCAGGGATTAAAGTCTTAGGTTTAGTCAAAAAGTGCCACCCTACCACCCTACCCTGGTGCTGAGGCAGGACAGGTAGGGTTAGAAAGAAAAAGACCCCTTACTTTATCCAGGGGCCCGCATCACTCTCCTGGAACTCCAGATCTTGAGCGCCGCATTCCCTGGCTCCATGTGTGCTCCACCCCGCCCATTCAATTGAATGGATGATTGGAGCGCACAGACTCAGGGGATGCGGCTGTGTACTTTCTCCGCTGCGGCCGCACAGAGACTGGGGGGTGGCGGTGGCCCGAGGAGAAGGTAAGGGGTCTTTTTCTTTCTAACCCCCTCGTCCTGCCTCAGCACCAGGGTACGGTAGCAGGGCAGGGGCACTTTTTAACTAAGCTTCCACTTAAAATAGTCATTTTTTTAGTACTGTTAAACCTAAGAAGTTTAAGAAAGGAAAACTAGCCCAGGGGTGCCAGGCCTGAATCAATATAGTCCATGCCAACTAAAATGAGATACATGGCTGATGTTTGGGTATTGTTCCATTTGAGCCAAATCCTACCCTTGCCTTTTTGGTATGGCAGTAATTTCCAATGAGCCTCTTAGTGCAATCACTTCAGACATGGTAGCAACCACAATTTTAAGGAAACCCATACTTTTGTTTGTTTTAGAATAAAAGGTTTGCATTTTGATTAAAGATTAGCATAAAGCTGACCATCCATTTGAGTTAAGATCATTTGTTTCCTGAATAATTTGAATTATTAGATTATTAAGAGTGCTTATTGCTGGTTGAGCTGCCAATGTTCCACCTACATTATGAGTGAGTGGCAATTTTAAGTTGTTATCAGTGGTGTGGAATATTGGTTGTTGTTACCAAAGATTCAAACTTCTCTGATCTTCTAGTCATTCCAGTCTGATGGTGTAACCAGGAAAGTTTAATATAGCGTACAACACGTTGATGAGTATGTATGGTCAACTTTAGAAATTTGGTTAGCTTGGGTTAGCATTAGATGAGTTTGCTTAAAGGGATACAGAAGGCAAAGGCAATTGTTAGACCATTGTGTCGGACTATGTTTGGCAATGTCCTAAACTGTTTTCCGTTTTTAAATTATAGAGGAAATGGCAGCGATATCAAGATTTATCTTTTGAAATACTTGAGCATGGCCCTTGGCTCTGTGATGCCGCATAATAATGGTCATGGTCTGTATCATAGGAATTTTCATCACTCTGGCTGTTCTCCCTCTCTCCCAGTGTCCACAGTTTGATGATGCAGAGATTTAGACCAGCTTAGCTCTATAATTGGTGGTCTATGGCAAAGGAATTCAGGGGGTGTGCCACTTCTTTTGTTTCTATTTTCAGCTGCATTCTGACAGGAAGTAAGAGCGCAGCCATGATGAGGTGAGCCGCTGAATTTCCCTTTAAGGCATAATTTCAGAGCAAGAATGCTTTTGAAGCTGCAAATGGGGGTATTGTGCACCTTGTCTATTATTTGGTTCTTGGGGGGTTGGTATTTTAGCACAACATTTGGTTCAAAATATTTATTTATTTATTCCTATGAGCAGGAGCATCTTATAGGATGAAAATACAGTATTCATGTGTTCTATCTTACAGGTGTTTTTTCTTAACTCTTTCTACCTAAATACACATAATTTACAAAATATCTAAGTCATTAATACACATTATTTGCAGACAAGGAAATATTTTGTTAACGGGTTATAAAATGCATGTCTTTGCAAACACTAATCCTTGAGGCTCTACCGGTATCTGTATACTGCAAAAGCTAAAATCACCTCGTCACCCCTTTTGAACCACTACTATGTGCAATAGCCTCATGCGGTTTTGGGGTTTAAGAGACCACAATGTGTCCTGACTAGCAGCACCTATCAAACTCATGAAAAAGCCCCAAATAAAGGTGAAATTTGTTTAGGTTCTAAAATACAGGTTCGTAAAGAAGTCCCCAAAGATTGTAGACTTTTTTATGCAGTCTCTTCTGCTACACCTGGCTAATATTTCTTGTGGTTTAATGTATATTTTTGTATTTATAATGGCTCACCTATGTTGAAAATACATTGTATCACTGGAACATTGGTGTGAATAGACATCATTACAAAATTCAACACCCCACTACTGCTTGTTCCAAACCTGTTTTTTTTAACATCTATGCTTTACTGAGAGCTTTAAAATTAAAGGCCCTAACTTCTAGGTAGAACATTGTAGCGTGAGTTAAAACCAAAGCTTATGAAGTGGCAGATGCCTCCATATAAAAACACTCTTTTTAAATAAATCAGAGCCAAAATCTGAAATCACAAGACCAAAAGCACAAGAGTTACAAAAATAGAGAATCTCTGCATTTGACGACACAGTTGGCCAACCTTTCATTTATCCTGGAAAACCCCTTTAATACAATCACAATTCACCACGAGCTTCTCCAGTTTCATACCCCCTTTTAGCAAATTTTACTGTTTTTAATTCCATTTTAAATAGCCTCAAATAAGTACATTGGCTTCGTATGTTCACTGACGCCCAAGTAATTCTGTGTCATTGCCCCAAGTTAAATAAAATATCGCTACCCCGGGTTTATTTTGGCCAGAAGAGAAATCTTTACAATGGTTTACTAGGCAACCTAATCCACCACAGCGAAGTGGCATTTTAACCCATTTTGACGTAGCATCAAGCGGCTGCCAAAAAAAATAAAGCATCATTTAATGAGAGAGGGGGGTTTGCAAATGAATTTAAAATGCTGAGGAAATGGAAACCTGTACATTAATAAGTGAATTTTTTGTCAGATTAGAATATCATAAAGTATATAACACACACACCTAAAGTTCAAACGCTCAAAGTTTCTGGAAGTGAGATTGCAATTATTATTACAATTTGGGTGCTGAAACCCTCCTTTGAACTATCAGGGGAGACTTACAAGATCTTATATCAAAAAACGTCTGAAGAAAGATACCCATGATATCTGAGGTCTTTCTTTCACTCTTCATGCTTGGTTTAGTTTTGTGGACAGTATTTTCTTCTCAGTGGAGCATGTTGACATTATGATTAAAGTTTCTGGTTACCACCAACATATCAAAGGTCAGCAATGTTTTGGTCCACATTTGAAATCATGTAGACTGCAGCAAAGTGTGGTCATCATCAATAAATAAGGACCCCAGGTTTCAAATATGGAAAAACTAAGCCAGTGTTACCCAGCCCTCTCCTGAAGAGCAACCAATAGGCCAGGTTTTGAAGATCTCCACATGATATGGATAGATGTGAAGCAGCAGAGATATAGAGAAGCTATGTGGAGATCCACAAAACATGACCTGTTGGTGGCTCTCGAGGAAAGTGTTGACCAGTGGCATCAAGTGGTGACCAGAATGTGACTTTCAGGTACCTACCATGTTCAAGGTTGTTGGTTGCCACCATATTCCCTCATAGTTTTAATAAAAAGGTGAAAAGAAGAAGAAATGTTCTCATCTACTTCTAATCATATTGACTGAAACTCCAAGTTTCTGAAAATAGGGAAACAAAGTGGTGGCCAGGATGTGGCCTTTAGGTACATGCTATAATATAGGTTGCTAGTTGCAACCATTTTCTTTTATGTTTTAATAACGGAGTGAAAATATTGAAGGGAGCAATATGGCCGGAATTAAGATGACTGGACTAAAGTGGGGTCATCTAATTATCACAATGAGGCTGGCTCTGGATCAATCCAAATATATAGGAATGCTATGTTTCACTACAAAGAGACACAAAGTGGGGGTCATAATGTGGCCTTCAGGGACCAACCATGCAATTCCTTCTCATTTACCATTAAAGACCCAGAAAGTTTAATCAGAGTAGCTTCTCTATATTATCCACACCAAAAGCAGTGGCCTGTGCACAATACAGAACTACCGCACTCCTACTGTTTGTAAAGGGCTAGTGTGTTGGGTGGCTGGGTTTAGTTGACTCACTGAAGCGCTAGAACTTCAAAATGCAATAGTACAACCAGCTATATATAAGGAATTCTGGTCAGTACTGAATAAATTAAGGGGGTATGGGATTGCTGAAGAGGGCAAGGTAATGTCCCTTACAGTATTCGGTCCTTTGAGGATTTCAGGCCACCCAAACTGACCACCACTGCATCGGGCCTCTTAATTAGCTATAATTTCCAGTTATGTATTTATAGAAACACACACTGGAACCTTGTTACCTATGGCCTTGTTTTTTGCAGGTTTAAAAATAAAAATACCTAATCTGAATGCTATTGGGTGACACCAACAGTTACTCTTTTAAACTTTTGTGCGAGTTATATCTGTAGCCCCCTTCACCTGTCTACCAGTTGAAAGGAGGGATTTTGCCATGACCAAAGAGCTCAAATTAGCTTGACGACACAGAAAACATGCCGCCAGAGACTTTGCGCGCTTGTGACTGTGTGTGGTCGTGCAACAAATGTAACTATGTTGTGACACTGACGTCTACTTTAGGTGTGTGAGGTTCCGCTTCAGTGTTGTTGTTGCAGTTCAAATATATGGGTAATCTGGAAGGAAGATCGCTTGGGAACCAGGAATCGTTCTGCAAAGGACATACGTGAGACATAGATCATTCCAAGCGTCAGCCTCAGTTGAATACGAATATGAAAATAAAGCAACCAAATGGTACCTTTACACAGTTCTCACACTCAAACCGCTTGCCGCTGTCATGTGACATCTGATGGCGAATCAGGTTGGATTTCCAGTTGAATGCCTTTGGGCATTGGTCACATTTGTACTCCCTCTCTTCAGTATGGATAATCATATGCTGTTCCAAGCTGCAAAACAACAGGTTTTACAACAAATGACAATGTTGCCAAGTACACTTTAGGTTGATATTTTTTACCATAAGCAACCTGATGTCCTCAAATTAGGTACTGACGGTAGTCGATGGCATGTTCTACATCTACCAGGGGAATATCTATAGGGGGTTCAGTGGTAGCAACCGCACTAAGGCCCATAAGGTCAGGGGTGCCCATCATTGTTGCTCCTGCACCTTGTATATCAGACTCAAAGAAACAGACACAGAAGAAATAAGCACTATTTGTTCCCGCTGTTTCTGTCTTTCGTTGTCTAGTTGCATCCAAGTTAAAAATACAGGGAAAGGGTAACCGTATGAGCCACAAGGGGGCTGCAGTCAATGTTGGCACTGGGGCCCAGTCACATTTTGGTACACCATCGACCTTTACCAACCATTTCCTTGCTTCACAGCATGACTTTATAGCGTCTAACCCTATTTGATCAGGTTGTGACCTATCTGTAGTGATAGGTCAAAAGTTATTTTAATGTCCATGGCACATAAAGGGGTTTGCCACATCCCAGGATTTCTCAAGTCGCTATTTATACATAATAATATTTAGAGAAACCTCATGGGCATATATTTGATGTAGGTAAGTCTGTGGGACAAAAGTGACAGGTACCGATGACATCCCAAAAGGATCATTCTCTTTAAAACTCCTGAAGTACAATGATATACAGGTTCCAATAGTCAAACCTAACCACATTGCAGGTAGGACATCGTACATGTCCCAAAAGGCATTTTGGTAACATGCGAAAAAGACTATGCCTGTCAGTGGACATAAGTGGCGCAGTTAACTTCTTACAGTCCAAGAGAAAAGTTGACATTGCAAATTGTCCTTGATGCACCAAAGTGAAATTCTGGAAATGCCAGAGTAATGGAAAGAGCCTCAAACTTGGGTACAGTAATATGTTGTACCATGCAATCCATTACGAATAGCATAAAAGTAATTAAGTGACACCTGTTGATGGCTATTTAAATATATTTTTTAAAGTAAGCTCTCAAGCTCTTTATCAGACAGGGTCCTTGATTCAGTGAACTTTCTCTGAAATATCTCACGACAATAAGGACCATCTCATGCTTTAGTTTAGCATTAGGCATGATTAAAAAAATGAAAAAACTACATTTCAGTAGTTTATAAATGCTTAAAATGGCCCATATACTGGCTATTAACCCCTAAAACTTTAATTCTATGGAGTTTTATCAATCCAGTCACAGGAGAACTTGCCATTTACTTAAACTGGACCTTCACTCGCTCTGAATAAGAACATATCTTGTATGTTTCCCCCACACTGTACATACAGATTGCCCACATTAACAATCATCCTACCTTCATCTATTGCATTTTCTGAGTTTTTAAACAACCAAGATGCCCATGGAGTCTTAGGCTGTCTGCAGACAGGAAGTGTCTTCTGACTATGCCGCTCTGCATTCTGGGTTTGCTGTCTTTTTCCTGACACCAGCTCTGCTCTGTCTGTGCAGAGCACAGCTATAACCCGCCTCCCCTGTACTTTTCACCCCTCCCCTCTCCTAAATATGTGATGCTTCTGGGGCAAGTTTGTGGTCCCGTATCCTAAAGACCCGAACAGAGTTGCAACCCAGTGGGGAACGAATAATAACTAAAACTTAAAATATATTAATTTGGGGGATAGTTTCTTAAAGGTTTTGGCTTTTCATTAAATGATGCTGAAGGTCCAGTTTAATATTTGCTTTTAATAGCAAATGAAATAAACTGCTACTCTAGTGAAAGTTTTAGGTACAAATCAGGCTTTATCCTAATTAAATTCATGCCATATTGTGAAATAAGCATGAAAATGTCCTTAATTTCATGGGATAATTTAAGGCAAGTTTACAGAATCAAGGCCATGATGTTACATAAAATCATGTCTGACAAAGAGGACTAAGGATCCTCGATAGTTCCCCTTAAAATATAACAAAAGGGATCACCTTATTTCTTCTATCTTAGAAATAAATGGCGGTTATAATAACTGTAGTAAACTTGCAGGACCCAAAGTGACTAAATGCCATAGGATGGCTACGCTCATTGCTTTGTTGAAATTTAAAAC
This sequence comes from Gastrophryne carolinensis, assembly GCA_027917425.1. Classification (NCBI taxonomy): domain Eukaryota; kingdom Metazoa; phylum Chordata; class Amphibia; order Anura; family Microhylidae; genus Gastrophryne; species Gastrophryne carolinensis. Next base: position 24,995,868 of record CM051242.1, on the reverse strand, counting down.
TGGATTATTGCTTCTATGCAGCCATGAAAGTACCAGTGCGTACAATGTGTACAGACAACAAATAAGTCAAGTCAATAGGTCAATTTTAAACGACAATCCATTAAACACAAAAGTTTCCTTGTCAGGGAACTCATTTTCTTTACACGTACTTTCTGGAAAAGACAGGAACCAAACATTATCCCGCAGGAAAGAAAAGTTCATAATCTGGCCTAGAATGTTGATAGGAAGGGTCAAGTAGGTTCGTGACAAAGGAGACAATTGAGGAAGGGTAACGGGACATAAAAGGTCTGGCGGGTTCAAGTGCTTTAAGTTATTTCACTTTATGTACAAAGCTAGGAAACCAAATCAGATTATCTCAATCAAGCCATGTAAGTATGAGCCGCTAATGAGCTGACATTTCTATCAAATGTGGAAGCTGAGGGATGCTGTTTTGGTATGCCGGAAACACTCACATATTTGATCAACAACCAAAAATGACCATTTGTCAAATTAAATACTGTTTTAAAATGTCAAAATCATGCTCCCCCCTTCTGGAAACTTCCCAGATTGTTACCTTCCTGAGGGGTAGGTGCTTTCTGCTAGTAGGCCACAACATTCCTTGCACATTGAACCATGCTTCTGTATAAGTAAGTGAAAGCCTGAGTTGCAGGCCTCACTTTCTTAACACTCATAGCACCAGAAATGGTAAAAGGCTGAGGTCCACCTTTGGAACAGCCTCTGCGAGGGTTAGTGAGCAGCTCAGGGACAACGTCAATAGATACACAGCCATCTTGGAGAGCAGTTTCCTTTGGTTTTGAGAATTTCAAAATGTATTGTCATAATTTTTGTTTAGGAAACCTCTAGAACCTACCCTATGCTAAACACGTAATTAAACCTTAAATTAGATTCCTTGATTATAAGCAGGCCAAAGAAAAGACTTTCCTTGTGGGAAATGCTTACTTACACCTAAACCCTCCTCCCACTTACAGCAGGTACTCATTCTTCATGGGGGTCTCCTGTTAGAGGAGGCACCAAGCATCCAGACCCTAGTTTGCCAAGACCTGGCAGGACTGTGAGGCAGCCTAAACATTTATACTAGTACACATCTACCCCCTTAGCTTAGACTGCAAGCCCTTCTCTGTCCCTCTACAGTCAGCTGCACATCAGCTTCAGGTCTTGGCAAAGCTGAAATAAAACACATCCTTTCTTGAGGCGGAAGCCATAATCCTCTGTTCCTAGAGGTTTTTAAATCCCTTTCATTGCCAGGTTACAGATTAGTTGTAGTCAGCTGTCCCTGACAGTCAGGGGCAGAATAGGGCCAAAATCAGCCTGGGATTTTACTGTTCCCAGACAGCCCCCCATCAGATTTTGAGCCCCACTCCCAATGTGTTTCCCAGCCAATGGCTATAGCACTGTAGGAGTAAATCATGGCCAAGGATGGAAATGATCACCCCTAAAGATGGTTCTGTATAGTATTGTAGGTGCAGATACTTTGGCCGGGGTGGGTATGTCCCCACCCAGAGCCATGATGTTGAGGCTTTAGGATTGCATAGGCTAGGGCGCTCTGACTAACGGGGGGGGGGGGGATTAGGCTGAGCACAGGGGGAGGGGCTTGTGGGAGACTATGATGGAAGCAGGGGTCGAGGGACAGGTCCTGGGTGAGGCAGGCTCTGTGCTTAATGCTATTTCCAGCCATTCTCAGAACACTTTGGCCCACCTCCAATCCTCTCCGTGCTCCCTATGACCAGTCCACCCCTGCAGACATGTGATATCTTTGCCCAAAGATTGTGATGTTGAGACTATAGCATTGCATAGGTTGGGGTATCCTAGCTATGGGGGGGGTGTAATGGGACTGATTATAGGGGAGGGGCTTGAGGGAGACTTGGGAGGCATGGAGCCGGGGGTGGTTAAAAGAGGAAAGGGTGAATTCTAGCACAGGTCCTGGGTGAGGAGGGCTGTGTGCTAAAGTCTATATTCAGCCAACCTGCAATTCTCCCTGTGCTCCCTACAGCCAGTTCGCCCCTGCAACATTGCGGTATCGTGGTGGATGACTGTGTACGTAGCATTATCCATAACCATGAATTTGGCACAAAACAGCCAAGTAAACAACAGATCAAAAAGCTCAGAGCATCATCTCTACAATCTTACCTGTATTTGTTGGGGAAAAGGCGCTCGCAGTCCTTGCACTCATGTACTTGTTCGTTATCGAAGCCCTCTTGCTTGATCTCCTCGCTCAGCGACTCATAGATGTGGTTGGACGTGTTGCAGGCATACTTCTGGTGCCGCCTCAAATCTAGCTTGGACTGGAAAAGTTCGTCACAGTCTTCACAGCGAAACGTGTGTTCCTCTGCAGATGAAAGACAAATCAGAGGACCATAAGCCGGGAGAACAGCAGACCTTTCCACTTGACCCAACGTATCGGGAACCTGCTCATTTGGAATTGAAATGACAAACAGAGCATCTGCATTAGAGCCACTTTGTGCCTAACAGTGAATCTGTTAAACGATTGTAACTTTGGTCTGGCATTAAGCCCCTCGCAACTACGAGACACAAGAAGACGTAAGACTTGGGCAGCATTGTTCAGGCAATGGACTTCAGACAACAATTGCTGATTGCTAAGATAAGAGACTGCACGGGGAGACAACATTAACAGCAGAATATATACAATAAATGATTATGAATGACCAAGGTCAAACAAATTCACATAAGGGCAGCTGTTAATACGTTTATGAAACAGCATCCTGACTGCGGTGCCAAGTCAAACAATCGGGTCCCCAGTTGCAAATATTCCAAAAATACAAGTTTTTTATTTTTTATTTTTGCACTAGAACTCGTCAGTCCTCCCACTTAGCAATTGAGAGAACAGGAGCTTCTTAAGGCATTTAACTGCTTTGCACTTAAAACATCTTTCTGCAATTAAACTTTCATTCCTATACAAACAGCTTAGAGCAAACTTTCGGCATGTAGCTGGGTTCATTAATTCCCAAGGTAGACGGTAATTAAGCTTTTTTGGTGTGGATTTATTGATACTGGCAAGTGTGCCATGGGGAGCTGGCACAGGAAAAGTTGTGATAGCGGCATTTCAGCATCTTGCTCGCTGCCCAGCCGCCATCTATTTAACTACTGTGCTCCATTCCTGTGGCCTCGGGGCACTGGGCTGTAAAGCATGCAATAAATTAAAACTCCAGCACTCTGGAGCATAACCCTATGCAAATAGCCATAAATACAAACATCACAGCTAAATACATAAGCCTACATTATATACAACCAAATAGTCAACAGATTGCTAATGCATTGGGGGCTTGATTTACCAAGGGAGGTAATATGTCCTTTTTGGAGAGGTGAACATGTGGAAGAAAATGTAATCAAAGGACTCTAGCCTGAAATCTTTAATTTTTGTTTTTTAAAACAAGGGCGACTTTCCCTCACTGTTAGTTTTGTCAGAATTTGATTGTTACCTTGTGCTTTAAAAGCCTATATCTAGACAAAGGTGAAATTACAGGGGGTGTAGGGGTTGTGCCCCTATCAAGATCCATTAAGTCAGGGCAGGGTCGGACTAGAGCACCTTGGGGACCATCAAGCTAAAAAAAATTGTAATAATATAGAATATTGACTAAATAACTAATGTAACTTACCAAAGAAATAACACATCAGGCAAGCAAAACACTGTTTAGTCTTGGATCTCTTCTAGTGCCCTGATGGCAGCCCTAGGTTTGTTCCTGGAGCCCACTAAAGGGTCCTCTGGTGCTTTAATGGGCCAGTCTGGCACTGAGTCAGGGGCTTCTATACCTTAATTATAAGATTTGTGCTCACATGGCATAATGTGCAGAAAAAAGAAGAACCATGTGTCTCTGCTGTCCCACACTTTAGTAGTCTAATGGCATCCAATTCATTTAAAGTACTAGGAAAAGTGTTACGGTATGGACCTGGGGGGGGGGGATGTCTGCACCAGGGCTGGCCACAGTGCAGTCTAAATAACTCTTGTGGTGTATGGGAGCAGCCATTATGGGATTACTGCAGCATGCCGCCCCATTGACTTCTATTGAAAGCAGGTTTAATAGGACCTATACTGATGTCTGTTGAGTACATTGCTGCCCATTATTGTCTATCATCCTGGGGTAGGGGCACACACCCTCAATGCCATAAGTATATAAATATAAGTAATTTTCTTTCTTTCTTATTATGTAAAAAACGGTTGTGGGACCGCTTTAACACTGCCAAATACACCAGGCTATAGAGGACTATATATATATATATATATATAGCAAACCCAGCATCCCAAGATGTTGCATGCTGGCAGCTTGATGACTTGCCTACCCAGTAATCCTATTGGCGGAGGACAGGGGTAAAGCATCTTGGGATTCCAGCATCGCTAGTGGAAGCTGGGAAACTGGGATCTGCAGAAAGTCTGTCATTGGAGAATAGTCCTTAGTGTTTCTGGTGACAGTGGTTACCACAAAGAAGGAAAACTCAAGTATCACCTTCGGTACTGGTACAACTGGTTGGAAAATACTGCTCTAGGCTATTTAGCCATAATTATAACATCACACTAATAAGAACAGTCAGTATATAACTGTAATCCACCCTTTAACAATAACTGTTTCATGTTCTGCTTACTGTACAAACATAAAATCTAGTCTAGATCAAGCATGCTCAACCCTTTCCTTAAGGGCCACCAACAGGCCAGATTTTTAAAATCTCCACACAGATGCATAGGTGGAGTAATTTGTGCATCATCAGAGTCAGCTATATGGAAATCTACAAAACTTAACCTGCTGGTAGGCCTTGGTTAGAGGGTTGGGCACCTAAGGCCTAGATGTTTGGTGTACTGAAAGTGCAAGGTGATCAGTTTAAATTAGACCAACACCCTACTGCTCAGGGTCACTGTGACCCCCCCCCCCACCCCAAGAGGTTCCTAGTGGAGAGGCATGCTTATTTGGGATGAGGATGCAGCACTTGAGTTAAAGGCCAGTACAAGCTAAAACAGTTTTTGGTTTTGTATAATGTGTAGAAAGGTTACATCCAATGCAATAATTGTCTGGGGTTCAAGTTTTAAAGTCAAGGATGAAACATTTTTTGGATGAAGTGGGTAAGAGTTAGAATCAATGTTTCATTATTTTTTATGCCTGTCACCCTATTTTGGAGATACAAGGAGATACAAGTCAATGATCTCAGAAGGACCAGAAGGGTGTCAGTGGTGCAAGAACCTCATATTGTGTACTGTTCACCCTCTTTTGGATAAAAAGTGTATTTTTGTTACATTAAATCTTCAGTGATCAATCAGGAGGGCCAGACCGTCCCAATGATGTGCCAGGCATAAAAAAGGAAAATAGCGTGCTTACCACTTTTTTAGACAAGCCCTGGCCTAAGTTGGGCTTCTGTTTTACACTTGCATGCAATTATCCATACATTGTAGGTTTGATTTAGTTTGATATAATAAACTTGGATTTCATAGTCAGGAGAGCAGTGCTAGATGTTTTTGGATTCCCATAGAGGGTGAAATGTTTGCTGTGGGCCCTAAAGAACCCCCACCAGATGCCTCCAATTTCCAAAGTAAATTATACTTAGCTCTTCCAGGTCGGATCACCATCCCATGTGCAACCGGAAGCTGCAGAATATCCTGCAGCAACTGGTAACTTCTCCAACAAGGTCAGAGACACAACATAGAAGAGGTATATTTTGCGCACTGCAGTGTAACAGGAGCAAAGTTAAAGTGGACCAACACCCACGGGTGATTGGCCCGGGAATCTATAAGATCACCTCCCTCACCGTGGGACATCCGAGATCGGGATGTCCCGCGGGGTGAAACCCCCCCAAAAAACCTTACCTTATCGCCTCCCGCGCGCACGTCTAGAGTGACGTGCTGGAGGCGGCGGCGGACGCGCTGTCTTGTCCGTCGCTGTCACCCGCTTGTCCGTCGGCGCGTGGGAGCGTGGTGAGGTGAGTTTTGGGGGCTTTCTGTGGGGTTTCACACAGCGGGGTGCCCCCCCCGAAGTGGACCAAAACCCAGGATAGTCAAAATCCTGGGTGTTGGTCCACTTTAAGTGCCCAAATGATGCCATTTGGGTGTAAGTCCATGTTAAATAAATACACTTGTAAACTAGGTTTATTAGTCATTCCAACAAACTTTACTAAACTTAATCTTCAGTTGCATTTATAGTTGTTGGACCTGGTTAAAAAAAGGACTTTTACATGCAAATGTAGCCTCAAACTTATTAATTTCATTACAAAAGCCTATAAGGAAAGAGTCTTTAGCAGTTCATGTAGTCTCCCTATTATTACTTCCCTACAGGATGTCCAGCAAAATGCACAATAATGGGAATTCCGTCCCTTAGGTGATCACTGGAGTTAAATTAAGAAGCTGGGAAACTTTGGAAGCTTCCATTGTGCTGCTAATAACTATTCATAAGAGCTTCTCATCTAGAAGACAAGTTCTTTACCTTTGTTCCTTCATCAATGCGATTTTAGCTTATTGTGTACAATTATAATACAAAGGGACCCCACAAATATGTATATTGTGTATAGATGTAAAAATGTATATATATATATATATATATATATATATATATATATATCATACAACCTGGTCTTATTTCAATTCCAATGCATATTTTCTGATAGTTGTTCCAAGCAAGTTCTTACAATTGTTACTGTCTGTGGGCAAATCTAGGTTCACATCTTGTTTGGTCACTTGAGTTGGGGTTCACAAAATATCAGAGTAGGGTCCTTGTGAGTATAACAACAGTTGCACCTTATTATGTAATGCATTATGCTATAGGGACCACAGTAAATGAATAGGTCAGCAGATTGCACTGTATCTAATACTAATGTGCTGATCAGTTTGTGTTTCCTGTTTTCCTTCAATCCTTCCTGTTAATAGGAAGACAATCCTGTCTGCATGTCTCCTGTAAACCAGTTATTTCTACCACAAGGTCTAAGTGCAAATAATCTTTAACGACTCACTAACATTTTTAAAAAGGGCTCTAGGTCTTCTCTGGGTAATTACAGACCTGTAAGTTTAACATCCATTGTGGGAAAATTGCTTCAGGGGCTATTAAGGGACTACATACACGAATATGTAACTAATATGTAAAAATATTATAAGTGACAACCAGCACAGTTTTACTAAGGACAGAAGCTGCCAGACTAATCTGATTGGCTTCCACGAGGACAGGAGTAGAAGCCTGGACAGAGGGGCGGCTGTAGATATAGTTTTTCAGGATTTTGCAAAAGCATTTGACACTGTCCCCCATAGACGATTATTGGGGAAATTGAAGTCTTCAGGATTAGAAAATACAGTTTGTAACTAGATTAAAAACTGGCTGAAGGATTGTATGCAGAGAGTTGTGGTTAATGATACCTACTCTGAATGGTCCCTGGTTGTAAGTGGTGTACCCCAGGGTTCAGTGCTGGGCCCACTAGTATCCAACTTATAAATGACATAGAAGATTTTCGCAGATGACACATAGATCTGTAGCACAGTGCAGTCTATTGAAGATGTTCACAAACTTCAGGCTGACTTGGAAACTTTGAGTGTCCGGGCATCCACTTGGCAAATCAAGTTCAATGTGCACTTGGGGTCTAATAACTAATCACTTGTTGAGAAGGATCTGGGGGTACTGGGTGATCATAGGTTAATAACAGCATGCAATGTCATACAGCTGCTTCCAAGGCCACCAATATATTATCATGCATTAATAGAGGCCTGGAATCACGGGATAGGAATGTAATTTTGCCTCTTTACAAGGCACTGGTGCACCCTCACCTGGAATATGCCGTCCAGTTCTGGGCACCCATTCATAGAAAGGACACATTGATTATGGAAAGGGTGCAGAGGAGAGCCACCAAAGAGGAGACATCTAAGGGGGGGCATGAATAACTTGTATAAATATATAAATGGGCAATGAAAAAAATATGGGGGAACACTATTTCAGGTAAAATCCTCTCTAAAGACAAGGGGGCACTCCCTTCGATTTGAAAAAAAAAAGATTCAATATCCGGAGGCGACAATCATTTTTTACCATAAGAACTATAAGTATGTGGAATAGCCCTCCACAGAAGCTTGTTATAGCATCAACCACCGACAGCTTCAAAAAAGGATTAGATGCTTATTTAGAGGAAAATAACATTAACAGTTACTATAAATAGTTATCAGTAAAATAAATAAATAAAAAATAACTTTCCCCTACCCCCGACCCTTGGTTGAACTTGATGGACATATGTCTTTTTTCAACTGTATCAACTATGATACTATGAAATTCCCTGCCTGCATGCTGATCTGCACCAGCCACCAGACACTACATGGCACAGAGTCTGCTTTAAGCCAATTTACTTGTTTTGCTCCCAATAAAAGTGGAAACAGGGGATTTTCTGGTGACCTCTTCCTCTTCCATGGGTCTGAAAGAACCAGAGATTGAGGACCAGTGCGTAGCTCCCATTACCCATTACTAGTGTAGATGTGTTTCCATTTGCCTAGTAATGAAAGTCCATCACTGGGCCTGTTTTATTGGTGAGGCCCAACAAATTTGATACATTTGTCTAACGTGTAGACCAGGGTTTCCCAACCAATGGTAGAGGTGAGCCTATGAGGTGGTACACGGCCTATCAGGTGGTACCTAACCTGATCTGCTGCCATCTAAGTCTGATTTTGATTTTCTACATAGGTACAAAACTATATATATTAAAAAAAGTTTCAGAAGTTGCTTTTTCACTAATTGCCCCAACTTCCTTGAAGAGAGATTAGATGGTCTGGAGATCAAAATTATGTAGTTCAAATGCTCTTCTCAGATTCTCAGTTCCTGGGTTTCAAGCCATTACAACTCAATTTAAGGTACCTAAAGCCCATTCAGAAAGTCATTCCTCTGAGCACAATGGAAACCTCAAACCATAAAAGGAGCAGGTTAGTCCTTAAGTATCTCAGTAAAAAATAAAAAATCTTGACACGGTAAAGGCCTTGTTTGTCAAATCGTTGGTTGCCACAACCTTCTATCTAAAGTTCCATCAGCAACATGCAGAAAATAGAGGAATGTTACAGCACAAAATAAATCAACTCCTAATAGCTTTCAGAAGAAGCACAGGAAAAACATTTATATAGCATCTACATGCTAATCTACAAAATAGAGTCTCAAAGGAGTTCAAGAACCCTACTCAAAATTCCAACAGAGATAAAGGGTCGAGTGCATTTGGCTGTGGTTGGCATAAAAGATTTTGTATGATAATTATCTTTGTGCAGAACATTTTCGCATTTGCTTTCAAGTGCAATTCACGGTTTAACCGGGCAAAGCACTACTTATTTGCAGAGTGGAAAAAAAATGGGAATATGTTTGATATGGATGTTATTTTTTCCTTTGTACAATAAGACAAAAGAAGGTTTCCGGTTAAGTGACCAAATTCAGCACTTTGCATATTTACATTGTTGAAGAATAATAGCGTTTTTTTTTTTTTTTTGCTCTTCTCTTTCTATTTTAGTCTTCGCTTGTACCTACTGTATTGTTAAGGGAAGAAACAAATTTGATGAAGTAAAGAACAAAACATGGAGTTTTCACAAAAAGGCAGGAGCATTATCGATAATAGGCAGCTTTTCCTGTAATTCAGAAGACTGAGTTGGTCAGTCCAAAGTAGGAAACCAAAATGGTGAGGAATAATTTAAAAATATAGGGCAAGCGCTTTAAAAAATAATGATGTATGCCTTCATAAGTATCAAAATGACTGGTATCTGAAAAGTTGGATACACTCATAGAAACATAGAAACATAGAAGGCTGACGGCAGAAGGAGACCATACGGTCCATCTAGTCTGCCCTTATGTGTATACTGTATGTTCTCTTTATCTTAGGATAGATGTGTGCTTATCCCAGGCATGTTTAAATTCAGTGACTGTTGATTTTTCAACTACCTCTGCTGGAAGTTTGTTCCAAGCATCTACTACTCTTTCTGTAAAATAATATTTTCTAACATTGCTCCTGATCTTCCCCCCGACTAGCTTCAGGTTGGGCCCCCTTGTTCTATCATTAAGTTTCTTCTTAAAAACACTTCCCTCCTGAACCTTATTCAATCCTTTCACATATTTAAAGGTCTCAATCATGTCCCCCCTCTCCCTTCTTTCCTCCAGACTGTACAAATTAAGTTCTTTAAGTCTCTTCTGATAAGTTTTAAGTTTAAGTCCTTCCACCATTTTCGTTGCCCGCCTTTGGACACGTTCTATTTGAATAATGTCTTTTTGCAGGTAAGGTCTCCAGAACTGCACACAGTATTCTAGCTGTGGCCTCACCAGAGCTCTATACAGCGGCATCACAACCTCCCTCTTCCTACTGGTGATGCCTCGAGCTATGCAGCCGAGCATCCTGCTTGCTTTTCCCACTGCCTGGCTACACTGTCCACTCATCTTGCAGCTATCAGTAATCAGTACCTCATAAATGACCTCATCCAGGTCATGGGCTATCTGTAAAAAGTCAAGGTAAAACGAGACCTAGACCTACTGTGTTTTTATAGAAGATGCTTTTGCTAGTGTTCTGACCAGCTTTCTAAGTTTCGAACTGAAAGTTTTCCTTTCCTTTGACAGACAGTTTTGCTTAGTACAGAACAATCAATCAAATGGAGAATTAAATAAGTCAGGAAATGTGACTTTGGAAAGCCTTGAGCAAGCCAACAGCGGTGGCAACGGATGTGCTAGCAACTGGTCCTGCCAGGTATCTATTTTTTTTTCTCCAGAGCACAGCAAAGGAAGACATTTGGTTGACTAGGCCAATGGCTTCGGCCTAATATTGCCAGAGACTTTATGAAATGACTGAAGTTGTTTTGTCATATAGGCCTAGACTTTTTAACTTTATAGAATCTTATACAATATAAGTAATGATTAGTGAATCTTCAAATATTTGCTTCAAACAATGCAGAGGTGAGTTTTGTTTTGTTCTGAATTTGAAGTGCCCCAATGACCCTAATAAAAGACCCTCCAAAAGTGTCATGGCAGGCTTTTGAGGACCCTAACCACCTCTCTATCACACAATAGTTTTTGATTTATTTTTTTATTCAGCTTTTTTTGTGGATATTTTTGGGATTATATTTTCTTTGCTTGGTGGTTTATATTGATTACCATTGGATGTGTGCACTCTTGTAAATGAGTACTATACTACTATGTATTCCTTTTTTCTGTGTTATTTAGTTTGTGTGTGTTTAGGGACGTGTATGAGGGGGCACACTTTGTTTTTAAAGTGTATATTTGTCATATGTTGTTTTAACTGTACAGTTAAATGTTTTACCTTTTTTGTAATGAAGTGGCAGTGCTGGTTATTTCATATGGGGGAGTTTGGGTCATTTCTCTTTAATAGTATTAGTGTTATCTCATTTGGCATGCAAGCTTCTTTACCTATTTATGGTGTGCCACTACCGACCTTGGTTGCCCTAAAAAGTACCATATGACATCTATGGGGTCTCCCTTAAAAGTCCCTTAAAACATTTAGCTCCTGAATTTCTAAAGGACAAAAGATCCAAAAGTTATTTCTTTTTGGTGCATTTTCTTTTAGCCGTCCAAACATTAGTTTGAAACAAATCTGAGAGTTTTGGATTCAGTCTAGAATTTCAAGAAATGTGTAGTAAATTGGATGCATGCCTAAATGATTCAATACACTATGTTGCTGTCTAACTTGATGCTTCCCAAACTTTCATTTGTCCTATCCAACCATTGCAATATTTGCCACATCACTGTACCATCTATAATTTAAAAAATCTGCCATGTGCACAGCAAACTGACACCAGGTAGAGATTTTATTCGTGCCAAGATGGCCAGTAAGTTCTATAATGCATTTTATAGTATCTGCCGCTAGATTATCCATACTGTCAAACCCAAAATTGAGATCCCATGCTTGTCTAGCTCAAATTACAGTTGGGATTGCCTCGTTCCTGTACCTCCAAACATTTTTTAAGTTGACAAAAACAATCAGTCTCTCAATAAACAGGAGCTGAAATAATACTACTACAATGGGAGAGATAGCAACTATAGCAAACAAATTCTTGAAAATGGCTGATTGTATGAAGCACTTGCTGTAAACGCTTTAAAAGGAACACCTAAATCTCATGGTTCTAATTCGATCAATATAATACCAAAGAAAGTCTTAGGTTACTAATTAGATCTTTTTTTTCATTCATTACTTGTTCGTTTCAGTAACATCTGTACCTATATCAAGCCAAACTCAGTGGTGTGCTCTGATATAACCTTGTTAGGCTTGGTTCCATCTTTGGTGGCCTTATTTCAGAATTTTCCATCAGTTCAGTTACAATCCCTTTTAAACACTCCCCTCTGAACTGAGCCAGATCAGCAAAAAGGCCTTTTCTGTAAAGAACATTGGCAAGAAAAGACCAGCCTGGAACATGTCATTCTAATATAGAACATGGTAATTTAGGCAAGAAAAATGATTATTTTGGCCTTGGTAAAAGTTGTATGAACTCTCATTACTACCATAGACACAAGTTAAACAATGCACCTTAGTTTCCGATCAGCTGTATCTATAGTAGCTTCACATGTATGGCAACAGAATTCTACAACTCACTTTGTAACTTGACAACTGGATATGTTTAAAGAATTAGAAATGCTTCCTATAAGCATTAAAGGAATTCTTCACATTTAGATTGACAAAACAGTGGTCTTATCCACATCTTGATCGCTTTTCATCAGTATTGGACATTGGCCTTTGAACACAACATAGATCTGCTATATTCTATTTGTTGGATAAGGGTTTTCAAAGAGCGAATCTGTACAACATCCACTGAATTTAATCAGCCTCGACATTAATAGGAATCAACAAAAATCCCATAAAGATAAATGTAGGAACAGCACAGGGGGCTTAACAACCACATTTAAAGGAAGGTGGAGACTTTATAAAGTTGAACGTATATGGAATACATTGTGAAAGACAATTCCACAGTATGAGTCAGGGCAGTTTATGAAACAGAAATAAACAACATGAAATGTTTAAGCAAGGTAACATTATAAGGGATATTTTAAGTTGTATACACATGTGACTTTATATTGTATCTATATTGTATACAGACATAATCAATGTGCTCTTGACTTGACTAGGAATAGGCAGGCACATACAAAAGACAATACATAAACACCACAGCAGGAACGATATAGACCTGCTCAAAAAAAGGTTTCTTGGCAAACTACTACATCAAATTGCATATATATAGAGAGTTTGGAACTTGTTGATTACATAAATTGCACATAACTATGCAACTTGAGTATAGATTTGTTTGTTTTTTATTCATGAGAAGGTAGACCAACCTTAATCAGTGAGACAGTGCCATAAAGGTGTGTCGAAAAGGACCATGTTCAAAGCAACAATAAATTTGTTATTTTGTAGTCTAGAAATGACTTTTCAGCTGTTGACTATATTCATTTACTAATGATGAGTTACCTGCAAATGCTAGCAAATAACTTATGATTGCTAGTAATTACATGAGTAGCAAAATGTAAGATTCATGTCCTCATAACGTTTCTTTGAATTTCTCCTAATACATATGGTCATATGGCGTCTCGTCATTTTTATTGCTACATTTTTGCAACTTGAGATGAATTACCTTCTAGGTTTGGTGGCATGCTTCCAAGGGAAAAATTCCCCTCCTTCATATAAACCAACAATTCTTCTCCAGGCTCGATATCTTTGATAACCTTATAAAAAAGCTGTAACAAAAAGATACAAATAAGATGAGGTTAGCAATTGAGGCATCAATAAGCTTTATGGCCTAAGATATCAGTTATTTATCTCATTGCAACTTGACTCTCCAAATGTATTTTAGTCGGCACATTGATACATTGCACATTATACAAGCACCTTGTGGCTTGTGCTGCGGGCCTGTTTCAGTGCTGGCAATCAGGACCAATAGGGACTATTACAACCAGCAACCCAAATGCAATTTGCACTTATTTTTGTTGAGTTGCACATAGCTACTTGGTTATTTATCTCATTGCAAGTTGTCATCTTTTCATCTTGTTTACTTACCACTCGAACACACTATTTCCTGCATATCATACATGAGCTTTGTAAATTGTAGTATTAGCTTGCTTTGGCATAGTCGACTTGGACCTGGGAAATCTTTGCTCCCTCTAACATTGGTGTGCAAAAATATTTCACTGCAGCTATTCCCATAATCTCTTACACTGTTGAATGTAGCAAAGCTTTGGTTATTCATCCCATAGAAGCTTGACTTGGGAAATATATATAGTAATAAGGCAAGACAACTGGACTTGACTCTTTCTTTTCTTGAAGACATCCCTTTAGTCATGCGACTGGTTTTCTATGATTTGGCTTTTAAGAAGGCTAGTGGTTACAGATATTCTATGGCCTGGATGAATGAGAACCTTCAGGGACATATTGACTTGCATGTTGTACAAGCACAAGCTTGTTTCAGCATTGGCAACTGGACTCAATGGAAAGGCAATGAAAAATTCCAACATGTAAAATAAATTTATAATCTTCTGCCATTCAGTTTTTTTTTTTGTGGAAGACTCTTGACATGCCATTTGATTCTCAGTTAAGAATGAAAAGGAGCAGTTGGATAACTAGTGAAATGTCTACAGATATACTATGACTTGGATGAGCAAAACATTCACGGACATATTGACATGCGTGTTGTACAAGCACCTAGTGACTTGTAGCACTAATTTATATTAACATTAACAACTGGAACTAATAGAAAAACATGTAAAATAATCTTCTAGTATCTCCTGCAATTCAAACATTTTGGCTGAAGATGCTCCACTCGCCATTCGACTGGCTTTCTCAGGTTAGGAATTCTAAATTAAGGCCAGCCGGATGACTGGTGAAATGTCTACAGATATACTATGACCTTCATGAACAAGAGCCTTCATGGACACATTGATTTGTATGTTGTACCAGCACCTTGTGAATTGTAGCACTAGCTTGTTTCAACACTGACAACTGGAACCAATGGGAAGCCAATGAAAAATCCCACGTGTCAAATAATCTGCTACTGTCTTCTGCAAATACCCACAGCTTTCATAAAAAAAAAACCTCTGTGTTAGATGTTGTTATTTATCTTATAGCTGCTTAACTCTTAGATGTTATTTTATCTTTTTTAGCCCGTCTCAACATTGTTGGATGGGACCAATGGGAAGTCAATGACAAATCCCAACATGTCAAATAATTTACTTGTATCTTCTGCAAATAGCCCTATAAATTATTTTAGCGCTCAACATAAAAAATGGAATCCTCTGTAATAGATGTTATTTATTTCATAGCTTAACTCTTAGATGTTATATTTTTTGCTTTACACCTTTTGAAAGCCTATATCATCATCTTTGGATGGGACCAATGGGATGCCAATGAAAAATACCATTATGCCAAATCTCTGTTTAATCGAATGTAGGTGGCCGTAAATAATCCCTGGCAGCCGTTGGAATACAATCTGTTGTTGGTGTGCAAATGGCTAGTA
This sequence comes from Gastrophryne carolinensis, assembly GCA_027917425.1. Taxonomy (NCBI): domain Eukaryota; kingdom Metazoa; phylum Chordata; class Amphibia; order Anura; family Microhylidae; genus Gastrophryne; species Gastrophryne carolinensis. The sequence goes on along the minus strand of CM051242.1, from coordinate 24,980,438 downwards.
TGATTAATATTAAGTAAGGGATATGCACACATTTTTCGGGATTAGAAAAGCTCACGTAAATCTTACCTTTACAAAAGTACATAAAACCACAATTTTGACACACATTAAATATATCTTTTAATATAATACACCTTTAAACTATATCTATTGTTACACCATTTGCAAAATTCAACCAGTGACTGCCAAAAAAAAAGCCTTTTTGAGGAACACTTATCATTCGCTGAATGTATAAGCCCTTTTTGCAGGGGTTAAGGCAATATGTATAGCTTAAAATTGAGTGTTGAAATTTTTAATGGTTGGGTATACAAGTCAGAGCGATGTGTAGTAAGAAAGAATTCTGGCAAAGCTTAACTTTGGGCGTTATTCCAGTTATAGTGTTAACATAAAAAAGCAATACACGCAGCACACCCACTAGATCTTAAAACAGCACTAGCCCCTCTTTAATATCATCTACAAGACCGGGGGTCACTGTATTACGGTCATTCGTAAATACATTTCGGCATGCTAAAAAGTAACAGGAACTAGAAAGCATCAAAAGGAACGCAGGGAAAAATAAAAAAAATAGCGTTTTAAAAAATGGGCAGGGATCTTCTGAACGACACTGCGACTCAGATTTTAGTGGGAACGCATGTGTTCCAACAGACTCCTTGGTGGTTTGAATACATTTGCTCAGTGGCTAACAACTGTAGCAAATAAACTGACAACCAGATGAGGCTTGTAAATAGTCTACAAATGGCAGAATTTCGATTCTATTTGACATATCGTAAGACTCACTTGATTAGCAAATCTTTTTTTTTGGTAGGATTCAATGAGTAAGGTAAAAAGATAATATAAATAGAATATATATATATATATATATATATATATATATAAAATAAATCAGCTACAGCAGTGGCAACCATTAAAATGTCAAGGTCTTAAATGAACAATCAATGGTGGCTAAAAAAGCGAGCGCTGTCATAATTATTTTGTTTTCATTTTTTTAATTTTATTTTACTATAAACTGAAAAACTCTCTAGGTTTAAACACATTCACAACTGAAGTAATAATACAATTTTACTTGACTTATTTTTACACTTTTACACATTTTCCAATCTTTTTTTGTTTAATTTGTTGTCACCTTCTCAACATATTTTAGTTTTATTTGTTGATCCAGACTCCATGGCAGAGGTGACAAATGCATTGATGTCTTCTCCAATACAGTTCTATACTTATTGGCGTTGGCAACGTTGGATTTGCTGTATTTTCTGTCTTAGCGAAATAATAAAATGCTGTAATTAACACCTCTTACACCTGCTCCTATCATTCATCAAGTTAACCTATTAAGACTATTAACCCCAGCACATAAAAAAAAACAAAAACAATGTAGTGGAACAACTGGAAACTGTCAGCGGGAGCTGAGCAATGGGAAGGGTTAATTAAGATCCCCCATAACACCGGGAATTTCATATGTTTCATAGCCGTGTCAGCCTAATACTCGAAAATACTGTATAATATCCCTACCAGGTGTGAAATTCTAGGCGAGGCAGAGCCTGATCTACGATCCATATGCTTTGCATCACAACTACTGTATGTCTGAACTGCTGGGACGATGTTAACCCTCCATTGCTGGAGACTGGTGTAGGCACTCAATGCGAAACAATAAACACTGGCAAAATAAATAAATAACACTAAAAAAGCAAGACCAGAATGGTAACATGGAATATGGTCGTAGTGTTAAAAACATCCTACAATTTTGGTTGTAACCACACAAAAACATTATACTTTGGGAGGAGAATCTTATCCTAACATTTTTAGGTTTGCTTTATAGTAGTGTCATCTATTTTAATGCTGTTACCAGCAATGCTTACAAAATTGGTAAGGTTAGGTAAGAGGTTAGGTTCCTAAACCCCCCCACCCAGCTACTTTGGGGGGGGGGGACCTCAGACACGCTTAACAGCTACTCGCATTTCAACATTAGAACTCTAAATATTCTATAAGTGTAGACTAAAATACACTACAAAACCAAGCCCCAGGCACCCATGAGATATATCTTCATGTATTTTATAAAAAAAACAAGCATTTATGGCAATAGTGACATAATTCGCTAGGGGTTCATGACATGGGAGAGGTTAAAAATCTTAAATGAGGTCAATTATTACAATACTGTGTTACAAGATTTCCTAATACTTATTAGCTCCCTTGACAATAATAATAATAATTAAAGTAAGCATTAGGACATTAATTCTATGCATATTATCAGCATTATTATACTAGGGGCATAGCATTCTCAGAGACAGTTATACACAACACAAACAATTACCACAACCATCAATGCATATTCTCAATATTGTCCACATTTATATAATAAATGGGGGGGGGGGGGGGGCAAATAACGAACAGGTTACCTATTATTCTGCTAAAAACATAGTCTCATGAAGTAGTTACTACAACTACATAATTATATTTTTATTAAATACTATTAAATTATAATATATATCTCAATCATCCCATTATTATTAGTATTATAATATATATTACATTTTTGTCTACAAGTCTTAAATACGGGATTCATAACTAAGAAGAGGCAAACTATTGGTAATATTCTACTACTGACTCAGATATCATTACAATATGATGTAATATACTAATCTGTGTATAATTACCCCCACAGTATTGTTATTAAAGGACATTACGCAAGTAGTATTTTCTACATTAACACCCTACATAAGAAATTTATGGTAAAGAAGAGAAAGACTATAAGAATTAGGTTACTATAGGCATAGCTGACTCAGATATAGTTACAATATAATCTAATATAAAAATCTTTGTATAATCACCCTCATAGTATTGCTAACAATGGACATCATGCAAGTCGTGTTGTCTACATTAACGCCCTACATACGGGAATCCTGAAGAAGAGGAAGACTATTAGTGTTAGCCTACAACAGACATAGCTGACTCAGAGATAGAATACAAGCTAACAGCAATCTTTGTATGTGCTACCTTTACACTATTGCTATTAAAGAACATCATACAATTTGTATTTTCTACATTAACTTCCTACATATGGGAAGCCTGAAGAAGCGGTACATTATTAATAATCTACTACTGTATCTGATTCAGAGTTACAATATCTAATAATTTTGTGCTGCCCGAAATGGGGCTGCTATTAAAGAATATCACCCAAGCCTTACTCTCTACAATAATGTCCTCTATGTGGGGTTCATAAAGAATGAGTAGACTATTAGTATTATCCGACTGCTCACCTAGCCTCGGAGATGGCTGCAATATGTTCTAACATAATGTCTTGCATGCTAGTATTGGTATAGTATGCTAGCATGCTAGTGTTTTGGTCATACATAAGGGGGCTTATGATAAGGTAGAGTTTAGAAACCCAATTCAGTTCAAGTATTATCTACTGAAGACATATTACTGATAATATAATATAGTCTATAATATGGTCTTACAAGATCGTCCTTGTATTCTCCTATTCTCTAATCGAAGCTGGGTTGAAAAATAAGACACAAACTAGTTTATTAAAGTTATTAAGCCATCCCTACACCTTCCAGCACTAAGCTCAGTGATATTTTGTTCCTGCCCTATTAATCCTATCCATTCATTGCCGAAGATGATAGAGAGCCGGCATCTATAGGGGCTTCTAATAAATCCGACTTTTAAAACTAAACCTTGTGCGCTGTTGCAATGACTAACCATCCCTGTTAACTATGCTAAGCTCTTTTTGGTACTTCTAATACACAGAACAGTTATGGCAATCACTTACATGCATTACGTTCTCAATAAAAAATCTTCTGTAATGTATTTAAATTTAGACTTTAATATCAGTTTAACAATCATGATTATTTTACGCACAGAGGGATATTATTTTTTTTGCTTGAATTATTTTGATTTACATTTTCTGATTTAAAATGTATCATAACGATGAAAATGTACATAAAAAACAAAACTTATTGTAAATAAGAAATCCTGGATTAGAATATATACAGCCTGTCATGAAGCTAAATGACAAAGCAAATAAAATAATAAAATTTGTGAAAACTAACATTCATACTCGACCTGTAATGTGTGAATTTACAAGATTCAAATGTGGAATTTTAATATATATTATTCATATTATTATGTAAAGATTAAAGTCAAATAAACCTGACATTGACCATTTCACATGAACAAGTGCTTTCGGCTCAAATGCTAACATGAGCAGTCTAAATGTACGACTAATTCCATCAAGACATTTTTCTGTAAATACTATAAGTAATAACATTAGCAGCTAACTCCTGCCATTAATTCTTCATACTACTAATAATTGTATATTATTAATAGATATGCATAACCATGGTGGTATGTTAAATGCATATAGATTTCTAAGCATTTATTTAGGAACGTATCTTAAGATAAGATTTAGAAGTGGTAATGCTTTAATCTTTATGAAGGTGTGTTTCTGCTTTTAATACAATTAATTAAAACAAATTTAAATAAAGTAGTCCAGTGTAAACCATATATATATATAGCTCTGACTAGTAGAACTGCTGCAGCATGAAAATCGATAATTTACGTAACGTGATGGTAATTTTTTTTTATAGTGTTTTAGAATGCTACTGTGTTAGAAGAAAAAACTATATATATATATATATATATATATGTGTGTGTGTGTGTGTGTGTGTGTGTGTGTGTGTGTGTGTGTGTTTAATCTAGGAACATGTGCAATGTTCCACTGGTAATGTGTACCTAAATTTCTTTAACAGCAGTGTGAAGCTGGATCATAATTCTCCGATAAAAGTGCAATATTGTTAGATTTTATTTATTTTTTAACTATATATAAATTACAAATATACAACAATGTCAAGAGCGTAACACATTGCTTAAACACTCCAATGCAACGGCTTCCTGGTAAGACCACAAGGGGGCGTTCTCTGCCCACAGATTGCCTCTCTCTCCCCACACAAGACCTGCTGATCTGGTCACTTTAACGCACGCTCGCTTCTAACTATAGTTATTCAAGTTAATTTAACAAATCTTGTTAAATAATAAAAAATAAATCACATAAGAAATATGAAAATAAAAAATACATTGTATACGATCCAGACCTCCCCCCCCCCCCCCCAAACCATCATTTGAAGCAACAAGGAACATCCTGTAGAAATTGCCTTGAGAGAACTTTGCCAAGTCCGAGCCGTAAACAGGAGACGCACACACACACACAAAAAGCAACAAAATAGTGTAAAAGTGACGGGACAAACACAAAACATGTCTAACCTTTTTCCTTTGTGTAAGGTGCACCAGTTCAGAGACCTGATTGGTGTCAAGGGCTTTCCAATCTGCTACTAGTCCAGTGTCTGATGTGTTAGTGGCAAACACCATCCTTCATGCATTGGTGACACACACACACAAGGCACGGTGTGTATGTATGTGTGTCGTTGTGTGCGCGCGTGTGTGTATGTGTATGTGTGTGTGTGTGTGTGTGTGTGTGCCAGGCCTGGAGATAGTCCCTGAACTATCCTAGCCTTTTGCATCATCACTTTATCTCTCCTGAGGTGGGGTTTCATAGCAGATTATCCGACTCTCTCAATGGTTTGAGATCCCAGCCACAGACACTCCCCCTAATCTCATCTCTCTGGAGACCCTCCCTACATTATGTCTGTATCAGAGGCTACAACAAGCTGCAAATCAAGAGAGGAAAGAAAGTTTTTTTTTTTTTCCTCCCTCGCACTGACAGTCCAAGTTCTCAAACTGTTGAAACATTTGTACATTCTTTAGCTAACCAAACAGGAATGACTTAAAGGGCTAGACCCTACATTTCTTAAAATGCTAAAATGGTATAAAAATATTCTACATTTCTTAGATTGATATGATGGTATAAAAATATTCTACATTTCTTAGAATGATAAGATGGTATAAAAATATTTATTATTTTGCTTTTATTTACCTTAATTTACTTAGCGCCTGATTTATCAAGCACTTCTGCCATATGGGAGCAAATTACAGTGGTGCAAAATCTAATTTATATATATTCTTTTGACACTGCCGCATGTTGCTACACTGCAAGAAACACATTTACTAAAACATTAGTGGTGTAGCAACATACTGAACAAATTATAAATGATATTGTCTGGTAGAAGTGCTTGATAAATCAGGCCTTCATTTACCGAAAATCTAAATTGTACTATATTCATATATTACATATAATAATACCAGTATTTTTCTTGGTAATAATAAATGAATGAATATATATATATATATATATATATATATATATATATATATATATAGCAAAACATATGTATCAAAAATAATATCTCTGGGTGTTCCTTGGTAATGAGCCAATACCACAATCATTTAATAACACTTACTACTAACTGTAGGGTAATAATTATGATAATAACAATAACAACAACAACAATATTATATATATATATATATATATATATAAATATATATTACATTTTAGAATGGGATTTTTCTATGATAAGATTATATTATTATTATTGTTTATTTATATAGCACCATCATCTTCCGTAGCGCTTTACAAGAATGTGTGTGTGTGTGTGTGTGTGTGTGTGTGTGTGTTATGTCTCTGAGTGTTCTTTGATCCGTAGGAAAGAGTGAAAACTTAAAGGAGACCCCCACCATGAAATAACACTCATAAGACTCTGCAGAAATAACAACGATAACGATAATACTAATAATAACCATAATAATAAGGTTTATTCTTCTTCTCATTTTCTTACTTTAGTCAGTCATTTTGCCTACTAGTGCATGACAATATGTTATATATTGATATATGTATGCGAATATGGTATATTCTGAGAGAGAGAGAAAGAGGGATATAATATATGGATATATATGGATATATATGGATATATATGGATATATATATATATATATATATATATATATAGTATATATACAGAGCGAGAGAGACAGGACCAATGCAATATGATTAAAGAAAAAAAAAAAATATATATATATATATATATATATATTATAGTTTGTTTATAATGGGCCACCATGTTTCATGCCGCAGTACAAGGTAGAAGTTACAGACAGGTTAAAACAAATAGAATAATTATAATATTTATAAAACACAGGATATAATGAGCACTAAAAATTAGGACCTTGTCCTTGCAAGCTCACCATCTAAACGATAAGGGGGAGGGGGTGGAGACAAAAGGAAGGTCAACAGTTAATATATATATAAATATATAAATAAATATATATATATATATATATATATTATTATTAATATTATTAATAATAATGTGTATTTATATAGCGACATTATCTACCGTACCGCTTTACAACGTATGATTACAGACAAGGTAAAACATATAGTACATGGAACAATACAAACTAGATGCTACAAGGTTTAAACCAAGTGTTGTGAGTGCAGGAGACAATAGGAAAAAGAGCCCTGCCCTTGCGAGCTTGCGAACTTCAGACTATATATATATATCTATATGTATCTATATATGATATACATATATATATATATATATATATATATATATATATGATATATATGTATATATAGTGGTATAGTGGTATGATAGAGCTATAGGGGTGGCCCTTTTATTTTAAAAATCTAAAATGCCTGCACTTGTGATGTGGTGACTTTACAGGTTTTAATGAGTTAGAAATGTTATTTTAGAATTTGGAAGAGGCCTATGGAAAAGTTTTTATACATTCTTAAAGGCTGCTGTTATCACCAAACTTCTTACACATTAAAATTATTTTCCCTGCACCTGTAGAACTGCTCCATCGCAGGGGGCAGGAAATTTTATTTTTTTGTTATTTTACTTTATCGTGTGCAGAATATGGGAAAACAATCACAGTCTCTGACCACTTCTTATACTAAAAATCAGTTAAATAACCCCCTATATAGTAAATACATACATTTCACTTATGTCAGAATGTATGTAATACACTCAGAATTCAAGGTACAGGGTATAAGGTATCTTCATTGGCCACATACATTGCTGTTCCCAACACAATTGGTTGAAAAAACAAAAAAATAAAAAAAATGATCCTGGGATTTTCTTGGTTAATTGATATGATCTGACCTGTCTCCAGACCCAGGAGGATGTGTTTTCCCCTATCAATCAGGCATATTGTGGCTGCTATTTTATGGAGGGTTTTCATTTTGTTTCCGCTTTGCAATTGATTAAAATGTAAGGGTGGTTTCAGAGATTGAACTTGTTATGTCCTGAACACTAATCTCTCTCTCTCTATATATATATAATATGTATGTTTCACCTGAACCACTAATACTATTACTAAAAATTATTATATATATAAATATATATATATATATATATATATATATATATATAGAGAGAGATATATATCATACAATATACAAAGTGAATGTAATGATGCCACTCACTAGCTGTTAACAACTGTGGCATCTGGTGCCCCAATCTAAAGGGCCAGTTATTAAATAAAGGCTACTTCAATTCTACAAAATCTATGTACACATCTTTAATAGCTATATCGTGGTCATCCCACTGTAAAATCTAATCTGAGTTTGTCCAGTTCATTTAAGCCCAGGCATAGTCAAATGGTCTGCAAATAAAAAATAAAAGAGACTAAGTAGCCAAAAGATAGGTTTGCCTAATACAATTTCATGGTTTCTGGGATATGGTAGCCAAGAGTGGAGGAAGAAAAATGCATTACTTTATTGGCCTAATATACCTTCGCTCAATAGCCCGATAATAAAAAGGATTGAAAATGGAACCGTGTTATCTATAGATTTCACGTTTCACCTGTCATCTCTACAAACAAAAGAAAGGCTTTAATGTTAATTGATTATTTAGGTCTGAAAATGTCCCATATGTTTGCTGAAGCACTTGCCATAATCAGGGCTTTGTAACCCAGGACAGACAAGCTAAAGTCTCGCTGCGTTTTACTAATGCAGCGAACAACCACTTAAATAAAACAATAAACTTTACTTGGTGTAAAGGCTCCATGTTCAGCCATAGACGAGGAAAATTGCTTTAAAAAAAAAAAATAGCGGAAGACAAATTACACCTTATGTCAAAACATATCATTACATTGATTCGAAAATGAAGAGACGTCGATATTAAGTGAAAAAGACATTTGATAACGGGGCCCTTTTTGCCTAGAAGAATTGTCCAATTTTTTATGGTGGGTCCAAGGTTCAAGAATAAATAGTCTGTTTGTCTAAAAAATGAATTAAAAAATTCTCAGAAATACACATTCGACTCTGTATCTAATACTAATGTATCTGGAGGTTAGAAAGGGACAAGCATAAAATAAATAGTCAATCAGTTTTAATGACGTCATTGTTTAACTGGCCTTTAGGTTGTTTTATGCTGGGGGATTTTAGTGCTGAAAAAAAAATCGATAAAGATAATTTCTATCTTTGGCGTTATATTGCCCTTTTAATGGCAATTAAGTATTAATGGTATTAATGGTATTGCCATATTAAATGCCTTTCTTGCACCTTGTTATGATACTGTCACAATAGACATTTAAGTCACTAGATGAAAGGGAATAGGGAGCTGGTTGTGCATGCGTTGTAGCTGTTTTATCTCAAAGCATGCAATGTATTCACTTCCTTTGTGCATAGTCAGCATTTACAGCCTACTAAGAACCAGTCACATCAACCCCTGTTTATTCAAAGGATGACACAACCGCCCATATATATACAATATTTCCTACATACAATCCATAACTAATCTAAATCAGGCACCCATATCATATCTCAAAGCAAGGATGTACTGTATTTATTAGTGAGGTGTATAGTCAGCATTTACAAAGTGCACAGTATCAGTCACATCAGTCTTCTCTTTTCAATAGAAGTTACAAGGGTCCCTATAACCAGAACAGGACAGCCAAGACTGATGTCCTGTGTCCGAAGGCCGGACGCAGAGTGGGGGGCCTGGACACTGGCCAAGCAATCTTGATGGTAGCCCTGCCTTGAGGCTGCATTTAGAATACAGATGAACACTTTTCATATTGTCTACAAGCACACCATAAGCAATGTAAGTCAGGAACCCATGACTCAAAGCGAGAATGTTTTTATTTATGGTGTGTATAGACAGAATCTACAAAGAGTACAGTAACAGTCATATCAGTCCCTGTCTTCAAAGGACATCACAACCATCCCTACAACACATGCACATACAATATTCCCTACATACATTCCATAACCAATGTACAGTATTTATTTGTCAGGTGTATAGTCAGCATTTACAAAGTGCACAGTACCAGTCACATCAGTCCCTTTCTGTTCAAAGGAAGGTACAAGGGTCCCTATAACCAGAGCAGATTAGCTAAGACTGGTGTCCTGGGCCCGAGGGCCAGACGTAGGCCGAGCAACCTTCATGGCACCCTGCCTTGAGGCTGCATTTACAATATTTTTCATATCCCCTACAAACTCACCATAAACAATGCAAGTCAAGCAATCATATCTCAAAGAATGTATTTATTTACGGTGTGTATAGACAGCATTTACAAAGTGCACTGTACCAGTCCCTGTCTGTTCAAAGGAAGCTACAAGGATCCCTACAAACAGAGCAGAACTGGAAAGACTGTTGTCCTGGGCCCGGGGGCCAGATACAGAGTGGGGAGCAACCCTAATGGTAGCCCTGCATTGAGGCTGCATTTAGAACACATTCCCTACAAGCAAATAATACGAATATTTACAAAGTGTACAATACCACTCACATCAGTCCCTGTCTGTTCAGTGGAAGTTACAAGAGTCCCTATAACCAGAAATGAACTGGCAAGACTGTTCTCCTGGGCCCGAAGGCCAGAAGTGGTCAGCCCCGGACACTGGTCGAGCAACCTTAATGGTATCCCTGCATGAGGCAGCATTTAGGACACATTCCCTACAAGCAAATCATAAGAATATTTACAAAGTGTACAATACCACTCACATCAGTCCCTGTCTGTTCAAAGGAAGTTACAAAAGTCCCTATAACCAGGGCTACCATTATCAAAGGACAGCCAAGACAGGTGTGCTGGGTCTGAGGGGCCTGCCACAGAGTGGAAGGCCCTAGCCTTGTCTGGTCTTCTTGCACTGAGGCTGCAATTACAACACATGCAAACACTCATCATAGTCCTTACAAGCACACCATAAGCAATGTAACACCTATATCTCAGAGCAAAAATGTATTTATTTACACATTTACATGGCACACAGATGTAGGCATGTATGGTTAAGCGGGGCCCATTGCTTCTTGAACTATTCAAGACCAATGTGTGTGGGAAACTGCAGGACCGATATCTCAAAGCAAGACAGTCCCTGTCTGAAGAATGTTCCTTCAGCTATTTCACAATTAAAGCAGATCTAATAGATCAATAATCTTTGTAGATTTGAGTCATGAACAAGTTCTATATAATTTAGCTTTGGTTTGTCCTTCAAACCTGTGTACCACCTTTGTATTGTAACTATAACCCATATCATCTATTTTTCTAAGTACAACTTTAAATTATCTTCTACACTGGACCATCTAATCAAAGTACCTGTGTTATATTAGCTTTTTGTTGAACTGAGTCACAACCAGTTTGTTCCTGATGAACCTGTTGTGGTAGTGTGTGGTCTGGTCATCTACCCCTTTTGTATCATGACCGTGCCTTTTTCCTGGCTATGATTTTGGATTGTCTTCAAGCTGGGACAGAATTTTTCACATTAAAGACATTTAGTTGACTTATTTGTTTGACTTCATTCCTACTCAACTCCAGATTTGTGACCTGCTTAATCTAGGTTGCTGAGTCATAACTGTGTTCCATGTGATCTAACATTGGATCTGCATTGCCCTGGTAGGGCTTTCAAATGACTTTGTATTGTGACTGTGACTAGAGTTTGTTTCCGCTTTTGCCATTGATTAAAATTTAGAGGTGGTTTCAGAGATTCAACATTTAGTTGACCTATTTGTTTGACTTCATTCCTACTCAACTCCTTTGTTCTCCATATTTGTGACCTGTTTAATCTAGGTTGCTGAGTCATAACTGTGTTCCATGTGATCTAACATTGGATCTGCATTGCCCTGGTAGGGCTTTCAAATGACTTTGTATTGTGACTGTGACTAGAGTTTGTTTCCGCTTTTGCCATTGATTAAAATTTAGAGGTGGTTTCAGAGATTCAACATTTAGTTGACCTATTTGTTTGACTTCATTCCTACTCAACTCCTTTGTTCTCCATATTTGTGACCTGCTTAATCTAGGTTGCTGAGTCATAACTGTGTTCCATGTGATCTAACATTGGATCTGCATTGCCCTGGTGGGGGCTTTCTAATGACTTTTGTATTGTGACTGTGACTAGAGTTTGTTTCCGCTTTTGCCATTGATTAAAATTTAGAGGTGGTTTCAGAGATTCAACATTTAGTTGACCTATTTGTTTGACCTCGTTCCTACTCAACTCCTTTGTTCTCCATATTTGTGACCTGTTTAATCTAGGTTGCTGAGTCATAACTGTGTTCCATGTGATCTAACATGGGACCTGCATTGCCCTGGTGGGGCATTCAAATTACTTTTGTATTGTGACTGTGACTAGAGTTTGTTTCCGCTTTTGCCATTGATTAAAATTTAGAGGTGGTTTCAGAGATTCAACATTTAGTTGACCTATTTGTTTGACTTCATTCCTACTCAACTCCTTTGTTCTCCATATTTGTGACCTGTTTAATCTAGGTTGCTGAGCCATAACTGCGTTCCATGTGATCTAACATTGGATCTGCATTGCCCAGGTGGGTCTTTCCTATGACTTTTGTATTGTGACTGTGACTAGAGCTATGAATTGTCTTCTAACTTGGACCAGATCTTATAATTTACTTTTTGGGTCAGCTCATTGGTCCAGTTGTGTGACCTGGCATTATTGAGCCACAAAACACAACTAACACACTTTGGATTCAACTGTATGTGGGTGAGATTAAGGAAATGGGATCCCTAAAATTAAGATTACTTACAAACAATGCATGTGGTAGTAGATTTGGGTGTCATGTTCCAGTTTCCTTGGAAGCATCTACGGCTATTCTAATTGCAAGTTCCCACAATGACCAGAGATGCTCTTAATTCTAGCTCATGAACCTGCAATCTTATATGGGGCTATTGAATTATTCCCAACAAATAGATTTTACTTCCTGATAACTATTTAGGAGGCTCCCAGGCATCTAGACACAAGTCCCGTCCCTCTGGTCCAGCTTAAAACAGAGAGAGGAAGAGCTGAAAGACGCTCCCCGGGTGCCTGTGTACTTTCCTTTGTTTGAATGACCTGGAAAGAAAATAAACCGGCAGCTCTAAAGTCCTGTGAGCTTGTTGAGAAAGCGTGTGGATGATATTAAAACAATAGCTTGCATTGTGTTTCTTAGCAATGGAAGCCTTAGCTATTTGTATTGTCCTTTAGGCCAAGAAGACCGCTGAAGAGAAATGACTTCACAGCAAGCTCCTGTAAATATGATTATGATCTTGGCTATTCTCTATATCAGCTGGTCTATTTACTGCTCCATGATGCAAGTTAAGTTCCAGTAAGTAAGTTAACCCTAAGTGTTAAGGGAACGAAAACGCAAACCACGCGACACCTCAACAGCTCTTGTGAGCTCAGTTGTAAAAATGTAAAAGCAAATTCACTTTAGACTAATTCAAATGTAATTTTGTACTGGCGTCCATGTCTCGTTATTTTTTACCATCTGGTGTTTAAGGTAACCTTGGGGCTCAAGTTTTAAGGGGGGCTCGAACTGTCCTGTACAGATTAAGCTTAACTTAGTACAGGTCTACAGTCAAAAAAGACAAGCCTTCCTAATGTGGTATGCTATGTTACAAAAAAAGAAGGAAGCCCAAAAAATGGCTAGATCTATAACGTGGCCTTCAGCGTTTTTGAACTTGTCGCCACATGGCTTTTCCTATCCACTTGTGCTCACAAGGTGTGTGTTTAGCACCACGTAGAAGGGTGAGTATTAAAGCAGACCCAACACTTGGTCCTCCGGCTTAGACCAGGACTTACCTTCTTCTGTGTTTCCTCATATGGCTGCCATTCTTCTGCCTCACGTGATTGACAGTGATCAACTGGGTTCGCCAGGATGGCTGTCCTTGTAATCCACAGCTAGCCACAGAGCAGGCCTCCAAGCAGCTGTGTGGTCTGCTATGGTAAACATTCTGTATATGAGTAGGAGCAAAATTAGTTTTCTCCAACTTAATTGGTCATCTAGTCAAAAGTCATGATACCTTGGAAGCCTAAAACTGTTTAATTCTCCACTGGTGGGCAATTGAGTTTAGTGAGCGGGCATGTACACATCATGTGTGCATCTGTTTAGTGAGCCCCTTGGTTAATGGCAGTAAAGTGTTGAGTGAGAGTAGCGATTTGGGGCTTCCAATGTATGTTTGCCTAGTGGGGTCTCCCAAACAGAGGATAGGTGTATTGGTGAACCTTCAGTCATTTTTTACCAAGTATCATCTTAAGGTCTTTTGCATCCCCCATAGATGGATGGATGCTGATTTGCAGAAACCCTGTTGAACCCAGCCAAGAAAAAGCCAGGGAATAGGCAAAATTACTTCTGCATGGCACCATGGATGTCCTATTGGTAAACACCATTTGTCACCAGTAGTCACACGGCCATGAAAGCAGCCACCGGTGGTCATATGGGGAGCAAGAGCAATCATGTGGGGCTTCCAAGGTATGTTTACCCAGTGGGGCATCCCAAATTAATGGTAGGGATAGTGGTGGACCTTCAGTGATTTTTGACTCAATGCCCTCTCTGTTCATGTGCCCATTGGGTGAAGGTGCACAGCATCTCTAATGGCCGCTGAAGGCTGTAGATCAGTTTTAATTCCACAGTGATGAACTCCTGAAGCCAGTTTGTTTTTAAATGGAGGCTGCGTTCTATAGTCTGGCAGCAGTCTCCATATCATGAGAGGGAAACATAGAAGAAACATAGAAGGTTGATGGCAGAAGGAGACCATAGGGTCCATCTAGTCTGCCCTTATGTATATACTGTATGTTCTCTTTATCTTAGGATAGATGGGGGCTTATCCCAGGCATGTTTATATTAATTGACTGTTGATTTTTCATCTACCTCTACTGGAAGTATGTTCCAAGCATCTACTACTCTTTCTGTAAAATAATATTTTCTAACATTGCTCCTGATCTTCCCTCCGACTAGCTTCAGGCCTTATTCTATCATTAAGTTTCTTCTTAAAAACACTTCCCTCCTGAACCTTATTCAGTCTCCATCATGTCCCCTCTCTCCCTTCTTTCCTGCAGGCTGTACAAATTAAGTTCTTTAAGTCTTTCCTGATAAGTTTGCGCCCTTCTACCATTTTTGTTGCCCGTCTTTGAAACTATGGCTATGTACATAGCTATCTAAAATCCTTTTGAAGTGCTAAAGAAAAACACATTTTCCATTGCACCTAGTGGAAACATTGTGGTGAAGCCCTTCTCACCAACAGCCTTACCTGGGTGAGGTGTAAAAGTCAGCTAGTCATAGTGAAAGCACAAGGTGGTCCTTCTTTTTCCTTTTTCTTTAACCTTTTTTTTTGCAAATTGCATTATACATGTTGCAAATCCAGCACCATCCAATCAAATAAAACATTTACTGAAAATAAAATAAAATAAAATAAAAATTCACAGTCCAGTAGCTAAATAAAAATACATCCACACATATCATACTGGGACTCTCTCTGTGGAGTGTTCTAAAGGGAGACTGGCAGCTTCCCAGGTGAGTAGCTCTGAAATATTTGATTGCATTGCATGTCCCAACTTTGGGGACTCAAAAATAGAAGTAGGGACTATAGCGATAACCTTTATCGCCGGAGGGCTTCCCCGCCAGAGACGTCCTTTTCCCAATGGTGAGAGGTGCTGGAGGAATCCCAGAGTCATCCGTGAGGAACCAGGAACAGCCCTTACAAGGGCTAGTGAATTGTAATATAGCGTTTCCCCCAATAAGAGACAGAACTCAGTATTGAGGGTGAAGATGAACTTCCTTTATTAGTGCCACCCTGTGCCTTATATGTAAGTCCCCATGCAAGGGGACCTCCCCCGTGGACCTGATGGAGAACTGCATGACAAACGCACAAACCAATGGGAGCAGACCACACAATCCCTCAACTCTGCCGGTAACACAATCAGTAGAACAATAGCAGTCTGTAACACAATCATCAATACAATGACAGTCTGTAACGTAATCAATAGCACAATGACAATAGCAGTCTGTAACACAATCATCAATACAATGACAGTCTGTAACGTAATCAATAGCACAATGACATTGTCTGTGACATGCTCAAGAAAATGGAAGTAATGAGTCTATGCAAAAGTCCAAGGGCAGAAACAGGGCCTTTAAAATCCAAAAGGCATAGAGTCTGTCACAGGGACCCCACCAAAAGGGGCGCCTTAACATGGCGTGGGGTTTAACACATGCAATTGCAATTGTATGCAAAGTAAGGCCCCTAGTTTCTGTACAGGATTCATATGCCTGTTTGCTGAATATTATATAGTGATGAGAGGGTTAAACGGGGCTGTATTTTGGTTCCCAGGCCCTGAATAATAATTTTGTATAAATAGTAGTGATGGAGCGACTCCTACCCCCTTTGCTCATACAAAAAAGTTGGGGTCAGGAGCTAAAATAAAATATAGTAGTATCTACAAGGTAGATAGCAAAAGCACACTGATGCGTTTTGGACGCCTAATCATAATCACCTTAATCATAGAATATATCTTGCTACGGGTCTGGTTATATGCAGGAAATAAGATCGTCCAGGCCTAAATTTGCCAGCAACCCCCCCTCCCCCACCTCCTTGGGGCCACCAATAAGGGTCGCCTATAATGGGACAAACAAAAAGATTAAACAAAAAAAAAGGGATGGGATCCAAAAGGGAACAGCAGCAATAAGGATCACCCCTAGTGAGAAGGAGTGTTAGGGCGAGCGCTGCACGCCCATCTAGCAGCACTTCACTTACCTCCATGGCTGCATCCAGCCGTCATCCATTTTGCAGCACTTCCCTCATGGCTGTTCCCAGCTGTCTCCCTTCCCCCCATGCTTCCTTTTCGCATGCTCAGGTGCTCGCACGTCTCCGTCCACTAGAGGGCGAGCGCACTGGATTCCTGAGATTTAAAGGGCCTGTACAGCACTAATTGGTGCTTGGTCATCCAAGCCTGCATCCACTTCTCCTATTTAAAGAGGCACTTCCTTCCTTCAGTGCCGGATCTTGGTCTCTCCATGCTTGTTGAAAGTCAGACATTCTTGGATTGCTCACCCGTGTACCGACCTCTGCCTGTCCCCAACTCTGAACCTTTGCTGCCTGCCCCGACCTCGGCTACTCACCTTTACCGCGAACCTGTGCTGCCAGCCCCGATCTCTACCTGTACTTACTACGCCTTTTGCCTGCCACTTGTGTACCTCGCTGAACCTCGGCTGACTGTGGGACTGGGCCGCTGTTGGGGGGTAGCGACCTGGGGGTCACTCGCCGCACAAGACCAACCTGCCTTGTGGTGGGCTCTGGTGAATACCGATGGCCACTTAGACTCCGCTCCCCTGACACGGTACCCGCCATCGGTCCCACAGTTAAAGCGGATCAACACCCAAGTCCGCTCCACCCGGTCCGTGACAAGGAGGAGGAAAAAAAATTATATAAAAGGGTTAGAAGAGAACAACAGAAAAAAAAGGTTAGAACCTGGAAGAATGTGATTTCTCATAGTAGGGACAAAGAAAAGAGAAATTAAAAAATTAAAAAGAATCACCCAGTATGGGTGCCATACTAGATGGAAGGTGAGTGTGTGGCAGTGTGGGTCAGCACCTTGAGAAAGTGACATCACGTCACAGAACACGTGGGTAGTAAGAGCATTGGTTGGCCCAGCAGGAGGGGGGTTCATTGTTATTTGCACTTAAGGTGAACTTAACATTGAGTATTTTTCACATGATTACAAGATATAGATATATACTGCAGTTTGGCACTTTATGACACTTTTGCACTTTCATTATTGCACAGTTGCACCTTTATTGATTGATATTCTGATTTGATGAAATATGGGAGGGATGCTTGATGGGGGGTTTCTTTGCTGATCCCTGCTGCTGGGGTATGTTGTATGTTTTTAATATGTCTGTTATTGTAATGTCCATCATGATTTTTAATATTTAATTAATTAAAATATGAGACATTATGATTATAGATGGTGTCAGTAATTGATCATTAAGGGGCGAGTGGTGCCGTCCACATTTTGATCCTTTCTGCGCGGTGTGCTGAAACCGTAACCAATTGTATATTACTAGATGGCAGGTGGGGCTGATATAATTGCCCCCATATATGCAGGGCCCTAGTAAGATATTTGTTGTATGAATAAAGTGGAAGTCCAGTCAACAATGGCAGGACTTCCTCTAATGTTAGCATCCTGAATTGGAAGGGAACTGGGCCACTACTTACCTCTTCCACATTCGGTCTATGGCATTCATCCATGTGACTGCCGGCAGACTATTAGGCCGCCTGTAATATGCATGTCCACCAGGTGCTCGTGGTCACATAGGACGATAAGTAAGTAAGTAGTGGCTGCCCCGTCCCCTGTATAACTGAGCACAGTGGGGAATCCTGATTTCAGTTGCCCCGTACTGCAAACTTTGCCGCTTTTTTTTGTGGTTTTATTTACCTGCTGGACTGTTGATTTGTGTTCTATTTTCAGTAAACATTACGTTTTATTCAATTGGATGGTGCAACTTTAGTTAGACTTGTGCTATAACACAAGCACTCTGCAAGGTATATTGGATGATTACAGATAGTAGCGTAATGTAATTGTACTATACAACATGCTTCTCTGCTACTATGTGAGCTACAGTAGATGAAAGATGCCCATGGGGGGGATCTAGTCTGCCCTAGAATCTTTTAGACTCTTGGATTGGTTTTGGTCTGCTTTGAACCTATACCTACAAGTATAAAAATATTATAATAAAAAATATATATATCATATTAATAATGGACGTGCAAAGCAGTCTGGGAAAACTGGTGTTTAACTACTGATCTCTCAGGTTGCCTGAGATGCCAAATAATGGTTGTTGTGTCCTTCTCCTGGTCTTCAGAACATACACCATATGCCTCTGTGCCCCCCATGATCTGGGCATCCTGTCTGAATGTAACCCCTTAGAAATGCCAGATATTGGGCAAGCTGCTACTATGTGGTGTGCAGGACCTATGGGGTAACACTTGGAGGCTTATTCATTACTAACCAACAAAGAAAGTTAACCCTCTGCGCACTCATACTATTGAAAAACCTAGCTAACACTTGTTAAGAACATGGACTGTTAGTTAACATAGATTGCAATGAATGTAGAAGCGAGGTAGCCACGTCAAGGCCGTCCAATTTGTACCCCGTCCCTAACATTACTAAGTTTAAAAGTTTGTGCAGACATTGCTACTTCTTTACTTGTGTGTGCACAAGCAATGCAATACATGAATCAGCCTGTCTAAAGACATTGCAATAACTTAACTTGCTTGCACACACACAATGAAAAAAATGCTTTACTTGCCTGCACAGTGTTACAGTTCAAAAAGGGTTTTTTTTAGGTAGAGGCAATTTGGACTCCCTGTTACATTGGGAGAGCTACAATCCAGCATATCTGGCCACTGACCTGCAAATGCAACAGCAAAAGAGGATGTGTTCATCCAGTCAATATATAGCAGTCAAGAGGTGCTAGAGGTTAGGTTACTAATGCCAGGTATCGGCAGATGAACGTCTGTATAGCGGCGCTTAGAGCGAACGCTAGTTGATGCTGTAAGTGGGTATCGGGCACTGTAACAGAGCACCTCAGTCGCTGTAGTAACCTGGCCGGCATTTATGAATGAGATGTATGTCGGGCGCTCTAACACCAGTACAGCGCTGCAGGGAGCGAAAGGTAGCGCCAGCTCAGGTAGCCCACTCTCAGCACTCCAAAAAAACTACACATACAGCGTCGGCACTCTAAATCTGGTCTCTATAGCATAGAGCGCCAGACGCTGTGTGAATAAAGTCTGTTTTTGAACAGGAGAGGTCACACAATTATTTGAGAGAAAAAAAAAAAAATAAAAAAAAGAAAGAAGAAAAGAAACGTCCATTGAAATGTATGGGAGAGCGCCAGGTAGCGCCAGGGAACGATAATGATGAATCGGACACTACATGATGCTGTTAGAGTTGCTCACCAGAATCGCCTTCATAAATGTGGTTTTGCGTACAGTGCCCAGACGCTGCCTGACGCTACAAGGCGCTACCTGGCGCTATCCCTTGATGAATAACCCCCATTGTTAAACCTTTCTGTTATTCAGTGTGCATGCAGCCTGGGGATTTCCAAGGTGAGCACTGGTAAAATCACAGACTATGACGCCGGAGGATCTATTTCCAGGAACCACTACGTTTCTGAGCAACGGACTAGGAGGAAGCTGCTTGGGTTATATGCTTTACAATAATCCACAATATTGCAAAGCATAAAATCTGAAGACTATTCTTCAAATGGACCTGAAACCATTCCCCCAAGGTGTCCCGATTTCAGATGCCCCCCCAACTAGCCATAGGAATTCCAAAAAATCCAAAAGTAAAAAAAAAAGCCAGGTGAGTCCGCGGGGGTGGGCGTGTATGTACCGAGCACACATGCTCCTGGTGATTGGCTGCTGGTGAAGAGCAACTAGAGATGCCCTGGGAAATGGGGACTCAGCAGACCTAATTCCTTTTTACTTTATGGGTAAAGGTCCACTTTAGGTGTTTAGAATTTATAACTTTATATAGACTTTATAAAAGGGGACAAAGAACCATATATAAGGCAATGCAGGCTGAAGAAAATTAACTATTGCTGTGAAAGTGAAGTATATTGAAACTTTAGGAAAGTTTTTTTTCTTTTAAACCATCCCTATTTATTCCTTTTCTTTTTTGAAAATGTAATTATACAAGTTGCAAAGCCAGCGCCTTCCAATCAAATAAAACGTTTACTGAAAATAAAATCAAAATCCACGATACAGGAGCTAAATAAAAAGGGGATGCATGCTGAAGACAATTAACTATTGCTGTCAAAGTGGAGCCTAATGAAACTTTGGAAAAGTTTTTTTTCTTTTAAACCCTCCCCATTTATTCCTTTTCTTTTTTGCAAATTGCGTTATACAAGTTGCCAAGCCAGCGCCATCCAATCAAATCAAATACCTACAGAAAATAAAAATCCATGGCCCAGAAGCTAAATTGAAAGGGAATGCATGCTAAAGACAATTAACTATTTGCTGTCAAAGTGGAGCATAATGAAACTTTGGAAAAGCCCTAATTTTCAGTTACTTATTAACTATTTTGCAATGTAAAAGAAAAACGTCATAGTTTAGCAAAGTTTTAAATCATTCATAATATTTATTACATAATTCTACAATACAAACGTTCTGCCCTGAGGAAGTGACGCTTGGTCGTCACGAAACGCGTTGGTGCTGGGCGGGGGGTTCCTTTGGTGGTGACATTGTAATCCTGGACACGTGAGGTCTTATTGTTATCAAAACTGTATATGTATATGTCTGCTTTGTCTTTACCTGGCTGGTCCTCTTGATTATTATATTGTATTTTTTGCACAGGGAAGATATCTGCTCTGGGCACTTAGCACTTTATTGGTGTTCATAGAAGGGTGATTAGAGTAGATTGGGGTATATTTTGCAATAGTTATATTTTATATGCACAGTTTATATGTATATGTATGTATTAGACACTTTCTGGCTAGGGTTAAAGCTGACCTAAAGTGGATTATAATTAGATTTATTGTACCGTGATATCAGTATTTCGTTATTAACTCTCATCAACTTGGGGCTTCTCCCCCCCCCTCCCTCCTTTCCCAGTGAGGACATATGTGTTACATGTTTTTTTAAATTGTTTTTAACATGTCCATGTATTATTAGGTATTAAATAAATAAAATATTATTATTGAGATAGTCGGTGGTGCCACGTTTTTCTGGTTGGGTGGGTAGGGGAGTTGTGGGATTCCCTTCCTTTTTGTATTGTAGATTAATTAACACCCACCCAAGTAGTGTGCACACCAGTCATAATAGGTAATAAATACTGGTGCGGTTTCATTTGTGTGTTGTTATATTATTTATACGATCTATGTGTTGCCAGGCGCGTCACTGACAACGCCTCCCGCCGCGGCCGGCTCCAGCGGCGGTGATGCACGTCCATCTGGCGCCACACGCCGGACGTCCTGCCCCTCCTCTCCCCCTCCTTCCCTCCTGGACATATAAGAGCGGGAACCCACAACAAAGGTCCCCGCACCCAAGCAAGAAGCGGTTCCTATACCGCGAAGCGCAGGTGGAGCAGCCTCCCGCCCTGACTGTCCTCCCTGGTGATTGATTCTTATACTGCTACACAGCTGAGTATCTCCCTCGTTCATATTTGTTACTTGTTTTACTTTGTATTCTTACATGGTTATATCTGCACAGTTATGAAGGTTATTTTATCTTGAGATTTTTTGGTCATGATTCTTTGATGCATGTAATTTTTTAGTTCTTCTAATTGAGTAAAGAGATTGTGGGCAATAATTTGCACAATGCACATGTCACTTTGAGGTTGGGGTTTATTAGGTATAGGTTTTTAGACATTAAATATTGACACACACTGTAATTTTATTAGATCACCTTTGTGCCGGCACAAAAACATCTATTTAAATATTAGGGAGCATATCGCTGATACAGGGAATAGGCTCAGGCCACTATTTCCCTGAGATTTTGTATCATATATGGGCATTGTTAGGACAGGTGCATTTGCATTTTTTCAGGGCAGGTGGAGGTGGTTTTAATTGTATATGTATTGTTGTTGTGGTTTTTAAATGTGTCTGTTTTTTGTATCATTTGAATAAACTTAGTATGAACTTATATTGGTGGTGCTCCTCTGTGTGACCCTCTGGTCTGACCGACCACTGAGTCAAATCTTTTCTTGTGTTGTTATATTACATAATTCTAGATGTTGCTTACACGCAGGTGACATCTCATTATGAAAAAATGACTAATCTGCGTTTTCACACAATTTGGAAACAATACCTACGAATGTACCTTTGGTCTTTACGTTTTTATTATGCCACAATAAAAAACAAAAAATGATACTAGGGCCCAAGTACTGACTTCCTTTTAACACCAGGGTAACACTTCATAGTAAAGTTGTTCAAACCACAAACAGTTGGTGTTATTCAGTCACAAAGTGTATTTTCTACCACAAAGCCACAGGTAGCAATTTCGGTAAACAAGCTGAAGCATAATTTGGACCCGATAAATCGTGTATAAAAGCCTAACCCCAGTCAGAACTAGCAGCTTATAATAACACATTTCATGCATTATTGGGGCCAATCTGGACACAATGGTAAAGTCATTCTATTACTATTCTATTACTATTCTATTACTATTCTAATAATATACTCTACCCATAAAAGTGGTTCTAAGGCTTTCATCGAAGAATTATTGATGGTTCCTGAGCATGTTCCAGGTGGTTTGACTATGTCCTGTTTCTTTAAAGATTTTGGGGGTTATTCATGAAGGGATAGCGCCAGGTAGTGCCTCGTAGCGGCAGGTAGCGCCTCGTAGCGGCAGGTATCGTCTCGTAGCGGTAGGTAGCGCCTCGTAGCGGCAGGTAGCGCCTCGTAGCGGCAGGTAGCGCCTCGAAGCGGCAGGTAGCGCCTCGTAGCGGCAGGTAGCGCCTCGTAGCGGCAGGTAGCGCCTCGTAGCGGCAGGTAGCGCCTCGTAGCGGCAGGTAGCGCCTCGTAGCGGCAGGTAGCGCCTCGTAGCGGCAGGTAGCGCCTCGTAGCGCCAGGTAGCGCCTCGTAGCGCCAGGTAGCGCCTCGTAGCGGCAGGTAGCGCCTCGTAGCGGCAGGTAGTGCCTCGTAGCGGCAGGTAGCGCCAGGCAGAGTCTGGTGAACGCCGGGCGCTGTACACAAAACCACATTTATGAAAGCGAATCTGGTGAGCATCTCTAACAGCGGAATTTAGCGTGACATGTATTATTACAGGCGGCTCAGCGTATAGCGCCGGCACTCTAGGTTCCGGAGCGCCAGGTATTACCTTTCGATCAGTGTCGCTCTCCCATACATTTCAATGGCCATTCATTTGCTTGTGTTTAAACAACGTGTTTGAGAATTAATTTTTGAGTTTTTTTTTTGCTCAAATCATTGTGTGACCTCTCCTGGCTGCAAACACTTTTTTGACTTTTTACATTTTAATGCAGAATTGTCATTACAGGTCTGGCACTAAAGTGTTATTGTCCCAGTGTTACAACAATGTCATTCCATGTGTTTTCGCTTTGTTACTGGTGGATATGTGTTCAAAAACAGACCCACAGTTTCTGGTGCTCTATGCTACAGCGCCCAGCTTTAGAGCGCCGACGCTGTGTGTGTCCTTTTTTGATAAGTATGGTGTGGAGCACCGAGAGTTGGTCGCACTGAGCTGGTGCTCCCTTTCGCCCGCTGCAGCGCTGTACTGGTGTTAGAACGCCCAACATACATCACATTTATCAATGCCAGCCAGGTTACTACAGCGAATGAGGCGCTCTATTACAGCGCCCGATAGCTGATCACAGCGTATACTAGAGGTCTCTAAGCACCTCTGTACAGACGCTGCCGATACCTGCTGCTAGTCGTGAATCATAACCATAGTCTGTTTCTGTTACATTTAGTGCTGATATAGAACTTCATAATCTCTACATTACCTGATGTTGATGAAGACCTTATATGATTCTACCACACTCAATACCTAGAAAGCTAGAATTCCAACATAACCTGTTGATCATAATTATAAAGGTAACACAACTTTACTACAATCTATAACCAGAAAGCTAGACTTCCAATGCCCACGATTATAATGAAATTTGAACATGCTCTAAATTTGGAAAGCTAGACCATGAGTGATGAGATGAACATCACCCTTTTCAGTTTGGAGGCTGTTCATCCTAAACCCAAAGTCAAGTCAATTAAAATATAAAGGGTCTCTTAAGGCCTCCCTTCCCCCTGGGCTACTAGGTATAGGGGCTGGTAACCACGTTATTGAAAGCCAATATAAAGTCTACTAGCACGGCGCACCAGGTATAGGGTCTGGTCATCAGCTTGAATGCTGATATTAAGTTAGTTAAAATGAAAAAGTGCCTTGTTCCTCTGGACTACCAGCTCAGTGCGACAGATATAGGGCCTGCTAACCAAGGGCTTGAGAGCCGAGCAGCCAACCCCGGTCCCTTGCAAGTGCCCAGGTACCACAGCTGGAAGCACATTAGGCTCATAGCGATGGGCAATGGGTATTCCACACAACCCTGTCCGGTGGGGGTGAGGGTTTATCAGGTAAGTACTATCGACAAGCCAGCATGTTGGGAAGGTGATTGCTAGGGCCTCTACCCTTTGAACTGATATTGGGGTCCAAAGGACCACTTACCAGTTCAACAGTAGTGAAAAGTAAAAAAAAAAACACAAACATCTTAGGAAATATACATTGTTTCTGACGCTTTCATCTAATGGTGGGTGATGTCATTCGGTCCAGTGCCTCCCAGGCCTCATCTAGCAGCTCCTGTTATGCCAACAGTAGTCAAAATTACCACTATACCTCCATTTGGGTTGACATGGGACAAAGGTCCTATAGCTTTATGCCCTGGCTGGGGGCATATAGCATATATATATATATATATATATATATATATATATATATATATATATTAGAGCCAGCACCTCCGGAAGAGCAAATGCTCCAAAACCAATTTTCTGTAAAATGGGTATTGATCACTAGCTCGATTTCTTAGGGTTCACTCTCAATGAGGGAATAGATAAAGGTAAGCCAAACGGGGCTTGCACGTGTGGTATGTGCAATGGGCATCAGCAGTTGGGATGTCCCCTGTTCTGCAGCCAACACCAATTTTGAGTAAGATGGGCATTGGTCGTCTTTAAGATAATAGTACAAGTCTAGAACATTCAATATGTTGAGAAGCTTCTGGTACAGTTTGTAGTTGGAGAAACTCCAACTACACAATTTGCATCATATGAACCCTTAATTTAGAAAAGAACTGTAGACTCGAAACGTGTTGCCAAAGTTTCTCCCACCTTGTACCGGGAGCTTTTTTCAACCTCATGAAGGTTACGATTTATTTTGTATACTAAGAAGAAGTGCTGGAATTTGGACTGTACTTTGATACTTAAAGGAGCACTATCGCGAAATTGTGTAACATTACAAATCCATATAAACATGTCGGCTAATGAGGGGAGGGGTCACCTATACACCCAAACTGAATAAAACTCCGGCCAAGTTTGTGGTTTATTCTCTCATGGTAGGAATAAAATCCAGGGGTGACAATTTTAGTCTATCAGGGGTCACCCCGGATGTCCTTTTCCTTTCATTAAAAGAAAGAAATACAAGCCTGGCTGGATATTTCTTGATGCCAGGTGTATAAGTGACCCCTCCTCTCGCCATCCAACATAGTTATATGGATTTTTATCAATGGACCATTTTTCGTGAGTGTTGGTCATCATTCTACCAAACTCTATGGTTAGAAAGCCTACCAACGTGTCCCTATTTACAGTATTTTTCTGCTCCCTTTAGTACTGTCAGAGTACACCACAATATCAAAGCAGACCAAAACCCTGGACGGCCGGCCCTAGAGTCTCAAAGGCTCCATACTTAAGAAGCTACAGTAGACACCCAACACAAACTCGCCAGCTCGAGGTAAAGGCCAGGTCACACATTTCAGAGCAGTCCTGTGTAAATCCGAATTGCCACGTTTTCGTTGTGTTCCTGCCTTTTGCTGGCTGTGGCTCGGCATTTGTACACGTTTTCTGGAGAAAATGATATCATACGGAGCATTTAAAGTATAATATAATAAAAAAGCCTGCCATTTTTTTTATTATTACAATTATTATGCGCTTAAAATCCATTGAGCCAAACATTACAGTAGCATGATGCTTGCACCTAAGAGTAATATAAGAGGACAAAGAAAGACTTAAAAAAATCACCTACAGACAAATCATTAAAAAGAAATAAAAAATAAAGAAAATAAATCTTATTTAGGTTTCATGCGGGGCTTATTCTGCCTAAAGTGATAGCATGAGGCCTGTGTACAATATAACAAGGAAATAAAATGCCTGAAGCATTGAACTCTGTACAGTTAATGATATTTTACATATTATTTTACATAGTGTTTGCAAACAAGACTAATACATTAAATACAAAAAAAAAATTTAATATTAGATTTGTGAATATATTTATTGGGGGAATCCTTTTGTCTTCAGGGCCTGAAATAGAACCTACAGCCACAGTGGCCTAACCTGGACATCCCAACACTTCCTGGGCTCCTGGGGGAGGACTGTTGGTCATGTGATCCATCAATGACCAATGGAGTTTAATCCCTTTCTGGGGGTGAGAGGGGCACTTGACCCCATTTAGACAAAGGGGTTGGTTCAGCACCAAAAATTTAACTTATTTTTTCTTTTGGAGAGTAAAAGGGCCACTCACTTTCATTGTCCACTTAGAGGGGGACCAAGAAAAAAACATATGAGACTGCACCTCCACAAATTAGCTCAATATATAGTGTGCACAAGGGGTAATATTACCATGAGTAACCAAAGAAAACGGAAGGTCCCACTCCTTCCCAAACACCCCTGTGATATATGGCACCACTACTGATTATTTTATCATAAGAAATTCATTTATTTGTTAACAATATCATAATAACTATACACACAGAAGACAAATTTAAAAAACATCCAAGACAAAACAATGTCAGTAAGGAAGGGAAAAACCACATATAAGGGGCAGGGAGCAAGTGGTAAATGCAATAAATGTAGTAACTATTACAAAGTTAATACTACCTGGCTGGTACAAAAAGTCATAAAGTGCTCTAGTGCATATCCATCATTATTAATTTAATCACACCACACTATTATATCATATCCAAAGTTAATAAAGGTGCAAGTGCAATACAAGAACCAGCCGGGAGGGGTGCTGAAATGAAACCCCCACCAATCAGACCAAATAACTTACATGTAAAAACAGCCCACTGCCCCCACGTCTACGCGTTGCGTGACGTCACCAGCGTCCTGGTGTCCTGAGGAAGTGACGCTGGTGACGTCACGCAACGCGTAGACGTGGGGGCAGTGGGCTGTTTTTACATGTAAGTTATTTGGTCTGATTGGTGGGGGTTTCATTTCAGCACCCCTCCCGGCTGGTTCTTGTAGTACATTTCACGTATTCTTCCAGTTAGTGTAGACATTAGGATCTTTAGGTATTGCACTTGCACCTTTATTAACTTTGGATATGATATAATAGTGTGGTGTGATTAAATTAATAATGATGGATATGCACTAGAGCACTTTATGACTTTTGGTACCAGCCAGGTAGTATTAACTTTGTAATAGTTACTACATTTATTGCATTTACCACTTGCTCCCTGCCCCTTATATGTGGTTTTTCCCTTCCTTACTGACATTGTTTTGTCTTGGATGTTTTTTAAATTTGTCTTCTGTGTGTATAGTTATTATGATATTGTTAACAAATAAATGAATTTCTTATGATAAAATAATCAGTAGTGGTGCCATATATCACAGGGGTGTTTGGGAAGGAGTGGGACCTTCCGTTTTCTTTGGTCACTTAGAGGGGGATTCATCACCACTTCACTTCAATTTAATTTTTCACCCTAAGTTCATTTTTTACTCCTTGCTGAACTTTAAATAGGAAAATGCTATAGAAACAATGGGTAACTAAAAAATAGGAGAACAGCAAATGAAGGGAAGATGGAAATTGGACACAGAAGTAGAGAAAAAAAAGGAAAAAGTACAAAATAAATGGAACCAAAGAAACCGAAAGGCAAAAAGTACATGAAAAAGACAGAGGTAGAAGAATAAGAGACAGCTTAAAGTCAAGCAGATGACAGAGGGAAAACAGACAATTGGGAAAAGGGAAGGAAAAAAAATGAGGCCCAAATAGAAATATACGCAAAAAGAAGGGTGAATAGCAGAAAGAAAGAAGTACAGAAGAGCGAGGGGAGGGCAGTGGGTGCACACCGGGGCCCAGGAGGTCAGGGGGGCCCAGTTATTGCTGCTTCTCCACCTTATTTATCATATTTGTGCTCACTTGGCATAATTTAGAGAAAGGAAGCAGCATATATCACTGCCGTTTCATCCTTTAGTTGTATAGCAGCATACACTTGAAAAGTCAGAAAAAAAAAATACTGTATGAGCCTTGACAGGGCCCCATTTAATGTTCACAGCAGGGCCCCGTCACATTTAGTTGCACTGGAGAAGACAATTGCTACGTTGACAATACCACACAAGATGGGAGAAAGAATGAAAACTTGAACAGAATATGAAACAAAAAGGAGCAGGGGAAGGAAAACAGGACATAAAGGAAAACAAAACAGGTAAGAACAACAGAAAGGGCAGGAAGGCTGCAAAAGGGATGATAGATAATGGAAAGAAGGAAAATCAAGTAAATGAAGTAAAAGTGAAGGACTACAACAAACAGACAAACAAAAAGCACTAAATGAAAAGTATGGTAGAAGGAAGGAAGGAAGAAAGAAAATATAGATAAATAAAGACGGAAAGAAAGAAAGATAGCATGAAAGAAAAGAAAGAAAGAAAGAAAGAAAGAAAGAAAGAAAGAAAGAAAGAAAGGAAGGAAGGAAGGAAGGAAGGAAGGAAGGAAGGAAAAAATAAGACTTAATGGAATTTGAAATGCAGTCACGATAATGGAATCTTCTGTCGAAATCTTCCTTTTTCCATAGTCAATGTTGCCAATGATTTTTTTTTCTTTTGGGCATGAATATTTTTCACATTTCTAAATTGTAGGACTTTTTTGGGGGGGGGGGGGGGGGGGAAATTGCCTTTTTTACCCTCTCCTATTATTCTAAAAACTATTGCTCAGAATACATAAAATATTCTTTTGCCGTTCTTTCTAGCCTTCCTTTGTCAGTACCTTCTCTGTATGTATAACCCCGTTTGCCATCTCTAATTGCTAATGTATTGCATCTGTTTCCATTCCCGAAAAAGAACCAGAGCGAAGTATTATCTCTTCCCAAAGCCTGACAACAGCGCGAGGATAATACGGTAACCCAAGACACCTTTCAATGATACATAATTGAGTGTGGATGACCTTTCAGTCCTGTGTTAAAAATAAAAAGGAAATGCTTTTTGCCACCGCGGTGATAATTGCCAATAACGCAATTTACATTATCCCGTATTCATATTAGCCTACGGATTGTCATAATCAGCTGCCAGGAGAAGAAAGTGCGTCCCATGACCTTGGGGTTCTTGCTGTGGATCGTTCCCTTTTAAGTGTCCGAAGCATGCGGTTATCAATCACTATTGTCTGCCTTTCATTACACGCAGGGATTTTTTTTTTTATTCTAACCAGCTGGGATGACCTAAGAGAGCCTCCATAGCTGTGAGACAGGAGCTGAATGCTGAACACACTTTTCGGGCTCTTCACTGACATCGTGACATGCCCCCCCGCTCCTCTCTTTTAGTATTACATCTCTCTTGGATGTGTTCGCCTATTATTTGACACTATTCCCTTTAATTTTGAATGAAAGGGTTGGTCCACCCTATCCACTCCATGAGCCGCCATTTTGCTTCTAAAAGCAGGAGTTATAAAAGGGTAAATTAATTCTTATGTGCAGCAATCTAAATTGCCCTTCGGAGGGATGCATATCAGCATTTGATTGTTGTGCTGGTCTGGTTTAAGTCATTTTCGACTGTTGGTCCACTTTAAGTCTATTAGGTAGAGGAAGATGTTCTACACAACTGCCTTGGTGTTTGATGGTAGATACTCAGGCCCTTATTCATCAAGCGATAGCGCCAGGTAGTGTCTGACGAGCGTCAGGTAGCGGCAGCTAACGGCGACTACCGACTCAAGTACGCCCAGCGGCGGTCACAATGACGCATTTATCAAGCACAATGAGGCTAGCACCGGCGAGAGCGACGGCTAGCGCGGCATTCATCATGAAGCCGCCTGGACCGAACAGCGCCGCTGCAAATTCCCTCACAGCGCCAGGTATGAGCTGTTGCTCCCTGGCGATGTCCAATGCATTTCAATGGAGCAATCTATAATTACCGTATATACTCGAGTATAGGCCGACCCGAATATAAGCCGAGGCACCTAATTTTACCCCAAAAACCTGGAAAAAGTTATTGACCCGAGTATAAGCCGAGGCACACAACACAGCACACAATACAGCACACATACACACACAAGGCACACACAGCACACAACACAGCACACAACACAGCACACATACACACACAGCACACATACAATGCACACAACACACACACTCACCAGTTCAGCTCCTGCAGGATCTTCAGCGAGGCTCCTTCCAGCGACGGTGCGGGAGAGAGGACGGCGCGGGACGACGGCATGGGTCCGCAGGGCAGAAGAGCCGCCTCAGAGGCTTCAGAACTCGGCGGGGAGATCAGTACACCCAGCGCGAGGTGGGTGTACCAAGATGGCGGCCGGCGCGCTCCGCGCCGCCACGTCACGTTGCGTCACTGAGGCCCGGGCCGCCATCTTGGTACACCCACCTCGCGCTGGGTGTACTGATCTCCCCGCCGAGTTCTGAAGCCTCGGCGTCTCGTCTGCCGCCTCGGAGGCTCTTCTGCCCTCGCTCAGGTAAGTCACTGACTCGAGTATAAGCCGAGGCTGCTTTTTTCAGCCCAAAAAGTGGGCTGAAAAACTCGGCTTATACTCGAGTATATACGGTATTCATAATTAATTGGTATTATTTTTTTTTTTTTTTTTTTAATGTCAAAAAATCGGAGACCACTTCTGCAATGTTAGGATTTATTTTTAAGTCGAAAAAAAAAAAAAAAATATGTGCAGAATTGATCTAACAGGTCTGAGATTAATGTATTCATATTACAAAATGATTCTAAAAACATGTATAATGTTACATTCAAAAAATATGGTTGTTTAGGGGTTAAAAACTAGTTAATACACATCGCCGCCAGCGCTCTGGGGTTTAAACAAGGAATGGACAGCGACAGCACATTCGGAGCGTGATTTGTTGATGAATATGAAGCTAGCCGTTCGCTCTGGCCATTCGTTGTCAGGCGCTCACATACAACGCTGGACCTGTGAAACAGCGACCCCCCAGCCCGTATTCAACATTACCGCACACCAACTGAGTCGCTGTCATCAAGCTAATGCCGGCCAAGCACAGCGAATACTGGCTGGCGCTGAAAAAATCACGCTACAGTCGCTCATCTGTCGCTACCTGGCGCTATTAATGAATCGGCCTCTCAGTATTGAAAGCTTTGGTCTGTCCAAGCTGAATGCTGAACACACTTTTCTGGGTCTTTACTGACATGCCCCCCGCTCCTCTCTTTTAGTATTCCATCTCTCTTGGATGCGTTTGCCTTTTATTTGACACTATTCCCTTTAATTTTGAATGTAAGGGTTGGTCCACCCTATGCATTGATGCTGGTGGGTTGAATCTTCTTCTGGCTTCATATATAAGATGTTCTCCTAGATATATTGCCTTTTACACTGTGGTAGTTAACTGCCACTACGGCTGAAGGAGGGGGTTGCAATTCTCGCAATGAATTTGCTGTTACTCAATATTAAACCGGACCAGCAGCCCGAAAAGAAAGGTAGCGGCCATGTTGGAGCTTCCTCTCCCAGAATTTTAGCCATGCTGCTGCCTGGATTCAGCTTATATAACTGACTATGCACAAGAACACGAAGCCAAGCATCACTTCCTGTTTGCAGGTGGCCTGCAAATGCATGAGCCGCCATTTTGCTTCTAAAATTTACTACAGCGAGAGTTAGAAAAAGGTAAATTACTTTTTATGTGCAGCAATCTAAATTGCCCCAGGGAGGGATACATATGAATAATGTTTGTTGTGTTGGTCTGGTTTTTCATTTTTAACTGTTGGTCTGCTTAGGTAGAGGAAGATGGTCTACGCAACTGACTTGGCACTTGATGGTAGATACTCAGTATTGTACCAAATTTAAAGCTTTGGTCTGTCCAAAATCAGATCTTGGTCAACACTGGTGGATTTTTTTTTTTTAATTCAGGGATCAACACTAGTGTTCGAGTTCGTACCGATCTTTGCAAGTTTGGGTTCCCAAACCTGAACATGGACTTCAGCTAGAAGTCCGTGATTGAGTTTGGCGTTTGGCCTGAAAATGGCAAAGCTGGTTGATGGGCTTCTAAGCAGCCCATCAACCCAGCTTACCTATGCAGAGTGTGCAGAAGGAAGCAGCTGTAACTTATCTGAGTCCCATGGTCCGGTTCCTGACGGCTCCCAGCATTACAGCTGTCAAATGGGCTACGGCCGAGGTTACAAAAAGATGGCTGCCACTGCCATGAATAAGGACCCAGGCAGCTGGCACTAGGTGAGTCTCACTCATGGGAGTGGCAGACCAGGGACTGGATCGCGGGGATATGGTAAGATACAGCAGCTTCCTGCTGCACATTCTGTGCCCCCCCCCCCACACACTCGCCATCACAATTTATTTTTACAGCCCTGATTCTGCCTTTGGGTGCTTGTTGGGTGCCCGGGTGGGTGAGGAGTGGGGTGGTGGAGGATCCCCCAGAGGCAGAATTGGCCCCCAAAGTTCGGATTCCAATTGATTTCAATAGGGACTATTTAAAGTTCTTCCGAACTAGACAAACCAGAACCTTGGGGGTTCGCTCAACACTAGTCAATACTGGTGGATTTATGGGTAAACATTGGTGGATATATGGGTCAACAGTGGTGGATTGACAGACCCTCTAAATTTTTGAAGTAAGATCAACCCCCCCTCCCTTGAGAACTTGACTTGGCCTCTTGAATTCTTATGGCTAAGTCATCTGAGGGCTGAAGAATGGTTCTTTGATTGGTATTAGGTAGGTCCAGTTGGAAATACAGGGTGGGGACACAGTCAGTATACAAATGATATATAAACATGGACAAAATAAGATTAGCTAGGCAGGACATGCTGATGGGAATCCAAATCTCCTCACCAGGAATCTGTACAATTGGCCCTGACAACAAGTAAAAGGACAGGTAAGTTTAACTTTAACTGATGCCTATACGGTGGTAACAGGGTTGTGTTTTTTACTTTGTGAGATCGGGGGTTTAGCTATATATACATCCCAGTGGCACTTTTCTGATTTATGGAAACAGCGTGGTCAGTTTTGGGATTCATCCCTAGTGACCCAACGGGTATGGCATTAGTGAATTGAGTGAATGCCTACCTACCTTCCTTTTATATAAAATAAACCTTATGGGCAGCCATGGATCAAAACTAGTACATATAACTATATAAATATATTTACAATCTTCTTTCAAATTATTATAATTATTATTTATTTATAAAGCACCATCATATTCCATAGCGCTGTACAAAGTAGTGATCACAGAAAGGCAGAACATACAGTACAAATGTTTGGCAAAAAAAAATAAAATAATTATAAAAAATAATAAAAAAATAAATAACATGATGCAAATGCTTTTTTTCTTTCCAACATCTTCATCTGACTTTGGGGTTGAAGTTGACAGTCAATACTCTCTTATTGACTAGAGAGGCTCCACATGACCACAAAATGTAACTGCCTTGGCATCTGGATGCTACTGATGAAAATGTCAAGGCTGGTGATGGATAGGAGGAATCTGGTCATATGGGAGGTAGGTCAGTGAACAAAGGCGATTTTAGTGCTCTCTCTTAACCCTGCCTTGTCCTCTGGGTGTCACTGAAGAAAAAGAAGAAAAAGATTGGAACCCAGGCATGTTGGTGCTATAAATGGTGCATCTTGGCTTCTGAATGCCACCGGAGAGGAAGACATAACTGGTTCTGGATAGGAATAATGCAGTCATGTGGGAAAATAGTCAGTATAGCTGTGGGCACCTTACTTTGCTCTCCTTGAACCTTGTCTTGGAATGGACATTGGTGGTGGAGAGGAGAAACCCAGTCATGTAGGAGGTAGATTAGTAAACCTGGGGGTTGCCTAGAGTGGTCCCCTTTAACCTTATCTTGGCTTTTCAGGCCAATAGAGAAAAATATGAGACATGTGATGGATAGGAGGAAGACAGTCTGTCTATTAACCCTATCTTTGCTTGTGGGTGCTACCGGCCAAAAAAGTGACGAGACTTGTGATGGATGAAGGGCCATCTCTCCTAGTGTCAGTATGACTATGTATTTGTGCTTTATTGTATTTAGTTTGTTTTAACCCTGTTTGTAATTTCACATGGAAGACGATGGTGCTTTATAAATAAACCTTAATAATAATAACCCAGTTATGTGGGAGATATGCCTGGTGGCACCTTACTGAGCTCTTCTTTCACCTCACCTTGGCTTCTGGATGCCAGTGGCGATAAAAGCAAAACTGGTTCTGGATAGAAATAACACAGTCATGGCTGTGAGGATTCATTATAGTTGGGGGCACCTTACAGTGATCTTGTTCTTGTCTTGGCTACAGTGATTCCCTGGAGAAAACAACAAGACCGATACTAGATAAGAAGATCCTTAGAATAGTGAAGGGATGGAGGAACCCAATCATGTAGAACAGGGGTGTAGCTAGGGGGAGCAGAGGGAGCACTTGCCCCAGATGTAGCAGGTCAGGGGGACACCAAAGGGGGGCCTGAGAACAGGTTGGGGGGGCCATTTCAAATCTTTGTCCAGGGTGCCAGAAAGACTAGCTACTCCTCTGATGAAGAAGGTAAGTCAGTATAGCTTGGGCCCCTTTCAGTGCTCTTCTTAAACCGCCAGCTTGGAAGTTAGATTAGTAAATCTTGGCCACCTTTCAGTGCTCTCCTTTAACTGTGTCTTCTCAATGTTACTGGAGAAGATTAGACTGGTGCTTAATAGGGGGAACTAAGTCATAGGTCAGTATAACTTGGGTATCTTTCAGTGCTCTTCTCAAACCACCAGCTTGGCTTCCCTTTGCCACTGGAGAAGAAGACAATACTGGCAATGAATAGCAGGAACCTAGTCGTATGGGAAGTGAGTAAGTATAGCTTGGGGGAACCTTCCTGTGCTCTGCTTTACCCTCAGCTTCTGGATGTCACTAAAGAAGAAGACTTTTGATGCTGATGATTTGATTAGTGATATATAACAGTCATGTGGAAGTTAGATTAGCAAAGCTTGGCCACCTTTCAGTGCTCTCCTTTAACTCTGTCTTCTCGAAGTTACTAGAGGAGATTAGACTGGTGCTTAATAGGGGGAACTAAGTCATAGGTCAGTATAGCTTGGGTACTTTTCAGTGCTCCTCTCAAACCACCAGCTTGGCTTCTCTGTGCCACTGGAGAAGACGACAATACTGGCACTGGATAGCAGGAACCTAGTCAGCTTGGAAGTGAGTTAGTATAGCTTGTGGGAACCTTACAGTGGATGCCTCTCGATGCCACTAAAGAAGAAGACTTTTGATGGTGATGATTTGATTAGTGATATATACCAGTCACGTGGAAGTTGGATTAGAAAAGCTTGGCCAACTTTCAGTGCTCTCCTTTAATTCTTTCTTCTTGATGATACTAGAGAAGATTAGACTGGTGCTTAAAGTGGACCAACACCCAGGGGGGATCGGCCCGGGAATCTATCTTTTCCACGTTCCAGTGGTGCATGCACGTCCGCCGCCGCCGCCTCACGCGCGTCCCTCTAGCAGGGCACGCTCCCGCGCCAGCCATTTGTGAATGGCCGGCGCGGGTGCGCTCCCTGTAAGAGGGACACGCGGGAGGCGGCGGCGGACGCGCTCTGCTTGTCCGGCGCTGCCTCTCGCTTGTCCGGCAGCGGGGATTGGCTGCAGCGATCACGTGGGAGCGGGGACAGGTGAGTTTTTGGGGCTTTCTGTGGGGTTTCACACAGCGGTGCCCCACCGAAGTGGACCAAAACCCAGGATAGTCAAAATCCTGGGTGTTGGTCCACTTTAATAGGGGGAACTGAGTCATAGGTCAGTAGTATAACATGGGTATCTTTCAGTGCTCTACTCAAACCACCAGCTTGGCTTCTCTGTGCCACTTGAGAAGAAGACAATACTGGCACTGGATAGCAGGAACCTAGTAGTATGGGAAGTGAGTAGCTTGGGGGAAGTATAGCTTGGGGGAACCTTACTGTGCGCTACTTCTGGATGCCTCTGGATGCCACTAAAGAAGAAGACTTTTGATGGTGATAGTTTGATTGGTGTTGTATAACATGTGGATGTCATGTGGAAGTTAGATTTGTACTCTGTCTTCTCGATGTTACTGGATAAGATTAGACTGGTGCTTAATAGAGGGAACTAAGTCATGAGATGGCTAGGCCAGTTTAGCTGGGGCACCTTATAAAGTTTTTTTCAGTTTGCCTGCCTTTATTTCAGCTCATGTTACCTCTGTTTACAACAAAACACAAACCAAATATAAATCTGATTGGCTGCTAAGGGCAACTTGCGTAAAAAAAAAATTCCTTCTTGCCTAGCTTGGTAACATAAATGTACTGCTCCTGACCATTCTGTTCCCAGAAGAGAGGTAATTTGCCTAAATATTAGAAACAGCCATGATCTTCCCAGACTAAAAGCTGGAACTACATGGGCAGAAATGTCTCCAAAAACAACAGATGAGGAGATATCTGCCCATGCATAGCCAACCTCATTTGGGAAAGATCATGTCTACTCCCACTGATTCCAGAAATATGGAGTATAGCATTTCTAACTGCACATAAGCCATCCCAAAAGAAAACAGTCCGTTTCAGTAATTGTTAGGATGTGTTTTAAATATTGCTCGGGGATCTGCGTAATGTAATTAAACTTGCATGCAAACGGATGGCCGCATAATTTACACTCACATAAAGTATGCAGGCTCTAGCCCATAAAATCCAATTTCCAAGAGTGTGAAGTGCAGGACCCTCTAATTTACTGTTAGGAGCTTTGTTTTCTACTTGGCACCAGGACAGCCATTATATAATTTTCTATTAACTGCAAGAACTATATTTTCCTAGATATCAAGTTAGTTATTTTATGCAAAATGTGTTTCTTGAATCTGCTCCTACTATTTGGCTAATAGGAACCTCCGCTGCTGAGCCCAGACAAAGGCAAACTTATTCCAGGGCCCAGACAAACCACTATCTATCCATCACTGTCAGACCCCCACTACAACTGTCTTCTGTTCTTTCCAGGGGGAAGAAAACCAACATCAATCTCCATTCAACCAGAAACTAGCGTCCATGATTGTGGTCAATGGCTGTTTTTAGTTCCGAAATTAGAATCGGGGTCTCCGGGCCAGGTGATTCCCACCACAGACATCCCCCCTCTGCAGACACCTTGTTTGTCCAGCGGTATAAATATCTCTGCCTCGTAGTTTGTGTTAGATGTCTTCAATGGTCTCTTATCAATTTAGAAGAGAGTTGGTGGGGGGGGAGGGGCTTTTCGATGGGTTATAATGTAATATGTAACATTTTTTAAACTCGTCAAGTGATTCTGATTCTATAGGTTTGGGGAGCAAAAAATACTGATATATATTTCAGATAACTCATTATCCAATTCCAACTATTACCTCTGAGCAGGGCAGAGGGCAAACTGGGCAACTTCCAGTACTTCCAGGTTTGTCCTTGCCAAATGATTATTAAGCAAGGCCGAGGAGATTATCGAGCATGTGGGACCTTGGGAATGGCTACCAGTAAGCACGGGAGCCTCATGCTGAAACAACTATTCTGGTCTGGGGTCTCTTTGGAAAGCCTGCAAAAATAGCCATTCACTACCCCCCAATCATCCTAATTCTTTTTTTTTAGTGTGGGGCCCAAAACCATTTGGCATATTAAAGATAAGGCTTTTTATCAGTAATGTTTACAGTTCCGTTATGTACTGTACCCCCAAAAATAGGGACTAATCCCCTGTTTTGTGCATCCTATTAGTTTGCCAGCTTTTGCTGCTGCAGCATGGCACCCTGCATGCTCACCCAAGACCAGTGCAGGAGGATGAGGAGAGGGATAAAATAGGGACTGCTCCCCAGCTTAAATGGATGGAGAGTCTCTTTAAGACAAAAATAATCAACCTCTAAATGAAGAGTCACCTCATTTGCAGTTTCAGTCATTGGGGATGATTCAGTACCAGGTGCAAAAAGTACATTCTGCCACTGAATCAACCCCCTGGGTAGAAAAAGAATAAGACTTTTTAATTAAAATAAACTGTATAGTGCATTTTCTTCACCTGTTGCAGAATCGGACCTTCAATTTAGCATTAGGTGCAATAAGTACAGTACTTTTCTTAGGTAGTAAAAAATGCTTTAATTTTCTGCCTAAGTGTCAATCTACACCCAGGTTTAAAAAGAGCCCATCAACCTGCTTCACCTAAGGGTGCAACAGCAGGAAGCGCTGCTGCAACTTACCTCGGCCGCGCTATCCTCTTCATGGTTAGCGGCAGTGTTTGAAATCAGCCCCAGCTGAGGCTACAGAAAGATGGTCACCTGCTCCCATGAGTGAGGACACTTCTAGTGCCCTAAAACCCAAACATTTATATAAAGTTCAGCTGAGCTGGACCCGAACTTTGGGGGGTCGCTCATCCCTAGTCATTAGCTCTTCAAGTATCTCTGTGGGGACTTTCAAATTCAAACAGGGGACCCTAAATATTGAGTCATCAGAAAGGCTGAAGTTCTATTGGGTTTATCAGTGAATGAAAAGTGCTGGTGAATAAAAAATGCTGTCCCCTAACAGCCAGAACAGGGCACGCTGTAAGCACGCTTTTTTAACTCTTTGGCTGGAATGTCCACTTAAAGTGGACCAAAACCCAGCTGGATCGGCCCAGGAATCTTTCCTCCCCGTGGGGCATCCAAAATCAGGATGCCCCGCTGTGTGAGACCACCAGATCGCCCGATGCACTTACCTTAATCCTTGTCCAACGGCGCATGCGAGGGCTGTGGCCGCATCCCCACTTTCCCCCTAGTAGGGCACGTGCCCATGCCGGCCATTTGTGAATGGGTGGCGTGGACGTGCTCCCTGTTAGAGGGAAGCACGAGATGCGGCTGCAAGCACGCTTGGAGCCGCTGAGCTAAGACCTCGCTCAGACATGCATAGCTCAGTGGCTCCGAGTGTGCTGATTGGATGAGCGGCCACGCATGCGCCATAGGACTGGGGTCAGGTGAGTTAATGCGCGATCTCTGGGGGGTTTCACCGATCGGGGTGCCCCGGAGGAGTGGGCCAAAACCCAGGATAGTCAATCCTGGGTTTTGGTCCACTTTAAATGTAAAAATAAAAAAATAAATAAATAAAAAACATGTAAAAAAGTTGGTTTAAAGAGGAACATCGGGGGAGGTTAAAACCTCTCTGATCTGTGGCCCCCCCCCCCTCCAGTTTTACGTTTGGGCACTATTTACTCACCTCGCCGGGGGATCCATCTTCTGGGTCCCTCTCAATTCCGGGTGACCTACCGACAGGCGGCGCCATCTTGCATCCCATCAGGCACTGCACGCAGCCCCTAATCTCATGCATGCGCAGTGCCCATGAATGGGATGCAAAGGAGCCACCCAAAATCCCACAAGACTTCGTTGAGTGGTGCAGGACTTTGAAGAGCACAGCTAAAGTCGTGTTGTCAGATGCTGCTACAGCATGTAGCGGCGACATCCAAAAGGTAAGGAAGTGACAATCCATCACGGAACGCGTGGGTGACTGATTGTCCCACTCAGCAGGAGGCAATTTTCCCTTTTTTCACTGAGGTGACTATTTTTGTATGAGGTTTACATTTTTTGCACATTTATATTCAGCACTTTAATATTGCACACAGGCACTTTAGAATTAGTTAGATAGATGCATCTATGTGATGCCATAATAATGGGTCAAGCACAGATGGCTAGGATTAATTGGGTTCCTCTTGCTGGGTTGGGCTGTGTATTGTTATGTTTTTTTTAAATGTTCGTGATGGTTAATGTATTGTATGTTTTTTAATGAGATTTCTTGATGAATTAAACTATTGATATTAATTAGTGATGGTGTTGGTTTATTAGTTGAGGAGGAGTGGTGCCTTTTTTTGTTTGGGGCCTGTTCTTGTGGCATACTGGGCCACAAGGTGTTTCGTTTAGTATACTGTGTAGTTGGGACCCTCAAATTGGCACACTCTCATTCACACATATATATATATATGTATTTGATTTAGATGGTGCTGAACTAGGTGCACTTTGTGCAGGTTGTATATGTGACATCCAAAAGGTAAGTAGAGGCCCGATGGGGGGCGCAGAACCGGCTCATTTTTTAGGTCTAATATTCCTCTTTAATAAAACCTGTCTGCTGATGAACATCATTGATGCCCATTGACCGCTGATTGGTAATCAACAAGCTTCTTCCATAGTTATGGCTAAAAAATCATCCGAACCTCGGTTGCGCTGCGGTTTTTGTTTTGCAACCAGCAAAGATTTTTTCTTTTCTGATTATATTGTATGTGACCACAGGCAAGACTGCAATTCAAAGAAGCGGCAGGTAATTAGGTGTGTGATTGGGTCAGCACACTTTTGAATGAGCACTTGGAGCTTAATCAAGGTGACTGAGTGGCCTGACTAACGCCTTGACCAGAAAAAGATCAAGAAATCCCGCTCGGTGTCAAAGCTCTTCGATGACCAGCGTGAAATGAGATGTGGCCTCGCTACAAATTACAGTGGAGGCAGTTCCACCTGACCGCAGTCATAATGGCCGCCCTGCTTTGAAGCCCCGAGGGAAAGGCTTTGGACAAAAGGCGTTCGATTGTTGTATTATGAGCTACATCGCCTATAGGGCCAGATAATTGCTTCGCTCTGAGCCCCAAAATGATATTTCTTGACCATTTTTGTGCCACAATCCGATCGCTGCGTGCTGAGGAATCAAAACTTTCAGCGTTCTCAGCAGCAGAACAATGAAAGTCTAAGGTGGGGGACTAGAACGGCTGCAGCCATACAGCTGTTATAGGGCCTAGGTGGGATACGAAGCACAAAAAAGCAGACAAATAGTTTTTTTATTATTATATTGGATTGCTAGGCTAAACATATGAAGGTTTTTGCTACAGAAGGAACCTAAACTAAATTAGACGTTGAGTTTGCTAAATAGCCACCCCCTGTGATATCCTGATTTGGCATTGCCTATTGCTTTAAATCGGACCAACAGCCTGGCACAGTCGGAAAAGAAAGGTAGCGCCCATTTTGGAGCTTCCTCTCCCAGAATCTTGGCCATGCTGCTGCCTGGATTTAACTGACATAACTGACAATGCACAGTAACAGGAAGCCCAGCAGCACTTCCTGTTTGCAGGTGGCCTGCAAATGCATGAGCCACCATTCTGTTTTTAAAGTTTACTAAAGCAGGTGTTAGAAAAAGGCAAGTTAATTTTTATGTGCTACAATCTAAATTGCTCTAAGGGGGGATGCGTATGACTGTTTGTTTTGTTGGTCTGGTTTAAGTCACTTTTGACTGTTGGTCCACTTGAGGTGGACCTATCACTCCCGATGCTGACCCTGGACTCTAAAAGACTCTAGGACTGGTGGACTAGGTGTCCCTGGGGGATGCCGATTCAGCATGAGCCCCCCTAGATCGCCTGCAAGCCCCCTTACCTTTCCCCCGGGCCCTTGCTGTGATCACAGGCTATTGCTGTATCTCCAGCATTCCTGCAGCTATGCAGCCACAGGGGGGCTGGGGTTACAATCACCGATGTTCCCTATGCCGACGCGCCATTCAAAACAATGGCTTATTGGAGAATGCCTATGCATGCACCGTGGGAGCAGCAGAAAGGTGAGTGGAGTGGGTGATCTGGGGAGTTTCATACAGTGGGGAAATAGAATGCAATTGTAATGATCCCCACTCTCCATAAAACTTCACTTTTTATAATGATCCAATAAAAGCATCTCCATAATATCAAAAAATTCCAACCTTAAAATCAATGAAGATTGAGTCCTGGTGCAAGATGAAAGATGGCCACTAACGCGTTTCGGACTCCAAGTCCTTAATCATACAGCGGGGAATCCCATCTCGGGATGCCCCTGGGGCAAGAAGGATAGTCAAAATTTTGGTCATACGCCCACTTTAATAGCTCCTGGGAAGCCTGAAAATTGGCTTGTAATATTCACCCATCCTGGATGGCTTGGCAGCCACAGCCTTTTCTCTTGTGGCCAATCAGGCTCACTGGTTAGGCATGCATGTATGCTATGCTTGGCACGCCCCCCCCCCTGCAGCCCAATTGGCATGCAGCAGTCAGCAGATAAGTAATTAAAGCCCATGTCAGGCAAAACAAAAAAAACTATGTGCTCACCTCTAGTCTCTAGGGCAAAAAAAAAACATATATATATATATATATATATATTACCATTAGTGCTGTGCAGCTGATTCGTCTAGTACTGTAGTTAGAAACTCACCTTGATGATTGTCCATACTCTGACTAACCAAGTCCATCACTATGGGGGGCATGTGAGTCCATTGAAATGAATGGAGCAGGTGTTGCAGTGACTGATGCAAGCAGATGGGCGTGGTCACAGAGGAGCATGGTAAAGTGGGGGGACGCATCACTGGATCTCAGGTAGATGTAAGTTTCAAACTATTGGACTAGATGAATCAGATGCGGGGGATTAAAGTGATTGTCCAGGCACGGTCCAAAAAATTCTCATTGTGTAGTGTGCCACAGTGGACTGGAAGCAATTAGCTTTGTGAGAGTAAGGAACAGAACAGAATACACTGACAAGAAGTGAACAGGTTTTTTCCCTGGCAGACACAGGGGATAGTGAGCCCCACATAGGGTTTGATTCATAGATGGTGCCCAGTGATTTTGCGCACGCTATTTGGATCTTCAAGTCACGCTTGGGCTTCCCCCTAATTTACGGTGGGATGCGCTTCCGTTTTAGTGTTAGTAGCATTCACCATTGCGCCAATTTGTGGCTGAAATTTTCCACGAGCTTCCTTTTTGTGAACCAAACCATCTCCGGCACCTGACTTATGGTATGTTTAGAGGGCAGAAAAGCGTACACAAGCGTGGCAATTTAAAAGGTGAATTTCCTCCAGCAAAGAGGTAGAGGGAACTGCTGATTACAATGAGTAACGGGCTTATTTCATTCCGAAAACACATGGCGGCAGGGTCTGGTATGTTTGTGAACAATGAAATTGTCAGCCACAAGTTCTTTTTAGGGATTGAAGCCTTTTTTTGGTTTGAGTCCCTACAAAAAAATAATAACAAGTCTTCAAAAAACACAAAAATTAAGGTCCAAACAAC
Source organism: Gastrophryne carolinensis (assembly GCA_027917425.1). NCBI lineage: Eukaryota > Metazoa > Chordata > Amphibia > Anura > Microhylidae > Gastrophryne > Gastrophryne carolinensis. Next base: position 24,936,403 of record CM051242.1, on the reverse strand, counting down.
AAAAATGTGGCTATCTGGCCCCAAAGTTTAGCAAAAACAATGATAGTTACATTATTAAGCATTACTTTGCAAAACAAAGAGAACATCTGGGACAAAACATTGAGCAAAAAAAACCTTAAGGCTTAACAGGATCAGATTTTCCCCCTCCAAAAAAACGCACCCAAAAAATGGAGAGCACAGGTTCTCCAGAGAATACACTCCGTAATGGTGAATAGAGCTTTGTAGAAAACACAGAAGCTGGAGAGATCAAATTGCTATGGAGAAACAGTAAAAAGGGGAGAAACATGGGGGACAATCGGAAGCAGTTAAAGTGGACCAACACCCTGAGGTGATCGGCCCGGGAATCTATAAGATTCCCGGGCCGATCACCTCACACACCGCGGGACATCCAAGATCGGGATGTCCCGCGGGGTGTAAACCCCCCAAAACCCCCGAAAAACCTTACCTCTCCAGCCGCTGCTTCCGCCGCCGCCGCCTCACTCGCGCTCCTCTAGACGTGCCCGTGCCCGCGCCGGCCGTCTCTGAATGGCCGGCGCGGGCGCGCACACGTCAAGAGTGATGCGCGGGAGGCGCCGACGGGCAAGCTGCTTGTCGCTGTCAATCAGCTTGTCCGTCGGCGCCGATTGGACGGCGCGGCCACGTGGGAGCGTGGAGAGGTGAGTTTTCGGGGTGTTTGGGGGGGTTTCAGGCGCGGGGCACCCCAAATCGGGGTGGCCCGGGGAAGTGGACCAATACCCAGGATAGTCAAAATCCTGGGTGTTGGTCCACTTTAAGCGCTTAGCTGGCCAAGTGTACATGGGGCAGGGCCATTTGCGCTTCAAAACAGAGGATTGCGCAAGTTGCGCTTCTCCCGTGCACTTGTGCATAGTCAATAAAATCTGGAGACTTGGTTACAGAAAAGAAGCCAGATCTCGTCTTCATATAGCAACACACAAGGATGAATCCTCTTCATGGCAGGTAAGCCTGCAATGTTGGGTTTGGACACTTAGAGGCTGATTAATTAATAGCGCCAGGTAGCGACAGTTGAGCGACTGTAGCGGTATTTTCACAGCGCCCGCTAGTAGTCGCTGTGCTTGGCCGTTGTTCGGTTGTTGATAGCGACTCAGTCGGTGTGCAGTAATGTTGAATACAATGTGATGATTCGCTATTTGACAGGTTCCGGGCTGTATGGGAGCGCATGATAGCGAATGGCCATAGCAAACGGCTCCCACCATATTCATTAACAAATCATGCTCAAAAAATTCTTGCGCTGTGAAATGCTTGTTTAAACCACAGAGCACTGGCGGCGATGGGTTAAAAGTAGTTTTTTAACCCCCAAACAACCATATTTTTGGAAACCAAAAAAAACAAGTTTTTAAAAACATTTGGTAATATGAATACATTAATATCAGACCTGTAATATCAATTCTGCACAAATTTTTATTTTTTATTTTTTTTACCATAAAAAAAAATCTAACATTGCAGAAGTGGTCACAGAATTTTTGACATTTAAAAAAAAAAAAACATTAATAACAATTAATTATGAATATTTAAAGAATGCTCCATTGAAATGCATTGGAGAGCGCCAGGTAGCGAGAGGTCATACCTGTCGCTGTTCAAGTTCGCTCGCTGGCGCTGTGGGGTGAGGCTGGAATAATGATGAATGATTCGCTATCTGGCGCTCTCTCAGTCGCTAAGCAGGATCGGCTTGATAAATGTGTGATTGTGGTGGGGAGCCGGCGTTCTCGTGGCGGTAACCGTCATTACCGTTCGCTCACCAGTCGCTACCTGGCGCTATCCCTTGTTAAATAAGGGCCTTAGCCTAGATGATCCCTTTAATCATCCGAGATCAAACAAAAAGCACAAGACCCAACTTTCAAACCACATTAAAAAGTGCTCACACAAAATATTATTTGGCAGTGTGGATGTGCGTGTGCATATGTGGGTGTCTGCTTATGAACTAGGTGGAGGTTCCTTGATACTTCTTAGACATGTGCATTCGGCAAAGAAGCTCAACACAACCCAAAAATCTTATGCTGGTTGCACCTCTTGTTGATGTTCATGTACCAAGGCCAACAGGATCATGGGGTGCATCAAGAGAGGCATAGCCCATGACCAGGCACCATTTTGCCACTTTAAGTCACTGGTTAGACCCCATATGTAATACTGTGTACAATTCTAGGCACCAGTGCATAAAGAGGACATATCAAACTCAAGCACACTCAAAGGTGGGCAACTAAATTAATAAATGTAATGCAGGAGTCAGAGTAAATTATCTAAATTAAGTTTATTTTGTTTGGAAAAAAACGTCTCAGGGGTGATCTAACTATGTATAAATAGATCCCGTGTCAATACAAAGATCTGTACCATGATCTGTTTATACCCAGGACTGTAACTATGACCCGAAGGGCAGGCTCGGACTGGCCCACAGTGTTACCAGGAAAAAACCCAGTTGGCCCCTGCTCCCAGGGTCCTCTTTGAGGGCCTTCATTACCAAAACCTGAACTAAGTATAGCTTATTTGTGGCAATGCAGACAATACAGTTTGGCATAATGTTTCTGCGCATGGACCCTGAATATAAACTGGTAATACTCGCATCTAAACGTAGGGTGGGCTCCCAGAGTCAGTTCGACCAGTGGGCCCCAGACACCCCAGTCCAACACTGCCCGAGGGCATCGGCTAAGATTAGAAGAAAGGTGCTTCTTGCACCAACATAGGAGATGATTCTTTACCGTATACGTAGTGAGACTATGAAACTCTCTGCCAGAGGAGGTAGACACTAAACAAGTTCCAAAGTGGCCTGAATGCCTTCCTGGCATGTAATAATATTTCCAGCTATGTCTGCTAGACCACTGGAAGGATAAACAGGATAAACAGACTGAACTGGATGGACTAAAGTCTTACATACTATGTTACTATGTCATGTGTCCATGTTGAGGGCTAGTTTGGACAAAGCCATTGACTTATTTTGACCATTAACCAAATGCCAGTTTACCCTACAGGATCACTTTATGGAGACGAATAGAACGCTTCTACACTACAAGCACTAAAGAGGTCCACCATATGGAACATTTGTTATGGCTGTGGGAGAAGAAACCAGTGTGTTTCCTATTGACAGTTGGTGGAGATGGACTTTTCATTGCTAAATTGCATCCATAGACGATTTGGTTGCAAGATTAATTTCGGTCTCAATACATATCTTCTGAATCAACAGTGGTGTAAAAAAAAATCTACAAATTGCAAAATATACAAATAATTTGTAGAAACAAACCCTAAAGATACACATTAGACAATATGATTTGTGCTGAAACAATTCACTCATCTCTACTTTAGAAAATAATATTTATCTGTGTATCTCAAACCATGTCGCAGTCTTCGCCGTGTTACAGAGGAGCGAAACAAATCTTCCTACCTGGTCGTTCACATGATAGACCGCCAAATTTTGTTCATCACACGAGCAAGCGAATCGGATAAATTTAAGCCAGTTTCCCGATCCCAACTGATTATTTCCTAAGGACATCTTCTCATCCTCCAAATCTTCGGATGCCTAAAAGTAAAAACAACAAAAAACAAAATGTGAGGGGGTTGCGTTCCATGCCCAGAAGCAAACACAACAGAATTTAAGAATACGATAAAACAAGATGATTTAGCTGGACCATTGATCATTTTTAAAAGTAGGAAAAACTTAAAGCAGATCAAAAACCATGTAACCTGGTTCTGGAGTCTAAAATACTCCAGGGCCATGTTACAGCTTGTCATTGGGCCCAGTTGTGTGTCACCCCCTCCCCCAGTTCATCCAGTACTCATCTTGACCCGCATGCATGGCCCCCCCTATTGGGGTGGACTGGTCATAGGGAGACCGGGGCAAATGCCCCGTGGGCCGCACTGCTTTGGGGCAGTCTGGCCTGCTACCTTTACTGCCAACCAATTCCTGCCCCCATCCCCTTCACCATTCTCTCCTCTCACCCAAGCAACCCCATCCCATATCCTCACCCTAATGATTTAGACTCAGCCTTGGAGCACACTGGTTTACTGGGCAGGAAGCAGCAGAGATGACCTTGGCTGGTCATGGGTAGGACAGGTGCTGGTGGAATCCAGGGCTGATTTTTGGCCCCAGTCAACCACTGCCCCTCCACCACAGCAAGCTGTAAGCAAGAGAGGCCCAAGGAATGCGTCTGGCAATCCATTTATTCAAAATGCAATGCCAGGCATTAATATGCATGATAATAAATGCTGCTTGAAGGAGAGCTCGTGCATGGCCCATGGGAGCTCGGGTCGAGGTGAGTTACTAGGCAAACCAGGTGGTTTCACACACATGGACACCCTAAAACGTGATGCTCCTATAAACTTGACTGAAACCCAAAAGAGTAAAAAATGACTCAAACCATCTAAGAGCACCCTCCTCTGGGGACATGCCATTAACCCCCCCCCCCAAAAAAAAAGCAGAATGGTACATTCAAATCCTATCACCCCTGATTCTCTTTCCCTATAGTAAAAGAAATAAGCTTGGCTGGAATTTCTTTTATTCATGGTATATAGGTAACTCCTCCAGCACTCCTTTATGTGGATTTTAATTATTAGACCATTTTTTGTGATAGTGCTCCTTTAAATAATACATTTAATAAATGGTAATAAAGAATATGCAATAGAGAATAATGCTCTCTGTGTCACATGCCTCATAGTTACAGTAATAACTGAGTTTATTCATTGCCTTTTCCCCGTTAAGTAATGACAACCACCCAATTTTCAGAGGGGCGTTTGTGATGTTCAGATGTTTTATAGATGTTTTTGCTGCAAAAGTTCACAGAGCATCTGAAGAGGGTTTAATATGGCCATTGTCAGAGTGCATGGGAATAGACAGCCAGCCCTGGCCTTTCCTTACACTGCTAGCAGCAAAAATGTACAGTGCGCCATTGTATCGCCGTCCCCAAGTACATGCGGGCTAAAGTGCACTGTATGAAAGGCCCTTATTCCGCGTAACGCTTGGCTTACGACACAGGCCCGGGAAACTGATCACTAGGTAAAACGAAGTGGACAAATGATGTATGAAGAGGTTAGTTACTTGCTATATGGGTAAACATTACACTGAAATTGCTAATACAGTTAATAATTAATGGGGCCCCAGCTCGTATGCATTCTGAATAAGGCTTCTGGTTGTAGTTTGGTTGCAAAGGAGTATTTTAAAGGGCACGGCATGTTTTTGCAGGTGTTCATAACCTTTTTGTGAACCATTGTGGCTGGCCATAGTCCTATATAGTTAATGCCTATAACCAGGGCATCAGGACAGTATTAACTAAAGGTTACAGCAGAGGTTGGTAGAAGAAATCAAACGAGGGTTGCATTTTTTGGTTGGCCATGGGATTTTGGCCCATCATGCCTTTATAGGATTTATTTTGACAGGTACATGCCTACTCGGAATATGTGGAGGCTGATTCATTACTAACGTCAGGTATCGGCAGATGAGCGTCTGTATAGCGGTGTTTAGAGCGACCGCTAGTAGACACTGTAAGCGGGCACTTTAACAGCAGTACAGCGCTGCAGGGAGCGAAAGGTAGCGCCAGCTCATTGCGACCGACTCACACCATACTTATCAAAAAACTACACACGCACAGCATCAGCGCTCTAGATTTGGTCGCTGTGTGATTAAAGTCTGTTTCTGAACACATATCCACCAGTAACAAAGCGAAACCACATGGAATGACATTGTTTTAACACTGTGACAATAACACTTTAGTGCCAGACCTGTAATGACAATTCTGCATAAAATGCAAAAAAAATCCAAAAATGACTTTTTCTAGGCCAGGAGAGGTCGCACAATTATTTGATAGAAAAAAAATGAAAAAAAAATAATCCCTGTTTCAACAGAAGAAAAGGAACCTCCATTGAAATGTATGGGAGAGCGACTGGAAGCTAGAGCGCCGGCGCTATATGCTGAGACGCCTGTAATGATGAATCGGACGCTACATTACGTTGTTAGCGTCGCTCACCAGAATCGCTTTCATAAATGTTGTATTGCGTACAGCACCTGGCGTTCACCATCCCTTGATGAATAACCCCCATTGTGCCAGAGGGGCTACAGGGATAAAACAGGCAGGGGGTTAACAGTTAACAATTACCATTTACAATTACAGAGCCTGTCACCCATGATTTCCTTTTTCTTCCTTTAAAATAAAGAAACAAGCCTGGCTGGATAGTTCTTAATGCCGGGTGTATATATGACCCCTACTCCCGGTATCCAGGATATTTATATGGATTTTTATCATTGGGCTATTTTTTCGCGATAGTCCTCTTTTAACTTTAGCCTAGGCATTAAACACATAGTTAAAGGTCAGTTTTTAAAGTATCGCTGTGTTACTTGCTCTCACACAACCCCCAGGTAGGCCCAAAAATGGGCTTACCCTTCCTGGATCCTCCATGGTGGCAACCACAGCCAATCAAAATGGGGTATTCCAGGGGGGAGATACTTAGGGGAGCTCTGCTTAAAGTAATCCACCGATCACAGCAAGTAGATAAGCCAACTAAGATGAGTTTAAAATAAACCGGGGAGGCCGATTCATTAATAGCGCCAGGTAGCGACAGATGAGTGCCAGTAGCGTGATTTTCACAGCGCCAGCTAGTATTCGCTGTGCTTGGCCGGGGTTTGCTTGTTGACAGCGACTCAGTCGGTGTGCGGTAATGTTGAATACGGGGTTAGGGGTCGATGTTTCACAGGTTCTGCGTTGTATGGGTGCGCCTGACAGCGAATGGCCAGAGCAAACGGCTTGCTGCAGATTCATTAACAAATCACGCTCAAAAATTTCTCGCGCTGTGAATTCCTTGTTTAAACCCCAGAGCGCTGGCGGCGATGTGTGTAAAGTAGTTTTTAACCCCCAAACAACCATTTTTTTTAAATGTAAAAATTATACAAGTTTTTCTAAACATTTTGTAATATGAATACATTAATATCAGACCTGTAATATCAATTCTGCACATATTTTTTTTTTTTTACCTTAAAAAAAATATCTAACATTGCCGTAGTGGTCACAGAATTTTTGACAGTTAAAAAAAGAAAAAAAAAAACATAAAATCAATTAATTATGAATATTTAAAGATTGCTCCATTGAAATGCATTGGAGAGCGCCAGGGAGCGACAGGTCATACCTGGCGCTGTGATGGGATTAGCAGCGGCGCTGTTCGTTGCAGTCGGCTACATGATGAATCCCGCGCTAGCTGACGCTCTCGCCGGCGCTAGTCTCATTTAGCGTGATAAATGCGTCATTGTGACCGCCGCCGGGCGTACTTGAGTCGGTAGCCGCCGTTAGCTGGCGGTACCTGGCGCTCGTCAGACACTACCTGGCGCTATCGCTTGATGAATAAGGGCCTAAGTTGTTTCCGTCTTGTCTATAATTACGTAGATCTTCGTCGGTCACTTACGTCCATTTAATCCTTTGCAAACAAATAATTTTTTTTTCATGGTGGTCTATTAACCACCACATTATCTACTTGCTGTGATCGGTGGATTACTTTAAGCAGAGCTCCCCTAAATACCCTCCCCCTGGGATACCCAATTCTGATTGGCTGCCAGAGGAGAAGGTTGCCACCATGGAGGATCCTGGAAGGGTAAGCCCATTTTTGGGCCTACCTGTGGGTTGTATGTGAGCAAGTGACACATCGATACTTTGAAAACTGACCTTTAACTATGTGTTTAATGCCTAGGCTAAAGTTAAAGGAGCAAAAATGGAAAAAATGGCCTAATGATAAAAATCCATATAAATATCCTGGATGGCAGGAGGAGGGGTCATATATACACCTGGCATTAAGAAATATCCTGCCAGGCTTGTTTCTTTCTTTTAAAGGAAGGAAAAGGAAATCATGGGTTACAGGTTCTGTCACCTCGGATAGACAAAACCTGTCGCCCCTTGATTTTATTCCTACCTGAATAGGGTATCCAATCAGAATGGGGTATCCTGGGGGGGTATTTAGGGGAGCTCTGCTTAAAGTGGACCAACACCCAGGGGGGATCGGCCCGGGAATCTATAAGATTCCCGGACCGATCAGATCCCTCCCCGCGGGGCATCCGAAATCGGGATGTCCCGCGGGGGAGGAACCCCCCAGGAGGCCCACAAACCTTACCTCAGCCCCGTTCCATCGGCGCATGCGCGAGCCGCGGTCGCGTCTCGTGCTTCCCTCTAGCAGGGCGCAGGCGCGCTCCCTGTTAGAGGGAAGCGCGAGACGCGGCCTCCAGCGCTCAGAGCCGCTGAGCTGCTTGGACGCGCATACCACAGCGGCTCTGAGCGCTGTCATTGGCTGGAGCGGTCACGTGGGAGCGTGGTGTTTCTGGGCTTTCGGGGGGGTTTCAGACATCGAAGTGGACCAAAACCCAGGATAGTCAAAATCCTGGGTGTTGGTCCACTTTAAAGTAATCCACCGATCACAGCAAGTAGATAAGCCAACTAAGACGAGTTAAAATAAACCTAAGTTGTTTCGGTGTTGTCTAAAATTACGTAGATCTTCGTTGGTCACTTACGTCCATTTAATCCTTTGCAAACAAATTATTTTTTTTTTTCGTGGCGGTCTATTAACCACCACATTATCTCTAAAAATAACCCTTTAAATAAAGTTATATTGTTCATGTTCAAGATCAAAATTATCCATGCGGGAATTCCTAAATTCTGTAAGTTAAAAAAAATAAAGTAATAAAAAAAAGGCATTTGGAGAGGCCCGAGTTTTAACCAGTGTCGGACTCGACTTGGATGCTCGGGGAGGAGGAAGGGGGGGCTGTCATTTAATTCTGACCTAATGGGGGCCGCATTTCGCCATTGGCAGAGTGCGCTGTAATTATCGTGATTTTAGAGGTTCTTGTAAAACCCACACAAATAACCCCGTTGTTTTTGAAGCACTCGGCATTGTTTGACGGACGCAGGGGATTCAGCCGCTTCCCGTGTGCTGCACTTTTTCGGCTTTGTATAAAAGCTTTTATTTTATTTTTTTTTTCGGTGTAACCTTTATTATCTTTTGCCACTGTCTGTTTCATCAGCATTTATCGCTTTTGTTTTTGATTAGCGGCTAGCGGGGAATTGAGGAGGAGTAAAAGGCTGTAAGTACCCCCCAAAGACAGCGGATCTATCAATACTTTGGGTGGCAAACAGCCTAAAGTTCTTAAAGTGAACCTGTCACTTTTCTTAGATTCCAACATGATGTCTGTCTGTAAGACACCCACAGGGACGGATTATGAGGAGGAGGCAAAGGGCGTGCATCCCAGGGTCTCCACCACTTGCCCTGCAAAGGGGACCTCCACCAACCTTTGGGTTATGGTCTGGTCCAGGAGGCTTTTCAGTCTTTGGTCTGATGGGGTGCAGGGCAGCCACGCGCCTGGACAAGCCTATTTTTGTTTTTGCAAATCTGCAGCCAAAGCCACCACAGGGCAGGACGGAGAGTCTAGAGCAGCAAAGCCGCCATCAGCAAAGCTACTGAGATGGGTGCGTGCAGAGCTGTCACTGCACATAAGCCATCAAGCACAGCCGCTGGCAGCTCAATGCAGGGAACTGTTTTCTGCTGGACCAGCCGGGCGACTACACTACCCCCCACCCAGAATGGCAAAGCAGGAGTTCCCGAGCAGCACGCACCCGCACAAGGGTGGCACAAGGGACTGGATCTGACATTCCAGTAAGTAGTAACTATCCAAGGGATTGTTCCTCTCCAGTGAGGCATCACAAATTGGGATACTCTGCTGTGTACGCCAGGGACTTGTGCGTTTCTTTCACCGCCCTGGTGATCCCACGGCACATGTGCTATGTATCTGAATGGAGATCTCCAGCTGTGTGTGCCCACACCAGCCATTCAGATACTGGACTCTACAAGATTGCATGCAGCGGCACCGGCTTGGGATTGTGATGAGGTAAGCCATGGCAGGGATCCCCAGGAGTTTCACTGTGCGGGGCATCATGAATTGGGATACTACCTGGGAGGGCTGTCACTCAGCTGCGGAGTCTTTAAAACTCTAGGGCTGGGGAAAATGGTGGGTGGATCTCTTTATGAGTGGCCATATTCACCTCCTGACAGTGGTGGACTGAGGCCAAGAAACAGCCCTGGATTTTACCTGACCGGCCCAAGACATCTCTGCTGAGGCCCCACAAACCATGATGCCGGGGCTATAACATTGAGGACTGGGGTTCCTTGGCTTGTGGGTACAGTGGGGCTGGGTACAGGGGGCTGAGAGGGAGACTAAGGGGCAGAGATTGAATGTGGGTGAGAAAAGCAGTAGCTCAACTGGCTCCAAAGCAGTGTGGCCCACCAGGCATTGTCCTGAGTCTCCCTATGGCCCATCCACTCCTGCCCCCTGACCATGATCTGTGCCCACAATTGCTTAGCTGTGGAGTTGCAATCATTGGCTGGCTGGGAATAACATTGAGGCCTGTGGCCAAAAAAAAAGTCACAGGCCATGTCCAACCCTAATGCTGTTGCTGATTCAATCATGATGACATCACCAGCGGCACCAGACAGATAGAATTTGCACGCCCCTCCAGGTTGTGCACTACAAGGACCCATTTGTTAGTCAAAGGTGCTTGTGGGGATAAGAAGGGACATCCTAGCAAAAGGGCTTGGCTTTCTATTAAGATATGTGTCTGCCTTAAAAACCTCATTTGTGTTAGTGACCCTTATTGCTCTCTTAAATAGAAGATAGTCGAGGGGGCTGAAATGAGGGATGTATAAGAATCCTTGAAAAACACAATGCACTCCCTTTAAACGCAGGGGCCTTAATTCAGCCGGCACAGGGGCCTTAATTCAGCCGGCACAGGGGCCTTAATTCAGCCGGCACAGGGGCCTTAATTCAGCCGGTACAGGGGCCTTAATTCAGCCGGCACAGGGGCCTTAATTCAGCCGGCACAGGGGCCTTAATTCAGCCGGCACAGGGGCCTTAATTCAGCCGGCACAGGGGCCTTAATTCAGCCAGCACAGGGGCCTTAATTCAGCCGGCACAGGGGCTTTGATTCAGCCGGCACAGGGGCCTTAATTCAGCCCGCACAGGGGCCTTAATTCAGCCGGCACAGGGGCCTTAATTCAGCCGGCACAGGGGCTTTGATTCAGTCGGCACAGGGGCTTTAATTCAGTTGGCACATGGGCCTTAATTCAGCCCGCACAGGGGCCTTAATCCAGTCCGCAAAGGGGCCTTAATTCTGCCGGCACAGGGGCCTTAATTCAGTCCGCACAGGGGCCTAAATTCAGCCGGCACAGGGGCCTTAATTCAGCCGGCACAGGGGCCTTAATTCAGCCGGCACAGGGGCCTAAATTCAGCCGGCACAAGGGCCTTAATTCAGCCCACACATGGCGTGAGGTCTGGGCAATCCACTTAAAAATGACAAGACTTTCCTACAAAATTCTTCCATGTCAAGGGAGTTTAAGCCTCCAGGTCTGAGATGATCCATGTAGAGGAATGCAGGATCCGGGGAAGTCTGCCTCCATTAAGCGGCAGTAATCAGAGTCTGCCTCTCGGAGACCTGAATGGCGTTGTTAGCAATGAAAGCATCCTGATTACCATCTATCCTCCCCCGTACCCCCTCATGTGTGTGCCCACTCTTTCTTCCTCCCCTCTCCAGTAGTCACGATCACCCACCGCCTGGAATGAAAAGCAAATAAAGCGGAAGATGGAGGGAGCGAGCAGCGGGCAAAGCCCACATGCGGGTCTGGCTGACGGCAAAAAAAACATTCTGAGGTGGGGCTGGGGTCTGCCACTACTTACCCACTGTTTACACATCGCTGCTCCCTGCTCCCAGTGTGTACAGGCTCATTTCAAACCAGTCCCTGCACAATTACAGCTAATTCTTTTCAGATGGGAGCTGTCCCCTTTTACTAGGTGCAGGTCACTGCTGTTTGACAGCATACAAATGTAACAACAGCGAAAACACACATGCACCAAAGTAACAACAATATATATTTCAAAATGTAATATATATATATTTTTAAATTTATTTAACTAAAATATGGTTTATCTAGGGTAGGCATCAGCACTAGGCATACCCGGACAGGTGCCAGGGGCCGTGCACCTTGAGAGGACCCACATCATTCCCTCTACCCTGGGCAGCCCCTATGCAGCATGTAGGGCCGTGCAGTAACCAGGGCTAAGATTGGCCATTGGGAGAGCCTTTATTTTTTTCTGTCAGTCCTTCTATTCTTTGTTTCTTTGCTTCTATTGTTATCTATCTATCTATCTATCTATCTATCTATCTATCTATCTATCTCCTATCTATCTATCTATCTATCTATCTATCTCATATCTATCTGTCTATCTATCTATCTATCTATCTATCTATCTATCTATCTATCTCATATCTATCTATCTATCTATCTATCTATCTATCTATCTATCTTCTATCTATCTATCTATCTATCTATCTATCTATCTATCTATCTATCTCATATCTATCTATCTATATCCTATCTATCTATCTATCTATCTATCTATCTATCTATCTATCTCATATCTATCTGTCTATCTATCTATCTATCTATCTATCTATCTATCTATCTATTTATCTATCTATCTATATCCTATCTATCTATCTATCTCATATCTATCTATCTATCTATCTATCTATCTATCTATCTATCTATCTATTCTGTGTTTCTTTCTTTCTCTCACGTGTTCCTTCTGCCATTTCTTTTCTTTCTTTCTTTACTTTTCTTCTTTCCTTTTATTACTTCTGTCAGTCCTTCTATTCTTTAATCGCTTTTTGCTATTCTCTTCTTTCCTTCTAGTCTTCTTTCGTTTTTCATGTTCGTTCTGCCATTCCTTTCTTGTGTCATTCTTTTCCTTTATTTTTTCTGTCAGTCCTTCTATTCTTTCTGTCTTTCCATCTCTTCTTTTTTGTCTTTCATTCCTTCTCTCTCTCTTTCCTGCTTTTTTTCCTTTTATTCGTTCCTTGTTTCTTTTCATTTATTTTTCATAATCCTTTCTTTCCATTTATTTTTTCTTTCTTTTTGTCATTTCGCCTTTTCTTTCTTTCTAGCTTCCTTTCCTGCTTTTTTTGTCATTCCTTCTCTATTTCTCTTTCTTTCTGTCATTCCTTCTAAACTTTCTTTCAGTCTGTTATTTTTTTCTTTCTATTTTTTCTTACTACTGTTTGGACTGTCTAATTGTTGAGGGGGAGGGGGTCCCCCTCAACAATTAGACAATTAAAGGAGTAGGGACACTTGATACTTGACAATCTTTCTTTCCCTAGGTATATCAAGCACAATGAATACCTAGGGCCCCCCTTCCTGAATACTCTTTCGACTGACAGCTAGGGCCAGGAAAGATTTTTTGAGGGGTCTCCAGAATTGTGCCCCTCCCCATTTCCCAGCACAAATAGATACTTTAGTAATTACGAACACTGAGGATGACAGAATCACCTGTCCTTGTGGCACCAGGTAGGCCTCTGTTGCCATCAACTTCTTTTCAAACTGAGGGGCAGGTACTCAAAAGAGGAGCAGTTCAAATGCATGTAACCCATTTGATCATACTCCTCCTAATGGGATAGGGATGCTTTTATTTTGGTTTTATGAGGCCCAAACTCGTTTCATCCAAACTCAACATCCAAAACTTACCTACTATTAGCCATGACCCCTTCTTATTGGCTATCCAGGTCCCATTGTTAACATTGTTTATTATCCTCTCCTACCTTTTCATAAGTCACCCAACTACCCCTTTATCATTTAGTATCTGCTCTCCCCATTATTCATTCATGTTTCCTAATCAGAGCCCTTCAGACTTATCCCAAAAATAGGTGGCCGCTTTGAATCTGCTTCTCCCCATTTAAAGTGGACCAACACCCACGGGTGATCGGCCCGGGAATCTATAAGATTCCCGGGCCGATCACCCCCCACCCCGCGGGACATCCGAGATCGGGATGTCCCGCGGGGTGTAACCCCCCCAAAACCCCCGAAAAACCTTACCTGATCTTCGGCGGCGGCCGGCCGCCGCCGCCTCCCTCGCGCCCCTGTAGCCGTGCGCGCGCCCGCGCCGGCCGTCTGCGAATGGCCGACGCGGGCGCGTCAAAAGGGACGCGCGGGAGGCGGCGGCGGCGGCAGCCGCTTAGACGTTCCTGGACCAGGCTTGTACGTCGGCGCTGGGAGCGGAAAGAGGTGAGTTTTTCGGGGGGTTAGGGGGGGTTTCACACAGCGGGGCACCCCGATCGGGGGTGCCCCACCGAAGTGGACCAAGACCCAGGATAGTCAAAATCCTGGGTGTTGGTCCACTTTAACTCTTATATACATTGTCTAGCTACACTGGTGATACTGATTACACAGGCTGAAGATGCCTGGTGCCCTAACATAGAAGCTTTGTTCTGCCCAAAGCTGTTGCCCTGGTCCTTTATCTGGGCCCAATACATGGCTAATGCCTGTACTGCTCAGTGGAAGACCCGTGCGTGCACACCTTACATTCAGAACAAGCGTGTGGATGTACAATGATAAGTGCTGTAAAATAATCCATTGGTCACAGACGATGGAGAAGACAGAATTGTTTAACACAGAAACATAGAAGGGTGATGGCAGAAGGAGACCATATGGTCCATTTAGTCTGCCCTTATGTGTATACTGTATGTTCTCTATATCTTATGTGTATACTGTATGTTCTCTATATCTTATGTGTATACTGTATGTTCTCTATATCTTATGTGTATACTGTATGTTCTCTGTATCTTATGTGTATACTGTATGTTCTCTGTATCTTATGTGTATACTGTATGTTCTCTATATCTTATGTGTATACTGTATGTTCTCTATATCTTATGTGTATACTGTATGTTCTCTATATCTTATGCGTATACTGTATGTTCTCTATATCTTATGTGTATATTGTATGTTCTCTATATCTTATGTGTATACTGTATGTTCTCTATATCTTATGTGTATATACTGTATGTTCTCTATATCTTATGTGTATACTGTATGTTCTCTATATCTTATGTGTATACTGTATGTTCTTTTTATCTTATGTGTATACTGTATGTTCTCTTTATCTTAGGATAGATGGAGGCTTATCCCAGGCATGTTTAAATTCACTGACTGACGATTTATCAACTACCTCTGCTGGAAGTTTGTTCCAAGCATCTACTACTCTTTCTGTAAAATAATATTTTCTAACATTGCTCCTGATCTTCCCCCCGACTAGCTTCAGGTTAGGCCCCTTGTTCTATCATTAAGTTTCTTCTTAAAAACACTTCCCTCCTGAACCTTATTCAATTCTTTCACATATATAAAGGTCTCCATCATGTTCCCCCTCTCCCTTCTTTCCTCCAGACTGTACAGATTAAGTTCTTCAAGTCTTAT
Source organism: Gastrophryne carolinensis (assembly GCA_027917425.1). Classification (NCBI taxonomy): domain Eukaryota; kingdom Metazoa; phylum Chordata; class Amphibia; order Anura; family Microhylidae; genus Gastrophryne; species Gastrophryne carolinensis. The sequence goes on along the minus strand of CM051242.1, from coordinate 24,921,136 downwards.
CTGATAAGTTTTAAGTTTAAGTCCTTCCACCATTTTTGTTGCCGGCCTTTGGACCCGTTCTATTTGAATAATGTCTTTTTGCAGGTAAGGTCTCCAGAACTGCACACAGTATTCTAGCTGTGGCCTCACCAGGGCTCTATACAGTGGCATCACAGCCTCCCTCTTTCTACTGGTGATGCCTCGAGCTATACAGCCGAGCATCCTGCTTGCTTTTCCCACTGCCTGGCTACACTGTCCAATCATCTTGCAGCTATCAGTAATCAGTATCCCTAAATCTCTCTCCTCCGAGGTCCTGGCTAACACAGTGCTGCCCATACGGTGCTCAGAGACGGGATTCCTTTTACCCAAGTGCAGGATTTTACATTTAGATACATTAAACTCTAGTTTCCACAGTTTTTACCATTTATCCAGTAAAGCTAAATCATTTTCCATGTTGCAGACACCTCCCGGAATATCCACCCTATTACTAACCTTTGTATCATCAGCAAACAGGCAAATTTTTCCTACCAAGCCTTCTCTTATGTCACTTACAATTATATTAAAAAGAATGGGGCCCAGGACTGAGGCTTGCGGCACTGAAGTTAACTAATTGCCCAAATGACATAACAATGCAACACTAATTCTCCACCCTAGAATGCATCGAAACTATAATTGATAATATTTTACGGCTAGTTTTTGGGCTTTGTTCTAATCTGTTCCATGTCTCTACTTCAGAAGTGACAGAGGTTGAAGATTCTGGATTTTTTTTTCCCGAGCTCTACTTGATCTTATGCTCACAGCAGCTCAAGCAATAAATCTCGATGGAGAGCCATGTGTTTCGCTCATGCTGAAGTATGTGTGCAATTACAGACTTTGTTAAAGCGCTGCACACTGAGATCTGCTGTAGAGGTGTCTCTGACTTTCTCCAGCCCTCTGCGCCTAACGCCAGTAAAAGGAACAATAACTCGTACCCTTATGCTGACTTCTGATGCCCTATCAGAGTTTAATGGAAGGGTTAGCTAATCGCAACAAGAGAATCGGTGGTTAGGTCATCCTTGACTTATTACAGCGTTCAAACGTTGACGGATAAGGTCCCGTTATATGGAATGTAACACTTACCACCACATCCTCATTACAGAGGGGGGCAGAAAGCAATAGGATTATAGAACTATGGCAAAATAAGGTCCAGTTTTGGGTTTGGAAAGCTTCTGAATCTCACCTGGAGAACTTCTTTACTCTGAGAGATAACTGGATACCAGGGACTTAAACAACTTTTTTTAGTTTGAAGTAGAAAAGTTTTCCAAACTTTACAGAACACCAGGAAAGAGAAGTTCTCCGGTGAGGCCCATATACTGTAAATAATAATGTTATTGTGTGTCACTTGGAGGGTCTGTCTAAAGCAGGCGTCCCCAACCTTTTCAACCTTGAGAGCTACATTCATCACCGAGAGATGGTCCTGAGCCACTTTTGGCTTGAAGCTATTGGTGCACAGCTCCCCCACCCCATAAATACTTTCCCCTTCAGAAGCAGATCCTCCATCTTCAAAAAGTAAAGCAGGCAGAGAAGCGTTTTGGCTTACTAGCAGCTTTTCCTGCACAACGGTCAATGGGAGTGCACCACTGGAATCTGTAAATACAGGTAAGCTGGAATGTTTCTCCACCTGCCCAACTCATTGACCCCAGACAGGCCATGTGCCAGCAAGAGTCCATGAGCCACCTGTGGCTTCTGAGTTACAGGTTGGGGATCAGTGGTCTAAAGTGCCACAAACGTTTGAACCTCACCTGGAGAACATCTCTGAAAAACCAAACTGGATACAATTGATTTAAATAAGATTTTTACCAGCCAAGGGGACTGCAAAAGTCCCCAATTTACACTTATGTCCTGTAAGGGCCATACAGCTCAGTAATCGCCAGCACCAAAAGCGCAAAAAATACTGCCTATTATGTCCTGTAAGCTAGATTACTTCTTTGTGATGCCCATTAACTTGTGCTGTATTTTACCTGTCTTGTGCTGCAGGGCTGGCGCTAGCACTGGGCATAACCAGGCAAGTTGCAGGGCTCCTGGCATCTTCAGAGTCCCATTTAGGCTCAGAATGGGCCATTAAATGAATGACACCACCCATCAGACAGGTGAGCCAGGTGTCCCATGTGAAGATCTGCTCACAGCTGGCTTCAGGACCAGAACGATGGAGAAGATAGTGAGAAATGGAGGTCTATTGGTGGCAGCTCTGAAGGTGGCATAGACCAGAGGACCGTTTATAGCACTGGTGGACTCCTTCAAAACAGCAGAGAGGCAGCAAGGCCTGAAACATGATCGTCAGCAGCAAAGAAAGCAGTAAGGTCTGAAGGGCAATTGGCGACAGTGGAAAAGGGGAAAGGATCAAAGGCCAATCAGAAATAGTAAGGAAGGTAGCAAGGACTAGAGGACAATTTGAGGCTGTGAAGAAGCCAGTAAGGACCAATCAACAGCAGAAGTTTGCAGTGGATCTAATGGATGACATGACGTGAGTTGACGTGATAAACCGTAAAGGGCCCACTTGGAATCTTTTGCCCAAGGGCCCACATAAACCTGGAGCTGGCCATGTTCAGTAGCACTGATTTTATAAAAAAAAATGCATTAGACTACAAAATGCAACACAGACACAGCATGGTACACAACGCCCCACAATACATAAAGGTGTGAACACAGCGTGTGGTCAAAAACGCACCACAAACTACCTAGCCTCTGTACAGACAAGCAACTCAGGACTTTGTTCTACTGGCTGTGGCGTTTAAGGGGTTAATGACGCATTGTAAAAATGCACTTGTGACTCTTTTTTAATATACACAAGGCGTCATGACAGAGTCATAAATGTGACATTCCATCTTGTAATTAACAGGCTTCCTGGTGTTCTGGAAAACGCTTAATGAGCAATGTGTCACGTGAAACCAGAGAGTTGGGCGGTAATTGGGGTAAGGGCAGCGAGTGTGCCTTTTAGATCTGGGTGTGAAAGCAAAAGTGACTCGCTCTGTACGGGAAATCGTTTGGCCAATGATAGGATATTTAAAGTGGTCTAGTCATCAAACTGTCTTTTTTTTTGTTTTTCCTAAAACTAGTTGGCTAAGTGACTCCCTATTTCACAATGAGATCATTCAACCAGGCTTTGTTGAAAAGGGAAATATTATTTTAGATGAAGGTACATCGAGCTCTACCTTACACGAGGCCACAGCTGAGCCTATGGCAGAAAAGATCTCCCTGAATGTTCTGCCAGCTCCAGCACATCCCAGACCGGCAACTCTGCCATAAGAGAACCCATTAGATTTGCCATGAGAATAGGATTAACTGCTCTCTTCATGATCTCAAAAATCCCAATATTAACGCCTTCTAAGGTTCAAAAACTTGAGGACATCCATACAAGTTTAACAAATCCTAAGGCTTTGAAAGTATCTAGTGAAGGAACTGCTCAAAGTTCTATTTAGCCTTGCCACAACAAAACATATTTGGAAGGTGTTGGAGTCTTGTTGATGGTTTAAGGCAGAGAGTTTTTGCATGGGACATACAAGCCAAGGAAAATGGGATTTCTCCCAGAATCCGTTGCAGTAGGCAGGCCCCTGCAAATGATTCCTTTACACCTCTTACAGCTATACCCAAAGCGCTTGGATCTGCCAGCGAGGACAATGCTCTGTAATAGCATATAAGAAAATATGTCACCATCCACTCCTACTTGTGGACACATATGTCGGATTTTTGGCCCTCTTTTGCCCAAGTCTGAAATTAGATGGTGAGGCTTGGAGTGCCAGGACATCGTCATACGCCTGGTTAGGGAGAGACCCATGTTAGGCAGTATAGGGTGGATTTATAGGGATCTAACATCCTGCTATTTAAAGCTACAAGGCAGAGAGTGCTTTCCTAAATTGGAAATTCTCCCAGAATCCCTTGCAGTAGGCAGGCCAATGAAAAAACAGAGTTGATATAACAATCTTGTTAATCTCAAGACATTTTGGACACTAACATATTTAACAGGGGATCTCAACATAGTAGTGTATACCATGGAGGAACTGCTCTAAGAGATGAGCATGACAAGAAAAGTTTGTAGGCTCATGTTTGAACTTCTAACTATTATCATGATCTCAATAATCCCAAAATGAAGATGGCATGGGGCTATTGTAAGACATTTTGGATATTCACCATGTAGTGTATCCGGTGGAAGATCTTCTCCTAACAAGCATATGTGTTGTCTTGCTATACCAAGAAATGTTCAGAGGTCCATGTTTGGACCTTTTAGCTAATATAAGGATGTCAATAACCCCAATATTAAAGACTTGCTCTGATACTGTAGTAAAATAATTTTCACATGCAGAAAACCCTAATAAAATGGACGTATAGAGTGAAAAAAACACCCCACGGATAGATTTTGTCTTGCCGTGTTGAGAAATGTTTAAGCCTCCTATTGAGGGAACTGTAGTTAAATTTTGGACACAAGTTTAACAAAACCTAATAATATCCAGTGGTGGAACGCCAAGGATATATGTAGTCTTGCTACTAAATACAAATATTTGGAGGCCCATGTTTGAGCTTTGTAGATGATGGCAAGCCTTCTAGGTATACACTGTGCCACATTTAACAAGTATACCGATCCTTTGTATAGAGAATAAATAGAGTTATGTTTAATGAAGAAATAATTGGTGGCCTTGTATGTCTTTCATGTATATAACAGATATGAAACAATATAAAGAGACATATAGAATCTGAATTTATGGCATAAATATAAAGAGGTTATTCAGGCCATGGCAAAAAGAAAGATAGGATGTGCTCATCCAGTCAATATATAGCAGTCAAGAGGTGCTAGATGGGTGTGACCACACACTAAGCAAAAAAGAAAGTTAAACCTGTGCACACTCATACTATTGAAAAACCTTGTTAAGAACATGCACTGTTAGTTAACATAGATTGTAATGAATGTAAAAGCGAGGTAGCGAGATAACAATGAAAAATGCTTTACTTGCCTACACAAGTGTGCAGGCTGTGCAGGCAAGTAAAACATTTTTCATTGTATGTGTGCAAGCAAGTTAAGTTATTGCAATGTCTTTAGACAGGCTGATTCATGTATTGCATTGCTTGTGCACACACAAGTAAAAAAGTAGCAATGTCTGCACAAACTTTTAAACTTAGTAATGTTAGGGACGGGGTACAAATTGGACGGTATTGACGCGGCTACCTCGCTCTTACATTCATTGCAATCTATGTTAACTAACAGTCCATGTTCTTAACAAGTTTTAGCTAGGTTTTTCAATAGTATGAGTGTGCAGAGGGTTAACTTTCTTTTTTATTCAGGCCATGCCAATCTAACCTACCCCACTATGATCCCCATGAATCGTAGAACTGAGAACCACAAACATTGATCACATTTTACACAGTATGATCAATAGATTCTCAAGATATGTTGTTGGAGTGGATGAATAATCAGCACAGCCAAAATTAAATACAATTTTTATTTACGAACATTCCAAATGTATTCCACAACTTTGACCGAAACTGTCAGAATAATGCCATTCTGGGAGGGTATTTGCCCAACCCCTAGGGTTTCCTAATTACTTTCATCACTTGTTTATCTCAATTTTGTCAGGATGTAAATGAAAGTTTGTTGAAATAGAAAAACAAGTGTTTAATTACACTCGTTGCCAACTATGGAGGTCAACCAATTTTGATACATATTTGAAGAAGCAATCGTATTCTGTAGAAAAAAAATTACACTAATACAAAACTGAGGACAGTTGTACAGTAAGTGTTGTCATTTTAGATTAGGAAAATAACGAACGGAGCAGTTCCGCTGATTGCTAACAAATGCGAATGACAGAAAATAACTGTCAACAGTTGAGTTTTTTTTTATTTGGTTATCACAACTAGCTCATTGACCATCTTGCTGACAGACTCTCTGGGACTCTACCTTCAACTTATTTTTTAGAGCCATGTATGCTTTTTGCCGATCCGAACATGCCAGGGCTTACATAGGATGCTTGCTATTTGTACCCTCTAGAGTAAGGGTGTCGAAATGGAACATTGTTCATGTAGGGTTGGCACAACCCATTGAGGACTGTCGGGTATACACTGTATAAATATATTTGACAAGATCCTTTTAGGAGCCATACGTCCATACCTAATTTATATTTGCTGACCAGTGTACAGGTTAGGACTGGTTTACACAGTTTCTAATTATCTCATTGGGTGGTATGTATGGGTGCAAATAAGAGACTCACTCTCCAGCTGTAGCAGATAGTAGGAAATCGGGTGCCTGACATGGTTAGTCCACAACCATGATAAATCATCAAATGCGTTTCGGGCGCGGCTGCGTCCTTTTTCAAATGTGATGTCATTTGAAAAAGGACACGGTCGCGCCCGAAACGCGTTTGATTTTATCCCTGCATTTGCACTGATGGGCTGCTTTCAATGATTTTTGACAATAAATGGATGTTTCATGGGAGTGCAGACCGGCATCATTATATTTTGGTATGTATGGGTGGTCTATTATATAAAAGCACACAAAATGACTATTCAAGGTGCATGAAATGCACAAAAATGAGTAGTAGTAGTAAAGCTGTTTTCATCATCCTTTTTTTTTAGATTTTTTTATGTATAGTAGATCAGGATTGGGTAAAGTATAGATGGCAGCATATTGGGTCAGTCCCTATCCTGATAGGACCCTGTGCACCACCGGTGGTTGGGATACACTGGTAAAAGATTATGTGGTATCTTGGTGCAAGCAGCAGGTTTGTATACCATTAGATGCGGCGTGGAAGGTTTACCAATGCCTAATATTAATTTATTTATTAATTAGGGTAGACAGTAATCCAAATAAGAAAGAACATTTGATGTCATGGCAGCTTGCATGGCATGATCTTTGCTTTTATAATTGGAGAGTAGCTTTCTTGCTTCTTCTAATTTCTTTCTCCTAATGCTTATAAAGGTTTTATTCTGGCATCTATCAAAAAAAAAATCATATTGGCCCATGAATAGTTTTTACTGGTAAACGTGAAATAAAGGAAATGGAAAAAAAATCAATACAGTCTGATTTTGCCAAACTCCTGTCTTGTGCAGAACAGGAGCCGGTCCCCTCCGCTGACAGTGTCCCTTTTGTATCTCATGATGGTGTTCCTATGATAGCTCCTGGCAGTATAGAATTACGCTACAGGATGCCCACTAGTTGAAATCCCCTATAATGCAGAATAATAAACATCTGATCTCAAGTCAAGACCTTACAGGCACTCTTAGCCATTTTTTTTTCGAGTTGGTCCACCGTTTATCCTGGAACGTGGCCAGGGATCCTCTGGTAATGTAGTGTTCTTTTTACCATCCCTGAACAAAAGAGCTTTTCTTGTCCGAAGAGCTGTCAAGTTTATCCAAATAACCTCAGCTCCAGACTAGCCTCTCTCCTGCTCTCTCTATTTTTTAATGATATTTCCAAGAAAACGACACTTTGTATCTTTAAACTACTACACCGGATTAATGCAAAAATAAAACCTTGGGCTGGTTTGCCAAGAAAAACTCGTTCTCGTCAAATGAAGCATCTGAAGCACGGTTGGCCACAGTGACGGAGCAGTGTCACTTCCTCCAGGGCTGTAAATGTGCCTAATGACAGCGGGGGGGGGGGGGGGGGGGGATGAATGCTATGGAAATTGATCATTAAGGTCTATTTATACTTTACCATTAAAAGGTTGTGGCTTACAGTTTCCAGTTTTAACAGACAATAAGCTAAATATGTTTAGACTTTTATAAGTATGATGCAGCATGTCATTGTTTTCCAACATTTGCTTCTAGCCTCATGGTCTCACTTCTTTGCTAAAAGTTAGGAACTGTATCAGGGTTTCTATAGTTTCAGGAAATCTTCTCCATAATGTCCATTGGACCACCATCAAACCAGTTAATGCATTCCCCCAGTCGTATTTGCCACAAGTAGCTTTTCTCAGCGTGAGTATATTCCTCCATGTGACAGTTTGGTGCCAACCACATTAACCCTGCTGTCATCTAATATGAGAGCAGGTCCCAACAGGGAAAGGACTTGCACATGCAGATAGACAGTTGCCTAGGTCAACAGTGACTTTTTAATGGCAGTCTGGCAGGGCCGGCTCCAGGTTTGTGGGGGCCCTCGGGCAAGACAGTCTTAGTGGGCCCCAAAGTAGTGAGTCACATGATGTCACCTTTCAGCTCCGCTGCCACAAATGGGTCATCTCCTGCTGCTAATCACCCTTCGGTCCTTGTCAGTTGTCATCTGGTTCTCTCCACCTTCTGAGCTTCCATCAATTGCCCTCCATTCCAGGCCACCTTCTCCATTGTTGCTGATCATCCCCTGTTGCTGAGGCCAGCCATGAGCAGGTCTGCACACAACACCTGCCATTTGGTGGTTTGGGTCCACTGTAAAATAATGCCATGGCCAAGTGTGAGCCTGAGTGGGCCCCTGAAGATGCCAGGGACCCTGGTAATTGCCCAGGTTTGCCCTGTGCTGGCGTCGGCCCTGCAGCCTGGTCCTTCTGTTGGAGGGGTCAGTGTTTGCTTTAGCTATCGGGGACTAGAATAGTGATTAGGAGATTGGGTGTGTATCTGCCCTATAAACTGTCTCTAATAAAAGCAAGGCTACAGCTAAAACCTCTTTTAAGCTTTGGATCCCATGGAGAAAGGTAGAAGCCATATTGTGTTGTTCTCTGTGGTTACAGGAAGTTCAGGAAATTTAGGATATATGACATTCATGGATTTTCTAAGGAACCTGTCTGTGATCACCAATCAGTGGATATCTATAGTATAATTTACCATTCCACCCAAACTTACCTAAACAACAATCTTGCTGATATTGATTTGGGATGCCCTGCTGTATTAATCAGAAGAGGAAGCTCATTGATGTAAATGTGGAATTCTGCACAACACGGCATGCATGCTTCCCTCAACCCTCAATGGTTTGTCGGCGCTCAAACACTGTGAGGTCCGTGTACTTGGAGAGTCAGGTAAGTTGTGCTGTGCCGAATGCTGCATTTACAGCAGCGATGAAGGAGGTGAGTAGCGTAACTCTTTAGAATTACACATTGGGGCATTCTTGGGACCTTGCTTACCAGATGTCTTTTAGAATTTTGGTCTTGTTTAATACCTTTTCTCCACACTTTTTTGTGACTTGCTATTAAAATATGTTTTTAGACACTGTTCCCATTAAATTACTTTAGATCCTTTTGGTAAGGGTGCTAGTCCTTGGTTTTTATTGAGTGTTGTGATTACAACCAACAAGCTTTTATGCAGCAGTTATAACCTAATGAAAAGCTACCCAAAAGCTGGTTGGTAGTGATCAATTAACTCCTAAAACCAGGGACTAACAGACAATGATTGCACCATATTTGATATGTGTTTGCCTCTTTTCCTATATTGTACTGATTTATAGTGGTGTTTAAGGGACAATGCAGCAACACTAACCCCTACAGGTTATCAAATATCTACCCCTGTGGCATCCTGAATTGGGATACCCCTCCTGTTAAAGGTTCCTAGAAAGCCTGAAACTGGGCATTAATACTCAACCCTCTCGAACCTATAGGATTCACTGGGTGGAAGTGCACTCAACATGAGTGGCGCCCCGAAAGCATCCCTGATAACCCCCATGGGCTACGCAGTCACATGAGATGCAAGTGTAACATGGAACTAAAGAGTAATCCTGCCTATTTTTGGGGTTCCCATTTATCCAAAATCAGGATGCTCCTGGGATGGGAAGTGAAAACTACAGTCATTTTTGACTTTAGGTTCCCATTGAGCCAACTGGGAATCGTCATACTGCAAGAACGTTTCTTGGGATGGCCGTGAAACATTCTATCATCTTAAACCTGGCTAATGAACTAGAAACCAAGTTCGACATGTCGAAGTGAACTGCACCAAAAATGTGTTACAATTTAAAAGTGCAAAAAAGAAATATGATTCTTTTCCAAAGCAAGAAAAAAGAAACAAGACATTGAGCTATAATTTCCACTAGATATACGCTCATAAATGTCTATATGTAGTCTAATTAGGATGACTGATTGGCTGAAAATGTACCTCGGTGCTCCCTTGGGCTTGTTCGGTATTCAGATGGGGTCTTGTAATAACAGCAGAGAATCCACCACTTTTCACGAGTCTGCATGGTACAGGTGTGCTCAGACTGGCATTAGGCATGTTTAAGCCAGTTAAGGCATCTGAACTAACCCCCCCCCCCCTATGAGGAGCTATTAAACTTTTTATGGAAGGGAGGTAGGAGTAGAGAGGAAACTCTGGGTGAAGTTTTCAGGATGGTGTCTCAGTTTGCAATTTTATTTCTACAAGATAATAAGGCTGTAGGTTTCTTCTACACTATGAATATATATATATATATATATATATATATATATATATATATATCTCTCAAAAAAGAAATCCCTGGACAACCTTGTCACTTGTGCTAGGGTATCTACCACTGTGCAACAGCTATTCACTAAACTTCTTCACTTTCTTTTGAATTTCTCAATTTCACATGAGAGCCTTAGACAGTACAAAAAAGAGACATGTTTTTGGAATATATACTAACAATTATTCTTCTGAGAACAAAACATGGCTGTATATTGTATACACTACGGTAAAAAAAAAAAAAAAAAAAAAAAATATATATATATATATATATATATATATATATATATATATATACAGGTGCTTTAAGGCTGCGTAATGCCTGCCTCCCTGGTCTCCCCCCTCCCCAGCCTCTTTACCCAGCTCCATTGGACCCCATAGCCAAGAAACCCCAGCCCATGTCCTACCACAATGCTATAGCCCCAGCATTTTGGATTGAGAGGGGCATATTAGTCCCTGCCACATTATCCAACCTTGCCCATAATCTGTCCCTGCAACCTTACATCCATTGATCTGGGGGGAATCAGGGGAAATGTTGCAGGTTGGTCATGGGCTGGCTGTAGATGGTAAAATCCTGTGCTGATTTTTGGATCCAGTCTGCCACTGTGTGTAGGAGAAGGGGTTCCAATATGCAGGGCCTGGAAAATTCTAATGTCAACCCTGCTTTACTATACAGATATGTAAATTGTTGTATAATATACCCCCCTCTATGTAAACAATGACTGCCTGAAAGAAAATCAAACTGGTCTAGACGAACTGGAATCCCCAGTTGGACTTTACAAAGAAGGGCTGAGTTGTGCTCAACACAATGGAAAATATTAGCACAACCTTCCACTTACCATCTGCACAATATGCAGGAGCTGGGAAAAGAGCTGTTACTCTCTAACACAATAGTAGTTGCCAGTGGGATAACTCAACATTTATGCAATGATGACCTTGTTTGCCAGATTAAAGCATACTTATTTCCAAACAGTCGAGAAATATGCCTTTCATGACTTCTAGTGATAGTTGGGGACATTATCAAGATTCAGGGCATGGCAAGAAATTGTGGTGCTACACGCTAGTCATGTGGCTGGTCAAAACGTTGCATTGGCTTTAAGTGAACATTCTTTTTAGAGATTCCATACGCAAGGAAGTACAGCAGCCAGGGGACCACTGTTTGGGTATAAGTGTGCTTCATGTTATCTGTAGATGATATGGGGTCCAATAAATATCCAGGTTCTGGCTGCAGAAGGTCTTACTTAGGTGGTTATTTCTGAGCTCTCCATCTCATGTGGAGGAGCTTGTTGCCTAATGTGATGTGCTTAGTCGTTCTTCATTCACTAAAGTTTGCTGAACTCTTCCTCCCCACATTTAATACATTGCAAAAATATTTTTTTTACATTTTTATATCCCACACGCCTGAGGCTTTACGTTTTTGAGAAGTTATTTAGGTGAGGTGCAGAAGTTGTTAAGTTTCGAAGAGAATTTCAGAATATGGAAATAACAAAAAAATATGTCATGGGTCAGTAAGAAGCCACACACGGTGACATGAGGTATAGAGCTTATTCAGGAGTTCCTCCATTGCATTGATATCAAGTGGGCATCCTTTAAAGAGGTGTTTTAGGCTGAGAAGGGCAGCAGCCAGGGAACCACTGCTTGGGTACAGATCTGCTTTATGTTATCTGTTGATGGACATCTACATTTATATTTTGACAGATACAAGATCCAATAAAGACTCTGGTTGAAAAAAGACTCTGTTAGAAGAGATTGTCTCATTATCGGGTGAGCTTGGCATTACAGGAAGCCTATGTTCACCACTGTTTGCTGAGCTCGCCAAATCAGCACTTAATAAAGTGCAAACATTTTTTTCAAACCTCAGCTCATCAGATTGGGTTTTGAGAAGTTCTTCTGTGAGGTAATGTAAGTTTTTAATGAGGTAAATACAAAAAATGGAATCCCGCACAGCATAAATCTATATAAGCTGGATGCTGGCTATGGGAGCACCAGCCACCCGACAAGGGCGTGCCTCAATATCAAGAGAAACAGTGGTCTGCCAGCACAGGCCACAGGTACTCCCTAAAATGCAGCCGCACACATCAAAGAATATGTAAAATCAATATTTTATTGAATCCAAAAATTACAAATATTACATCAGGACAAGGACCATAAGTCAACACATTAAAAACAATTAAAACCATGCAGACATAAAGTGGACCATATTAGACTAATAGTAACCGGATTAAATTATATTAATACATTGAGAATAATGCCGTCATCCACTATTACATGCCTTGGGGTCTCTGCCCATGGAAAGTGCTTGTGCATGAAGGAAACAGTGCTGAAGAGGAAAACAGTGATAATGCCAAAAGACACTATGTGCAAAGTATACAATTATAATTAATAAGGGGACCAAGTGTCCCTATATATATAGAGATGTACCAGGGGGTACCATAATAAAGTGCTCAGTGCAAAGTGCAGTGCCTAAAATAGACAGGTGCTGAGGCTCCAAGGCACGGAATACAGAAAAGATATGGCAATGCTAATCAATATCAATGATGTTGATCACTTCAGACTTTACCAGATAGATGGTCTAGGTCCACTTTAGTACTCCACGCTCCACCACCTCCGACGCGTTGCGTGGCAAGGCTCCTAATGCCACTTCATCAGGGTATGGCTGGTCCCTGTCTGTCCATGGCCATAAATACCCTCCATGTGTTACCCATCGCGCACCACGCGGCTGACCGCCCCCAGACATTTTCCAAAATTAGGAAATGAAAAAGCCATAATGGGGATAGTGAGCTTGACATAGGTTCATGAGAGCCACATTTTAGTGAATAACCCCCTCCCTGGTTTGGTGTTCAAAACAGGGTAGCTATCTCTGTAATAACTCTAAAAATCTCTATGAAAAAATACAAATGTGTGCTACACACAGCTGAAATCTGTTTTAGTTGCTGGTATATGGTAGTAGTCATTAGTAAAAACCTTTGGTACTTCCGCGGTAGCACAATTTTTACTAAGCTACTTTGCATACAAAAGCATTAGCCGTTATGATGTACAGTGTATGGCTTAAATCTTCTTGCGGCAGGTTAATCCATAACAATTTTAACACCAACGTTCATCAAATGAATCTGTTTTTAAGTGCAGGGCATCAGCTGGGATTTTTCATTAGCGATTATTATTCTATTTACAAAAAGCCTATATGAATGTTCGGAGTTTATGATGACCACTTAATGACTACAAGTGGCCCTTAACAAACTTCAGCTTGTCTGTTTGGCATCAAGTGAATAAGCCAATGATGATTTTGTTTAGCGATGTCGGCGAGGCCCGGCCCGTCGACTTTGTAGTGGCCTTCAAAAAAAATGCTTAGGTAATAATAAAATGGAGTGTCGCGTCAAAAGGTTTATTTTACAGTTCAGTGTTATCTTGTGCCGTGCAGGCAGTTTATTTAATTTAAGAGCTCTGTTTGTGAACGTGGCATTGAGATATTTTTTTAAGCTAGAAGACGTGGTCATTATTGATCGACGTCAGGAAGAATATATTGGTGGAAGGAAAAGATTCCTTTGCTCCTCAGGTTTGGCTTTCAGACCTCCCGGTATGGTGGTGTTAGTGATAATTTAATACTTTTAAGATGTCCAGAGATGAGCTAATTGATTCAAATCAAAGTCAATCCGAAATTCCTAAATGTTGGTTTCAGATACATTTTAGCCGCTAAAAGCCTTATTCTTCACTTACCAAACACCAAACCTCTTGCTATTCCCCAAAAAGGGATGATTTTTTGATGTCAGGAATGTATTTTCAGGGCAACTGGAAATTTTTAGATTCAGAATCTAATTATTTAGACCAAATGGAATCTTAATTTGACATAAGTCAAATCCCCCATGGGTGCTTTGGCCAGAACCCAGAAACAAATAACTTAGACTCTCCTTGTAGATAATTCAGTGACCCATAGGCTACTGTACACATCCAGCAAGACTAAAGCTGGAATTGTGGGTCCTGGCATGGAGACCCTGGGTCCTCAGGAGTGCAATAGATGCTAAGGGAGTGGCTACAGGTAAGCAAGGGTAGCTCATGCCAATATGGTGGCCCTTTTCTGGGTAGACATTGTGGGAACAGCTGCAAGTAAGCAGGGGTGCCTCATGTTGCTACCACACTAATAATCTGACTAGACACTGTGGGAGTGGCCGTAGGTAAGCAGGGCAGTGGCATGCCACTACGGCACTCCTGGTCTGAGGAGGCACTGTGGGAATGGCTGTTGGTAAGCGGCGATGGCTCATGGCGCTATGGCACTCCTGCTCTTGTAGACACTTTGGGTCTGGCTGTAGATGAGCAGGGAAGTCTCATGCCACTTTGATACCCCTGATCTGTGTAGATGTGGGAGTAGCTACTGGTAAGTCGAGAAGCCTCATGAGCACTACAGAACTCCTGGTCTGAAGAGACACTGTGGGAAAGGCTGCTGGTAAGCGGTGAAGGCTCATGGCACTATGGCATTCCTACTCTTGGTAGACACTATGGGTCTGGCTGTAGATAAGCAGGAAAGCCTCAGTCCACTTTTATACTCCTGATCTGTGTAGACAATATGGGAGTAGCTACTGGTAAGCCGAGAAGTCTCATGGGCACTACAGAACTCCTGGTCTGAGGAGACACTGTGGGAATGGCTGCTGGTAAGCAGTGATGGCTCATGGCGCTATAGCACTCCTACTCTTGGTAGACACTATGGGTCTGGCTGTAGATAAGCAGGAAAGCCTCATTCCACTTTTATACTCCTGATCTGTGTAGACAATGTGGGAGTAGCTACTGGTAAGCCGAGAAGCCTCATGGGCACTACAGAACTACTGGTCTGAGGAGACACTGTAGGAGCAGCGGCAGGTAAGCAGGGAAGCCTCCCGCCACTACAGTACTCATAGTCTGGGTAGATACCATAGGGGCAGCTGCAGTTAACCAGGGGAGTCTTGTAACACTATGGCACTCCTGGTCTGGGGTCTGAAGACACAGAATGTATTTACATGAAACATATCAACCAAGAATAACAGGATTACAAATGTACTGTAGACTCCTACAAATTAGAAATGTTGCTGATTTCAGTCTCTGGGTGGCAACTATATTTCGGTCTCCGCATTTCTCCAGTGTGTCCTTTATCCATATCGCGGAGTTGAAGCAAACAATAATTGTGGCAGTTTCAGATTAGGAAAAATGGATGGAGCCATTTGGGTGAGAGAATTGTATAAAGACAAAATATGTGATTGGGAAGTCGCTGATCAAGTCGATGGCTGCCGCACTCCTACCACATATTCAAATAGTCTCAATTAGTAGTCAGCGGCGACACCGCAAATCCAAAGTAGCACAAAGACCAGCACACCAGTAGATCTTCCAGATCAAACAAATATATTAATCTAACAATTGATTACATAGTCGTAGTCGGCGTTTCGTGGGTTAAACGGAGACTATGTAATCAATTGTTGGATTGATATATTTGTTTGATCTGGAAGATCTGCTGGTGTGCTGGTCTTTGTGCTACTTGGGAATTTGCTGATTACGCCATTACTTAAAGGCACAGTCCAGGCATACACAACTCGCAAGCAGCGCCTCTCACACTGCCTGTCACAAGCCTTGCATAGGAATGGCGGAGAGGGAGATGCCATGTGCCGGCACAGGAGCCTTAAAAAAAGTGTCAGTGTTTTCACAGCAGAAGAAAACCCAACCTGACAGTCGCTGGTCTTCCCCTGTCAGGATGCCCCGCTGTGTGAAAACCCCCCTGGGTCACTACAAAACTCACCTTCTCCTGCAGCTCCCTTGGCGATGTAAACAATTGGGAGTGAAAGTGACCGCATCCAAAGGACCTCTGCGATGAGGCGTGCTCCCCTGCCCGCTACAGTACACATCCAGCAAGACCGAAGCTGTATTTGTAGTCCTGGCATGGAGACCCTGGGTTCTCAGAAGCGCAATAGATGCTATGGGAGTGGCTGCAGGTAAGCAAGGGACGCTCATGAAAATATGTTGGCCCTAGGCTGGGTAGACCACATGGAAAGGACCTCTGCGATGAGGCTCACTCCCCTGCCTGCACCCACATCTGAGGATGAAGCCTCTCTTGCGCTAAACAGAGCGGTTAATTAATGTTAGTTAATTAATATGCACGGTTGTGATTGGACGAGAGCCTGCGCATGCACCATAAGACTCTGGAACTTTTATGGGCGATCTGGGGGTTTTCACAAAGTGCCTGCGGAGCAAGGAACAAAACCCGGGAAAGTCAAAATCCTGGGTTTTGTTCCACTTTAAGAACAGTTTCACCCATCATATGGTGCTACTGCTGTCCCATACTGGTATGTGCCTTACTGTGCGTCCTCCTTAGCAGCAGACAGTGCCCCCTAACCATGACTGAGCCCAACATAAGGTGATAAGGGGCCTGGCATACTATTAATACTGGCCCTGACACATCTGCAGAGAACAGGATGGCTAGGATAAAGGCACCCCCTGAATACATAATGGCATTGGCACTCAGGACCCTCATCCTACTTACCCACCCCTAGAAATGCAGATATTCTTGGGACAATAGGGTCCTATTCCAACATATGTCGCTTTAATGAAAAACAGCAAATGCTTGGTAACTACAGGAGCCTGATGATACATCTAACTCATCATCCTCTCCCTGGATGCCATCCAGATACCCTCTCCAATGGTGGCGCGTCTTATCCTGCCAGGGCATCCCGTCTTTTATTTACACTGACATCATTGTCATGCTCTAAAACGAAAACATTTCATTTTGCGAGGCTGTAAAAAAAAGTAATTAAACGAGCCTGTTCTGCCAATTAGTCGCCTAATTGGGCAAACCTGAGTTTTAATTACTTGCCTAAAGCTTGGTTTTATGCGTCTTGCGCCAGAAATTAAGCAGGCAGGCCGGCTTTATGAAAACCAGATTCAGGCGCCTGGGAACGGCACGGAGAGACTGAGCGTACCAGACTGGTACTAGCTGGGGACATGGATCACGCCGGAGTAATTTAATTTAACTTAACACCTGGGAGCATTTGACCAGCGATGCTTGGAGTCAATCACGTCTGCAATACAGCTCTTTATTATGCCATTAGGGGATTTTATTTTTCTAGTCTGGCACACAATTTTTAATGGAGGTATTTTGAAATGTTCAAAACAGATGCTATTTACAATTATCGATTGCAGACTAGGCAAGAGGGCTGAGGTCCGGCAAGGCAGCATTAGTCCCATCGCGAAATACCATTGTCGGGTTTTTAGCACTTTCTTCAGTTGCTTCTAAACACAAATGAAATTGCTAAAATCTAAAAGGGAAAATTATAAAAATTAAACTCAACTTTCAGGTGCTTAAGTTGTGTTGTTACACTCCTCTGAACTGCTACAGTCCACTTGGTGGACGATTCAACAGTAGGCTGTGGACTCTCTTAAGTATTTCCGGCCATATGTCTGAACACAAATTACGAGCCGAATGAGGATTAGCCATTATTTCCTAAGGGGCAGCTAGGACCTGGCCTCTTAGGATGCACCAAAGAACCACTAAAGGTATCTAAAACTGACTGGAGGTCCTTTCACACTCTATAGCACAGTGATGGGCACAGCCTGATTGGCTGCTCTTAATCACATGGGTAGCAATAAATGAGAAACGAGGACCGTGACAAGCAGTGAGGCATTCCAAATGGGGGTACCCTGTGCTATTAGACTGAGAGGCACTCTGGCCCAAACCTTTGTGGTGTTTCCCATCAGACCTCAGATCAGAAGTGCTGACCGTCATGAAGCTACCCAGCTTACCTGTCCATCTCCATGAGCTCCACGTCAGGTCCTTTACTTCTGGCCAGATGTGTACGGCATAGAACAAGACCAGGATGAGGCAGCTTTAGTTTCTAATGACCACCTTGACCTTGGCTCGCACGAAACACAAGCCTTAAGGACATCAAAAGTGGTGTGCAGCAGGTGATGGTTGTTGGTGTTGGTTGGTGGTTCTGTTCTGTGGCCTGATGGTAAATTCCTAAGTTAGAGCATGCTGTGCTTGAAGGGTTAAAGTGGACTAAAACCCACGGAGATCGGCCAGGAATCTATAAGATTCCAGGGCCACTTAATTCCCTCCCACTGGGACATCCAAAATCGGGATGCCACACTGTGTGAGAACCCTCAGGTCATCCAGAAACTCGCCTTCTTTCCATGCTCGAGCAGCAGTCGGAGTGTGCCTGTCCCAGGCATTTGTGAATGGCTGGTGCAGGCACGCTTCCTGTTAGAGGGATCCTTAGACGAAGACTTAGACAAAGGGGCGGGAGCAGATCCAAGCGCGCTGATTGGACCTGGGGCGATTTCACACAGTGGGCCATCCCCAAAAATGAACTGCTCCCTCCTTCCACCCTCCCTACTTCTCTATGCCTTACTTGGCACATTAAAAAAAAAAAGTCTCATTTGTACCCAGCATTTTTCCCTGCTCCCGTAGAGGCGGTATGGCACTGTATGCCAAGTTTATGTAGCTGCCAAATCCTGGGGATCATGAGTGACGGTTTTATCAACCAATCACTGCAGCAGCAGCCACTCTGTCACTGCAGCGATTGAGTGACAAATTCATTACTAAGAATACTAAGATTCCAGGGAGACCCAGAAGAAGAGCCTAAAGTGCTTTGTCCCTGGTGTGGAGTTGAGGCATTATCCAGAACCAGGTGAGCTGGGCTGTTTCTAGAGGAGGACGAGCAGGTTGAACGCCCTGGGCACCAAGGCCATTGGGAGCGCTTTATCCCAGCCATCCTGTTTTCTGCAGGTTAGTCAGGGCCACTGTTAGTGGTGCAGGCCCCTCATGCACCCATATGGGGCTCAGCAGGGCCATATTTAGTGTTTATGGTGGCAAGCATGTTCTATCTTTCTGGCATTCCGGCATACAGGAGTCACATGACCACAGCAGTGGAGGGGAGATGCTCTGGCCTGTGTTCAACCCATTGCACCCTCCCCCCCCCCATAAATACATTTTGCACCCTTCTGCGGCTGGGAGGTTGCTTGTTAGGAGGCATTAATGTTCCAGCTATGGGAATTTTAATCTATTTTCTTTACTACAGTAGTAAGGGCAGCACCCCCCTTCGAGTTGGCACCCTAGGCACGTGCCTAAGGTTGCCTAATGAGAAATACAGCCCTGGGGCTCAGTCATAGGGAGAGCACTGCTGCTATGGTAGAGGCACAGCATTACTGAACCTGTATGGGACAACAGCAGCACCATAGGCTGTGTGAGGAGGTGGCAGAAATGTTTCCTTCCTGCATTGAGCACTATTTTGCCTAGAAACTGCCCTGCAGGGGGTAGCATTATTTCTTTTTCTTTTGAGCAGACTTTAGGTTTGTTTTAAATAGTCTGTATAGCTGCCAGCTGACACGGGGGGCAAAAGGATCAATCCTACTGTCCTTGAATGTCTAGCTAGTGTTAATGAATTGAAAAGAATTTCCTAATCACTTAAAAGGAGGGGCCCCTCTCCGGTGTCACCAACATAAGGGTTAAAATAAATGTCCAAAATGGCCGCACGTTAAATACAAAGCAATAATTAATTATCAATACTTTACGTTAAGTTAAGCGACCTGCCTACCGCAGATTGGTAGCAGAAGGTAGGTTTAAGGAAGAGACCTCGGCAGAGCAAAAGATTCATTTGCTTTGTTCTACATAAAGGAAGCGATTTGTAACAACAATGTCTGAAGAGCTACGGCCAAGGAGCAGCGCGAGCTTTACAGGGGATAGAGACTGTTGACAGGTAAGATGGAAGCTGAAACGCAGACGCTAAACTATCTGGAAATAAAGATTTGTTACAGCTGGTTCTAATATGGCTGAACAAAGGGATTATAGCTGAGCATGCGAAGGTTATTACTTGTTACTGAAAATGATTCCTCATTCACATACAGAAATAAAACTTGGTACAGCATGTTAAGACCACCGCTACTTCACGTCTCTACCGTCATGAAGGGGAATCAGGGGGATGTCTTGGAGAACAAGGGGACAATGCAGCCACTGGCCGGCCATCTTCTACAAAGGCTGGCAATGAATAGATAAAAGTGTCTCTTTCACTGCTGAAAATACATAAAAGATGATGCTTTTCTTCATATCTGGGGTCAGTGCCCTAAAGCAGGGGTCTCCAACCCTTTCCTACAAGACCCAGCAACAGGCCAGGTTTTGTGGATCAGTACACAGTATTATCCACGTGTTATCATATCTGGGGGAAGTGCCCTAAAGCAGGGGTCCCTAACCCTTTCCTACAAGGACCACCTACAGGCCAGGTTTTGCGGATCATTACACAGTGTAATCCATGTGTCCCTGGTGGGGGACAAGAAATTCTCTGCCACTACACACTTATTCAATTTGTAATCCACAGGCCCCCTGTGACAGCGAGGCAATAGAGATGGCCCGTGTTGTTGTTTTTTGGGGTACAGGTAAGACGCGGGCGACCCCACTGCAATGTCACCACTAATGGAGGCCTTACTCCCCACTTGGGTCACTCGCGGGGGCATCACAACATAAGGTCCCCCACAGCAGTTTGGCCCCTCTTTCCACACAGCGCATTGGAGGCTGACAAGGCTCAGACCAGCCCACTGTAACAGGACCCGCAGGTTTTCCTGGCTTGGCGATAACCACGGCTCTATACAGCGGCATCACAGCCTCCCTCTTCCTACTGGTGATGCCTCGAGCTATGCAGCCGAGCATCCTGCTTGCTTTTCCCACTGCCTGGCTACACTGTCCACTCATCTTGCAGTTATCAGTGATCAGTACCCCTAAATCTCTCTCCTCCGAGGTCCTGGCTAACACAGTGCTGCCCATACGGTGCTCGGAGCAGGAATTCCTTCTACCCAAGTGCATGATTTTACATTTAGAGACAATAAACTCTAGTGTCCACCGTTTTGACCATTTATCCAGTAAAGCTAAATCATGTTCCATGTTGCAGACACCTCCAGGAGTGTCCACCCTATTACTAACCTTTGTATCATCAGCAAACAGACAAACTTTTCCTACCAAGCCTTCTCCTATGTCACTTACAAACATATTAAAAAGAATGGGGCCCAGGACAAAGCCTTGCGGCACACCTTGGACATTTACATATGGACATATATGTGACACGCTGGCTAAGAGACATCTTAGGAATATGTCCAAAAATGCTTTGTAGACTCTTATCTTTGCTCAAACACTTCTTACCCATCACCTTCTACGTTGACATGAACATCCAACATGAGGACCTACTGTAGAGTGCTCAAATGTATAGCAATAAAGTATAGCCAGAGGCATTCTCAGAGACAAGAACAGTAGCCGATTATAAGTCCAAAGCAGCCACATACTAGGGAGGGGGAATAAGCAAAATCTGAACTCAGCACTTAGAACCGATGGAATGACAGTAGGTTCTTGTCAAGGAGCCATAGATTATGTAATGCTAAATATCTTCAAAGCAAGTCACCTTTTCATGCCTACCTTTTATGTAAATAGTTGTCATTTATTTAGCCCGGGTCATTTATTGGAGAGCTCCTTTAGAATAAAGATGATTTGTTTGTGGTAGGCTCAACATGATGCATGACTCCGGTGACTTGTGTTGTGAGACACCTGGCCGCGGACACTTTTCACACTGGGAGTCGGCACCCTCATCTTTGGATGGGTGTCACCGAACAAACTGCTGAGCAAATATGTTTTATCTTTCACAGCTCTGCTGTGTGCAAATAATCTATTTTCACGTTTTCACACGTCTTTTTCCTACCCAGAGCCGGTCACCTTTTCTATTCCCATATGACAGCTGAAATTTATGAGAACACCCGTTTTTTTTATCTAAGATGAAAGTTCAGTAAGTCACCTTTACTACGGTTTCTGACCTGCTGCCAGAGGTGCGGCTGTAAGACGCATGGACCTGCTGCAAAGCCTGGTCATAGCTTGTTAACAAACCTTGATATTCAAAACTATGTTGACAATCCATGTGTGTGGCTGTTACAAGGGCTTCCAACCAATCCATTTTAAAATGACATTTATGTGAGATGGGGAGTGAATTATTTAAGTCTTTACAGCTCCATATCTTCTATAAATGATATACAGACCTGGACTGGCAGTAGGGGACCCCCATCCTCAGTTGATCCCCTGCTCTGAGCCCCATGGTTCACATGATGCTAAAAGCCTTATCTATCTAAACACAACCCTGCACCACCATAAACCCTGAGGAAGTAGTTGGGGGTTCACGATACGCGTGGGAGCTGCCTCAAGCATTCCCTGGTGTTGTGTTTAATTTTTCCTTTTTTTTCTCTCATTTTTGCCTTCCTCTTTTTGGTAGTGTTTACTATTCACTATTCATTGGCAGTGGCTATTTATTGACGATTATTATATTTATATATCTATTCACTAACTAGCACTTTTATTAGGAAGTAAGCTTATTTTGTGGATTTGTAGCACTGATCAGGATGAGATTCACTTGCGTGTGATCATGCGCATGGCTCTGTATGTTATTTTAGATGTTTGGTTATTTACGTGGTTTTAAGTTATAAACCTATAGATTCTGATACTGGAGATTCTGATGTTGTACATTTTTGGATTGTGGTGCCTAAGATGCTAAAAGCATTGGCGCTCTGCTTATTGCGCCCTGTATAACAGGCTTGTCATTATGTGAACAACTTCGATGCTCTATTGTTACTGCACAGATGCATAGTAGTGATTATACCGTCCTTTTTTTTAAGGTAAGAGCAGCAGGACATGCTAGATATTTGCATGTAACTGAAGGGGGGGCCCTAAAGTCAGTTCTACTGGTGGTCCTAAGATAGCCCAGTCCAACACTGTTGATCCTCCTTTTAAGACAGGAAGGTTGAGTGGTCAAAATGAATTATACACAAAACAACAGTTCTGAGGGCCAGCACAATTTCACAATCTTTACCTTGAACGGGGACTTTTCGAGCTCCATTGTGCCCATGAAACATCCAGTAAACATGGCGCGTTTCAGGGGTCAAACCCCCACTTAGTCAGAAGGTCATTTAAGAAGGTGGGAGTTGGCTCCCTGAAACGGGGTGCCAACCAGGAAGCAGATGGCGACCCCTGTCCTCTTCTGTACTCTTTTATTTTTATCAATCACGTTCTAATGATAAACTTCCTCTGGAATCCCCTGTTCAAGGTTAATACATATACTTACCCATTGAGGTGATTTGTGTTCAGATGTTCATGGGAGGTCCTCACTACTTCTAAGCTGGAGCACTCTGAGGAACTGCCAGGCATACCTCTCCTGTACACAGTGATTTGGGCCAATTATGGGCCATTTGCTTTAGTCCTCAAGTGGCCCAAATCTTTAGTGTTTACTGCACATTAAATTATGACAGCTCAACATTTTTGTAGACCTGCTATGTCCAGGCACACACAACCTGACTCCTGCCTTATCCCCCTTGCGAACAGTATAAAATTAGCCATCTCAAAATCTCTGATTATATGTAAATACATTATTTATTCTAAACGGAGGTGCTTTCTTTGCTTCAATTTCTGGGTCGTGGTTGAGCTGGAGTAACTTTATGAGTCTTGAGCATGGTCTACTGTGGGACCACTGTTGCTTGCAATGCTTGGTCACACTGAGAGCTTCAGAGCTTGGACCACTTTTGTGTGTGGTCCTGAAGTAATGGTATTGAAAATAGGGCAATCTTTGGAGCCCTGCTATGGCTTCTACCCAGAACTGCAGTAAATGGAGGAGAGGCACATGAGACATTAGGTTAGCCGCTTGCTGCCTTATTATAGCCGTTGGGTTTAGAGTCCTTTTAATTTTGTAGGATGTATTATTTATAGAAGATCTACGAAAGTAAAAGAGAAACATCAGACCAAAAATAAAAAGGGGCCAATTCTCTCCCCAACATCGCCCTCTACTTAGCCTTTGAATGTCGCCGCTGGCTGCTGTGATGGCATCCAGCTGCTTCAGAGCCCAATCCTCACCTGCCACCCGCTTAGCCATCTGTTGATGACAAGCCCGACCTTAGCCATGCTCGTCAATGTCCCACAGCGATCTCGGAACTCAGCGAAGTCTTGTGGGATTTCGGGCAGACCCATTCCATCCCATTCATGGGCTGCGCACAGTGTCTGATTGGATGCAAGATGGCACTGCCAGTTGGAAGGTCGCCCAAAAAGTGAGGGACCTAAAAGATGGATCCCTTGGCAAGGTGAGTATTTAATGCCCTAAGGTAAAACTGGAGGGGGAGGCAGCAGATCAGGGAGGCTTGGGGGAGCTTTTAACCTCCCCCGATGTTCCTCTTTAAGGTAATTTATTACCCCAAGTAATAAGTGCTCCTTGACGCCAGGGGTTAACTCTCGCAAACCATGGATCACAGGCAGAAGAAAGGGTCTTGCAATGGTCACAGGCAGATCTAAAAAAGGACTATAGAAGATCTGGATCAGCTGTGAATGAGGTATGTCTTGCATACCTCCCAACTGTCCCTCATTTAAAGGGACTATCCCTCTTTTGAGTCCATGTCCCCCTGTCCTTCATTGTTCTCATATGTCTCTCTTTGGGGTGTAACATGCAGATCTGCATCAAAAAATGATCCATTTGCCTATTCAAAGTGTTTATATTGTTGTAGATGTTATAACCTATCTCCTATCCATCCCTCAATGAGGGGGCGTGGCTATATTGAACAATTGTCCCACTTTCCCACCCTGAAAAGTTGGGAAGTATGTGTATTGCAAAAAATTAGATATTTTTCCTCCGGGGCTGAAGATCATGGCAGATCGCTCAAAATCAAACATAAGTGGTTGTAGGGTTGATGTACAATACAACCCCTTGCCCGGGTCTTTTTCTTCCTAAGGGGTTTATTCATCAAGGGATAGTGGCAGGTAGCGCTTCGTAGCGTCTGGTGAACGCTGGGCGCTGTAAGCAAAACCACATTTATGAAGGCGATTCTGGTCAGCGACTCTTAACAGCGCCATGTAGCGTACGATTCATCATTACAGGCAGCTCAGTGTATAGCGCCGGAGCTCTACCTTCCAGAGCCAGGTATTACCTGTCACTACCTGTCGCTCTCCCATACATTTTAATGGAAGTTCATTTTCTTCTGTTTAAACAGGATTTTTTTTGTTTTTAATTTATTTTTTTTTTCTCTCAAATAATTGTGTGACCTCTCTTGGCCTAGATAAAGTAATTTTTGAAGACATTTTTGATTTTTAACATTTTTATGCAGCATTGACATTACAGGTCTGGCACTAAAGTGTTAATGTCACAATGTTATAACAATGTAATTCCGTGTGTTTTCGCTTTGTTACTGGTGGATATGTGTTCAAAAACAGACTTTAATCACACAGCGTCTGGCGCTCTATGCTAGAGCGACCAGATCCAGAGCGCCGACGCTGTGTGTGTCTGTTTTTTTGTTGAATATGGTGTGGAGTCGCTGAGAGTCGGTCGCAATGAGCTGGCGCTACCGTTCGCTCCCTGCAACGCTGTACTGGTGTTAGAACGCCCAACATACATCACATTCATCAATGCCGGCCAGGTTACTACAGCGACTGAGACGCTCTGTTACAGCGCCCGATAGCCGATCACAGCGTCTACTAGCGGTCGCTCTAAGCGCCTCTGTACAGATGCTCATCTGCCGATACCTGGCGCTAGTAATGAATCAGCCTGTAAGTCAAGGAGAGTAGCGCTATTTTGCTGAGCTATCTCCTTTCAGGCATTTACTAATGTGCAGAAGAAAGTCTATTTGTTTTACATCTTTGTAGCTGATTGGATGTTTGAAATGAAGAGCCCTCTTAGGCCCTTATTTAACAAGGGATAGCGCCAGGTAGTGAATGGTGAGCGAACGGTAATGACGGTCACCACCACGAGAACGCCGGCTCCCCTCCGCATTCACACATTTATCAAGCCGATCCCGCTTAGCGACTGACAGAGCGCCAGATAGCGAATTATTCATCATTATTCCAGCCTCACCCCACAGCGCCAGCGAGCGACCTTGAACAGCGACAGGTATGACCTCTCGCTACCTGGCGCTCTCCAATGCATTTCAATGGAGCAATCTTTAAATATTCATAATTAATTGCTATTAATGTTTTTTTTTTTTTAATGTCAAAAATTCTGTGACCACTTCTGCAATGTTAGATATTTTTTTTAAGGTTAAAAAAAAAGAAAAAAAAAATGTGTGCAGAATTGATCTTACAGGTCTGATATTAATGTATTCATATTACAAAATGTTTTGAAAAACATGTTTTTTTTTTTTTCAAAAAATATGGTTGTTTGGGGGTTAAAAAACGACTTTTAACACATCGCCGCCAGCGCTCTGGGGTTTAAACATGCATTTCACAGCGCGAGAATTTTTTGAGCGTGATTTGTTAATGAAGATGCTGGGAGCCGTTCGCTATGGCCATTCGCTGTCATGCGCTCCCATACAGCGCGGGACCTGTCAAACAGCGACTCCTAACCCCGTATTCAACATTACCGCACACCGACTGAGTCGCTGTCAACAGCCGAACAACGGCCAAGCACAGCGAACACTAGCGTGCGCTGTGAAAATAACGCTACTGTCGCTCATCTGTCGCTACCTGGCGCTATTAATGAATCGGCCTCCCCATCTCCATGATGATAAGTCCCTTAAACCACATATATATCTTGTTTAAGTAGTAACTCACTCTGATTGGCTCTTCTCCTCGGCTGATCACTTAAAAGACGGAGAGATGGCGGCAAATATCTTGACTTCCCATAACATTTTTAAAGTACCATTTGTAACTACCCTGGTGCAGTGATCTTCTGTTATTTACAAGGACCTGCCAAGTGGCCTATTAAGGCGAGCAATCTCCAAAGAACTTCTTGTGCCAAGAATAATGGGCTAGTTGCAAGTGACAGCAGCAGAAGACTTGTTTTGATCGCACTGTGCTGTCCTCCCCTTGACGCACCAAAAAGTAAAAGCTAGCACACGAGATATGTTTACTGAATTATCAAAGAGCTATTGATAGACTAAAACGGCGGCCCTTTACTCTGCCGCTTCCAGACAGCCAGTGAGTGATGGCGGCCTTCACTAGGTACGAATGTGATGAAAATGAGTCGCATATGGTGCTGAGCATGGGGAGAACTGAGATGTATTTATACTGAAGCTTGGCAGCTCATCTGCTATGGTGTTCACAAAGTCTGTACAGTAATAGAATTGTATAAAAAAAAAAAAATAAAGTGGATGAAAAGAATAAAGCATCTAGTCTATGAACATTAGATGTCATTTTTGTTACAGGCTATGCATTGAGAACCGCGCTAGACTAAGGGTCCCACAACCCCGAAACGCGTCACCCAACTCAGCCAGGAGCAAGTAGCCTTTCACATATATCTTGCACTGGATATACAATCTTTTTAAAGTGGACCAACGGCCAGGATTTTGACTATCCTGGGTTTTGGTCCACTTCGGCGGGGCACCCCGATCGGGGGTGCCCTGCTGTGTGAAACCCCCCCGAAACCCCAAACTCACCTCTCCTCGCTCCCACGTGACCGCCGCTGCCAATCCCGCCAACGGACAAGCGGGAGGCAGCGACGGACAAGAGAGAGCACCCGCCGCCGCCTCCCGCGCGTCACTCTTACAGGGCGCGCGCCCGTGCCGGCCATTCACGAACGGCCAGCGCTGGTGTGCGTCCTGCTAGAGGGACGCGAGGGAGGCGGCGGCCGCCGCCGCTGGGTCGAGGATCAGGTAAGGATTTAGGGGTTTCTGCCGGGTTTCAGGGGGCTGATCGGTCCGAGAATCTTATAGATTCCAGGGCCGATCACGGGAGGGTGTTGGTCCACTTTAAATGCATTAGTAACAGTTATATTTTAAAGGGCATTGGTGAGCTGGATACATGTTCATAGCACACTTAGGATTTGCAGATATTCCTCCTTGCTCCCAACGGCTCCTTTATGGGAATTTTTCTGAGCTGTTATATTTTTTTGAAGCACATATGCATTGAGAACCTCCAATAGTTCCATCAGAAGTGATTGTAACCTCAAAAGTCACATTATGGGAGCTCCTATTTCAAGTTGCAAATGGGTGGGATTTAAATGATTTTAGATGTATCCTGTGGCTGTTGTTAAAAATAAAGAGGGAAAAATGGGGACTTGCACTATACCCTATTTAATCTGTAGAGTTTCCGCTCCCAAAGCTGCAAAAGAGCTCAAACCAGGAACAAAAAAAGCATGTAGGGAGGCAACTCTCAACTCATAAATTGATAAAAAAAAATACATTTTTATTAATTACATATTTATAATCACTACATACAATACACTCAACATATTAAAATCCCTTAAAAACACATAAATGGGACAATAATGTGTTGTTAAAAATAAAGGTAATTTTTTTTTTTCAAAATTTTTTGATCAAATGATCATAAGAGGTCACACACATATAATGGCCTCGATTCAATAAGAGTTGAGAAAAATTCTCACGGTAGTAAAAAATTCAGTTAATGAGAAAAAAGCCTGAGAATGTCGCTGTTACTGAATCACCTGATAAAAAGACAATGGGGTTTATTCATCAAGGGATAGCACCAGGTAGCACCTCGTAGCGCCAGGTAGCGTCTCGTAGCGCCAGGTAGCGCCTCGTAGCGGCAGGCAGCTTCTGGTGAATGCCGGGCGCTGTACGTGAAACCACATTTATGAAAGCGAATCTGGTGAGCGACTCTAACAGCGCCATGTAGCATACGATTCATCATTACAGGTGGCTTAGCGTATAGTGCCGGAGCTCTAGCTTCCAGAGCGCCAGGTATTACCTGTCGCTCTCCCATGCATTTCAATGGACGTTTCTTTTCTTCTGTTTAAACAGGATTTTTTGTTTTTATTTTTTTTCTTTCTCTCAAATAATTGTGTGACCTCTCCTGGCCTAGACAGAGTCATTTTTGTACATTTTTTTGATTTTTTTGATTTTTTTATATTTTTATACAGAATTGTCATTACAGGTCTGGCATTAAAGTATTAATGTCACAATGTTACAACAAAGTCATTCCATGTGTTTTCGGTTTGTTAATGGTGAATATGTGTTCAAAAACAGACTTTAATCACACAGCGTCGGGTGCTCTATGCTATAGCGACCAGATTTAGAGCGCCGACGCTGTGTGTGTGTGTTTTTTTGTTGAATATGGTGTGGAGTCGCTGAGAGTCAGTCGCACTGAGCTGGCGCTACCTTTCGCTCCCTGCAGTGCTGTACTGGTGTTAGAACGCCCAACACACATCTCATTCATCAATGCCGGCCAGGTTACTACAGCAACTGAGGCGCTCTGTTACAGCGCCCGATAGCCAATCACAGCATATACTAGCGGTCGCTCTAAGCGCTGCTATACAGACGCTCATCTGCCGATACCTGGCGCTAGTAACTAGAGATGAGCGAACTTTTGAAAAGTTCGATTCGGCCGATTCGCTGAATTTCACAAAGAAATTCGGGTTCGGCCGAATCAAACTTTTACGAAGTTCCCCATCAAAAATGCCGGCATGGTGGGAGCGGGCCAGCCGGCTTTACCGGCCCGCCGGCCGATTCCGCTGTCACCATGCCGGCATTTTTTTTTTTTAATTTCAGGAAAAATTCGATCGGCACGAACCACAAAATATTCGGGTTCGTGCCGAATCGAATATTTCCTGAAATTCGGAGCGAATTCCGGTTCGTCCGAACCGGTTCGCTCATCTCTACTAGTAACGAATCAGCCTGCCCGAGCATTAGATGTCATGTTTGTTACATATATAAGGCTATGCATTGAGAACCTCCAATAGTTCCATCAGAAGTGATTGTAACCTCGAAAGTCGCATTAGGGGAGCTCCTATTTCAAGTTTCAAGTGGATGGGTCTTAAGTGATTTTAGATGTCTCTTGTGGCTGTTGTTAAAAAAAAAAAGCTCATTATTTTTTTACTAATTTTTTGATCAAAAGAGGTCGCGCACATACAATGAAAGTACTTTCTCAACTAATACAACTTTTAAATTATAATATACCAAACTATAATCCTGCTCTGGAGTAAAAGAACTTCCTGCCAAGTAAAATTTACAAATAAACAAACACTTTAAGATCACATGTGATCTAAGATAATACCCTGCGCGGGTATTTATTTGTAAAGCATTTTTAGGTCTTTATTGTTGAGTTGTGTAATTTGGTAATTGCAGCTTTAGCTGTAATTTAGACTTTCATTGGATTTTGACCTAAAGTTATACTAAAGACAAGCTCGATTGTGGTCCCATGTTGCACTGTCCTAAACTTTAATCCGTTTTCAAAAAGACCCTGGAAAAGTATTAGAGCATTAAAGATTCATAGAAAAAAATGAAGAGAAACAGTGGGAGTGGCAGCGATGTGATGTAAGCACACTGTGATGAGAGGAGAGAGGAGGGCAGGGTTTCCGAGCTGCAGAGAGAGGCAGCCAATCAGGGAGTGGGGGAGTGTTTCCGTTCTCAGTCCACTGAAGGTTAATCGAAGCACCAGGTCTGCAGGGTGGGGAATGAAAGCTGAATGAGGAAGTGATTTCCTCACTAAGGAGGCAGAGAAAGAAGCACAGTGTTAAAGCCACTGAATGAAAGGTAAGTTATTGATATTTAGTTTTTTAACTTTTGACTTGCCAATCGCTTAAAGGTTTTAGCTCAAGTGATCAATAGTTATTAATTGGTGCCAGTTAAGGTTCTGAACCATTATCCAGCGTTGTGCTGATGAGGGCCACAAGACCGGAAGAGGGCCGTGTAAATATTTTAAGATGTATTTAAGCATTGCAAGCTCAGTGGGTTCTTTTTTTTTTTTTGGTCTTTATGGGCCATGTTAACATTTTCTGCTTTAAGAAAATGCTCTTTACCTTGTACCTATGAATAGGGATTTTTTAGGGCTCCACTACGTTAAAGTGGACCAAAAGCATAAATAGAAATAGTACCTACGTGGCATCCCAATTAAAGCGGACCTCCAGTCCAAAAATACGTTTATTAAATTGTTTCCCTTCTTATGATCAGTGGCATAAGCAGTTTGAGAGGGCTGAAACCGGACCAACACCCGTTTTTTCTTTAACGGGTGTTGGTCCTGCAGACAGCGAAAAAGAACAAGCTTGGGGGGGGGCATCCAGAATGCTGGAGCCCCCCGGCCTTCCGGTGGCTGGTGCAGAGGACGAGACTATGGCCCACGTGACCACCCAGCGGCCAATTACAGGACTCCTTTCCCGAAGTTGAAAGTAAGGAGATTGGGCGTTATAGGGGGTTATGTTTGGGGGGGCCTCCAGCATTCTGGAGCCCTCTTTGAGGTGTAACATGCAGATCTGCAGCAATAAATGATTCATTTGCCTATTTAAAGTGTTTATATTGTTGTAGCTGTTACATTGTATCTCCTATGTATCCCCCAATGACGGGGCGTGGCTTCATTTAACAATTGCCCCTCTTTCCCCCCCCCTGAAAAGTTGGGAGGTATGGCAGTGGCAGTGTTGGGAATTATAGCTGGTAGGGACGTGAGTGAAGTAAAAAGGCATATTACCTGAAACGGTAAGTATTGACGAATGGGGCAGGATGCTAGGTGCTACGGAGGGGGGGGGGGGGGGGGGTACAGTGATCTCCTTTAATTTTACTTTATTGGGATTTTTTTAAGCATATTTAGGGATTTTTATTAGTAATTGTACAGAACTGACAATCACAGAAAAAGTTAATAAAAATATTAATCAAGTTCAACCCCTGCAAAAACCCTCTATGCATCTGGAAAGGCAGAACAAAAAAAAAATCCAATAAAAGCAGCAATTAATAAAAAAAATCAAAGGCACTTATTTCAGATCCTCTTGACATATTTGGGAGCATAAAAGAGTATATAAAATCATTCTTATTTGATTATTATTCCCAGAAATATTTATCATTATATTATAATTTTAGATAAACAGATGATTATTTAACCCTAAAGAAATAAATAATTAAAGTAAGATTATGATTATTAATATTATTTGTTCAGGAAAATAAATGGAATTTATGGAATGGAACTTTGACCTTTCAGTATTACACTGTATTTTATTTCATTAAAATATTTTTATTTTAACTTGAATTAATGTATTAATTTAAATTAGTTTGATGTGTGTTTGTAGCAAAAAAACAAATGTTTTTTCAGCACATAATATTAATGGAGTAAATTCTAATATTATAAATATATAAATATATATGTATGATAGAATTTAGTCCATTTATATTATTATTTTGTTTAAGTATATATATATATATCTCTATACCTTTTAAACCTGTTAGCAAGTCTGATGATTTTCTGTTCATCTTAGCTTTCCTGCAATAAATCAAATTCTACTTTTACCAGGAAAAGTTAAGATGAGTCCATTGTTTTTGCCTTTTTTTTTTTCAAGTTGGACTTCAATATTATTTAATGGCGAGCGACATATTTAGGGCCCCAACAGTTTGACAGTAATGATTAATACTCTGCATTAAAAGATTCCAGTAGAGGTATTCAGTGACAAGCTGTGCTGCTTGGTTCTCATCGGATGGTCAGGCCTACAGGCCTATTAAAAACAGCAGGGGAGCTGCAGACTTAATCACACAGGCTGGGTTCATGGCGGGGGACAGGGAGCCTTAAAATAAGGGGAGGGGAGGGAACCGGTGGATGAAAACAAGAAGATATGCATTAATAAGCCAGGGGCACATTAATACACAAGCTAAGCTGCTGGGCCAGGAGTGAGAAAATGGAGTTGTGTAGAAAGCAGGGGATAAAATTGTTGTTGGCATAAGACAGTTAGGGGAAAGGCCATTTACAAGGAGGTTTCTGGAGCAAACACAAACGCAACCTGCGATTTTCAATGATTCTTCTCTAGCAATGATCTCTTATTTTTGGTAAAACCATGGAATGCTGCTACTCTTTTTCTTCCTTGAATAAATAATGAAAATATTGGCCGTGGAGTCTGTATAGAAATCTACTATTGCTATTTTACTGATTGACATGTTGATTTTCTATTTTCTTTAAAGCCCAACGCCAAAATAAAACTCCAGAATCTGCCCTATGTCAGTCATTTGACTGCCAGTCAGTTTGAATAGTTCATTAGACTTTTCCTCCTAAAGCTCATGTGACTAGATAATGTGATACAGCAACCTATTCACTTAAGAAGCAGGGACTGTGACTTCTGCTGGAGCACAGAAGTGGCTCTTTGATGTGAACAGTCATCTTTCCTAGCTGTCAATTAAACTTTACAAGGAAACAGGTTAAAAACGGCCCACAAGAAGAACTTACCAAAAGAAATGCCCATATGAAGAGCTTAATTCAAGAAAAGGCCAACACAAGGAGGCTAGTTAAAAAAGGCCCATACAAGGAGCTTGGTTAAAGAAAAGTGCCATGAAAAGTAACCTGGGTAAAGAAAATACCAGTCGAGGAGATTGGTTAAAGATGAGGCTCGCATTAGAAGCTTGGTTAAAAAAAAAAGCTTCAATATGGAGCATGGTTAAATAAAAGGCCAAAAGAGGAGCTTGGTTAAAGAAGAGGTCCATACAAGGAGCTTGTTAGAAGAAAAGAACCAAACAAGGGGCTTGGTTACAGAAAAGACCAATTGATGATGAGAACAGGGCCAAATGGGGAGCTTGGTTAACAATAAAGAAACTTGGTGAAATACAAGACCTCTATGACGAGTTTGGTTAAGAAGAAACTTCATGCAAGGAGTTTAGAAAAAGGCTTATACAATAAGCTTGGTTAAAGAAAAGACCCATACAATGTGCTTAGTTGAAGTAAAATTCTATACAAGGAGTTTGGTTAAAGAAAAGGCCCATATAGGAGGCTTGATTACAGAAAAGTCCAATTGAGGAGCTTAGGTAAGAGGAGGCCCTTATGTGGAGCTTGGTTAAAAAAGGCCCATACAAGAAACTTGGTTAAAAAGGGCCCATACAAGTAGCTTGGTTAAAGACAGTGCCCTTACAACGAGTTTGGTTAAAGAAAAGGTTCATAGGTAAAGCCCATGTGAAGAGTTTGGACAGTGAAAGGAGCTTGGTATAAGTAGAAGAAGCTCAGCCTCTAAAGGGCCCGTGCAAATAAATAAGAAAAGAGGTAATTTGAATCTTCAGCTGGGCTAAAGTCTGAAAAGCTAGTTTCTGCATGCATCTTTCTTTGGTCAATAGCTATCCACAAGGCTCATAGAAGGAACTGATTTAAAGAAAAGGTCCATACGAGGAGGTTTCCGTATAAATAGCAAGCTTGGTTAGACAAAAGGATCATATGCAATGCTCGGCTTAAAATGGTTTGTATGAGAAGTGTGGCTAAATAAAAGACTACAAGTATTCTGAACCTGTACAAGGATCTTGGTTACAAAAAAAAAGGGTTCCTACTAGTAGCTCAGTTAATAAGGTCTACACAAGGAGCTCATTCTAAAATAAGACCCTCTTTACACTAGAATGTAGAATAGGTCAGAATCTCAAATCTGCAGGTGCGTTTTAGGGGTTATACCTGGTTTTAGCTTGTGGCCACATCCAAAGTCTGTCTTATCAAAAACATTCCTACCATTCTACATTTAAGGATAAAGAACTATTAAAACCAAAACGTAAATGCCCATAGGCGTTAACAACACACAAGGAGGACAGACATGATGTCACCTCTAACACATTTCCTGTAAACTTCAGTCTTCGATACGTGTCACAGAGGACTAATGCTTACTTTTGAAAAGTGATAGAAAGCAGGCTTGCCCGAAAAAGCAACCTATAAACATGCCGAGCTCTGCTCAAGAAACAATCAGGGCTCCTCTATTTATAATGGTCTAATCTCCATCAGAATCTACAGAGTACAGGTTACTTGGCCAGAACAAGGATAGGGACTTATTATGCATGCATAGGACGCATGTCTTGGACTTCTTGCCCCACCGGTCAGGGTGTGTTATGAACAAGACACTGCTGCTGTTTTTAGCAAGCTCTGAGCAGTACGGGAATGGTATATTATTGATATGTAGGTCAAGTGGGGAAAAACCACCACAAGTCTAGTCTAACGCTAGAAACATCACCCTCTCATGTACAGTCCAAGACCACATTTACTAGTGAATGAGAAAGTAAACCATTCACCAATAGGATGCAGAGTTGCTTCAGTATTTTATGTCTGATAAGGTGAGAGAATCAGACCTACTCTGCCATCCCTAGGGATAACCTTGACTTCTACATACCTATGCTGGATTTGAACATTTCGTGAGTTTGGTTGCACTCAGTATACCTATGCTCAGTTGGGCCAGTGCGTTTAGAAATGGTGGCAGTGTAAAATGAATTTATCGGTGAATATAAAAACTAATAGCTACAAGCCTTTATAAATTATTTTTATTAAAGTTTAGTTATAAAGTGCCATCATCACCTATGGCGCTGTATAGGGATAAGCGAATCGGTTCTAAGGAACCTGAATTTGCACCGAATTTTTGGTGGTTCGTGCTGACCGAATTTTCCCTGAAATTAAAAAAAAAAATGCCAGCATGGTGGGAGCGGGGAGGCCGGCTGCGCTGGCAGCGGCGGCTTCCCCGCTCCCACCATGCCGGTAAGTGTTTGCTGTATTGTGGGAGCGGGGAGGCTGGCTGCGCTGTCAGCGGGCGGCGGAAGCCGGCTTCCGCCGCCCGCTGACAGCGCAGCCAGCCTCCCCGCTCCCACCATGCCGGCATTTTTTTTTTAAATTTCAGGGCTTGGTGGGAGCGGGGAGGCCGGCTGCGCTGTCAGCGGGCGGCGAAAGCCGGTTTCCACCGCCCGCTGACAGCGCAGCCGGTCTCCCCTCTCCCACCATGTCGGCATGTAGCAAACACCTACATGCCGGCAGAGATGAGCGATTCTTTAAA
The DNA here is from genome assembly GCA_027917425.1 of Gastrophryne carolinensis. Classification (NCBI taxonomy): domain Eukaryota; kingdom Metazoa; phylum Chordata; class Amphibia; order Anura; family Microhylidae; genus Gastrophryne; species Gastrophryne carolinensis. Next base: position 24,885,149 of record CM051242.1, on the reverse strand, counting down.
GTTCGATTCGGACGAACCCAAATTTCTTGGAGAAATTCGGCGAATCGCCCAAATCGAATTTTTAAGAAGTTCGCTCATCTCTAGCACTGTACAATGTGAAATTACAAACAGGGTAAAACAACTAACTTACAAACAAGACAGAAAAGCACAAATACATAGTCATGCTGCAATACTCTAGGAGAGATGACCCTGTCCTTACGGGTTTCCAATCTTAAGGCTGTAGACAAAAGGTAGGTAACAAGTAGTATATACGATGGTAAGTGATCTGTAGTGGCTCCGGCTTTTATTTAGCTTTTATTTAGGCCAAGTGATATGCTCTTCTGAATAGGTGGGTTTTGAGGGCACCCTTGAAGCTTGAGTATTGGTGAATTGTATGGGAGAGGGCATTCCAGAGTAATAGGGCAGTGCGTGTAAAGTCCTGGATGCAGGACCACTGCTCTAAATACAATAGAGCAGTGCTTTCCAACCTTTTTGGGCAAAGTACCCTGTAATCACAAGAGATTCCCCCAAGGAGGGTATAAATTATAAATGTTACCAAAATAAGTAGGTAACGGGCCTTGTAACAATTTTAAAGAAAAGATGTTTCGCTCTTAAAATATTTATAGCAGACCCATTAGACACCCCTCATTGGTGCACCCCTGAATATCGCTGCCTCACTACAAAAGAAAACAGTGAAATAGAGGATTTGAAATTATTATAGAACCAAATCATTCTATGGAATGCCCTACTTCGTAATAACAAAACCCTGTATATCTTATAACTAGAGCTTGGTCTGCCAGTGGGGAGCCATCATGTTCTCCTTGTGTCAAGAGTGTGATCCAATGTGAGTTCTCAATGGCCTTTCTATTGATTTGACACATTTCAGTATCGTAAAAGGGTACAATCACAAATTCTTGCTGGGTCCTTACCTTTTGGATAAGGTCAGAATATTAAAGGAGCTCTATCATAAAAAAATGAGCCAATGATAAAAATCCATATAGATATGCTGGATGGCAGAAGGACACCCAGGATCAAGAAATATCCAGCCAGGCTTGTATTTTTTATTTTTTTTAATGGAAGGAAGAGGAAATCAGTGGGGACGGGTTATGTCTCCCTTGATGCACTCAAACCTGTCACCCCTGTTTTTTTATTTCTACCAGGAGAACAAACCACAAGCTTGGTGGGGTTTTTTTTCACTTTGTCTGTATAAGTGACCCCTTCTCTCGATGTGTTTTATGGATTTTTAATCACCCAATTTTGTGATACTCCTCCTTGGTCAGCCAAGGTCAGGTGAAGGAACATAAAAGACAAGTGGAGAAGTGGAAAATGTATAACCGGGCCAAGTTAAGACCCACTACCAGTCTCAGCTCATCCGCATGTTCATCCCTGGTCTCCGCTTAATAGATTTAACACAATTTCCCAGTGTGTTAGAAACATAGAAACATAGAAAGTGTTGATATACAGTATTGGCTCCCGTATCTGGCATACTCACTAAAATCTTCCAGCTAATTGCTAAACATCGTACTCCTATTTCCATTATAGACTTTTTCTCCAGATATATCAGGGTTCAAGTTTTATGAAGGCAAATCAACCTGATTCGCTTCGTAATTATGTAAATGATGTTTACTGACTCTCGAATTAGTCTCAAATTAATCTGCCGCACTTCAGTCCTAATTTAATTTTTTTCAGAAGAAGCTCCGGGTTGTCACTTTGTTAAATGGTTCTTGGAATTTTTGTACAGCTTTGTGAGCGCTATTGAAGATCGCCCAGAGTAAATACATGAGTCAGTGCAGGTTAACACGCCTGGAGAGGAATGACAATGGTTCCTGCTGACGATTCCCATTCCGTGAGAGAAAGCGCATAACCTGTCAATGCTGTATACCTACTCCCGTGATGGATTCCTGCTACAGTATCAGTCATCCTAAAGCTACTCCGGGCAGACCTCCAGCTGCTGAGCAACTATAAACCCTATCAAATTCCATAAAGCCTTACCAAAATTGTTTGTTGACTTATCTAGTCCTATCATGCGATTACATTGCTCGTTGTCCCTAATATCATCCTCAGTGATAGTGACTACAAACTGTTCACCATGTGTAAAGCAAATCCTAATGCTCTAGCTAACAATCAAATATCTTTTTTTTTTTTTTTTTTCATATACTGTATTGAAAATTCAATTCCGTCCCAGTAAAGATGATCTCTAAGAATTTCTTCAGTTCAGCGTTGCAGCAACCTGGACCAGTTCACCATGGTAGTCCTATTGTAACTTATAGTCAAGGCAGTTTCTAGGCTAAACATCTGCCCCTTCCTCACCCATCATCTGGTGCTACTGTGGTTTCAAAGGTATGTGCCATGGAGTTTCCTTTGTTTCTTTTGAATTTGTGCAAGCACATGGGGTGTGGGGTCTAGACTGTATTGCAAGGTCTTCGACCCTTCCCCCCCATGGCTTGCACTTGAGGTTTAGGGCAACCTCAGGTAAGCCTGCTCCCAATTTATCTATTGCATTGTATGTCCCAAATGGGGCTCTCAGAGATTAGAGTTAGGACTGCACCCCACAGAGGCACCTTGGCGCTGGTGGTGCGGCTTGGACATACTTCTGCAGATGTGTGTGACCGAGTCCTCTGTTTTTAACCAAGTTTAGAGACAGGTTGTAGGTTGGTCTGCAAGCTAACAGGGTTGAGTGTTGTGGCTCCTTTAAAACTTTTGAACATTTTGCTTTGCAGCTTCAAACTGGAGTAGTAGCTGTTAACAATTTGTTTGCAATCTCATCCCTACGTAACACTTTTGATGACTAGTGGACGGGTTCCTTGATTAGTTGTGTTGTAGTTCACCTATGGAGCAAAGTATGCACGCTGCCTGGCACTACCGACAAGAGACTCTGACCCGGCTAATTTTGGACTACCCAGCCGAATATGTAGGCTGGTGGTAAAATCTGCCTTTTTTTGGGGACGTATTTCTGAGCACTAGTGGAGGTGAGTGGAGAGAATGTTGCTAAATTTAAACTCTGAATGAATAAAATATGTTAATAATAAATGAATGAATTATTAATTAAATTGCTGCATTTATTAAAATTATATATTTCTATTTAAAGTGGTAGTGGTTTTATGTCTTATATGTTGATGATAGGTCAATGAGCTGATTCAGAAATGCAGTTAGGAGCAGAAAGTTAGCTTCCCACTTAAATCTCCGGCCACTTTCTACTGTAATTAAGGTTGACAAAAGTCAAAATAGAAAATGGGGGGTATCTCTCCTGACATCTGTGCCATGTTTAGTCCCCTTTGACCGAATCCTTAATTTAGCCCATATCAATTGCTGCAAGGAAGTATCTAGCGACAGAGTGGAGTAACTTGGGCCCTCGGAAATGATTCTTGGGGACCATCAGAGTAATAGATACTTGGGTCAGTGGCTGTGGCCCATCAAAGGATACTCTGGTCCTCTAATGGGCCAGTCTGACATTTGGTATCACCCTAGTAGAGCATATAAAGGATCACCATTGGATCCCATGTTATGTGCTCAGATCCCGTTACCAGTGGGCTCCTCTATGCTGGTTGACACTATGGAGGGGGCTTCCCACTCCAATCTCTTGCTTTTTTCCGTTTTCCAGTGCAATGAATGCTGACATAATGTAATAGATAGTTACATAGTTAATATGGTTGAAAACATTTATTTATATATTTTTTCCATCAAATCAACCAAGAGACCGAGTTTAGGAAAGTTATTTTTTATTATTTACAGCTAACAGCTAGTAGTAACAGTTATTGTTTTTTTCTTCCAAAAAAAGTATCTAATCCTTTTTTAAGTTTTTAATTGTTGCTGCTGTAACAAGCCTTTTCAGGAGGCTGTTCCATAGATTTCATAGATATGGTAAAATAGATTATTGCCCATGGAGATGGCAGATACCCTCTGCTGATATCTAAATCATTGTAAAATAGAATCTTTATTAGGTCCCATGTCAGTATCTGCAGGGTGGTGGGAGTGGATAAATAAGGATTGTCATTGAAACCTCTGTCATTTACTTAGAGGCCAATTCATTAATAGCGCCAGGTAGCGACAGATGAGCGGCAGTAGCGTTATTTTCACAGCGCCCGCTAGTATTCGCTGTGCTTGGGCGTTGTTCGGCTGTTGACAGCGACTCAGTCGGTGTGCGGTAATGTTGAATACTGGGTTAGGAGTCGCTGTTTGACAGGTTCCGCGCTGTATGGGAGTGCATGACAGCGAACGGCCATAGCGAACGGCTCCCAGCATATTCATTAACAAATCACGCTCCAAAAATTCTCGCGCTGTGAAATGCTTGTTTAAACCCCAGAGCGCTGGCGGCGATGGGTTTTTTTAGAAAAAAAAAAAAACATGCTTTTCAAAACATTTTGTAATATGAATACATTAATATCAGACCTGTAATATCAATTCTGCACAAATTTTTTTTTTTTTTTTTTTACCTTAAAAAAAAAATCTAACATTGCAGAAGTGGTCACAACATTTTTGACATTAAAAAAAAAAAAAAAAATTAATAGCAATTAATTATGAATATTTAAAGATTGCTCCATTGAAATGCATTGGAGTGCGCCAGGTAGCGAGAGGTCATACCTGTCGCTGTTCAAGGTCGCTCGCTGGCGCTGTGGGGTGAGGCTGGAATAATGATGAATGATTCGCTATCTGGCGCTCTGTCAGTCGCTAAGCAGGATCGGCTTGATAAATGTGTGATTGAGGAGGGGAGCCGGCGTTCTCGTGGCGGTGAGCGTCATTACCGTTCACTCACCATTCGCTACCTGGCGCTATCCCTTGTTAAATAAGGGCCTTAGACTCATTTACCAATTCAGTAATGGCAGGTACTGTAGATTATTTTCAGTGAAACTTTTATGAGACAGAACTTCTTTAACTTCGCAAGACCTTCTTGAACTGAGTACTATTATTTTTTCCTATTACAAACAATTTAAAAATTAAAAGAATAGGTACAAAAAGTTTTGCTGCGCACATCGTCAACGGGGGCATAGCTGAGAGCCAGACACAACACTTAACATTTGTGGCAGACTAAATCAAACTGCGCAATCAATCAGTAAAAATGACTGGAATCCAGCAGAGAGAAAAAGAGTCTAATGCAGGTTATTGTGTTGGTGTGTACATAGTAAGACCTATATGATAGACAACTTCAAGATGCGTTACTGGGAACTGAGAAAAAGTATGATAAAACATGGGAAAGTTTAAAAGGGCAGTTTCAGCCTAGGAGCACATGTAATGAGTGGTGGGAAGAATATCAGGGTCATCTTTGGCCTACTGTTTATGGTAGGTGACATTGACTGCATTAATTGATATTGTGCAGGTGGTGGTCTTGACTGGATTGAGAGCTCCCATTCACTGAAGGGCTGACGAGGGGTATTCATTTGACATTTAAAATTCTTTCAAAATGGACTAAAACCACGGGTATTGGTCCTTCCCCCAGGGACTTTACTACCCGATGACTTTTGACCTTTTAACTGTCAATACCCTGTGGGACACCCGCTTTCCTATAGACAAGTCCCCGTTCGCCGGGACGCTTTAAACACCTCACCGGACACAGTTGCCCACAGGACTTGTTAGCTCAAAGACTGTGAATCAGGGGTGAAGGCGAATGAACCAGAGGTAAGACTGGGCGTTATCGGGCAAGCCGGAGTCATACATGGATAATCATTCCCTTACGATACACAGCACCAAGGAAGAAGCACAAGAAGGGTCAAAGGTCAAGCCAAGGGTCAAACCGGGTAATCAGAGGGTTCGATCAAGGGATGAGGTGGGAATGTAGTCGAGTCCAGGCAAAAGTCGGTTCAGGCGGCGGTCAGCAATCACAGGACCCATAGCACCCAGCAGAACGCTATCACAGGCAGTGAGAGAGTAAGCTGGGAACAGCCAACTGAGGACAACGCGGGACCGGGAAGGTAAGTGTATCTTGACATACCTTGCAGTATTCCACCCAACAGGGCACCAAACACTGGCTACACGCCTTTCTGCCAGCCATCTTCTGAAATAGAGGACACGAAGTGCTGCAATATGCAGAAGTTTTTCAGTTCCCCATTACATAGAGCAAAACATATGAGTTTATGATGCAAATGGGAAATTGGAATCGGTGGGTTAGGATTTCCATAGACCATCTCCATAAAGGGTTTAGGTCAGATTTATTTATTTTATATATATTTACTAGGATACAGAATATTTGAATAAAGAGGATAGTTATTTGCACTATGTTTCATGCTCTAGATTGGAGAACATTCTTTGTAAAGCTGGGGGGGGGGGGGGGGGGTCAGGTTAGTTGGTGTTAAGGGGCATATTTAGATATTAGGTAGATATTCCTTCAATAATGTATACATCAAAAATCTGCCCCCAACAGCATAGAAGAGCAGGGTGAAAGAAAGATTCGCCATATGAACTCTGAACTGTTGCACAATTGGAAGAATATTTTTGTTCCCTATTTACCCAGTGTAAGAACGAAGACAAACAGCCATATGCGAAAAAGCCAGGGATGAAACTGAGCAAACAGAGAAACTACATATTCTGCCAAGCTTGACACAGTTGTGTTTACACCTCGAAGCTTGCAGCAAATACCGACATGTCAAAGATGCCATTGATGACAAAAAGATGTCTGTCGATTGGACAGCTTGTAGTGTTGCAACTCGTCCTCCATCTGTTGGTGCTGTGAGGACAACCAAATGCCGAGATGTTATTACCAACAAGTTTGAGGCTTGCCATCAGTATTAATGGGCAGAGGTGGGATGAAGAACTGCGAGAGCAGAAAACTGTATCTTCAGCTCTTCTCCATATATGAGGGACTATGACTAGGGTTAGGCTGCACAAGTTTACGAATCCCCTGGTTTGGTTTGTGCCAGGAAAGGAACATCGCATGTATTGACTCGTAGACTTTGTCTTGCTTCCTAATTTTGGCCCCTCAGAATTCTCAGCGTATCAACAGAGAACACAACTTGTTATAAATTAACCATTTGATGTGTGGCTTGCTCCAACATTATTCTGGGTCCACTTTGGTGCTGCTATCGCCTTCTGTTTCTGATACCAAATCAGGAAGCCATCTCCGGTCTCTATTATGGTATTATACTGTATATTAGTTGACCATCTATAAATTTGCCTCTTTTTATTCAGCTATTTTCCATATTTTTCCAGGAGTGTGATTAGCGGTTTATCCTACAGACATTTTATCCCAACCATCTGGATCTGAAGGAAATTGCTGCCAGTCATGTTCTTCATTGATTGATCGTCAGTGAATGTTCTTGACCTTTACATCTAGTCCTCTGCCTGAGTGACCTATCGCCTTGCCTGGCACCTGTTCCTGTGGTTCTTCTGGGAGAGTCCTACCCTTAGATAGACTGGACTTGAGGTACATCATAGTTAGTAGTGCATCCTACGGCCTGTTGTGTTTTACAGAGTTCATAGCAAGTCATGTTCTACCTTCTTATCTAGTCCTCTGTCCAAGTGACCCATTGCCCTGCTTGGACTGATCTATTGGTTCTCAGTGGAGTGTCCTGCTTTCATAAACCTGCTGGACAAAAGGTGCACCAAAGTTACTAGTGCCTCCAAGACTTTTAGAGAGTTTATAGCATGTCATGTTCTTCATTAATCTCATGTTATTCTTGACCTTTTCATCTATTCATTTATCTGAGTTATCTATTGTCCTGCTTAGACCTGTATCAGTGGCCTGGGGATGTCCAATCTTTAGGTGTCTGCTGGATACAATGGGAATCACAGTCTCAATGCCATTTTTCTTTTAGAGAGTCCATCGCAAGTTATTTTTTTTTACTAATGCCTATTGATCTCCTAACCTTCCCATCTAACCCTATGTCTGAATGACCCATTGCCCTGCCTGGACCTGTTCTAGTGGTTCTCTTGGGGTGTCCTACCTTTAGATACATCTCAATGCCAGTTATGTCCTTTTTATGATCCCACTCTTGACTGACTCAAATATGTCTTCAGTCTAAAAGGATGTATTGACCTGTGTGGCACCTGTTCCAGTGGTTCTCTTGGGAGTCACCCACCTTCAGATGTCTGCTGGACACAAGGTGCACTGACTACCAAGATCCCTAATGCCAATCTCTATTTTGCCATAGTCCTCTGACTGACCTATAACCCTGTCTGCCAACTTTTCCAGCAATTGTCTGGGGAGAGTCTATTGATGCCCACTGCCCAAAAGATACATCAGAGATAGCAGTGCCTTCCAATGCCTGTTGTCTGCTAGAGAGTTCATAGCAAGCCAGGAAATGCTAATGATCCAACTGAAATGTTTTCAACATCCAAACATATGCCAACAATGTAAAATATGGAAATCAGACCTACCACTAATATGGTCTTTAGAGTGTGGTCTTATGTTCTTAGTTGTCCATCTTTGAATTCTTCGGGAGGATGAAAGTGCAAGATATTTTCTGTAGCCTGCCTTAATATTGGAAATAATATTTGACTAGCCTTATGTTTAACTCTTAATGTTGCTTAGTGGCAAGGTCACCAGTGGGCACCGGCATCAGGTATCTGTCCTTGCTCTTGCGAATGGCTCATTAGTTTTGTTGTCTCCACATTCTGAAATATTCCCAATGCTCAGTGATATGGTCAAAGTCATTCTTACCACCTGCCCAAAGTCCTCTTCCTCTCATCAGCTAATCTATATTTCCTGGGAATACATCACCTCCCTTCCATCTGTTCAACTCCATGGTCAATGGTTCAACCTCCAGGTTTAAGTCGCAAGCCGAAAGGCTCCATGTTGGGTTTGTTTTGTACACTTCCACGCATGAGATTAAAGAAGGAATTATGGAGCTGTTACAGCGCACATAGCCTTAGTTTGTCAATCAATATCATCCAATACTAAGGCTAATAAACGCCCAAGGATCCTGAAGGTTGAGAATCATTACTTGGCCCAATGTCGGTGACCTTTTAAATATAATAGTAGCTTTACAAAGAACAGTATAGTCTTAAGAAATCATTCAAACTAAAGGGTCACTTGCCCATTACTAGCATGGTATTGGGCAGATATTAGTCACAGCTTTATGGAACTTTTAAATAGTTTAATATCTAATTTCTATAGGTAATAGAGTCTATCTTATACCACCTGTGCATATGTGAGTGAGATAGACATGATGTATATGAGTGTTTACATTTTGACATGTGCCCGTGGGGGTTTGTGCATGTCCATGTGCTGGCGTGTTGCTACATAAAGCTACATAAAGATCTCATTGCTCTAGCTCAGCCCCCAGACCTGCTTTTCTGTTCTTGTTAATTCATTGTAAAGTAAAAAAAAAAACATTCTGTTGCATAAGAGCACTTCAGTCATGTCCAGGCAGGGACCTGAATCAAACCTACAACCCTACAGTCACAAGGCCGCGTCCTTACATTCAGACCATGATTGCCCCTTTAATCAGACAGAACTGCCTTCTTGCATCAGACTGTGCCACTGCCTGTGACTGCAGGGGAGATCTAGCTTATTCCTCTGATTTTCTGTTTCTATTAGTTAACTGTAATGGGACTGGCCGGAGAATCAGCCGAGGGGCTTCAGTGAGTACATAGGCTTCCCCTGTTCTCCTGGCCAGAGATGTCCAGTAGTTTGGGTGGTTATCCCATAATCAGTGCTTTGTTGTACTGTATCCTACTTGGGGGCATCCTGTCAAGTCTGTGGATGCCCTTTCTACACTAGTAAAAGTTTAGGTTCACTTTAACGTTTTTTAGGCATATTTTCTCCTTGGATTTCACAACCTTTTGGCATGGAAATAAAAATTGGCAACATTTTTTTCCAAGTAAAAAACTTTTTTATCTAAAACATGTCGTTTGATAAATGAGGATTATATGTCCATACATATTGCATTTGGAAATCAATAAAAGAAGTGACTAAATGAAAGACGTAATCTTTGACGAAACCGGACACAAGTCCAGTGCAATTCTCTGCGTCGAGGCCAACAAAGCCTCAACCCAAATTTCACAAAACTGACAGTCGAGCCCAGCAGCTCATAAATCATCATCAGCTGACCATTTCTGGTCTCATCATTTTATTTTAGGAAAGGAGATCTCTGAACTGTGCATGAGCAGAAAGTACTAAACACATAGGGCAGAGAACGGAGAGCCTCGGCAATAGCCTGCCTGGCCTGACCTCTCTGACAGTTGTAGAACTCTCCGCGGGGAACAGGAGCTGGAGCCGGTGCCAACAGCGGCGTAACATGCTGGTGTAAGAAAATGATACATTTTGGAACGTTGTGTGTGTGCGATACAGCTGCTCCCGAATTCCCATCTGTACGGCTTACAAGCCTCTCCTGGCAGGAGAAGCGGAGGAGGATCAGCGAGACGAGATTGTTCCCAGCAGGAGGTGGTTGGGGGAAGATGTTCTTGAATGTCCGTCATGCGAGCAGATGCACAATTGTGATGAGATCCTTTCCAGGCCAATTTGGAACTGAGATGGTAAAGGAAGAGGGACCACTTAAAACAGCACTTTTCTCCAAATGCTGGAAGTTAGTTTTGGTACTAAATTGGGGCTAATTGTGCTCAGGGCACCCAAACCAGGAGCAGAGGGCAAAACATGGAGCTAGAGGAATTAGATTACTGCTGACAAGCACTAAAAGAAGAAATGGTGTCTGCTCCATGTTCTTTGTGCCATTCTCATGTTCCTTGCTCGTTCGGCAACCAATCAAATGCACAGGCCATATAACAAATATGGCCTGTGCATTTGATTGGTTGCCGAACGAGAGAATGGCACAAAGAACATGGAGCAGACAACAAGGCCCATAACACATGGGACCTGTGGGTCACAAACCCTGGGAGCACATACCCCGTTAGTTATCTTATGTGTGTTGGCAGAGGCACTCTTAGCTAAGCGATATGGTCGGGTGCAGTGGCTAGTGGTGGCGCCGCATGACTTGTATTCAATGAAAGCCAGTCCTCATGTTCATTAATAAACTTATACCCCTTCATCAGGGAACATGAGCAACCTGATGAAGGGGTGCTAATAACCCGAAACGTTGGACTAATGGACTGATACTAGCGCAAAGCGGTGATTGGAATTTACACTTTGATGTTTTTTATGCACAATATAAGTCCGTTAGTTATCTTGTTCCATTTCAGGCTTGCATTTATGTTTTAGGTGTGGGGCATGCCAAATCAGGATGCTTTAGGGCTGGAGGGAGGTTAGCTTTTGAGCTGACCTCCGCTTATGCCTCCACTTATGCCCTGCCCTTCCCACAGGGCATCTCAAATCGGCATGCCCCCCCCCCCAGGGCACAGCAAAACTCACCTGTTTCCTGTCTCTCTCGCCAGTGCAAACATCGGGCAGCCGCATTCCTGCATCTTTGGCCTTTGAGCGCGCTCCCGTCCCCAAGTCATTCAGATAGGTTGGCGGCGGGAGGCCACTTGCAATCCCCATAGACATAAACAGAGCCATTTGCCGAACTGACAGCGCAGCCGGCCTGCCCGCTCCCACCATGCCGGTATTTGTTTAAAAAGCAAACACTTACCTGCATGGTCGGAGCGTGGAGGCCGGCGCCGCTCTCAGCTGTCATCAGAGGACGTGTCATCAGAGGGCGCGTCATCAGAGGGCGCCTGAGAGCGGCGCCGGCCTCCACGCTCCGACCATGCAGGTAAGTGTTTGCTTGCCGCCATGCCGGCATTTTTTTTTTTTTATTTCAGGGAAAATTCGATCGGCACGAACCAAAAAAAATTCGGATTCGTGCCGAATCGAATTTTCCCTGAAATTCGGAGCGAATTCCGGTTCGTCCGAACCGGTTCGCTCATCCCTAATCAGTAACCACTAATCCAGTCCTGCACCTTCCCATGACTGAACCCAGTATGAAAGATGTGGGACCTGTGGTATGGCTGGCACCACTAACAGTGGGCCTGACCCATCTGCGGAAAACAGGATGGCTGGGGTTAAGGTGCCCCGCATACACTACAGCCTTGCGATCGCCTTGATTCCTGGCCCCTACAAATGGCCCTATTTATTTTAAACTGTTTTTGCTACTCATGGACTTCCACAAATCAACCCCCATAATTCAAAAACAAAATGTGACCAGGGGAGTAACTTTAGGGGGTGCAACTGCACTAGGGCCCAGAAGATCAAGGGAGCCCAATCATTGTTGCTCCTCCACCTTATTTCTCCTATTTGTTCTCACTTGGCATCATTTAGAGAAAGGAAGTGCAGTCTTTAGTTGTCTAGAGTAAAAAAAAAAAAAAAAAAAACGTTACTGTATGAACCGTGAAAGGGCCCCATTTAAAGTTCGCACCAGGGCCTGATTATATCTAGTTACACCACTGTATGTGAGCCTTTGGTTTCAGGCCAAGAGCTGCCCAATATAATTAAAGAGCAAGCAAATAAAATGACATTACAAAAACAAACATAGCGACGAGCACCATTTCTAATATGCTTTTTGGCAATGCAAAAATATTAGAGGTCTGCCGACCAGATTGCTTTTTACGCGAATCCAATAGCGTAGATGTCATCTTCTGACAAGTGAAACCTTTTTGTCGGTAAATGACAGCAGAGTAATGAGCAGACGCGATATCCCACTGTTTTTTTTTTCATAGTTTACAAGACCCCTGGAAACTGTGAAGAGAATGAGCGTCGCTACTCGTAATGGGAACGACTTTGCTTATTTTTGTTTGGGTGCTTAAACTTGATTGACAGCAGCCTAGTGAGGAGACTCGGCTTCTGGAGGGGCCCGGTGATTGCTCGGCATTATTTGAATTTACAGGTTATCTGTAAAGGCCGTAACTGTATGAGTGACCTCATTAAGTGAAGGTGGCCACATCAGCACCCTTCCAAGTCCTTTATCACTCGTCATGTGTCATGAAACCGGCTGTTGACACCTCTGTAGCAAACACTAGTTGTATCTTATCTCCTGTGGAGAAAGGAATCACACTAGGCGGTAGGAGACTAGTCTAGGAATGCGCGCAGGAGACAGCTTCACCAGACCAGAGGATGAGGGCTAGGCATGAATGTCAACTCACTTCCATTGGGAAAAGAAAAAAAAATCTCAACAGAGGCAAAACAACGAGTTTCCATCTCAAGCTGCATTGTCTACTGTTTCCTAGTCTACTCAGGATGAGACATCTTAAATAGAGATGAGCGAACTTCTTGAAAGTTCGATTCGGGCGATTCGCCGAATTTCCCCAATTCGCCAAAGCCGGCCTGCCCGCTGCCACCATGCCGGCATTTTTTTTTTATTTCAGGGAAAATTCGATCGGCACGAACCCCAAAAAATTCGGGTTCGTGCCGAATCGAATTTTCTCTGAAATTCGGAGCGAATTCCTGTTCGTCCGAACCGGTTCGCTCATCCCTAATCTTAAACATTGGCTGGTCAGACAGCTGTAGAGGCTTGGAGGCTGATTCATTACTAACGCCAGGTATCGGCAGATGAGCGTCTGTATAGCGGCGCTTAGAGTGACCGCTAGTAGACGCTGTAAGCGGGTATCGGGCGCTGTACCAGAGCGTCTCGGTCGCTGTAGTAACCTGGCTGGCATTGATGAATGTGATGTGTGTTGGGCGCTCTAACACCAGTACAGCGCTGCAGGGAGCGAGAGATAGCGCCAGCTCAGTGCGACCGACTCTCAGAGACTCACATCATACTCAAAAAACTACACACACACAGCGCCGGAACTCTAAATCTGGTCGCTATAGCATAGAGCGCCAGACACTGTTTTTGAACACTTATCCACCTGTAACAAAGCGAAAACACATGGAATGACATTGTTTTAACATTGTGACATTAATACTTTAATGCCAGACCTGTAATGACAATTCTGCATCAAAATATAAAAAAATCAAAAAAGTTTTCAAAAATGACTCTTTCTAGGCCAGGAGAGGTCACACAATTATTTTAAATAAAAAAATAAAAAAAATAAACAGAATAAAAGGAACGTCCATTGAAATGTATGGGAGAGCGACATTGCGAAAGGTAATACCTGGCGCTCCGCAAGCCAGAGCGTGAGCCACCTGTAATGATGAATCGTATGCTACATGGCGCTGTTAGAGTTGCTCTTCAGATTCGCTTTCATAAATGTGGTTTTGCATACAGTGCCCCGGTTTCACCAGGCGCTGCCTTCCTTTACGAGGCGCTACCTGGCGCTATCCCTTGATGAATTAACCCCACAGTTGAGCAATGCTCTTAAGAACCAAAAAAGAGAGATAAAAACTACTCTCTGTAGACAGGGGGGCATTAAATAAGAACAGCGGTGATCCATGGGTTTACCTGTATGTGAAATGCATTTTGAGAATGTCAGTGCAGTCAGTACAAACTGTTATTATTGGATAAATTAGGCATCGAATACAGCATGAATAATGCACATACAGATCGACTAATTATAAACATGCATAGGAAGCCATATGCAATACAGCAATGCCATGCATTTAAACATTATTCTTCTAAAAATAGTTATGGCCAAGTAAAATAAACTGGTAGATAAGCTATGAAAAGAAGGAAAACAAGAGAAAAGAGAGAGAAGAAAAAGGAAGAGAAAAAGAAAAAGGGGGGAGGGGAAGAAGAAAGGGCAGAGTCCTCAACAATAGAGAACCCCTATACAGGCAGTGGTGGACTGGGGCCAAAAATCAGCCCTGGATTTTACGAGCCCCTGGCTGGCCCAAGACATCCTTGCTGAGCTCTCCCCCCCCAACCATGATACCAGGGCTATAGTTTTGGGGGCTTAGGTTCCCTGGCTTGTGGGTACAGTGGGGCTGGGTACAGGTTGCTGAGAGGGAGACTAAGGGAGCAGGGATTGAATGAGGGTGTTAAAGGCAGCAGCCCAACTGGCCCCAAAGCAGTGTGGCCCTGGGGCATTGTCACGAGTCTCCCTATGGCCAGTCCACCCCTGTATATAGATGTAATGCCGGAAAGTGATGGCTCATGGGACCAAAGAGATATGAAACAAGTTGCCTTAAACTACATCAACGTATCACTGGGTGAATAGTTCTGCCATCTCATCCTGTTTGGCATAGAAGATCTCCTTCATCCAGTGAACTAATGGCTGCCTGCAAACCTATATGCTGGAAGAAGCCTAAGACGTCTGCCATCAATATGGAAGATGGGGAAAAGGCTTCAGTCAGTGGGGTTATTGGGGATAAGATGGCTGGGGCAAGTAAGGAGACAAAGTGAATTTTTTCTTATCAAATTGGTGATCTCTTACCCCCCCCCCCCCCGGCACCAGTGGTATGGAAGACCCCAGTGTCTGTCAACATTTGCCCTCTGAGCACTAGAGCTACACTGAAGGGCAAGTGAGCTGGTATACCTGAAGAGCCCTCTGGCCTCTCGGCCCTGGTATATTAGCCCCTTATGCCTGGTGCACCAGTATGTTTGCTTAAGGGAGGGGTGGGTTAATTAATAGTAAACTGCTACTGTAAAAAGAATCTAGAATTGCACATACTTTTACGAATGCAAATATTTCAGCAAAACGTATCCAATATATGTATTCACTCATCCCTAGATTCTATCTACAGTATGAAAAATATTCAAACATTTCTTTGCTAAAATGATGCTTTGCGGCATTGCTCTACAGTTGTGATTTAAAATTCACATTCACTGGTTCATTTTTAAATTCGCTTGACTACCGACTCGTCAACTTCAAGTATGGAAGCATATGGGAAGCTTCATGGCCGACTGGGTTCCGTTGTGATTTAGCCTCACTCCCTCTGTGGTGGCAAAAAGTTCATCCATTGGAAAATCTGTGGGTGTAACAGGGACCAGAGGTGGGTCACTGGCACAGAAATTGTAGGATTTGGGGTTACTAGTGGTGCCACCAACAGTTTGATGAGAATGCACTGAACAAAACTGGTGGTGGACTGCCCCTCGTGAAATCTGGTTACGCTGGGTTCCACTTTGCTGACATTATGGAGAAGAATGTCCAAATCCAGGACATCTGGCCAGTTTACAACAGGGGCTTCTGCAGCTCCAGCTCTGGTAGTGGAACATATGGATTGGTTGTGTGGTGTTACGTCAATCAACATGTTTTATGGACAGAGATCCTTGAGATGTGCTTTGAGTATGTGACGGGGCGCATCTACGCCTGCTTATATAAAGGGGAGTAGCATAGTATTCCATGAATAAGCCACATCCTGCAACATTCATCACCCTCAATACTGGTCAGCTTAAGCTCATTGGCCAAATTTGAGGCCCTCACAAATGGTCAGATTACTCCAGAAAGTGGAAACAGAAGGTATGGATCACAATAATGCTCTAAGGGTGTTCTGTACAAAAATCTCCTTCATCTCACTGGAAAAATGTTTTACCTCCAATCAGGGTACGAAGAATCGAAAACATGATTATATTTGAACTTGACTGTGTGTGGAGATACATAAGTTCTCCAAACCTTAGCTCATATCAGCCAAGTAGGATGGTTAACAGGTGGAGTTCCCCACATTCTAATAAATCACCCCCATCTTGTTAGGAAATCAAGCCACATAAAAATTCATAGCATGATAACCATTAAACCATTACTCCACTGACTGAGCTGTATCTGCTGGATTTTTTACACAGAGGTGGAAAATAATTTTAGCTAACTGTGGGCCAACGGAAGCCACATGGTGGCTTCTGGCCAACCTACCAGAATACAGATTATCAGAAGTATTGAGGGTGTTTATAAAATTAAGTGGTAAGTATTTTTATGCCAATATAGTCTACTTGGTGTTTTTCTTTTTTGAACTTAAAAGTGGACATTTCCTTTAAGCTGTATTTAGGAACAATTCACAGTATATGTTGGCATGAATCTGATATACTGGTTTGCGATTGGAACCACAACTCAACCATCTGGGTAGCTGCTGGAATGCCACTTCCGTGCCGTGCGGTTGGCTGGGGTATATAATTTGGGTTAACCACTGGACCGTATAGTGGGTGCTGCAAAGGCAATTTCCTAATGCACAGAACACAAAGTAGTTGGGCAGTAGTAGAAGAGAAAATAAGGTTATAAAAAAATGAATAGTTTTGAGACAATTAGGCTAATCATAGAGTATATTAGCACAATTTAAATATCATTAAACATCATTATAATAAGTTATTATATAATGATACGTAAATTTTGTTAGGGGAAATGCAATTAAATAAGTAATACATTGATTGGTTTGCTTGAACTGGGATACAACTCATATAGGACAACTCTATATGGAGGATCTTTTGGTTTATGGAACATGGAAGAAGATCTGACTTGCCTCCTTGTACCCTTTTAAAGTTCAATTTCTTACGACCGGTCATAGAGTAATTCACATCCAGTGAAACGTTCGTATTTTTAACAGTTCGTATTTTAGTGACAGTGGCATACAGAATGATCAACATTCAGCACACAACTGTCATGTTCTACTGCATCATCAAGAGCCAACCTTCATTTTTAGAGAAAATGGCTTTTCAGATACTTACTAGAGTGCTTCTGCATGTGGTTACAGTGGACCAAAACCCACTGGTGTTAAAGCGGACCAAAACCCACCCTGGAGTTTATGAGACTCAAGGGCAGGCATACACGTATCCCCTGCGGGAACCAGATTCAGGACGCCCTGCTACATAAAACCCCCCAGGTCACCCACCTTCTCCCCAAATCCAATGGCGCATGCGTGAGCGGCGCCGCTCCCTGATATACCTCTAGCAGGGCATGCTCCTGTGCCAGGCATTTGTGAATACTCCCTGCTAGAGGGTAGTGGGAATGCGGCCGCCCCACACTCGGGTCTGCTTCTGACTTTAGTTAGACCAAGGCAACAGCTTAGAAAGGCACTGTTTGTTTTCCCATAACACAATGGGGTTGATTCAGAAAACTCACTCCTTTTTTTAGGAGAGAAAACTGCTATTCACTTTCATTGTCTACCTTGGGGCTGATTCTTAAACGATCCTTAGGCGAGTGAGTGGGAGCAGATCCGAGCGTGCTAATTGGACAGGAGGCTGCGCATACGCCATAGGACTGGGCAGAGGTTGGGCAACCCCAGGACCAAGGACCAAAACCCAGGATAGTCAAAATCCTGGGTTTTGATCCAAATTAACCAAATGACCAACTAATAGAGAGCACAAGCTGGCTTTCACTTCTTTTTGGCAACAGCTAGGTCATGCTCCCTGTTAGAGGGTAGCAGGGGATGCGGCCGTCAACTCGCTCCGAGCCGCTTGCCTTGACTGAAGGCTTAGACAACTTAACGTCAGCAGATCCGAGCATGCTGATTGGACGAGTGGCCATGCATGTGCCGTAGAACCTGGAAAAGGTGAGTTGATTCGATCAGTGTGCCCCGGGGAGAAGGACCAAAACCCAGGATAGTCAAAATCCTGGGGTTTGGTCCACTTTAAAGAGGAACATCATCCCTCTTGGCCAGCCTTAGAGTCTAATAGTCTCCAAGGCCATCCGATTCCCACTCCCTGCTTTGTGAAACCCCATGGAATCATAGCACTTACCTATATGCGTTCTGATGGTGCATACACAGGCAGGGTCCTGTTATATCTTTAGCTAGGCACGTACCAAACCAAGGCATTTGTGAATGGCCGGCGTGGGTATGCCAGAAAGGATTTCCATGGGGATACACACAGCGGGCATCCCATCTGAGACAAACATCATCTGGGAGAACCTGGCAAACTAAATGGGAACGCAGAACACTCCAGGCAGGGCTAGACCTCATCCACCAGATGGGAACAAGTATGTTTTTGAAGGCCGGTGCAAGACTAAACAGCTGTAGGACACAAAAGGTGAGTATTGTATTGTATTTTTTGGGGCCTGGACAATTTCTATATTCTTAAAAGGGCAAGTGTTACTCAAAATCCTTTTATTAAAGCGCTACATCAAACTATTATTGTGCCTAAACATCATCCTACGGGCTAAGCGTAACCTAATAGTTGCAAAAATCTTCATGCAAAGTTGTAAAATTCAATTCGGCGACTCGTCCAGAAGGTTTGAACCGGAGATAAACAAGACATTTCAAGCTGCAGGTTGGAGGCAATGAATGGCGTTCCCCAGGCGGTTTGTATGCATAAAGAGATTAGTGTTTCAATGATCTTTGGAGAAATAGACTCACAGCATAAAGTAACATTTAGTTTATAATTTAACAATGTGCTGTCTGTTGAATGTTATAGGAAAACAGGATCAATAGAGTGAAAAAAAATGGACGGCTTATTGAATTCTTCCTCTGTTCCCTCTCTTTCCCTAAAGAC
Source organism: Gastrophryne carolinensis (assembly GCA_027917425.1). Taxonomy (NCBI): domain Eukaryota; kingdom Metazoa; phylum Chordata; class Amphibia; order Anura; family Microhylidae; genus Gastrophryne; species Gastrophryne carolinensis. Next base: position 24,866,073 of record CM051242.1, on the reverse strand, counting down.
ACAGATAAGACCTTATTGATATCCTGCATACAAGTCACACTGTTCAAAAATTAGTCTATTGATGTACATTAATTGTTTCATTTACTGAGCCAGTGAGGCAGTCATTGCCGGATACACCGCTTCATGGGGCCCAACAGAGGATCGGGAATATGAATCCTGGGGCCAAAACGGGGGAAATGCGTGAAATAACAAAAAATGGATCCTCCCTAAAAAAAATCTTTCAGCTATATTTTGATACATCTCTACAACATACAGTGTGAAGACAATGTGAGCGCTATTTCCCTCTTACTGCTGTTACAATCAATTGACTGGCGGCCCTTTGTTTAGAAACAAGACAGGAAACAGATGGGTCCTTTGGGCATTTTAATAGCGCAAAAAGCCCCTACCACTTAGAAACACACACAGTTACTGACAGTAAATATCCAGGGCCCCTGTTTGACACTAGCCGGTCTAAACCACTTAAGTGAGGCAGTAACTCATAACCAGGCTGCGATAGAACTTCCCTCACACTGAACCGATCCCCCATACTTTCCTGAGGATGTCTTTTCTCAGGGTTCCCGCAGTAGATCTTGTTCAGACAACATTCACCTGACTACCTATTTCACCCACCCACCCACAATCATGTCTCTATGCTCCACATAGCCTGGAAAGGACCAACAAAACGCAATGACTTTAGGTAGCCAAGGAAATAGCTTGGAAAGACACTGTTTGTTCCTCCAGAACACAATAGGGTTGATTCCGAACCAGGTGAGAAAACTCATTTTTTAGTGGATAAAACTGCCATTCACTTTCATTGTCTACCTTGGGACTGATTCAACACCGGGTGAGAATTTACATCCGGTTGTTGAATCATCCCCAAGGTACACAATGAGAGTGAATTTTAGTAGGATCCAAAAGAACCATTTAAAACTTGGGTAATACAGCTCAAGATCCCACACAAGGGACTCTAAAATAGTCACATGCAATGAAATGGTCAAAGAAAAAGATGGTTAGCAACTAAGGCCCTTATTTATCAAGGGACAGCGCCAGGTAGCGAATGGTGAGTGAATGGTAATGATGGTCGCCGCCACGAGAACGCCGGCTCCCCTCCGCAATCACACATTTATCAAGCCGATCCTGCTTAGCGACTGACAGAGCGCCAGATAGCGAATCATTCATCATTATTCCAGCCTCACCCCACAGCACCAGCGAGCGACCTTGAACAGCGACAGGTATGACCTCTCGCTACCTGGCGCTCTCCAATGCATTTCAATGGAGCAATCTTTAAATATTCTTAATTAATTGCTATTATTATTATTATTTTTTTTTTTAATGTCACAAATTCTGTGACCACTTCTGCAATGTTAGATAATTTTTTTAAGGTTAAAAAAAAAAAAAATAATTTCGGCAGAATTGATATTACAGGTCTGATATTAATGTATTCATATTACAAAATGTTTTGAAAAGCTTGGTTTTTTTTTTTCCAAAAATATGGTTGTTTGGGGGTTAAAAAGCTACTTTTAACCCATCGCCGCCAGCGCTCTGGGGTTTAAACAAGCATTTCACAGCGCGAGAATTTTTTGAGCGTGATTTGTTAATGAATATGGTGGGAGCCGTTCGCTATGGCCATTCGCTGTCATGCACTCCCATAAAGCGCGGAACCTGTCAACAGCGACTCCTAACCCCGTATTCAACATTACCGCACACCGACTGAGTCGCTGTCAACAGCCGAACAACGGCCAAGCACAGCGAATACTAGCGTGCGCTGTGAAAATACCGCTACTGTCGCTCATCTGTCGCTACCTGGCGCTATTAATGAATCGGCCTCCCCGGGCCTCTGTAACGTAGGCCCTAGACACTGACTAACTATCTCCCAGTCTTGTCACTGCCAAAGAGGCTCTGCTTGTTTCTCCTGCAACACAGCTTAAAGTGGACTAAAATATTTTTAACTAGCATCCCGTGAATTGCTCCCGCCATGAAGAGCACCTTTTGCCACTGCTCCTGCTTCACTCTAATACCAGATAATGGCGCCTGTTTTAGCTGTAAAGTCCCGCCCCCTCCATTCATTGCCACTGTTATGTGCGGCAATGATGTCATTGCCACACCGATGTAATGACTGATTGTCTGTCCTCTTACAGAGAGGGACAGCAAAAATAAAGTGTCCAGGTTGATTTAAAAAGTGAAAATATCCATTTCTACTTCTACACCCTAAGAGGGGAGTATTGGCAGGGGCTTTGGCCAAATGTATTTCACAAGTTCGGTGGGTTTTGGTCCACTTTCAATAGACTATTGGCCAGGATCCAGATCAGATCATATAACCAGGATCCAGATGAACCATTTGGAACTTGCAGCTTGGGATCCAACACAAGGTATTCTAACTTGATCCTCTGTAATAGATCATGTTTAGAGTCTAAGGGCTTCTTTAAAAGGAGGCACTGATAAGAAACAATGTCTGAAAGGTATAGGGAGGGAGCAGGGGATTCAGGAGCATTCACTGTGTACTGTCAAGACATAGAGCGCCAGTCACACTCTATGCTACAGCGCCCAGATTTAGAGCGCCTACGCTGTTTGAGTCTGTTTTTTTGTTGAATATGGTGTGAGTCGCTGAGAGTCGGACACACTGAGCTGGCACTACCTTTCGCTCACTGCAATGCTGTACTGGTGTTAGAACGCCCAACATACATCTCATTCATCGATGCCGGCTAGGTTACTACAGCAACTGAGGTGCTCTGTTACAGTGCCCAATAGTCGATCACAGCGTCTACCAGCAGTCGCTCTAAGCGCGTCTGTACAGGCGCTCATCTGCCTATAGCTGGCGCTAGTAATGATTCAGCCTGCCCGTCCCTTTGGTACTGCCAATAGGTACTATAGACTCCACCAGCACCACCATGATTGCTATACGTGACTTCTTCCTATTGCCACATTTTTTTTCTTTGGCCCTTATTTAACAAGGGATAGCGCCAGGTAGCGACTGGTGAGCGAACGGTAATGACGGTCACCGCCACGAGAACGCCGGCTCCCCACCACAATCACACATTTATCAAGCCAATCCTGCTTAGCGACTGAGATAGCGCCAGATAGCGACTCATTCATCATTATTCCAGCCTCACCCCACAGCGCCAGCGAGCGACCTTGAACAGCGACAGGTATGACCTCTCGCTACCTGGCGCTCTCCAATGCATTTCAATGGAACAATCTTTAAATATTAATAATTAATTGTTAATAATTTTTTTTTTTATGTGAAAATTTCTGTGACCACTTCTGCCATGTTAGATATTTTTTTTAAGGTAAGAAAAAAAAAAAAAATTTGTGCAGAATTGATATTACAGGTCTGATATTAATGTATTCATATTCCAAAATGTTTTTATAAACTTGTTTTTTTTTTGGTTTCCCAAAATATGGTTGTTTGGGGGTTAAAAAAATACTTTTAACCCATCGCCGCCAGCGCTCTGGGGTTTAAACAAGCATTTCACAGCGCGAGAATTTTTGGAGCGTGATTTGTTAATGAATATGGTGGGAGCCGGTCGCTATGGCCATTCGCTATCATGCGCTCCCATACAGCGCGGAACCTGTCAAATAGCGACTCATCACCTTGTATTCAACATTACTGCAAACCGACTGAGTCGCTATCAACAACCGAACAACGGCCAAGCACAGCGACTACTAGAGGGCGCTGTGAAAATACCGCTACAGTCGCTCAACTGTCGCTACCTGGCGCTATTAATAAATCAGCCTCCCCGTTTTGCAGGCTAAGCCTCCAAATGCACCCCCTGGATTTACATAGTTACATAGTTAATACGGTTGAAAAACGACATATGTCCATGTTCAGGATTTCCTACACTGATTTTTCCAGGTCTGTTCCATCTACAATCTTGGGGTGCTGCTCCTCTTTGTGTTGGATTTGTTTCCATTCTTTTAATATTTGAGCAGCTAAATGTGGGCACAATATAAAATCTTTAGCTCGTACTTGCTGGTGTTATGTATCGCTCCCATTAACTTCACTGCTGTTGTTACTTTTCCACTTCCTTGAAAAACATATCCACTTTAAATACTTTCATTAAGGTTTCCAATATCTCTTCACCTCCCCGATGCTGAGCTAGAAAAATATATAATTACTCATCCCTCTCAAATCCTTTCTCCGCCTTGGACAGGGCGATGTGAATGGCAGAGTATTATTACAAGTGCCAGCCCCAGCCGCACAATGCCCACTGGTAAGAGCTGAAACGTGCCCCCGTCTCTGCCGGTAAGCGATATCATTTCAAAAGATATAGCCATGACCCTTTGACCTAGGGTTTCGGTAACATCATTGCACTGTTTCAATGTACTTAATAAGGAAGGAAACTGAACACTGTATGGTCGTCACATGTCTCCCTTTTAATTGTGGCTATTTTACGTTGCGCCTCCTAAAACTGTATTAGGGAGTGTTATCTTATCCCTGTCACTCCTCACCAATGGCTAACAAAGATGTTTAGGAAAATGTAGGAAAAATGCAACATGGATCCTTCCAAAGAATTCCCAGAAGAACATCGACATAAATAAGAAACAGGATGTTTTAAAATGAGGACCTGACAACATTTGGCAGTTTTCCATTTTGGGAGTCATAAGGCAAATTTCATATCTGTTTATTTTGTGTTCAGATAGAGAAAGTGTTAGAGGTAGTGATCTCCCGATATTCATTTTGGGGCCCAGTCATTAACATTGGCCTTAAGGTCTCTGTCCAGGCAATTCAATAAAAGAAAAAACGGGTGTTGGTCATGCAGACTGCTAATGAAAACAAGCTCAGGGGGCATCCAGAATGCTGGAGTCCCCCCGGGACATAACCCCCCAGAACGCACCTGGACACTGACTAACTATTTCCCACTCTTGTCACTGCCAAAGAGGCTCTGCTTATTTCTATTTAATAACTGGACTATTGACCAGGTTCCAGATCAGATCCCCCAGAACGCCCGTAGTCCTCACCTTCACTACGAGTCTGCGCCGGGGACAGAGTCCCGTGATTGGCCGGTGGGCGCTCACAGGGGAGGTCGTTTCTGGTGGACACGACCATGGCCCACATGACTGCACGGTGGCCAATCGCAGGACTCCTTTCAAGGCGCTTGCTCGTAGTGAAGGTGAGGATTACGGGTGTTCTGGGGGGTTATGTGTGGGGAGGGGGACTCCAGCTTTCTGGATGCCCCACCCCCGAGCTTATTTTCATTAGCTGACGGCGGGATCAAGAAGAAAAACGGGTGTTGGTCCTGTTTAAAGCCCTCCGGTTTAAAGTGGACCAAAACCCAGCAGGATTGGCCCGGGCATCTATAAGATTCCCGGGCCGATCAATTCCCTCCCCCCGGGGCATACAAAATCGGGATGCCCCGTTGTGTGAAACCCCCCAGGTCGCCCGCTACACTTACCTTACTTCCCGGTCCAACGGCGCATGCGTGGGCAGCGGCCCCATCCCCTCTATCCCTCTAGCAAGGCGCGTGCCAGCGCCAGCCATTTGTGAATGGCCGGCGCGGACATGCTCTCTGTTAGAGGGAAGCAAGAGATGCGGCCACCAATGGGCTCAAAGCCACTCTGCTAAGACGTCGCTCAGACGTGCATAGCTCAGTGGCTCCGAGCATGCTGATTGGACGAGCGGCCATGTATGCGCCGTAGGACTGAGATGAGGTGAGTTTTCTCAGGCAACCTGGGGGATTTCATGTAGCGGGGCACCCCCGATTGAGGTGCTCTGGGGGAAAGGACCAAAACCCAGGATAGTCAAAATCCTGGGTTTTAGTCCACATTAAGTGATGTTGTTTCTGGTGCAGCTGGCCTTAGTGCGCCTCCCTGCTGTCAGTCATACATGAGCAGGCTCCCTCACGGATTGGTTTTGGGGGCACTAATGTGATCCATCACAAATGTCCACCACTAATATTTACTTGCAACTTTGAATGTTCTGTTACAAGCCAAGACAGTCCATTGTCTCTGCTGAATAGATTCATAATGAAATAAAAAGAGGCAGGGACCCCACTTAAGATGCTGGTGAGGTCCCCAGGGCAGGGACCTTATTTATTGTAGTGGTGGGAGCCCAAACCCAGCTAGGACCCTGTGAGGAAAGACATCTGAAGAAAAAGAAATCTGTCAAACCTTGTTTCCTGTTCAAGGGGCCAGTTGGGCTGCTGCTTTTAATACCCACATTCAATCCCTGCCCCCTTAGTCTCCCTCTCAGGCCCCTGTATCCAGCCCCACTGTACCCACAAGCCAAGGCACCCCATCCCCCTGTGCTATAGCCCCGGCATCATGGTTGGGAAGGGGGCCTCAGCGGGGCTGGGAAAATCCAGGACTGATTTTTGGCCCCAGTCCGCCACTGTCCCTAGCTGTGTTTTTTCTACTTTTACTGCCGATGTCTGAAGCTTATAGGCATACTTGACAAGTGGATGTATCCTTCACTTTATTTGACCCCAAATGTTGTGTTTTTCATCTTCTTCGATCATATGACCAATTCAACTTTTCTCCATTGGCCAAATAAAGGGGTAGATAGATAGATAGATAGATAGATAGATAGATGATAGATAGATAGGAGATAGATATGAGATAGATAGATAGATAGATATGAGATAGATAGATAGATAGATAGATAGATAGATAGATAGATAGATAGATATGAGATAGATAGATAGATAGATAGATAGATAGATAGATAGATAGATAGAATGGAGAGTATGTACTCCAATTTCAGCATTTAGGTTTTCCTATTCTTCCTTGAAAAGCCTGGGGGCTATTCATGACGGGATAGCGCCAGGTAGCGCCTCGTAGCGGCAGGAAGTGTCTGGTGAACACCGGGCACTGTACGCAAAACCACATTTATGAAAGCGAATCTGGTGAGCGCCTCTAACAGCGCCATGTAGCGGCACATGTATTATTACAGGCTACCTGTCAAATAGCGACTCCTCACCCAATATTCAACATTACGGCAAACCGACTGAGTCGCTATCAACTACCGAACAACGGCCAAGCACAGCGACTACTAGCGGGCGCTCTGAAAATGCCGCTACAGTCGCTCAGCTGTCGCTACCTGCCGCTGTTAATGAATCGGCCTGCAAGTCCAAGTTTCATTGTCCAGTAATGAAGCCAACTGCTCAGTCAACACACTGTACTTCCTATTCTTCCCGAAACTTTAAAAATATAATTAGACTTTCCTCCCTGTTACTTTCACACTAGTATAAAAATCACCTATTTGATTTTCAATTACTCATAATAGTCCCTCATACATTCCAATGAGATTTCACCGGTGTTCCCAACAATGGCAGTCAATTATGCAATTTAATTAATGTTAGTTTAATAACAGTGAAGCAGCCAAACTCAGGCATAAGGTGAATCAGCAGAAATCAATGAGCTTTATTTTATAGCCTGGGCCTGGCGAGTGAAGGACTATTTTAAAGAAGGAATACTTATCAGTGTGGGGTACTTAAATTCATATTTTTAGAATGCACACTCTATGGGACTTAAACGCTGGTCACCCACCTCCATTCCCACCCACAGGCTGAGTACAAATGGAAGGTGCTTTTAATTTAAAGCTGCTAAACAGTGTATCTCCAATTAAAGTGACAAAGAACAGGTCACCCATGACGGACAATTAAGCTGCTCCCTTTCCAGCCGGGCTTATTATGTTGCAGAAACAATGTGATTTTTCACTCATGCGAGGGCCTATCTCGCTTAAGCGCCGGAGAAGTAAAATACTAACAGACATCACGCTCGTTTCTTGTTTAATCTAATTAAGTGAAATTATTAATACGCCTACTCATGTTTCTATTAGATCTGAAAATATTGAGATTTTACATGAATTTTAATTAAAGAGCTTGCTTTGATACTTTAAAAGATGATGGATTCTGATGGTATTTATTTTGCATAATTTTAATTTTCAACACATTTTCTAAGCCTTATTGAGTCTAATGGAGTTCATAGAAAGGGGGCCTTCCATCCAATATCCCCAACAAATATACACATTATGGTTTATCATTTTAATTTTATTTAGTTTTTTATTTATTTTATTATATTTATAACTAACCTACCAGCATAGATGTAGACGTGTAGATGTAGAGGAAGTTGAAGCCACACTCAGTGTCCAAGGTGAGATCCAAACTCAGGACCATATGTGTCCCAATCTATTTAGGCCCTTATTTAACAAGGGATAGCGCCAGGTAGCGAATGGTGAGCGAACGGTAATGACGCCACAAGAACGCCGGCTCTCCTCCGCAATCACACATTTATGAAGCCGATCCTGCTTAGCGACTGACAGAGCGCCAGATAGCGAATCATTCATCATTATTCCAGCCTCACCCCACAGCGCCAGCGAGCGACCTTGAACAGCGACAGGTATGACCTCTCGCTACCTGGCGCTCTCCAATGCATTTCAATGGAACAATCTTTAAATATTCATAATTAATTGTTATTAATTTTTTTTTTTTTTTTTTAAATGTGAAAAATTCTGTGACCACTTCTGCCATTTAAAAAAAAAAAATTGTACAGAATTGATATTACAGGTCTGATATTAATGTATTCATATTACAAAATTATTTTAAAAACTTGTTTTTTTTGGTTTCCAAAAATATGGTTGTTTGGGGGTTAAAAAACTACTTTTAACCCATCGCCGCCAGCGCTCTGGGGTTTAAACATGCATTTTACAGCGCGAGAATTTTTTGAGCGTGATTTTTTAATGAATATGGTGGGAGCCGGTCGCTAGGGCCAGTCGCTATCATGCGTTCCCATACAGCGCGGAACCTGTCAAATAGCGACTCTGAAAATGCCGCTACAGTCGCTCAACTGTCGCTACCTGCCGCTGTTAATGAATCGGCCTCTTAGTTTTTTATTTATTTAATTATATTTATAACTAACCTACCAGCATAGATGTAGACGTGTAGATGTAGAGGAAGTCGAAGCCACACTCAGTGTCCAAGGTGAGATCCAAACTCAGGACCATATGTGTCTCAACCTATTTAGTCATCCGAACTGTTACCAAGGGCTAGAAAATAACAAAAAACTTTGCTCATGTCGCTCCTTTGTCTAGGTTTAGACCCTTTTGGATATATCTGAAGCAGTCCTATAGGGAAAAGACCTGTGATACTGACAAAGAGCGAGCCCGGCCGATTCATTAACAGCGGCAGGTAGCGACAGTTGAGCGACTGTAGCGCCATTTTCAGAGCGCCCGCTAGTAGTCGCTGTGCTTGGCCGTTGTTCGGTAGTTGATAGCGACTCAGTCGGTTTGCCGTAATGTTGAATATTGGGTGAGGAGTCGCTATTTGACAGGTTCCGCGCTGTACGGGAGCGCATGATAGCGACTGGCCCTAGCGACCGGCTCCCACCATATTCATTAAAAAATCACGCTCAAAAAATTCTCGTGCTGTAAAATGCATGTTTAAACCCCAGAGCGCTGGCGGCGATGGGTTAAAAGTAGTTTATTAACCACCAAACAACCATATTTTTGGAAACCAAAAAAACAAGTTTTTTAAATAATTTAGTAATATGAATACATTAATATCAGACCTGTAATATCAATTCTGTACAATTTTTTTTTTTTTTTACCTTCTAAAATGGCAGAAGTGGTCACAGAATTTTTCACATTTATAAAAAAAAAAAAAAAATAATAACAATTAATTATGAATATTTCAAGATTGTTCCATTGAAATGCATTGGAGAGCGCCAGGTAGCGAGAGGTCATACCTGTCGCTGTTCAAGGTCAGACGCTGGCGCTGTGGGCTGAGGCTGGAATAATGATGAATGAGTTGCTATATGGCGCTATCTCAGTCGCTAAGCAGGATTGGCTTGATAAATGTGTGATTGTGGTGTGGAGCCGGCGTTCTCGTGGCGGGGCCCGTCATTACCGGCCGCTCACCAGTCGCTACCTGTCGCTATTCCTTCATAAATAAGGGCCCATGTAGGGAATCTGGCCGGGTCTAATAGCAATCGTGGTCAGGGGTTAAGGTTGGTGTAGGTAGTGTAAGGCCACTGTAAGGGGTGCGAAGTCTTTGAACTACCACTACCTGTAAAAGTGGGTGACTTGGCTGCATGGTCTTCATAGCTTGGAGTAATCAGAATTGTCTGTTAAAGCTTACAGTGGATAACAACTGATACTAACAAAGAGTGAATCCTTATAGGAGATCAGGCCGGGTCTAACAGTAAAGGGGTCAAGGGTTAAGGTTGGTGTAGGCAATGTAGATTCATAAACAGTAAGACAAGCAGAGAGTAGAATCATAAACAGATAACTCTAGACTGGTGCAGGCAAAGGCGGTTCACAAACTGTACAAACTGTGAAAGTTAATGTTGGTGCAGGCAGCACAGGTTCATAGATAGTAGCAATACTGAGCCAACAACAGCATATCTTTAGTTATATATCTTAGTTTCTTGTTTTGTTTTATTGTCCTATTTGCGTGTTTTACTCCTTCTTTCATTTTCTATTTGGACCTTGAAAGAATGTTTGAATTAAAGAATGTCTCCCACATCCGGATGGTGTATGTGAATCCATCTCTCCGGCCACGGGCTAGAATATGATATGTGACCCTACAGCGTGAACAGTACACTTCATTGAGCATCCAATCCCTGGCATTAGTGCTTCCAGCTTTGTGTGTAGTCATGAAGCCCCTTCTGACCATCCATTTGCATCTTAAATTTCATTTCACAGAGTCTTTAATGATCCCCTTTCTTTGCCGATGCCAAAAAGTAAGATTTATTTCACAAAAACTACAGTTAAAAAAAAAAAAGACTTTCTCTCTAAAACCAACTCACGGCTCGGAAATGCCTCTCGAATCTTTCCAACTTTCTTTTTAATAAATTATCTGGATGACTCAGTTAAACAAAAAACTGGCAAAGAGATTTTCAGTGGGCCTAAATCCTCTCTTACAACTTGGGTAGGGTCCTGGCCCACGTGGACAGTAGATTAACTTAACCCACCCTACGGAGAGTTAAAGCGGACCAAAAGCAGCCCTAGGGTCTATGAGACTCCAGGGCCTCCTGATATTCTAGCACCAGGGGAATCCTGATTTCTGAAACTCACCCAGTCTTCCGGAATACTCAGCTCACCAACTTGTCCACGGCCAGTGGCGGCGTCACTCACATCCCTTTTCATCTATGCACCATCATGCCTGCCATAACTGGATTGCTGTGTGTGTCCATGCACAGCCGAAGGATGAGGGTGTGCGTGGCTGGTATTCCATTCAGCTTCTCCTGCCACACATTAATATACGTGGCTGGAAAAGCTAATTAGACTAGAGGAACGTGTGTGCCATGGGCTCAAGGAAAGGTAAGAACAGCGGGTGATCTGGGGGGTTTCACACAGCAGGGCATCACCAACCGGGGAGCCCCAGGGGGACGGACTAAAGCCCAGGATAGTGAACATCCTGGGATTTGATCCACTTTAAAGTTTGCTTTAAGGCAGACCAACAGTCAAAAATGACTTTAAACAGACCAACACAGCAAGCAGTGCTCATATACATCCTTCCCCGGGACAATTTAGATTGCTGCGCATAAAAATTCATCTTCCTTTTTCTAACTCCTGCTGTAGTGAATTTTTGAAAAAAAATGGCGGCTCATGCATTTCCACGCACCTGCAAGTACTGCTGGGCTTCCTGTTATTGTGCATTGTCGGTTATGTCAGTTGAATCCAGGCAGCAGCATGGCTGAGATGCTGGGAGAGGAAACTCCAAAATGGCCGCTACCTTTCTTTTCCAACTGTGCCAGGCTGTTGGTCCGGTTTAAGTTCAGCTTACTGCATTGAAATGAGGTATAGTTGAAATCTACTGTTTAGATGCCTCAGTCCAAACAGTAGGTGAGTCTCCTGTCCACTGCTTACTTGGGGCCTTATTTATCAAGGGATAGCGCCAGGTAGCGAATGGTGAGCGAACGGTAATGACGGTCACCGCCACGAGAACGCCGGCTCCCCTCCGCAATCACACATTTATCAAGCCGATCCTGCTTAGCGACTGACAGAGCACCAGATAGCGAATCATTCATCATTATTCCAGCCTCACCCCACAGCGCCAGCGAGCGACCTTGAACAGCGACAGGTATGACCTCTCGCTACCTGGCGCTCTCCAATGCATTTCAATGGAGCAATCTTTAAATATTCATAATTAATTGATATTATTATTTTTTTTTTTTTTTTAAATGTCAAAAATTCTGTGACCACTTCTGCAATGCTAGATATATTTTTTAAGGTAAAAAAAAAATTGTGCAGAATTGTTATTACAGGTCTGATATTAATGTATTCATATTACAAAATGTTTATAAAAACTTTTTTGTCAAAAATATGGTTGTTTGGGGGTTAAAAAACTACTTTTAATCCATCGCCGCCAGCGCTCTGGGGTTTAAACATGCATTTTACAGGGCTAGAATTTTTTGAGCGTGATTTGTTAATGAATATGCTGGGAGCCGTTCGCTATGGCCATTCGCTGTCATGCGCTCCCATACAGTGCGGAACCTGTCAAACAGCGACTCCCCACCCTGTATTCAACATTACCGCACACCGACTGAGTCGCTGTCAACAACCGAACAACGGCCAAGCACAGCGAATACTAGCGGGCGCTGTGAAAATACCGCTACTGTCACTCATCTGTCGCTACCTGGCGCTATTAATAAATCGGCCTCCCCGTTTGCACTGACAAGAGAAGACTTTTGAGTAAAGCCAGACAACTGGGCACCAGTGTGACTTCCTCTCAGCACTGGTTGCCTATTCGATTCTTCATTGATATACCCTTTGAACTTACACAAGATGGGTCTTCCCACTATTGTACCATCTATATACATTCCTCACTACCTTCCTTCCATAGCTGAGATATGTACATGCTAAAAATCAATGGCCAGATAGTGAGAGGCCAGGGACAAGTCTATCGGAGCAGCTCCTTGACTATAAGATCCACCAATTCTGGTGCTGATCTCTTTCCATGCGTTACCCTGCCACTTAGTTACAAGGGAACAGACTCCATCACTGATCAATCGCAGTTCTATTAGTGGTAGATGCTCCTATGCATGCCGAGAGCTAGTCAGGAACATACTATGTGGGTTTGAGCCTGTGGGCTCGCATGTAAGTGATGATTTTACCCTTTAGATGTTCTGGGCAACTCATGGGAACCAGAAGCAACACCAAATGAATGAAAAATGGAAGAATGAACAATAATTATAGATCTACTATAGTTCTCCTATGACGTGAGGCCTGAATTTCCAGCTAATAAAGGGGATATGAGCAATTTATTGTGATTGTGATGGGGGGGAGGGGGAGAAGACAATACACCAGGGCCCTTATTTATGAAGGAATAGCGTCAGGTAGCGACTGGTGAGCGACCGGTAATGACGGGCCCCGCCACGAGAACGCCGGCTCCCCACCACAATCACACATTTATCAAGCCAATCCTGCTTAGCGACTGAGATAGCGCCATATAACCACTCATTCATCATTATTCCAGCCTCAGCCCACAGCGCCAGCGTCCGACCTTGAACAGCGACAGGTATGACCTCTCGCTATCTGGCGCTCTCCAATGCATTTCAATGGAACAATCTTTAAATATTCATAATTAATTGTTATTCATCTTTTTTTTTTTAAATGTGACATATTCTGTGACCACTTCTGCCATGTTAGATAATTTTTTTAAGGGAAAAAAAAAAATGTGCAGAATTGATATTACAGGTCTGATATTATTGTATTCATATTACTAAATTATTTAAAAATAAATATTTTTTTGGTTCCCAAAAATATGGTGGTTTGGGGGTTAAAAAACTACTTTTAACACATCGCCGCCAGCGCTCTGGGGTTTAAACATGCATTTCAAAGCGCGAGAATTTTTTGAGCGTGATTTTTTGATGAATATGGTGGGAGCCGGTCGCTCTGACCAGTCGCTATCATGCGCACCCATACATCGCGGAACCTGTCAAATAGCGACTCGTCACCCCGTATTCAACATTACTGCACACCGACTGAGTCGCTGTCAACAACCGAACAACGGCCAAGCACAGCGACTACTAGCGGGCGCTGTGAAAATACCGCTACAGTCGCTCAACTGTCGCTACCTGGCGCTATTAATGAATCGGCCTCCCCGTATAAGAGCAATAACTAATTAATAATAGAAAGAAAAAAAAACGACTAAAATTGGAATAGCTGGTTGATAGCTAAGAGTAGAGATGAGCAAACTTCTTGAAAGTTCGATTCGGGCGATTCGCCGAATTTCCCCAAGAAATTTGGGTTCGCCCGAATCGAACTTTCACGAATCGCTCATCTGAAAAAAAAAATGCCGGCATGGTGGGAGCGTGGAGGCCGGCGCCGCTCTCAGCTGTCATCAGAGGGCGCATCATCAGAGGACGCCTGAGAGCGGCGCCGGCCTCCACGCTCCGACCATGCAGGTAAGTGTTTGCTTTTTAAACAAATGGCGGCATGGTGGGAGCGGGCAGGCCGGCTGCGCTGTCAGCGGGCCGGCTTCCGCCGGCCGCTGACAGCGTAGTCGGCCTGCCCGCTCCCACCATGCCGCCATTTTTTTTTTTTTAATTTCAGGGAAAATTCGATCGGCACGAACCAAAAAAAATTCGGGTTCGTGCCGAATCGAATTTTCCCTGAAATTCGGAGCGAATTCCGGTTCGCCCGAACCGGTTCGCTCATCCCTAGCTAAGAGCGTAACACCAAACTTTTCCTAAAAAATATATATACACAATATATATATACACTGATATCTCAATATAACACAGTCCAATATAAGGCGAGTTCAGGCTTGGACCCCAGAATTGTTTTAGCTTTTGATTATGTAAGTAATTAGTGGTGTTTTTTTTTTACTCTGAAGAGTTCTTCTGAGTGCATCACAATGATGAAAGATTATTTAATCAGAAAGATAGAGAATCCAGAAGGAGGAAACGGTGGATATTTAAATAGAAATATCTGCCCTAACTTTAAAGTTGCTGCGACTCATTTTCTCTCGTTGACTAAACAGACTTTTTAAAAACTTTTTATTTTTGAATGGAGTCCCCCTGTCAATGTTACATATTCAATGGCTATTCTTTATCAGATTAGAAGAGGCTGGAGTTTCACTGGGTTGACTCCTGCCATTCTGTTTGCATTCATTGGGACTTCCTGTGCTATGAAAGTCAAGCTCTCTTTCACAAATAAGCCAGGTCTTATCTCTTTCTCCTGACCCCTAAAGAATAGCTGGTATTAGGTTTTAGTTTCTATCTGCTCCTCATAGGTGACAAATTTCTCTGCCCCCATTGTTAATGGCAGCAAATAGAAAAGGTTACATTAAACGGCACAATAATATAAAAATTGAAGTAGAAAAATATATAATAAAATAGGGCCCTTATTCATCAAGCGATAGCGCCAGGTAGTGTCTGACGAGCGCCAGGTAGCGGCAGCTAACGGCGACTACCGACTCAAGTACGCCCGGCGGCGGTCACAATGACGCATTTATCAAGCAAAATGAGGCTAGCGCCGGCGAGAGCGACGGCTAGCGCGGCATTCATCATGAAGCCGCCTGGACCGAACAGCGCCGCTGCAAATTCCCTCACAGCGCCAGGTATGAGCTGTCGCTCCCTGGCGATGTCCAATGCATTTCAATGGAGCAATCTATAATTATTCATAATTAATTGGTATTAATTTTTTTTTTTATTTTTTTAATGTCAAAAAATCGGAGACCACTTCTGCAATGTTAGGATTTATTTTTAAGTCAAAAAAAAAAAAAAAAAAAATATGTGCAGAATTGATCTAACAGGTCTGAGATTAATGTATTCATATTACAAAATGATTCTAAAAACATGTATAATGTTACATTCAAAAAATATGGTTGTTTAGGGGTTAAAAAAGTTAATACAGATCGCCGCCAGCGCACTGGGGTTTAAACAAGGAATGGACAGCGACAGCACATTCGGAGCGTGATTTGTTGATGAATATGAAGCTAGCCGTTCGCTCTGGCCATTCGTTGTCAGGCGCTCACATACAACGCTGGACCTGTGAAACAGCGACCCCCCAGCCCGTATTCAACATTACCGCACACCGACTGAGTCGCTGTCATCAAGCTAATGCCGGCCAAGCACAGCGAATACTGGCTGGCGCTGAAAAAATCACGCTACAGTCGCTCATCTGTCGCTACCTGGCGCTATTGATGAATCGGCCTCCCCATATTTTTGTATTGAATAGAATTTAGTGAAAGCGCATCCTGGGCTGAGATTGACTGGACTATTACATTCTGTTAATTGATTATTCAGTAAGTATACTTGAAAGCAAACCCTATCATTTAAATTAAAAACGGAGAAATAAAAAAGAACTAATAATGGATTGTTTGCTACTATGGGGTTTATTCATCAAGGGATAGCGGCAGGTAGTGCCTTGTAAGCGTCAGGCAGCGTCTGGTGAACGCCGGGTGCTGTATGCAATACCACATTTAAGAAGGCGATTCTGGTGAGCGACTCTAACAGCGCCATGTAGCGTACGAATCATCATTACAGGCGGCTCAATGTATAGCACCGGCGCTCGGCTTCCTGTCGCTCTCCCATACATTTCAATGTAAGTTCCTTTTCTTCTGTTTAAACAGGGTTTTTTGTTTTTAATTTATTTTTTTTTTCTCTCAAAAAATTGTGTCACCTCTCCTGGCCTAGAAAGAGTCATTTTTGAAAACTTTTTTGATTTTTTATATTTTTATGCAGAATTGTCATTACAGGTCTGGCATTAAAGTATTAATGTCACAGTGTTACACAATGTCATTCCATGTGTTTTCACTTTGTTACTGGTGGATATGTGTAAAAAACAGACTTTAACCACACAGCGTCTGGCGCTCTATGCTATAGCGACCAGATCCAGAGCTCCGACGCTGTTTGTGTCTGTCTTTTTGTTGAATATGGTGTGAGTCGCTGAGAGTCGGTCGCAATGAGCTGGCGCTACCTTTCGCTCCCTGCAACGCTGTACTGGTGGTAGAACGCCCAACACACATCTCATTCATCAATACCGGCCAGGTTCCTACAGCGAATGAGACGCTAGGAGGCCGATTCATTAATAGCGCCAGGTAGCGACAGATGAGCGACTGTAGCGTGATTTTTACAGCGCCAGCCAGTATTCGCTGTGCTTGGCCAGCGTTTGCTTGATGACAGCGACTCAGTCGGTGTGCGGTAATGTTGAATACGGGCTTAGGGGTCGCTGTTTCACAGGTTCAGCGTTGTATGTGAGCGCCTGACAACGAATGGCCAGAGCGAACGGCTTGCTTCATATTCATTAAAAAATCACGCTCCGAATTTGCTGGCGCTGTCCATTCCTTGTTTAAACCCCAGTGCGCTGGCGGCGATGGGTGTTAACTAGTTTTTAACCCCTAAACAACCATATTTTTTGATTGTAACATTATACATGTTTTTTGAATCATTTTGTAATATGAATACATTAATATCAGACCTGTAAGATCAATTCTGCACAAATTTTTTTTTTTTAATTTTTTTTACTTTAAAAAAAAACCGAACATTGCAGAAGTGGTCTCAGAATTTGTGACATTAAAAAAAAAAAAAAAAAAAAAATAATACCAATTAATTATGATTAATTAAACATTGCTCCATTGAAATGCATTGGACAATGCCAGGGAGCGACAGCTCATACCTGGCGCTGTGAAGGAATTTGCAGCGGCGCTGTTCGTTCCAGGCGGCTTCATGATGAATCCCGCGCTAGCCGTCGCTCTCGCCGGCGCTAGCCTCATTTAGCTTGATAAATGCGTCATTGTGACCGCTGCCGGGCGTACTTGATTCGGTAGCCGCCGATAGCTGGCGGTACCTGGCGCTCGTCAGACACTACCTGGCGCTAGCCCGTGATAAATAAGGCCCTAGGTTACAGCGCCCGATACCCGCTTACAGCATCTACTAGTGATCGCTCTAAGCGCCGCTATACAGATGCTATTCTGCCGATACCTGGTGTCTATGCTATAGCGACCAGATCCAGAGCTCCGACGCTGTGTGTGTCTGTCTTTTTGTTGAATATGGTGTGAGTCGCTGAGAGTCGGTCGCAATGAGCTGGCGCTACCTTTCGCTCCCTGCAATGCTGTACTGGTGGTAGAACGCCCAACACACATCTCATTCATCAATACCGGCCAGGTTCCTACAGCGACTGAGACGCTAGGTTACAGCGCCCGATACCCGCTTACAGCGTCTACTAGTGATCGCTCTAAGCGCCGCTATACAGATGCTATTCTGCCGATACCTGGTGTTAGTAATGAATCAGCCTCCACGATTGCTTGACCCATAGGGTCTGATCAGTGATTTTTGTTTATCTGAAGGGCAAATAAAATGATTGAAAAAAGTATGACTAGCTGCTCTTGTAGAAGGTTTAACGGAGATTTAATTTAACGTGACAATCAGCAATTGAACAAATTAGTTATTTAGTTGCATACCATTCATTTCTATATAGAAAATGAGTTTAGGGTATTGTTGAAACATGCAATTTAGTCCAACTACCATCATTTCTATGGAGAAGATCGATTTTCGGAGAACGTTAAATTGTTTATTTATTCCTTTACAGTAGATCAGTTCTGGAGATTGTTCGAAATGTGCATTTTAGTTGCACCACCATTCATTTCTAAAGATGAGATTAATGAAAAAAACGCTCAATTTAGGGCCTTATACATGATGTGCGCCTTTTAGCATCATATTTGTGGCTATAGCACCAGCTTTGGAGCGCCAGCATTCCTGTCTAACCTGACTCTGTGCTGTGTACTACATTAGCGCTCATAGCCACTGCGCAGAACGCTAACTTAACACAGAGCGGCACTTTGTACTGCCGTTATTCCAGCGATCATATCTATGAATTTTTTCCTCCTGGAGATTTTTGGCGCTGTATTTTACGGTGTTGGTAAGCGTTTCATCATTACAGTTACAAGAAATCGCTGCTGGTGACAAAGGGGACAAACATTACAGCGTGTTTAGGTTGCATTTTAGTTGGTGGTGTCCAAATAACACATTATTGAGCAAAAAAGGCCATTAAAATCAATTTTAGTAAGACCCTACAAAAATATTTTGGCCCATCAAGCCTCTGTTTTTCATTATTGACAAGTCTCAATGCAAGTTCTGTACAAATAAATGTGTTTAAAGTGGACCAACACCCTCCACTGATCGGCCCAGGAATCTATAAGATTCCCGGACCGATCAGTCCCCTGACTGCGGGGTGCCCCACTGTGTGAAACCCCCCAGAAACCCCTAAATCCTTACCTGCTCCTCGATCCAGCGGCGCCCGCCGCCGCCTCCCGCTCGTCCCTCTAGCAGGACGAGCACCCGCGCCGGCCGTTTGTGAATGACCGGCGCGGGCGCGCGCCCTGTAAGAGTGACACGCGGGAGGCGGCGGCGGGCGCGCTCTCTTGTACGTCGCTGCCTCCCGCTTGTCCGTCGGCGGGGATTGGCAGCAGCGGTCACGTGGGAGCGGGGAGAGGTGAGTTTTTGGGGCTTTCTGGGGGGTTTCACACAGTGGGGCACCCCCGATTTAATATTAATTCTAAGCATTAAACACTACAATCCAGTTCTGCCCATTATGCTCTATGAGATCTTAAGCTACAGCGCCAGGTTTCAACCAGAGTGCTGCCATTTTATTCTTTCTTAAACCCCCCCCCCCCCACCGAGTGCCGCTGAGGCCAAAAAGTGGTGCTGTGTGGTGTTGACGCTTCTTAAATAAGGCTCTAAATTACGTGGTCATTTATTCTTATCGAGCCTATTACTTTTGGAGACTGCCAACATGTGTAAGATTAGAAGCTCTATAATTCACTCCTATACATGAGAACAATTTTGGGGCATTGTCGAAATGATAACATTAGGGGCACTACCATTCGTTTATATACAGAGATTTTATGAAATGTGAGCGCAACCCACAGAAGCGTTTGTTGAGGAGTGCAAATGAATCACTGTATCATTCACTCCCATAGAGGCGGACAATTTCAGAGATGATTGAAACGCTCAATTTATTTGCACCACCATTCATTCATATGAACAAGATTTCATTCAATCATTGTGTGATTTATTTGCTTTCCAATTCATTTCTAAAGAGTATATCCGTTTTGCAAATGAACAATATGTGTGATTTAATTGCACTACCATTCATTCCTGTAGAGGAGATCAAGTTCGGAAATGATCAAAATGTGCATTCCTATTTCACTACCATTCATTCGTAAGGAGATCGATGTCGCAAAATGATCAATATATGTGATTTAACCACACTAAAATGTATTACCGTAAGGGAGATCAGGCTCAGATATGATAAATATGCATCATTTAACCACTTTACTATTCATTCCTGTCCAGGAGATCATGTTCGGAAATGATCAAAATGTGCATTTTAATTACACTTCTGTTCAATTCCTACAGAAAATACACAATACCATACAATTCCTCTCTATGAGATCTATGATGCTGCAAAATTGCTCCATCTATGATCCATGGTTCAATCAAACGAGTAAAATCCCTTATCTGTCACTTCCTTTTGAAAACTTGATGCAAATCGATTGCAGATTACTGTAATCAGGTGACTATGTGGGAAAAACAAGGGTTGGGCTTGGGTCACATTAGTTGTTTCTATATTGCTCCATCACAAGACAACAGTAATCTGTGATCAATCACAGAGACTGATCTCACAGGGTTGCTGGACACCTTCAATTTCTCAAGTTCCAGATTGACAGTAGTTAGACAATTGACAGTTGAGTAATTATATTGTTACAAATCACTCATATAGGTGGTTTCTGTTTAGTTTATCATGTAAAAATAATTTATGTACAATTATACTTTTTTCATTTTTAAATTCAAGGTATGTTTTTACAATCTCCTAAATCACCAATATTAGTCTGTGGCCCTTATTTAACAAGGGATAGCGCCAGGTAGCGAATGGTGAGCGAACGGTAATGACGCTCACCGCCACGAGAACGCCGGCTCCCCTCCGCAATCACACATTTATCAAGCCGATCCTGCTTAGCGACTGACAGAGCGCCAGATAGCGAATCATTCATCATTATTCCAGCCTCACCCCACAGCGTCAGCGAGCGACCTTGAACAGCGACAGGTATGACCTCTCGCTACCTGGCGCTCTCCAATGCATTTCAATGGAGCAATCTTTAAATATTCTTAATTAATTGCTATTAATGTTTTTTTTTTTTTTTTTTAAATGGCAAAAATTCGGTGACCACTTCTGCAATGTTAGATATATTTTTTAAGGTAAAAAAAAAAAAAAAATTGTGCAGAATTGATATTACAGGTCTGATATTAATGTATTCATATTACAAAATGTTTGTAAAAACATGTTTTTTATTTTTTCCAAAAATATGGTTGTTTGGGGGTTAAAAAACTACTTTTAACCCATCGCCACCAGCGCTCTGGGGTTTAAACAAGCATTTTACAGCGCAAGAATTTTCGGAGCGTGATTTGTTAATGAATATGCTGGGAGCCGTTCGCTATGGCCATTCGCTGTCATGCGCTCCCATACAGCGCGGAACCTGTCAAACAGCGACTCCTAACCCCGTATTCAACATTACCGCACACCGACTGAGTCGCTGTCAACAGCTGAACAACGGTCAAGCACAGCGAATACTAGCGTGCGCTGTGAAAATAACGCTACTGGCGCTCATCTGTCGCTACCTGGCGCTATTAATGAATCGGCCTCTAAGTTAAGTAGTTAATGTAATGTAAATCATTAAAAAATAAACTAAAACAAAATATAAAAAAAATAATAAAATTATGTATTTAAACTTTATTTAAACAAAGCACACATAAGGATATGTAGTTGTAAAAGGTTTTCTTGTTTTTCTTTTTTTTTTGCTAAAATAATTAATACCTTTTTACTGCCATCCTCTAACATCTGTGCTTCATTTATTATATTTTCAGACCATATTTTTCTGCATCAGTAAAAAAAAGGCACCTGTATAATTTATGCATTAATTATTCCAACTGTTACCACAGGGATGGATCTGTGAAAGCGGCGTAGAATTACATTAAAACTGAAAAAAAAAATTGGACAAGTTTAGAATTTTCCATGTTCGAGTTCATTACCTACCAGCAATGCTTCCTAGGAAAAGTATTCCCAGGCAGGAGACACTTTACAAAACTTTGGAGGAGGGGATTGAAGAATGATTCAGCTAAACTTTCAAAATTCTGACTTTTTAACCCATTCTATAAACAAAATTGTAAAAAATAGACTGATAATATGTATATATGTATATACTTTTGTAACATTTCTTTTTTTTAAATATTTTTATATATATTTTTTGTGTTTTAACCCATTCTGTAAAAAAATGTTTTTTAAATGTTTTTAAATATTTGTAATATATTATTTCATGTATTATAATAATTGTACTTTGTGTATATATTTATTTATTAATGTGATATGTATTTTTATATTTGCTTATGTACAATTGGACAAAACGAATGACAAACAATTTTATTGTTTAAATGATATCTGATATTAAATATTATCTTATTGTCAACAGTATCCTATGTTTTATTCTTATATTTGAATACAGTTTTAAAATGCAATTTAGTTAAAAATATAATAGGTGTAACATGATCTGTATTATATTATAATCATAATAAATCAAAATAAAAATATATTCCTCAAATGAATATTGTTTAACAATGTATTTTTAAATATAACATTATTATATATAGTTGTATATTGTGTATTAGTGTATATTTTATTGTAATATTATAATATTACTAATATATCATATATTATATATATATATAATATATTATATGTTTTATATATTACACTAAGACAAAGCAAAGTATGCTAAACATTTTACCATTATTATTTGACTTTATATTTGCATTAATAGTAATATTATTTATAATAATCTATACAAACTATACTTCTTGATCTTTACAAATGTTAACATTTAATTGTAAGTTTTTTTTTTTAAGTTTATTTAAAAGTAGTATTATATTTTTTTTTTTTTTTAAATTTTAATTCATTTCAAAATCTATTCTTCCCCCCAAAAAATGATAAACCTCAAACGTATTGACACCTAAATAAATGAAAAAACAAATAAAGCTTTGTTGTAGTTTTGAAATGTGTAAATCCGTAAAATATTCTTTTTGATATTTGACAGCTGATTCTAAAAAAATACGGGAACACAAATGAAAAAAAAAAAAAAATAAGACGTGTCCAAGTCGTTAAAAGTGTCCTAATGCTTGGCAGCTCTGCAGACCTGATACCATCCCCCTCTAAACCTTTTTCATTTCCTGTGTTTCATAATAAAGGGACGGCAGGATGACTAGGGGTTAAAGCCACTGTAGTGCTCGACAAGTACAAGGTGAAGTGGGTGGTCACAGACTGAAAGGCATCTTTAACCCCTCTTGGCTGAGATTCCAGCCTGTTGTTCTCTCTGCATATCCTCACTTCATCACTTGTCGATAGGAATCAAAATGAGCCCTCTGTGGAAGGAGCAGCCTTTCATTCCTAAAGGCAGGAGCACTTAGAGCTCTCCCACTCGCACCTCGGAAACGCAACGCCTAATAGACAAGCAAGAAAGAAAAAAACCTTATCGTTAATTCTTTTTTTTCGTAAAAATAATTAAGCCTTTCTAGTCTAAATGACTTTTGCTGTAACAGTAAAAAGACAAAAAAGTGTTTTTGAAAGTCATATGTTACTTTTAACACCTAGGTATTCACTTGTAACAATAGGTCACTTTGACTTTTTAGTACCTTAACTGTTACAATGAAAAACTTTTGGAGCTTAAACCGGCCCGTTTTTTCTTTTAAGGGGTGTTGGTCCCGCTGTCTGCTCATCACAATAAGCTCGGGGGGCATCCAGAATGAGGGAGCCCCCCTTGCAGATAAGCTCCCAGAACGCCTGTAATGCTCACCTGAGTACCTTGGGCAAAGCTGCTGGCTCGGTGGCTGCTCCATATTTCTTTTGTTTTTAAAGGGATTTTTTTGCCGCTGTAGCCACGCCCAGCCATCAGATCACCAATTGGCCGACCTCTAATGTGCCGGCTGATGTGCAAGCCAGCTGTCTGCATCACCAGCCTCCCATTTCACCCATCAGAAAGGCTGGGCGCTGGAGCGCACCTCAGCAAAACGGAAGCCAGGGATGTGGTCATGAAACCTCAGTGGGAGTCCTAGGAAAGGTATCTCCTGGGGAATCCCAGGACTCACAAGTGGCCGGCCCAGAGTAAAAGAAGAAACTTAAACCGGACCATGGGAAAGAAGTCCTGTGATTGGCCACAGGGCGGTCACGTGGGCAGGTCCTGCCGGTGGCCAGCGCAGAGTACGCGACTATGGCCCACGTGACCACCCGGGGTCAACCACGGGACTCCTGTCCCGGTGCTGGCTCGTAATGAAGGTGAGAATTATGGGCGTTCTGGGAGGTTATCTGCGAGGGGGGCTCCAGCATTCTGGAAGTTCCCACCCCCTCCCTGAGCTTATTGTGATGAGCAGACAGTGGGACCAACACCCGTTAAAAAAAATGGGTGTTGGTCCAGTTTAAGTTTCTTCTTTTACTCTGGTGTCTTAAAAACTCCAGGGCCGGCCACTTGCCTATCAATGGGAGAATCCAAATTTCATATGCACTGCTGTGTGAGAGTCCTGGGATTTCCCAAAAACTCTTTCCTGGGACTCCCACTGAGGTTTCATGGCCGCATCCCTGGCTTCCCTTCTGAGAGGGGAAGAGGGAGGCTGGAGATGCAGACATCTGGCTTGCTAGAGATTAGCCAATTGGCAATCTAAAGGATGGGCGTGGCTGCGTTGGCCAAAAAAATCCCTTTAAAACAAAAAAATATTGACAGCCGCCAAGTCAGCAGCTTTGCCCAAGGTACGGGTGGGTGGAGCGGTGGTGGGGGAGAGGGTTTTGTTCCACTTTAAAGGGAGCCTGCAGGGTCAAATTGGTCCACCCCCTCCCCCCTGTGCTGAGACTGATTTAGCCCATTGTCTTAAGGCCTGATCTTCTTCCAAGTCCCTGGCATCTTCAATGCCAGTGATGGCATCTAATGCAGATTCTGCCTCTGGCGTCTCGTGAACGGAGGGCAACAGGTCCCCCTCCTCGAATTGTCCCCAGCTGGACAGTGAGGCTTTTATACCTCAGAGGTGGATTCCTTCCGCCATGTGACTAAATATGTCTCTGGAATGGAGGCGCATTAAGGGAGATTTCCTGACCACTACCCTCCAGTAATGTCAAAGTCACATGGGGGAGATTCCACAGAGGGTATAAAAGCTCTGCTCCCTTGGCTCCTATTATTACCCTTGGATAGATACCTCCCTCCAGATACCGGCGGGGTATCTGAAACTGATACCCCTGCTGGCATCATTTAAAGATAGCTGGTGCAGGGCAGAGGTCGGGATGTGGTAAGTATAGTATAGTAATGTATTCAGCTTTAAAAATGCATTACTTTCTTAAAGCGGATCTCTAACATAAAATAGAGTATTACTTTTCTTCACACTAAAAATACATTACTTAGCTAAGCGGGACCTCTACTATTTTCTATAGATGAATTACTGGCTTTCAATTGAGGCTGGCTGAATTTTACCCATTTCTGTTTGGATCTAACCGATCAAGCAAAGCTGGATTTCAATTGAACCTGGCAACGCTAACCATTAGCAATCTTTTACATAAAGCTGCCCTAAAATAAAGAAAAATATAAAAGGTCTGCTGAACATAGTGGCCCCTGGGACATGCTGACTTGCCCATGGAAGCTCAAAAAACAGTTGAAATACTCAACCTGTCAGCATTCCCACAACACCCTCATGCCACATGTGACCATGTTTGCATGGGACAAGAGGGCTGTGGTTGCCACATCAAGAGGACCCTGGAAAGGTAAGTAATAAAGCCCATAGATATCTTGAGTGACTCCGGCAGTAGGAGGTTAAAATGACATAAACGAAGACTTTCCCACGACGGTTACCTGCACCATGCAGCAGAGACCCTGCTCTCAGCTCTGTGTGCAAATATCTTTCTCTAAATGGTATGGCTGCTGGGAATCCCAAATTGGGACGCCCCCCTAGGGACCACAAGTCTGTTTAGAATTGTAGTCCACTTTAATTATGATCTTTTTGAAATTCCTATGTGATCATTCCCAGACTGGGCGGCTCGCCCTGCTAGGTCTGTAAAAAATCCATCCTCATTCTTATGAGATTCCTATCCATGTTGTCCAATAGGAGAAAGCTAATAAGCAAAGCCAACCAGTACACTCCAAACTCCTAGGAGCCCCTCCACATTCTCCATGGAAGCAAAGTTATCAGTCATCGTTGTGTTATTTGTTCTCTTGGGCTCAATTAATCGCATTGAAAGCCGGGGTCTCAAATATCACAAGTATGAAGATGACAGCCAGCTGTACATAATGGCCACTCTAGACAGACATTGCCAGCCAGCTGACATCGAGACCGCCGCTATGGAATCATTGGAAAACCGGTGACAGATAAACAGAGATGCAATCAGAATGTCCTCCGGATGAATGTAGATGATAATGGCACAGTATTGTTAGTACATCTGTAGTAATAAATCCACACTACTGGACTTGCTGTATTCTTCGTGAAGACATCTCGCTCGTCGTCCAACTTCCAAATAGCATCAGAATTCGGAAAGCCAGTCGGATGATTAGCTAAATGCTTTTGAGAAAAATACAGTCCAGTAGCCTTGATGTATTAGTACAGATACAGCCTGACCTGGATGAATGAGAACATCCACAGTATGGGGCAAACAGCATATAATTAATGGTCTACAGAAGATGCATCACTGGCTGGAGCAACTTGGTGAAAGCTGATTACCACCAGTAATCTGTTTTCAGACTACTAAGTGTTTAATCATTTAGCAGATTATTGCCAAAGATAGTACCTGTACAATCACCAACTTTTGTTCAGATATGGTCTGCATCAGCTCCGGGGCCATAGTCAGAGACTCATGTAGCAAAGCAACCACATAGCTTGGTATACATGTTTGCTTCCCAATGAGAGACAATTCATCATTTGACTTAGTTTCCCAGTTTGTATCTTGGCTCTCCCTCCATCAGATTCACCATACTGACCACTTGGCAGTATACAGGAGCGCAACCTTATGGCACCAGGGCAGGGGAACAGACGGCCCTCCAGCTTTTCAGACATGGCACACTTTCTTAAAGAAATGTATATTCTGGTCGGTACCAGTCAATAAAACATATGTCCAAGGATCTTGCACCCCTCTCAGTGCTGTGGGTTCTTCTCTTCACATAATCAAGTACCTAATGGTGTCATTTGGACCAATAGATATGAACACGCTGCTAAGGGGCTCTGAAGAAGCCATGTCTTGGTGAAACTAGTCCGCCCGCCCATTCCAACAATGGAGTCCACCAGCAATTAAATCAATAGCCACAAGGGGAATTAAAAAATATGTATAAGTGTTTATGTTCACGGTCACCTATGTGGTTTTAAACTTAATTGTAATAAATATTGTATTTTTTATACTATGAAAACTTTGTGAGAATATTGTTAGACTTTTTTACCCAGGCGGGGTAGGTCTTCTTGAGCTCTTATTGTACTATTGGGGTTGGCCTAAGCCCCTATTCTGTTGTGCCTGTACAATGACCAACTTCTATTCAGATATGGTCTGCATCAGCTCCGGGGCCATAGTCAGAGACTCACGCAGCAAAGCAACCAATGAGAGACCATTCATCGTTTGACTTAGTTTCCCAGTTTGTATCTTGGCTCTCTCTCCATCAGACTCACCATATTGCCCCCTATGGCTCTTATCAATAAGATAAAGAAGCTTCGAAGCCTGCCTTTGACCTCCAAGACTTCAAGCTTTCTGATCCTCAGTGTGTCCTCTTATCCATGACCATAGTCACACACCTGTTAGGAGACTTGTGCACTAAGGCATTCACCAAAGTAGGCATGCACCAACACGCTATTCAACATGCATGTTTCTTTCTGCATGATGGCTCTTAAAAAGAGAGGCCAGTCATTAATTCATCTCTAGATTATCCCCATCTTCTTCTCACCTCTTGCTTTAGGCACCTCATTTTGGATCTTCTCAATTTGACCAAGCTTCCCTTTTGACCTTCACTCTCTCCATCAGCCACCCCCAACCTCTCGATCAAGATGCTTTGCTGCCTGTCTTTGACCCCACACTATAAATTACATTTATAATTGCTTTGAGCTTTCTGATATGCAGCCTGTCCTGAAACTTCTTCTTTGACCTCAGCTACCCACATTGTCTTTGCCACTTTCCCAAGTGCCTACCAGACACCATTGGTGAACAACTGAAAGTTTCCGACAGCTCCGACCCCACTACTGGGGGCACCTTACAGATTAATTGTGATGTGTGTACTTGAGGTAGAAGAGTTATCTCTGTCTACTGTGTGGAACTCAAAATCATTTGAACCTGATAGATATTGACTAGTTGCTCAATGTGTTTATGCGATGACTTACACTAAAGCCACTATTCCATTTGACACAATGGTTTGTCTCATGGTTATACATTCAGATCTTAGGAAGACCACAGAGACTTCTTTTGGTTCGTTACACCACAGAAGATGGCAGTTGAATTATGGCCCATGGACATCACCCGTACAAAAGCAGTCTTGAAGCAATGAGGTACAAGGGGTGTGCAGTAGATTATAGATGGTGTAGACCTGGAACCTCCTTAAAGGGTAAAATAGGCCAGGTTCTGTAGCGATCCACAATGATGCAAATGTACATTAAGTAGTGCTTGAAAAGAGCTATAGCCCTACTTATCTTATGTGTCCATCAGTGTGGAGAGCTGCAAAACCTGGCCTGTTTCGGACCTCGAGGTGGAGGTGTAAGTCAAAATAGACACTGTACATATATGACATCAGGCTTATGCAGAACCTTATGCATCTCTGCATGGTGATTCTCCACTGTCCTTCTCTTGTCAGCCTGAGTTTTGTGTTTTCCTCAGCTTTCAGACACAGGGGGTGGAGGAATATCAAGGTGTTATATAACTAACTAGGACCAAGCTGTGAGCATCAAGATAAAACAGCAGAAGAACAACAGTGATTCACCATCCTGGGGCTGCATGAGACTGAGCTTGCTGTAGGTCAGTTCTATAAAAGTGATCATAATGATCCAATACCTAGATAGGAAGTTATGTCTCATCACCTTATATCCCCAGCCCAGTGCCCCAAAACAGCCTGTGTTTCTTTTTTACTAAAGTCTATGTCCAAGATATACAACAACAGGAACCAACCATGATTTCAGCCATATTACTCTCTGGCAAAGCAGCCGCATCACCTGGACTGTCATTCGGGCCATCATACTGCTTCCTGTTAGTGTTTTTATGGATATTGGGCAAAGGTTTTAAATTAAAAAGGAACACAGGCTGTTTTGGGGAACTGGGCCTGGGGATAGAAGGTGGCAAAATAAACTTACTTTCTTGGTTAAAAGGTCTCGTTAAGTGTAACATTATTTTTTGGGCTTGCATAGACTAAGAGGCCGATTCATTAATAGCGCCAGGTAGCGACAGATGAGCGACTGTAGCGTGATTTTTTCAACGCCAGACAGTATTCGCTGTGCTTGGCCGGCATTAGCTTGATGACAGCGACTCAGTCGGTGTGCGGTAATGTTGAATACGGGCTGGGGGGTCGCTGTTTCACAGGTCCAGCGTTGTATGTGAGCGCCTGACAACGAATGGCCAGAGCGAACGTCTAGCTTCATATTCATCAACAAATCACGCTCCGAATGTGCTGTCGCTGTCCATTCCTTGTTTAAACCCCAGAGCGCTTGCGGTGATGTGTATTAACTAGTTTTTAACCCCTAAACAACCATATTTTTTGAATGTAACATTATACATGTTTTTAGAATCATTTTGTAATATGAATACATTAATCTCAGACCTGTTAGATCAATTCTGCACATATTTTTTTTAATTTTTTTTTTTACTTAAAAATAAATCCTAACATTGCAGAAGTGGTCTCCGATTTTTTGACATTAAAAAAAAAAAAAAAAAAAAATAATACCAATTAATTATGAATAATTATAGATTGCTCCATTGAAAAGCATTGGACATCGCCAGGGAGCGACAGCTCATACCTGGCGCTGTGAGGGAATTTGCAGCGGCGCTGTTCGGTCCAGGCGGCTTCATGATGAATGCCGCGCTAGCCGTCGCTCTCGCCGGCGTTAGCCTCATTTTGCTTGATAAATGCGTCATTGTGACCGCCGCCGGGCGTACTTGAGTCGGTAGTCGCCGTTAGCTGCCGCTACCTGGCGCTCGTCAGACAGTACCTGGCGCTATCGCTTGATGAATAAGGGCCTAATTGTTTAATGTGGTCCTCCATTCCAAAATATGCCATGTCAGTTTGCATGCCCATCCACTCGAATCACTATTAGGAAGCCCAAAAATTTAGCAGAGATACTCACTGGGTCAGCGCTCCAGAGCTGCTTGCGTAACTCAGTAGAGTTCTTAGGGGGGACATGTGTGGCGCTAAATTGACCCTATTGTTTTTTCAGGTAAACAGTGATAGTGACCTTGGAGCACAGGTGGCTGAGCATTTAGTTTGGGGCTCCAAATGGATGGATATCCCAAGTCAGAATGCCTGGGGGTGGGGGCGATTTGGTTACACACAAAATGTGAGTGTCACGATCAACTTACCTCGGGATTGGTCCCACGTTGTCTCCGGGAGGCTGGCCGGGGCTCGTTCCGCCAGCACGGCTGTCACCTCTCTTTACCGCTGCATCCCCCGCTCCTCAGAACGTGCTGGTACACACGCGTGAGCACATCTCTCTTATGATCTCCTGAGGCTGGATTAAAGGGCCAATGAGCCCAAGTTCAGTGTCCACCAATCACAACATTCTCTCCAGCCAATCCCGTTAGATCCCATCAATTAAAGGTTGTTTCCCCACACTTATTCCTTGCCCGTGATAGCGTGCTGCTGGGTGTGATATTGTCTGAGATCTTCAGACCTTGCCGACTTTGTCTTGCTTGCCGTGATTGCCGCCTGGACTGACCCTTGCTTGTAACCTGACCACGAATCCGTCTCATCACTTTGTGCTGTGTACCCGTGACCTCCCGGCTTGACCCCTGGCTCGTCCTCAACTCTTCTCTTGTCTTTCCCTCTGGTGCTGATTACCACTTGTATGAACCCGGCTTGCCCGACATCGCCCAGTCTTGCCTCGGGGTTCATCCGCCTTCACCCCTGTATGTCCACATCCTTTGTGTTATGAAGTCCTGGGGGCAACCGTGGCCGGCGAGGCATGTAAAGCGCCGCGGGAAACGGGGGCTTGGCTATAGGTGAAGCTAGCAGCGGAGATTGGGGGTTGTGGACTTACCTAGAAGGCGGTGTCCCACGGGCCTTGACAGTGAGGAATTTTTTGGGAAGAACAAGGCTACATCAAATAAAAATGTTCTTATCCACATTTTACAATATTGTAAACTTTTCATAGATTGCTGCTTATTTTGGGATGTCAGCAAAATGTCTTCCTTTCACAGGGCAATTTCAGAAATGGAGAACACACCGATCTGTTTCCCTATTTCTAGAGCTTCTAACTTCAATATCTGACTGACAGACAGCAACGCGCTACTCAAAGAAGGTGGTTTTACTGCCCACACTGATCATAAATCTGGTTTTACTCAACGTGATGAATTGCTCAAATAGAAATTCAGGATGGCGTTAGATCATAGCTAGATCAATATTGTAGAAGGTTAGGAAAGTAAATATTGAATTATAT
The DNA here is from genome assembly GCA_027917425.1 of Gastrophryne carolinensis. Taxonomy (NCBI): domain Eukaryota; kingdom Metazoa; phylum Chordata; class Amphibia; order Anura; family Microhylidae; genus Gastrophryne; species Gastrophryne carolinensis. Next base: position 24,834,519 of record CM051242.1, on the reverse strand, counting down.
TTTTTTTCTTTGCAAAAACAGGTTTTATATTCTCCGGGGAACAAGAGTGAAGAGAGAAACGTACATTTTACATAGAAGATCTTAAAATTTGTACTATTTCTGAGAGGCCATACTAGATCCTTAGTGGCCTGGTGATATCACCTTAATTTTTATTTTGCAAAGACATACATACATAGAATTTTCCCTGGCCAGGGATGCTAGTCCAATGGATTTAGAGGAGTAAGTAAGAACTTTCTAAACTTAGGATATTATTGTTATTTACATAAGGATTAAATACTCTGGTCGGTAAAATGCTGGTCAATTGTCTAGAAGGTAAATAAATAAAAAGAAATCATTCCATGACCTGGAACTTCTAAATCATGCCATTTTTCATCCTGTGGGGTAAGCCCCATAGGGACAGGTAATTTCTCATTATGAAGAACTGCTTTTGGGTCAGCTGATGCCTGTAAGACCCCATCTACTTCCTGCCTTCTGAGATTACTCCATAAACGGACCCACTATACCTCCCCAGCCAAGATACCCTAGCTCATGTTTGCCCCTTTAATGTTATACCTTTAGCATCATGGCACTTGGAGAGATCATACATATCCTACTATCTGCTACAAAAGTGACCATATCTACTCCTGTCCATGATATGTCGCTGCAATGCTATAGCCCTAACTGTGGAGCACAAACATTAACTGGCTTAACAGGGTGGTTATCATGGGTTGGTCTTGGGCTTTCTAGGGAACAATAAAATTCTGCGCTGATTTATGCCCAAGTCCAAGGGTTAGACATTTGGAAGAGGATATGCCAAGCCTGTGACTGGCTCTTCAGGTAATGCCAATGGGGAGCTGATGAACCTTTTCACCATCCTGTACTCTGTTGCCTCAACTGTGATTGGTGACATCATTCAAACCAGGGAGCACATAGCAGCCCCAATGATGGCATTAGAGACCAGAATATACTAGAAAATATAAAGGAATCCCCAAAATGCAATGTACGACATTTGTGGTTTAACATTATTTAGTTGAAGGAAACAAAACAAATTATTTAGGATCCTGCATGATGAGGGTTGTGGAAGCAGCCTACTTTGTCAGCCTACTGGCAATGGGCACAGGTACAGCATTGCTCTAGATAAAGTAACTCACCATTATAAATCCTTACGAAAGTTAGGTTGTAATTATATGATCCCCAATACCACTAAATATGGGCTTCTCGGCCTTACCTTTTATGAAGGGCTTTCATTCCTATGGTTCAATGCAGCTAACCTATTGGAAAAGTTGATGGTTTTTAAAGGTAGGATTGAATGACACTGGTCTACAAGTCTGAATTAATCTGTAATCTGCATTTTCAAATGCACTGGTGGACAACTTATTAACCTCTGTCCCAGAAACGATAACCAGAAAGCCTGATTAGACATTAGATTTCACAACATAGAAATTAGAAGAAGGAGCCCACTCGTTTTGGTGTTCTGGTTAGTCTCTGGTGGACTGTAGCAAAATGAATGACTACTTTACTAAACGGCTCGAGGAAATGGGCCACAGACTCAATGCGTTGGAAGAGAGAATGTCAGACACAACTACCGTTTTAGGTTTATGAAGATGACATTGTCTAAAAGCTAAAAATCTTACACTAGAAATTGGCCCCTGAGATTTCCTTCCAGCAGCTTGGATTGCTAAGAGAAAAGGCAAAGATCTTTGTTCTTATATTATTACAAATTCCATTTTATAATAAACCATAAAGATATATTGCTCAAAAACAACTTTGTTATTTACAGCCTAAATTCCAGAATGAACTGCAGGGCCGCTGAATTTCTCACTTGTCTGCCTAAACCCCCATAGAAATATCCCAAATCATGTAATATTTCTCATCCCCTTGCACCCACCATTCTGTGTCACATTTGACCACTGACAGGCAATATGAATATCTGCAAGAAGGCCGTTGGCATTTATATGAGAAGTCTCAGACACAGTGGCAATGCAGAATATGGAAAGTTTCCTCTCCATGGGCAATTCCAGGGGGCCACGACTTATACGAGTATATAGGTCAATTTTAATGACTCTTTTCGGCCTAAAGTTTGACATGTTCAATAATGATGATTAAACTGGTTGTCCTGGGGGTTATTTGTTATATAACATTTTTGTCTCATCAAAAATCCTCCTCCAAGTTTAGGAAATATCACTTTTTTTATGTAAAGATTGGGAAACAACTCTACCTTTTTGAAATATGATTGTATGTTTTCTGAAGTACATCTCAACCCCAAAACTCAATGGGGTAGAACTGGATGTTTTCTCTCTACAACCTATACATTATAAAATAAGAAATTGGCACAAGAGCTACATTTTACTTAATAAGATCTCAGGTTTGACAAGTCATTATTGTTATAAATAGTCATTTAAAGTATAGAAAACAATTGATAAGTATACTTTGTGTAAGTAGGGGCAACGTTAAAGCTTGTGTGAATGGGTCAGTGAATGATGGAGTTGTATCATGCTGCTTTGAAAAGCCCAGTGAAACTGATCGCCACTGATACACTAAACGAAAGGCACCTGTAAGACTTGTGTATTATTGAGCTGTCTCCTGCATTCCGTTTGATGTGAGACCAAGAAAAGGAAGGGCATGAAAATATATCCAATGAATAGGACCCCCTGGGAAACTCAAGAAGAAACAAGAGCCAAGAGAGACCGGTTACGAGAAGTCTGTCAAGGGCAATATGCTGCGGTTTGGCTGTGATACATCCGTAAAACTGTAGAGAGAATATCATCTTTACTAACTAAAATATCTATAGTGTAATCCAATGGTAAATGTTCCTCCATTTACGGACTTCAATGAAAAGCACAAGTAGGCAAAAACAATGATTGAAGTAAGGATTACAGTATTAAGTGAATTTGAAAAGAACCTGTTGTCAATACTGGATGGAACTATGGATAAGTGAGTCTTTTGTGATTTGTTTTGTGGGGTCCAAAAATTTTCTTAAGATTCATTACGGTGGCCGGGGAGCAGTTGGGGGGTTAGGTGCCTTGCTCAAGAGCATTTCAGTCATGTCCCAGGACTGGGATTCGAACCTGCCTAGAGGTAAGGGGAGAGTACTTGTGACTGGAGGGGTCACAAGTACTCTCCCCTTACCTCTAGGCCACAACTGCCCCTGCAGGCATGCTCCCTGTTAGAGGGAAGCGGAGGATGCAGCCGTCAGGGAGCTCAGAGTCGCTGCTCTTAGATGCGCCATAGGACCGGGAAGAGGTGAGTTGTTCTCGGCGTCCTGGGGGGTTTCACACAGCCACGGGGGGAAAGGGGGAAAGGACCAAAACCCAGGATTTTTACTTACCCTATATACTCGAGTATAAGCCGAGTTTTTCAGCCCACTTTTTGGGCTGAAAAAAGCCGCCTCGGCTTATACTCGAGTCAGTGGCCGCTCTCACACACACTGACACTTACTGGCTGTTGCGCGCAGGTTGGTGGGAGGCGTCCATTGTTTCTATTGGACGCCGACCACATGGGGCACGCCCACCAACTGGCGCGCAACAACCAAGAAGTTCCTGCGCGCGTTTGTGAGAGCGGCGGTGGAGGCAGTGGCGGCGGCGGCGGAGGGAACGGAGGTGGCCAGCGCGCGTTTGTAAGAGCGGCGGCGGAGGCAGTGGCGGCGGCGGAGGCAGTGGCGGCGGCGGAGGGAACGGAGGTGGCCAGCGCGCAACAACAGGTAAGTGTGGGGGGGACCACTGGGTTTTTTTTTATTTTTAATTGTTGTTAACTGTTAATGATGCCAAGTGAGCACACATATGATATCCAGGGCCAACCTGAGGAGAAGAAAAGATGGGAAAAAGAGCAATACTTCCAGAAGTTGGAACAAGAAATGGACAGAATGTGGAAAAGAGAATTTAAAAAGTAGTAAAGTAGTAAAGAGTGAATTTAGAAAAGGGAGAGAGGGGTAATGAGGAAACATGAAGGAAGAGAAGATGACAGAAACCTATGTGTGACGGCTTGGCCCCTAGTTTGAATTGGGCCCCAGCGCAAACCAGCCTGGGGGGGGGGGGGGGGGGGGGCAGGCACTCTCATTTATAAGCAACACCAGCAGTAATAGTGTGGCAACCTGCATGTCTCAGGTCAGAGTGGCCATTATTAGGGCCACCTAGCCAGGCCCCCTTTTCATCCCTTGGACCCCTATACCCGAGTCCCTAATGGCTGCTGTCATCACATCCACAGCCTGCATTTCCCACCCTAGGCTTATACTCGAGTCAATAACTTTTTCCATTTTTTTGTGGTAAAATTAGGTGCCTCGGCTTATATTCGGATCGACCTATACTCGAGTATATACGGTAGGTACTTTAGGTGCAAACCTGATGGCTCTGGTGCCAGGGAGGACTTTAAAAATATCACGTGTACCTGGAAAGATGACGGGTGCCCCCAGAGAGGGTTCTGAGTGCCGCCTCTGCCACCATTGGTATAGTTAATGTGGAGGCTGATTCATTACTAACGCCAGGTATCGGCAGATGAGTGTCTGTACAGAGGCTCTAAGAGCGACCGCTAGTATACGCTGTGCTCGGCTAGTAACCTGGCTGGCATTGATGAATGAGATGTATGTTGGGTGCTCTAACACCAGTAAAGCGATGCAGGGAGTGAAAGGTAGCGCCAGCTCAGCCACACAGAGTCTGCGCTCTAAAGTTGGGCGCTATAGCATAAAGCGGCAGACGCTGTGTGATTAAAGTCTGTTTTTAACACATATCCACCAGTAACAAAGCGAAAACACATGGAATGACATTGTTATAACATTGTGACATTAACACTTGTGCCAGACCTGTAATGACAATTCTGCATAAAAATATAAAAATTAAAAAAAGTTTTCAAAAATGACTCTTTCTAGGCCAGAAGAGGTCACACAATTATTTGAGAGAGAAAAAAAAATTAAAAACAAAAAACCCTGTTTAAACAGAAAGGGAACATCCATTGAAATGTATGGAAGCTAGGCGTATATGCTGAGCCGCCTATAATGCTGAATCGGACGCTACATGGCGCTGTTAGAGTCGCGCACCAGATTCGCTTCATAAATGTGGTTTTGCGTACAGCGCCCAACGTTCACCAGACGCTGCCTGCCGCTATGAGGCGCTACCTGGCGCTATCCCTTGATGAATAACCCCCTTAGCCGCCTGTAATAATACATGTGACGCTACATGGCGATGTTAGAGTTGCTCACCAGCTTCGCTTTCATAAATGTGGTATTGCGTACAACGCCCAACGTTCACCAGACGCTGTCTGCCGCTATGAGGCGCTACCTGGCGCTATCCCTTGATGAATAACCCCCTTGGCCGCCTGTAATAATACATGTGACGCTACATGGTGATGTTAGAGTTGCTCACCAGATTCGCTTTCTTAAATGTGGTTTTGCGTAAAACGCCCAACGTTCACCAGGCGCTGTCTGCCGCTATGAGGCGCTACCTGGCGCTATCCCTTGATGAATAACCCCCTTAGCCGCCTGTAATAATACATGTGGCGCTACATGGCGATGTTAGAGTTGCTCACCAGATTCGCTTTCATAAATGTGGTTTTGCGTCCAACGTTCACCAGACGCTGCCTGCCGCTATGAGGCGCTACCTGGCGCTATCCCTTGATAAATAACCCCCATATATTCATTATAAATGTACAAGCAGTCGAGGGACATCATCCCGAGCTGTCGGCGATCATGCCCAAGCAGCAATGGGCGAACTCCCCATTCATCCGTCCCGATAACAGGTTATCTACATGACGGCAGCTCTTGCCTCGCATAATGGCGGAGAGTTCTGGCAGTTGAGTGAAAGGCGAGCCTTGTCAGGAGCTATTTTCTCTGCTACACAGAAGGGACATTGTGCCCCGTGATGCCTGAGTGTGGCCTCGGGTTTGGCCAAAGCCCACCTTTTTTCTTTTCTGAGACAAAACAGAATCCCCCTGCTGTCAGGACTATCTGGAACTGCTGAAAGGAGATGTATAAGCCGAGCAAGGCTGCCCAGGAGATAATTGTCAAACAGAATAAAAAACACTGCCTATCTGCTAGGCCGAGGTACTCAAGCACTGTCAAAACTACAACTCAATGCTCAACAGCCGCTGGCATCTGTGAGGTCTCTTTTTAGCAGTCCTTTAATTCTCTGGTGAAAGAAAGAAGGGGGCAAGGAGGAAAAAAAAAAAAGACATTGGAGGAATTCAGAAACCGCAGCTCACATGGAGGGAGGGGGGGGGGGTAGAAAATAAAGATGAATAGAAAGTGAAAATGTCTTCTTTTTAACATTAAGGGCATGATAGCCATTGAGAGGAGTCCTAAAATGTTCAGGATGTGGCTTTTGAAAAAGTTATTTGGAATGACGGTATTTAAATTTGGATCCGCCAAGAAAAAAAAAATTGAGCAAGGTAGCGTAATGGATGAATGAAGAGGCTTTTATAATGATTATTATTTATTTATTTACTTATATAGCACTGTACAAACAGTGATTACAGACTGGGTGTAGTACTTTGGGGTTTATTACAGTTTATTGATTTATTTATTTAGTTGGATTTATTTATTTATTTATTATTATTATTATTATTATTATTATTATTATTATTATTATTATTTATTATTATTTATTTATTATTTATTTATTATTTAGTTGGATTTATTTATTTATTTAGTTGGGGTTTATTACATTTATAACAGTTATTACAGACTGGGTGTAGTACATAGACTATAACAAACCAGGCGCTACAGAGTCAGTAGGGGGCCCCAGTATTTATTTATTTACTTATATAACACTGTACAAACAGTGATTACAGACTGGGTGTAGTACTTTGGGGTTTATTCATCAAGGGATAGCGGCAGGTAGCGCCTCGTAGCGACAGGTAGCGAACAGTAAACGCCGGGCGCTGTATGCAATACCACATTTATGAAAGCGATTCCGGTGAGCGCCTCTAGCGCCATGTAGCGTCCGATTCATCATCACAGGCGGCTCAGCGTATACCGCTGGCGCTCTGGTTTCCCGAGCGTCCGGTATTACCTGTCGCTACCTGTCGCTCTCCCATACATTTCAATGGACGTTACCTTTCTTCACTTTAAACAGGGTTTTCTTTTTCTTTTTTTCTTTTTTTTAATCAAATAATTGTGTGACCTCTCTTGGCCTATTTAAAGTCAATTTTGAAAACTTTTTTTGATTTTTTATATATTTATGCAGAATTGTAATTACAGGTCTGGTATTAAAGTGTTAATGTCACAATGTAATAACAATGTCATTCCCTGTGTTTTTGCTTTGTTACTAGCGGATATGTGTTCAAAAATGGACTTTAATCACACAGCTTCTGGCGCTCTGGGCTACAGCGACCTAATTTTGAGCTCCGCCGCTGTGTAAGGCTGTTTTTTTGATGAATATGGTTTGAGTCGTTCACACTGACCAGTCGTTACGTCCGCTTCCATACAGCTCTGTACTGGTGTTAGAGCAACTCACACATCAAATTTGTCAATGCCGGCCAGCGACTGAGGCGCTCGGTAACAGCGACCCATAGCTGATCACAGTGACTACTATCGGTCGCTCTGAGTGCCTCGCTACAGACGCTCATCTGCCGGTACCTGGCGCTAGTAATGAATCAGCCTGCCCGACTATAACAAACCAGGCGCTACAGAGTTCAAGGTTAGTATTCTGAATTCAGAGCCCTGCCCTCGCACACTTACAATCTAAAGGGGCCAAAGAGTAGTGATAAGGCCAACAAGGTGCGTTGTTAGCTTAAAAAAAAAAAAAAAGTTAGCTTAAAGGATGAATGAAGAGGCTTTTATAATGATTATTATTTATTTATTTACTAATATAGCACTGTGCAAACAGTTATTACAGACTGGGTGTAGTACTTTGGGGTTTATTACAGTTTATTGATTTATTTATTTATTTAGTTGGATTTATTTATTTATTATTATTATTTATTATTATTAATTTATTATTTAGTTGGATTAATTTATTTATTTAGTTGGTTTATTTATTTAGTTGGGGTTTATTACATTTATAACAGTTATTACAGACTGGGTGTAGTACATAGACTATAACAAACCAGGCGCTACAGAGTCAGTAGGGGGCCCCAGTAGGGGGGTTTATTACAGTTTATTGATTTATTTATTTATTTAGTTGTATTTATTTATTTATTTATTATTATTATTATTTATTATTATTTATTATTATTTATTTATTATTTAGTTGGATTTATTTATTTATTTAGTTGGTTTATTTATTTAGTTGGGGTTTATTACATTTATAACAGTTATTACAGACTGGGTGTAGTACATAATGAGGCCGATTCATTAATAGCGCCAGGTAGCGACAGATGAGCGACTGTAGCGTGATTTTTTCAGCGCCAGCCAGAATTCGCTGTGCTTGGCCGGCGTTAGCTTGATGACAGCGACTCAGTCGGTGTGCGGTAATGTTGAATACGGGCTTAGGGGTCGCTGTTTCACAGGTTCAGCGTTGTATGTGAGCGCCTGACAACGAATGGCCAGAGCGAACGGCTAGCTTCATATTCATTAACAAATCACGCTCCGAATGTGCTGTCGCTGTCCATTCCTTGTTTAAACCCCAGAGCGCTGGCGGCGATGTGTATTAACTAGTTTTTAACCCCTAAACAACCATATTTTTTGATTATAACATTATACATGTTTTTAGAATCATTTTGTAATATGAATACATTAATCTCAGACCTGTTAGATCAATTCTGCACAAATTATTTTAAAAATATTTTTTAACTTAAAAATAAATCCTAACATTGCAGAAGTGGTCTCCGAATTTTTGACATTAAAAAATAAAAAAAAAAATTAATACCAATTAATTATGATTAATTATAGATTGCTCCATTGAAATGCATTGGACATCGCCAGGGAGCGACAGCTCATACCTGGCGCTGTGAAGGAATTTGCAGCGGCGCTGTTCGGTCCAGGCGGCTTCATGATGAATCCCGCGCTAGCCATCGCTCTCGCCGGCGCTAGCCTCATTTTGCGTGATAAATGCGTCATTGTGACCGCCGCGGGCGTACTTGAGTCGGTAGTCGCCGTTAGCTGCCGCTACCTGGAGCTCGTCAGACACTACCTGGCGCTAGCCCGTGATAAATAAGGGTCATAGACTATAACAAACCAGGCGCTACAGAGTCAGTAGGGGGCCCAAAGAGTAGTGATGATCCCAATAAGTGTCTATTGGGCTCAGAAGCCATCTGATCAACGGAGTGAAACTATTCGCGGGTCCAAAAGATTTGTTAGAAGCTGCCAGAGATCTTCAAGAGGTTTTCTTTAACTGAATAATGTCCTTTTCCTTTTTGTAATAGTATTACAACTAGATTTAAAGCTAGAGCTCCCTTTAAAGGGACATTCCCTGTATAAAGCATTTTTAGCTTGAAAAAGGAGTGAGCTTTAGTAACCTTAGTAGTCTAGTATTACATCTAGATTTAAAACTAGAGTTTTGTGATTCTTTCTTCTTTCTTTCTTTCTTTTCCCTCTTCTTACTTGGCCTATTCCATCTATTTCATGTCTATTTCATGTTCATTTCTCCCGTCCCATTTCTCCAATCTTTCTCTTATCTCTTCCTTACCTCTCTACCTCTATTTTCACCATCTCTCTTACTCTCTCTCTCTCGCTCTCATAGTCACATTTCCACATTCTTTTACTTTACTTTATCCCACTCTTTTTTTGCAGTTTTGCTTTATTTTCCCTTCTTTTATTGATCCATCCATCTGGCATTCTCTTTTACATCTTTGCTCTATTTTTTCGCACTCCTTTCATCTCTTTTCCTGCAAGGGTGAATGTGTGTAATCCAAGGCTGGATTATATGGGTGCAATAGAGAACCTACTCTGGGCCTCCACAGCTCAGTTTATTACCAACGCATAACCAGGGCTGGATTAAGATTGTTGTATTTCACTACCATGGACACTCTTAATCAGGCTCTTGCACCATTGTAATAAACCTGAACGGGGCAATATTAACCCTAAGGCCGAACCCTGATAATCTTTCTGTATACCGTATATACTCGAGTATAGGCCGACCCGAATATAAGCCGAGGCACCTAATTTTACCATAAAAAAATGGAACAAGTTATTGACTCGAGTATAAGCCGAGGCGGCTTTTTTCAGCTTATACTCGAGTATATACGGTATATACACACTTACCTCTCGTTTGCACAGCCTGTCCGTAGAAGCATCTTAAGAGGCCGTCCCAGAACGTGCGCGTCACCGCCCTCGGCCGGCGTGCCCTGCCCTCCGTCGCTGCGCGTCCGGCCCGGCGCTTGTCGCTGGGCTGCACAGTGTGCTCCGGTCCCCGCCCTACCGGCACAATGGCGCAGAGCACCGCCGCCCCCCTACCCACCGTCCAGGCCGGCCCGTAGAAGCATCTTAAGAGCCCGGGCCAGAACGTGCGCGTCACCGCCCCCCGGCCGGTGTGCCCTGCCCTCTGTCGCTGCGCGTCCGGCCCGGCGCTTGGCGCTGGGCTGCACAGTGTGCTCCGGTCCCCGCCCTACCGGCACAATGGCGCAGAGCACCGCCGCCCCCCTCCTCATCGTCCAGGCCGGCCCGAGGGAGGCCCCCCCGAAGACGCTGAGCGGCATCCCGTCCCCGGCACATGAGGTGCGGGCGGCAGCGGAGGAACAGCTGGAAGTGAGAGGGTGAGTGCGGGAGCCGGCACGGGGGCGGGAAATGAATGGGCATGTCGCCTGGCCCCTTTTTCTCCTCCATTTCGGTACTGACTCGAGTATAAGCCCCCAAAAAGTGGGCTGAAAAACTCGGCTTATACTCGAGTATATACGGTACTTAGGTGTTAGGATTTGACCAACATTTTGTCAAACACCTGTTTGGGCCGAACCAAACAAAATTCAAGCAGAATCTAAAGTTGACTCAAACCTGAAGCTCTTCTCCACAGTCCAATACAAGGACAATGGACTTTAACACAATGCCCCTACTCTTATTTTTAGTGCTGGAGTCATCTCTGGAGGCGGATTGCACATTCCCAATGCTTTCAAGTGGTGGATCTCATCTTATCTCTCCGATACACATTTCCCAGGAACGACAAGAGGTGTTTAGAGTGTCCTCAGACTGACTGATGGTTTCTTAATACCGACTAGACATGTTATTTTTTTCACTAGAAATTCAATTGAGATCAACCTGCATAAAAAAAATAACTGACTTCATGATTCCGGCATAATTTACGACAAGTCTCTGGTCGGCTTTGTTTTCCGAGAAAAGTTTTATGAATGATAAGTACGTGTTTTTGGAGCGCAAGAATAGCTCGTCGGGGGGAACTCACGTTCTCGCTTCTCACCAGCACATGGCAGGCGTCCAGCAGTGGTGCACTCAACAGCGTCAGGTTATCAATGTATTTATTTTGTCTGGGAAATCTCTGCTTAAAATGATTTACTGATTTAAGCGTTTTTGAATGTCTTGAAATCAGACAACGGGAACGTTTCAAAGGGCCAAAACATACATATTACAATGTCCTGGTTAGATGTGTCTATTAGGCATCTGCAGTAATAAATCAGACATGGGAACACAAACCAAGCCAGGATTGTGCCACCCACATTTGCCGTAATGGGCTTATAGGTTGTCAGCTGCCAGCACTTCAACCACTAGTGGTGGGCCACCAAAAACTGTTAAATGTCATTAAACATTTGTGTCTACACCAGTTGGCGCTTCTCTGAAGTCTTACCAAGTTTAGCCCAAATATTAAGGCCTACCAAAATATACAGGGGTTTTAAACCCCTGTAGCCCACCAATCCGCAGTCCACTGGAAAAACAATACAGTTAACTAAGCCCATTGACAGATAAAGAATTAACTCTGAGAACAATTAGACTGGAAATGTTGTTTAAAATGGTTTTCATGTCATGAGTAAGGGCATGCTGCCCGAAACGCGTTGACGTGGAACTGCACTTTTTCTCATGCCTGTTGTATCGCTGCCTCATCTATGGCTTTTTAATTGAATGACAATAAAGCTGGACTTTTTATGGGAATCCTCGAAGTTGGCTGGCTTCACTTTTTTTATCGTTTGGACTGTGTTAAAAGGGTTTTCATTCATACTGGTAGGGGGACCCTAAGGTCAAAAGTCATCGCATTGATTTAACAAGCCCTGGTCAGCCCATAACCAGATCACGAGCTGCTGAGCCCCACTCCTGATGTACTTTCCAACCAGTCAACAGGTGTGTTCAAATGCAGGGTCATGACATGGGCTGGGCTTACAGGCTGGTGGGGGACATTCGGACTGGGTATGGAGGGGAAGGGTTTTGTGGGAGACTTTGAATGGCAGAGAGTGAAGGGGCTGAGTGATTTCAAGCATAGGCTCCATGCTCATGACTACACCCATCCCAGTTGGCCCAACAGCAGTGAGGCCCACTGGGGATTTCACCTATGGCAAGTGCGTCCTTGCATTTAGGTCATGTTATATATATGGAGGAAGGTTCAAAATCATCACCCCATCTCTATGTTTGAGGAAGCTTAGCCTTCCATGCAGATGAGATTGAGATGAGTTATGAAGAATACACAGCAAGTTCAACATGTTTTGACTCATTGCTAAAGACTTGCAACCCAACATTTTGTCTGTGTCAACAGTTCTAGAGCCAGAAGAAAGCTGCTAAACATGTTGAGCTATCATGCCCCCCAGGCCCAGATGCAAAAGTGTGCCCTCACCCACATAACTTGTCGGGTTGTTTTGCACCCAGGGCCAAAATGCTGAAACTGGACCTTCAGCATGATTTAATGAAAACCCAAAACCCTTAGTAAACTATTCCCCAGCATCTAAAATTCATAGATTTTACGTTTTTAGTCACTTACTGATTATTCTTTCCTCTGTTGGTCTGCAGCTCTGTTCAGGACTCTAGGATACGGGCGCCGCCATTTTGCCTCAGAAGCGTCATATACTGAGGGGAGTGCAGGGGGGCGGGTTTTAGCTGTGCTCTACACAGACAGATCAGAGCTGGGGTTAGGAAAGGGACAGCAATCCCACAATGCAACGTGGCATATTCAGAAGACACTTCCTGTCTGCAGGCAGCCTGAGACTCCATGGGCCGCCATCTTAAATGTTTAAAGGCTCAGAAAATGCACTACGTACAGGTAGGATGATTTTAATGTGAGCAATCTGTATGTACATTGTGGGGGAACATATAAGATAGGCTCTTATTCAGGGTGACGGTTCAATTTATGTGTGCCCTCACAATGTTTAGCTATTTCTAGAGGTTATTCTGGCTAGAACTTGGCTTTAGGTACATGGAGAAATGTTGCTCAAAGTTTGAAGGCTAAGTGGATGAAAAGCTGTGGACCCATCATGTTATGGGCGGCTTATGGTATTACATGACTAAGGGGGTTATTTAAGAAGGGATAGCACCAGGTAGCGCCAGGCAGAGTCTGGTGAACGCCGGGCGCTGTACGCAAAACCACATTTATGAAAGCGAATCTGGTGAGTGCCTCTAGCAGCACCATGTAGTGTCACATGTATTATTACAGGCGGCTCAGCGTATAGCGCCGGTGCTCTAGCTTCCAGAGCGCCAGGTATTACCTTTCGCTCAGTGTCGCTCTCCCATACATTTCAAAGGCCGTTCATTTGCTTGTGTTTAAACAGCGTGTTTGACATATTATTTTTTTTTTTTTTTTTTGCTCCAATCATTGTGTGACCTCTCCTGGCTGCAAACAAACAATTTTTTTTTTTTTAAATGGCAAAAATTCTGTGACCACTTCTGCAATGTTAGATATTTTTTTTAAGGTAAAAAAAAAATAATTTGTACAGAATTGATATTACAGGTCTGATATTATTGTATTCGTATTACTAAATTATTAAAAAATTTTTTTTTTTTGTGGTTTCTAAAAATATGGTTGTTTGGGGGTTAAAAAACTACTTTTAACACATCGTCGCCAGCGCTCTGGGGTTTAAACAAGCATTTCACAGCGCTTGAATTTTTTGAGCGTGATTTGTTAATGAATATGGTGGGAGCCGGTCGCTCTGACCAGTCGCTATCATGCGCACCCATACATCGCGGAACCTGTCAAATAGCAACTCGTCACCTTGTATTCAACATTACTGCACACCGACTGAGTCGCTATCAACAACCGAACAACGGCCAAGCACAGCGACTACTAGCGGGCGCTGTTAAAATACTGCTACAGTCGCTCAACTGTCGCTACATGCCGCTATTAATAAAGCAGCCTCAAAATTAATGTGTGTGACCATCTCCAACAACCTCAGCTGGGATTGGGACACCATGGCTCTACTGAGGAAAACACACCAGAGACTTTTCTTCCTAAGGCAACTGAAGAAGGCTGCTCTGTCGAAAGGGTTGCTAGTGCTCTTCTTCAATGCTGTCATTGGTTCTGTACTATGTTTTTCATTCTCTGTCTGGTTCGAGGGATCTACTAAAAGGGACAAGTGTAGACTCCAAAGAACAATAAAGACAGCGGAAAGAATAATTGGAGCACCCTTACCATCCCTGCATGAACTGCACGAACGCAGAACCAAGACTAGGGCAGAAACTTCGGGATCCCTCCCACCCTGGACACGCCCTATTCCATTACTTACCATCTGGGCGGCGTCTTGCGGTACCAGCCTGCAGGACTTCTAGATCTAGGAAGGTTTTCTTTCCTTTGGCTGTTCGCATACTCAACAATAGCCAGGCATCATAGACCCAGGCTCACTCATTTGCACTTTGGAAGATTATCTGTGTCTGTGTATCTCTGTTTCTATGTTCCCCTTCCTATGTTACTGGAACTGTAGTTAACTGTTAACTGTTGAACTGTGTATATGCCAAAAAGAATTCCTTGTTTATCTCACGATGTACTTGGCGAACAATAAATTGAATTGAATTGAATAGTACACACCAAAAAGTCAGTAACAGAACAACCTTGTAAATGTTGACGTCCTATATTTTTGGAGGTTCTTGTTACAGTTCTAGTAACCTAAACTCTTTTATTCCGTAGGTAAGTAAAAGTCAGTCTGTAAAACAAAAGATATTAGACCGGCAATTGGTTGTGTCACGCCGGTGAGCTCCTTTGTGGTGTGTGAACAGGACACATTTTCATATATTTATTTCTATCCAAACCCAAGTTTTCAAAGAGCTTTTAGCAGGTTGGAGTTCCCGGAGCTCTATATGGATTCACTCAGAGTCATGCGGCATGAGCGAGAGCATAGATTCCATTGCACGTTAAAAGACAGATGAATGCATATTGTGCCATAACGTTTTACGGCGCAGATTAGGGAATAAGCTCTGACAAGAACTTTAGGAAACTCACACGGCTTCAATCAGACTTCTCTGGCTGATTTTTATTACATCTTTATGGTAGAGGGGCATTTGATGACGTGTTTCATCTTTTTCAGCCATTTGGGTCGCAGGTGTGGATTTTTAACTTTCAATGGCTGCCACTTCAGTGAGCCTCTTTACTGGCACCGTAACGGCCTCACTGACGTTAACCATTTGTCTACGTTATTGACTTAACCGTTTGTCGACCGTTTGTCAAAATGTTTAAGGCTCATTTACCATCACATGAGTAGCAAACCTGAAAATCTTCCATCTGAGCGGACTGTAATTACTCGAAACCTGATGTTGGAAATTATGGTTGTTTGATGGGGTTCCATCGAGAAATACATTGGGTGGGACCAGAAACAATATGTCTGCTAGACTTAAAGGAGCAGTATCGCGAACTTTTCTTGGTGACTTATATTTAAATGGTACTTTGAATGTAGGTAAGTGTTGGAGTAAGAATTACAAATTTAGAAAAAAATGATGTGTGTGTTGTGCCGCTGGAGACTAATAGTTCATGTTTATGTTTTTTGAGTGTCGGTCCCAACACTCTGGCCTGTTCCATGCTGAGGAGAGGGGGAAACAATGTAACAAAGTATCAGCTGTTCAGTGCTGGCAGCCGTCCAGCATAAGATAACAACATTGCAACATTGCCTGGCCAGAACTCATATATCTAAAACAGAGAGAAAAGCTCTAGAAGTCATTTTGACAGTTTTCCCTTCATGTTGGCTCTGCTGCAGAATCTTTCAGTTTACCATTTTCTCTCTCTTTTCTCAACACATTTTTCCATGTGATCTTTCTTTCAGCTTTGTGTGTTTTGAGCAAAGCCCAACCCAGGATTTTCACTATCTGGAGTTTTGTTTTGTGCCCCTAGGGGCATCCCAACTTGGGATGCCCTGATATGTGAAATCCCCAAGTTCGCCTGTGAAAACGTACCTTTCCCTGTCCCACAGCGCATGCGCGGGCTCTCATCCAATCAGCTCTGTTTGCACGCAGATGGGGAGCCTGAGCAGTAACCTTCCTGGCCACCCGGCCTGTATAAATGACTATCTGCGTGAGCGCGCCAGAGAATTGGGGGATCTGTGGTTATCCAGGGGTCGTTTCACACAGTGGGCATCCTGATTTAGAATGCCCAAGGGGCAAGGTCAATGCCGGGTCTTATAGACTTCAGGGTCGGCCACTCAGGGTTTTGTTCCACTTTAATACACTTTAGATTTTCCTGCACAGTTATTCAAAGAAGAATTTCAGTTATTTTCAGTCAGTTTAGTTTATTTTGTATAGATTTTACACATTTGAGTCACCTGGTCTCATAACAAAAGCAGCACCTCACACACACACAGCCGTTACCACTGATTACAGTGTCAGCCTCTGAGGTAAAGTGTTGCTAGGAGACCAGTGGGCTAAATGAAGCAGCTCACTAAATACAACCCAGCAGATCCCCCTATTCAGCAAATGGACTGAGCCATTGTCATTATACAATTTAAAAGAAAGGCAGATATTTTTTCCTTTTTCTATCGCCAGATTATTTATACACATGTTAGAAGCTATTGTGTGGCTATTTAATTATTTATCTTTTTTAATGCAAATTTCGCGATACTGCTCCTTTAATGGAGATCAAACCAGACCTACACAACATATGACTAAGGGCATGAAATTCTAATGGCCCGAAACGCGTAAGAAACTGCAGCATGTACATACTGTAAGAACTTTTTATTATATTTCTGGACCAATGAGCATGATCTTTTAATGGATTCAGACCAGGAACAATGCCCAGTTGGCTGCACTGTTTTGTGTGGCTCCTGGTTTTAACACACTCATTTATTCCCTGCCCCCTTAGTCTCCCTCTCAACCCGCTGTACCTATCCTCGCTGTACCCACAAGCCAAGGAACCCCAGACCCCCAATGCTATAGCCCCGGCATCATGGTTGAGGGAGGGGCCTCAGCAAGGATGTCTCGGGCCAGCAAGGGCTGATTTTCGGCCCCAGTCCACCACTGAGTCTACCTATATCCAAACAGAAATTTTATGTTGTCACCTTCTTTTCCCATCCCAGTGCCCCAAAACAGCCTGTTTCTTTTTTTTTTTTATATACCAGAGCCCTTGCCCAATATTCATAAAACACTAACAGGCAGCAGTACGATGCAGAAAGGCAGCCATAAGCTAATTCATTCAGTTCCAAGGTAAACTTTCACATAATGGCAGTTGAGCTTGTAGTTCTTTCAGATTTATTGCAGTTATTACAACTGATAAGAGTGAATCCCAATGCTTAGCTGTGTTTAGCTGAATGTAGCAAAGCTGGAGAGCGCCAGGCTGACCATTCGAGCGATATGGCTGACCATTCGTACAGCAGACTGCATCCTGTTCATGTTTTTATGAATATAAGGGAAAAAAACAGGCTCTTTGGGGCACATGACATGATGACTCTATATATAACAGAATCTTTCACCCTAAGTATAGGATCACTTTAAATACTGTTAAGTATACTGTTCACCATGGTATGACCAGTCAGCCACCATGTGATGGTGCATATAGACCAAAGTACTTTTATATCTGATCCTCAAGGAATGTGCAGTTACAATTCAAGGGATAGTCTAGAACATTGAAGGAATTCTCTACTTATTTACTAAGGAATACACTTAACTGTCCAATAAGGTCTGCCCCATAGTGAAAGGAAAGTTACTCCCCATGCGATGGTGCACATAGGTCACGTGACTTCTCCAGCTGCTCACCATAGAACAAACAGTTGCCCTGATGCGATGGCGCATATAGACCAACTGACTTTCCTACTTCTTTCCTATATAATGGATAGTCGCCCACCTCAAGTGATGGTGCATATCGACCTACTGACTTCTTCTTCACCAAGTAATTGATAGCCCCCCCCCCCCCCCCCAAGCGATGGTGCATATAGACAAAAGGACTTTTCTACCTCTTCACCAAAGAATGGACAGTCACCCTTAAGTGATGGTGCCCATCATGTATCTCTGTAATGGTAAACCAGCCCTGTAATCTAAGTCCTCCCAATGTAGGTGTAAAGAACTTCTCCAAATGACTTGGGCTACATTTAAGGCTCTAGGGCTGGCTCCAGGTTTATAGCATTGGCCAATAGAGTCTCAGTGGCCCCATGCGGTGTGGTATGATACTCCATACATGGGCCCTTATTTAACAAGGGATAGCGACAGGTAGCGACTGGTGAGCGGCCGGTAATGACGGGCACCGCCACGAGAACGCCGGCTCCCCACCACAATCACACATTTATCAAGCCGATCCTGCTTAGCGACTGAGATAGCGCCATATAGCGACTCATTCATCATTATTCCAGCCTCAGCCCACAGCGCCAGCGTCCGACCTTGAACAGCGACAGGTATGACCTCTCGCTACCTGGCGCTCTCCAATGCATTTCAATGGAACAATCTTTAAATATTCATAATTAATTGTTATTAATGTTTTTTTTTTTTTTTTTTATGTGAAAAATTCTGTGACCACTTCTGCCATTTTAGATAATTTTTTTTAAGGTAAAAAAAAAAAATTGTACAGAATTGATATTACAGGTCTGATATTAATGTATTCATATTACAAAATTATTTTAAAAACTTGTTTTTTTTTTGGTTTCCAAAAATATGGTGGTTTGGGGGTTAAAAAATGACTTTTACCCATCGCCGCCAGCGTGATTTGTTAATGAACATGGTGGGAGCCGTTCGCTATGGCCAGTCGCTATCATGCGCTCCCATACAGCGCAGAACCTGTCAAATAGCGACTCCTCACCCAATATTCAACATTACTGCAAACCGACTGAGTCGCTATCAACTACCGAACAACGGCCAAGCACAGCGACTACTAGCGGGCGCTCTGAAAATGCCGCTACAGTCGCTCAACTGTCGCTACCTGCCGCTGTTAATGAATCGGCCTCTCGGTGTTAAAGTTGCATTTATGGTGAATACTGACGAAGAATAGAAAGAAAAAATTAATAGAAGGAATGATAAAGTATTGATGGAATGACAGAAAGAAAGAGAATTAAAGAACAAATGAGCAGAAAGAATGACAGAAAAAACACCAACAGGAAGGAGAGAAATGGGATGATAAAAAAAGAAAGAATTGATGGAAAGAAGTAAAGAGATTCCAAAAAATAAAAAAGAAACAACGAAAGACTATTGAATGACAGAAATAAAGCAGGAAAGATAGAGAAGGAAGGGGCAAAAAAGGAATGGAGGAAAGAAAGAATAGGAACACTGACAGAAAAAAAGAAAGAGAAGGAATGACAGGAAAAAGCAGGACATGGAGAAAAGGGGAATGGGAGAAAAAGAAGAGATGGAAGAAGAAGCAAAAGAAAGAAAGAAAGAATAGTGAAAAAAAGAAAGAGAATGAATAGCAAAAAGAAAAGTAAGAAGTAAAAAAAGAAATAAGGAAAACGAATGGCAGAACAAACAGATGAAAGAAATAAAGATACGAAAGAAAGAAAGAAAGAAAGGAGAAGAAGGAAAGAAACACAGAGTAGAAGGACTGATATAAATATGAGAAAGAAAGAAAGAAAGAAAGAAAGAAAGAAAAAAGAAAGAAAGAAAGAAAGAAAGAAAGAAAGAAAGAAAGAAAGAAAGAAAGAAAAAAGAGAAGAAGGGCAGAAAAAACAAATGGAAGAAAGAAACAAAGAATAGATGGATGGGTGGAAAGAAAGGAATGGCAAAAAAAACAGATGAAAGAAAGAAACTAAGAACAAATAGATGAGAAGAAAGAAAAGAAAAAAGAAAGGAATAGAAGAACCGAAGAAAAAAGAAAGGCTCTCCCAATGGCCATTCTGCCCCTGGCTGACAGTCCTTAATCCTTGTTACTGCAGGCCCTGCGTAAGGGACTTCCCCTTGGTAGAGGGAATGAGGTGGGGCCCCGGCACCTGCCCGGGTATGCCCAGAGCTGACGCCTGCCTGTATGGCTCCATTAATCAATCAATTAAACCAATCAATATAAAACCAACAGCTAGGTTAGCCCTGATTGGCCCCCGGCTTTTCTTGCTTAGCTCTTTTTTATCTACATTCCTAGATATGGTCCAGCTCGGGCCCCTCCGTGCTAAGCAGGCCTAAACACAGTAATACTCCCAGTTACAGCCCAGGGCGGCGGAAACAATCAGCGTAAATGACTTTTTGTGTACAGTCATCAATTTCTTTTTTAATTAGTACATAATCCAAACAGGAATGCTCAATTTAAAGCGCACATACCAGCTTAATGTACGCAGCAAAGTTTGATCAAAGTAAATCAATCCCAATTAAATCCATTGAAATAATCCAAACCAGTAGGTCTGGACTCGATCTTTCACGCAAAGCTACAATGCAGTGGGGTGCGCTTGGGAACAATCATGGACCCATGGTAGGGCCCCTGGAGCATCCCGATATGGGATGCTTCTTTGGTTAAAAAGTAAAAGAAAGTTTACTACTGGGTTATATAACTAACTAGGTGTAATCCGTTGCACCTCATGCATATTCTATGTGACTGGCTGGTGGCCAGTGAGGTTCTCGTGGTAGGTGAGCACATTGCTATGCATGGCGCCTGCACACCCACCCGCACAAATACCCCTGTGTTCACATAACCGAACCTTTCCTGGTCACAGCTTTGCCAGCTACTAGTATTCTAGGCGGCGCTCCATCTTTACCATAAGAACTATAAATTTGCCACAGGATTCATACAGTATCGACAGCTGATGCTTTTTTTTTTCTTAGAAGAAAATACCATTTAATATTAGCTGTTATCTCTACCATCAAATAAAAAAATAAGGCCCTTATTTAACAAGGGATAGCGCCAGGTAGCGACTGGTGAGCGAACGGTAATGACGGTCACCGCCACGAGAACGCCGGCTCCCCACCACAATCACACATTTATCAAGCCGATCCTGCTTAGCGACTGAGAGAGCGCCAGATAGCGAAGCATTCATCATTATTCCAGCCTCAGCCCACAGCGCCAGCGTCCAACCTTGAACAGCGACAGGTATGACCTCTCGCTACCTGGCGCTCTCCAATGCATTTCAATGGAGCAATCTTTAAATATTCATAATTAATTGATATTAATGTTTTTTTTTTTTTTTTTTTTTTTAAATGTCAAAAATTCTGTGACCACTTCTGCAATGTTAGAACATTTTTTTATGGTAAAAAAAAAAAAACTTTGTGCAGAATTGATATTACAGGTCTGATATTAATGTATTCATATTACTAAATGTTTTTAAAAACTTGTTTTTTTTTTGTATCCAAAAATATGGTGGTTTGGGAGTTAAAAAACTACTTTTAACCCATCGCCGCCAGCGCTCTGGGGTTTAAACATGCATTTCACAGCGCGAGAATTTTTTGAGCGTGATTTGTTAATGAATATGGTGGGAGCCGTTCGCTATGGCCATTCGCTATCATGCGCTCCCATACAGCGCGGAACCTGTCAAATAGTGAATCATCACCTTGTATTCAACATTACCGCACACCGACTGAGTCGCTATCAACAACCGAACAACGGCCAAGCACAGCGACTACTAGCGGGCGCTGAGAAAATACCGCTACAGTCGCTCAACTGTCGCTACCTGGCGCTATTAATAAATCAGCCTCTAATTTTCCTCAACCCAGACCGTTGGTTGAATTTGATAGATATATGTCTTTTTTTAAACATATAAACTACGTTTAACTACGTTTAAAACTATTGATGAACAATGGAAAGGTGAATACTTTGTCCAACTTCCGGCTGCCTATTGTTCATTTAATAGGTCAAGTCAAGTGACCTATAATCATTTTTGAGTATAGGTCCCCTTTAATAAGTTTGTAAGAAATACTATTAAAATTCCTTAAAGTGGACCAATCACCAGGATTTCAACTATCCTGGTGATTGGTCCCTGCCCCAAGGGCATCCTGATGTAGGATGCCCCCAATGTGAAACCCCCCCCAGATTGCCCAGTTTCACTCACCTTTTCCCGTACCCAAGGCGCAGGCAGGGGTGAACGTCCAATCAGCGCTTTATGCGGCACATACCAATTCACGTCATAAAACCGCTGATCTGAACTGTGCACCTGTAACCTTACCTGATCCCGGCACTCCAGTCACATGGGCTTCGCCGGTGGCGGCATCCCCGTCTCTCTGTGGAGTGCACGCTCCCGAGTGCCCAGCCTATGTAGACTGCTGGACGCGGGGAGTGCGCACAGCTGCCCAGAGACCAGCCGGGCAACTACACCCGCGCCCCACAATGGCAAAGCAGGAGTTCCCGAGCAGCACGCACCCGCACAAGGGGGGCACAAGGGACTCAATCCGACGTTCCAGTAAGTAGGCGGGTGCCAGACAACCACCAATCAGTTATTTGGCTGGACTATTATTTTAAAGGAAAGAAAATGCTGTATCTGGGGCCCTCACTAGATTTTCTGCCCAGGGGCCTCCACCGCACTTAATACGGCCCTGGCTACTCCCCTGCTAATAAGAGGGGCTGCAACAAATCTTTCACTGGTAAGCATCAGTCAGACACCCAGGGAATCTTAGAGCTCATGCAAGCTGGGGAAATCAAAATGGGTACGTTCCTAAACACCAGACCAGGAGGATAAAAGGTGAGCATTTTTTTCTATTATTTATTATTATTATTATTATTATTATTATTATTAATAATATATATATATATATATATATATATATATATAAATATATAAATAAATATATATATATATATATATATTTTTTTTTTTTTTTTTTATATTACTCCCTTTAAATTTAAATTAAAACAACTCGTGTTTTTTTGCTAAGTATTAATTAAATTATTTTGTCTCCCTTTTTTAATATTAGTGAAAGTCGTATATTACATCCTCTTGAATAAACTATTATATTAATGTGGGTTCTGGGCTATAAATTCTACAATAGGCAATTTTCCCCCCAAAACCAGGAGTCTTTGATCAGATGGAATAGTAGCGAAGCAGAATAGACCTGTGAATGTGTGAATTAATGACTGTGTCGCTGATGGAACGAAAGAATGAAAAAAAAAAACGAGGCAGGAAGCTGACAATTTAGGCAAGTTGCAGATCTCGTAGGTGCAGAGTGTTATCGAAAAGGCGTCAGGGCCGACCATAAAATTTCCTAACGAGGTTCTGCCACTTGGCTCTTATAGCATCTAATACGAAACAAGCGCCCCGGCCCTGATAGAAAGGCCGCATTATTTCCAGGAGGCTGGAAGCCGAGGGGTCGTCTCAGAAGCGCTCAATTGTTTTTAAATTCTGTTTTTACAAGGAGCGTGAGATTTATAGGCTCTTGAGGGGAAGAAAATGATGTAACTTGAGTAAATCAACAGACCATTTATCCCTGGCCCTGTTTCCTCTCTGTCACTGAGCTCTGCAACTGGCCTCTGAGCTCTTGGCCTTTAAAAAAAAAAGAAAAAATTAGGCATCGTGCAGAGATTCTTAAAGTAACAGCCATGCCTGTTGGTCAATACAATACAGCAATCTTCTGTAGACCTAAAATCTGATTAAGGTTTTTCTCTTAACCCTTCTTTCCCAGCTATAAAGATATGAGAAAAAAAAACTCAACCTGGAGCAGTTCCAGTATCACTAACTGTAAAAAACAATGCAACACCCACCACCACAACTGCAGATGTTGGAACCACCCAATGAGCACCCAACGAGCAGTCAACACTGCAGATGTTGGAACCACCCAATGAGCACCCAACGAGCAGTGATTAATGTAGATGTTGGAACCACCCAACGAGCAGTCAACACTGCAGATGTTGGAACCACCCAACGAGCAGTCAACACTGCAGATGTTGGAACCACCCAATGAGCACCCAATGAGCACCCAACGAGCAATCATCAATGTAGATGTTGGAACCACCCAAGGGCAGTCAACACTGCAGATGTTGGAACCACCCAACGAGCAGTCAACACTGCAGATGTTGGAACCACCCAATGAGCACCCAATGAGCAGTCAACACTGCAGATGTTGGAACCACCCAACGAGCACCCAATGAGCAGCCAGCACTGCAGATCTTGGAACCACCCAACGAGCACCCAACGAGCAGTCAACCCTGCAGATGTTGAAACCACCCAATGAGCAGTCAACACTGCAGATGTTGGAACCACCCAATGAGCAGTCAGCACTGCAGATGTTGGAACCACCCAACGAGCACCCAATGAGCAGCCAGCACTGCAGATGTTGGAACCACCCAACGAGCACCCAACGAGCAGTCAACCCTGCAGATGTTGAAAATACCCAAAAAGCAAGTTGCTGCTTATATTCAAATTAAAGTGAACCTTAAAATCTAATTTAGGTCCACACCTTTCCTTTCCCCAGCTAAGCCCAATTAGGGTATCAAAAATTCCCCAAAATATCCACCCAAACTGTAAAAAATGACATAACACTGAAGATGTTGGCACCACCCAACGAGCACCCAACAAGTAGTGTTGCTGTTTGGATTCAGGAATCCTAAATTCAATGGATCTAAACTTCCCCCCATCTAAGCCCTATTAGGGTAACAAAAATACCCAATAAATATTCACTGGAACGATGATTGGAACAGTTATAGAACCAATATCTATAAAATATCTATAAAAACACTGCAGATGGGGGTACCAATGCACAAGTGCTGTCCTTTTTTGATCTGGGTTAAAGTGGACTCAATGTCTGATTTAGGTTCGTTTTCCCTTCCTTCTTGCCCAGCTAAACCCTAATTGGGGTATAAAAGATAAAATAAAATACACACAGTTCCAGTACCAATATCCCACACTGCAGATGTTGCTACCACCCCACAAAAGGGGTTTGCTCTTTGGATTTGGGTTAAAGGGACTTTATAGCACTTTACTTGTTGCACTTTATAGCCAATGACAATAATTAACCAGCAAGCAGCTCGCCTTATGCCTGTCCCATTAACCTCCCTTCCATTTCCTGTAGTGCAGGGAAAGAAGCTGTAGCAGGGCTCCTAAGTTTGCCCTTTTTTTAAATGTTATTCCTCCAGGACCACACAAAAAAAGTGGTCCTACAGCCACTTTGTTCCTTGGTGCTCTTAGTGTGAGCGAGCACAGCAAGTCAAAGTGGTCCCACAGCTGTCTCTGACCCCAGCACAGCATGTTTAAGACTCATAAAGCTGCACCATGACACGCCCTTCCCGAAAAAACCATAGACCCAGAAACTGAAGCAAAGAGATCAATACCACATAGAATACAGGTAGTATTTACATACAATCACAGATTCTCAGGTGCTTTGAACTGGCTCATTAGTTACTGTTTATAAGTGGGATGAGGTGGGAGAAAGTTAGTGTTTGCCTGGACAGGGACTTTAAAGTGGACCCAGTCTAATTTAGTTAAACAACCTATCTCTCCTTCCTCCCACTCCTAATAAACCCCATAAATAATATTATAAAAAAAAAAAAAATACTCACTGGACTTTTGCCTTAAAGTGGACCAACACCCAGGATTTTGACTATCCTGGGTCTTGGTCCACTTCGGTGGGGCACCCCCGATCGGGGTGCCCCGCTGTGTGAAACCCCCCCGAACCCCCCGAAAAACTCACCTCTCCCCGCTCCCAGCGCCGACGGACAAGCGGCTCCTCCGCCGCCGCCTCCCGCGCGTCACTCTTGACGTGCGCGCACCCGCGCCGGCCATTCACAGACGGCCGGCGCGGGCGCGCGCATGCCTAGAGGGGCGCGAGGGAGGCGGCGGCGGCCGGCCGCCGCCGAAGATAAGGTAAGGTAAGGAGTTTGGGGTGTTTGGGGGGGTTTCACCCCGCGGGACATCCCGATCTCGGATGTCCCGCGGGGAGGGAGGTGATCGGCCCGGGAATCTTATAGATTCCCGGGCCGATCACCCGTGGGTGTTGGTCCACTTTAAACTGTTCCTGTATCCCTTTAATACAGAGGTGGCCGAAAGGAGTCTGAACCCCGTCACCACTGGCAGCCAAATTTACCGGGGAGGATCAGTTAAGAAAACCATGGAGGGCAAAAAATACAACCTTAAACCGGACCTTCATCCTTAATAAGAGTCTATCTTATATGTTTCCCCCACCCTGTAAATACAGATTGCCCACATTAATCCGGATCTTTACCCTGAATAAGAGTCTATCTTATATGTTTCCCTCACCCTGTACATACAGATTGCCCACATTAATCCGGACCTTTATCCTGAATAAGAGTCTATCTTATATGTTTCCCCCACCCTGTAAATACAGATTGCCCACATTAATCCGGATCTTTACCCTGAATAAGAGTCTATCTTATATGTTTCCCCCACCCTGTACATACAGATTGCCCACATTAATCCGGATCTTTACCCTGAATAAGAGTCTATCTTATATGTTTCCCCCACCCTGTACATACAGATTGCCCACATTAATCCGGACCTTTATCCTGAATAAGAGTCTATCTTATATGTTTCCCCCACCCTGTAAATACAGATTGCTCATGTTAAAAATCACCCTACCTCATTTACTGCATTTTATGAGCCTTTAAACATCCAAGATGGTGGCCTCAGGCTGCCTGTAGACAGGAAGTGTCTTCTGACTGTGCCACTCTGCATTCTGGGATTGCTGTCCTTTTTCTGACCCCAGCTCTGCTCTGTCTGTGCCAAGCACAGCTATAACCCCGCCCCCTGCACTTTCCCCCCCCCCCCCCCCACTCATCTCCTCAGTATGCGATGTAAGTGACTAAAAATGTTAAATATATTAATTTTAGATCCTGGGGAATAGTTTAAGGGTTTGGACTTTTCATTAAATGATGCTGAAGTTCCGGTTTAAAGGGGACCTCTACTGTGATATCTGCCCAACTGGAGAATAGTTTTTTGGACTCTTCTTTAAATGAAGTTCCGGTTTAAAGGGGACCTCTAGTGTCCCCTCAACTGGGAATAAAATAGTATTCCAATTCAGGTGTTCGCAAAAACCATCTGAAGGCTACAAAGGGAAATCCCGGCCACCCCGGGCCGCACTAGGAAATGATTGAGTGGGACGCTAATACGCACACCTCTCAGGATAATACTGCGCCTGTCACTAACATATATTACTAGATGTTGGAATAAATCAGCTATAAAGTCCTCCCTCCTCCCTTATACGTTTTATTTCACAATTTCTTGGCGATTACAGAAGGGATCAGATTTTTAATATTGAGTTGTAAATGTCAAATAAATTGCCATAAAACAAATCGGAATAAGTATTTCCGTTACGTTTAAAGCAACAGCTCCATCTGGTCCCTTTTAAAGCACTTTGCTGGAGCGCGCTGTTTTTTGGGCTCAGGGGCCGTGATTAATACTTACTGGCTCTGAGACCTAAGTGACGTTGCTGGGTGGGAGGGTAAAGTAGAAAGACAAAATGATGATCCCTGCAGGGCCGGAATAAGTGTGGTGGAGGCCCCTGGGCACAAACTCTGGTGGAGGCCCCTGGGCACAAAATCTGGTGGAGGCCCCAGATACAGAATTTTTTTTCCTTTAAAATAATAGTCCAGCCAAGTAACTGATTGGTGGTTGTCTGGCTCCCGCCTACTTACTGGAACGTCAGATCGAGTCCCTTGTGCCCCCCTTGTGCGGGTGCGTGCTGCTCGGGATCTCCTGCTTTGCCATTCTGGGTGGGGGGTAGTGTAGTCGCCCGGCTGGTTCCCTGCATTGAGCTGCCAGCGGCTGTGCTTGGTGGCTTATGTGCAGTGACAGCTCTGCACCCATCACTGTAGCGTTGCTGGCGGCGGCTTCGCTGCTCTAGACTCTCCATCCTGCCCTGTGGTGGCTTTGGCTGCAGGTTTGCAAAGACAAAAAAAAAGGCTTGGGGGGGC
Organism: Gastrophryne carolinensis; assembly: GCA_027917425.1. Lineage (NCBI taxonomy): Eukaryota > Metazoa > Chordata > Amphibia > Anura > Microhylidae > Gastrophryne > Gastrophryne carolinensis. Next base: position 24,806,584 of record CM051242.1, on the reverse strand, counting down.
CCACTGCCACCGATAGCTTCTATGCTGACCTCCTGGACCAGACCATAACCCAAAGGTTGGTGGAGGCCCCCTTTGCAGGGCAAGTGGTGGAGGCCCGGGGGCACGCTCCTCCCTTATGATTCGGCCTTGAATCCCTGCATGCTTAATGCAGACCTGAACCCCCACCTGGCTTCTCCGACACTAAAGTAACCTAACCTATCCCTGCACACCATCTATCAGCCCAGCATTAGAGAGGTACTCACCTCTTCCTGGCAAAGCTTTGTCCCACAGGGGGAAGGAAACAGCTACATACATGTGCTGTGGTGTGCATCTGTTTCCTGTCTCACATCTTACCATGCCCCAACTCCATACCCAATTTTGACTGCACCCCCCACACCAGCCCTCCCCCTGAGTACCTCAGTAGATGCATCCGGCCACACCCACTTGGGATTATATATATATATATAATTAAAATATAATATTAATAATAATGAATATATATATATATATTTTTTTTTTTTAATAATAATTTTTCATAAATAACGAATGTAATAATACCTACTGAAACTGTAGGAGGTTTACCACGATTACACTCTAAACTTGTTTTTCAGTTACTATAAGTACCTTGATGGAATTATTTTAATAAAGTATTTATAATAATAACTGCCACCCACCAGGTTACTAAGCAGAGGTTTCTCATGCTCGCACTTTCCTACTTTAAGCACCCAGTCAAGTGTGTGGGATTTGCAAAAAAAAAAAAAAGAGAATTTGCACATGATCCGAGGACTGTAGCAAGAAAGCTCCCCCAGGAGGGTGATCCATTAGAATGGGGCGAGCGCCCTGTCTTATGAGACAAGCTCATCATCTCCAAGACTGATATTCAGTAAAGTTTGGCGAGCTCTTAACTTCAACATACAAGGGAGGTGTGTGTGCACTTCATTCATGTCAAAGCTAGAAATCGAACCCGCAACCCTCTGGTCACAAGATCACTTCCTTACCCCTAGGCCACTACTTCCTTATAAGGCTGCAGTAATATCTTGATTGGCCACATTTAACTCTCTCTTATATTTTCTAACCTCCTTGAGACTATGGCCTTGATTCAATAAGAGTTGAAAAAAAATTCTCATGGTAGTAAAAAATTCAATTCATGTGAAAAAGGCCTGAGAATGTCACTGTTACTGAATCACCAGATAGGAAGATAATGAAAGTCAATGGCAGCTTTTACTACAGTGTAGAAAGGAGGAAACAGTTGTCTACTTTTCTTAGGAGTAAAAAGTGCCATTGACTATCATTGTCTTTTTATCTGGTCTTTTTAATGGTTTATCAGAGTCTAAAAACCTCGAGAGGAGAGAAATTCCACTTTCAGCATGTCAGGAGTTTACAGTCTTTAGTTTACATTAGAGGTGGGTGGAGTCTTACATCAGAGGTGGGGGCGGAGTCTGTACAACAAAACGTTGCAATTCAGACAGAGCTGAGAGTGTTTCCTGGCAAATAAAAAAATGAGGGGAGGAACAAATGTTTGTTTTTACATTTATTAGGATTCCACATTTCGGGGGGGGGGGGGGGTAAATATACAAGCAAAGTTTAATATCAGCCCAAAGTTGTCCTTTAAATAAAAAAAAGTTTGATAAACTTTGCTCCCATCTTATCTCTTCCAGTGGTGTTGCGGCTGGCGGCATCTGGCAATTCACCATCACTAATTAGCGCACACTGCCGCGCTCCCTGCTCACATATGAAATCTTCCAATAAAGGACAGTTCAAGCAACAGATGAAAAGTTACCACCCAGCATGGACCCCCCGAACCTGTCCCGGGTGTCCTGTGCCGAGCTTCAGAAAAGTTTTGGGTAATTGCAGGAGCCTGAGCTGATTGAAGAAAATTACATCCCACTCATTGTGGTTTGAAAAAAAAAAAAACTGAGAACATAAATACAGGACGGACTCATTACAATAGACATTGTGAACTGTTTTTTATAATTATTTCCATTTTATAATTATTTACTTTCTTTTACTTTTAAACGTACGCCTCGGTAAAAACTGCACGTATTTTCCTCTCCTTTTATTAGCTTTCTAACCATATAACTGTGTGAGTGAGGGGGGAATTATAATAATATTCCAAATAATGAAAATAGTATATTAAGAATTAATATACTAGAATTTAATTTAAATATATATATATATATATATATTCGAATTAGAAATAAAAAAAATTATTGAAAAAAATAATATTAAATATATATATATATATATATATATATATATATATATATATATATATATTTGTATTAATAATATTAGAACTAATAAATATGGACAAAATTTACTTCAATGTGAATACATGTAGAATAAAATAGAAATATTAAAAAAAATGAAAGAAAAAATATTACTTACTAATAAATTTATACTATTGAAAAAAAAATTATATATTATACTATTTAATATATATATATATATATATATATATATATATATATTTATTTATTTGTATATTTAGAATATTAATTTTAAATATTTTTTATGTTAGAAAAAATAATTAAAAAGACGTGAATATTATTTTATTAAAATTAAATGTATTTCTTAGAATACAAGTAGTATATAATATATATATATTATTTTAATAAAATGCTTTCATAGAATTATTATATTAGCAAAATAGTACAGAATACATTATATATATATATATAATATATATATATATATATATTAGAACATTTTGAATTAATTAATATGTTGGAAAAAAAATAAAAATGCAGTAAAACAGTTTACTTTGGGGGTTATTTTAAGTGATCAGGATGAGAGGTTTTGAGCATTTCCCTCATTTCCCTCTGCAAAAAATACAAAATAAAAAATTTCCTGCATCTGTGATGCAGCAATTTTACAGGTCAGTTTGTAAATAACAGTGGTCTGTGGGAAGTCACAAGTAAGTTTTGAAGTAGTGTATGACTTTTATGTTGGTGCAGTTCAAGAACGCGACTGTAGAAGTTTGACAGTCAGTCAGAAAACTTCTTGGTCAACTAAAGTTCAGTTTAAGTCACAGAAAGTTGAGGGAAAATTAAATAATGCCAAAAATAACGATGTGCCCGGCCAAATAGTCCACACGTAATAGTTTAGATGACAGAGTCGGCCACCATGAGGACTTGTGACCTGTTTCTGACTCTAGCTAGGCTTGTCGCAACATCTTTCAACGGCTGAGCCACATCCAAGGGGCGATTTGTTTGTCTGTTTTACTGCAGACAAAGGTGGAGGAATATGGAATTCGGGATTACTTAAACCTCTGGTGCTGGGGATGGGAGCAGTTGAATGTGAAATTTGATTTGTTTTACTAAACCATAATAGAGAATTGGCCAGTATTTTTTTTGCCACTTAAAGTGGACCTAAACCCAAATTGACTGCAGCGTTTCTAAGAGCTGCTGCATTCCACCTTCTGCATCTGGTGCAATATTACTCCTTTTTTGTTGGAGGTCAATGGACCTCAGAGTAAGGTTTCTAGTGAATGGCCAGTACGCTGTGATTGCAGCTTGGACCAGACAAAGGGATTGTGACATGACTTCTATAATGGGATTATGCCATGGATCTACATATAGAATAAAGCATGAATCATACAAAGGGACCTATGCATGGATTGCACAAAGAAGGTGCAATGTGTATCACAATGATCCCAGCCAGGAGCTTACATACCATAGGGGCAGTGCAGGCATGAGCCCCTGGGGCTGTGGAACCTGCAGTATGTACCTGCCCCTAGCAATACTTACCTAGCCATGCTGCCTCCTTCCAGCATGGCTTCTCCGGCAGCACCACGTGCGGGCCCGGATTCTTAGCTGATGCCTAGCTTGGCCAGGCTTCCCCACCGACGCCGAGCACGGCTGTGTCATCGCCAGCGCTGCGTACATGCAAGGCCGTCTCCATCAGTCCAGGCAGGTGAGTGTCTGGGGTTGGATTTGTGCAGGTCAGCTGATGATGGGGCCCCATCAGGGCTATGTACGCCCCTGACCCCAGCATGGACAGTACACAGTGTTCGAGCTGGGGTGGTGGAGTGCAGGGTGCCGGAGGCACTGAGCTGGTGCTACCTTTCCTCTTCCCTGCAGCGCTGTATTGGTGTTAAAGCGCCCAACACACATCACATTCATCAATGTGGGCCAGGTTACTACATCGACCGAGACGCTCTGTTACCCACTTGCAGCGTCTACTAGTGGTCGCTCTAAGCGCTGCTATACAGATGCTCATATGCCGATACCTGCCATTAGTAGTGAATCAGCCTCCACATAAACCTAACTTTGACAATCTTTCAGGGTACTCTAGTCCCCGCACTCCTTTTATTAACTTAGAGGCCGATTCATTAATAGCGGCAGGTAGCGACAGTTGAGCGACTGTAGCGGCATTTTCAGAGCGCCCGCTAGTAGTTGCTGTGCTTGGCCGTTGTTCGGTAGTTGATAGCAACTCAGTCGGTTTGCCGTAATGTTGAATATTGGGTGAGGAGTCGCTATTTGACAGGTTCCGCGCTGTATGGGAGCGCATGATAGCGACTGGCCCTAGCGACCGGCTCCCACCATATTCATTAACAAATCACGCTCAAAAAATTCTCGCGCTGTGAAATGCATGTTTAAACCCCAGAGCGCTGGCGGCGATGGGTTAAAAGTAGTTTTTTAACCCCCAAACAACCATATTTTTGCAAATCAAGTTTTTTAAATAATTTGGTAATATGAATACATTAATATCAGACCTGTAATATCAATTCTGTACATTTTTTTTTATTTTTTTTACCTTAAAAAAATTATCTAAAATGGCAGAAGTGGTCACAGAATTTTTCACATTTAAAAAAAAAAAAAACAATTAATAACAATTAATTATGAATATTTAAAGATTGTTCCATTGAAATGCATTGGAGAGCGCCAGGTAGCGAGAGGTCATACCTGTCGCTGTTCAAGGTCGGACGCTGGCGCTGTGGGCTGAGGCTGGAATAATGATGAATGAGTGGCTATATGGCGCTATCTCAGTCGCTAAGCAGGATTGGCTTGATAAATGTGTGATTGTGGTGGGGAGCCGGCGTTCTCGTGGCGGGGCCCGTCATTACCGGCCGCTCACCAGTCACTACCTGTCGCTATCCCTTGTTAAATAAGGGCCTTAGTCCTTCTTAAAGTGGACCAACACCCAGGATTTTGACTATCCTGGGTCTTGGTCCACTTCGGTGGGGCACCCTCGATCGGGGTGCCCCGCTGTGTGAAACCCCCTCGAACCCCCTGAAAAACTCACCTCTCCCCGCTCCCAGCGCGACGGACAAGCCGCGGACAAGCGGCTCCTCTGCCGCCGCCTCCCGCGCGTCACTCTTGACGCGCGTGCGCGCCCGCGCCGGCCATTCACAGACGGCTGGCCCGGGCGCGCGCACGTCTAGAGGGGCCAGAGTTTGGAGTGTGTGGGGGGGTTTCACCCCGCGGGACATCCCGATCTCGGATGTCCCGCGGGGAGGGAGGTGATCGGCCCGGGAATCTTATAGATTCGTCACTCTTACAGGGCGTGCACGTCACTCTTACAGGGCGCGCGCCTGCGCCGGCCATTCACAGACGGCCGGCGCGGGTGCGCATCCTGCTAGAGGGACACGCGGGAGGCGGCGGCGGGCGCCGCTGGATCGAGGATCAGGTAGGGATTTAGGGGTTTCTGGGGGGTTTCACACAGCTCCGATCGGGGTGCCCCGCAGTAAGGAGGCTGATCGGTCCGGGAATCTTATAGATCACGGGAGGGTGTTGGTCCACTTTAAAGTAACTCCCCAGACTCTATATAGAGCATACAAATAGAGTGGTGATGCCACCAACCCACAGTTTATAATAGTCTGTGGTGGACCCCCAATCTAAAAATTGTTGGTTTATGTGGGGGTATGAGCTGGTCCTGGACTGGATTTAAAAAAAAAAACATACATAAGTATCATGCTGAGGCCCACCAGAGGATGTTGTGCTCCTTTGGTGGAACTTGTTTATTGGCTCAGATTTTGGGGAAGTGTCACCAGTTGTTTCTAATATTTGAAATTACTTAAAGCGGACCTTCAGCATCATTTAATGAAAAGCCCAAACCCTTAAAAACTATTCCCCAGCATCTACAATTAATATATTTAACGTTTGAAATCGCTTACTTTGTATACTTTCCCCTGCTGGGCTGCAACTCTGTTTAGCACTCTAGGATACGGGCACCGCCATCTTGGCTCAGTAGCATCACATACTGAGGAGATAGCTGTGCAGAGCGGAACTGGGTTCAGGAAAAGGTCAGCAATCCCAGAATGCAGAGCTGCACAGTCATTTCCTGTTTGCAGACAGCCTGAGACTCCATGTGCCGCCATCTTGGATGTTTAAAGACTCAAAATTCAGTAGAAGCAGGTAGGATGATTTTTAATGTGGGCAATCTGTATGTACAGGGTGGAGGGGGAAACATATAAGATAGACTCTTATTCAGAGTGAAGATCCAGATTAATGTGGGCAATCTGTATGTACAGGGTGGAGGGGGAAACATATAAGATAGGCTCGTATTCAGGGTGAAGGTCCAGATTAATGTGGGCAATCTGTATATACGGGGGGGGGGGGGGCATTTAAGATAGACTCCTATTCAGGGTGAAGGTCCAAATCAATGTGGGCAATCTGTATGTACAACTTGGGGGAAACATATAAGATAGACTCTTATTCAGGGTGAAGATCCAGATTAATGTGGGAAATCTGTAGGTACAACGTGGGGGAAACATATAAGATAGACTCTTATTCAGGGTGAAGATCCAGATTAATGTGGGAAATCTGTAGGTACAACGTGGGGGAAACATATAAGATAGGCTCTTATTCAGGGTGAAGATCCAGATTAATGTGGGTAATCTGTGTGTACAACGTGGGGGAAACATATAAGATAGGCTCTTATTCAAGGGTGAAGGTCCGGTTTATTCCTATCAAACCCGGAACGGAATCCAAAGCTGTGAGAATATAACTCAAGATCCCGGTAAGAGCATGAGATCCTAAGACAAAGCTGATCAGTAAAGCTCATCCATCTTTTAATTGACCCCAATTTCGAAGCGAAATGTAAGATATTTAGGAGCAGAACATTTTTAGCGTTCCTCGCGCTTCACGCCATCCCAAAGCGCTGACTGAGAACGCCTGACACATGATCCGTCACAAGAGGAGCAAATGACCACCTCGATGGCCTTTCTGCTTTGTTTATAGGTTAATCTCTTGGGCTAAACCCTACAGGAATGGAAAGCCGCAGCGCTGATCACAACCCCTTATTTTAATCAGAGCCGAAATTCCTCCGACACAGAGACAACTGACAGATGATTCCACTATGGAGATTTCTAGAGAGCAATAGAAAAAGGGCTTTATCTGCGTGGCCCGAGCTCAAATACACCAAAACACCGAATTCCAAGCTCTGTCCATCTTAAAAAGAGGTCTTGTTCTCTCATCTGATGGATAAAAGGAATTTGGAAGCACGATACTGTCCCCAGAGAGGCTACGGAAACCCACCAAGACGCTTGGCGAGAAACCCCGTCACTCTATGTTCAATCTAGTGTGTGTGATGCCCCTTCCTCTCCGGCTCCAAATTGTCTATCTGTGTTTTTTTATTGTTTGGATCAGTGTCGGCCTCATTAAAGTTTAATATGTGTACCTGTATTTCTCGCCCTATTAGACCCAAATTCTCCCCCCAAAAGTGGAGGGAAATGTCAGTGTGTCTTATTAAGCAAATGTAAAAGAAAACAAAACAAAAGTACATCCTGAGCGGGCGGCGGCAATGGGCTACGGCGAGGACCGGTAATGGTTGTTTGTGTGTGCGTGTGTATCTCTGTGCCTATGTCAGTGGGAGACAGCTACTGCGGCATGGGAGCTCAGAAATGATTTTTTTTTTGTTTTTGGGGGCATGCTGCACATTGCCTCACATTGCCTGTATATGGGATGCCTGCACACTGCCTGTATTTGGGATGCCACTCACACTGCCTGTATTTGGGATGCCTCACACACTGCCTGTATTTGGGATGCCACTCACACTGCCTGTATTTGGGATGCCTCTCACACTGCCTGTATTTGGGATGCCTCACACACTGCCTGTATTTGGGATGCCTGCACACTGCCTGCGTTTGGGATGCCTCTCACACTGCCTGTATTTGGGATGCCTGCACACTGCCTGCATTTGGGATGCCTCTCACACTGCCTGTATTTGGGATGCCTGCACACTGCCTGTATTTGGGATGCCTCTCACACTACCTGTATTTGGGATACCTCACACTGCCTGTAATTGGGATGCCTCTCACACTGCCTGTAATTGGGATGCCTCTCACACTGCCTGTACTTGGGATGCCGGCACACTGCCTGTATTAGGGATGCCTCACACACTGCCTGTATTTGGGATGCCACTCACACTGCCTGTATTTGGGATGCCTCACACACTGCCTGTATTTGGGATGCCACTCACACTGCCTGTATTTGGGATGCCTCTCACACTGCCTGTACTTGGGATGCGGGCACACTGCCTGTACTTGGGATGCCTCTCACACTGCCTGTATTTGGGATGCCTGCACACTGCCTGTATTTGGGATGCCTCTCACACTGCCTGTATTTGGGATGCCTCTCACACTGCCTGTATTTGGGATGCCTGCACACTGCCTGTATTTGGGATGCCTCACACACTGCCTGTATTTGGGATGCCTGCACACTGCCTGCGTTTGGGATGCCTCTCACACTGCCTGTATTTGGGATGCCTGCACACTGCCTGTATTTGGGATGCCTCTCACACTGCCTGTATTTGGGATGCCTCTCACACTGCCTGTAATTGGGATGCCTCTCACACTGCCTGTACTTGGGATGCCGGCACACTGCCTGTATTTGGGATGCCTCACACACTGCCTGTATTTGGGATGCCACTCACACTGCCTGTATTTGGGATGCCCCACACACTGCCTGTATTTGGGATGCCACTCACACTGCCTGTATTTGGGATGCCTCTCACACTGCCTGTATTTGGGATACCTCACACTGCCTGTAATTGGGATGCCTCTCACACTGCCTGTAATTGGGATGCCTCTCACACTGCCTGTACTTGGGATGCGGGCACACTGCCTGTACTTGGGATGCCTCTCACACTGCCTGTATTTGGGATGCCTGCACACTGCCTGTATTTGGGATGCCTCTCACACTGCCTGTATTTGGGATGCCTCACTCAATGCCTGTGTTTGGAATGCCTCACTCAATGCCTGTGTTTGGGATGCCACTTGCACTGCCTGAATTTGGGATGCCTCACACACTTCCTCTATTTGGGATGCCTGCACACTACCTGTATTTCGGATACCTCACACACTGCCTCTATTTAGGATGCCACACATACTGCCTGAATTTCGGATGCCTGCCACACTATCCTGTATTTTGGATGCCACACACACTGCCTGTACATGGGATGCCTCACATTACCTGTATTTGGGATGACACTAGCACTGCCTGTATTTGGGATGCCTCACACACTGCCTGTATTTAGGATGCTTTACACACTGCCTGTATTGGGGATGCCACACACTGCCTGTATTGGGGATGCCACACATACTCACTGTATTTGGGATGCCTCACACACTGCTTGTATTTGGGATGCCTCACACACTGCCTGTATTTGGGATGCCTCACACACTGCCTGTATTTGGGATGCCACTCGCACTACCTGTATTTGGGATGCCTCACACTACCTGTATTTAGGATGCTTTACACACTGCCTGTATTGGGGATGCCACACACTGCCTGTATTTGGGATGCGTCACACACTGCCTGTATTTGGGATGCCACTCGCACTACCTGTATTTAGGATGCTTTACACACTGCCTGTATTGGGGATGCCACACACACTGCCTGTATTTGGAATGCCTCACACACTGCCTGTATTGGGGATGCCACACATACTCACTGTATTTGGGATGCCTCACACACTGCCTGTATTTGGGATGCCTCACACACTGCCTGTATTTGGGATGCCTCACACACTGCCTGCATTTGGAATGCCGCACACAGTGCCTGTATTTGGGATGTCTCACACAGTGCCTGTATTTGGAATGCCGCACACACTGCCTGTATTTGGAATGCTGCACACACTGCCTGTATTTGGGATGCCTCACACACTGCCTGTATTTGGGATGCCTGACACACTGCCTGTATTTGGAATGCCGCACACACTGCCTCTATTTGGAATGCCTCACACACTGCCTGTATTTGGAATGCCGCACACACTGCCTGTATTTGGAATGCCGCACACACTGCCTGTATTTGGGATGCCGCTCACATTGTCTGTGATGGGGGATGCCACATTTGTGATGTTGCCATGACCCACGGATGCTCCTTGGGATTGCCGGAGTGGTAATTTACCTGGAACATGATGTTTTAGAGACTGTCCCTGGAGTCTAAAAGACATAAGGGCATTAAAGTGAGCCAAAACCGGACCTAAAATCTATAAGACGCTAGGTCCGGTTTGCCATCCACCCCTGGGGCATCCCGTTTTAGAATACCCCAGTATGTGAAATCACAACAATCGCTAGTGCAGCTAGGCTTCCATTCAGCTTCTCTAGCCACACATTAAAATTCACAACCGAAAGAGCTGATTGGAGGAGAGCCGAACCTTCGCTGCAGAACCACCAAAACACATTTTCTGCTGCTCAGCCAATCAACGCGCTCGCTTTCAGCTCAAATTTGCACCGTGGGGGTGAATGGAAGGTGAGTTAATCGGGCGACCTGGGGGAATACACACAGTGGGGCATCCCAGCATGTAGGAACAACACATGGGAAAGTGAAATTGCTGTGTGTTGTTTCTTTTTAAGCAGTGAAGCAGAGAAGAGTCTCTCTAGACTTTTAGGGTTCAGGTCAGCTTTAGATTAAAGTGGACCAAAACCCAAGATTTTGACTATCCTAGGTTCTGGTCCTCTCTCCGGGGGCACCCCGATTGGGGGAGCCCCGCTGTGTAGAACCCCTCCAGGATGCTGAGACCAGCTTACCTCTTCCTGGTCTCTAACAGGGAGCGAGCCCGCGCTGCCCATTCACAGATGCCTGGCGTGGGAACATGCCCTGCTAGAGGTGGAGTGGGATGCAGATGCGTCTCTTAGACCTGCCGCGGGATCAGAAACGAGGTAAGTGAATGGGACGACCTGGGGGGTTTCACACAGCGGGGGGATGTCCTGGGGGGGGGGGGGGGAATTGATCGGCCTGGGTTTTAGTCCACTTTAAAGTGGACCAAAACCTAGCTGAATCTATAAGATTCCCGGGCCGATCCACTCCCTCCCCACGGGGCATCAATTCAGGATGCCCCGCTGTGTGAAACCCCCCAGGAAGCCTGTTACACTTACCTTAATCCCGGTCCAATGGCGCATGTGCGCGCCGCATCCCCGCTACCCCATTTGTGAATGACCGGTGTGGGTGCGCTCCCTGTTAGAGGAAAGCGCGAGATGCATCCGCCAGTGCGCATGGAGCCGCTGAGCTGAGACGCCACTAAGACGTGCATAGCTCAGCGGCTCTGAACGCGCTGATTGGACGAGCATCCGCGCATGCCCCGTAGGACTGCGGTGAGGTGAGTTCATGCAGGCAATCTGGGGGGGTTTCACATAGCGGGGCACCCATGTTCGGGGTACCCGGGGGAGTGGCCCAAAATCCAGAATCGTCAAAATCCTGGGATTTGGTCCACTTTAAATAAAAAAGGGTTCCTTTATATTTTAGCATTTTGATAAATGTTAAACTGTTCTCTTAGCCAATTAGATTTCTGCCAAAAAAAAAGTTGTTTTAGTTGCTCGGCACAAATCTAAAGAGGGCAAAGCGACTATGTAATGGGTAAAGTTTTCTAAGTGGGAGAGCTGTTGTCGCAAGTAATCATTTCTGACATAATTCAGAGCCCGGAGAAGGAAGCCTTCGGGTCAGCTTGGGAAGACTGGTGCGGTTCGATGAGTAAGCGGCGTTTTACTCGTTGGGTCTACTTCAATATGTCTAAAATAAACGTTTGGTAATGCGCTCTATTTCTGGCGGCGATGCAGAGACGGCGCGGTAATCCCCGCCTAATTTAGCGTTATCAGTGTAAATCCCTTCTCCTTTCTCGGGTCCTGGCTGGTTGATCTTTATACTGTATTGTGGTGAGCATTGAATGAGGCTCGGCAATGATAGAAAGAGGCCATGACAGGGGAAAGGATGGGATGTGAATACCAACAGAAGAGCAGCTCTGAGAACCAGAAACAAGAATGCGCCTCATTTGGGGCTCGGGCTCTTCATCAAACCCAGGGCTACTTCTGCAGGAATTAGATGTCTCTGACCTCAGTAGTATGAGTGCTTCCATGTGAGACGACCGGCTTGGTTTGTACAGATGTTGGTCCTGATTGCATGGCAACCATTTGGACGGAAATTGCTTGTTCCGTTGTCACTTAACAGGATGATTTGTTGACATGGCTACTGGTCTTGTGAAACACAACTCTGCAAGGTTGCCAGGCATCGGCTGTCAATGGTCCATGTACTAGAGCAACGTTTCCTTCCATATCCCAAGGGCTGCACAGTGATGTTCAGGGGCACCCGACGGGAGGGAAGGGGGCGTGTCAGACTTGTCTTGAATACAGAGCCAAATTAAAGTGGACCAAAACCCAGCTGGATCTTATAGATTATAGATTCCCGGGCCGATCAATTCCCTCCCTCCAGGGCTTTCAAAATCGGGATGCCCCGCTGTGTGAAACCCCCAGGTCGCCCTTTACACTTACCTTGCTTCCCGGTCCAGTGGCTCATGCGCATGCCTCGGCCGCATCCCCGCTATCCCTCTAGCAGGTGATTGTGAATGGCCGGCGTGGGCATGCTCCCTGTAAGAAGGAGGGATGCGGCCACCAGCACACTCGGAGCCACTGGCCTAAGATGCTGGCTTAGATGGTGTGACGTCAGAGGCTCCAAGCACGATGATTAGACGAGCGCCCGCCCATGTGCTCTAGGAATGGGAAGAGGTGAGTTGTACTCAGCGATCTGGGGGGTTTCACATAGCGGAGCATCCTCGATCGGGGGGGGGAAAGGATCAGAACCCAGGATAGTCAAAATCATGGGTTTCGGTCCACTTTTTGGTGGAGGCCCTTGGGCATAAAATCTGGTGGAGGCCCTAGATACAGTATTTTTTTCCTTTAAACTAATAGTCCAGCCAAGGAACCCTCAACAAGGATGGGGGGCCTCAACAAGGATGTCTCGGGCCAGCCAGGGGCTGGTAAAGTACGGGGCTGATTTTTGGCCCCAGTCCTCCACTGACTATGTCATTCGCCAATTGCACACCACCCACTGAAAACGATTGGAAGCCAGAGGAGAAGGCTGTAGTTGATGCTAACAAGGATCCCAGGAGGGTGCCTAGGGGTTGTTAAGGTCTAAAATATGCTTAAAGTGGAACAAAACCTGGGACTTTGACTATCCCAGATTTTGTTTCTTGCATCCCCGGGCATTTGGGATGCCCCACTGTGTGAAACCCCTCAGTTCGCCTGTAAAAGCTCATCTCTCCCTGGTCCAATGGCGCATGCACGAGCTCTCATGCAATCAGAGCTGTTGGTGGTGCATCAGAGGTGCATATGTAATGTTTGGCAAACGGCTCTGTTTATGGAGCATGCGCTTCCCCTCCCATCCAATCAGATTGGCTGGGGGCAGGAGCAGCCTCACAGCCTAAAAGATGCAGGGGATGCGGCCGTCTGATGTTTACATCGGCAAGAAAGCCAGGGAGAAGGTGAGTTTACCGGCACCCCGGGGGATTTCACACAGCAGGGAATTCTGATCTGGAAAGCCCAAGGGGAAGGCCAGTGGGTTTTGTTCCAATTTAAAGTCATATTTGAGGTATTCTTTTCACTAGCTGAGCCAAAAATAATCCAATGTTAATTAAAGGTTGTAGCACACTTCTACTAACCAAGAAATTGTTTAAAGAAAACGTATGGGGTTCAGTGTGCGCCCACTCTTTGCGCACCAAAGTCAACAAGCAACAAACTTACAAGCTGGGACACCAGCCTCTTGAGAAAGGCTTTGAACAGCCGAAACGTCGAGGGTCTGATCTATTGTCCACCTGGTGTCCCAGCTTGTAAGCTTGTTGCTATCATTCTTATGTTTGCTGAACTGTTTGATCTTTATGTTTACTGCATGCTATAGGATGAACTGAGGAACAGTCAGTTACTGTTCTTATGGGCAACCTCTTTCCTTATCGCTACTGTTATTATGGGGTTTATTTATCAATAGATAGCGGCAGGTAGCGTCAGGTGAACGCCGGGCGCTGTACTCAACACCACATTTATCAAAGCAATTCTGCTGGGCGACTCTAACAGCTCCATGTAGCGTCCGATTCATCATCACAGACGGCTCAGCGTATACCGCCAGCGTTCTAGCTTCCAGAGCGCTTGGTATTACCTGTCGCTACCTGTCGCTCTCCTATAAATTTCAATGGACAATACTTTTCTTCACTTTTCTTTTTTTTTTATCAAATCATTGTGTGACCTCTCCTGTCCTATTAAATGTCATTTTTGAAAACTTTTTAGATTTTTTAGATTTTTATGCAGAATTGTCATTTTAGGTCTGGTATTAAAGTGGTAATGTCACAATGTTATAAAAATGTATTTCCATATGTTTTCGCTAGTTACTAGTGGATATGTGTTCAAAAACAGACTTTAATCACACAGCGTCTGGCGCTCTGGGCTACAGCGACCCAATTTTGAGCGCCGGCGCTGTGTGAGGCTGTTTTTTTTTGATGAATATGTTTTGAGTCGCTCACACTGACCAGTCGCTACCGTTCGCTCCCATATAGTGCGGTACTGGTGTTATAGCGACTAACGCATCAAATTCATCAATGCCGGCCATGTTACTACAGCGGCTGGGGCGCTCTGTTATAGCGACTCACGGCCGATCAAAGCGAACACTAGCGTTCTCTCTTAGTGCCGCTGTACAGATGCTCATCTGCCGATACCTGGCGCTAGTAATGAATCAGCCTGCCCGTTTTCTATCTGATGAAGCATATCCCATAGCAGCATGTATCTGGGGTGACTGTTCCCCAATAATGCTGGGTATAACAGCAAACTTACTTACCTAGCGGTCCATTCAGTTGATATACATATTGTTTTCATTGTTCTGTTCACCTGTATATAATGTATATACACCTTGATATTGTAATCTCATATTTTGTATATCTCTCTTATATTACCAGCATTAAAATAGCATCCTTTTGAATGCAGTTACACTTTCGGGTGTTTGATTTTCCTCTCTTATATGTATAAGCCAAAAATAATCCATGACTTTATAGGACTAGAATGAGTTAACGAACATGTGTATTTATGTATATGCCTCGCGTTCTAAACGGCAGTTCATTTGTCTGGGGTACCTTGTATCACTGGAACTATTAGTAACTGGCACACAGCAGTATGAGGAGTACTAAATAGCTAAGCATATCACTGTGCTAATCTGCCTTTCACACTGGTTCCCGCTTTTGTTCTCCAGGCGTTTTGTTCCAAACCATTGTCAATATGCTCTGCCCTCTTTACCTTCCTGCTACGGGGGAGTAAAATGCAGAAGTTTCATTGCTGTGAACGTTGACAAATCTATCTTATCTGGGTAAAAAGTACACTCACACTACTTATATAGAAAGAGACAAGGAGTACCAAGGGAAAGTACAACAAAAGGACTGCAGACCACGCTGGGACTTATAGGTGTGCAGCAGCTAAAAGGACCCGTCTACCATCAAGTGCGGTGGAGGCCCCTGGGCACAAAATCTGGTGGAGGCCCCAGATACAGTATTTTTTTTCCTTTAAAATAATAGTCCAGCCAAGTAACTGATTGGGGCTTTTTGGCACCCGCCTACTTACTGGAACATCAGATCGAGTCCCTTGTTTCACCCTTGTGCGGGTGCGTGCTGCTCAGGAACTCCTGCTTTGCCATTCTGGGTGGGGGGTAGTGTAGTCGCCCGGCTGGTCCAGCAGAAACAGTTTCCTGCATTGAGCTGCCAGCGGCTGTGCTTGGTGGCTTATGTGCAGTGACAGCTTTGCACCCATTACTGTAGCGTTCCTGGCGGCGGCTTTGCTGCTCTAGACTCTCTGTCCTGCCCTGTGGTGGCTTTGGCTGCAGGTTTGCAAAAATGAAAAAAGGCTTGGCCAAGCACGGGGGGCCCCCCACTGCTGCTGATAGCTTCTATGCCAGCCCCGTGGACCGTCAGGCCAAAGACTAAAAAGCCGTAACCCAAAGGTTGGTGGAGGCACCAGGGCATGCCCCCCTTGCGCCCCCCTCATAATCTGGCCCTGCCAACACTTAAGAAATCATACCTCGGTTGATTTGACTATGGAACAAACTCATGTCTATAGATGAGCCATACAGGGGGTCTCTTCAGCTCAGCAGCCATTTTACTGGATAGTCCCTGTTATTTGGTAGTCCTGAAAAGGCTATGATAGAAAAAATCAGCCAAACAATGCGCTTGCTTTTTACCATTTATTTCTATTATTGAAACAATGTGTTCCACCGCCCCCTCCACCTGGGGCTCCTAGTCTGGTATCCAGACATAGAGGATGGTATCCACACCAGCCTCTGAGTTCTTTGACACAGATCCAGTGCACTTCCAATGTTGCCCTGGCTCAAGCTGATGGTCAGTTTTTCCCCACCCCCATGTGCAAGGATATCAGAAAAACTAAAAAGGACCCCTTGACCAGTTTAAAGGGTAGACATACATGCCAGACATACAGCGGGTGGCTTGCTGATATCCCTCTTTGAAGCAGGAGGTACAGAGGAACCTGATGTTTTTCAAGGATGTCACTGCCTAAGGCTGGGCACAAAATTTGAGACCTTATGCCTACATTCTGGACTAAAAGGGAATGTTTTTGAAATGGAACAAATCTACAAGCGGCTCCCACTAATGATCGCACCAGGGCCCTATCACATTTAGTTACACCAATGGATACAAATAAACCCTCAGCATAACCTTGCTGCAAGGCTTTTTGGTGGAGGATGCTTCTCTGTGCTCCATAATGCTATAAGAAACACCCTGCCAACTAAAATGAATATAAATAGAGCCTCTGCATCGTTTTTTCTGTGAGGCCTTTTGGCCTGATACAAGCCTTTATTTACTAGGCCTCATGGTGTTCTTCAACCAAACTGTATTTCCTCATGGGGGTAGATAATAAATCGTGGCTTTGACAGTTCTTCTGGGGGACAGGGATGGCGGAGGATGCTTCTCTGTGCTCCGTAATGCTGTAAGAAACCGCCTTCCAAGTAAAATAAATATAAATAGAGCCTCTTCAGAGGAACCTGATGTTTTTCAAGGATGTCACTGCTTAAACCGGACCTTCACTATGATTTATTACAAAGCCCAAACCCTTATAAAATGATTCCCCAGCATCTAAAATTAATATATTTTAAGTTTTTAGTCACTTACTTATTATTCTTTCCCCCGCTGGGCTGCAACTCTGTTCAGGACTTTAGGATATGGGCGCCGCCATCTTGACTCAGAAGCATCACACTTACTGAGGAGAGCGGGATAAAGTACAGGGGGGTGGGTTATAGCTGTGCTTTGCTTAGACAGAGCAGAGCTGGGGTCAGGAAAAGGTCAGCAATCCCAGAATGCAGAGCGACACAGTTAGAAGGCACTTCCAGTTTGCAGGCTGCCTGATGTCCCATGAGCCGCCATTTTGGATGTTTAAAGGTTCATAGCATGCAGTAGATGCAGGTAGGATGATTTTTAATGTGAACAATCTGTATGTACAGAGTGTGGGAAACATATAAGATAGACTCTTATTCAGGGTGAAGGTCCGCTTTAAGACTAGCCTCAGAATTTGAGCCCTTATGCCTACATTCTGGGCTAAAAGGGAATGTTTTGAAGTGGAACAAATCCACGAGCGGCTTACTAATGATCGCATCAGGGCTCTGTCACATTTAGTTACACCAATGGATACAAATAAACCCTCAGCATAACTTTGCTGTGAGGCTTTTTGGCCTAGCATAAGCCTTTATTTACTAGGCCTCATGGAGTTCTTCAACCAGACTTTTATTTCCTCATGGGGGGTGAATTATAAATTGTGGCTTTGACAGTTCTGGGGGACAGGAATGGCGGAAGATGCTTCTCTGTGCTCCGTAATGCTATAATAAACCCCCTTCCAAGTAAAATAAATATAAATAGAGCCTCTTCAGAGGAACCTGATGTTTTTCAAGGATGCCACTGCCCAAGACAAGCCAAAGGATTTGAGCCCTTATGCCTATGTTCTGGACTAAAAAGAAATGTTTTTGAAGTAGAACAAAATCCACGAATGGTCCCCATTAATGATCGCACCAGGGCCCTGTCACATTTAGTAACACCAATGGATACAAATAAACCCTCAGCAGAACTTTGCTGTGAGGCTTTTTGGCCTAGCCTTTATTTACTAGGCCTCATGGAGTTCTTCAACCAGACTTTTATTGCCTCATGGGGTTTGATTATAAATTGTGGCTTTGACAGTTCTTCTGGGGGACAGGGATGGCGGAGGATGCTTCTCTGTGCTCCGTAATGCTATAAGAAACCCCATTCCAAATAAAATAAATATATACAGATCCTCTGCATCGTTTTTCTGAATCGCCTTTTGGCCTGACACAAGCCTTTATTTACTAGGCCTCGTGGTGTTCTTCAACCAAACTGTATTTCCTCATGGGGGTGGATAATAAATCGTGGCTTTGAGAGTGCTAATAGCACTCACAAATATTCCTATTAATGCTTCCTGGTTTTCTCGGAGCTGGGCCGAGTCCAGAGAGAATGTATTACAAGCCTTCCCGCTGCAGAATATGGCTTCCTCTAGGCTGCGTTCCAGTTCTAACTGGCAGCTAATACTTTCACACATTTACAAATCCCTATCTCCTCCCAACGAGCCGAGCTGCTGTGAAAGAGGAGGCTGATTAAAGGCAACGCATTGCCGGGTATTTAACCGAGCTTCTGTATTATGACTGTGTTGGTGTCTGTGGGCCTGACTGAAGAGATGTCATCAACGTCTCCCATCCCTGGGCCTAACAGCATTTATTTATTGAGGTGCAGGGAGATGTCTTTTGCAGGGAGTTCTTAACACTGTTTCGATTCCCCATCTTGGGGGTTATTTTTTTTTAATTTGTGGCCTTCCAGTAGAAGTGACTCTGAGGGCCCACGCTACACCTGGAGGCAAATATGAACACATACCTCCAAACTTTTGAAAGCCGTAAAGAGGAACATGAGAAGCCACGCCCCTGACCATGCCCCAGCCACGCTCTTAAAGGGAAACAGCACCTAAGAATTAAATAGGGCATCCCTCATTGCAGCCAGCCAGGGGCATCCCTCGTTACAACCAGTTGGGGCGACACAGACACACACAGACACACACAAATACACAAACACACACATGCAGATACACATACACAAACACACACATACACACACACACACAGACATACATACACAAACACACACATACACACACACACAGACACAAACACACACAAATACAGACGCACATACAGACACACACACACACACACATACAGACACACACACACATACACACACAAACACACACATATAGACACACAGACACAAACACACACAGACACAAAGACAAACACATACACACACATAGAAACACAGACACACACATATACACAAATACACACATATACACACACACACACACATACACAAAGAAACACAGACACACATACACAAGCACGCACACACACACACACACACACACACACACACACATACACAAACACACACATACACACACAGACACACATACACAAACACACACATACACACACAGACACACATACACAAACACACACATACACACACAGACATACATACACAAACACACACATACACACAGACACACATACAGACACACACACACAAACACACACGCTTACAGACACACATACAGACACACACACATACACAAACACACACACATACAGACACACAGACAGACACACACATACACACACACCAGTGCAGGCGATTTCCCCTCCTGTGCGAGGCTCCTTCCTGGAGTCCCGCCCACCTTCAGCTCAGCGGCAGCAACAGGCTCCTTCCTGGAGTCCCGCCCCCACCCACTGAACCACCAATGAGATTAACAAAGAGAAAAATAAAAAACCTGCCTCCCAGGCTTCCGGCTGTCGCGGCCTCTCAGGCGCCCCCTGCCACTGGCCCAGAGTGTGCAGCTGAGCGCTTTCACTCAGGGCCAGCGGCAGCCGGAGGCCACAGCAACCCTCCGGGCGTGGGACATAGCGGCGACCGCGTGGTACAGAGCGGCGACGACTCGGGACAAGTGCATGTGCTGCAGGACCAATGGTTAAAAATCGGGACTGTCCCGGGAAAATTGGGACGGTTGGGGGGTATGATGAACAGCTTAAAGGGAACTCCACTTTCGATGGCATCGATATAAAGATGTCCCCAAGGTGCTGATCTAGTATCTAATTTTATTTTTTCTTCCAGTATGTTAGCAGATGTGTGTTTTATGGAAGCAGTTTCCACTACCTGAAATCTGTTGCTATTAGCAACTGTACACCAAGATAAAAGAAGTGACCCCTGTACACACTGCTGCTATGGCCGCTGCTGAGGTGAGGGAGCTCGCTCATCCCTACACATGCCCAGAAGCGGTTTTCTGTGTGCAAGGATCACTTCTCTCTTCTTGTAGATCTTGGTGCACGGTGTACGGTTGCCAATAGCAACAGACTGCAGACAGTGGAAACTGCTTCCATAAAGCAGACATTTGGTAACCTAATGGTAAACAAATAATAGATCAGCTCAACACCTTGAGGACATCATTTTAGCACACAAAAAATACACTTTCAAAAGTTCAATTGAAAGTGGACTTAGGGTTAGGGTTAGGTTAACCCTAATCCCAGGGCCCATGCACAGATACATAAAGCCAATCTGTACTGTCTGTGTGTACTTGGAATGCTACAAATAAGCTATACACAGGGATGGATTATGAGGGGGCGCAACAGGCCTTCACCACTTGCCCTGCAAAGGGGGCCTCCACCAACCACATGCTCTGGTCCAGGAGGCTTTTCAGGCTTTGGTCCAATGGGACCCAGGTCTAGCAACAAAGCTATCGGTGGCAGTAGGGGCCTCCTTGTCTGGACAAGCCTTTTTTGTTTTTGCAAACCTGCAGCCAAAGCCACCACAGGGAAGGACGGAGAGTTTAGAGCAGCAAAGCCGCCGCCAGCAACGCTACAGTGATGGGTGGCACGAGTGACTCGATCTGACGTTCCAGTAAGTATGCGGGTGCCATACAACCACCAATCAGTTATTTGGCTGGACTAGGTAAATACTGGGGCCTTCACCAAATTTTGTGCCCAGAGGCCTCCACCATACTTAATCAGACCCTGACTATACATAGATCAAGTTTTAGTGATAGAGGCCCCCAAAGAGTCCGGGAGCCTGCCATGAGATTCCCTGGTAACCCCTGTGTGCCAGTCCAAGAATCTATTTAAAAATGGACCAAAAGTCAAAAATGACTTTATGTCCCTTTTAATATTCACCCCTGGGGCATCCCAGCCTGGGATACTTCTACAGTTCAAGATCCTGCAGGGTGGTGTGGGACCACTGCTCGTGTTGGGGGCATCCTGATTGCTGATTCCCCCCATGCATATCCCCCCACAAGCTAAAAATCTAGACTCCAAATACCGCTTCTGAGCTTGGTCCCACTGGGGGACCTACTATTTGTGACTGCCAGCGGCCAATCGCTACAGACCTGCAGGTGACCACATGGATTTAGAACCTGGAAAAGGAACATGGAGGTGAGTTTCAGGGTCCCGGTTTTTGGCCTTGTGGAGGGCTATGTTCTGCCTCGGGATGCTCCCCCAAAGCACAAGCAGGAGTGATGTCGTCGCCTAGGAGAGAAGCCTAAATCAGGCATTGAACACTTGACATGATGGGGATAGCTGTGCTCTTTATATCCTACTGGGTTAACTGTGGATTCCTCACATGTGTGTAGCTATTACCGACCCCCAACCGATGCAGCTCTGCTAGGAAACAGTGATTTCTCTAATGAAGGGCTCACTGATGGCGTAGAGGGGGTAGGTTAGTTTAATGTCCCTGTGAACCAGGATCCTTGCTCCCCTATGAATTATGATTAAGGACTGTGCGTCCGAAACGCGAAACTTTTTCTATTACTGATTTTAAGGTTGAATTTTACTACGTAAAGTTTTTTAACCTATATGGATTAAAAGTGAAGTTTTATTTGGAGATGTGCGGATCATCTAATCCTTTCTATCCTTGCTCCCCTATGTAGGCTTAAAAACCAGATACTTACCCTGCAGCTACTCATTGCAGGTTGGCTTCTTATACCTATTCAGGAGACTTGGCTTCCTTTCTTCTAGCTCTACGTTCCATAAATAAATAAAGAGATGTTTTAGCGGCCATTCTGATTAATGTAGACCAAAAGTCAGAACAGACTCCTGGTCAACTGTCTAAGGTCCCTAGGGAACATACTGATTTTTGGTCGCTCACAGTGTATAGTGCTGCAGATAGCATCGGCCTAGGCTATTACTTACTTACTTCTGGGTTCCATTAGAAAAATCTTGGGCAGTGGACCAAGAGTATCATTTAGATTTTTTGGTACACCTAAGGGGTGGGGCGGTTACAACAGACCCAAACCCACTAAACTTGCAAAATAAATTTGTCCGAAGCCCTGCTGATACTTCCTTCTTAAGGTGTGGAGATTTTCGCTTTTCCTGGAACTATGTAAGATGGCAGGAGTTAAGTCGTTGCATAGATGTGGCAATGACATCATTGCCACACACAACAGTGGCAATGAATGAAGAAGGCGGAGCTTCACAGCTAAAACGGGTGCCTCTAACAGCGCCATGTAGTGTACAATTCATCATTACAGGCGGCTCTGCTTATAGCGCCGACGCTCTGGCTCCATGGCAACAGGTATTACCTGTGGCAACCTGTCGCTCTCCCATACATTTCAATGGACAGACTTTTTCTTCTGTTTAAACAGGATTTTTTGTTTTTATTTATTTTTTTCTCTCAAATAATTGCGTGACCTCTCCTGGCCTAGAAAGAGTCATTTTTGAAAACTTTTTATATTTTTTATATTTTTATGCAGAATTGTTATTACAGCTCTGGCATTAAAGTATTAAAGTGGACCAACACCCAGGATTTTGACTATCCTGGGTTTTGGTCCACTTCGGCGGGGCACCCCGATCGGGGGTGTCCCGCTCCCTGAAACCCCCCAGAAAGCCCCAAAAGACTCACCTCTCCCCGCTCCCACGTGACTGCGCCGTCCAATCCCCGCCGACGTCCAATCCGCTTCCACTGCCGCCGCCTCCCGCACGTCACTCTCGGCGCGCGCGCGCCCACGCCGGCCATTCACAGACGCCCGCCGCGGGCGCACACACGTCTAAAGGGGCGCGCGGGAGGCGGCGGCGTTGGAAGCGGCGGCGGATCAGGTAAGGTCTTTTTGGGGTTTTTGGGGGGTTTCACCCCGCGGGACATCCCGATCTCGGATGTCCTGCGGTGTGGGAGGTGATCGGCCCGGGAATCTTATAGATTTCCGGGCCGATCACCCCTGGGTGTTGGTCCTCTTTAATGTCACAATGTTACAACAATGTAATTCCGTGTGTTTTTGCTTTGTTACTGGTGGATATGTGTTCAAAAACAGACTTTAATCACACAGCGTCTGCCGCTCTATGCTGTAGCGACCAGATCCTGTAGATCCAGAGCGCCTATGCTGTGTGTGTGTCGGTCGCAATGAGCTGGCGCTACCTCTCACTCCCTGCAACGCTGTACTGGTGTTACAGCACCCAACATACATCTCATTCATCAATGGCGGCCAGGTTACTACAGCAACTGAGGCACTCTATTACGGCGACCGATAGCCAATCACAGCGTCTACTAGCGGTCGCTCTTAGCACCGCTATACAGACGCTCATCTGCCGATACCTGAAAAACAACAAGTTTGGGTTGTGCACAACCTAATAAGGGGGTGCTGGCAGAAGGGAAGGAGCACAATATATTAAAGATAGAGAGACCCTAGACCTGTCCCATATCCCATCTGAGTCTGCCGCACACACAGAAATTCCTTCTATGGTAAATTATAAAAATATATATATATTTTATTGAGCCATCCTTAAAAGACTATACACAAAACATCACAGAAAGACTTATTAAAAAACATAAACACACATGACACACATGACATCTCATAGCCCTATATTGACTCTCTTATTGTTATAAATTAAGTAGTTCATTCTGAATTAAATAAATGAACAGATTAATAAATTCATAAATAATTCATAATAATTCATCCATAATGTGTTCGAAAGTATATAAAAATAGAAAAAGCCAAAAAGTGTATGCAAGGGATATTAATGTGTATAAATATAAATATATAAGTGATACCATGAAAATAAAATAAAAGGAAGGGAATAAAAGGTGCTATAACAAAAGCAGCAGAACAATTGGACTGCTGTGTATAATCATGTGAAGTGAATGTGTAAAGTGTCTCAGTGCCTTGTGCAAAACCGCAAATATAATAGAAGTGTACTTGCAAACACTATACTCGCCAATGTGAATATCTAACAAATAATCTTATGTAAGAAACAAATCCTATGCAAAAATGAACATAAAATTACATCACCAGATTTATGGAGTCAGGGTCCCCCCGAAACAGCGGCCCGACGCGTTGCGTGGCCTATCGCCACTTCGCCGGGGTGAGATCTGCCGATGCCTGGCGTAAGTCATGAAGCCTCCCCGTTTTACTTTATGAACAAAAAGTTTTGGATGATGACTTTTGCTGCATAATTTTCTATTTTTGATTAATAAAAACTTGTTTAACCTCCCTGGCGGTGTTCCCGAGCGTGACTCGGGGTTAATTTTCGCTGCAAGTAGCGGTAACCCCGAGTCACGCTCGGGGTAGATTAGGCAGAGGAGCAGTCTCCTTACCTTTTCCCTGCGATCCAGCGATGTCCTCGCTGTGATCGCAGGTGAGAGCTCTGGCAGCTGCGTCCGTCTGACTTCCTGGTTCCGTCTCTGTGAGCCGCAGAGGCTCATGGGGGCGGAACTGGGCGGCAGATTTAAACGTAATGGTAACGCTTTTTGTACAAAATTGCACATAGAATCATAACGCCAGGGAGGTTAAAGAAAAAGGAACAAATCCACTCCTACCTGCGACCAGAAGGTGAACAATACAAACCTACAATGAAACTGTTCCTACGCTATACAAAATACACGTTTTTTAGACAGATAATACAAGTGGGGGGGGGGGGGGGAATAAATTTGATCCAGCCATGAACCATTAGATCAATTTGTTACCCATCGCCCGCTTTTACATTGGCAGATCCGGGCGGCCACATGAAAACCTCAGTGGGTGGTGAAATAGTAGAAATTACGGATGATCACAGACAGCCGCAGTAGTGTTATAGGCTGTCATCTCTCTTATAGGGACATCAAATACACGTATACTCTGCAAGCTCTCAAGAGTTATTTCTGGAAATGTTGAATCTCGTAACAGCATTAAAAGAAAAATATCCCTCTAGCCAAAATAAATGTCTCTTTGGAACCTGTTTAAAAAGCGCTGGAATATTTGTGTAAGTTTGAAATTCCAAACCCGGTAGATGAACAAGTTAGTTGTTGATAGATACTGCAAAGGCGGATAGAGCGGAGCTTGATTTTGGGAGCCATACAAAACTAATGAAGGCTCTCGAAAATAGAAGACTTAAATTAATACGATTTTAATTACTGATTCTCGTGTTGAACTTGGCAGGGAGGTTTTGAACTTTTCCCAGCTACCTCTGGTTCCAAAACACAGGGTATCCCCCCTTTTATGACTGGTTAGCTGAATACTGTTATCCAAAATTTCTTTCTATAGATTTTTTATTAAAATGTAAAATATACCCTGATTCCTTTAACTGTATTGGAAGTAATGGCGTGAAACGTAAAAGTAGACAATTTGTAATTTTATGAGATTTGAGGATTCTTTGGGAGTTATTTATCAAGGGATAGCGCCAGGTAGCGCCTCGTAGCGGCAGGCAGCGTCTGCTGAACGCCGGGCGCTGTACGCAAAACCACATTTATGAAAGCGAATCTGGTGAGTGACTCTAACAGCGCCCGATTCATCATTACAGGTGGCCCAGCGTATAGTGCCTCCGGCTTCCAGAGCGCCAGGTATTACCTGCTCTCCAGTACATTCCAATGGATGTTCCTTTCTGTTTAACCTCCCTGGCGTTGTGAAAAAGACAAATGCAATGGTAACGAAAGCGTTACCATTGCATTTGTCTCTGACACACGGCTCCGCCCCCATGAGCCTCTGCGGCTCACAGAGACGGAACCCGGAAGCGGAGACGGACGCCGCAGCCGCGGCTCTCACCTGCGATCGCGGCGGGGACATCGCTGGATCGCAGGGAGAAGGTAAGGAGGCTGCGCCGCCCGCTCTTGCTCCCAAATCGATCCCGAGCGTGACTCGGGGTTACCGCCACTTACAGCGCAAATTAACCCCGAGTCACGCTTGGGATCGCCGCCAAGGGGGTTAAACAGGGTTTTTTTTTTAATTATTTTTTTTATTGATTATTGTCACCTCTGTCACCTCTTCTGGTCTAGAAAGAGTCATTTTTGAAAACTTTTTAGATTTTTTTGTTTTTTATGCAGAATTGTCATTACAGGTCTGTCACAGTGTTACAACAATGTCATTCCATGTGTTTTCGCTTTGTTACTGGTGGATATGTGTTCAAAAACAGACTTTAATCTCACAGCTACTGGCGC
Organism: Gastrophryne carolinensis; assembly: GCA_027917425.1. Lineage (NCBI taxonomy): Eukaryota > Metazoa > Chordata > Amphibia > Anura > Microhylidae > Gastrophryne > Gastrophryne carolinensis. The sequence goes on along the minus strand of CM051242.1, from coordinate 24,779,905 downwards.
TCTATGCTATAACGACCAGATCCAGAGCGCCGACGCTGTGTGTGTGTAATTTTTTGATAAATATGGTGTCAGTCGCTGACAGTAGGTCGCACTGAGCTGGCGCTACCTTTCGCTCCCTGCAGCGCTGAACTGGTGTTAGAGCGCCCAACATACATCACATTCATACAGCGACTGAGGCGCTCTGTTACAGCGCCTGATACCCGCACACCAGCGTCTACTAGCGACTGCTCTAAGCGTCACTATACAAACGCTCATCTGCCGATACCTGGCGTTAGTAATGAATCAGCCTCCATGTTCCACTCTACGTATAGCTGCCTCCTTACTAGCCCATGGGGCTACTTTGGGGTTCAGGCCTAGTCACAAACTTTGGTGCACAGGTTAAGGCATGCGTTCCCAACTTTTTTTCATCAAGTATAATTTTCCCATTATATCAAGTACCGCCTGGTGGTGCGTGTGGGTTGTCAGCCATCTAAAACCGTAAAAATATTTAAAGCAGACCAAAACCAACATTTTTAACTAGCATCCCCTGAATTGCTCCCCCTTTTGCCAATTTTTAGTGCTCCTGCTTCACTTGCAGATAATGACCTTGTTTTAGCTGTAAATCCCCTCCTCCTCCATTCATTGCCATTGTTGTGTGTGGCAAAGATGTCATTGCCGCCCCAATGCAATGACTGATCACCTGACATCTTACAGAAAGCGACAGCAAAAAAAACAGTGTTCCAGGACGATTCGAAAAATGAAATGATCTATTTCTAGTTCTACACCCTAAGAAGGGAATCTCGGGAATGTATTTCAGAATTTTGGTGGGTTTTGGTCTGCTTTAAAGTGAATGATACATAGATCACCTTTCAGAGCAGTTTTGTATGGTATGAAAGTGAAATGATGTATTGCTGTCAGCAGATCAAGTTGGGGTACAGGTCAGTTAAGGGTCAAACCCTTAAAAATTAAAAAAAAAATGTTGCCTATCCAGGCAAAGCCTGCCCGGGCACCAGCCATGGGGGCTGGTGGACCAGGGCATGGAGGCCAAGCAGCCATACTCCACACCTGAAGGTTACAAGCCCCCATAGCCTATATGGCGCGTAGGCTTTTCTGCACCCCCCCTGGGCTTTCGGATGCAGGTAATGGGGTGGGGGTAATGGAAAGTCCCCCACTGCTGGCAGGTGACTTGCCAGCCCCTCCTGCCCTGTGAACAAGTATATGGGTTTCAAGGACTCCTTACAAGTTCAATGAATAAAGTATTTTATTATCCCCCCCTCTACTTTCCTCTGATCCATCACTGATGTTGATGTGCCACCGGACGCAGGGCAGAGCTGCCCTGTGCCAAGATACCGCCATTCTCTCTGGCTTCTGACATCTCGCTACCAGGGAGACGGCAGGAGCTCTTCACAGGGCTCAAGATTTTAGCGGAGCGCGGCGCATGACAGCGACCGGAGAACAGCGAGGGAGCAGGCGAGTTTCTACTTTCTTTGAAAGGATTTCAGGATAAAATTTGGGGCTTTATTCATCAAGGGATAGCAACAGGTAGGGCCTTGTAAGCGACAGGTAGCGGCCGGTAGCGTCAGATCAACGCAGGCCGCGGCATGCAATACCACATTTATGAAGGCGATTCTGGTGACCGCCTCTTACAGCGCCATGAAGGGACCAATTCATCATCAAAGCCAGCTCAGCGGCGCTCTGGCTCTGGTATTACCTGTCGCTACCTTTCGTGCTCCCATACATTTCAATGGACGTTCCATTTCTTCTGTTTAAACAGGGTTTCATTTATTTATTTATTTTTTTTAAATAAAATCCCTGGCCAAAAAAAAAAAATATTTTTAAAAAGTTTTTTGATTTTTTAATTGTTTATGCAGAATTGTCATTACAGGTCTGGTATTAAAGTATTAATGTCACAATGTAATAACAATGTCATTCCATGTGTTTTCGCTTTGTTACTGGTGGATATGTGTTCAAAAACAGACTTTAATCACACAGCGTCTGGCGCTACAACGACACGATTTTGAGTGGCGGCGCTGTGGCAGTTTTTTTTTTTTTTTTTTTTATGAATATGGTTTGAGTCGCTCACACTGACCAGTCACTAGCATTCGCTCCCATATAGCTCTGTACTGGTGTTATAGAGAAACACACATCAAATTCATCAATGCCGGCAATGTTACTACATCGCTCTGTGATAGCCACTCATGGCCGATCAGAGCGACCACTTGGCGCCGCTGTACAGACGCTCATCTGCCGATACCTGGCGCTAGTACTGAATCAGCCTGCCCGTCTGTACGATTTACACAAAATTAGCATTCGTGCTGAAACGATTTTTCCCTGAATTTAGAGCAAACTCTCGTTCGTTAGACCCGGTTCCACCATCTCTACATACGACCTTCTTGTGTCTTCTGCATTGATCACACCAAAAATTTTACATCCAAAATTTGGAACATCTCTGGCAGTGCTTAAAGTGGACCAACACCCAGGATTTTGACTATCCTGGGTTTTGGTCCACTTCGGTGGGGCACCCCGATCGGGGGTGCCCCTGCCCCGCTGTCTGAAACCCCCCAGAAAGCCCCAAAAAACTCACCTCTCCCCGCTCCCACGTGACCGCGCCAGCCAATCACAGCGCTCAGAGCGCGCCTTGGACGCGCATACCAGCTCAGCTGGCTCTGAGCGCTGGAGGCCGCGTCTCGCGCTTCCCTCTAACAGGGAGCGCGCCTGCACCGGCCATTCACGGCCGGCGCGGGTGCGCGCCCTGCTAGAGGTAAGCATGCGCCGATGGAACGGGGCTGAGGTAAGGTTTGTGGGCCTCCTGGGGGGTTCCTCCCCGCGGGACATCCTGATTTCGGATGCCCCGCGGGGAGGGATCTGATCGGTCCGGGAATCTTATAGATTTCCGGGCCGATCCCCCCTGGGTGTTGGTCCACTTGAACAACGCATAAGTGCAAGACACAATGTTCTGCCTTTCTTTTTGGGCTGCTTGTCGAGGCACCAAAATAACTCTACATGTCAGTCTGTCTGGAGGAACAACGAGAAGGTTGCCTCCTCTAAAACAAGCCGTGACATCTTGTACTGTAACAGTGGAACGATTGTTGCGAGGGTAATCTGGTTTTCATTAAAGGGAAGTGATGGGTCCAATTTCTCTACAGGACGGCTTGCTAGCATCTCCTTGCTTGCACTATGTGTTGGCAGTTAAGTGATGTGGCAGCAAGGTTCTTACAATTCTTAGCTGCACATACATTTGCTTTGTTAACCTCTTAACCCCCGACTTTGCAGAAGCAGAATTCATCCAAGTGTTGGCCTACTTATGGCTCCATAGACGTCTTGCGCTAGAACATGAAAACAAAATGTCATCTGAGACAAACCAAATGCATTCTGTCTGTTTGTTTTGGCCTCTATAGACTGGCAGGCTGATTCATTACTAGATCCAGGTATCGTCAGATGAGGGTCTGTAGTAGATACTGTGATCTGCTATCGGGCGCTGTAACAGAGCGTCGGGGAGGCCGATTCATTAACAGCGCCAGGTAGCGACAGTTGAGCGACTGTAGCGGCATTTTCAGAGCGCCCGCTAGTAGTCGCTGTGCTTGGCCGTTGTTCGGTAGTTGATAGCGACTTGGCCGTAATGTTGAATATTGGGTGAGGAGTCGCTATTTGACAGGTTCTGCGCTGTATGGGAGCGTATGATAGCGACTGGCCAGAGCGACCGGCTCCCACCATATTCATTAACAAATCACGCTCAAAAAATTCTCGTGCTGTAAAATGCATGTTTAAACCCCCAGAGCGCTGGAGGCGATGTGTTAAAAGTAGTTTTTTAACCCCCAAACAACCATATTTTTGGAAACCAAAAAGAAAACAAGTTTTTAAAATATTTTTGTAATATGAATACATTAATATCAGACCTGTAATATCAATTCTGTACATTTGTTTTACCTTAAAAAAATGTGGCGGCGGCGGACGCTCTGCCTTGTCCGCCGCTTGTCCGTGGGAGCGTGGTGAGGTGAGTTTGGGGGTTTCTGGGGGGTTTTACAAAGCGGGGCACCCCGATTAGGCCCTGAAGTGGACCAAAACCCAGGATAGTCAAAATCCTGGGTGTTGGTCCACTTTAAAGAGAAGAAAAGTAACGTCCATTGAAATGTATGGGAGAGCGACAGGTAGTGACAGATAATACCAGGCGCTCTGGAAGCTAGAGTGCCGGACTGTGTTCTATTGGCGGACCTTGGCCTGCCTCATCCACTACATTATCTCCGTGATGTAAATAGTCTTCTGTGTTGTTCCTTGGGTTAAGCTTTTGGACCTCTCCAAGGTGCCTTGTCAATGACCGTGTTTTGACTTTGTGATTGGTGGTTTCAACTTCTATTGTAGGAGATACAAAGTGAAATGATGTATTGCTGTCAGCCGATCAGGTTAGGGTACAGGTCAGTTAAGGGTTAAACCCTTAAAAATGACCGAAAAAAGATCGTTGTGGGGTCCCCCCTTTCCAGGCAAAGCTATGGCGGCTGGTGGACCAGGGCATGGAGGTCAAGCAGCCAGCCTCCGCCCCTGAAGGTTAAAAGCACGCATAGCCTATATGGACCATAGGCTTTTCTGCACCCCCCTGGGCTTGATGTAGTGATGTAAATAGTCTTTTGTCTTGTTCCTTGGGTTAAGCTTTTGGACCTCTCCAAGGAGCCTTGCCAATTACCTTGTTTTGGCTTGTTCCTTGGGTTAAGCTTTTGGACCTCTCCAAGGAGCCTTGCCAATGACCTTGTTTTGGCTCTGTGATTGGTGGTTTCGAGATCTATTGTATGACTCTGGCTTGCCTCAAACACTGTTTTACGTCAATGACGCACAATTTGGCTTAGGGTGTTTTCTAGGAGTGTGAACAGAGATCCCAACCATCTTGGACCAGTCAAGTTGTCCTGTTTTATTACTGTAATAGGTGGACTGACTTCTGTTGTCTGGCCTCAATGATGTATTGCTGTCAGCAGATCAGATTGGGGTACAGGTCAGTTAAGGGTTAAACCCCTAAAAATGACCGAAAAAAAGAACGTTGTGGGGTCCCCCCTTTCCAGGCAAAGCTATGGTGGCTGGTGGACCAGGGCATGGAGGCCGAGCAGCCAGCCTCCTCCACTGAAGGCTACAAGCACGCATAGCCCATATGGGCCATAGTCTTTTCTGCACCCCCCTGGACTTTAGGATGCAGGTAATGGGGTAGGGGTTATGGCAAGTCACCCACTTGCTGGCAGGTGACTTGCCAGACCCCCCTGCCCAGTAAACAAGTATACGAGTCTCCAGGACAAGTCTCAAGGACCGCTACATTATCTCAGTGATGTAAATAGTCTTTTGTCTTGTTCCTTGGGTTAAGCTTTTGGACCTCTCCAAGGAGCCTTGCCAATGACCTTGTTTTGGCTCTGTGATTGGTGGTTTCTATTGTATGACTCTGGCTTGCCACAAACACTGTTTTACGTCAATGACGCACAATTTGGCTTAGGGTGTTTTCTAGGAGTGTGAACAGAGATCCCAACCATCTTGGAACAGTCAAGTTGTCCTGTTTTATTACTGTAATAGGTGGACTGACTTCTGTTGTCTGCCTCAGCCTGTCTCAGCCACATTAGCTTCCTGACGCACAATCTGGCTCTGTGTGTGAACAAGAATAGGCCCCACAGCCTTCTCATCCGTACCATCTTGAAACAGGCAAGTTTTTAACTTCCTGTAGTCCTGTGGTTTCGGGAGCATTGTCTCATTATACAAATGCTAAATTGCACCAGCGCACATGCATATATTTCTTCCACGACATGGAGTTTTCCTTGTCTGTTAAAGAAGAACAGGACAAGGTATCACTGTTCCCATAATGTAGTTATGAAAGATGAATTCCATACATGTTACCCCAAGGTCTGAAGCACTTACTAAAAAAAAATAAAATAAAATCCTCCTTAAGACGAGAAAGTCAGGAATGTATTCAAGTTACCAAGAGACCACCCATCTAAAATGTTACCAGGTTATATCATTGTATCCAAGCCAATTTTAGTCTGCACAATCTTCTCTTGTTCAGCAATTTCCATGTCCATTAATTCTTTTTTTTTTTTAAATATCTTACAAGAGTTGAATTATGAACGACATCCATTTTCTTTCCTCATGTTGACATTACCTACACTGAATCGACTGTCTAAGAAAACAAAATACCCAAGGAATGCCGACTAACTTTTTTTTCCCCTTTCCCTTATGGGTTTTGCTAGAGTCACTCATTTTTTTTTCTACAAATGGGATATTTTAACTTGGAGCATTAACTTCATCGCTAGAAAGAGGAATTCATTCGGGAGTTATCATTTAACTGACTGATTGACGTAGCCAAGAACAGGATCGAGAAATGAAAACAGGCACAGAGACAGCCGTATAAGAGGTCAGGGACTGGGGAATTCTAGTATTCAGCCATAGCAATTTCAACTCACTGTGGTTTATCTCTGTGAGTTGGATCATTTATCCTCTTCATGGCAAGACAAAGGAAAATCTTGGCAAACCGGCCCGGGGACAAATTCAGACATTTTGTAACTTTTGAGTTTTAGCAAAACCGTAAAGGTTTTTGCATCTAAGAAATGTAGATTTTGAGATGGTAAGGGAAATAAATCTGATGCAAATGCTAATTAAGCCATTAATTATAAAATAATAATATTACATTGCAAAAAATCAAACCTAAAAAAGTGTTCCTAATGACGTGAAACGTTAAGGGTTTTGTTTAACATTTAAGAGTTATTCGTTTAATATCAGGGATTAATTTGAACAATAGGGTAAGATTCCCTCCTGGTTCCATCTTTCTTGATACAACAAGAGGGATAAAGATATAGCACCCAAACACACATTGGATTTCATTGGCACCCGAGGAAAGATATTGGCGAGCAGCGACAACAGTGATAAGATTGCGGGTGCAGCTTCCCTTCTCCTTAAACATACAGAGCCTAAGAAATAATGAAACAAGCTTATTGTCACGGACCGGATGGAGCGGACTCGGGTGTGGATCCGCTTTAACTGTGGGACCGATGGCGGATACCGTGTCAGGGGAGCGGAGTCTAAGGAGCCACCTGTATTCCCCAGACCCCACCGCAAGGCAGGTTGGTCTTGTGCGGCGAGTGACCCCCAGGTTGCTACCCCCCAACAGCGGCCCAGTCCCACAGTCAGCCAAAGTTCAGCGAGGTACACAAGTGGCAGGCAAAAGGCGTAGTAAGTACAGGCAGAGATCGGGGCTGGCAGCACAGGTTCGCGGTAAAGGTGAGTAGCCGAGGTCGGGGCAGGCAGCAAAGGTTCAGAGTCTGGGACAGGCAGAGGTCGGTACACGGGTGAGCAATCCAAGAATGTCTGACTTTCAACAAGCATGGAGAGACCAAGATCCGGCACTGAAGGAAGGAAGTGTCTCTTTAAATAGGAGAAGTGGATGCAGGCTTGGATGACAGGGCACCAATCAGTGCTGTACAGGCCCTTTAAATCTCTGGAATCTAGTGCGCTCGCCCTCTAGTGGACGGTGACGTGCGCGCACCTGAGCATGTGAGAAGGAAGCATTGGGGGAAGGGAGACAGCTGGGAACAGCCATGAGGGAAGTGCTGCAAAATGGATGACGGCTGGATGCAGCCATGGAGGTAAGTGAAGTGCTGCTAGATGGGCGTGCAGCGCTCACCCTAACACTTATGAAGATACTGGTGACCATCAACTCCAGAACAATATGAACCATCTGTAGGTGTTTCTTGGTATTCTGTAGACTAAGATCTTTAGGTAGGAAATTAGATACTAATCTCCCGAGGAAGCCAATAAGGGTAAAATGCGTGGGAACTGGAAACATGGAGCAAACCAAACTTACAAAAGTTTCCAAAATATGATATTGCATTGGTAAGGACTTTCGTAGAATAAATGATTGTAGAATACATATTTTAAGGTTTTTTGATGTTTTTTAAGAAGACTATGCAAAATAATATTTTTTTTTAAATCAGAGGACCAGTATAAATGCGATTTTGTCTATAAGCAAATCAGGATACCATAAGGTAGAGCTCTTAAACCAGACCAACACCCATTTCACAAAACATGCTGCGGGCGGGGGCACCCTGATTCCCGGGGTCCCCCCCTCAACCGAGCACTGTAAAGCCTGCAAAACTTAACTGACAAATCGCTCCCTCTGGGAAATGCAGCCCCGCGATTGGCCGGGGGCTGTCACACCTCCTGTGCTTGGGCTTCCACTTTTCCGGCTCCCGGTCATGTGACAGCCATCAGCCAATCGCCGGGCTGCATTTCCCTGAGAGAGCAAGTTATCAGGTAAGGTTTGCGGGCTTTGCAGTGCTCGCTCGATTGTAAAATGAATGTTGATGCGGTTTAAGTAGGAGAGAGGCACTGGCCAGGTGCTGTGATCTTGCGCTAGTGTTAATTTATCTGCATGTTGGGGGCCATAAAGGTGTTGCCTGTTTTTTTTTGTTTTTGTTAAATCCCATGATGCTTGCTGCAGAGGTAAAAAAAAAAATGGGGCGGTATTAAACCGGACCTTCACCATGATTTATTGAAAGGCCCAAACCCTTAAAAAACTATTCCCCAGCATCTAAAGTTAATATATTTTACGTTTTTAGTCACTTATTATTCTTTCCCCCACTGGGCTGCAACTCTGTTCAGGACTTTAGGATACAGGCGCCGCCATCTTGACTCAGAAGCATCAAACTTACTGAGGAGAGTGGGATAAAGTACAGGGGGCGGGTTATAGCTGTGCTTTGCACAGACAGAGCAAAGGTGGGGTCAGGAAAAGGTCAGCAATCCCAGAATGCAGAGCAGCACAGAAGGCACTTTAAAGGCTCATAACATGCAGTAGCTGCAGGTAGGATGATATTTAATATGGACAATCTGTATGTACAGGGTGTGGGAAACATATAAGATAGGCTCTTATTCAGAGTGAAGGTCCGGATTAATGTGGGCAATCCATATGTACAGGGTGTGGAAACATATAAGATAGACTCTTATTCAGCGTGAAGGACTGCTTTAACAGACGCTTAATAAATCAGGTTCTTATTATATTATTATATATATTATTATAGATGGTGAAACCATGATTGCAAGAGAGCTGTAAAAAGTAATACCATCCTGACAGAAGACACGTCAGAAGGAGGACATAGGTCTCCTTTCTGACGTGTTTCGCCAAATAAGGTCTTTCTCAAAGGGTCTTATTTTTGACTGGGATTTTAACAAAGTTCTGTGATCTCTTTTTCATGATCCCTTTCTGATTTGACTGAACTATGGAAAAAAATGCTAAAAAAAACACGTAGCATATAAGTGTAGATTTAGAGGGTTTGGTTTGGGCATTGGTTATGGGGTATTGCCAGGGCTGACCTTAGGGTAGATGCCACCCTGTGCAAGATTTCAGAATGGCACAGATTCCACCACCCTCCAGACCTTCACCCTGAATAAGAGTCTATCTTGTATATTTCCCCCACCCTGTACATACAGATTGCCCACATTAATCCGGACCTTCACCCTGAATAAGAGCCTATTTTATATGTTTCCCCCACCCTGTACATACAGATTGCTCACGTTAATCCGGACCTTCACCCTGAATAAGAGCCTGTATTATATGTTTCCCCCACCCGGTACATACAGATTGCCCACATTAATCCGGACCTTCACCCTGAATAAGAGACTATCTGATATGTTTCCCACACCCTGTACATACAGATTGCCCACATTAATCCGGACCTTCACCCTGAATAAGAGTTTATCTTATATGTTTCCCACACCCTGTACATACAGATTGCTCACGTTAATCCGGACCTTCACCCTGAATAAGAGTTTATCTTATATGTTTCCCCCCACCCTGTACATACAGATTGCCCACATTAATCCGGACCTTCACCCTGAATAAGAGTCTATCTTATATGTTTCCCCCACCCGGTACATACAGATTGCCCACATTAATCCGGACCTTCACCCTGAATAAGAGTCTATCTTATATGTTTCCCCACCCGGTACATACATATTGCTCACATTAATCCGGACCTTCACCCTGAATAAGAGCCTGTATTATATGTTTCCCCCACCCTGTACATACAGATTGCTCACGTTAATCCGGACCTTCACCCTGAATAAGAGCCTGTATTATATGTTTCCCACACCCTGTACATACAGATTGCTCACGTTAATCCGGACCCTCACCCTGAATAAGAGCCTATCTTATATGTTTCCCCCACCCTGTACATACAGATTGCTCACGTTAATCCGGACCTTCACCCTGAATAAGAGCCTGTATTATATGTTTCCCCCACCCGGTACATACAGATTGCCCACATTAATCCGGACCTTCACCCTGAATAAGAGACTATCTGATATGTTTCCCACACCCTGTACATACAGATTGCCCACATTAATCCGGACCTTCACCCTGAATAAGAGTTTATCTTATATGTTTCCCACACCCTGTACATACAGATTGCTCACGTTAATCCGGACCTTCACCCTGAATAAGAGTTTATCTTATATGTTTCCCCCCACCCTGTACATACAGATTGCCCACATTAATCCGGACCTTCACCCTGAATAAGAGTTTATCTTATATGTTTCCCCCCACCCTGTACATACAGATTGCCCACATTAATCCGGACCTTCACCCTGAATAAGAGTCTATCTTATATGTTTCCCCCACCCGGTACATACAGATTGCCCACATTAATCCGGACCTTCACCCTGAATAAGAGTCTATCTTATATGTTTCCCCCACCCGGTACATACAGATTGCCCACATTAATCCGGACCTTCACCCTAAATAAAAGGCTGTATTATATGTTTCCCCCACCCTGTACATACAGATTGCTCACGTTAATCCGGACCTTCACCCTGAATAAGAGCCTATCTTATATGTTTCCCCCACCCGGTACATACAGATTGCCCACATTAAAAATCATCCTACCTGCATTTACTGCCTTTGCTGTGCTTTTAAACATCCAAGATGGCGGCACATGAAGTCTTAGGCTGCCTTCACACAGGAAGTGTCCTCTGACTATGCCACTCTGCATTCTGAGGTTGCTGCCCTTTTCCTGACCCCATCTCTGATATAACCCGCCCCCTGCACTTGCCCCTCTTATCTCCTCAGTATGTTATGCTTCTGAATCAAGATGGCGGCACCCGTATGCTAAAGTCCTGAACAGAGTTGCAGCCCAGTGGGAAAAAGAATAAAAAGTAAGTGACTTAAAACTTTTAGATCTTGGAGAATAGATTTTTAAGGATTTTGGGCTTTTGATTAAATGATTCTGAAGGTCCAGTTTAATACACATTGGAGCGAGACGCTGGGCTGCGTTTAACATTTGACAGCCTTGTTCTGAATTATTCGGCCGCCATCAATCAGCCTCTTGAATCAAGTTTGATGAAATTGTAAAATTGCACATGGAAATCCAAGCTTTGCTTCCCTGGGACGGGCCCCGGGGCGGCAGAGGGGGAGCGCTCGCTCAGAGAAATAAAGGACTTCATTTACGCCGACCAATTAATAACATAAGAACCGAAATACTTTTAATGCGCGGAATGAAATATTAAGCGCAGAGCGTAACTTATGTGTCACTTTTTAGGGCCTGTGATTGGAAACACATGCGCCTGGGTGAAATAACATTGGCATTGTCCTGGCAGAGAGTTGGTGAAAGCGGCTTTTACATAGCGGCCTCAATGCCAGCATTCACCGCAAAGCCGCGATCCCCCGCCGCCTGAAACGCTAATGCTGGATTTAATACTGTGCGTTTGACTGACACCGCAGCTCTCCCTTCACTCTGTCACCGGACATCTCACTCCTTTTATTTTAATACATTGCATTTTATATTACTGTGTGTGGGGGAGAAAGGAAAAGAGGGATGAAGAGAAATAAGAATAGGGATAGCATGAAATAAGAATAGGGATGGGATAGAATAAGAATAGGGATGGGATAGGATAGAATAAGAATAGGGATGGGATGAAATAAGAATAGGGATGGGATAGAATAAGAATAGGGATGGGATAGGATAGAATAAGAATAGGGATAGGATGAAATAAGAATAGGGATGGGATAGGATAGAATAAGAATAGGGATGGGATGAAATAAGAATAGGGATGGGATGGAATAAGAATTGGGATGGGATAGAATAAGAATTGGGATGGGATAGAATAAGAATAGGGATGGGATGGAAAAAGAATAGGGATGGGATAGAATAAGAATAGGGATGGGATAGAATAAGAATAGGGATAGGATAGAATAAGAATAGGGATGGGATGGAATAAGAATAGGGATAGGATGAAATAAGAATAGGGATGGGATGGAATAAGAATAGGGATGGGATAGGATAGAATAAGAATAGGGATGGGATAGGATAGAATAAGAATAGGGATGGGATAGGATAGAATAAGAATAGGGATGGGATAGGATAGAATAAGAATAGGGATGGGATAGGATAGAATAAGAATAGGGATGGGATAGGATAGAATAAGAATAGGGATGGGATGAAATAAGAATAGGGATGGGATAGAATAAGAATAGGGATGGGATGGAATAAGAATAGGGATGGGATGGAATAAGAATAGGGATGGGATAGGATAGAATAAGAATAGGGATGGGATGGAATAAGAATAGGGATGGGATAGAATAAGAATAGGGATAGGATAGAATAAGAATAGGGATGGGATGAAATAAGAATAGGGATGGGATAGAATAAGAATAGGGATGGGATGAAATTAGAATAGGGATGGGATAGAATAAGAATAGGGATAGGATGAAATAAGAATAGGGATGGGATAGGATAGAATAAGAATAGGGATAGGATGAAATAAGAATAGGGATGGGATAGGATAGAATAAGAATAGGGATAGGATGAAATAAGAATAGGGATGGGATAGGATAGAATAAGAATAGGGATAGGATAGAATAAGAATAGGGATGGGATGAAATAAGAATAGGGATGGGATAGAATAAGAATAGGGATGGGATGAAATTAGAATAGGGATGGGATAGAATAAGAATAGGGATAGGATGAAATAAGAATAGGGATGGGATAGGATAGAATAAGAATAGGGATAGGATGAAATAAGAATAGGGATGGGATAGGATAGAATAAGAATAGGGATAGGATGAAATAAGAATAGGGATGGGATGGAATAAGAATAGGGAACAGGTGAGATCAGGTGAGCTTAATGTATCCTAAAAAAGCAAGAAAATAAGGGAGAATTCAAAAAAATCACAAGAATGTATAACAAACAGCAATAAAAATAGGTACATAAAGGAAAGGGAAAAGGAAAGGGCGCAAGAAAGAGAGAGAATGAAAGGTATGGGGGAAGTAAAGGACGAAAAAATGAATGAAAGAAAGAAAGATAGAAAGAGAAAGACAGGTGAAAATAAAAACTATTAAAGCAAATGCAGTATTAAATAAATAATATGTAAATTTTAAAATAAAAAAGTAGATAAGTAATAATAATAGTAAAAGCTGAAGTGTTTTGGGTGTAAACAGATAGATGCAGTGAGCATAATATGACAATATGGGTGGGAGAAAGAAGGAAGGAAAGAAGGGAGGAAGAAAGAAAGAAAGAAAGAAAGAAAGAAAGAAAGAAAGAAAGAAAGAAAGAAAGAAAGAAAGAAAGAAAGAAAGAAAGGAAGAAAGAAAAGAAAGAAAGAAAAAAGACAAAGAAAGATATGAAGGAAGAAAGAAGGGAGGGAAAGGAAGGAAAGAAAGAAAGAAAGAAAGAAAGAAAGAAAGAAAGAAAGAAAAAGAAAGGAAGGAAGGAAGGAAGGAATGGAAAAAAGGAAGGAAGGAAGAAAGAAAGAAAGAAAGAAAGATAGAAAGAAAGAAAGGGAAAATGAGAGATGAATAAAATAAAGATATTTCCCTAATGGAAAAGTGAAATGTAAAGAGAAAAAAAAACTAAAAATTAAGGAATAAATAAGTAAAAGCACATTTTTTTAAAATTTCTCTACAGATGAAAATATGACCTATAAAAAAGAGGGCAGACAATACAATATTTGCATATTTATAAGGAAAGAAAGAAGCAAAAAAAAGGTTAAATAAATCAGAATATTATTAGAGATAGCTCAAGTGAGTATTAAATATAATAATATGGCGAAAATTTAGGGGAAAGAAAAGAAAAGAACAAAAAAAGGAATACATGAATGATCCTGTGTATCTGCCCTGTGAGTCTGGAACTAATAATACTATAAAAATAATAATATAATATCTAATAATAATGAATGATAATGAGAAAAGAGCGAAAGCAAGGTAGCTGAAAGGGAGCAAAAACAAAAGATAAAGGAGCAAGAAAGTAGAGAGTCGGGTTAAATTGTAGGTTAGAGAGGAGACGTGAAATAGAGAAAAAATGTGTATTAATTTGGTAAAAAGAGTTTGCGGAAAATAGATAGAAGGAAAAAAAGAAAGAAAGGGTGAAAGGTAAGAAAGAATTGTATTATTCATTTAGACGCCTCTACAGATGAACAGGGGCATAACTATAAGAGGTGCAGAGGATTAAACCGGATCGGGGCCCAGAAGGTCAGGGGGACCTCCCCATTGTTGCTCCTCCATCTAATGAGAGGAGGGGTCACTTATACACCCGAACTGAATAAAACTCCCGCCAAGCTTGTGGTTTTCTTCTCCTGGTAGGAATAAAATCCAGGGGTGACAGGTTTAGTGTATCAGGGGTGACAGAGCCTGTCACCCGATTTCCTCTTCCTTTCTTGAATAAAGATAAAAAAAAAGCCTGGCTGGATATTTCTAGACGCCGGGTGTATATATGACCTCTCCTCCCGCCATCCAGCATATTTATATAGATTTTTATTATTGGGCCATTTTTTTTGAGAGTGCAACTTTAAGCATCATTTTAAAGGAAGGAAGAACCACGTGTCTCTGCGGTTTCAGTCTTTAGTTTTATAGCTGCATCTGAGTTCAAAATTTACTTTATGATCCTTAACAGGGCCCCATTTAGAGTTCCTACCAGGGCCCCATCACATTTAGGCCCTTATTTATCAAGGGCTAGCGCCAGGTAGTGTCTGACGAGCGCCAGGTACCGACAGCTAACGGCGGCTACCGACTCAAGCACGCCCGGCGGCGGTCACAATGACGCATTTATCACGCTAAACGAGGCTAGCGCCGGCGAGAGCGTCAGCTAGCGCGGGATTCATCATGTAGCCGACTGCAACGAACAGCGCCGCTGCTAATCCCATCACAGCGACAGGTATGACCTGGCGCTCCCTGGCGTTGTCCAATGCATTTCAATGGAGCAATCTTTAAATAATCATAATTAATTGCTATTAATGTTTTTTTTTTTTTTTTAATGTCAAAAATTCTGTGACCACTTCTGCAATGTTAGGTTTTTTTTTAAAGTAAAAAAAATAAAAATAAAATAAAAAATGTGCAGAATTGATATTACAGGTCTGATATTAATTTATTCATATTACAAAATGTTTAGAAAAACTTGTATAATTTTTACATATAAAAAAAATGGTTGTTTGGGGGTTAAAAACTACTTTACACACATCGCCGCCAGCGCTCTGGGGTTTAAACAAGGAATTCACAGCGCGAGAAATTTTTGAGCGTGATTTGTTAATGAATCTGCAGCAAGCCGTTCGCTCTGGCCATTCGCTGTCAGGCGCACCCATACAACGCGGAACCTGTGAAACAGCGACCCCAACCCCGTATTCAACATTACCGCACACCGACTGAGTCGCTGTCAACAAGCAAACCCCGGCCAAGCACAGCGAATACTAGCTGGCGCTGTGAAAATCACGCTACTGGCGCTCATCTGTCGCTACCTGGCGCTATTAATGAATCGGCCTCTTGGTTACGCTACTGAATTAAAAGGTAAAGCATAAAAAGTAGATGGCAGATAATGAATAAAACAAACAGTGTATCTTTTCTAAAGAGGAACACAACCAAACCAGGTATTGGGGAATAAACTATTAATGTTAATGCCCTTAAACAATACACAATGGAAACTAATTGGGATAAGTTTTAATAACAGGAGAGTGCACACCACCGGCTCGCTTTGTGGAACATTACACATGTACATTAAACACTGATTTTAATAATTGGAATCATCAGAATCAGGTACTATTCCATCTCCTTTTATTCCTAATTGTTCAATATTGAAATTATTAACTAGTTTACTAACATTATGAAATGTCTGTCTGTTTGTTACACCAATAGGGCATTGAGAAAGCCAAGATTGGCGAAACATGATACATGTCTGCCCGTCAAAAAGAGTTGATGTAATGTAATGTCTGAAATAAGTGATGATGAAATTTGAAGTTTATGTATTGTAATAGATAGAAGTATATAATGTAAAAAAAGCTAATATAGCAACTGTTTTTATTGATATTAAATAAACTGATTTAGAAATTATAATTACTAATAGGTGTGGTTATAGTGCTGAGCCCAAAAAAGCTTCCCAGGGTAACCTAGCCCAGGACACGATAGCAAACAGTATAAACATAGAATATAGGAGAAATATAGGAGAAATAGGAGAATATAAAGCTGTTAGAGAGAAGGCTGAGGAAGATCTGGGCGCAGAGGGCATCATGGGGCGGGATGGTCCCTGCGGAATCTTCCGGGACACCTTGCTGTCCGCACGTTGGGGGTCAAGTGCTCGGCGCTGATAAGTCGCTATCAGCTTATAAGAGGTGTCTTGTGGAATATCTCTTTGAATGCTTCTCTTCAGCTCCAAGTTCAGCAGTGAAATGTTACACGGAGATAATGGGTCCTCGCTGCAATGTGTGCTGCGCCGTGTGACGCCCGTTATGGTGCTGCCGAGAACTTCAAAGAGGTCATGGAACATACAGACAAGATGGTGACTAGAGCGATGGGTGACATGTGACAGGTGGAGCGCGGGACTTCTATCTATGCCTGGGGACAAAAAGAGGCAGGAGCAGACTGGCCATAGGGAAACCTGGGAGAATTCCCGGTGGGGTGCACTGCTTTGGAGCCGGTAGGTCTGCTGCCTCTAACATTCTCATCCAACTGCTGCTTTCCAGGCTTGCACCCCCTAACCCAGCCAATATCCTGCCTTTGTAGCTACATTATGCGGCTCTGTTTATGCTCCAATCTCATACCTCAGTAAGGCAATAGTATGGTAGAAGAATTACCCGTTGGAATGGTGGACTAGAAGATTCAGGAGAGAGAATCATGTGACCTCAGAAGCAAGAGAGAGACCCATGTGACCTCAGGAACCGGGGAGAGAACCCCATGACCTCAGAAAAAGGAGAGAGACCCATGCGACCTTAGAAACAGGAGAAAGAACCATGTGACCTCAGAAACAGGAGAGAGAACCACGTGACCTCCCATTTGACCTCAGAAACCAGAGAGAGAATCATGTGACCTCAGAAACCAGAGAGAGAATCATGTGACCTCAGAAGCAAGAGAGAGACCCATGTGACCTCAGGAACCGGAGAGAGAACCATGTGACCTCAGAAACAGGAGAGAGAACCATGTGACCTCAGAAACAGGAGAGAGAACCATGTGACCTCAGAAACCGGAGAGAACCATGTGACCTCAGAAACCGGAGAGAGAACCATGTGACCTCAGAAACAGGACAGAAAACCATGGGACCTCAGAAACAGGAGAAAGAACCATGTGATTTCAAAAACTGGAGAGAGAACCCTGTGACCTCAGGAACAGGAGAGAGAACCACATGACCTTAGGTACAGAAGAGAGAACCATGTGACATTAGAAACAGGAGAGAGAACCATGTGACCTCAGAAACAGAAGAGAGAACCATGTGACCTCAGGAACAGCAGAGAGAACCACGTGACCTTAGAAACAGAAGAGAGAACTACGTGACCTTAGAAACAGGAGAGAGAACTACGTGACCTTAGAAACAGGAGAGAGAACCACGTGACCTTAGAAACAGGAGAGAACCACGTGACCTTAGAAACAGGAGAGAGAAACACATGACCTTAGAAACAGAAGAGAAAACCATGTGACCCCAGGAACAGGAGACAGAGCCACATGACCTTAGGAACAGAAGAGAGAACCACCTGACCTTAGAAACAGGAGAGAGAACCATGTGACCTCAGAAACAGAAGAGAGAACCATGTGACCTCAGGAACAGCAGAGAGAACCACATGACCTTAGGAACAGAAGAGAGAAACACGTGACCTTAGAAACAGGATAAAGAACCACGTGACCTTAGAAATAGGAGAGAGAACCACATGACCTTAGAAACAGGAGAGAGAACCACGTGACCTTAGAAATAGGAGAGAGAACCACATGACCTTATAAACAGGAGAGAGAACCATGTGACCTCAGAAACAGAAGAGAGAACCATGTGACCTCAGGAACAGCAGAGAGAACCACATGACCTTAGGAACAGAAGAGAGAACCAACCAGACCTTAGAAACAGGAGAGAGAACCATGTGACCTCATAAACAGAAGAGAGAACCATGTGACCTCAGGAACAGCAGAGAGAACCACATGACCTTAGAAACAGGAGAGAGAGCCGCGTGACCTTAGAAACAGGAGAGAGAGCCGCGTGACCTTAGAAACAGGAGAGAGAACCATGTGACCTTAGAAACAGTAGAAAACCACGTGACCTCAGAAACAGGAGAGAGAGCTGTGTGACCTTAGAAACAGGAGAGAGAACCACGTGACCTCAGAAACAGGAGAGAGAACCATGTGACCTTAGAAACAGGAGAGCGAACCACGTGACCTTAGAAACAGGAGAGAGAACCACGTGACCTCAAAAACAGGAGAGAGAGCCGCGTGACCTTAGAAACAGGAGAGCAAACCACGTGACCTTAGAAACAAGAGAGAGAACCACGTGACCTCAGAAACAGGAGAGAGAGCCGCGTGACCTTAGAAACAGGAGAGGCAGCCATAATTCATTCAGTTCCAAGGTAAACTGCCACATAATGGCAGTTAAGTTCATAGTAATTTCAGATTTATTGCAGTTATTATAACTGATAAGGCTGACCCCCAATACTGAGCTGTGTTTACCTGATTGTATCATCGCTGGAAAGCACCAGGGAGCAATATAGCCAACCATTTGAACAGCAGACTGCATCCTGGTAGTAATTTTATGAATATTGGGCAAAGGCTTTAATATTAGAGCACTGGGCTGTGAATAGAAAGTGATGCCATAAGCATCCTTTCTGGGTATAGGATTACTTTAACTGTAAGCAGCTGACAGGTCTCCCCTCAAGGTGGAACATGAAGCATCCCAGCAGCTGAATGAGGAAAGAGGAGCCGGGCCCCTGGAAAAGCCGTGCGCGGGAGGAAGCAGAGGCCGACGCGTTTTCGGCCGGCACAAGTGCTTTTTGTCAGCCTGACGATTTTATTTGCAATGGCAAATGTGTAAATCCGCAGCTTGGGATTTTTGGCAGCAGAGCGACCGCCTGTAACATTTTCATGGTGGTGATAAATTGTGAGGGGAGAGCCATGTTTGATGCCTGAAACAAACATGTGGCTCCCTAACCCCGGATAATACGAGCCACGGAGGCCCGGACGCTCTCCAACGCCTTTCATGACCCAGCTGCAAATAGGTTCGACAATCTGGGGAGGCTTAGTTGGTGGGGAGGCTCCTGCATCATTGTCTTTGGTTATAAAGATCTGGGAGGCTTGTCGCCTCCATCCAGGTAATCCTGAGAGGCCCGAGTCAGGGATAGTGTGGGAATCCTGCAAGGCTGACAATTCAATGGGAAATCATTCAAGCACCGCTGTTACAACATGGCCAGCAACCAATGAGATGCTACAGACCAGAAGGTGCCAGATGTAAAGCACACCCAGCATTAAAGCGGGCCTCTTCTTCTGTATCCTCCCTTATACCCTAATAGGTTGTAAGCTCTTCTCCTGTATTCTCCCTTATACCCTAATAGATTGTAAGCTCTTCTCCTTCTGTATCCTCCCATATACCCTAATAGATTGTAAGCTCTTCTCCTGTATTCTCCCTTATACCCTAATAGATTGTAAGCTCTTCTCCTTCTGTATCCTCCCTTATACCCTAAAAGATTGTAAGCTCTTCTTCTCCTATATCCTTCGTTATACCCTAATAGATTGTAAGCTCTTCTCCTTCTGTATCCTCCCGTATACCCTAATAGATTGTAAGCTCTTCTCCTTCTGTATCCTACCTTATACCCTAATAGATTGTAAGCTCTTCTCCTTCTGTATCCTCCCTTATACCCTAAAAGATTGTAAGCTCTTCTCCTTCTGTATCCTCCCTTATACCCTAATAGATTGTAAGCTCTTCTCCTTCTACATCCTCCCTTATACCCTAATAAATTGTAAGCTCTTTTCATTCTGTATCCTCCCTTATACCCTAATAGATTGTAAGCTCTTCTTCTTCTGTATCCCCCTTATACCCTAATAGATTGTAAGCTCTTCTCCTTCTGTATCCTCCCTTATACCCTAATAGATTGTAAGCTCTTCTCCTTCTGTATCCTCCCCTATACCTTAATAGATTGCAAACTATTCCCCTTCTACATCCTCCCTTATACCCTAATAGATTGTAAGCTCTTCCTCCTTCTATATAACAATGTATTTCCTAATAGACTGTAAGCCCCTTTTTTCCCTATTTTGGTGGAATGTATCAATTCTTTGTTATAATTTAGAGTATTTCTTCTCCTCAATGACATAAAGCTGCGTTGTCGGCATTGTCTCTCGGGTTGGTGGGAAGGGAAGCGCTCGGGTGAAGGTTGGGTCACTCATGCCAGAAAAAATGCCCCTTTCAACACTTCGGGAACACAGCGCAATTACTGATAGCGGCGCGGGCTGCATGACATGGCCACTGATGTGTATTGTTAAGGTGGAACGCTCATCCCTCTGCAGCACCGAAACCTGCAGCTGCCTTCCCTTCCCATCCAGGTCACAGGAAGGCATCCAGGGCTGGCAGCAGATTTTCTTGGGCCCCATATAAACCCAAATGTCTGTCCACCCTTCAGACCTATTGCTGCCCTTATTATTTTGCACCCATTTACTTGATGTTGGTGCTGGATATTTGATTGATGAATATTAATAAATGTCTTAATAATAATTAATAATAACTTAATAATTAATAACTGCCCTCCGAGTGTCATGTGCTACCACCATTCAGAGCAGGTATTGGGTCCAGATAATTTAATATAAAATATGTAATTTAATAATAATAATAATAATAATAATTTATTATGTAATATGTGTTCCACATTGTGGTAATTGCTACCCTTGGATGACAAAGCCTGTCTATATTGTGGTGGATGGCATCCTTACATGATAAAGCTGGTCTACAGTGTGGTACCCATGGATGGTCTACACAGTGGTAGGTGGCACCTATGGATGCTATATGTGGTTTACAAGATAGTATGTATGGATGAAATAGGTGGTCCACAGGATGATAGGTGGCACTTTAGGATGGCACAGGATGTACCCTTGGATAGCATAGGCTGTCTACACAGTGGTAGGTGGTACCCTTGGATTCTATATGTGTTTCACAAGGTAGTACGTATGGATGATATAGGTGGTCCACAGGATGGTAGTGGCTTAGGAGGGTGGGTAGCTCATGGGGGTTATGTACCAACCATTTTTGATATAGCTAGTACATGGGGTGGTTGGCATTACCCTTGGATGATATAGGTAATCCACAGTGTGGAATCTTTGGATAGTATACATGGTTCACAGGGTGGTGGGTGGTACACTTAGATAATATAGGTGGTCCACTGGTGGTAAGTGATACCCTTGGATGGTTTAGGTTTTCCAAAAAAGTGATACAGTAGGTGGCACCCTTGGATGGTATCGTGGTAGGTGGTACCACTGAATAACCTTGGTTTTCCAAAGAGCAGTACATGCTACCCTTGCATGACACAGGTGGCCCACAGTGTGTTACCCATGGATGGTCCACAAGATTGTGAGTACGTTTGGATGATATAGTTAGTCCACATGATAGTAGGTGTCACTCCAGGATAACATAGGATGGTGGGTAGTACCCTTGATTGACATAGGCTGTCTACACAGTGGTAGGTTGGTACCCTTGCATGATGTAGGTTGTCTGTAGGGGGTTATGTATCAACCTTGATTGCAATAGGTAGTCCATGGGGTGGTTGGTGGTACTCTTAGAAGACCTAGGTTGTACACAGAATGGTAGGATGTAATCTTGGATGATATAGCTGATGCACAGAGTGGTCCCGTTGGATGGTATGTGGTTCACAGAATGGCAGACGGTACCCTTGGATGACATAGGTTTTCTATGGGTGGGGTTATGTACCAACCTTGATTGATATAGGTAGTCAGGGGGGGTGGCGGTACTCTTGGAAGATCTAGGTTGGCAGCAGAATGGTTGGTTGTAAACTTGGATGATATAGGTGATCCACAATGTGGTCTCCTTGTGGTTCACAGGATGGTAGGCGGTATCCTTGGATGATGTAAGTTGTCCATGGGGGGTTATGTACCAACCTTGATTGATATAGGTAGTCCAGGGTGGTGGCGGTACCCTTGGAAGACCTAGGTTGGCCACAGAATGGTACGTTGTAACCTTGGATGGTATGTGGTTCACAGGATGCTAGGTGGTACCCTTGGATGATATAGGTTGTCTATGGGGGGGTTATGTACCAACCTTGATTGATATAGGTAGTCTGGGGGGGTGGCGGTACCCTTGGAAGACCTAGGTTGGCCACAGAATGGTAGGTTGTAACCTTGGATGATATTGGTGATCCATAATGTGGTCCCCTTGGATGGTATGTGTTTCACAGGTTGGTAGGCGGTACCCTCGGATGATATAGGTTGTCCATAGGTGGTTATATACCAACCTTGATTGATATAGGTAGTCCGGGAGGGGGGTGACAGTACCTTTGGAAGACTTAGGTTGGCCACAGAGTGGTTGTAAACTTGGATGATACAGATGATCCCCAATGTGGTCCCCTTGGATGGTATGTGGTTCACAGGATGGTAGGCGGTGTTGCATGATGTAGGTTGTCTATGGAAGGTTATGTACCAACCTTGATTTCAGTAGGTAGTCCATGGGGTGGTTGGTGGTACCCTTAGAAGACCTAGGTTGTACACAGAATGGTAGGTTGTAAGCTTGGATGATATAGCTTATGCACAGAGTGCTCCCCTTGGACCCTTGGATGGTATGTGGTTCACAGGATGGTAGGCAGTACCCTTGGATGATATAGGTTGTCCATGGGGGTTGTAAACGTGGATGATATAGGTGATCCACAATGTGGTCCCCTTGGATGGCATGTGGTTCACAGAATGGTAGGTGGTGTCCTTGGTTGATTATAATGAGGTGGTCCTCTGGGTGGTACCTTTGGATGACACAGGAGATCCACAGGGTGGTGGGTGGTACCATTGGATGACATATGCCACCAGAGGGGTAGGTGGCAGTTTAGTGGGGTACATATGGTATGATGGTTTCAAGCTTAGTAGCATAACCCAAATAAATGTATGGTTGCAGCAGGTCTATACAACTGAGCTTTATGGGGCCCAAAAGTGACCTTACCACCACTTTACATGGAATGGTTCCAAGTGACTAGATGGGGACTAATACTGCCAGCACTAAAATGCTTTGCACTGCACTTTATTACTGTGGGGAGGTTAGGCATGGCTGGGCCCCATCAGAACACACTTTGCCCGGGCCCCATACTGTACATTTCTGTTGTAAACCCCAAAAACTAAGCAAATTACTGAGCTCCGATCCCACCCACCACCCCACTATCAGAAATAAAGAAGTATAGGGAATACATAGGGCAAGCGAAAGGCGCGCGCTGTATCCCAGCAGCCCGCGCTTCACTGCGAGATACAAAGAGACAATTTCCTATCAGGACACTTCTGTCGATGGCGGTGATTTGCAGGCAGCTAACTCTCGGTAATCGTTTCCAGGAGCTAAATCCACTCCACAGACAACAACACAAATCTGCACCGAGGACTCAAGCGCTGAAAAATCCATACACCAGAAAACTGCTAAAACCATTCAACATCAGCTACTTTTTCCCTATGTTATTTCAACACGATAAATCAGGGATCAGATGTTACAGTTACAGAGAAAAAAACTTGGGGGTAGTTAAATGTTCTTTCTGCATTCACGGGTTTACAAACCATAAAACATATGCATGTGTGTGCTAAAATCATTCAGCATCAGCACCTGTTCTACTCTAACTCAATTGGCTTAAAGCGGACCTTCACCCTGAATAAAAGCCTATCTTATATGTTTCCCACACCCTGTACATACAGATTACCCACATTAATCCAGACCTTCACCCTGAATAAGAGTCTGTCTTATATGTTTCCCCCACCCTGTACATACAGATTGCTCACATTAATCCGGTCCTTCACCCTGAATAAAAGCCTATCTAATATGTTTCCCCAACAATGTACATACAGATTATCCACATTAAAAATCATCCTAACTGCATCTACTGCATGTTATGACCCTTTAAACATCCAAGATGATGGCTTATGGAGCATCAGGCAGCCTGCAAACAGGAAGTCTTCTGACTGTGTCGCTCTGCATTCTGGGATTGCTGTCCTTTCCCTGACCCCAGCTCTGCTCTGTCTGTGCAAAGCACAGCTATAACCTGCCCCCCCTGTACTTTATCCTGCTCTCCTCTCCTCAGTATGTGATACTTCTAAGTCAAGGTGGCGGCGCCCTTATCCTAGAGTCCTGAACAGAGTTGCAGCCCAACAGGGGAAAGAATACATAGCAAGTGACTAAAAACGTAAAATATATTAATTTTAGATGCTGGGGAGGGCTAGGGTTTGGGCTTTTCATTTAAATCATGCTGAAGTGCGGGATGTCCCCCCTGGCTGGATGGCGGGGTGCGGGGTCGGTGTGCCGGGCTCCGTGGGGTTCGACTTGTTATCGGCTGATGTAACGTGGTTGTGGCGGTCTCCGGTCTGATTCTTGGGGCGCTCGGCTTGATGCCAATCGCCAGGGTAGAACGGGAGTCCCCTGTTCATCGTCCGGGACCCAGTTGTGCCTGGGTGGCCGTGGAATTGGACCGGAGAGGCTTTGGTTCCTTATGACACGGGGGTGGGATTCCCGCGGCGCGCCGGCTTGGCGCCCCCAACGTTCGTAGGGCGGGATAACGGATATCGGGGAACTGTTATGGCACTATGTAAAGCTATTGTAATGTTGGTCTGTTAAATGGATGGTCTGCTGTACTGTGTAGCACATTTTGTATGTATTTTCTTTGATTTACCAATAAAAACAGATTAAACTAAATCATGCTGAAGGTCCGGTTTAACTATAATAAATTGCAGGTTAGGTGTCAAGGGTTAAGCAAATAAAAAAAACTTGGGTAGGGCAAACGCTTTTTCAAGAATCATTAAAAACTGCTAAAACCATACCTCCCAACTGTCCTTGATTTGGAGGGACTGTCCCTCTTTTGAGTCCATGTCCCACTCTCCCTCTTTGTTCTCATTTGCCCCTCTTTAACGGATCTTCAGCAATTAATGATTCATTTGCCTATTTAAAACCCATATAAAAACTTTAACTGCTACAACCTATCTCCTATCCATCAATCAATGAGGGGGTGTGGCCTAATTTAACAAATGTCCCTATTACTCAACCCAGGTTGGTAGGTATGCGAAAACCATTCAAGATCAGTTAGTTTTTCTCCACATTATTTTATGGTCCTAAACAACAAATTAGAGCTCAGATGTCCTAGTTACAGAATAAAAAATGTCTCATACATCTCAATAGGAGACAATGTTCACATGAACCCCAAGAGTTATTTCGACTAGATTGTGCTTTTATTTGGAAGTGTGCTAAAACCATACCTCCCAAGTGTCCCTGATTTGGAGGGACTGTCCCTCTTTTGAGTCCATGCCCTCCTGTCCCTCGTGGTTCTCCTTTGTCCCTCTTTGAGGTGTAACATGCAGATCTCCATCAATAAATGATTCATTTGCCTATTCCAAGTGTTTCTATCGTTGTAACTGTTACACCCTGTCTCCTATCCATCAATCAATGAGGGGGTGTGGCCTAATTTAACAATTGTCCCTCTTTCCCACACTGAAAAGTTGGTAGGTATGCTAAAACCATTCAACATAAGCTGCTTTTCCAAACGATGCTTATGGTTGGTGGATCTGTTTTAGTGTGACAAGGAGGTGGAAATTAAAATGTGGCATCAAATTTTAAAGCCTAGCGTTGCCTGTTTTTTTTTTTTTAAAGGGGGCCCGACAAAAACCTTTCCATGAGTGGGCCCTGTGTTCTGCTTCCCTGAGTGTCTGTATGTTTCTCATATGTCTAAAACGGGGAGCAATACAAGTGAATAGACAGTGTCAGATCGGGATGCCTGGGGTCCAACAGTAGAAGTGACACTGGGGGGTCCACCCCCCATTTAGGGACACCTGTATCTCATCACAGGCTCGGATTGGCCGAGGGCCCAACGGGTTTTTACTGGTAACCCCATACCTCCCAAGTGTCCCTGATTTGGAGGGACTGTCCCTCTTTTGAGTCCATGTCCCCCTGTCCCTCATTGATCTCATTTGTCCCTCTTTGAGGTGTAACACGCAGATCTGCATCAATAAATGATTCATTTGCCTACTTAAAGTGTTTATATTGTTGTAACTGTTACATTCTATTTCCTATCTATCCCTCAATGAAGGGGCGTGACCTAATTTTACAAATGTCCCTCTTTCCCACCCAGAAAAGTTAGTAGGTATGGGTAACCCTGTGGGCCAGTCTGAGCTTGTGAACCAATACAAGTGCCTCTGTTTAAAAGGACAGTCCCTCTTTACAAACTAATTCAAATGAGGGGCAGTGCTTTTAAACAGGGACACTTAGAAGCAAAAAAAAAAACTAATGGTTGCTTTTTGTCAGTCTTCGTTTGGGGCCACCTTAAGAGAGCTTCTCTGGCATGCTCATCCTCATTGTCCGGGACGCGGTGTGCTGCGCCTAATCTGCGGCGGACAGTTAATAAGGCTCCCGATGAATGATCCGCAGGGGTTTCTGCACCGCTAATTTCCGTAACTATCACCCTCTGACAGACGGCCCGAGGGACGGCGGGTTCAGGGAGCCTTCGCCCGCCGGACAGAACAACGGCCCTGTATTGTGCCGCCCGCAGTATCCCGTTACAGTGATCTCATATGAGATGCCTTCTCCGCGCCGAATGATCTGTGCATCCAATGTAATGTAAAGGTCAGGCCACTGCCAGCCGCTCGCCGGGGGAACGATCCTCCCTCCCCCCGACCCATACACAGGCAGATCTATTCCAACATGTACTGTAATGATTGTATTGAATTGTGCAATCAGATTGTAAGGTAAGCTCAGGCATAGATCAGTGTAGGGTGATGCTCCCTTATATCAAGATAGCCAATCAAAATCCCTACCTTTAGTTTCCACCCCCATCCTTTAGCCTGTAAGCTCACAAGGGCAGGTCTCTCCTTCCTATTGTCTCCTGTGCTCACAACACCTGGTTTGAACCTCGTAGCATCTAGTTTCTATTGTTCCCTGTACTATATGTTTTACCCTGTTTGTAATCATAACAAAAAAGCAGTGGCCGTGGAACTCTGCCACACCAATCTCCACAAAGGAAGCACCAATATATATTCAAAAAGTAATACATAGGCCCTTATTTATCACGGGCTAGCGCCAGGTAGTGTCTGACGAGCGCCAGGTAGCGGCAGCTAACGGCGACTACCGACTCAAGTACGCCCGGCGGCGGTCACAATGACGCACTTATCAAGCAAAATGAGGCTAGCGCCGGCGAGAGCAACGGCTAGCGCGGCATTCATCATGAAGCCGCCTGGACCGAACAGCGCCGCTGCAAATTCCCTCACAGCGCCAGGTATGAGCTGTCGCTCCCTGGCGATGTCCAATGCATTTCAATGGAGCAATCTATAATTAATAATAATTAATTGGTATTATTTTTTTTATTTTTTTTTTTAATGTCAAAAATTCGGAGACCACTTCTGCAATGTTAGGATTTATTTTTAAGTAAAAAAAAATGTAAAAAAAAATTTGTGCAGAATTGATCTAACAGGTCTGAGATTAATGTATTCATATTACAAAATGATTATAAAAACATGTATAATGTTACATTCAAAAAATATGGTTGTTTAGGGGTTAAAAACTAGATAATACCCATCGCCGCCAGCGCTCTGGGGTTTAAACAAGGAATGGACAGCGACAGCACATTCGGAGCGTCATTTTTTAATGAATATGAAGCTAGCCGTTCGCTCTGGCCATTCGTTGTCAGGCGCTCACATACAACGCTGGACCTGTGAAACAGCGACCCCCCAGCCCGTATTCAACATTACCGCACACCGACTGAGTCGCTGTCATCAAGCTAACGCCGGCCAAGCACAGCGAATACTGGCTGGCGCTGAAAAAATCACGCTGCAGTTGCTCATCTGGCGCTACCTGGCGCTATTAATGAATCGGCCTCCCCGTAACATAGTATGTAAGGCTGAATAAAGACTTTAGTCCATCCAGTTCAGCCTGTTTATCTCCTTCCAGTGGTCTAGTAGCCATAGCCGGAAATGTTATTACATGCCAGGAAGGCATCAAGGCCACTTTTGAACGTTTTTACTGTATCCATCATTACTACCTCCTCTGGCAGCGAGTTCCATAGTCTCACTGCTCTTACAGAGAAGAATTCCCTCCTATGTCGGTGGAGAAAGCACCTTTCCTCTAACCTTAGTGGATGCCCCCGGGTTATGGTTACACTCCGGGGTATAAATAGATTGTGGGACAGATCTTTGTATTGACCCCGAATATATTTATACATAGTTATTAGATCACCCCTCAATCGTCTTTTTTCTAGACTAAATAAGCCTAACTTGGACAATCTTTCCGGGTACTCTAGCCCCCGCACTCCTTTTATTAACTTTGTTGCCCTTCTTTGAACGCTCTCCAGTTCTGATATGTCCTTCTTAAGCACAGGTGCCCAGAACTGTACACAGTCCTCCATATGGGGTCTGACCAGTGACTTGTACAGGGGTAAAATGATGCTCTGGTCATGAGCACCTATGCCCCTCCTGATGCACCCCATGATCCTATTTGCCTTGGCAGCAGCTGCCTGGCATTGATTACTATAGTTGAGCTTATTGTCAACTAAAACCCCTAGGTCCTTTTCCATTGTTGTTTTACCAAGTGTTTCTTTATTTAATGTGTAATCATGACACAGATTTCTCCTTAATCAAAAAATAAATACATTTTATTGAAACAATGTAATCACACCTAAAAACAACACATACTACAAAAGACACTTAAAAACATGCTGCTCTACTACATCACAAATACCCCAATTAATTGCCCTCAATACATGATAATACCTGAGACCCCCAAAATTGCGTGCTGGCACCAAAACCTATCCTATACACATATACAAATATATATATATATATATATATATATATATATATATATATATATATGCATATATATCCTTGAGCCTTCAACACTGAGCCGTAAAAGACAAAAGAGGAAATTCATTTATATGTGTATTCATTGATAATAAAGTGACGTGCAATAAAGTGAAGGGGCTAATGCCAAAAGCACTTCCCCTGAAGTACATCTATATTCATCTCAGTGAAAATGAAATGAATAAAGGAAATTTGAATAACTACCAAAGATACTATTGCACAAAATATTACAAGCAAACTTAATCAATCATGGAGAAATAGCAACCATAATAGCAACAATAATAACGTAGTTGTACATGGACAGTTGTGTTTGTAATCATACCTTGTAAAGCGCTACGGAAGACGATTGCGCTATATAAATAAACATTAATAATAATAATCGCTCAATTCTGAAGCTACACACCATCAGTGACGATTCCTGGGAATGCACTCAGGGATCTCCTAATTAGGCCCCTTTTGCATTTCACAAATGCGGTGGAAGCACACAAACGCAGCGCAGTGCACAATTGCGTGCCGCATTGTGCGTTTGTTGAAGTGTGGTTTAGGGGAGGCTTGACATGCCGCCCTACACTGTGTCGTTGTTTCCTGCCCACCAGTGGGTGGGGCATCCAGCTCCAGCAGGAGGGCTAGGTGGTGGGGTGTCGGGGGCAAGGCGGGGGACAAGGCGGAGAGGTTACGAAGAGGTCCTTCATAATTAAAGCGGACCAACAACCTTGCACAACTATAAAAATAAACATCCCTTATCCCATCTGAATGTACTGAATCATTGTCAGCATATACATTTGCTTCTGCATCCTCTCAAAGCTGAAACGTAATCTCACTGATTTTCTTCTGGTGCGGAAGGCTGAGGCGACTGCGGGGAAGGAGGCGGCAGCTCCAAAGGGGGTGGGGCATCCAGCTCCAGCGGGGGGCTAAGCGGCGGCTCTGCCGAGGGGACAAGGTGGGGGACTCCGGAGAGGTTCCGGAGAGGTTCTTCATACTTAAACCGAACCAACACACAACTAAAAAAAAACCCTCCCTGAACGTATGATACTGAATCATTGTCAGCACATACATTTGCTCCTGCATCCTCTCAAATCTAAAATGTCATCTCACTGATTTTCCCCTGGTGGTGGCCATTTTGAAGCTCCCCAAAGACTTCCTTTCCCAGCTTCCCAGCTGTGCTGCTGCCTAGATTTAAAGCGAGCCTTCACCCTGACTAAGAGCTTATCTTCCCCCACCCTGTACACACAGAATGCTCACATTAAGAATAATCCTACCTGCATCTACTGCATGGTATGAGCCTTTAAACATCTAAGATGGCGGCACATGGAGTATCAGGCTGCCTGCAAACAAGAAGTGTCCTCTGACTGTGGCGCTCTGCATTCAGGGATTGCTGTCCTTTTTCTGACCCCAGCTCTGCTCTTCTGTGCAAAGCACAGCTATAACCCGCCCCCTGTACGTTTGCCCCCTCTCCTCAGTATGTGATGCTTCTGAGGCAAGATGGCGGCGCCCGTATCCTAGAGTGCTGAACAGAGTTGTAGCCCAGTGGTGAAGAGAAAAAAAAGTAAATGGCTAAAAAACTGAAAATATATTAGTTTTAGATGCTGGGGAATAGTTTTTTAAAGGTTTGAGCTTTTCATTAAATTATGCTGAAGGTCCAGTTTAACTGACAGATAACCCACAATACACAGCAACAGGAAACCCAGCAGCACTTCCTCTTTGGAGGCAGCCTGCAGATCCATGAGATACCATTGCAAAAAGGTAAGTGAATTTTTATGTGCAGCAATCTGAATTGCCTTGGGGTGAGGTGCACATGGGCACTGTTTCTTGTAAGGATGTTGAACCGATTTGAGTAATGGTCTACAAAGTCGGATGGAGAAGTTATCCATACTTCAGTATATACCAGCCGAGTGAGACGGATTATCTCTTCGCATCTAAGTAAATGCCAGTCAATTGCGGTAGAGAAGATCGCCATACTTTATTAAATAGAGCCCATGTGAGATGGAGATGTTCTCCAAAGTTTAGACAATACAAGGGCAAGTAAGGTGAAGAAAATGACCAGACTTCAGTAAATGCTGCCAAAGTTAGGTGCAGAAGGTCACCACACTTTGACAAATACTAGGCAAGTGAGGCAAAGAAGTTCTCCAAACTCTATCAAATACCAACCAAATAAGGAGAAGAAGATCTCCAAACTTGGCCAAGTTAGGTGCAGAAGGTCACCACACTTTGACTAATACTAGGCAAGTGAGGCAAAGAAGTTCTCCAAACTCTATCAAATACCAGCCAAATAAGGAGAAGAAGATCTCCAAACTTGGCCAAGTTAGGTGCAGAAGTTTACCAAACTTTAGTAAATAGCCAACTAATCGAAGTCAAGCAGATCTGCCAAATTTAGTAAAAAAATAAGTCAGGTAGGCTCTCCAAACTTTAGTTAATACTAGCCAAGTGAAGTGAAAAAAAGATCTCCAAACTTGACCAAGGTGAAGAAGACGTCAAGGTCAATCAAGTTAAATTGAGATATTTACCAAATTCCAGTAAATATGAACGCGTGAGGTAGATAAAGTACATGCATACAGGGAAATTGAGGTGGAGAAGTTATCTAAACCTAATCAAATGCTAGCTAAGTGTTTGAGGAAGTCCAAGCAAGTTCTCCAGAATTTACTATATACCAGCCAAGTGAGGTGAAAAAGATCTCCAAACTTGGCCAGGTGAGGTGAAATGCTTGAGGTCCAGATAAGGTCTGGAGAAGTTCCGTTTGCAAATACCAACCAAGGTGAAGAAGATCTCCAAGGTCAGTCAAGTCAGTAAATCTGAATAAATGAGGTAGATAAGGTACATACATACAGGGAAATTGAGGTGGTGAAGTTATCTAAACCTAATCAAATGCTAGATAAGCTTTTGCAAGTGCTCAAGAAGTTTGAGAAAGTTCTCCAGAATTGAATAAATGCCAACCAAATGAAATGGAGAGATTCCACATATTAAAGTGAAGGGAGGTGGAGACATTTTCTAAACTCAAGTGAACGTTAGGGAATTGTGAGGGTCCCCCATCTCTGGATGTCCCACCAAACGCTCAGCAAGAACAGGCAGGTTAAGAAGGGAGAGGTGAGCGATGGCAGCCCTTGGATCTCTCCCAATGCTGGACTGAAATCATGGAGAACATTTATAGCGGAACTTGGAGTTATTTTTATTTAGTTTGTCATCACTTTCTCCTCCACCAATAGGAGCCAGCTGGAGAGCACGAGGGCCTGTCCTGTGTCACTGCTGCTCTGTCCAAGTTGCTGTCATTGAGGAATGTAATTAGTGGCAATGAAGCCGCATTCTCAGAGTGGAGAGGTGGAGTGGGTCGTTTTGGGTCATTACCGAGTGCGAGAGGAGTGGGAGGTACCTGCCTCCATTCTAAAAATCCTCCTCATTGTCTCATTCCGTGACACAATGGCCTTGATTCACTAAGAGTTGAAAACAAATTCTCATGGTAGTAAAAAATTCAATTCACGAGAAAGAAACCTGAGATTGTTACTGAATCACCAGATACTAAGACAATAGAAGTCAATGGCACTTTTTACTACAGTGTAAAATAGAGTAATACGTCTCAGGAGTTAAAAAGTGCCTTTGACTTTCATTGTCTTCCTATCTAGTGATTCACTAAAAGAGATTTTCTCAGGCTTTTTTCTCATGAATTGAATTTTTATACTACCATGAGAATTTTTTTTAACTCTTAGTGAATCAAGGCTCATGATGTCATGAGATCTTTTATTCGATTTTATTTTTGTCTTTTGTGACTTGGTCTACAATGCTGCAGTGCAGTACACAGAACTAGTCAGTAATGTACTAAATGTTCTATCCTGTCTGTATATACTACTTTGTACGGTTCTATGGAAGATGATGGTGCTTTATAATTAAACTATAATGATTATAAGAATACGCTTGCCTTGTTACAGTTTACAGACTAATGATGCTGCTGAATTTTAGATGGGTAAAGTGGACCAAAACACAGGATTTTGACTATCCTGGGTTTCGGTCCTTTCCCCGCATCCCGATCGGGGGTGCCCCGCTATGTGAAAAACCCCAGATCGCTCAATCTAAGTCACCTCTTCCTGGTCCTACAGCGCATGCGTGGCCGCTCGTCCAATCAGCGAGCTCGGAGTCGCTGCCGCCACGCCAGCTAAGACGGCATCTAAGGCCAGCGGCTCTGAGCGCTGGCGGCCACATCCCCCGCTTCCCTCTAACAGGGAGCATGCCCATGCCGGCCATTCACAAATGGCTGGCGTGGGCACAAGCCATGCTAGAGGGATAGCGGGATGCAGCCGTGGCTTGCACATGCCCTGTTGGACTGGGAACGAAGGAAAGTGAACGGAGCGACTGGGTGGTTTCACACAGTGGGGCATCCCGATTTTGGATGCCCCAGGGGGAGGGAATCGATCGGCACGGCAATCATAGATTCCCAGGCCGATCGTGCTCTGTTTTGGTCTATTTAAGTCAACCAAAAACCTGTTAGGAGAAGTCTAAAGCACTCCAGGACCAGATGGCTTTCTATCCCCATGGCATCCTGATTTGAGTGGCATCTCCTAGGTAAAACGTACCTTTCCGGTGATCCCGTGGCACAGCAGACTGTAGGGAAACTGGGGCATCCATCTCTCCAGGGCTCTGGATAAAAACCCAAAGTGGCTGGCCTTGGATTCTAAAAGACACCAGTGCTAGCTACTGTCCTATCCCTGGGGCATCAAATGTCAGCTGTGGTGCTGAAGCAGAGGAAGTAGTAGTACTAAATGGAGCTCAAGCAGCTGGCCGGTCCCTCGTATAATTACACCTATCCACACATGCACCATGGGATCGGCATTGAGGTGCATATAACATGTAATTCCAGTGATTCTACAGAGTGGGGAACCCTAAATCAGGATGCCCCAGGGATGGTGAAAAACGACCTCCCTGAAGTCTTTTGAGCATACTTACACATTGGAAGTGGGGCCTAAGCATCTCATGGGCTGGTAGGGGCTAGTAACATCCTAGGCTGATTCCTGGCACCGGTTTGCCCCTACTTATAATTATCTTATAATTAAAGGGAAAGCCAACTTCTGTGGTCCTGATCTCTGCCTTTCTTAAGAAACTAACTCGGCAGTATTCATGTCTATGTTCCTGGCCTTGGACCAGGAATTCTCTGTACACTACAGTTCTCCCTTTGGTTTTCCATGTTGGCCATATGAACATGGCAGTTGGCAGATCTCTGCAGACCTCTGTACCCCAGATATCCATGCATATGCTATATTTTATTTTTAAGACCGGACAAATCTGTTGCTGAGTTCATTACTTGGAGGATTAGCGTGAATATGGCCGGCTTAGAGGAGAAACATTCTAGAAAGATTAAACATACTACTTTAATTAAAATGACTTCAGCTTTTTAAAGCCGTGTTGGGACCTTGTAACCTCCAGCTACAGATCGGATCAGGATCAAACCTTGTTATTGACAGCATCATGCTGTTAGTAACAGGAGGTTTATAGGAAACAATAGGCAGCCATGATAGGTCAGCAGATTCGTCCACCTGTAGAATGGGCATCAAAAATTTGTAGCAACGTCGACATATTGAATGTTTTAGAAGCTTGATTGGGCCTTCACATTCCTGTAAGCTCTAACTTGTCTGTACATCCTGGTGCCCCATTAGAGCCATCAATGACACACATCTTCTGTCCCTCATTTTTAGGACCGCTAAAATGGGGGCAAACCTGGGCAATCTTGCGATTGCTACACCACTGACAGGCCATGCGAGCAGAGCCGAGAGAAGGACCTGCCAGTTATTGGCCAACACAGCATGGGGTACATGCCTGACAAACTGGCACCAAGCTTAATTTGTTGATACCTCCACCAGCCAGAGTTATGGGTTTTGAGGGCCCAGGAAAGCATTAGGAGCCAGGCAGATGAGATTCAGTGTAAGTACACAGTAGTATGGGCGCAACTCCTCTATGAGGACAAGTCAATTTCCTGCTGTAAATAGGGAGTGTACAGTGCCATCGGTATACCCAAATAACTACTGTCTCCTCTCTTTTCTTCAGTATTTTATGAAGTTGATCCTGAAAGATATAGGGCACAGTACATGGGCCTTTTACTGGAATAGGTGTGGTCAGAGTTTGTAAAATGGCCCCTAGACATTATGGGTGGGTTCTTGGGTAGTATGATTAGATTGCAGGGTGGTGCAAAGGGACTTTTAATGTTACTGGTGGGAAATCGAGTTACATAAGTGGCCTTTTTGGGCATGGATGTTCCAGGAGGTAGAACGTGATTTGTCTTGATATTAAGATGGCAGAAGGGTGGTACAGATGCTTTTTAGCAAACTTAATTGTAACCCATATGGCCAGATAATTCAGCTATATAGGGCCAGAAATTCCGAATGGCAACCTTGCCTTACTGTAGTGGAAGGGTTCACTGCACAGTGAATTGCAGATCCACTTATTTCTGAGTGATTAACCACCGCCATGTTAGGTCTCCATAGTCTTGCCTCCTGTTCTCTGCATATAATACTCAATTCAATACTCCACTTTTTTTCCTGTCACCTCATTGGCTGTCCAGTAACCAGCAAAAACTAGAACACCACCAAGATCCATCTTCAGCCCATTTCTCTCTTCTTCCATATTCTACCTTCTTCCTAATAGGTCTTCATTCTTCCCATTGACTCTCTGTCCCCCCATTAGCTGTCTATCTGCCACCAAATACTAGAACGCCACCAAGATCCATCCTCGGCCTATTTCTCTCTTCTTTCTGACTCTACCATCTTCCTAATAAGTCTTCATTCTACCCACTGACTCTCTGTCCCCCCCATTAGCTGTCTATCTACCACCAAATACTAGAACACCACCAAGATCCATCCTCAGCCCATTTATCTCTTCTTTCTGATTCTACCATCTTCCTAATAAGTCTTCATTCCACCCACTGACTCTCTGTCCCCCCATTAGCTGTCTATCTACCACCAAATACTAGAACACCACCATGATCCATCCTCAGCCCATTTCTCTCTTCTTTCTGATTCTACCTTCTTCCAAATAAGTCTTCATTCTACCCACTGACTCTCTGTCCCGCCATTAGCTGTCCATTCACCACCAAAATCTGATCCATCATCCACCATGATCCATCCTCAGCCCATCTCATACCATCATACATCTCTAACACCATACAACAATGTCATGAACTACCAAGAACCCTCTTCTTCCACCATTAACATCATCCATCATCAGCCAGCATCTCCAGGAGCTATCCAGTAAAGACTTGACCTACCCAAACCTTCTCCCCTGGACCACCAACATCATTTATCATAGTCCATTCTGCATCTCTAATAGCTATTTACTGACTCCTATCCAGCACTTCCAAAAAACCGCCATGATCCGGTCAACACTGATTTCTTCATTAGCTGTCCAATGACCAGCTTAAACTATCTAGCACTCCTAAAGCAATATGGTACCACCAAGATCCAACCCGTATTCCTATTAGCTATCCAGTAAAGCAAATATCCACATGGGGCCCAGAAATTGTTAATGGCAGCTTTGGCTTACAGCCTAGGCAGGACTGGACGGGTTTACCGTAGCATGTAGGTCCCCTTAATTTCTGATCGATTAACCACAGCCATGTTAGGTCTCCGTATTTCGAAACTTAACCTCTATCTCCCACCATGTTTTCTCTGCAGATAATTTTCAAGTCTCTCTTCTTCCGAAAACAGTAATCTCGAAGAACATCTGTTCCACGGCACATTTCAGAAATAGTTGTAAGTAGGCTATAATGTAACAATCAAATGCGGGCGTGCTCGAATTTCCTAGCCGGGAACAGGCAACACCGGCCAATTGTCAGCTTTTTTTTTCGAGAAATGAATACAAAAAATAAAAGTATGCAAGGCAAAATAAAAAATATGCAAGCTCCAGCCGCCCCCTCGTTCCTTCGGTATTTCCTGGTGTTTAAACATTTTTTTTTTTTGTGTTCAGGACTCTGAGACGGGCCATTATCGAGATTTCGATCAATGACAGAGAAGAGGGTGAAGTGTGGCCATGAAATTTGGAAGATGGAAAAATCTGCAGACAGTTAGCCGGCCTATCCTCTGCCCCCAAAATAATTCAACATTTTCTATTGCCATGTGCTTTTTATTAGCGCCGTGACTTTTTTTTTTTAGTGTCTGAATAAAGTTGATTCAATTACTGTACCCTTGGATTTGAACATCGCCCCAAGGGAGAGGCGATAGTGTAATGCATCAGTGCCTAGGCACTCGGCATGGGGACCAGAATAGTGTTACAGATTTGCATTCAGACTGCTGACTTCATTAATTTGAAACTCCTGTAATTGACTTTTCTTTTTTCCTCCCCCCGTAGGAGACATTAGCATATAAATAGTGTTATCGTTGCTGGGGTGAAAGTTCAACGCACAATGGTCAATGTATTGAGTTGAAGATTATTGTTGATAGATAGCTGGCATGATAGATGACAGATCGATAGACGCCTAGGAGGACTGCACAGGAACCGGTCCAGCAATTTAGATTTAAATTTTCTCTGCGTTACCCTTTCACTGCCTGATATTGCAGCCTGCCAATAGACTTAATGACATCCTTACCAACAAAAAAAGTTTAGGGCCCCTAGTCACATTTACACTAATGTTTGGGCAAGAAGTAGCCCCAAAGCTCTGTTTTCTATCCCTACCCATTTAGCTGTTCAGCGCCCACCATAAACACTAGCATGAGCCATTATAAACCCATATACCCTGCATCTCTAATACTCCCCAGCAATGCCAGAACCTTATTTCGTAGCCACCAACATCATCCATCATGAATCAACATCTCCAGTAGCTATCCCGCAAAGACATGACCCAAACGATTTCCCTTGGGCCACCAATATCATCCATCATGGGACATTCTGTATCTCTAATAGCTTTTTTGACCTCTTTGAACCATCCAGTGCTCCATATCTGTCGCCACCCAAAATCTCCATTTACTATCAATCCCTCAATTAGCTGTCCAGCCACCACCAAAAACCATCTAGAACACCACCATGATCCAACCTGAGCTCATAATATCCATTCTGTATCTGTAAAGCAATCCAGCAAAGACATGACCTACCCTACTCCAGGCCACCAACGTGATCCATCATTGTCCTTTCTGCATCTCTAATAAGTCCAGGCAACAGAAATAATAAGGGAACAAGCAGCTCATCTGATGCCTATCCCACGTGTCTCTCCTACATTTCCTGCAGGTAGAAGCTGTAGCAGGGTTACAAAGTTTGCCCTCCTTTCAGTTCTATTGCTCTTGAACCAAGCAAAACTCTAGCACTCTGGTCAAACAGCCACTTTGCCCCTTGGAGCTCCCAGGACAAATGAGCACAGAAGCCACAGTGGTCTTGCAGATAGCATTGATCACAGCAGAACCTGCTCATGACTCCTAAAGCTGCACCATGACATTTCCCAGCTCAGCCACACCCAGGAAATGGAAGCAAAGCCAGCATTACTTAGAATACATAAGGTATTTACGTAGAAACTGAGATTTGGAGATATTTTGAAGTGGCTCATTTCATGCTGTTTCCAAGGATTGAGGGGGAAAAGCTTAGTGTGTGCCAGGGCCGGGACTTTAATGACTACCATTATCTATTCAGTACTCCCAAAAAAACATATTCCACCTTGGTGATCTACTCTATACCCATCATGTCATTGTTCAACAACCATCACCGACTGTCCACCCTTAAAGCCACTCAACCCACTCAACACCACTCAAAGCCAGTGTCAACGTGATCCATCCCGCATCCCTATTAGCTATCCAGTAAAGCATCCAGCACTCCCAAAAACATCTGCCACCTACCTGCTCTATCCCATGTGCCTATGCCCTCTTCATCAATCAGCATGCTCGGCGGGCACACGTCAAATCGACTCAGACTCGGCTAAAACTCCTTAGCCATACTGGCTACCTTCTAACAGGGTATGTGCCAGTGTAGGCCAATCACAAATGCTAAAGCTATAACAGACAGCATGACTCACACATGTGGCTTTGTATCAGGACAACTGTGAGTTTACGGGGCAAATAGGTGGTTTTTAGACAGCGGGGCATCTCAAATCTGGATGCCCAGTGGGGGAAAGAATCAGTCAGCCTTATAGACTCCACGGCTGCTTTTGGTTCAATTTAAGACAGACAGAAAGTAGGGCCACCATGGGTTAGCAAACAACCATTTAATTTTTTCTTAATTTTAAAGTGGAACAAAACCTGGGAATTTGACTTTCCCGTGTTTTGTTCTGTGCTCCCAGTGCATGCTGAATTGGGATTCTCCGCTGTCTGAAAACCCCCAGATAGCCTGAAAAAACTCACCTCGCCACGCCACAACCGCGCATGTGTAAGCTCTATGTCTACGTCATTCAGCAGGTGAGTCTCATTCAAATCAATGAATGGCTGGGGAAGTAGTGTGCACAACGGCGGGGGTGCAGGGGATACACCAGTGTGTGCTCTCAATTGTAAACAATGAAAGCCACCTGCCAATAGACGTCTCTCATTGGACAATAGCCCGCACATTCGCCTTTGGATCGTGGCAAGATGAGTTTTTTTTTGGCCTATGTGGGGGGGTTGTGTTTTACAAAAGTGCGGACACCCCAATTCGGGATGCCCGGAAGCAAATCTAACGACTGGCCCTGGAATCTTTTAAATTCCAAGCCGGCCGCAGGTAGGTTTTGTTTCGTCTGAACCTTACTCAGTTCTATCCAAAACTATAAAAGATTAAAAAAAAGAGAGATTTAGGTGGAGCCAGTGTTTAGGAGTTTGTGGAAGGCGGTCCCCATGGATTAGCTCATTTAAATATTTTAGCGTTGCAACTGTGAACACATTCAAAATTTGAATAAAAATGTTTAAAAATATTTTAGTGTTGCAACTGTGAACATATTCAAAATTTAAATAAAAATGAAAACAAAATGTACTGATATAGATAAAAAAAATGTTGTTATTATTATGTTGATCTTTTCTGGAAAATTGGTCCAACAAAAGAAAACACTAAAGTTAAAAAAAAAAAAAAAAACTTCCTGACCTTGGAGAAACCTCGCTTTCACTTGGGAGCCCTGATCGCTCCCGCTGCTTTGCTAGCCTGTGGCCCTCTTGTGATGTGGTTAAGGGGTTAAAAGGATCCTGGGAGTTTAAAACACGGTTCAGGCTGCTCCAAGTTAACCACAAATTCAGAACATGACTAACAACATCTCAGCATTCTGCAGAGCTGGACGTCGGCCCGCAGCACTGGAGGCTCTATTACCTCCAGAAATCAATCTAAAGTTTCAGAAGTAAAAAAAAAGAAAAGAAAAAAAAAGGTTTTTAGCTACCAAAAAGTGCCAGAATTCCTTCCTGCCACGGAGATTTGATTTGTCTCCTTCCTGTGTCCTTCTGTGCCTCCTGGATCTCTCTATCTTGCAGGTCAGTGGAAAAAGAAGGCTTTAAAAGCAGAGGAGTAGCAAGGCTTTTCTGGCAGCCGGGGCAAAGATTTGAAATGGCGCCCCCCACCTAGGGCAGGCGTCAGCATTGGGCATACCTGGGCCGGTACTGGGGCCCTTGCACCTTGGGGGGGGGGGCCCACGTCATTCCCTCTACTCTGGGACTATGCAGGACACAGGGCTGCGCAGTAACCAGGACTAAGGACTGTCAGCCAGGGGAAGATTGACCATTGGGAGAGCACTTCCGTTATTCCTTCACATTCTGTCTATCATTAATTCTATGCTTTCGTTCTGTCCCTATATATTTTTTTAATTTCTTTATTTATTTCCATCTATTCTTTGAGGCCGATTCATTAATAGCGCCAGGTAGCAACAGATGAGCGCCAGTAGCGTTATTTTCACAGCGCACGCTAGTATTCGCTGTGCTTGGCCGTTGTTCGGCTGTTGACAGCAACTCAGTCGGTGTGCGGTAATGTTGAATACGGGGTTAGGAGTCGCTGTTTGACAGGTTCCGCGCTGTATGGGAGCGCATGACAGCGAACGGCCATAGCGAACGGCTCCCACCATATTCATTAACAAATCACGCTCAAAAAATTCTCGCGCTGTAAAATGCATGTTTAAACCCCAGAGCGCTGGCGGCGATGGGTTAAAAGTAGTTTTTTAACCCCCAAACAACCATATTTTTTGAAAGAAAAAAAAACATGTTTTTCCAAACATTTTGTAAAATGAATACATTAATATCAGAACTGTAATATCAATTCTGCACAAATTTTTTATTTTTTTTTACCTTAAAAAAAAGATCTAACATGGCAGAAGTGGTCACAGAATTTTTGACATTTATAAAAAAAAAAAAAAACATTAATAACAATTAATTATGAATATTTAAAGATTGTTCCATTGAAATGCATTGGAGAGCGCCAGGTAGCGAGAGGTCATACCTGTCGCTGTTCAAGGTTGGACGCTGGCGCTGTGGGCTGAGGCTGGAATAATGATGAATGAGTCGCTATATGGCGCTCTGTCAGTTGCTAAGCAGGATCGGCTTGATAAATGTGTGATTGCGGAGGGGAGCCGGCGTACTCGTGGCGGTGACCGTCATTACCGTTCGCTCACCATTCGCTAATATTCACCATACGTGCAACTTTACTGCCATGTATGGTTTGTCATATCACACTGCAAGGGGCCCAATGAGACACTATCGCCCAGGGGCACGCATAAACCTGGAGCCGGCCCTGTCCTCACCTGTTCAGTCTCCGGAGGCGACAATCATTCTTTACCATAAGAACTATAAATCTATGGAATAGCCTCCAACAGAAGCTTGTTACAGCATCAACCGCTGACAGCTTTATAAAAGGATTAGATGCTTATTTAGAAGAAAATAACATTAACAGTTACTATTAGCTGTTATCAGTAAAAAAAAAAAAAAATAATAAAAAATAACTTCCCCCTACCCCAACACCCTTTGTTGAACTTGATGGACATATGTCTTATTTCAACCGTATTAACTATGTAACGGGGAGGCTGATTCATTAATAGCGACAGATAGCGACTGTTGAACGACTGTAGCGGTATTTTGACAGCGACCGCTAGTAGTCGCTGTGCTTGGCCATTGTTCGGTGGATGATAGCGACTCAGTCGGTGTGCCGTAATGTCGAATACAAGATGCTGAGTCGCTATTTGACAGGTTCGCTGTTGTATGGGAGCGCATGATAGCGACTGGACATAGCGACCGGCACCCACCATATTCATTAAAAAATCAGCCTTAAAAATTCCTAGCGCTGTGAAATGCATGTTTAAATCCCAGAGCGCAGTAGGCGATGTGTTAAAAGTAGTTTTTTAACCCCCTAACCACCCCCAAAAAAATGGAATGATTTTGAAATAATATTCAAACCTGAATAGTTTAAAATCAGACCTGTAATATCAATTCTGCAAAAAAAAAAAAATTTTTTTTTAAATCCCCAAAAAATACATTTTCAAAGGAAGAAGTGTTCACAGATTTTTTTTTTGAAATTTAAAAAAAAAAAAAAAAATATTAAAAAATAATTATTAATTAAAATACATTCTGCCGTTGAAATGCATTGGAGAGCGCCAGGTAGCGAGAGGTCATACCTGTCGCTGTTCAAGGATGTTCGCTGGCGCTGTGGGATGAGGCTGGGATAATGATGAATGAGTTGCTAGGTGGCGCTATCTCAGTCGCTAAGCAGTATCGGCTTGATAAATGTGTGATTGTGGAGGGGAGCCGGCGTTCTAGTTGCGGTACCTGGCTTTACTGGCCGGCCCAGTCGCTACCTGTCGCTATCTGTCGCTATTCCTTGATAAATAAGGCCCTATGTTCTCAGGCCCACCCCCTGACCTGCTGCACCCGGGGCAAGTGCCCCCCCCTGCTCCACCCTAGCTATGCCCCTGTTTAAAGGAATTGTGGCTAACGTCTTCCATCTTCACTCCTAGAAGGAACCTTCAATTGCCTGACCTGTATTGGTATATTTGCCATTAGGTAAACACAATAATGAAGGTGTCATCTGGATTAGAGGAGTAGCTAGGCTTCCTGGCACCCGGGGCTAAGATTCGAAACGGCGCCCCAACCTGTACTCAGGTCCCCTAACCCACTGCACCCGGGGCACGTGCCTCGTCTACCCCCCTAGCTATGCCCCTGGGCAAGGGCCTATACAACCAATGGCAGTGGTGGGGGATGTCAAAGAGTCTCTTCCTCCAGAACCTGTGCTAAATAAAAAGGGGTCACAGAGGTTGCAAGTGAGCGTGCCTGGTATTCTTGTATATTCAGGAACCCTCAGGTGGCTTCACATTGGATCTGATCATTATAAGGAGGTGAGCGAGCAAGGGCTACCCTGTTCCTTGTCAAACAAGACAAACCAGGCTTCTCAGTATTGCTATTGGCTGAGCGGAAGGAAATAGGAGGAGATGCACATGGGACAGGCTTCAGGTGAGCTCCTTGTTGCCTTAGCCAATCAGACAATTAGCAAGCTAGGGTGCGGAAGTCTCTGATCTGTACATGTACTGCACCAGTTGATGTACGTTGCTAAGGTAAGTCCATTCAGCTCCTGGCAATTCCAGGTCCGGTCACCTAACAGGTTTTCCTATTTGCTTTTGTGGACATTTTTTTGTGTTCTCTTTTTTCATTGGTATTTAGAAATTGTATTATGCACATTTGGATTTCTTAATTTTTAAAATCCTTTATTGGTTACTATTCTTATCCTTGCTGTTCACTTTCTGTGGAGGGTGTGGGGTACCTGGGTTGCACTGGTGGAATTTCCCTTCCCCCGGTGCACCCCGGGCATTCCATTTATAACACTTGGGGCCTTATTCATGAAGCTCTAGCGTCAGGTAGTGCCTGTACAGCATCAGGTAGCGGCAAGTAGCGTCAGGTGAACCATGGAGACGGCACGCAATTACACATTTATGAAGCCAAATCTGGTGAGCGACTAGAACAACGCCATGTAGCGTACGATTCATCATTATCCCAGCCTTAGCGTACAGCGCCGGCATTCAGCCTTGCAGAGCGCCACGTATTAGCTCTCGCTACCTGGCGCTCTCCAATACATTTCTATGGACGATTCTTAAAGCGGACCTTCACCCTGAATAAGAGTCTATCTTATATGTTTCCCACACCCTGTACATACAGATTGTCCACATTAAAAATCATCCTACCTGCATCTACTGCATGTTATGAGCCTTTAAACATCCAAGATGGCGGCTTATGGAAGCCGCCATCTTATCAGGCAGCCTGCAAACAGGAAGTGCCTCCTGACTGTGCTGCTCTGCATTCTGGGACTGCTGACCATTACCTGACCCCAGCTCTGCTCTGTCTGAGCAAAGCACAGCTATAACCCGCCCCCCTGTACCTTATCCCACTCTCCTCTCCTCAGTAAGTGTGATGCTTCTGAGTCAAGATGGCGGCGCCCGTATCCTAAATTCCTGAACAGAGTTGCAGCCCAGTGGGGGAAAGAATAAGAAGTTAGTGACTAAAAACGTAAAATATATTAATTTTAGATGCTGGGGAACCGAGTTTGGGCTTTTCATTAAATTACGCTGAAGGTCCGGTTTAAATCCCTTTCCTCATCCCAGTTTTTTTTTGCCCCTAAAAAATACACAAACCTTCTGACATGTATTCTGGGCAAGAAAATGACATTTTTGAAATTTTTTTAGATTTTTTTTTAGATTATTAATATTTTTATGCAGAATTGTCCTTACATGTCTGGTATTAAAG
The DNA here is from genome assembly GCA_027917425.1 of Gastrophryne carolinensis. Lineage (NCBI taxonomy): Eukaryota > Metazoa > Chordata > Amphibia > Anura > Microhylidae > Gastrophryne > Gastrophryne carolinensis. The sequence continues at coordinate 24,735,060 of CM051242.1, read as the reverse complement.
TGTTCATGTTATAATGTAATAACAATGTAATTCCACGTGTTTTCGCTTTGTTATTGGTGGATATGTGTTCATAAACAGACTTTAATCACACAGCCTCTGGCGCTCTGGCCTACATCGACCTGATTTTGAGCGCCGAAACAGTTTGAGGCTGATTTTTTGATGAATGTGTTGTAAGTCAGTCGCACTGCGCTGACGCTACCATTCGCTCAAATACAGCGTAGTACTGAGAATCACATAACGCATTCAACAATGCCGGCCAGCGACTGAGGCGCTCTGAAACAACGAACCATGGCCGAGCACAGCGACTACTAGCGGGCGCTCTGAAACCTGCTCTACAGACGCTCAGCTGTCGCTACCTGCCGCTAGTAATGATTTAGCCTGTTGGTTTATTCAGTGATCAACATATTAAAGTAGCACATATATTGTGGTTGTTTACATGGCTATTTGGCTATAGCACTCATGTACTTTTTTATGTTTAGACCTAACTTGATGGTTGCAATATAGATTTTTTCAATGTTGATCCTGATCATTACAAATAGATGGCAGATTGGGGAGTAGAGATATAATATTGAATCATTTGATTGAACATTCAATATATTTTATATTGGGCCCCAATTTGTGTTTTGAAGTGTTGTGTCTTGTAGTGTATGTTTTTTAATTGATTTTTAATCAGTCTTTTTTTGTACATACGTGTGTCTAATAAAAATTTTAGGTTTTATATACTGTGATTTTTTAGAGGTGTGCAGTTATCGCCTGTGTCTGGATCTAAGGGGGTTATTCATGAAGGGATAGCGCCAGGTAGCGCCTTGTAGCGGAAGGCAGCACCGGGCGCTGTACACAAAAACCACATTTATAAAAGCGAATCTGGTGAGCGCCTCTAACAGCGCCATGTAGCGTCCGATTCATCATTACAGGTGGCTTAGCGTATAGCGCCGGCGCTCTTCCAGAGCTTCCAGAGCGCCAGGTATTACCTGTCGCTCTCCCATACATTTCAATGGACTTACCTTTTCTTCTGTTTAAACAGGGTTTGTTTGTTTTTTTCCTATCAAATAATTGTGTGACCTCTCCTGGCCTAGAAAGAGAGTTTTTGAAAACTTTTTAAATTTTTTTAGTTTTTTATGCAGAATTGTCACTACAGCTCTGGAACTAAAGTGTTAATGTCACATGTAATTCCATGTATTTTTGCTCTGTTGCTGGTGGATATGTGTTCAAAAACAGACTTTAATCACACAGCGTCTGGAGCTCTATGCTGTAGCGCCCAGCTTTAGAGCGCCGATACTGTGTGTGTGTGTGTGTGTGTGTCCTTTTGGACATGATGTGGAGCGCTGAGAGTCGGTCGCACTGAGCTGGCACTACCTCTTGCTCGCTGCGGCGCTGTACTGGTGTTAGAGCGCCCAACATACTTCACATTCATCAATGCCGTCCAGGTTACTACAGCGACCGAGACGCTCTGTTACAGCGCCCGATAGCCGCTTACAGCGTTTTTTTCCTTCACAATCTTTTTATTGAAAGACTCAATACAAGACAATATTACAACTGGGCAATAACACATTACGGTGTATCGTATAACCAGTTGCACAATAAATGCCAATCCAAGTCTTTTTTTTTTTTTTGTTTACAACAACTACAATACAAATAGTAGAAGCATTACATAAAAATCACGAACCAACAAGACAAGACAAGCACCAAATCACATAGGGAAAGGTAAAAGGGGGGAAGGGTAAGAAGGGAGGTGAAAATAAGGAAAGGAAGGGTCAAGGGAAATGAAAAGGAGAGGGGGAAAAAGGAGGGGAGCTACTGTTCAACCCACCTAAATCCATAATTATCCAAAATGCTCTATCACCATTCCAGACAACCTCCCAACCTTACTACTAACGCTGTTGTGCACAGTACTTCTGCCATGGATCCCAGACCAAATCATACCGCTCCTTTTGGGAATTGACTATAGCCGTCAACTGTTCATTTACCATTATGTTAGACATTCTGGCCACCACCTCCTTCCATAATAGCCGCGGAGCCTTCCAGTTAGCTGCTATCGTGAGCCTGACCGCTACCAAAAGGCGCTTAGTCAAGAGCCACTCATCTCTCGTAAGAGTATTCTGCTTCAAGGATAACAACACTTCCTTCGGGCTAGGGGTACACACTCTCCCCACAACCCGGGATAACACTGAATATGCTCTCTGCCAGAGCGGTCTGACCCTCGGGCAAGCCCACCATACATGGAGATAATCCCCCACCTCCCCACAACCAGCTTACAGCGTTTTTTTAAATGCATACAGACATCATGATAGTTGACTCCTGTAGACAGGACACCATCCTCAGTTTGTAGACACTCATTTTTATTAATGAGAACGACCAAATAAGAGATTCAAACAGTCTGGTCCTCTAAAACCCAAGGCCCATGTAGTATGTGTAGGGCCCTAGATGGGCTCTGGGGTTCCTCTACCCGTCCTCCCCACTGATTTTCATTTCCCCTGCTCCTCACCACTTGGTCCTTAAATCCGTTTTTTTGGATGCTATATGGTGAAACCATGTAAGGCTGGAGCTAGACTTTAAATTAGAATAAGGTAATGAGGAGGACTATGCAAAAGATGAGAAAAGCTGGCAAGAGTGGGTTTAATGTCATTCTTTTCGGGTGTGCAAGCAGGTGGTTCTCAGGATGGGTGTGCTGTCAAACACCTTACGTTACAGTATAATATTTTTGTGTTCTCCATTTGATGTGGTCGTGGTGGTTTGGTGATATGTTTCACAGGTCTCCGCGTTCTCACCGCTCTTGTTTTACACTGAAGTTTGCAAAACCTGTGTTCTTACTGTTAGAGGTTTGTGGCGTTTTAAGGTGATGTGTTTGCTCACACTGCGTATGGGGCCCACACATGGACTTAACTATAAATGGGGACAGGAAGTGGACACATCCACCACTGCCCAAAATCTTTATTCAGCAAAGCCGGACTGTGCCTGATAAATTATCATATATGCTGGAGGCATAGTGCTGTAATGGGGTAATACGACTGGTCACACAATAATTAAGGTTACAAAAGTTTCATAAGCCTTTTTAAGATAAGTGGCGTAAGTATGTCAATAAGGAAGCACAGGACTTGGAATAATTATTAGGGTTAAGAGAGACCTTGAGTGGATATTTAGAGTGAAGTAACAGGACCTTGGATTAATTTTTAAAATAATAGGGACCCCTCGAGGTTTATTTGGGTGGATTAATAGGGAGAGCACAGGACATTGGATCAATTTTTTAGGGGTAAGCTTAGGATACAGGACTAAGGTCAGGCGGGACCTTGGACAACATATTAGGCTGTATGGATAAAAATGGTGAACGCACAAGACCATGGATACATTTTTATTGCTAAGGGGGCCCTGGGTGGCTTACTATGGTGGAGTAAGGATGTTAGTGGGGGCAAGCACAGGGCCACTGATGTGGAGTAAGGGTAAGCATGCAACCTTGAATTAATTATTAGGCTCAAGAGGGACCTGAGAAGCGTATTATGGTTGAGTATGGGTGATAATTTGAGACTTATCATCCATATGTCACAATCTTGGATGATTTATTGTTGAGGAGGCCCCTGGCTTACTAAGTTGGAGTAAGGATGATACTGGAGTAAAAACAGGACACTGATTTAATGTTAGGGTCAAGAGAAACTCTGAGAAGTTTATACGCCTGGAGAGAGATAGGGATGCTAAAAGTGTGAGCACTATTTTAGGCTAAGAGGGAACCTTAGTGGCATATTAAGGTGGAGTAAGGATGCTAATGGGGGGGTGTACGCAAAAGACTTTGGATACACTACAGTTAGTTAAGAGGGTCAATGTAGGGCTTATTAGGGTGGAGCAAGGATGGTAATAGTGGAGATCCTTAGTCACTAACTGGGTAAAAGGCCCTGATAACTGTTATATTTACCTTGTATTAATACATAACTGGAACAAAAAAGTTTCAGCATTCGGAAGACATTAACAAGCCAAGATATTGAAGTTACTTAAAGCCTGGATGACCCTGGGGTAAAAACAGGACATTGATTTAATTTTAGGGTCAAGAGAAACACTGAGAAGCTTAAATGCCTGGAGAGATAGGAATGCTAATAGTGTGAGAACTTGGATGTACTTTTAGGGTTAAAAGGGAACCTTAGTGGCATATTTAGGTGGAGTAAGGATGCTAATGGGGGGTAAGAACAAGACTTTGGATACACTACAGGTAGTTAAGAGGGTCAATGTAGGGCTTATTAGGGTGGAGCAAGGAGGGTAATGGTGGAGATCCTTAGTCACTAACTGGGTATAAGGTCCTGATAAATGTTATATTTACCTTGTATTAATACATAACTGGAACAAACCAGTTTCAGCTTTCGGAAGACATTTACAAGCCAAGATATTGAAGTTACTTGAAGCCTGGAAACGCCCTTTAGGAAAAAATAATGAATAGGATCAGAGTATCACTCACACTCAGCCAACATGTGAACCTTCCAATTATAGCAGCTTCATAGATAAGGCTGACAGTGAAAAATATTTATATTGATCGGCTGCTCAAGGACTTCATTGATAAGCACCGCAAGCCGACTCAGTTGGCGGAGAATCTGCACTGCAACTCAGATCTAAAGGGGCAAAGTGATTTTCTGAATAGATATGGGAAGGGAAATAAAATATTGCTCCTCGAGTTATTCCTTCTCAAGAGACATTTCCATTACTCAGCTGAATAGTTCCTAAGTTATTGCAAATATTTCCTAATACTCACTGCTTGTATATTTAACTCATATCTAACATTTCCTAACTCACAAGTAATATTTTCTAACTAATAGCCAAATATTTCCTTAATCATAGCAGATATTTTCTAACTCATTGATGGTATTTCCTTATTCATAGAAAGTATTTCCCAAATCCCAAGTGATATTTCTTAACTCACACTTGATGTTTCCTATCTCACAATGGGTATTCCTAACTCACAGGTGAGTTTTTCCCAGGGCCAGCCTTAGGATGGAAGGCGCCCTGTGCAAGACCAGAGGATGGCACCCCCCCCAACACATTTCTGTGATTCCTCACTATCGGCTTGCCCAATATGGTTGCCGACCAGTGTTCACTGAAAGCCCCCTGTGCATAACCTTGCATCAATCTTTATGCCAGGTGGAGGTACCCACTCAAAGAAGCGTTCCCTAGCCACTGGTTGCCGGTTCACTGCCCCATGCGACCCCATGTGGGGTGGTCAACTGGCAGCCGGTGGGGAGGCAATGCAGAAGTGGGGGAGCTCCACCATTATCAGGTATGACGCTAGGGGCAAGTGAACCAGCAGCCATTCTTGACTGACGGCCCCCGACTAGTGGACTAAAACCTATATTTGCCAGCCCAAAAACTCCAAAAAACTCTGAACTCATCTGATTTCCTATGATTCCCAATGTGGCATGCCCCACTGTGTGCAACCACCCGGGTTCACTGGTATACTTACCTCACAAAGTTTCTATTCCTGAATTAATAAATACAGAATAGTTGGTGGCACAGCTGCTTGGATCCCCCCTGACCATGGTGACCAGTGCGAAGGCCCACTCCAAAGGCCGGCCCTGGTTTTTCCTAACTCACAGATGGTAATAACAAATTATAGCAGGAATTCTCTAACTCAAAAAAAAAAAACTCCCTCACAACTGATGTTTCCTAAGACACAGCATGTATGTTTCACAGCTGGTCTTCACAGCTTTACAGCTAAATTACAGCTGGTCTTCTCAACTCACGGTTGAGATTTCCTAATCCAAAGCTAAAATTCCTGACCCATAATCCATTTTTTAAATCAGGGTTATGTCCATCCCTAAGCTTGGAATACTCTTAAGTTTGGAACAAGGACTCCTGAATGAATACTGGGAATTGCCATGAGAATGGAGACCTAGTGAGGACCGCTGGAGATGTATTGGGAATAACAGGGGGTATCTGGGCACTTTAACTGTGCCACAATGCAATACAGGTAAATGTCCATTACCCGTGTTGTCCAAAATGCACAGTAATGAAGCAGGTAGATGTTAACAAGCCTATTTGGTTCAATGGCTACAATTCTCTTGCAATTCACAGCTTTACAGCTAAATTACAGCTGGTCTTCTCAACTCACGGTTGAGATTTCCTAATCCAAAGCTGAAATTCCTGACCCATAATCCATTTTTTAAATCAGGGTGTTAGGGCGAGCGCTGCACGCCCGTCTCACAGCATTTCACCTACCTCCATGGCTGCATGCAGCCGTCATCCATCTTCCCTCAGGGCTGCTTCCAGCTGCCGCCCTTCCCCCAATGCTTCCTCCTTGCATGGTCAGGTGCGCACACGTCTCCGTCCACTAGAGGGCGAGCGCACAGGATCCCTGAGATTTAAAGGGCCTTTACAGCACTGATTGGTGTTTGTCATCCAATCCTGCATCATCTTCCCCTATTTAAACAGGCACTTCCTTCCTTCAGTGCCGGATCTTGGTCTCTCCATGCTTGTTGAAAGTCAGACATTCTTGGATTGCTCACCCGTGTACCGACCTCTGCCTGTCCCCGACTCTGAACCTTTGCTGCCTGCCCCGACCTCGGCTACTCACCTTTACCGCGAACCTGTGCTGCCAGCCCCGATCTCTGCCTGTACTTACTATGCCTTTTTGCCTGCCACTTGTGTACCTCACTGAACCTCGGCTGACTGTGGGACTGGGCCGCTGTTAGGGGGTAGCAACCTGGGGGTCACTCGCCGCACAAGACCAACCTGCCTTGCGGTGGGCTCTGGTGAATACCGGTGGCCTCTTAGACTCCGCTCCCCTGACACGGTACCCACCATCGGTTCCACAGTTAAAGCGGATCCACACCCGAGTCCGCTCCACCCGGTCCGTGACACAGGGCTTTGTCTATCCCTAAGCTTGGAATACTCTTAAGTTTGGAACAAGGACTCCTGAATGAATACTGGGAGTTGCCATGAGAATGGAGACCTAGTGAGGACCGCTGGAGATGTATTGGGAATAACAGGGGGTATCTGGGCACTTTAACTGTGCCACAATGCAATACAGGTAAATGTCCATTACCTGTGTTGTCCAAAATGCACAGTACTGAAGCAGGTAGATATTAACAAGCCTATTTGGTTCAATGGCTACAATTCTCTTGCAATTGATGTTATTCCGAGTATTGTGAGTATTCCAGGAGGATGTGAAAGGGGTCTAACACCACAGCCTGCTATGTCATCACTCCCATAATTCTAAAGCTATTTGGCCCACATTTGTAAATATACATTTCCATTCATTTACCAAAAAACAAGATGCTCTTGTCATCCATTCAAATAAATAGATGCTAATCAGTCGCATAGAAAAGACCCGCATGGCCCATCCAGATGAATGGCAGCCTGTTCCATATCCTCCGTTGCCTGTAGACTCTCAGATTCAGCCATCATCCCTATGGGAATAGTCGCGAGAGAGGTGCTGCAGATATTATCTGCTTCCTTTCTCATTCAGCCATGCTGAGGCCAGTCAAACACCTATTTGCCAAATTGCAGGAAAACAAATGCGGCCTCTGTGCAAAGGAAAGTGGTTTTCCCGTTCCATCCATTCAGCGCAGATACCTCCAACATGAACCACTTCATTATTTCCTGTTTAAATATGGAAAATGATCTATGCCAGGAGTTCCCAACCAGAGCGGCGAGGCTGCAGACTGACCTGTACCCGAACCCAACCTGCTGCCATCTATACTTTACCCACACCTGATTTGCCTCATGAATGCAAAACTGGTGCTAAAAGTTATTTATGGGCATTTTATAATGTTTTTTTGAGTATTTTTTTGGGTGATTGATAACCCATACGGACTACTCAGGTTAGAAAATGAAAATAGGGACTTGATGAAAAGAGGGACCTCTTATGGATGTGATTAATCTGTTTACACCTGGAGTTTTTTTTAAGTGCACAAAACCCCATCTTGAGCAGCCCTGGAATCAATAAGACTCCAGAGTCTCCAGATGCCCTCTCTCTGGGGCATCCTGATGTGGGATGCACCACTGTGTAAAACCCCCTGAGTCCCCGGTAAAACCTTACCTGATCCCCAATCCAACAGTGCATGCGCAGGCCGTGGCTGCACTACTCTGTACCTTTAGTCAGACACGTGTCCCTTCCTAAAGGCTATCAAAAAAAGCCTGGCGGCGCGATTGGCTGCATTCGGCGGTATTTGGCTCGATTTGGCCCTAAGCTGAGGAATGGAGCTGAGTGAGCTGATTAGCTCCTTGCCCACGCATGCACCTGATACTGATAGTGCAGAATGCTATACGGCTGGGTCGCCCGAAGTTGGGACATTATTGTCCAGTGTTTTTGCTTAGTACAGAGGCACCAACAATAGGAGTAATGAAACTCATGTCAGGAGCTTTAAAACTCCACTGCTGCTCTATGCAATGTAACAATCACACTGAAAATAGCTGGCCAGCCCCCTGTTGCATTACATTGTAACAGTCAGGCATGTGGCTGATGTTACTATTGTACCAAGAGTTGGACCATGCTAAATTACATTGTATAGCAGATATGAGCCTGTTATTACAAGGTAAACAGCTTTAAGCTTTCTGCAATGTGTGAATCATCTCTCCATCACAGTACTATAACTCACACATTGCAAAAAGCTGATCACGCTGAGGATTGCTGTACGCAGTGTTTGTGTGCTGTCTGCATAATGGAAGCCAGTAGTAAGGGTCGTAGGTTTCACAGGATGGAACTAAGATCTATCAACTTGTTCCTGCAGATGTTAGCATACTGCAAATGCACACCAGGCATAAAATAGACCACACCGGGCATCCCAAAGGTGCTGCAAGATGGAGGAAAGCAGCTTGCACTGGGGCCCCTTTTGCCACGGGCCCGGTAGCAACTGCCTCCCCTGCCTCTATGGTATGTACGTCCCATGCCCAGGGAGCTGTACTTACTTTTACAAGGCGGGTCTCTGTCCAAAAGAGCCTTGTAAGTACAGCTCCCTAGCCATGGGCGTACATACCCTTCTTCCTCCTTGGGCACCTCCTCACACTCCCGCCTTCAAAACTTCTCCTGTGCCTCCCCACTTCTCTGGCATGCATTCCTCGTTCAATCCTCCACTCTCCATCACTCCTTTAAAAGTGACCTCAAAACTCACTTCTTCAGACAAGCATATAACCTGGCTTAAGCAACTCCTATAACCTTTCAAACGGCACATGCAGCCCAACTCTAGCTCTACCACTTGTGTTCCCTACCTTTTGTCTCTGCCCCCATCCTTTAGACTGTAAGCTCGTAAGGGCCGGGCTCTCTTTCCTATTGTCTCCTGTGTTCACAACACTTGGTTTCGTGGCATCTAGTTTTGTATTGTTCCCTGTACTATATGTTTTACCTTGTCTGTAATCATACCTTGTAAAGCGCTACAGAAGATGATGGTGCTATATAAATAAAAATTAATAATGGGAATCTGCCGCATACACTGCAATGTCCAATAGCCAACCAGCTAGGTAAGTCAAAAAACCAGCCATGGTGCGCTGTGATGGAGAAGTGCACCAAGTCTGGCTGCCCAAGCTCCTTTCCTATCGGATTCAGCCAATCAGGGGGGCGTGCAATAAAAGAAGTACAAAGATTCCATTGTGACGAAAACGGCCGTAAAGCAACAGGACTGAATGCTGCAGATATTAGCGAATTATTAACGCTAAATACATTTTGGGTTTTTTTTAGACCAATAGCAAGAAAAGAATCTCCATGTTATGCTGGCGTAGAACATTCCACATTGAGTTACGGTCTCTCCGGGATTGCATACTGCAGCATTGTGTGCCGGTGGCCGTTCTCCACTCCTGTAGACCCGCAAACCTGATACTCCGACCACACTCTAAAAGACGCTTTGTAATGGAGAAACTTATCAGGCAGCTGCCTTACGTGTTTTTTACTTTATTTTTTTTTTTTTTATTGTTTGGCCAACTCTAACCGAGCCGTTTTACAACTTTGATATGAGATATACGAGTGTGTCTAGAAAATGGAGGCGTAATGTGACGTCTTTAGAGACTTCTGATGGCTTCCTCGTGATTACAAAAACAATATTTTTTTAACAATAGAGGGCGCCTGGATACAGTTGGAATACCCGTTGCTACGAGTAGTGTAAACTGTTTCTCTAATCTGTAACCCAAATAATATAATTATTCCAAATGGCGATGACTGAAACTTCCAATATACCTCTCGACTCTGATTCAGAAGATTCATTTTAGTTCGATGTATTCTTTTCTGACTCAGAAGTACTGCAATGGCCCTGAAAAGTCAGGTCTAAATAAAAAAATCAGGCCAAAAATGTAGAAAAGAAAATCAGAAAATGAGGAAGCAACTGTATGTGCCTTCAATTCTTTTTAAAAGAATTTAAAAATACTGGTGCCAGTTTTGATTCCATCCCATAAATGTGTTGGTTCTAAATATAACAAAAAACTCATATAGTAATGATTGTGAAAGTGAAACTTTACCTTGTTGTCAAGCCCTATGGGACATCCGCCTTCAGGTGAGTCCTCAACCCCCAATCTCAGCTGCTGCTTCTGCCTATAGACAAGCCCCCATTCGCCGGGACGCTGAATACACCTCACTGGACACGGTTGCCCCCAGGACTTAGGATGAGGACTTACAGGGTGAAGGCAGATGAACCAAGGACAAGAGTGGGCAATGTTGGGCTGGCCAAAATCATACACGAGAAGACAGTCCTCGCAATATGTGGCACCAAGCAAAGTAGTAGGAGAAAGGTCAAGGGTCAAGCTATGGTGATTTTATGTATAATAATGTTTATTTTTTTTTTTAAGGTTAACACATTGGGGTTGATTCAGAGAAAATTGCCATTCAATTTGGTGGTTGTAAACTTTGGTGGCTGTCAACTTTGGTGGATGTCAACTTGGGGGCTGATTAAGAGCCAGGTGAAAATTTGCACCCGGCAAACAATGAAAGACAATGAAAGTAAATGTAGTTTTCTCTTCTAAAGAAGTGAGTTTTCTCACCAGGCTCTAAATCAACCCCATTGTGTGATATATTAAAATAGATTAGACTACTGCTACTATTAGACTACAAAATGGAGCCTTACAAGAGTCACCACCCAATGCCTCAGCATGAACATAGTTTTTTTTTTATCCTGTAAAAAAATTGCTAAAATAGCACAGAACAAGTTTCAATAACTACCAAATGTCAAAGTTCTATGGTAGATGCTGTACCCTGCAATGGCACCGTAAAGTAGCACTAATTGTGAAATGTTAAAAATCCATATAAACACGTCAGTTATTGAGAAGAGAGGTCACTTATACACCCGAACTGAATACAACTTCCACCAAGCTTGTGGTTTATTCTCAGATGGTAGGAACAAAATCCAGGGGTGACAGGTTTAGTCTATGACGGGCGACAGAACCTGTCACCCCTGATTTCCTCTTCCATACAGTAAAATAAAAGAAACAAGCCTGGATGGATATTTCTTGATGCTGGGTGTTTAAAGTGGACCAACACCCAGGGGTGATCGGCCCGGGAATCTATAAAATTCCCGGGCCGATCACCTCCCTCACCGCGGGGCATCCGAGATCGGGATGTCCCGTGGGGTGAAACCCCCCCAAAAGACCCAAAAAAACGTACCTTATCGGCGACGGATCAGCCGCCGCCGCCTCCCGCGCGTCCCTCTAGCAGTGCGCGCGCGCGTGCGCCGGCCGTTTGTGAATGGCCGGCGAGGGCGTGCGCCCAGTAAGAGGGACGCGCGGGAGGCGGCGGATCAGTTGCTTGTCCTGATCTCGGATGCCCCGCTGAAGTGGACCAACACCCAGGATAGTGAAAATCCTGGGTGTTGGTCCACTTTAAGTATCCAGCATATTTATATGGATTTTTATCATTGTACCATTTTTTCGCGATAGTGCTCCTTTAATGTACAAATATCCAGAAAGGGCCAACACTCCAAGATAAAGCAAATGTGACTGTATTAAGCAATAAACAGCAAGCAGTTATATCCTACGTTTCGGTGGCCCACTTGCTATTTGTTATATAATACAGTCATATTTGATTTATCTTGGAGTGTTTGCCCTTTCTGGATATTTGTACATTGCGGTGCCGCTGCGGGTCGCAGCATCTACCATAGAACTTTGACTTTTGTTATCAAGTGTGTGGTAGTTATTGAAACTTGTACTATGCTATTTTAGTAATTTTTTTACAGGATAAAAAAAAATGTCAAGGACTGAACCATGTTAATGCAGAGGCATTGGGTAAAATTGACTCTGTCATCAGAGGTCATGACGTTCTATAACATTCTTGTTCCACCTTGGACATTGTGTAACGTCTGTCTGTCCTACATGAGAATGTACCACAGCGTGTTACGAAGTCACAAATGATGTTCATGAGAATAATTCTTTTCATCCAATATCACCTTGTGCACCTGTGTTTTCTTTATTAACAGAAAAGTCTAACCACAAGGTGTTCCATATCGATACCTGTCTGTCGGGCAGGTGAAGATGTGCACCTTCCTATGACCTGCCAGACGACTTTCTCTTGTTTGCAAGAATGTAAAGTATTTGTTTATTTCTTCTCGCTCTCAGAAGTGCAAAGGCTTCTGTTGACCTTGCTGTTTAGTACTTACGTGAGCTTAAATCACAATGATCTTGAACTTTTCTTGCACTTCGACATGGGGCTTACGAGTGGCGCATCGGTACATTGACTTTGAAATAATAGTTTTATTTGGAAATAATCTCAAATGTTTGAAACCATATGTTTGCGCCAAGGCCAGATAAACCACAAGGAAGGTTAGTCCAGTGCCTGGGACCAATTGTATTCCTAGGGGACCGACTACCAAATATCCAGTTCCACAAGCGTTGATGAAAACCAAAACCACAAATGGGTAACGTGACGGTTCTGTAGTTGGGGTTGAGTTTGATTTTCACCATAGACACTGTCTGTTGATGATGTGGCTGGAATACATTCTTGTAGCTTTATTCATTTACTGTATAGCCAGGCTGACCCTATTAGCTGTAACTACTCTAATATTTGCTGAAATCCATGATTTCTCCATGTGGATTCGCTTATGCTTTGCTCTAGTTCCTCTGGCAATAGAAAAAACAATGAAGAACTTGACTAGAGACCAGGTGTATTCCTTGAATGCCGATCTCTGGCCAATAAATTATCTGCTTCAAATCTATGGTTTTACATAACTTGCAGATACATTTGGGAGGATTTAAAGTCCCCCATCATTGTCACTAAAACCAAAGCTACAGATCCATGTACTACATTTCAGTTATTTGTTCAAAGTAGGGATGAGCGAACCTAAGCTGTAAACAGCTGGTGTCCGTGTCCCTGAATGTGGACACAGACTTCCCTGTTCCCGTTTGAAGTTCAAAACTTCAAACAGTGGATTTACTCCACTCCCTGGAGCTCTCCTGACAGCGTGGCCAGGCTCCCCCACTCCACAGTCAGCTGAGCTACAGCGTGGTCGGCTGTCAGCTGCCCCGCTGCTACTGGAGTTTCCTCCAGTGACAGTTCTTATATGTTCAGAGGTGAGTATGTGCATCACTGGAGGGCAGTGCATGGAAGGGTTTCACTGTGAAACCCCTCCATGCCCTGTCCTCCAGTGATGGAAATGCTCAGAGCATATAAAAGCTGCCACAAGGGGGGGAAATCCAGTAGTGGTGGGGCAATCACAGAACACTGATAGGGAACTATTGTACCCTGTTGTGCCAAATGCTGGCTTAAGTGGTCAGATTGACCGCTCCTGCTGGTGTAAAAAGCATTGAGGGACCCAGCCGCTGGTAGTACTGGTAAATTGAGTAAATTTAATATTTTTTGAGTGTGGTCTCTTGGTTATTACTTTAACTATTTGTGAACTAGTAAGGGGTCCATATACTAGTTTACACAGTAGGGAAGCTGCAAGACACCTCCCTGACATGCCTGCGGGTGGTTTACAGGTACCGCTGCCCTATTACCCACACTTCCACTCACAACAGCCCCCTCAGCCAATACAACGACCATTTTACAGCTCTTTTACAACACCAAGTTCACGTCCCCATTGACTTCTATAGGGTTGAGGATCAAGTTTGGGTCCTGAACCAAACTTTTCACTAAAGTGTTTGACCAAACCCTGTGAACCAGAACATCCACGGGTTTGCTCATTCTTATTCATTAGTAATGATAGGGTGTCCAATCTGTACAAATGAATCGCATTCCGTTATATAATTCCACCAAGTGTATCATAGAAAGACAAATGTGGTATGAAACATCCATCACAAAGTGTCCAAAGTCCATATTAGGTCAAATGGTAAGCAGTGTCCTGAATTCCAACGTTTCGGGGGAGCAGCCCCCTTCATCAGGGACAAACAGACATGTGCCAAGAGGGAGGTCCTTATAAACATTGTAATCAGGAATTCCCGCCTGACATCATAGTGATGTCAGCAGGAGTTAATAAAGCTCATTAGAAAAAAAAAATGTAAACATGAGTATCATCATGATCAAAATAACAATGCTGAAGAAGTAACACCTTGCCTGCACCCGTAAGGGTCCCTGAACAGCGGGAACCCCTCCACTGCCAACCACCGCTCGCTGCATATTTTTATTTTATTTTTATATTTTTATTAACTCCCGCTGAGGTCACTATGATGACAGGCGGGAATTCCTGATTACAATGTTTATAAGGACCTTCCTCTTGGCACATGTCTGTTTGTCTGTCCCTGATGAAGGGGGCTGCTCTCCCGAAACATTGGAATTCAGGACACTGCTTACCATTTGACCTAATATGGACTTTGGACACTTTGTGATGGACGTTTCATACCACATTTGTCTTTCTATGATACACTTGGTGGAATTATATAACGGAGTGCTGGTCATTTGTACAGATTGGATTCACAGCGGAGCCACCGCTCACCTGGCACCCACGCAAAACTAGTAAGTGTGCACCAGCAACTTGGTTTATTCTGTTATAGATAGGGTGTGATATGGGTTTTATTTTGTCTATATTTTTAAGTATTTTAAGTATTTAACAATTGCTATGGGGTGCACTACTTATTCCATTTAACATGTGCTCATACCTCAGTAAATGCAATCACTAGTTTGGGAGTGGACATGGAAAAAAACACACCTTCCTCCCTTAGGGAGCACCAAAAAATATTTGCAAACCTATATCCTCAAAAATATATCACTTTTATTTACACATGAAATTTCATAAAAACACTTACATACAAATACACAAAGCACAAGACATTTAAAAACAGTAATGCTAATCCCCCATCATATCATCAAAATATCTCAAAACTCCCACTAATGGGATATCTTATTTATATACATAGTATGTGTCTCTGTTCTAATGCTGTAAACTAATCAAATTCTATTAAAATACAAGTCTGTATTGTGCAGGGAGAAAAAATCTCTCTACATATACATACTTAGGTATTTGTGCCGTCACCTGAACCATATCCCCCTATTATACAAATCCTTATCACATGTTATCACCAATGAGAAACAACTCTATTGTGAATACCCCCCATGAATGATCCAAAAAACACCCCTTAAACAATGAATATTATACCAATGAATGTACAGAAAAAAATTTATGCTCAAAAAGTGCTTACAAAGGACCTAAACCATATCCCCCTATTATGCAAGACCTTATCAAATATTATCACCAATAAGAAACAACTATATTGTGAATACCCCACATGAATGATCCCAAAAAACACCCATTAAAACAATGAATATTATACCAATGAATGTACAAAAAAAATTTTTATGCTCAAAAAGTGCTTAGTGCTGAAAAATGTGTACTACTGTAAACATGTTGAACGATCACCAAACTCTGCAATAATGATACCTACTGACTATAAATCCCACCCCATAATAACTATTCGATATAAGAACCGATATAACAAGAAATACAGGAACCCAAAAACCGCAATATACAAGTGCCAGCACAATAACAATCAGATACTACCAGTGCCCAGGGTTTAGCACATCAGAATAACAGCATGTGAGAAACACTCATCAAAAAGGGGGGTCGCAACCGGGACACCCGCGCCCGCCGCTATCCATGCGGCTTCCAAGGGTGAAGGTCAAGTATTTTAAGTATTTAGAATATAGCAGAATTAGAGCTGAGCAAACCAAATTGACTTAATTTGAATTTGTGAGTGTATCAATATTAGAAACTAAGTTGTTTTTATGATGGTGAGTATTGCTATATATTTATTTATTAGTACGTTTGTCCATATATACCAAGGTGTACTATCAGGAGAAACTAGATATGCAATTAAATTAAAGTGCTGAAAGTTAGGGCATCCTTCTGGCTGCTTGGGTAGGTGACCCCCAGAACAGGGAAGATCTTTCCAGATTCCCATCCTGTTTGTTGGCATTACTGACATTTTCAAGCCTCTACTTGCCTACCCTTTGTTCTTATGACTCATTTCCACCAACAGATAAATTGACTATTCGTTTGTCGGCGAAGATTTGTCGGCTAATTGTTCGTTAGAGCGAACCTTCATAAGATCTCTTGTGCTGCACGGTTGATCTTTGTTTTCACATGCTGGCGGTAACATGTCGAACGAGAAGTTTTACGTCAGCCAAAACAATACGGCGTTCGACCAACAAACTAATTGGGTATTCCATGGATCAATTATTGATTGATTGCATTAGCTTTAGCCATTTCTCGTTGGCAAATTGTTCAATGGAAATGGGCCATCAGCCTCCCTGCTGCAAAGCATTCCTAGTATGTATGTAATGTACCTGGGGAACATTACTGCTAAGTCTGATTGTGATTCTAATTTGGCCATTGTTAAAATTAGGACCTACAGGTCATTGATGGAGACAATAAAGATGGTCTTATTACTGGAAGTGGAGCCTGTCTTCACTGAGCACGAGACAAAACAAAAAGTCATATTTAAAACATAATTGAAGTATTTCACTACTTCTTAAATATTCATTCCTAATACTTTTTCCAAATTCATTTTCAGGCATCTTATATCTTCTGGGGAGCGTCTTGTTTAAATTGTCAAAACATCTGACACCAAAGAATTTAGCGAAATGACAAAATCCTGGCTCAGAGCCTCGTCTTTCCTGCCAACCGTGATCTTATAAAGGAGAATCCAATGGATTTGTATGAGAAAAAAAAATCCATAATAAGGTTAATCAAAAGGTCAGCTCGGATTGTATTTTTCCTATGACTTGGCTGATGCTACAAAAACAGAGGAGAGCCACGGGGTTACATAAAGCAAAGCAGGCAGGACGGATATCATTCACGGCAAGTTTGCCCAGGTGTGAAGTGACATCACGCAATAAAACATAGCCGACTTCACATTTTGTATACACAATCATTCCCTGACGGGAGCTACCCGGGTCCTGCAAGAGCTCTGTCAACTCCAGGACTGTATGTTCTCACCTGAACAAATGATCAGCCGGGGGATCGTGTATGGAATGACGAACCCTCAAAGTAACAAGAAGAAACAGAATCTGCTGTTGCTCCAAAGAACACACACAGACAAAGCGTCCCGTCCTACAGTCAGAAATGCCTCGCATTCCTTGCAATACAAAATGAGGATTTTTATAGGTTTATTAAAAGGGGTCTTTCAACTTTAAGTGACTGATGCCAATCAACTACGAGAGAGCGCTGCCAGCAAATTTGGTGTTTTGTTATGTAATCAGGTACACTTGAGCCAAAGAGGTTTAAAGCGGACCAAAACCCACATTTTTTACTAGCATCCCCTGAAGTTCTCCCCCCATGAGGAGCACCTTTTGACAATTCTCCCTGAGACTGCTTCACTCTAATACCAGATAATGGCTCTTGTTTAAGCTGTAAAGCTCCGCCTCCTCCATTTATTGCTACTGTTGTGTGTGGCAATGATGTCATTGCCACGCCTATGCAATGATTGATCACCTGCCATTTTACACTGATGGACAGCAAGCATCTGGGATTAAAAATTGGCAAAAGGTGCTCTTCATGGGTGGAGCGATTCAGGGGATGGTAGTTAAAAATGTGGGTTTTGGTCTGCTTTAAACAAGGAGTTACTTTATTTAGTAGCTCAGAGGGTACATCTAATTCAGCAGTCATCAGCCATCAGCTATAATCCACACTGGTCAATCCACAGTAATAATCCACAGCACCAAAATCTGATTCCCCTTTAGTAAGAAAGGTAACTGCAAAGGTTTCCTGTCCCTTAATGGTGACCTGGGCCTTAAAGCAGAACAAAACCCACCTGGCCCGGCCTGGAATCTAAAAGATTTCAGTCTCCAGCACATAAGGTGTGGTTGCCGGAGCATAAGGTGTGGTTCCACTGGGCGGATGTGACGTGGCCGCCGACACGTGACCCCTGCGGCGGAAGTCATCTGCCGGACGGGGCGCGTTGCTGGGGGACTGCGGCGCGGCCGTTGATTGGGACAGCAGTTATCTGAGGTGGGTACAAGTAGATGGGGATATCCTACAGGGGCCCATCTCACCCTGGCGAAGTGGCGATAGGCCACGCAACGCGTCGGTGGCGGGCCGCTGTTTGGGGGACCCGGACTCTTTACAATTGGTGATGTCATTTTATATTCATTCTCATACTTGATTGTTTTCATTACATAAGTATTTCTACAATTTGTGTATTGGTGGGTTTAGCTTTATTAGCGTATTTGTAGCACATTTAAATGCCCCTTTTCTACTAATTTTTACTATATTAATTGATTTTGCTCTTTTATAATTGCTTCTATTGGTGTATTTATGAATTACTTATGTTTCCTTGAATTATTTATCTATTTAATAAGAATGAATTAATATATAATAATAATAGAGTCGTTATAGGGTTATAGTATCCCTTTTTCCCCCTCAGCGTGTCATGTGTGTTTATGTTTTTTAATAAGTCCTTTTTGTCATGTCTTTATGAATAGTTTTTTAAGGGTGGCTTAACAAAATAAAATATATATCTTTTTATCCTTTATATCCGAGTAATAATTTCTATGTGGGCGGCAGATTAGATAAGGGATATGGGACGAGTCTAGGGTCCCAACAGCAATTTTAGTGCTGGAGCCACACAGACCAACGTTTCGGGGGTCAGAAGCCCCCTTTATCAAGGTAGACTGCCAAACCGTGCGTATGGTGCCCCAAAGATTTATACACAGAAAACAGCAGGAGGGTTCAAAATTCCCGCCTGACGTCATAGTCGGCGACCCACGAGTGGCGGTTTCCCTGTCTGCCGGAGGGCTGAGGGACGCCGTCAGCTGGGCCACAAAGTCTGCCCGGTAACTGATGACGCGACGGCGGCCGCGAACCTATTGGTCATCAGCCATCAGCTATAATCCACACTGGTCAATCCACAGTTATAATCCACAGCACCAAAATCTGATTCCCCTTTAGTAAGAAAGGTAACTGCAAAGGTTTCCTGTCCCTTAATGGTGACCTGGGCCTTAAAGCAGAACAAAACCCACCTGGCCCGGCCTGGAATCTAAAAAAAATCAGGCTCCAGCACATAAGGTGAGGTTGCTGGAGCCACACATTTTGGGGAGAGAGTACACAGAGATTGTGGAACCAATTGGGCACACCAACTTAATTTATTGATCTTTTGGTTTAGTAATATTGTATTATTGGGGATGCGGATCCTTTTATTCTTTCTGTATAGTGTACATATTAATGATTGGCACCTTGATTTCTTGATTTTTATTCTTTATTAAAAATATTGTGTTATTGGCGGTGCGGATCATTTTATTCTTTATGTGTAGTGTACATATTAATGATCGGCATACGGCCCTGTTAAAAGTGGACCAAAACCCAACGTGATTGGCCTGGGAATCTATAAGATTTCCGGGCTGATCGATTCCCTCCTGGCATTCGGTGGTTCGGGTCCACTGTAAAATAATACCATGGCCAAGTGTAAGCATGAGTGAGCCGCTGAAGATGCCAGGGGCCCTGGCAATTGCCCATGGTTGCCCTGTGCTGGTGCCGGCCTTGCCCATTGACTAAAGCTATAATATTCCAGGGTCAATGGATTCCCTAAACCGAGATGCCCCACTGTGTGAACCCCCCAGGACACCTCGTTTACTTACCTTGCTTCCAGTCCAACGGCACATGCGCAAGCTGCATCCCTGCTATACCTCCAGCAGGGCGCGTGCCCACATCAGGCATTTGTGAATGGCCGGTGTGGGCACGCTCCCTGTTATAGGGAAGTGGGGGATGCAGCCGTAAGCGTACCCGGAGTCGCTGGCCTTAGACGCTGGCTTAGACGGTGTGAGGTCAGGGGCTCCGAACGCGCTGTTTGGAGCAGCAGCCGCGAATACGCTGTAGGGCCAGGAAGACATGCGTTGCGCTCACTTAGACAGTGTGAGGTCAGCGGCTCAGAGCGCGCTGATTGGACAAGCGTAAGACCGGGAAGAGGTGAGTTGCGCTTGGCAATCTGGGGAGGTTTCACACAGTGGGGAACCTCACGATCGGGGTGCCCCGGGGGAAAGGACCAGGATAGTCAAAATCGTGGGCTTTGGACCACTTTAAACAGAGAGCCCGGGAGCAGGAGCAAATTGTGATGCCCCGCAGAAAAAGAGGAATGTCTAGAGACCACGGCTGGCTTTTGTTCCTCTTTAAAAGGACTGGTAATAGGTACATAGAGGAGAAAAGCAGGGACTGTGCACGTGGGGAAGCTGTATAGGAACTGGGCATAGGATTGGTATAACATTTTAGAACTTGGGGCCCCACTTTTAATTTTGTCTTTGTCTAGAACAGGCCCTGAAACTATGGAGTTGGCAATAATACGCCACGTCATCCGGTGGCCTATTAGGGTGATGTTTGCTCCACAAATGAGCTTTAGCATGTCCTTTAGTGATAATAAATAGCGTCCGTCTGCACAGTTATACCTGCCCACCATCGCCATTAGTCTCAGTGACTACAAGGTATCGCGTTCACTATATAATAATGAGTGACTGGAAGGGATCCCACAGCTAACGTTACAATACTCTAATGAATGGTCTTACATTGGCAGGGATTAAAGTAAGGGGGTCACGGTACATTAAGGCCCAAGTGCTCCGAAAAAAAAAAAAAAGAGAGAAAGAGAAAAAAAATCGTATTAATCGCAACATTTTAGCTCATGCAAATAGTTCGGAGCAGGGGAGTCGCTTTGGTTTTATAATGCAATTCACAAATGATTCTGATTCAATTATTCTAAATGGAAACAAGTTTGTTTCATACAATGGCGTAGGCACTTAGCAAATACACAGGCTCCAAGCAGGCGACCCCGAATCTATAGTCTACATTTCAGCTCTATACCTTTTATGCTTAATTCGGCTATTGAGTCGTCGTGTGATCTAATGGCGCCATTTTTTTCCTATGAAAAGAGCAGAAAAAAATTCTTACGCATCTAGGTAAACTAGTGAAATGCTTTTGTGCATGCCATCGCTGAGGTTTGAATTGTATATATGGGTTCCTCAAAGATGGAGGTCCCACTTGGAGATATGGGGAAGAATGGAGGGTCAATGGGCGTCATTCACTACAATATAGAAGGCTCTCTCAATGGAGAACTTTTCCGCCTCTATTAAAGTGGACCAACACCCAGGATTTTGACTATCCTGGGTCTTGGTCCACTTCGGTGGTGCCCCGCTGTGTGAAACCCCCCCGAACCCCCCGAACTCACCTCTCCCCGAGCCGACGGACAAGCCGCGGACAAGCGGCTCCTCCGCCGCCGCCTCCCGCGCGTCCCTCTTGACGCGCGCGTGCCCGCGCCGGCCATTCACAGATGGCCGGCGCAGGGGCGCGCACATCTAGAGGGGCGCGAGGGAGGCGGCGGCGGCCGGCCGCCGCCGAAACTGAGGTAAGGAGTTTGGGGTGTTTGGGGGGGTTTCACCCCGCGGGACATCCCGATCTCGGATGTGCCGCGGGGAGGGAGGTGATCGGCCCGGGAATCTTATAGATTCCCGGGCCGATCACCGGTGGGTGTTGGTCCACTTTAAAGGCATAAGGTAGAGAGTGCTTTCCTAAAGTACTGTATTTTTCACCCTATCTTCCCCCTAAGAAGCATCTGCCCATAAGCTGCACATAGGATTTGTAGGAGGAAAATGAGAAAAAAAATATTCTAAACCAAATGTTATGCTAAACACTCCATTACAGGCAATGTGGATCCCCGTCATCCCATTTCTCATGGGCAGTGTGGCATTCCCCCATCTCATTCCCATAGGTAGTGTGGCATCCCCCCATCCCATTCCCCATTTAGGCAGTGTGATATTCCCCCACTCCTATTCCCCATATAGGCAGTGTGGCATCCCCCCTCCCATTCCCCATATAGGCAGTGTGGCATTCTCCACTCCCATTCCCCATATAGGCAATGTGATATTCCCCCACTCCCATTCCCCATATAGGCAGTGTGGCTTTCCCCCTCCCATTCCCCATATAGGCAGTGTGGCATCCCCCCTCCCATTCCCCATATAGGCAATGTGATATTCCCCCACTCCCATTCCCCATATAGGCAGTGTGGCTTTCCCCCTCCCATTCCACATATAGGCAGTGTGGCATTCCCCCCTCCCATTCCCATAGGCAGTGTGACATTCTCCACATCCCCTTAATCAGTGTGGCATTCCCCCTAACCCCCGGAAATAAAGGTATACTTACATCGACGCTGTCCCAGCTCTGGTCTCCGGCACTGCTACTGCCTTGTGTGCTTGTGTCAGGACGGACTGGCCGAGAGGCAGTGGCAGAGCCAGAAGCCAGCGCTGTCTGCTGAAAGTCAGAGCGGGGACGGCGGGCGCGAGAGGCGCAAGACGCACTGACACCCCCCCCCCCACACACACACGCACACACACATACACATTTTTGGGGAAAATATGGTGAAAATACTGTATGGGTCATACAAGCCAGGCATCCCTGCCTACTGCAAGGGATTCATTGCCTTGTATCCCCCATGCAAATACTTTTCCGTTTTAGGAAACCATTTTCTACCTATAATTTGGAGAACTTTGCCAACTTCCATATAAATGTAAAAAAAAATGCCTTTAATTTTGAAAAGAATTGGCCCCTCGTCTTGGCCTGCTTACTTGTAGGGATAAGTAAGCCCCCCAAAGCTCGGGTCAGGCAAGTTTGACTGAACATTAAAAAAAAAGATTGGGTTCAGGAACCTGAACCTAGCCCCCATTGAAATCAATGGAAACCCGAATTTTGGGGAGGGGGGGCGATTCTGCCTCTTGGGAACCTGCTGCCCAACCCACTTCTCACCTGTTAAGGGGCCCCCAGAGGCAGAATCCGTGACCCAAAAAAAAATAGTGATGGAAGATGTGGTGGGGCGAGGGGGGGAGAGAATGCAGAGTGTGCAGCAAGAAGAAGCTTACATGAGCCCCGCAATCCTGGTCCTATCGGCGGTGGCTTTCAGTCCAAAGCAGGGGCCACAGAGGTTATATAAGGTAAGATATTTTATTCTCTTATTAATTTATTAAAGTGGACCAAAACCCACGGCATTTGCCAATCGATTCCCTCCCCGCGGCGCATCCAATGTAACCCATACACTTACCTTCTTTTCCAGTCCAACGGCTCATGCAAAAGCCGCGGCGGCATTCACGTTATCCCTCTAGCGGAATGTGTGCCCACCCCAGCATTTGTGACTGGCCAGTGCGGGCACGCTCCCTGTTAGAGGGTAGCGGGGGATGCAGCCGTCAGCACGCTTGGAGCCACTCGCCTTAGACAAAGGAATGTCAGCGGATCCGAGCATGCTGATTGGACGAGCGGCCACACATGCGCCGTGGGTTTCGGCGACCTGGGGGGTTTCACACATCACCAATCAGGGGTGCCCCGGGGGCAAGGACCAAAATCCAGGATAGTCAAAATCCTAGGTTTGGACCACTTAAGTGGACACAACCAGATTGTGATTA